>OW121857.1:64921671-66171671 GCA_933228895.1 Platycnemis pennipes | reverse complement strand
TTATTTTTTTTTGTAACCCATTCATAGGGAAATTGCAACATGTAAGCTTTTTTGAAAATAAATTTATTATTATTTATAAAAAAAACGGAAGCCTGAAATAAGGGACACCTACGTAGAAAATAATATATTTCCGGTCTATTTTTTGCCCCGATGATACCGTGATACTATTCACTAATTGCAAGTTTGTAATTTTCAAATGTTTTCCATTTCAAAATGAACAGAATACTATTTTCTATTTCATCCCCGATAAGGGAGCGTGTAAACTGATTCTATATTCAATATCTTTATGTTAATATGGAACGTTTCCACCTGAATCTGGTTTGTCTACATTCAATATGTATAGCATGCGATTGAAAACATACCAGGCATATACATTTTACGCCTGATTCCATTCAGAGACAATTTCATTTATGGTGGAAAGGCCTTAAATAGAAATACCAAAACACTCTCTCCCCCATTAACGCTGCATGACTTTTATCGGAATATCAAGAGTTCAGAGTCATCTGAGACAAGCAACTATCATGCTCTCCAAGGTAAGAATCGTATTGGTAGATACCAAAGAACCCAATTAACCCACTTTTTGTAACCTGTATTCGTAACGCGGATTGAGCAAATACTAGTGCGCTCCGTCCTTTCGTTGAATCAACTAACTAGGTTAGGAGCGAATTATGAAAACAATCGGAAGCAATAACAGGCTAAGACCCCGCCGATGCCAATTTCGTAGAGTCAACAGCAGTGGCATACTGACAGTTTCGACGTGAAAACAGATAATGTCAACAGCGTCATTTTTATGGGAAGCATGAACGTCGACAAGGTTTCAGCTCTTAAGGTGACATGTCACATGATTTACTCTGAAATTTATTCGGTTAAAAATCTATTCCGGAAGCATATTTATGGGTTAGAAGTTGCTGTTTCTTGGAAGAAGGCGACGGAAAGCCAAGGGTATTCACGCCTTGTAGGTGAGATGGACAAATCAAAGGAGGTTAGGATTTACTGGCAGAGGCATCGCACCTGATTTCAGAAGCCATTTGGTAGGTACGGAAAAACTCACAAGCTTCATAGGATAAACTTTTTATTTCCACAATAATTTAATTTCACACTGCGGCCATGGTTTCTACGGTTAACGTCATCTTCACGTGGCTGTGGTGGATCTGAATATGACGTCAACCGTCGAAACCATGGACGTAGTGTGAAGTGAAATGATTGTGCATTTATAAAGTTTATCCTACCATTCATTATGAATGCCAGACAATTCCATAAAGTTACGCCAGAAACCATCAGCTCGCAAGTTTCGTACGGATGAAGATGTTATTGCACGCGGGTTAACTAATAACACTAACATGAAAAATGGTATGCTTTCTTAAAATTCCTCAAGTAAAAACGACATTGAGTAAACACGCAAACAAGATAGATATGAACAATATGTAGTTGAAATAGCCTCAAAACAGTTTTAGGAATAAAATTAACTCCCAGGGAAATCAAATGCATTAATACTCTCTCTTCGATAGCCTTAGAAATATTACCTGACTCTGCTGCGATGGAATTAACGTACGCTTTCACTGTTATTTGTGTTTTAATGCAGTCTCCATCAGTGTATAAGATAAACACAGAGTTAAGCACAGAGTAGGTGGGGCCAAATACTTCCCAAGTACCCCCATTCCGGCTTCATTGTTACCCATAGACTAGCATGCTAATGCGCCATCCAGTAAAAACTAATACCCTTGCATAAATCAGTTAGGGCAGGAATATTTCAGGGAATTGGAAGAAGGATAGAGTGAAGAACCGGCGACGGCATTAGATTGCTCCCAACAAAAGACGATATGGATACCACGGTCTAAGTAACGTTCATTACAACGATCACAGCGCTGACCTTAAAATGCTATACGCTTAGTACTCAAGTGGGAAGAGACACACAACTAAAACACTTCTTGACGCGCGGATTCGAAGCCGGGCCCTTAGAATGAGTAACAGTATTCCTGCCATCATCCCAACCAGATCGCAAGGCGTGTAGTTAGGAGCTTACCTTTATCAATTTCTGTGACGTAATATACACTAAACAAGAAGCAGGAAACTATATAATAAGTTTATCAAATGTTAAGGTTATTCACAATATCCTGTTAATTAGACAGACCAAAGGTAAACTTTGTCTTCCACAGTAAATTTATAAAATTCGTACATTAGGCTGCGTATTGCTGATGCCGGTCGAACGATTTCAGCAACAATATACTTAGAAATACACGAAGTTTATCTACGTTCTGTGTAACCATGGAAGGGTGCCCTATGTTAATTAAGAAAGTCCACTTAAGTCTCAAAGTATTATGATCTGAAGAAGTAGCAATAGATGCAAGAGGAAAAGGGGTATTTTTGGATCTTGCTTCAATCATGCCTGCCTTTCATATCAACGTAGTAGTAAAATCCTGGGCCATGCTTAACATAAGAAGCTCAACGGTGTCAGGAAAGATAATAAGGAAATTTCTCATACAAAAATGAAGTAAAATAGTCCGTTAGTAATTTTCCACACGAAAACATTTTTCATTAACAACGCGTACCGACGTCTAAGACTCATATTCAGCTGCATAACTCTGCAGTATGGACTTAATTATCTTTCCGGAATCAAAAGTAAACACGAGTTCCTCGTATCCTCTTAAAGTCTTAACCTCATTCGCTTTTTTCGCAGAAGAGGAAACTCCCATCCTAGTTCGCCAAATAACCTAGTTACAGGTTTCCCCTCGTCACAATTAATTTTGCAAATTCGGCGCGAATTCTTAGAACATACCTCCCTTAGACGATACTTATTGTTACACGTGGCAGTAGACGCGACAGTCGAATTTACAGTACGGGTTTGGCAAGTTTAACATAGCGGGCTGTAATCACTCCCGGGCATGGTCAATGTCTTTATTTTAAATGTTACGATTAGATTAGACAGTGCAATATATCCTACGAGCACCCTACCAACTAATTTCACAACTACGGTGATATTACTGCTACTACTAGAGCCAACACTGCTCCTACTACAACTACCGCTACTCAGACTAGAGCTACCATTACTCCTAATACTAGATACCACTACTCCACTAAAATTACCACTGCTAATATCAATACCAATTCCACTTCAAATACCACTACTACTTCAAGTACCACTACTTCTTCAAATATCACTACTACTCCAAATACCACTACTTCTTCAAATATCACTACTACTTCAAATACCACTACTATTTCAAAGACCAGTAGGTACTTCTTCAAATATCACTACTACTCCAAATACCACTACTTCTTCAAATATCACTACTACTTCAAATACCACTACTATTTCAAAGACCAGTAGGTACTTCTTCAAATATCACTACTACTCCAAATACCACTACTTCTTCAAATATCACTACTACTTCAAATACCACTACTATTTCAAAGACCAGTAGGTACTTCTTCAAATATCACTACTACTTCAATTGCCACTACTATTACAAATACCACTACTATTACAAATTCCAGTACTATTACAATTACCACTACCATTACAAATACCGCTACCACTACTACTGAAATACCACCACTACTAAAAATACCACTACTACTTCATCAACAATAACTACTACAGCTAGTACTAATACTTCAACATCCACAACTCCTAGCGCTACCTCTACTCCCACTACAGATACCGCTACGCTGCCTACAAAACCCCTCTATCACCATTCTAAATACCATTACGACCACTAATACAACTAGTACTACCAACACTAGCACGGCTACGACTGCAGCTTCCACTGCGACTACTAATAAAACTAAAACTAGTACTATTACTACACCTACTACTATTAACACTGGACCTACTACTACCTCCCCTACAACTACTTCTACTATGGGACCAAAGCTCGGGCCGCACACTCTAAATGCGGCCTCACTAAATTAAAATAACGCCCCCATTCGACTTTTTCCATTGCCTCTCTTCCCCCTAAAAATTCAAGCGCGCCCCATTCGCCTAAGGGAAAGCTCTTCAATTTTCATCAGGGCCACATCATCCACCTCGCCAATGCGACAGATGGGGAAGGGGAGGGAGGGGGGGGGGGGGGGGCAGGCCATCGGGAATGCATGCATTCGTTCCCGCACTTGGAAATACTTGGTTCCCAAACTAACGTCGGGATCGTTTTGTTATACGACGTCATCAAGTTTCCATCCCTTAGTAGAGATGGGTGAGGGAGGGAGAAACTTCCCTGAATGACGTCGTTCGTGGAAGGGAAAAAAAGTCGATGAATTTTAAAGAGCGAGGGCCGATACCGATGGCCGATCACACCCGCCTTCCAACCAGGGTTGCCAACACTCCCGGTTTCGCACGGAGTCTCAACTGTAATTGCATAATTTTTAATAAAATCTCTCGCCTCCCGGTCTGAGGCGTTTTCATCTCCGCTTTCACTCAGCACCACAATAATCTTACTTAATCTTATATAATCGTAAACCCGTGAAAGGAGTTTTCTTCAGATGCTAAAATTGTTACCTGAAATGAATTTTAAACCCATACTCTGCAAATATTGAGCCATTCATCTTAAAATGCCTATTTTGCTATATAAATCTACATTTTGCAAACCTCCAATAATATTCTCCGCTTTCATTTAGAATTACTGATTAACAATGACACCCGTAATGCAGTAACTAACAAATGTTTTGATTTCTTGACATTAACCGCATACCTGGTGTTGGTTCACCCTATGGTGCACACTCGTAAGGTGGCTTGCAAGATAACCTGCTTATGTAGATGAATACTGGGGCAGATCATGATATTTATAACAACTTCTGATTGACTTACGCGTTAGCGTTAAGAGTTTAATAGAAGAACTAAGATGGGAATTACTATCAGAACACAGGTTATAATTAAGATAAACCTTTTAAGTAAATTTAAAGCTGATTTGTTTACAGATGACGTTAGATATATATTAAGAGCCCCTGTGTATTATTCTAGGTTTGATCATATTAACAATATTAGGGAGATAGATTGTCGTACCGATAGATTAAAAACGTCAAAACCCCCGTACGATTAGGGAACACAATTGGCAGCAATAAAAAAGGGATAGGTGAGTTAAATATTGTTAGAGTAGTATTCACTACATGATGCATGTATTAACGACTAATCCTTTTATTACTATGTAGATACTAACCATCTAGCTGCATGTGACCCTATTATGTAGCATGTTTTGATGCAGTATCCTAGTTACATGTCAATATGCATGTTTGGTGATCTTCACCCCCTGCCGCACACATTCGCGGTGTATCGCAGGGTATTACGTAGATGTTGATGTTGAGAGTAGCTGAATAGTGGAATTTGACCTTTACTCTTGGAGCTGACAACTCCAGGGCACGATTCTTCAAGAGTTGGCAGCCCTACGCTAAGCACCTAGGAAGGCCCTTCCCTCACCCCCCCCCCCCCCCCCTCACATACGAAAGCGTATAAAACACGTGCCCGCGTTCCTGGGACCGGAATACTAAAAGGCAGAAATTCCCCGCATCAGTTGGCATACGGCCGTCATGGTTGGATTTCTTTTTTACGCGGGATGGGAAAGTCAAATCGATGCCGCACGCGGGAAGAGCCGCGCCCCGCGGGTGTTGCACCGCGAAAGAGTAAACAATCTACAGCGTACCGGCGCATCGGCGAGAAAAAAGTATCTAGCTCACCTTACTCACACGATATTTCATCAAGCGAGGAATAAAAAAAATAGCAACGATAATTACTTGATAGGAAAGTTATGAAGAAGGTTGAGGTTAGACGAAAACAAAAACAAGATGGAATGTAATGTTGTTTTCCAACAACAGCCTTCTTTTCAAAACTTTCGTAATACTAAAAAGGCGACCAACTACTATAATTTAGGCCTTTAACATTTGGTAGGTTATTAGATCAGGGAAGGACGAAGCAGTTATTAGCCTACTCTTCACGAAAGATACAAAGGGGTCATCGTTTAGACGTCCCATACGACGGACGAAGTACTGAACTCAATGATCTCCCAAGTGGTGGCCGGTAAAAAAAATCGGTCTCAGCTGAGATTCGAACTCGGGTCCTAAGGATGAGAACTTGAGGAAATAGGGATGAGAAGATTCTCTTAAGAACTTCCATCAGACCTGACTCGCGGATAATCGTTGTATGTCTATGATAAAAGTAAAATGGACTGAACGCGTGAGGATCGAATAAATTCAATAATAATACGAAATAGTTGCTTTTACGACAACCGTTTTGCCTGCTGTATTTTTCTTGGTTCATTTTCAGGTCTAAGACGCCTGCAGAACTTTTGGCCATCCAAAACCACCAGCAGGATAGCAGGCGAAATCATTGCGGTAAAAACAACTTACACGGACAGAGACCAAAAAAGAATTTTGTG
Organism: Platycnemis pennipes; assembly: GCA_933228895.1. Lineage (NCBI taxonomy): Eukaryota > Metazoa > Arthropoda > Insecta > Odonata > Platycnemididae > Platycnemis > Platycnemis pennipes. The sequence goes on along the minus strand of OW121857.1, from coordinate 66,165,306 downwards.
TCCATCTAAACTATAACTCGGAGACCTTCTCAAGAAAATGATCCACACCTTGAGGTTCAATGGTCCAATTAAGACAATCGTTGAGGGAGAAGTTAATGTAATGAATATCGGAGGTAGAGCGTCTCTGAGATATATGAAGCAAACAATGAACACTAGGGTTTACATCTACACGATACCCCGCAAGCCACCGCGAGGGTGTGTGGCAGGGGGTGAAGGTCACCAAGCATTCACTACTAGCATGCAAGCAAGCAACTAAAGGGTCTCATGCAACTAGATTGTTAGTATCTATAGTATTTGAGGGGTTAATACATGCATCATGCACTACAGAATACTCTAAAATATTTCCCCTACCTATCCCTTTCCTATGCTGCCTATTCTGTTCTCTTATAGTACGGGGGAAAAATGCCAGGGGGGTTTAAAATAGGACTATTGTGTTGATATAAAGAGGCTAGCATGTAGTAGAATCGAGTGGGGAGATGCGTCAAACCTATTTCAGGAAACATGATCAGTAATGACGAAATAGTAGGTAATCAAGGCATTACGTAGAAATGGCATGGCTGGACAAGGTGGATAATTATAAGAATTCACGAAGTATTTTGAATAAAAATGAGATTAGTATTGACCGTAATAAGACAAATGCGTAGACTAAAAAATTCACATAATAATCAGTAGGAGGAAAGTAATAAAAGTGGCCCTAAACAAAGGTTTAGATGGGCATTTTAAGACTTAAATCGGAGATAGTGGCTATCTAGATCTGGGACACCGTTTTCTAGGTAATGAGCGTCAAAATATTTTTATTCTTTGAGGGAAATTGTTTGTAAGGGGGGAGATAGAAAGACTGGTGGGAAAGAGTTAAACTTGATGTGCAAAATTCGAAGTGGAAATAAGGATTAATGACCTCGATAAAAGGCTGTGCAGACGGGGGAATAGGCATATGAGATGGAACGAAAGGTGTTTAAAATTCTGAGCTGAAAATAAAAGAACGTAAGGAAAATGAGTGCACGCAGTTACAGTGCGACTTATGAAATTCCTTCAAAAACATCCAAAACCAACCTTTGATCGGCAGAATAAAAAGTTAAGTATCGCAATGACCGTTTTCCGAACTCATTCCACAACTTTTTATCCCGCCAGTGGTAATTTGAGAGGAGATATGAAGGAGAACAGTGAGTCAGAAGAGAAGTAAGTGAGTGATACGATTATCGATGACAGCACAAAAGAAAAACATGAAAGCGTGAATATTATTACCTGGTCAAAATGTGCATACTAAAATCAAGAAATGAAAAAATGAAAGTCCAAGGCCGCGCAAAAAAATCCATCAACCACTTGTAACATTTGCAATAAATATAAAAACAGAACACTACCTACGGAGTGAGGGTCTCTCGGGTCCTCCACCGGGTCAGGTCTTTAAGGGCCGATATTCGAGGAGCAACTCATCCCTCGTCATCAGGGCCTTGATGGCGGTGGAGAATCCGAGAGATATTCACTCAGTTAATAATCCAGGAAAAAACCAAATCCTACTTCAATAACACTACTTTCAGCTAGGCGACGGAAAAACCATAGATGGAGATTGGACGAAGAAAACAAAAACAATAGCAAGAGGGGTAAAGAAATGCAATTCGATGATGAAACTGCTTACAACATACAAAGCAGTACCTAACTGTTTATTTAACCTTCATATGGACTTAACATAAGGAACTCAGCGGAACGGGAGTGGACAGTTATAAGTAATTACTATTTCCAGCGATAAACAACTTACGTACGAATGGATTACGCACACAGTGCTCCAACGGTAGGAGTTATGAAACAACCCAATGAAAAAAACCTTAAACGACGCAAAAAACAGACGCAAAGTCTTAAACGACGCAACTCCATAGCGACCATTCTAAATTGATCGCTATTTTCTGCGCAGAAAGCAGGTAATAACTGAAACTGGTGTGAAACTGGTGTATGGCGATGTTCGTTAGATGGGTAAAAAATCATACACTTACTATACATCTACATCTACGTAATACCCTGCGAGTCACCACGAGGGTATGTGGCAGGGAGTGAATATCACCAAATATGCACTATTGACATGCAACTAGGATATTTAATGGAGACATGCTGGACAATAGGTTCACAAGAAGCTAGATGGTTAGTATCTACATAGTAAGAAAGGGAAATATTGGTTGTTAATACATGCATCATGCGCTACAGACCTCTCTGACATTATTTCACCTACCTATCCCTTTGCTATGCTGCCTATTGCGCTCTCTTGTGGTATGTGGGAAAAATTACATTTTCAATCTATCGGTACGACAGTCTATCTCTCTAATCTTGTTAATCTGATCAAACCTGGCATAATACGCAGTGGTTCTTAATATACATATCTAACATCATCTCTGAACGAATCGGTTTAGAATCTACTTAAAAGGTTTAACCTAAATTTTAACCTGAGTTCTACAACTTAACCCGATGAATTTTAACCCGAGTTCTATAATCCCCAGGAAGTCAACGAAGACCGCAGTGGTCTCGCGCGAGGAATGCCAGCAGGATAATACAAAATTCCCAAATGGTGCCACGACGACGCCATACAAAGCTATCCAAAACATATCCCCAAAAGCAACCCGAAGGAGATGGAAACATGTATTCTTTACGAGAGTGAATATTTGACGCCCGGAAAGATGTACGCACCAACACTCTACCTGAGTACACACACGGCAAGAGCTACTCAAAACGACTTCAATACCGCTACGTGGAAGGTAACGGGAAAACGCCTCATTATTATCCCTTACGGCATCGGCTAACAGCCCTTTTCCGCTTTTATTGACTAAATAACTGAGTGATGGAAACGCACGGGAGTAAAACATCACGGTGGATCGTAGCTGCACATTCAGACGAGAGACAGAACACATACCGCTCCAGCAAGTTACCCCCATACACGGCAAACCAAATTTATTCACATGAATTGAAGGTTATACTTCTCCCCTGGCCAACCGAGGACTGGAGTGCCGGTGGATGATGGGAGAATGAACTGGAAACGAGAGGCAACGACACCATTACCTCACCCAGAAGAGCCATTACTGAGGTAAACGGGAAGGGGTTGATCCCAAATCAGGCATGGAATTTCAATTATATAGGATGATTGGGCGTTAGAAGATGATAGCGAACTTACATGATTACAATCAGAAGAAATTGGAATTAATGTGGACTTTCTTGGAATGTTTCTTTCCCTAAATACACTCAATTTTGCTACCTCAGGGGTTAGGAATCCACTTCTCTTTCATTTCTTCCAAGAAGCATTTAACTTCTAAGGAATTCAAGAAAACACGCGAAAAACCTAACCATAGTAACCCATTGTTAAGAACAATAGATTTCCGCACATAAATGCCCGTCCGGATCCATTCCGGTCAGTGTGGGTGACATTTTATTCTCCGGAAATCATGCTATTAATTTTACTTCAAAACTTTCGAAATTCAAAACGAAACCTTAGCACTAAAACGCACTTATGCATTGATATGAAGGTAGTTTGGCATTTTCCATGATAGATATATCATTATTTGCTTATATCTTCTCTAAGCAACTTGCTTTTACGAACGTTTTTCTTCACGCTGAGATGACTTATCTGATATTTTCATTCCCCTTCACTCATTTTTTAGGACTGTAAAAGGTCCACTTACTCCATTACTGATTTTTCAAGAATTTTCCAACCGTTCATACCCTTTAGTCCCTATTATCGGTTCAATAAATTAGAAACTATTGCTTTTTTCATACAAATTTCATCCACAACTCTAAATCCTCACCTATGTAATGGTCTGAAAGCCACCGCTAGTGCGTGTGGCAGGTTTGGGTTACGCTAACTACCATAAAAGCATGCAAAAATACAACCCGAGCATGCATTCCTAATGGAGAGCATGCTGAGAGGCAGAATGCTACCAACCCCAAGAAAATAGCAGGCACACAGTTACGAGACACGTGAAATGCAGACTATAAATGACACTCAATTGTTATTTTATACAAAGTAACGTAATAGTAAAATGGAATAATGTCATTTAAATTAATAATGAATATTTTTTTATTTCTGTAAATAATTTAAAATATTGATAAATAAAATATAACGATAGATTTGAAATGTCATTTTTCCCGCGTGTCATATGAGAGCATTAGGCGGCATAGCAACGGGATAAGTAGGTTAAAAACTGTAAAAGGAGTCTGTAGTGGTAGAACTCTTAGCTGCATGGTTAGCACTGAATGGTAACTCTTAGTTTAAATATGTTAGAGTAGACTGTAGTGCATGATGCATGTATTAATAACCAATCCCTTTATTATTATGAAGACACTAACCATCTAGTTGCATGAGACCCTATTATGTAGCATGTTTGCAAGTAAATAGTGCACGCTTGGTGATTTTCACCCCTACCACACACTCGCGGTGGCTTGCAGGGTATTACGTGATGTAGATGAAATTATTAAATGATATTTTGTAAAGTATGCATGGGTTAGCTGTGTTAAAGCATGTTCACAATTAAAGAAAATACATCTACATAATACCCTGCAAGCCACCATAAAGGTGTGTGGCAGGGGGTGAACTCTCACCAAACATGCACTACATATCATGCATAAAAAAGGATAAGTATTTACCTATATCCCGTTCTAAACTTCACTATTTACAAATAGATAAAAATAGTAGAAGCAAACATGCAAAAACATGCTGTTAGTTGGGTTAGCTTTAAGTGCTCATGCCAACATGCAGCTACCAATGTTATCCATTGCTACACTCGTACTGGATATATTTACCGCTATTCATATCCCTAATAGTACGAGGAAAAAAGGACATTTTGAATCTGTCAGTTCGGCAATCAATTTCACTAATTTTGTGATTATGGTCCAGTCTACCATAGTAAGTTGGGGTCCGCAAAATATTTTTAATATCATCACTGAAAATATGGTCTTGGAATTTGTTTAAGAGATTAAGTCTAAATTTCAACCTGCGATCTGACAATGATTCTCAATTTAATTCATTTAATAGACTGGTTACACTAATATATCATACCGTCCTTTTAATGTCTATTGGGATCCCAGGGGTAAATTACCAACGGAGGCTCTCGTCCGAGAGCAAAAAAAAAACCTTTCGTTGATATTTTGTACCTACTCGTTTAGTTCCACGTGCCTGGTGCATGCGTCGTTTCCCGGTTCTAGTGAGATCTAATACATGTTTAAACGAACGCAGATGTCTAGTGATACCGCACCCCCTGCTGCAGATCCGTGGGCTGTGATTAAAATCTCACCGTTTTATTCAAATACGCCGGCGTAAACCTTTTGGAAACTATGCTAATATACGAAAACATGGTCTTAGAATTTGTTTAAGAGATTAAGTCTTAATTTCAACCTGCGATCTGACCTAAATGATTCCCAATTTAATTCATTTAATGGACTGGTTACGGTAGTAAGGTTATCATACCGTCCCTTTACAAATCTTGCCGATCTTCGCTGCACACGTTCAAGTTCGTTATTTAGACCGATTTCGTAGGGATCCCATTCACTGGCAGCATATTCCAAATGAGTTCTTACAAGGGAAAAGTAGCTAATTTCTCGTACATGATCGTCACATTTACCCAGTACTCTTTTGACGAATCCCAGTTTACTATTCGCTTGACCCATTATTAATACAGTGAGACTCTTATTCGGGGAAAGCTCAGACGGGAGGAAAACGCTTTATCAGCATGAAGTGGTGAACAGAGTTAGAACGGGCGAGTGACAGGTTCCAAGCAATGTGACGCCATTGTTATATTGATCAGTGACTGGACACTTAGTCCAAGGACATCACCGTGTTGCACATGCCCGCTGGTTTACTTGCGCCTAGCCGGGGGATGACGAGGAAACTGTCTGCCGAGGAGCTAGCGGAAGAGATAAGGGACGTCAAAGAAGAAGAAGACAAATTGACGATGCTGTGAGAATGGAATGCGGTTATCTTTGGAATGCAGTGGGGCAGACAGTAGGAAAATATGAAGAATTGGGAAAGCGACATTCGAAGCGGTTCGTTAGTGAAGTCAGTGACTTGAGCGGACTTAAGCTCTCTTGTTTGGGAACGAAAGACGGCGGAATTTTCACTCACAATATCTGAGGATCCGACTCAGTTCCGTTCAAATCGTGAAACACACAAAGAAACAAATAAATACCAATACACTTCTTGCCTCTTACATTTTGATGTGTCTCAATGATAAAAACTAAATACTGCTGCAAAGGAAAACACTAAGGCTGTGAGGAGAGGTACATTTACATCTAGATTACGCCTTACAAGCCAACATAAAGGCATGTGGCAGAGAGTGCATCTACACCGACCATGTACTACTCATCATGCTTGAAGTACTTATTATAATTTAGTCGAATTATAACAATTAAAAAAATATTATTTATCAGCACGGCTAGCATGTATAAACGTGCTGTTGGTTGGGTTAGATAAAAGTCTATGCCAACATGTAAGTCTAGGCGTATGTCCAGGCTTTCTATTAATACATTTGCATATCATTGAATATATTACCAACTATTCATATACATAATAGTTCGAGGAAAGAAACTATTAAAACCTATTTAACATATTGGTACAACTAAAAATATAATTACTAATTCTTTTCATGGATGATATGTAATACCTACATGTTTGACGTGCACTGTAAAAAGTTGATCTGATTTTCAGTGGGATCTGAATTTAAGCGCTGTCTGGTTGTAAGGCAGGAACACGGATTTAAGGTACGGAAGAGGCAGGAACATGGATGGTTGGTACAGGAGCAGTTGAGCAGGAAGCAGAGGAAGCAGGATTCTGGATGGTCTGATTTTCAGCCGTTCACCTGCCTTATTTTTAGACAAGATATTACTGCTGAAATTCAACATACCCTGTCTTAAAATTGTTGCATCTGAAATTCAGATCGCTTTTGTACCTTAAAATCAGATCTACTTTTTACAGTGTGAATTACCTCCCTGCCAAATACCTTTATAATAGCTTTTGGGCATTGTGTAGATGTAGATGAAAGGAATTCTTTAAATATGTCAGTTAGGCAATCAATTTCTCTAATTTTATGATCATGGTCCAGTCTGCCAGTAAGTAGGAGTTCGCAAAATGGTTTTAACCTCATCAATAAAAATATTGCCTTGAATTCACTTAAGAGATTAGGTCCATATTTTATGGTCCCATGGTCTCATCATGATTCCCATTTTAGTTCTTTTAACCTGTTGGTTACGCTTATATGATTAAAATTAAGTCCCTTTACAAATCTTGCCGATTTTAGCTGCACACACTCCATTATTTCTCGTGCATGATCGTCACATTCACCCAGTAATCTTGGGGCAAAAATTTGCATAGCAGACGTAACCGTGCTGGAACCTAGATTGGTCGACTTAATATGAAGACTTTCGAGTAAAATTCGAACGGAAAGCAAGAAGACTGCTTGTTACACACTATTACATAATTACATGGTGGAAGAGTTCACCTCCGACACCGAGTTTAATATGAGGGACCTACACTACATTGGTAGACAGGACCAGAAGGATAAGATAGATTCAAATATTTGTTCTTTCCTCAAACGATTCGTGAACATAGCAGCATCGATACTTCACACACAATGATGCCCTCATAAAATAAATTTAAAATTAAAATAAAACTGCACACAATAGATTAATACAGATTAATGAAAAAAAAACAGCGATGGAATAAAAGTGGTGAATGCTTTAGGATTTCAGAAATTCTGCATGAAATAATGGTATGTATAGTGCATATTTGTTGTCTTATCAAATGTTTCTTTTCATGTTGGATGAAAATTAGAACTTGTTATGTGTTTCCCGCATGATTGTACGAAATATCCTCTAAGGTAGGTAGTATAAGTACACTTTCGGGCATATTGGAGACAATTCACCCCCTGCCACACACCCTCGAGGTGGCTTGCAGGGTAGTCAGTAGGTCTACATATAGATTGCTCGATATAATATGAAGACCTTTATTTCGAGCGAAATTCGAACGGACAGCGAGAAGAGAGGTCGTGAAGTAAAGACGGCTCCGCGTTGGGAGAAAGAAAACCAGTCGGTCGACACGCCCACCTCATCGATGCACAGGTAGCAAAACCGCGGCCGTTAACCCGTCCGCCGCCGTGGGCGTGGAGGAGAAGAAGGCCACGGGTGGGCGAGGCGTGGGCACCAAGGGGACACCTGGGCACGGGAACAGAACTGCGCATGCGCCAAATCGCGCGTGCCCACGCATTCCGCATCCCGAACACTTTCCTTCCCCGTGCAACAACATCGATTCGGTTGCTATAGCGGCCGTATTCTTACTTCCGTGCCTCCACACTCTTTCAGACACCGCTTTTTCCCCCAAGGATATCGAGCTGGGGTGGCGGGTAAGCATAAAAGCGAGCATTGGCTTCTCATCCCGAAGGACCCAGTTTGAATCCCGTTAGAGGCAGATATTGTCTATTTTTATAATGGTAACTTTCAAGAATTCATTTCCACGCTCGCAATCAATCAAAATAATATATTTCAGTATTGCACATTTCGATGTAGGAGAGTAGTAAGCAAATTTTTTAACATGTCCCTATTTTAATATCACTAACTACAGGAATGCTTCTGGAAATATATTAAACGAATTCTTATAATTAAATAAATCCCTGACTTATCATTTATAATTATTAGAAAACTTGTTATTAATAATTGTGTTGAACCCGGAGGTCAGTTTTTGATAGGTGAGAGTAGAGCACACCCCGTTCTAAGCCATTTGCGTGTGAAATTGTCACCTACAGGGTAGGAGGACCAGTTCTTTCCCTGGGCCACCTGCGATAACTTACGAAGTTCTGACACGCAGAAAATCTAATCACGAGGATTTTAGATGGGGAAGTCTAGAAAGGCTCTTGCCCAGGATTTGAACCCAGGACCCTCCGGTAGTTAGCTCAGTGTACTACCTATTAGGCCACCACGACAAAACTTGTAGGTATCTACTAACAATTAAGTTCCATCTTTCTCTGGCTTGTGGGTAGTGCATGAATGATATACTATTTTTGCATACCTGCATGATAGTAACAGGAAATTAAATTCACTTTTCATTTAAAATGAATTTTAGGCGAAGGTTCACCCCCTGCTACACGCACTTGTAGTAGCTTGTAAGGTATTATTTAGATGTAGATATGACCCCTACTTGGAGAGTACTTTCAAGTTCAGAACACCGTCCATCCTATAAGACGTTAAACCGAGGATCCCTTATCGTCTTTCGCCCATGCCGACGCTAGGGTTCATAGTGGCAGAATGATTTAGGTGCAATGTGGAAGGCACACACAGTACAGCACACCGTCCGTCAGATAGGATGTTAAACCGCGGACCCCTAGGCTCCTATCGACGAGAGTTCCCTACGCTGGGTTTCTCTCTATCCTTCTACTTCTCCGTCAAATTCAACCCTCTTTCGAAATAATCACCTATTCTAATTGGCGCAAATGATCAAGGCTATCGGTCGTCTCTTACGAAGCTAATAACACTATTTTTTCCCCACTGTGCTTTAATTGCCTCTCTTACTGATTTGTCATTCTCTTGATCTTACTTTTCTAAGAGACGGTGATGATCGTAATTGGAATTGATTTTAATGAAATCGAAGAGGATGATTAATAAACACCAATAAGAAATTGATTAAAACATTGACTAACATCGGCGCAGACAACGAGGCTTCTTATTGCGCAGTATGATGCATGGAGGCATGCAGTAAAAATTGAGGTTCCAGGCGACAAATCGAATGAAAAACTTCCCAAACGCACGGACGACAACGCGAAACCAACTCTCCTCTACTTATATTTTTAAATTCGAGCATTTTCCACACCTTATGCTGATTCAACCTGCGTAGTTTAAAGCCCCGTGCAATAAGGCCTTTGTCCTTCGACTCGTTACTTGTGCTGACGCATGTTCGCGGGAATCATGGGAGAAACCCGCGAGGGATGAAAGCACGGAAATTCAATGCACGCAAAATTGATTGCCCTGTTTCGCAGTTAGGAGATATTTAATTCATGCCCTTCATCAGTCTCAACAATTATTAACATTTTTAGGATTTGTTAAAAGAGTAGGTACTCAGGAAATGAGACGATGAAAACAAAAGAGCGATGTTACTTTTCACTAGTTAGGCCCCACCTTGAGTATGTAGCCAGTGTATGGGGTCCGAATGAATTTGGTTTGATGAGAGAGCTAGACAGTGTGCAGCGTCGAGCAGTTAGGTTTGTTAAAAGGTGTTGCGAGGGGTTCAGTAATTTATCAGAATTAATACAACAATTAGCTTGGGAATAATTATCCGATCGTAGGTTAAAGTACAGATTAAATCTATAACAGAAATTTAAAACGGATAGCTTTACTGAAGATGTTAGGTATTTATTAAAAACACCAGCATATTATGCTAGATTTGATCAAATAAATAAGACTAGAGAGATAGATTGTCTTACCGATAGATTCAAAACGTCATTTTACCCCGTACTATAAGGGAAAACAATAGGTAGCATAACAAAGGTAGGGATAGATGGATAGGTATATTTATTATTGTTCTAGGGCACGCCCTATATGAACAAGTATTGCACGGGTAAAGTAAGAATAGGTAGGTGAAATATTGTAGAGTAGTCTGCAGTGCATGATGCATGTATTAACAACCAATCCCTTTATTTCTATGTAGATATTAACCATCTAGCTGCATGTGAACCTATTATGTAGCATGATTCCATGTAGTAGCGTAGTCGCATGTCAATAGTGCATTTTGGTGATTTTCACCACCTGCCACACACCCTTACATAGTGAAGTAGAGATATTTTGAGGACATTTTTCCTTTCAATTGCCACCTCAAGGTGCTATAAAGGAACTGCCCACGTCGGATAGCGCCGACTTGGCAACCGAAAGTTCGCGTAATAGAATCCCTTCTTAGGCACTGGTGTTGAGTTTATCTTAGGTTTAAGATATGGTTTTAAAGTATGAAATTATTGCACGAATGATGTGTATGCTTAAGAAAAGGTTTTAAGGTATGAAATAAATACACGAATGATGTGTATGTTAAAATTTATGTTGAGGTTTGGACGGTGCGATACAGTCTAACCGGCTGCTGCTGATCAAACCCAAATTATATGTTGTGATGCCGCGACGTTTTTTCTCAATAATATATTTATCCCTTCCACAGGCCCTTGTGGCGATATGCAAGGTCTTGTGTATGATTAGATATAGAAAAGAAAACCATATTATTAAAGATTGCACCTGTTTACAACACAAATTTTTATTCATAAATCAGGAGTTTTGTGTACCCGACGCGAAATAATTTTTTCTCCGTAAAATATTTAATTACTCGAACCTGAATAGGCCGAAACTTTTCTTCTACGAACCAATCCCTAGTCGAAACATGAAACGGCATTTAACCAATTGGACGGAAAATGTACAGACGGTACAGGGCCGAGAAACTATTTCAAGAACAAAAAGATTCTGCTGTTACCAGGAATCATTTTTTTATTTTTTTTGGTCCACGGTCGCCCTCAAACTTTCCGGGAGATACTGGAGCTTTCGGACCTTGACGGAACGTAAAATATTAATTAACTTATTTTCAAACGCGTGGAAATGCCCTCGACACTTGGCCGGGGAGTGCCCCTTGAATTTTTTAAAGGAAAAAGTCCGGTTTCGACCGCTCTCTCCGGTTAAGTTCTGCGCCCGTAGTGAACGCTGAGGAAATATTGTCCACGCTGAGGTTGAAAGAAAGTCTCTCCAGAAATAGACAAACATGGGGATTGCTCGGGATTTAATCATGAAGAAGACAAAATCACGACCACAAAGAGTGCGTGACCGTAATGCGGAGCATAGGATTTAAACGAACCGTGCTTCTCTCTAGACCTCAAGTCAGTATTTGTCCAGGAGAGACAAAACGGCTAGTCCACGAATGCGAGACTTTTTTCCTAGAAACGATTTAATTATATCAGTCAGTGCACTCTGGTAATGTTTGGCAATGCAAAAATTCATTAAGCTAACAGGGTTCACATCTACATCATACCATGAGAACCACCGTGAGTGTGTGTGGCAGTGGGTGAATATCACAAAGCATACAGCACTTGCATTACATTACAACTGAGTGTATCAATGCTACCACTTCAGGGGCACACATTAGATATTAGAGTCATCTACATCTACATAATACCCTGCAAGCCACCACAAGGGTGTGTGGCAGGGGGTGATTTCTCACCAAACATGCACTACATATCATGCATAAAAAAGGAATAGTATTAATATAGTAGTCAGAACTACACTATTTAAAAAAGATAGAAATTACAAAGCAAACATGCAAAAACATTCTGTTAGTAGGGTTAGCCCCAAGTACTCATACCAACATGTAGCTACCAATGCTATTCATTGCTACTCTCCGATAGGACATATTTACCGTTATTCGTATCTCTTATTGTGCGAGGGAAAAAGGACATTTTGAATCGGTCAGTTCGGCAATCAATTTCTCTAACTTTATGATTATGGTCCAGTCTGCCATAGTAAGTTGGGGTTCGTAAAATATTTTTAACGTCATCACTGAAAATATGGCATTTGAATTTGTGGAAGAGATTAAGTCTAAATTTCAACCTGCGATCTGACAATGATTTCCATTTCAATTCATTTAATCGACTGGTTACGCTAATATAATTATCGTATCGTCCCTTTACAAATCTTGCCGAGAGTCGCGTGCAACTAGAGGGCTAGTTATCTACGGAGTAAAGAAGTGATTGCTGGTTATTAAGACATATCTCTAGATATATTTATCTGTATTCTCCTACCATGCATGGGTTATAAATGCCAAAACGTGTTTTCAGATCTAATTTTACAATATTTCACCTGCCTATCCCTTCTTTCCGCTGCCAGTATGTCTCCTATTGTACGCGGAAACAATGGAATTTAAATATAATGGTACAGCAATCCAGTTTATCGGATATAAATGTCCCTTATTCTTGTTTATCTGATCAAATCTTGCAATATACGCAGGGGTTCATAATATATTTTCACGCCATCTGCAAATATATCAGCTTCGAATTTAAATAAAAGTTTTAACCTGTATGCTGATTGTAGAATATGGTACTTTAAATACGTGAAAGGAGGCGTGGAGGCTAATTTAATACCAAAATACCCTCATTTTCCATTTACTTCACTAAAAATTTATCTCACCAAAAGTGACGCCATGTTTTCATATCCTTACCTTAAAAAAATTCCCTCGAAAAATTTTACGACTCATTTCTCACACGCATTCTTAACACGATTGCGGGACATTGCGGGTGAATCTTGACCAAAATCCACTGCGCCACTAATTGCCCTCGTAAACGACATTGCCACGGGCAAATAATATCTAACGTTGCCGCTTCGAAGCGAAGGGACATCGTACTTCGCCGTCTCGGAAGAGTCGATTGCGACGGCGGAGTTGGGTGTCGAAACGTGAATCGCTTTATGTCGCCAGCCCACTCACTTCCCGAGAAAACACTCAAGGGCGAGGCTCACGCTTGCGGAACTAATGTGAAGAACCGGCACGAATTACCTCTTTTTCCCCCCCACAGGAAAATCCAATTGAAAATCATACAGTTGTTAGCACGTGCAAATACTGCGTTCACTGCGTAATCCTTGAATGCCCTTCATCTACATCTACGCAATACCCTGCAAGCCATCGTGAGTGTTCGTGGCAGGGGGTGAAGATCATCAAGCATGCACCATTGACATGCAACTAGGAAGACTACATGGAAAAATGTTAGACTGGTTAGTATCTGCATAGTGATAAAGGATTATTGGTTATAATGGCATTTGTCGAAATATTTTATCTGCATTTACCTACGATGCTGGCGTTAAGGCCGCGTTACACGATACAATTTTTGTACAAACTCTTGTATGAGGAAATTGTACCGTGTAAAGCGGCAAATTGTACGAACGCTTGTGCGATTGTCTGAATGACTGAACGGGAAATAGAACCTGTTCTAATTCCATTCAGACAAACATACAATTTCGTTCAGTTTATACGATATAAGCGTTTTTACAAGAAATTGTACAAAAAATGGTATCGTGTAAAGCGGCCTTTAGTAATGCTAGTTAATTAATTCATCAGAAGAATTCTGGAGAAGTATTCCTTTAAGTATTCTGGATTTTTTTTCTAAGACAAACGCCAAATACCCTATCAGTACATAGGCATAACTTTCACACGCACGTAAAACCTTGACAACAACCCCGAGGGTGTTTAGCAGGGGGTGAAAGGTCACCATACTTGTACTACTTACATGTAATTAAGGCCTACAATGGCAATACCTCGTGGAAATATGATGGACATAAGAGTTAGGTGTAACTAAATGGTTACTTTCTAATGAGACTAAAGTGATTACTGATTATACGGGCATTTAAAAATAACAATCTGTACTTCCCTTGAGGAGAAAATAATACTATAACTAGAGAATGAAAATTGAGTTCACTTAGCAATTCTAGAATGTCGTCAGGGTTGTCCAAGTATTCTAGAAATCTGTCGCATGGTATGAGCCAAAGCGTACTCTGAGAAGTATATGGACCTAAAAGGGTACACACCTTGCATGGAGTAAAGAGGAATGTAAGAATTACATATCATATAACATATTATACATGCCTTTATTTGTACAGCGATTTTAGGACTATGAAATTCTCCCTTGCAAGAAACTGCAATGAACTACTTGTGAAGTTATCAATTGTTCTTATCACGCAATATTTATCTTGTAAGGAATGTACTTAATTCAGTTCAGCACGGCAGGGGGGATATCCAGAACGTAGACAAAAATGAAACAGCAACCTCGTTTCAATCGCTTGAAGAATAACATTGCAACGCAGTCGAAACATGCTTCCAACACAAATTATTACAGTATTCACTGAAAGGGTATGCATGGAAAACTTCACAAATACATGGCAATGTTGGATTGTAGTTTTCCGTGGCGTTCTGGATTCGTGGATCTCTCCATTTTTCGGGTTTGCGCCGCGTTGATGGCAAGTTCAGGAAAATGAACTAAATATTGAAATACACCGAGCAGCACTCCTCTCATTAGATCGGAGTTCACGGAAAATGTATTATTCAGAAGCAAGCGAGGGCCGCTTTTAATCACGGAGTTCAACCGATCCAGGAAATATCGCGGACTTTTCCTATGACCGAGTTAGAACGACGAAGAAATGGAAATTAATTTTACATGGATATATTAATTCAAAATACGCTCGCGGCATGAATGTCGTTGAACAAGCAAATGACGAACATGAATGTGTTCAACGCACACGTTAATAAAATTGTTAATGATGTAAAAACGGAAAAAATACGACGTGAAACAGGTGGGTAATTAACTAAAATAAATCACAAAAAAATAACAACTTGAAGAGACAACTAGCTAGCCACGGTAGCGCCCTCTTCGTAATTTAACAGGAAACGGTGACGCTAATTGCATGAAAGAAATTTATCGCCAACAATTCAAAAAAACCTTTAATTGCATCTTTCCTTCGGAAACATTTTTAATACTTAATATAGTACATGAACCATACAGCATACATGTACTTACGAGTACTAAGAACCATTTGCTCGAGTCATGGAATCAGCAAAAATAACATAGATATGTCCAAAATTCGAATAGTGTTGGTCTTCACTGAGTCACTAGTCATAAAAATAAACTAAGGTAGGTATTGATATGCAGTAGGAGAAAAGAAGCCAGGACCCATGTTAAAACTAGGAAAACAAAAAATCGAGGAGGTGGAAGAGTTCTGTTATCTGGGAAGCCCAGCAACCAGCGATGGACCAAGTAAAAGAGAAATTGGCAGTAGAATTACCAAAGCAAAAAGGGCACTTTACCATAAGAAGATTCTGCTTACAGCTGCAAATACAAGCGTGGAAGTGAGAAAAAATTTCATTAGAACATAATCTGGAGCATTACACTATAAGGCAGCGAAGCATGGACAGTCATATCAGGAGAGAAGTCCAGGCTGGAAGCATTTGAAATGTGGTGCTACCGAAGAATGATGAAGATAAAATGGATCGATCGAGTGACGAACGAAAAAATCTTAAGAAGAGTGGGAGAGATGTCTACTGAAAACCTTAAAAGAAGACGGGACAACTTAAGAGGCCACATCTTAAGACACGATGGCCTGATGAGGAAAATCGCCGAGGGAAAAGTGAACGGGAAGAATGGAAAAGGCAGGCCTCGTATGAGATATATGGACCAATTACCAAGGATGTAAAAGAGAGGAGTTGCGTCAATATAAAGAGGTTGGCCTATAAAAAATCTAGTGGAGGGCTGAGTCAAACCAATCCTAGGATTGCTGACCGATGATGACTTCACTGGGACACAAATACATTGAGATAGGAAAATTCGCTGCCTTAAAATCCAGTATAAATAGTGAGAGAAATAAGGTGATTTAAGTACGGTATGGTATTTGCGGTCAGAAAAGAATATAAAATGCTGCTTTTCTTAGGTTATCATTTTATTCAAAGCAAGAGTCGCGAGTAAATGAAATAATTTTCCACACCCGGTTCTAAAATAATATTTCATAGACGTAAAACAACTTTCATAACAGGCAAAAGGGTTTAAAGGAGGGGGAGAAGGCAAAAAAAGACAGATGAATAGCGCATATTAATAACATGTTTTGAGTTGAGCATTTTCCTCAAGTGGTAATTATATAATGCTAACGGAGTGTCTTTAAATTATGAATAATAATACCGGAAATGTGCAGTGAATTGTACTGCGGTGCATTAATTAGCAACCTTGCCATATGGTTCTCACTTTCATTACAATTATTTAACATTTGCTAACCATATCAAAATATTATTTCCGATCAGAGAATGCCGTGGCGTGGCATTAGTTAACACTGGTAATACTTTTCGAACCGTATATTTTCTAAAAAAAAGACATAGTTTCAAAACATCTGCGCCATTATCAACCTTGATCCTGATGAGCCTATGTGAAACCATAGTCGGCTTTTATTTACACAATATTGTGTGAAAACTACTCAATACTTTCATCATCATGAATGTATGTATTAAGTACGTATTAATAAGGTGATGTCTATGGTTATTAAAACATGAGGATAGTTAAAAAGAAAATCTAAATGTTACTAATGGAGTAGTAGAGGAATTGATATTATGTTGGTCTAATAAAATACAAAGTAACTCCGTTCAAAAAGTAGCGTCAAAATTTGGAAATAATTTCACTTAGTAATATTCCACAGAAAGTTTTAATTCTTTTGACCCAGAGGTTCAACTACAACACAGTCATTATCATTATGACAATGCCGTATAATGCCGTCTATGCCGTGTAATGCCGTCTAACTTGACAATACCGATTATGTGTAAGAGCCGAAACCCTGTGTCGGAGCAATAAACCTTTCTGTGGGATATTACTGCGTGAATTAATTTCCAAACTATCGCAGTGTGGTTCCACCAAGGCAAGCCTAAAAATTTGATACATAGTACCGTCATTATCGTAATTTCAATCCTAAAGAAACATTTCATCAGTGGAGTCATGAATCGAGAACAAATTGACAGAACATCTACATCTACATCTACACGATACCCTGCAAGCCACCGCGAGGGTGTGTGGCAGGGGGTGAAGATCACCAAGTATGCACTACGTTAAGACGCCAATAAAACACATTGACGTTTTCCACACGAAAATTACCGGAATAGACATTCCCCCTCAAAGTTGCTAATAGGTTCATTCCAATCCTTAGGTGTCCATTATTATAATTTCGTCCCTACCTAATTTCCACCCTAATTTCTCACCTAATACCTAGGGCAGGATCGCGGATTCCTCTTCCGTGTTATCGCTGACGTACAAAAACACGAACCCCTGTAGAAGCGCAATGCTCACAGCAACCGGATTAAAGACAATTCTTCCAAATAGGATTTTTCATGCATTAGAAGAAATCTTTTGAATTAAGATCACTTCGCCGTTATCCTAACAGCAATTAAATAATAGCAATAACATAGAACTACTGCTAACAAACGCTATCATTAGCTGTGATTTCCGTGTTTTGTGCTTTCAAAGGTCAATGGTACCCGTCATTCAACTCGGCACTGATGCGGGAGGCTGGCGGCATTTATTTGTTCGTCTCCAGTTTCAGCGGGAGTCGATTCCACGCAAGTCGTCCGCTCCACGCGAAGTCCCCCCGTAAGAGCACGAGCGCAGTCTCGCTGTCTGCTTCGAATCCATCCTCCTCGCCCCCGCGGGCGGCTTGAGGTCACATTCCGCGGTTGGGAGGGGCTATGAGACACAGGCGGTGGGCCGCACGCGACCATCGAACGCGCTCCGTCGAGAGTCGATGACGGCCGTCAAGCGGCTCCGACAAACATATCGCTACCGGCGCCAAGATGGGCTCTTCATCCACGAGGAGGCTAGAGTGAACCAGAGGAGGCATTGCAGCTGATTTGAGAGGCCAACGGCCATCTTGGTAGGCACGCACGTACGTTTTTATACTCGGAATACTAGCACGGATGATTCACGCGATAAAATTTAGACAAGTATGATGAACAGTGGAGTGCATTTTTAAAAGTCGTCAAAGAAACAAAGAAAGGTGCGCAAGCACTCAATTTCAGCCCTAAAATTAACTCCTAGCGTAGTAAAACGCATTAATACCTCCCTTAATTAGCTTAAGGAGGATTAACTGCTGCCGCTGCGATGGAATTTGGGTTAAATTTCATCGTTATTTACGTTTTAATACACATGCGGTTTTCATTCAGGCCGTATAAAACGCAACGTACGAAGTACGTTAATTTTGTTCGGAGTAATAGGTGAGGGCCATCTTGGTGAGTTTGGGCACATGGACTTGCAACTAGCAATATTCGTACGGATGAAATGTTTTGTGGCTAAAGTGGTAGTAAGATGAATAATAGAATGCATTTAAACTTTTATCAAAAAAGTGGAATTAGTGCAAATACGCAAACAAGCGCAAACTATGCTGTTTCGAGTCAACAAATTTTTGTGACATAAACCAAGAGCACCTCTACGACAATATCAAGATAAATACGCCTGTACATAAATACAAAATAATGTAATCTCGCAGACCTATAAGGGTCAGGGAATCGTATTCTATTTTCGCGAATTGGGTTGGAAAACATGTTGAAAAGTACTGAATGTACGGTTGCAAGTGAAAAAAATCTATGAAGAAATTTCATTTTTATGAGGTATTACGCATCTATAAGTCGTGATGAAAAATATTTCTATTAAATCAACTAATTCCTTCAGAAATCTATCCTTTTGTCCCTCAAATCTTTGTTTAATTGATTGTATTCTTTCCAGCACTTGCTTCTTGGTAACTTCTAAACATTTACGATTCTCGGAATGACTATTGCTAGTTGCCAAGTTACATAAAGACAACGTTTACCCGATCTAAGACACATTTTTTTCTATGAGAATGAGAAAGGGACTTTAGGTGCTTGCTATCACAAGGCTCGAAGAGAATTACTTGAGTCATTAAAATAAAAGCATCCGATTTATATTATAATTTTAATTTAACATTAGAACCCGTATCTGCATCTACATAATACCCTGCAAGTCACCGAAAGGGTGAGATCACTGTGTTTTTTAAACCCGTAAGAAAATAACTAACATAGTATTTGATTATTTGACAATCATGCTTGAGTTAACCCCAGCGTAAAACCATTTTCAGGGTATTGTGCAGACGTTGTTGTGTGGGATATTGCACATTGGCGGGTTATTATATATCGAGTATCAATATCAGAGTAATGATTAACAAAACAATATTTAAATAATACAGTGCTAAAATATAGTTTTTTCATGATCTCTTCCGTTATGATTCAATATTTTAATAGAAGGATAATAAAGAAGGGCAATGACTTGCTCACTGACGCATCGTAACTCGAGACTAAACCTACCTAAGATGATACAACAACAACGTAGGTACCTATGGCTGCTGTAAATATGCATTTTGGTACACAACGGCTACAGAAGAGGCGAAGAAAAAAAATCACGCATAATATACATACATGGGATAAACAGGGGTTGATTATTTCCCTGATTGCTCTCATTATCCGAGTATATAATTAAGATTTTATTTTATAGCGATGGTATCGGTTCTCAATGTCGAGTAATGGTTTGGAATTGGAATATCGACAGTCTGTATTCACTGCAAATCTACATGTAGGTAATGACCAAATAACCGAAGTGGATATGAAGACATTAACATTTCTATATTTAAAACATTGAATGCAAAGCTAATTAATTGTGATTTCTTCCGATTCCAGTCGAAGTAGCCCATAGGATAGATCGTTGGGCTAGTCACGCCTACCTCATCAACTTATAGTTGAACCTGCGGCCAACGTGTCATTTACGAGTATATAAAATCATATTTGCACTACCGGTCTTAAAATACCATCTGGGAAACTCATTCCAATATTTGTTTTATCGATTCATAGAAGATTCTTGAGATTGTTTCTTTTATTGCTACTCACTTTTTATTCCATGGCTAAGGTCTTTTGTAACTATGCAACCCTATTTTCACTTCTTCTCAAACCTCTTTTTATCGATTTGTGAATATTCTGTTGATCATTCTCTTTAGGTCCATGGACTTCCATCCCAGGGCTGTCGTCACTGATGTGACTTCCCGTCGCTTTATCGTATCTTAAAAGCTTCTGAGAGGGTGGATGGATAGCTGGTGGAAAGAATTGTGTCACTTAAAAACTCAAATGCACGTGCCTTTTTATCACTTCGCTCGAAATAAGACTAAAATCGAATTTCGAGTGGAGAAGAAGCTTTAAATTGTGTCATTCGACCAAATTCCATTTCATCATATCTTCAGCGCGTTTAAGCTCCACGAAGTAGAACACCACGAGGGACTTGAAGCATTTTAAGTCCCGATAAGTGACTGGAAAAAAAAGATATTTCTTTCAAGTACGTTAAATTTTAGATGCAGTTGCTCTTTCTCAAAAATATTACCCGAGCATTGTAAGTGATTTCGCCAATTTTTTAACATTAAATGGTCACAATATAAGGCATTGTATAGAATCATATTTTAGCATTTATAATTTAAGCCATGATGCCCCCTGCAGAATTAAATGGAAAAACAGTGTTGTGCAAAGTGCATGCTTCACAGTAACAAGAATAACTGTCATAGACCAATTTATGAGTTTTATCCCAAGCTATAAGCAACCTCTCAACTAACCCCTGTTCAACTATGATCACTTCCCATAGTAATTACGAGTACCTGAGCATTTACCTTCTTTGCTAAAAATATCAATTTCTTTTTATTCCTCTCATCAATTAAAGAGCAGTCTGGCTATTATTTATAATCACGGGATGTGGGGGGTTAAGTAATAAAGGAAGTACGATATAAATGATTATGAATTCAAGAAGAGGGAACAAGGTCAAGGTCTTCAAATAAGTGGCCGGGGTGAAGCCGGAGCTGGTATGGAAAGAAGAAAACTATGATTCAGGGTGACAAACTCGTTTATCATTTAGTCACCAAACTATTTGCTAAACTAAATTTTCTATACAATCCATTCTAGAAGATTGTTCACAAGTATGATTATTCATCTTAAAATCAGAACAATTTTATTAACCATTAATGTTGCTAGGAAAACATTGACTTATTATTTACATGAAGCAGTAATTTCGTGCGTTTAGTCATTCTTCCACTATATTCCACCTGTTTTCCCAATTTATAAGCAATTGCAATTCGGTGAGTACATCTAGACAGGTAATAATCACTTTTGTCATCATATATTTAACAATATTTGGAATTAAAAAGTGATTAATATAGTGCAGAAAATTACAAAGTACACATTTGTCACGGACAAGTTCCACAAATTAATTCGCCAATTTTATATGCTTTAATGTTTTTTCTTTCTTCAAGTCACCGTTCAAATGTCCCGAGTGCTAGTCCTTTTTTCGTTGAAGAACGATCTAGGAGCGAACAATCTACTCTCAGCCAAGTCTTCAATATAGGAAGTCACCTTTTTTTGTTTCCAACGGAACACGCGACGTTCCACTTAATCAATAATAGACCGAGGAAAAATGACTGCGCTGCAGAGAGCTATCGCGGAAGTCGATGAGAAAATCCAGCAAGGAGCCACTAAGCACGCGAATAAGAAGTAGGAAAAAAATTGAGTTTTTACAGACGTCCACTCAGCAGTTTTGTAGGTTGGTAAAAAAATATGTGGAGAAAAAACACCGCTGTGAAGTCATCAGGGAAATTACTTACAGTAAAATACTGAGTCGAACCTGGCGTTGAGTGCTTAAGCGACCATAAGAAATTGTTTCAGTCGCGCTGTACCACGCAAGGAAAATTGCATAGAGCGGAATAAAAAAAGCTTGCTAACGCGTGAGGAGGAAACGTAATAATTGGAACTATGGTCTGATTAATCACTTTTATCACAACCTTGAAAGTCATTAGCTATACATTCTTAATCAGGAATACTGACCTATTGAAAACAAAACCTTTTGAAGATAATTCCACGTCATTAATATTTTTTTAAAGTCGAAGGACCACCATAAAAAAATTTTTACAATGAGTTTATCACAATACAATGATTTAGGATTCCATTTACTACGCTGCTTATTATGTCTCCTATTGCAAGCGGGATAAATGATATTTTAAATCTAATGGTACCCCCTATATTATATATTTTATGTTTATCTCACTTATTCGTCCACATCTACGTTTACGTAAAATCCTGCGAGCCACCGCGAGGGTGCTTGGCAGGGGGTATGCTGACAGGTATGAGTAAATTCAAATGATGCTGATGGCGAAATTTTCTTTAAAAAGGAACATTTATTGTAAATTACAGTTTTCCCTAATAATTATATTATCAATTTTCGTTTCAATTAAACGTCACTATTCATAAATGAACTATCATAAAAAGAAGAAAATTGCTATTATAAGTTATTATGAACGAATATTCTTAGACACGGAAAGGTCAATGGCTTTCCTTCTTAAGTGACCAGGTTCGAAGTATCGGAGAAGACAGCTGTGGCGGAGACTTTTCATTGGTATAACAGGCCGAAATTAAGTGCTCCGTGAAGAGCAGTTCGAGTATAATCCTTCGTCCGTCAGCTGGGACGTCAAACAGTTGACCCCTTGGCGCCAATCGTTTTGGAGTAGGCCAATGCCGACTCTGGGTTTCTCTCTACTATTCCTTTTATTCCTGCACAGTTCCTACCCTCATCTACTCTAAATAGCCGCAATGACTTAGTTCTCGGTCTATCGAGGTAGGTCCCCCAAGTAGGTACTTATTACTACAACTACGTAAGAGTTGGGTGATCAATCAACACAAACTAAAAGGGGCTAAAGGCAAGTTTTCCACCGTAAAAAAAAACAATATGGGGAAGTATCGTGAACATAGATATATGATCATGCGATTCAGACCACATCCTTCGGACCCCATCCCTTCCATCCCTATCCTTATACCTTTTCTCCCGGTCTGAAGCGCCTATTAGTGCGGAAACAGACTTGAAAACACCATGTTACGTGAACATATTTCAGTACCTTTGAATAACTACCAACTAAGCCCCTCACATCAGAGGAAATCCGCAGCCTATACCTTACAATCCAACATCCAAAACTTGAATATAAATCGCCAGTGTTTTTGTTGCGAAACATCAAAACTACTCTCAAAGAACAAAGAAAGTGCAATATCGAATTGCAGCTGACGACGATAATTGTCCAATAAGAGAGTACGAGTCCTTCAATTGCGTTACGTAAACATTCAAGAATACGCCACACGCTGTCCGTTTACCCAAACATTGATCTCTTCTCAACATAACATACGTCTGCATTTAATAATGCACATACAACCCCAATGTGTGACAATGAATGGATAAGTGACGCAAAGTTTGCACTTAGGGGAAACACACCCACAAACACATAAATGACGCACTTAGCAACAGCGATTCCCGGATTAAAGTGGAGTAAATACGCAACTAAGGATACCATAGCAACGGTTATTGAGGAAGTGTAGCCGAGCGCGTCCTTCGAAACAGTCTAATACTCCCATGGATGACCTCTCATTCAAATGTCCCAGTAAATAGCAGCTGAATTTCCCGTAGTCATTCCCGTAGAGGTCGAGTCACGGAAGGCAAGTAAAAGACGGGAGGGATGGGAAAGAAAATCTGTTATAAAGTATGGTTTGGGGCACCCCACGAGTTTTTAAATCCACTTTTAAAAACGTCCCCTTTCGCCAACAAAGCGGACCAATTACGGGACAAAAGGAATTTCTCTTTCCTTGCATACAGGGGGGGTTAGTCGATCAATAGAGGGGAATGGGGGGAGGGGGATAAGGCTTGTTGAAAATGGTGCCTTTTGTTGCGTGGGCGACGGAGAAAGGATTCTGGGCGTGAGAAGAGACGAAAGAGTGGGAAGGATTGAGGAAAGATGTGCTGGGAGGGCCACTCCCAATCTTAGGAGAGAGAAGAGGAAGCGGTGACGCCATTAAGCGACCAAGGGCAACGGAATCACCTTCGGAGACCAACCGAAAAAAAACAAGACTTTGTATTTAAATATCTGTACCTACTGCCTACCCAGCAAACCACCTCGAGGGTGAGTGGCAGAGGGTGAGTTTTTTTTAACCAAGCATGCACTTGTTCATATGTACTACCTATCTATCTAAGGAAATATGTCTATGAATATCATGCGAGACGCACACCAAACATTCGACTTTTATTCCAGCAAGCAAGGAAACATGAGAGAAGTACTAAAAACATGCATCATACATACTAGTACTTCATGCAGCCATGCGTAATAAAAGAAAACATTTTAATTTAATCCGTTTCTTTAAAAACCGTATTAATTTAATTCGTGCAAGTTCATTTTCATGTAAAGATAAATTTATTTCATCTACATCAACGCGATACCCTGCAAGTCACCGCGAGGGTGTGTGGCAGGGAGTGAAGATCACCAAACATTCACTATTGGCATGCAACTAGGGTACTACATGGAAACATGGTACAATATGATACCCTGATGTAACATGGTCGATCAGATGGTAGCCCCACAACAGGTGCACCTTAGGGGCTATCAAAATGCTTCATTTATTCTTATGTTATACATTGTAATGATTTACTTTGGAAGCAATTACATTTATTATTATATTTTTAAGTTGCCATGCAGCTAGATGGTTAGTACCTACATAGTAATTAAGGGATTGGTTGTCAATATAAGCATCGTGCACTACAGACTACAATTATTAATAAATAATTCTCGGGTTTCAAGCTGAGTAAGATTTTGGTTTGCTGACGTTTCTATAGAACACTCCTCCATCGTCTTCAGAGCAATGAAGCTTAAAGGGCATTCTGCCTGCGCTTATGTAGCCGTCTAATCCGGGGGGCATAGTTGTCTCCTTCTTTCCGTTATTTTTCGAATTATAGGTTTCCATTCCCTGTTGAGGATGTACCCAGAGTCCCGATTTAAGGTGTTATCTTCCAGCCTGATTTCGATGGCCTCTTTGAAGAGACGATCCCAACACCCATTTGCTTTGGAGATCAGTCGTGCCTCATCAAAGGAGATGATGTGATCTTCCGATAGGCTATGTTCAGCCAAGGCAAATTTTTCGGGGTGGAAAAACCTAATACACCTCCTGCGCTCTTTTATTCTGGTCTCTATCGTGCACCCTGTCTCTGCGCTGTATAACTTTTCCGCACTGACATGGTAGGTATACGGCAAACTCCAGGTGTTTTGAGTCCCAATTCTTCCTTGACTCGCACTAAATCGCCACGAGGTTTTTTCGGTGGTTTATGAATTGTCTCGATTTGGTTATGATCCTAGAGATTTTTCCGGCGACGGTTGAAGCATATGGCATTTGAAACCCGAGAATTATTCACTAATATGATTCGCCGAGAAAGAACGAAATCCTATATTACTCTACAGCAGGCACTTAGCCAGAAATTTGTTTCGGGGGGAGGAGAGGGGTAATTCCAGTGCAGTGTAACTTGAAAAAAATCAGCCCTGCCCGTTCGGTACCGACATTTTACAAATCTCTTCCTTAAATTTTCAGTGCTTGGTAGTTACTTTCACAGTGCCCATTCCTATCTCATCTCACTGGTAAAGTTCACTACTTACATTTTTATGAAGCAGTTAATTTGACAGGCCCCAGAACAGAAGCTCAACCCATAAATATTTATCAGATTGAATGAACAATTATTAACCACACACATGCATCTAACTAGTGATCACGTTTCTAGATGCTTAACACTTTAATTATTAAATTAATCTGGTTTATCATGTTCAGTGAAAATCAGTACAGCGAAATTATTGGGAAAACATTTCACGGGGGCTGAAGCCCCAGAAGCCCCCTCCCTGGCTACGTGCCTGCTCTACAGTATTTCACCTACCTATCCTCTAAATGTAAATGTATTTCATGAAGTCATCATGGTGTGAGAAGTCTTGATGTAATAATTATCACGAACTGTTTGAGGAAAAAAAACGAATGTTTGAATCTATCTGCGGTGCGGTGTATTTCTCTTATCTTAATCTTTGTGGTCCTGTTCACCAATGCAGTGTCATTAAGTCAAGTATTTAAACGAGGGAGTGCACAGCGTCTGGGAGAGTTTAGACTTTAAACCCCGGCTCGCCAGCTGGCGGGGCGATGATAATTACTCTGTGTGCGTTGGCTGCGGGGTATGGCTGGAGGAGGCGGAACGAGTGCACAGGCATAGAGGGCAGGTTCAAATTGTCTCCGCTTCTCTCCCTCCCCTCTTTCCTTTCCTCGGAGAGTCAACTTCCCACGCTGCCAGCGCCCACACGACACTGGAGGGTCGCCTCCGCTGCCATGCTTTCGAAAAAAATACGTGACGACACGGAAATCACGTGACGCGCTTGAATCTCTCTGTAGGTACACGCCGACAAGCGCACTTGGGAACACAGGGGAACGCGGAGATGATGATTCGAGTACGCGCACTCGATCCAACACGGTTCCCAAGCCAGTGGGCTCCGTTTCGAACCCTGTCAGCGTTTGGTTTTATCAGTAGAATGCAATATCTCTACTTACCTATCCTATATTTTTGATAAAAACCTGATTTAATCACCCCAAGCATCGGATGTAAACTACGAAAAATGCAACCCAATTCACCCCTTCCCACGCACTCGACGTAGTATTTTTTTCACGACTGCATTGCAGTAAGTGTGATTTTAATCACTCTGATTCATAAAGCCTGAATCACACGATCATTTTTTACGTCCCTTTTCAGGGATGGCTCAAATGATAGCTTAAAAATGATCGTCTGACTTGATCACTTCACGGATAGCGGCAATGATAGGGATCGCTATCCCTTTTTTCGTCATTTGAGCACGTCCTTTTTTCCGTCCCTCGGGCCTGTCATTTAGCCAATCAGAGTGCATGTTCTGAGAGAAACGTTTGGCTGCAGCCAAAATCAGTCGACGACGATGTAAATCATCCATAGTTACGAAGTTGTTTGCCGTATCTCGCGAACAGAAATGATACGAGAGGGGACGGTAAAAATGATCGTGTGAGCAGCGAAATGATAGCTTGAGCTATCATTTTTGCGGTCCCTGAAAGCTATAGCTAAAATGATCCCTTTGAAGGGACGAGAAAAATGATCGTGTGATTCCGGCTTAATGCATACCTCATAATAGTTCACCCCCTGCCACAAACCCTCGGGGTGGCTTACAATGTATTAAGTAATACCGATGATTAGAATACAGAGAAATTAGTCGAAACTTCATTCTCATAAAACAGAGGCAATTGTAATTACACTTTACTAATAACGAATGCATATTTGGCACAGAAGGGTTAACACTTTCGCATCCCGGGGTGGGGGTCCATATACCGGCAGTGGTAGAGATTGTTCATTGGTGTAACGATCCCACAGGCGTGTTGTATGGAGAGCACTTCGAGTGCAGTATTCAGTATGCCGTATAGGACGTTAAACCGCGAATCCCTTGGTGCCTTTCTTTGGGAGCAGACTAGTGTCCATTCAGATTCTCTTCAGTGTTTCTTCACTCTCAAAATAATCAGGACTATTTTTTAGAGTTTTCGTCTAATATATTAACCCAAAAAGGAGTAATACATCACGAACAGGGAACGCACTCCATTCAAAGATTCTCCAAAGGTTTCCCATGGTGGAATGAATGACTTGCTCAAAGTTCCCATACGTTACTACAAATTGTTGGGAACAGTAGAAGAAAATACTTAATCCATAAAATCCTTTCAAACAAGGATTAAAAACTAGCGTGGAAAGTGTAAAAAATGATTATATATGGCCAATAAAACGTTTTCTCGACATTGCCTCACAGCAGAAAAAATTGACGCAACATAAATTGGACATACAGAAAATTGCTACTCCTTAAAAAGTAGGTACCCAAGATTGAATACGAACTTGCTTCACCTGTTCAATGAAAATGATAGTTCTGTATCGTTTAGAGTATCTTTTCGACTTTCCGTGAGGACAAATACACTTGAGTCAACGATCACAAATCCGAATAAAATGAAAATAAGTTACACACGGACGTCTCCTTAAAAACTGCAATTCGAATCGTATGTACATGAAAACTATACTTACTGTCGATAACAAGTACAAAAGATAGTAAATAATTATAATCAATGCAAAGGTCACGTGCAATCTCCTGGACGATATCCAGCATTAAATTTCCGACAAAAAAAACAAAGAAGAGTTCCCTGCGTATGCATTTCCTCATGCCCAGATAATGAGGCAGACCTTTGGGAGTAACTTAAGAAACAACCTATTCAAACACAGGAATCTTATAAGATGAAAAAAAATATCACAGTACGTACCACTTTCAGCCAAGGCAACGCAGCAAACAGCTATGATTCACAATGTGGGTCATCTGAAATGAGAAGAAACGATAATTGTAGCAATGCGACAAAGCGTAATCACAACAATCATACAGCCACGGACTTCCAATAATAGGCAGGGACAGCATTCCAAATGAAACAATACAGTTCGCAAATAAGTAACAGATCATCATACAAAGGGTTCGAAATATTTCCGCCGCAGACTCCTTTAGTCGGATTCAGCGGAAGAGTAGGCGGGAAATATTCACGAGGTGGGCTTAACAAGAACTATATTTTACAATTCACCACGCCTCATTTTTGAACAGACCGATACAGCCACCTCAACAATTTGAGACGCATCACAGGGATTCAATTTTGGATGCGACTCAATGTCAAAGAACACCATTCTTTGAGTTAAAATTGTTATTAATCCACCGCAAGGGGCACAATTTCATACAACCTAAAATGGGGGTTTAAATCAAAGGCCGACCAAACCTACCGTCACGGCACCTATCATTGAATTATTACGAAGTAAAGTAAGGAATAAATATAACCATACGGCACGAATTAAATTGGTTGAGCTCGAAACCAAATGGCAACGTTTCGAAAGCATTTCCCAAATCATTTCCGAGAAAAGGAATCACGCACTTGCTGGCGGTAGAGCAGAGCGACAGAGTAAAATCTTTCACTTTTGAAAACGTTTCACGCTCGACATACGATCACGAAAGTGCTTGACATGCAGCCGACAACAAAATATAAAAATATGTAAGAAATAATATTTTGATCTGGAGAAAGAAAAAAACAGAAGACTTTATGCCGCTTCAATCTAAATCTCACTTTTACACCCGGCTCTAAAATGCGCGGTTTGAAATGGCGTAAAATCTTAGAAATTGCATCGTTTGAAGCACGGATCAGGGACAAGAACAGAGGACAGGCCCCTTTCTGCGATACTGTCAATGCATTTGGGAAGTTTTCTGAATAATAGACTCTGCTTTACACGATGCAAATTTCCCTGAAAATTTCTCTATGTATTAGACTATTTCTTTTTTCATCATGATTCAACCTCGTGTTGAATCATGATGAAAAAAGGATGATATAAGGGCCTTGGAACAAAAGGTACACACATGAAAGTTTAAGCTACGTGAAACAGGGCAGGGTAAAGAGTAACTGAAATAGAATTGAACACATTAGACTGATACGGATTCATGAAACAAATAGAGATGAAATTAAAATGACGGATTTTTAAGGACTTAAGCACGTACCTATACATGAAATACTAGCATGTATAATTCATCTGCATTACTTCTCAAATTATTCTAAGCATGCTGGATTACAAGGAGAATTTTTAGTGTGTCACGCATTATTCACACGGAAATATCTCTTCAATATAGTTTTAAACGTAAAATGTAGTGCCTATGCGTAGTACATGTGTGGTGGCAACTCATCCCTTGCCACACTCCCTAGAGGCGATCTGCCGGGTAGTATGTAGGTAGAAATCGATAAATAATATCTTTTCGTTACCAGGAATCAAACCTAAGATTGTCTTGACGTCTACTACGCTCAATTCTCCAATCAGCTAACTTTTATTCAAGCAAATTTATTCTTTTATATTCTTCATTACTTGCCCCATAAAATATTACGCGGCCTTCCTTTGCGATATTTTCTGTTTACTTTTCCTCCGACGAATGTCTTCGTCTGATTACCATGTCTCAAGAAGTGTCTTATTGACTAGGTTAACCCGTTTCCTCTTTAAATTTCATCAGACACCTCTTTCCTTCCACTTAATTGCTTTTGGGCATCCAAAAAGTCCTTCGCTCAGTTATAAGCATATAATATTCCAATAAAGTGCAGAAAGCCATTTCACATTTTCATTGCAATGCCTCTCGATCGAGCTCAGGAACTTTAAAACTGAAACGCTAACGCTTTCGCATTTATGACCGTCGAATTTCATTCAGCCGCCGTTCGGACTGCATAATAAGTTCTCCGCGCAACTCACGTTAGCTCGTCAAAAGGGGTCTAGAGCTCAAGCGTATGGAAATTTATGACATTAAAAAAAAGAAACGTCATAGGGATCAACACGCAAACCCATCTTACTGCCACGCTCACAAGAAGCCATACGTGAAACAGAGGCGTTGGGTTCCAGTCCAGTCACGTAAGGGTCTGCGGATGCCCACGCAACGAAAGCCCCTTTTCTTTAAAAAAAAGTCGCTTAAACAGTAATGACTCAATTTACCAGAAATTAACCCTGCCACCTACAAGAGAATTTATGGCTTCAGAACAGTTGTCGGGCACTTAAAACTTGGTGCCTACGGTCTCCAGTGAAAATATAGGCATTGAAAACATTCAGGATTGGAAACGCCAAATCACACAGCTTCATAAACAAAGTAAGGCTAACTTAATAATACTGATATTGTTGTAGGTAATTTGATTCGACATATGAGATATTTACGCACAAAAAATCAAATGAAATTAACAATATTCATCAGATTTATTATCGGCCCGAAATTGCTATTTCAAAAATTGACGGCAAACCTGCTTATTTACAAAATTTTAAGCATCATTCATGAGATCAATTCAAATCGTTTGCTGTTTGCTTAGCTGAGACAAGTACCCACACAACCTTATTAAATTCCATCGAGAGATAAAGGATTGAAGACTTCGATTGCTAATTTAGGGAAATGTAATTCTATTTACCTAATTTCGCAAATAATAAAGCAGTCTGTAGTTCGGGACTAAAGTAATTAATTGAGCAGGTGACAATATATTTATGAATTGTATTTGCTAAATGAAATGTACATAACACAACTAAAGTATGCACAATGACTTATCGGACATTCTGCTCGCCATTCAATAGTTGCATAATAATGTGCTTAAACTACGGATGGGTCTACCGAATCAAATTCAATTATTACATATTTAGCATTATCAAGGTTATCATTTTCTGAATTTAGAAGACGATCACTACTTTTAATAAAAAAATGTTACGGCAAATGTTACCATTTGGTACATGTTTGGATAGCATATCGTAAAGGAAAAACGTCAAATAAAACAACATATCGTCTGATTTTATTAAACTCATACACTTAGGTCAATAATTAAAAATTATGAAGCGCCGTAGAGAATAAAGGAGAAGCTTCGAATCGGAACGGTCAATTAATTCACAATCACAACAGAGCTTTTTGCAGCATATTTTTTATTTTTTTACATGCGTTTCAACCATCATCAAACCATATTCTTGGCTTGCTCTATCTATATTGTGCCTCCACTCCAATCTACATAATTAACTCTCCCTTTTAATACTTCCACTGCCTTCAAATTCTCCTAAACATTCTGCAGCTATCTACTACGATCTTCCTCTCCTCCTGGTCCCTTCCATCTTGCTACAATGAATTATTCTAAGCATCCTGCTCTCCAAATGTCCAGCCATTCCAGCCGCAGTGATTTAGAAATCTAATCATACCCTCCCCTTCAAATAGGTAATTAATCGATTTCCCAGTTCATTATAATTATCTACATCCCTCCTCGTCAAATTGATTCTCCTCATAATTTTCCTTAACTTGGACATCACTCTCACGGCTCAGCTCCATAAGTTACGACTGACCTTACGAATTTTTAATGGGATTCTCCTCGTCAGAAGGGTTGATTTGTGAAGAGGCACATTTGCAAAATAGGCTTAGCTGCCTTGCACTATTACCCTTTGGTTGATCTCTTCAGAAATCATATCCTCATTACTTAACATGACTTCCACCTAAGTAAATTTTACGACACCCTCAAACTCAAATTTTAATTATTAAGTTACGTAGTTCTCGTTTGTTCTTTGAAGAAGGCATTTTCAATTGTTGCGTCTTCTGAAATGAATGGTGGAGGCAGATACTTTGTGGAAATCCATTGTAGGACATGAATTAAAATTACTTTGCAACTATTCCACATAAAATTTATTTCGAACGAGTCAACATGTTTCACTGCACTGCAGCATCATCAGGACTCCTGCAGCATCATCAGGACTCCTTGGAGTCCTGATGATGCTGCAGTGCAGTGAAACATGTTGACTCGTTCGAAATAAATTTTATGTGGAATAGTTGCAAAGTAATTTTAATTCATGTCCTGTTACGTCTTCTCCTCAATAACACACAGGCACATTATTTTCCCAAGGTCTTCCATGGAAATAACATTTGCTTTTCGATCAGAACGGAATAGCGCTTCATTCTCTCGCAGATTTATTTATTTTTCAACCGTTTCCACTGGTGAGGAGCGACATGTACTCGCGACTCGCTTGTGGCCGATCTGCGAGACGGGGTAGACGCATGGAATTAGGCCGTTGGCCTCAGCCAAGGTCACCCACGTCTTCGCTGATCTCCTCGGATTTGGGATGACGGGAACCAAACAGAGCATCACAACCTATCGCTTAATAGCCGCGCTAGATCAACGCGGAGAGGCCACATTTTGAGAGCGGAAGCTATAGACTTTATCATTCACCACTCGGCAAGCTAACACATCCTCACAATGTGTGCGCAATTAACGAGTCAAAAAACAAGGTTCTTGAGCGGAGCTACAATTATAATCCCACCTAATTTTACGGACGCAAACCCAGGTTGGTTCCACGTAGAAATAGAGCCCTAGTTTTCCACTGGAACGAATTCTTGTGAGTCCAGATCTAGTATTTATAATAGGGGCCGATGCCTGGTTGCAAAATAGATAGGTTCATACGATACAAGAATCCTCATTTCGATTCGAAGTACATATACAATACGAAACAATGATGAGTAGGAATTATGTCGTCTGTCTTGAAGATAAGAAAATAGATAATGTAATTGATATGCTCACTTCCTGTGAGTACCATTCATTACTAAGTATGCAAAAAATGACCACAATATATTCCTTTCCTCCCGGTCTGAAGCGCCCATTACTGCGGAAACAGACTAGAAAACACCATGTATGCATCTCAATATGGCTCCAGTAAAAACCTATTGTAATATTTATTAGTATTATTACCACTTAGATAGTATTCTGAACTACTTATCAGTACAATATTTATTCCTAAAATTTGGCAGTATACTCATTAGAGTACGAATTAAAAGTATTTCTTCCACTCTTCCTTTTTTTGCTTTAACACCCTTTACCTAAGTCTACTTTTACCTTAACTACTATTTGCCATTATATTGGTTACGCAATCATGTGACAATATAACATACGGCTATGCAATTTCGGCAGTATTTGCTTCTAATCTTAACTCAAGCACACTGAAATACCATTTAGATAGCGAATTAGGACGGGACAGCAAAATAATTGGTTACGGTGCTTTTTAACTATACAAATAATTAATGTTAACTGCATATAAATGCCTGTTTTCTTTGCGTCAAAGAAAAACACCCACGAGTGATTTTTCGCGAAATGGAATAAAATCAACAGCGAAAGCAAGGATGCTGTATTTAAGTCGTGAATTTGGATTAATGCCGCCATTGAAGAAGACATTCAGCAGAAGAGAACCGCACTTCGCGTCGGAATGAGACCGCATTTCAAGAACGGTTCAGAAAGTTGGGACCAACTCGATCGACGCGAAGATATCTCGACTAATCGCGGCAACTTTCCTGCCACGCAACCCAAGGCCTTATCCACTTCATCTCTCCCATTCATTTAAATTGTCTCCTCGTATTTCAGTAGGCCACTCTTTTCGCCACTTCCGTTCCTTCTCCTCTCCGTCTCCACTCGACAGACAAACTCATCGCCTTCCACTTCACTGTCAACTGCACACACTTCCAACCACAAGGAGTCGAGAGGCATTGCTTGCTGTTTCCAGTTAATTCCCAGAACGGAGAGATAAAAGAGACCTAAATCAGAGAACAAATTCAACTAAAACTTTGAGATACTGAGCTGTCCATTACCGATGCCGTGTTATGTACGGAGGTTTTGACATTCCTTGACACTACTTTGTCACTTTCGGTAACATGGGGGAAATCTTGCACACAATATATCAATTCGAATCCATTGGCTTCCTAACGATGATATAGAGCGGTAACCAGGTCTCGAAGGCGTTTCAAGGAAAACTGAATGTCTTATCTCTAAACGTAATACGAGATAAAAAACTAAATTTTTAAAAACAAATACAACTTTTTAAACTACGCGATAGGAGCGGGAAAATATTTACCTATGAGTAGCACAGAAATCTGTCTAATTTTTATGAAGAAAATACCAATAATTGATAACATAGTCCCAATACGAACAATACATCCAAATGGAGATCACGGGGCATATTTATTTCTCCTAAGCAAACATAATGCAAATAAAGTTTGAGGCCAACAGCTCGTCAGTTTCGCGCATAAAAGACTTTGTTACAACATTTAATGGCCAATAATAGTCAGTAATGGTATGCACAGATAACTGAGTTAAGCAAAATGAACTGTTATTCCTTGGCTAACCAGGAAGCAGCGGGGTACTAACGATATTCTTAGACAAATCAAATTTTTGATCGCTACCAATTGATAAATGTTATCAACATTTTTGAATAAGTGCATGTATATCTTAATATCTATTTCTGTTTTC
The DNA here is from genome assembly GCA_933228895.1 of Platycnemis pennipes. Classification (NCBI taxonomy): domain Eukaryota; kingdom Metazoa; phylum Arthropoda; class Insecta; order Odonata; family Platycnemididae; genus Platycnemis; species Platycnemis pennipes. Next base: position 66,130,037 of record OW121857.1, on the reverse strand, counting down.
CTCTGTCTATACCGCGATTTAATGGGATCTTATCGCAAAAAAAGATTTTATTCGTTTGGTGAAGGGTGATAAAAATCATTATAACCGAGGACTAATGATAACTAATTCATGTCCTCGTTATAAACAATAGCAGTGTCTACGTACACCACGCAAACCACCGCTAGCAAATTTCTCTAGGAATTATTATCGCAATTCGTGAAAAAAACTGATCCATGGAATAAAAAGAGTCAGGGGAAAAATCGAACGAGTATTGGGATATGACTATATCGCTGTTATTCATATGACAACATATTGTGTCGGTGGTTGGTGTGTATGAAAAAGAATCCTTGAATGACTAGATTCGACATTTAATGTTTCTCAAAACTGATATTCCTGTCAATATAAATTAGAGGTTAGAAATACATACGCAAGGAAACCGAAAATAGGTGAATTTTCAACTTACAACTTTACCCGGAACGCAAGCTACCAGAATCCACCAATTAATTGAATCCAACATTTCAGCGACACCTCCAGTAGGTCAAGTTGCGGATTTTTTTTAGAAACTCACTGCTTTCCTTTACATCTGATTCAGTTCCAGGAAAAACAGTTGATTAGTTGAATCTCTCCGCATACCCAACATCAGGTCTTACTTGATGCGATCTCATTTGTGAAGTTATTTCCCTTGCATCATTGTGTGAAAGTAGTATGTTGGTCAACGGCGTGAAGTTTATTTCCTCCTAAACCACTTACTTGAACGAGACTTGTTCCTCTCACCGGGTGGTATAAACTCCAGAGGAAAAAACCTCAAACATGTGGTGTCAGTGTTTGAGATTAGTTGTTTTACATTGATTTTTTTTTGCAGCTTCGCGTGAAGGTGCTGAGTTTGTCAAATGGCAATAGGTTTCATTTCCTATTGAACGTGACCCGTTAGTGTTAATCTCTAACTGGGTGGCTCAAAACTCCTAAGTAGAGAGCCACTAGCCCATAGATTGAATGCATACCTACGTTTGATTGACAATATGAAAGATCCTTGGCGTGGGCCAGCCCTCTCATACTTCAGTCAACACTATCTACTTCCACCAACGTTTTTAACGAAATATAAAATAATTTTTAGGCATTTGGAGATATTTATTCATATACGTTTGTATCCATTTGTTTACATACAGTCTACTATATGGCAGCGAAGCATGGACAATAACAGCGGCAGAGAAGTCCAGGCTGGAAGCATTTGAAATGTGGTGCAATCGAAGAATGATGAAGATAAAATGGACCGATCGAGTGACAAACGAAGAAGTGTTAAGAAGAGTGTGAGAGAAGAGATGTCTACTGAAAACATTAAAAAGAAGACGGGACAACTTAATGGGCCACATCTTGAGACACGATGGCCTGATGAAGACAATCGTCGAGGGAAAAGTGAACGGGAAAAGAGTAAAAGGCGGGCCTCGTATGAGGTATATGGAGCAAGTTGCGAAGGATGTAAAAGAGAGGAGCTACGTCGATATGAAGAGGTTGGCCGATAGAAGAATCGAATGGAGGGCTGCGTCGAACCAATCCTAGGATTGTTGACCGATGATGACGATGATGATGATGATACATTTGTAGCTAAATTGGCAAAACATAACGGAAGACAAAAAAGAGCAGCTACTGTCTCTTCACGCAATGTTGTCAATTTTGCAAATAGACATCTACGTAGCAAGGTTTGCTGATGGTTAAGGGGGATGCTGATTTATTCAGTCAAGCCGCACCGATCTTCATATCTTCATGAACAGTAGAACACCTCTCCCACAATGTATGGGGCGTGACGCCTGGCTCACAAGCCATCCTTTACGGGAGTGACGTAAATTACGGTCGACTCCAAAACTGCTCGCCCTACGAGACCGGCGGACACGAATATACAGCCCGATACGACAACCCCCAGACACGAGAGTAATCTTCATCAGGATGAAGACGAATGTATGAGGTCATACACACAGGAAGACAGCACACTCTTCGACCAGGGATTAATCCGTTACAGATGACAACCGACTCTCGAATACACACGAGAGGAACGTAATAACCCTCTCGCAGTGTTTCCCAAATGCATCATCCAATAACTATTACGATAACTCTGCATTTTCTACCACTCTTCCACCGTTACTTTTGCAGGTAATTTCTCACCACCGGCAATTCTCAATTTAGTTTCCATGGACGGTTAAAAAAAGATGGTGAATACTACACGTCAAGACTTCTAGACAATATAATTAAGTGCCTACTTAAGAGCTTAATTCGAAGTAATTAAAAATAACCCACACAGGAAGCAATATTTGTGTGCTTACTCTAAAATGCAATTCTTTCTGAATAACTTTTTAATTAGAGCTTGAATTTTAAGAATAGGTAATTCAAAAAGGGATCTAACTGATGGATTGAGATGGAAGCTACCAAATAATCTTCAGTTTTAGCCCAATCATTTGATGCTCATTACATTTTAAATTAAATATATTTACATTACATCCATTTCACATTCACATCCATTATATTGCATTTTAAAGTCCACCCAACTTTCCCAGAGAATTTTTTTACAGAATATTAAGTAGATAGTTAAGGAATCATTCCCTTCGAATGGTCTTTGGGGAATTATATTAGAAATATCCGAGGCACCACGCTTATGATAATGAGAATTACTATGAAAAAACGGGAAAGTAACAGCGAAGAATAAAAAGAAGATCTTATATTGGGGTTTTCAGGCCTCAACTGGTAAGTTCGCATAGAGCAGTTGGTATCCAAATAATTAAGATTTTACTCGGAAATCGAATAAGATGCAAAGAAAATCAGCACGTTCCGTCACAAATTCGTACTAACGTATAAAAGGTATCCTTGGGAAGGACTTGGCTGAGAAACCATAGGAACGAGAAGGTTGTTTTTAAAATTAAAATTACCTGAAAAATTCAAACACAAGAGAGCGAGGCTGGTAATGGAGAGACATTCCTACCACCACGCTACATAAGAACAGTGATAAATTAAGGGAGATTAACGGTCGGATCGAAAGATACAACAATTCGTTTTCCCAACACACAATACACAACACGAGCAAAGTCTGATTTTCGCCAAAAAATTACGACTCGCACTCCACTAGTCTCTCACAAGGTTTTTCTTCTTTCTGTCTTTGCCGTCATAAGCCTTTTTAAAAGCTGGTGACCTGCCAATAGTTGAGACTCGCCTTTGCAGTATCTCCCAGGGTTATGTATAGGGCTGTAAGATATTTGGATTTGAATATCGCAAAGCAGTATTAACATCATGCCGCAAAAGCATCGATATGACAACTTCGCGATGTAAATTGGCGATGATGCATTGACATATCATATCGCGTGGCCAACTACTATAAGAGTCCGCTTGCAAGGTCGACTTGGAGGTGTCAACTCACTTCTATTCGAGTGTACTATCGATCACTTCGGATGGGACTTCGATATTTGGATGAGGTATCCTTGGTACTCGTAGACCCCCGAGTATGGTCCATTGATGTCAGGTTGCTCGGGCCTTCGCGAAAAATTCTTTTGTGTAAACAAGAACGCTGTCATGACTGCGTCAAAATATCATTGCCTGCTGCAGCAGAAACAAGGAAAATTACGAATTTTAACGGAATAATTCCATGTTTGCCCTTCATCTTTGATTTGACATACCTTTATGTATGTTCCTTGATTGCTTGGCATTGCCGGGTTATTCTTGAAATTTTATGTTATCCGCGAAAGAGATGGCAATTTTTGCATAGCAACTTGATTTCAATGTATAGATACAATTTACCTTCCAAGTAGAGTCGAACATGCATTCGATTTAATATATCGATCGCTTACGAGCTAACTCCTGTATATACCTACATCTACGCGATACCCTACAAGCCACCGCGAGGGTGAGTAACAGGGGGCGAAGATCACTAAGCATGCACCATAGACATGAAAACATGCTTACTATACGGTCTCAGGCAACTAGACGACCATTAAATTTCACGTATCGTATCGTATCATGATATTGCGCTACGAAAAATCGCATTTGCTGCCGCTTCCATATCGACTCGCGATATCCCGTACATACCTATCGTAAATTGCAGGTGTTATGCTGTAGTACTGTAAAACTCTAGTGGCATGCAAGTGTAAAGCAGCGATCATTTATTCGTAGCAGTTGAGTGCTATGCCAGCCGCGAGATGCTCTATATATCGCGCTAGTTCGGTGTTGTCATAACAAAGTAAAAGCCTTAGATGTCACTAGTTGCTTGAATATTCATAATATTCTTCAAACAATCAATTCGATTGACAATTAATTTGTGTTCCCATTCTTTAAAGAATATAATCTTCACTTCGGAGAGGGATTTCCTAGTTATTACAACCAAATCCCCGGTATTTGGTGTAAATTCACCCCATGACACAGACTTTTATGGTGGCTGGCAGGGTATTGTGTAGATGTATCAGACGTTATGTATTGATTTATGCTGGCGATTGTCGCAAATGTGCTGGATTACATACCCACTGGATAGTAGACGGACTTCACCTTTGTTATTAACTATAGTCGATCGACAGTATTCAACATTTGACCAGTATTAACCTGAACTCGCATCGCAGTAACTGTTTACACGCGCGAGTGGGGCTTAGCAGTTGATTGTCAAAGAAGTCAACTACTACGTGTAAACTAACCTGGTCACAAGGACTGTGATATAACATACGTCGCCATCCTACGCTTCAACAGATTTCGCAATTTTATTAAACAGTTCACATTTTATGGAAAATCAGCGGTGAGGCTAACGACTAAGAGAGAGTAGGTACTCTGAGAAAAAGTAGACGGAAGTTCGTAACCATTTTGGCCGTATTTTAGGGAAGTACAGGGAACTAAAAAGTCAATGGATTATTCCTTGAAAAACATTTGGGGCGAAATAGCAAATTCCAGTTTGGATAAGGCTAATTTGTTGAATTATTTTTATTCACAGCGTTTTTAATCTATCTAAGCGTAGTTTGCACGAGACCATACCAGACCGATTTCAGCAACCAATCGATCGATATATCTAGTAGTGGAATCGTATCATAACTAAAAAACATTAGCCCGAACAAGTCCTCAGGTCCTGATGAAATTTGATGCGTGTGTGTAAAGAATTAGCTCTAGAAATGGCTCCGTATCTTAAAGTAATATTTAACAAATCCCTCGAAGAACACGCGGTTCCCAAAGACTGGAAGATAGCACTCAAATATCCTAGTTGCATGTCAATAGTGCATATTTGGTGATCTTCACCCCCTGCCACACACCATCGCGGAGGCTCGCAGGGTATTACGTAGATGTAGATGCATGCGGATTGGGATTCACCCCGCAAGAACATCATTTTGGTCCTCGGCAAAGGGATTAGGAGTGATTTCGGAGTGGAAACGAGGGTCGGCCACTCCAGCGACTCAACGAGAGAAACTCGGATGAGAGTTGTAACTCCTTCCTCGAAAGAGGCGCCTCCTGAAGTTACAAAGTCCCCATTCCATTACTCCTGGAGTCGAAAAGGGGTTTACGCAATCAAATATCTCACCTTATGCTCCCTGGTTCACGAAGGAGACTCGAAGAGGGTATATTCGAGCGGTCCGAATTCACTGCGCCCCTCGAACGTCATTTTGATGATTTCCTCTTTAATTCGATCTCCAAAGCCTGACGCGCGCAGAGGCGCCGGCGCCAATTTTTTTTGCAAAAATTCAGGCTTACGACACGGGTCGAATAGTTCCTTAACAACATAGAATAGGTTAAAAAAAGAAACTGGAAAGAAATTACCAATTACGGTTAAACCCATTCTTTCTTCCCTTAACGCAAATTGAGAGATAAAATCTAATTCGTTCCTATTAAAGTTAGGTGATTAGAAACTCGGAATCCAATTAGTCAAATGAAATGCAAAATGGAGAGTTCTTTAAAATTTTAAATTTCGTTTTTTTGCCACCCTCTAAGAACTTTTAATTCTTATGCGCGAGGGTAATGGAAACTTTTTGAGAAGAATCAAGTAATACTTCCTTACTACTGACTAGAGGACGTAAGAAAAAAAGAATATGGCTAAGAGTAAGAAAAAAAGCTTTACCATAGTTTTGAAAAACGAGTAGACTCACTGTATACATCCGTCTCTTTGCGATTACTTTCATGATTGCATCACGAAGATAGAGACAGGAATGAATCGCTACCGTTTGAATCTACATCAAAATATTGATTGAAAAGTTACGGAAATTAATCATAGAGAAAGAAACGCGAACACCCAAAAAACCCAGCACCCAAAAAAAGCTTATCACGTACTTTAAGCAAGCCCCACACCTTTCGCTATCCCGAAGCAGATACTGCAACAGTACTAGATACTGCAATCCTACTCCAAGAGGTACTTTATGAAATGCATATTAACTTAGGTCACTAGGCACCGATGAACTGTTGTCAAATAATCACATTCTTAATGAGTTCTATTATGCGAAGGGGGAGTGTTAGCCTTATCACTACTCCTTTTTACAAAGGTCAAAATTGACAATACCAGCAGCAGAAACGTCAATTCTGGAAGCATTTTAAATGTGGTGCTAAGAAAGAAGGATGAAGATAAAATGGCTAGACCGGGTGACAAACCAAGGAGTCCTGAGGAGAGGGAGAAAAGAGAAGTCTGCTGAAAACTTTAACATGAATGCGGGGCAGCTAAATCGGCCATACTATGAGCCATACTATCGGCCAAAAGTGAATGAAAAAATGTAATAGAAAGGCCACGCATGATATATATACAGCAAATAGTGAAGGATGTGAAAGAAATGAACTATGCCAATACAGTGAGGTTAACGTGGAGGAGAATCCAGTGGAGTGTCGCATAAAACCAATCCAGAACCAAAGGATTACTCACTGATGATGATGATGAATAAACGAGCATTACTTTTTTTAAATCTGCTCCTAAACTCTCCTCCCGGAATCGAACTTGGACCTCCAATCAATAAAAGCCCAACCTCCACAACCACCACATAACCCTGAAAGGTAAGTCCATTCAGAAAATTGCTACTCTAAATTCTTCACAATCTCACCCATATAATTTAAGTATCGCATGCGACATAAAGTGACAGCTTTTTCCCTAAACAGATACATTTGATCATGAGATGATGTATATGAATCATTTTGTCTTCTACCACATCATAGGTTAAATTTAACTTAGCTATCGCAAATCATCCAGTATTTCGAAGGCTTACACTAACGGTAACGAACAGATTGTGGAAAATGTATCCAATGACAGGAAAACAATGCAAGCAGAACAAAAATTAACTATAAATAGGAATCTTGATTCTAGGATTTCATTCGTGAAGAAAAAAAAGAAACTTATTTTCTATAAAGCGATTACACAACTACATATTTTATTTTTAAGCCTGAAAATTAAAACTTGTGTTTTCGTAGTTTTAAATAAAATGAGCAATAGAAAAACATAAATATTCATTGTTGGCGACGGTTATAATAAGCCTTATAGCTTCCGCGTCTAAAAACTCGCGACCGAATTGAGAGAATTTATTTAAAAAAACAAGAAAAATGTATCACTGATAGTCACTGAATCATGCCTGAAAGGTTCGTTGACACTGGATCCACAATAGAGGCGGAAAAACCCGTAAACATTGACGAATGATAAGGCGTGATAGACGAAGCGATCACTTTTCACGCTCAACTCCCGAGTACCCGCGGGGTTAAAAGCTTTGTTTGTCCGAAGAGAAAAAAACACAACGCAACGCTCTAACACAGCTCCCGTTAATCCTCGCTGCTCCTCTCGTCTCTGCAGTCTACTGTAACCATTCTCTTCCTAACCCTCCTCGCTTTTCAAGGGTCGAGTACGAACCGGAGCACAGAACAACCCCGGATCATAAAAAGCAATCAATTTCCTCCCCTAAAGCTCGACTTTGCTGATTCATGTACCAACCTAAATCGACTTCAGCACCCGCCTACAGCAACAAACGAGAGCGCCGTCCACCCTCCAAAAAGTTCTAGATGCCCATCTGTCCCCTGCACCCCGTCTTCAATCTCTTACCCTGCTTGCACTACTATAGGCGAAGCAGGTCGATGGGATGTGATAACTCATAGTGGGATGGGAGGTGAGCGAACGGAAATGGCGCGGGAAAAAAACTCGACCTATCACTGCCAGATAGAAATTCTAAAAAATTACCTCGATCAATTTATCTCCTTGTCCTCCTCCCCGAGAATGGAAAGCCTAATAAGGTAGTGTGCATCGGCCGCGTGGAGGGGGTGGAAACACATTTTTCAAAAGAAAAACAGGATCACGGAGCACGAAACGTAAATGATAGGTGACTAATTGCCCAAAAATAAAACACGCATGAGAGTCAGGAGGATCGATGTAATAAAAAAAGAGAAGCACTAAATTTATCTCTTCGCGACCCCCGGAAAAGCCAACCCCCGCTCCGGACCAGGTCCTCCCGTTTTTCATCCTCGGAACTACTCCTGAAATTCGAACATTTAAATAAACCCCAATGCCTCCCGATCCCCGATGTGGAAGTTTTTGAATATTCATTTTCATTCCACGTCGTGCTTTTCCACTGATTTTAAAATTGCTCCGACTCGTTCCGCCACAGAGAGGCTTTATAAAATCCTTGAAAAAGCACCACCCTGACTAAAGATGAAAAAGGCACATGACTCCATTGAAGTAGGTATTCTCTCCGTTCCGCGGATATACTATGCTGGCTCAAGGCGCGAAAAAACTGTCATTATTATTTTTGTCCCATCGATTATGTTAGGTTTAGAGCTGGGATCCTCGAAATGGTCGATTACGGCCTCCAGGGGTCTCAGCACAATCGATTTTTTTCTGCCTTTAACGCATGAATCTTTTCAAATTATTTACTCAAACGTTTGTACGTCAATGTGTTTTTTCTTTAAATTTAACAAAAATGCTTACTGAAGTGACTCACAGAATATCCCACTCTTTCCCTTAGTAATCCCAAAAAAAAACCCTCACAATCAATCAACAAAAACACATAGCAAAAATTAACAAAACAACAACTAATTTAAATAAAAATACCATACAAATGAGTAAATTTCAAAACCACAGCGCCAAAGCATCAAAGGTTGAAATGCGGTTCATTTCCAATTTTCGTCATTTTATGATACCTAATAGTAATATAATTAGATAAGATAGCACCAATCCTTTTCTAATTTATATCCCCAGCATTAAATATGTGAAAAAAAACATCAATAAAGCTACATAAATCGTTAATAAGCTAAGTTATTTTAAAAATAATGCGCTGAAAAAATAAATATTCTAATTTCCATTTGCCCTTGGGCGCTTAATAACTCATTACAGCAGCAACGAGAGCATTAACGAACGCTAACCAAGGCCTCCTCGTCGCCAAGCAAATTACGCACAGGTAGGTATAACCACACTCGATGACCTTCCCCTGTCCTTCACGGCCACTCAAATGAAGGCTGTTTGCAAGCACCGTATCAGCGACAAATAACCCTATAAACGAACCAGTCAATCATTACAAATGCTTCACCGATTAACAGTCGGTGGTGGTGGAACTGGTAATCAGTCACATAAAAGGCAACGTATTTAAGAGATTTATGGAGCACGTCGCGAAGGATGCAGCAGAAAATAATTATGTAAATATATCAAAATGACAGTGTTGCCTTTATGTAATTATAAGTGCACATTGCTATAAATAACAAGGAAATAATCAATATGCATGGCTGGATACATGAAGAATAGCCCTAAGCAGCACAATTCTGCAGAATATTAAAAAAAAATACAATACCGATGTATTAAAAATAGGCACATGCAAACGAGTTGAATGATAATCCTAAGAATATTTTTATTTTAGTGAACACCTAACCTGGCTCGAGCGCGTCGACGAACATTGCCTTCCGACAGCCTTCGGCCATATCATTAGACATAATGGCCTGATGAGAACAATCGTCAAAGGACAAGAGAATGGGAATAATGAAAAAGGAAAGCCTAGCATGAAATTAAGTAGGTTTGAATGAATGTGAAAGAGAATGATTATGTAAATATAAAGAGGTTGGCTGATAAGAGAATCGAGTGCAAGGCTGCGTCAAACTGATCTCGGGATTTTTGATCCATGAGGATAATAGCCTAAAGCAGTTGATGTCCTTTTAACTCGAAGAGGATAATCTTCACCGAATAGACATGGGGAATGTGTTCGATATTGTGACGTGGACGATACTCTTATTCACAACGACACTTATATACACTCGATGTTTTGAATCGATTGCCGAGATATTAAACTCAGCATCGCACTGCTCTTGACAAAGTCCTGATTCACCTCCTCTCTCGCACGAAACCCTATATTTAATCTTCACCGAAGAGAAATGGGAAATGTTTTAGGCACCGCAAGACATTCAAGATACTCATCTTTACTTCAAGACTTAAATAAATTCGATGTTTTGTATCGAATGCCGATATGTTAAACTCAGCATCGCCCTGCCCTTTACCAAGTCCTGATTCACCTCCCCTCTCGTTAGGAACCCTACTTTTAATCTTCACCGAAGAGAAATAGTAAATGTTTTACACACTGCAAAACATTCAAGATACTCATCTTCACTTCAAGACTTATATACACTCGATGTTTTGTATCGAATGCCGATATGTTAAACTCAGCATCCAATTGCTCTTAACCAAGTCCTGATTCACCTACCCTCTCGTTAGAAACCCTACTTTTAATCTTCACCGAAGAGATATGGGAAACGTTTTCGACACTGCAAGACACTCACGATGCTCATCTTCACTTTGTTCCCGAAATAGACTCGATGTTTTGTATCGAATACCGATATGTTAACCTGAGCACCTTACTGCCCTTGACCAAGCCTTTATTCACTTCCTCCCCCGATTGGAAACCCAACCTCAGAGAAAAAAAAAGCCGTCCACCCTCTCTCCCGATCGTGGAAGGAAGTGGACCAAAAAATATCCAGCGGGACAAAAGGTCTCTCTACCTTCCTCCCCCGATCGATCGCCCGAGAATAGGAAGAAGACATTGTAGCGGAGACGGGGTGGGGTCGAGGATGGTGAAGGCCTTCTGCTACACCTTCCGCACCATCCAATCGGGACTTCGATTGTGGCCAAACAATCGTTCTTTCCCCCATTCCTCTTCCCTTCCCTCCCACAAAACAACACGCTTGCTCACCCCGACCTCGTCGCCCACCGGACAGGAGGACGAAGGGTCACTAATTTGACCACACGGTCACGTAGACTCGGTGGAAGGGAGCTCCGTGCCCTCTCCACAGAAGACTAACACAACAATTATCGCGCGACAAGGAACAGTGGTGACTGGATTCCACGAGAGGGAGAAGGGGTCAACTCGGCATCGGCATGAGCAGTATCACTTTGATCCGAGGAAACTTCGTGTACCTCCTGAATTCATGATGTGCTATCCTGAGAGCGAAAAGCGTTTAGGGAGGGATTGGTACATCCGAGCCGTCCACAACTACACCTCCCTAATTACGCTAGCAAGCATTCTCCTACCTTCGATTCCTGCTATAAACTAAAATATTTTTTCATTAAAAAGATCTCTTTAGAAACGGATCGGGTAGTTGTGATGGTTAGAGTACTGGCCACTCACCTAGAAGGCCCGGGTTCAAGTCCCGACAGTGGAAGATATTTTTAATTGGTAAACATATGTGACATCCAAGCCATGAACAACTGTACCTCGCTCCAGTAGATCAATTACTCAATCAAGCATTCTTCTACCTTCGATTCCTGCCATAAACTAAAATATTTTTTCATTAAAAAAATATTTTTAGAAACGAATTCGGTTGGTTTTAATGGTTAGAGTATTGACCTCTCACCAAAAAGGCCAGGATTCGAGTCCAGGCAGTAGAAAATATTTTTAATTTGTAAACCAGCCCCTACTAATTTTGTGGAGAGAATTTGAGTTCAGTAGTACTCTGTCCATCCGATGGGACGATTAAGCTGTGATCCCCTTAAAGCGTTTCGTTTCCCTTCCGAACCCATTCTTGTACCTCTCCTCGCGGTCTAAAGCCATAATTGTGGGTAAAGCCTTGAAAAACACTGATTGTCGATAGTCACTTTCAGATCAACCGTCCACATTCGTAGCAGTATAATTAGATTTTAAGGTGGTCCAACTGCCAAGGTTATAGGACCCCATCAAACCTATCTAATATGCTTTATTCTGACACGAACAAAACATCCATTCCCTAAGCTGGATTTGAACCTGAGAAACTTTGGGCTGACCTCTACACTCACATATAAAGTTAGTTGACAAGAGAACACATTTCCATAATCCCACAAAAGAGGACGAATATTTGGTGTCTTAGCAACAAACACCGTAGCTAATTACGCACAGAAAGTAGAGAATAGAAAACTCACCTTCCATTAAAACGACGAAATAGACCTGTAAAAGTACATACTGACTTCTTCAGCCACGATGGCTCAAGATAGCTTAGTTTAATTTACGGAAGCAAAGACCAAATAGGAATACATTCTGGGTAATTAAAACAATCATACATATTAAAAGACATTTAATACAGCTAAAAGGCAATAAGGGCAATTTGCATCCTCAATCCAACACGATTGACTTGATTGCAATGAAAACGGTAGCACAACGGAAGCAGCAATAATCTTTGATTTCGGAATCTTACCAAAATCGGGGATCGGGGGTTCGTGTGGTGGCTAGAGTAATTACTGCTCTCCCATCCCGTGGGTAGGGGTTCGATTCAGTGGCAAAGCGGTCGCTACTTGAGTGCCTATTGGAGGGAATTTCAGGTTCAGTACTCCGTCCGTCGGTTGGGATGTTACGCCGTGGTCCCCTGTCGTTAAAAGTAGGCTAATGCCGACGACGGGTTTCTCTCCACACTTCTTCCGTTCCCTAAAAACTCCTACCATTACCCAATTACCCACCTATCCTAAATGGCGCAAATTACCTCAGCTGTCGGTCGCCTCCTCTGAATTACATAACATAACTTATCAAAATCAAGTCCCTAGATTATTTCAGTTTTGAAGAACAATATTATATGAATACTAAATTGTCACGAAACAGCTTGAATTTACCCGAGTGATCTACTACAAGCCGAAAGTGAGAAGAATTATTGGCATAAAACACGAGAAATTGGGGCGGTGTAACGTTAATAGTCTAAATAGTTTTCCCTTAAAAATAGTTTCCTTCTGCAGCCAAAAATCTCCCGTACATTGGTAAGAAATCGATGTCTTCGTGTGCTTAATAACCTCGGCACCGATGCCCTCGACAGTACTAGTCGATGTCTCCGATAAAATCACGGCAATTTGGTCAAAAATAACCCGATTAAAATCTTGATTAAAATATGCACGTTTCAGAATGGGATATGCTTTCCTTTTCAACAAAACAGCGAAATATTTCATGAAAAAAAAAGATAAGAGCCAACAATTATGCGACTAAACTTCACGGCCGTATCGCGTCAACGTAAATCATCTAACCAAGCAGCTTACTTCGAACGTGAAACATGAAAATTAAATTATATTTTTAGACAGTAATCTTAGAGAAAATAAGGAGTAGGTTAATATGCAAAGAAAAGATTTTTTTTAATTTGAAAAGAAAGCTTTGAGAAAAATAGTCGTACACAAATCTGGACAGGAGTATGTCATAAATGTGAGCCACGTGTGAGTTACACATTGCAAATTGCAACATAAAATATCTATTTAAAATTCAACTTTGTGTATTAGAATCATTCCATCAACAACAAGCACACATAAATTAGAATAAGCTAAAATTATAGATTCAGAACAAAATTTAGAAAAAGGTTATCCAAAGAAATGTTCCAAATCTTTAGAAACAAAAAAGTTGTAATAAAAGTAGATGCATATATGTATCAAATTTAAGTAAAATTTATTACAATTTAATAAATTAAACTTCATTTTTCAACAATGAAATAGAAAAAGCAACGAAATTACAAATGTATATAAACTACCAAAAACTTGTAAGCAATGTAATCTGAAAACTGTCTTCACATATTTTTCTTTTTAATAACCATTCATTGTAATCTTTAATCCATACTGTTCTTTTAAATGTGTTCTTAATAGTTGTTAATCATTATAAAATCATTACAGCCCTGATGATTTTATAATGATAGTAGATATCCCAAACGCTGTTAGGGATAAAATTTTGACTTTCTATTCAACAAACCTAAACTCCTGAGTTAAAAAAATATATATATCAAAATAAGAGGCCAAGAAAACATCATATGATTTACAAAAAGCATAAATGCTGACGATTCAAGGCGCTCAAAATCACTGGTGAGATTAGTTACTCGGACAACATGATAGTTGAGAAGAGCGTCCCCAACGATAAAGGAGTTTCGGAAAAGAAAGCACACTTAAAGTCCCCATTTTTATCGCTCCTACGCAATAGAACCAGTTAACAATAAAAATAAATTTTCCTACCCTCGTGAGCTGAAATTACTCTCTCTCTTTCCTTCCTCGGGGAAGACAAAAAAAAAAAGATTCGACCTCGAATTCCACATTCAATTCCACACGACGCGGTTTCAAATTGAAACGATCGAGAATCAAATTAAAAGAAAGGATGCACCAGAAGGGAGGGGGTTAGCAGTACTGGCAAGCACTGCCGTGAGATTCATGAAATCATTACGGGCCCTAGAGCGGTCACAGGCCTCTCGAAGCGGCCAAGGAAACAGAAAACAACCCATTACCATAAACCTTTGTATTTTTATTTGATACCGAGAAAGCGCCCGTAACGGGGATTACTGCCTCCCGTTCTTATTGGCTGCTCAACGAGGAAGATATTTATTTATCCAATGAGAGGATGAGATGGTGGATGACGTGAAATAAGTGAAAGTTTTTTTTTTACGACTTCGACAGATAAAAACGTACTAACTTCATCCAGAGTTCGGTTCCTTCGACTTATTGCACATAAACCTATTCCTCACGTCATCCCATAACTCAGTAATGGCATATTCGAATGATTGTCGTTTTCGGCTATGCCTTCCAAGTAGAATGAATATTGTGCACCGCTTACTTCTACACCATCCGCTCTCAAGCGTAGAATTTTTAACCGCGTCACATGCATAGATTTCATCACTGATGAGGAAATATGACATTTCCACAGATTTTCTTCGGCAATATTCTTCCAACCGTTTTGCCTTCCTTTTTCATTTGGAATACGCTGCCAGTATATGGGATCCATACGAAATAGACCTAAATAATGAACTCGAACGTGTGCAGCAAAGATCGGCAAGATGTGTAAAGGGACAGTAAGATAACATTATTAGCGTAACCAGTCTATTAAATGAATTAAATTGGGAATCATTGTCAGATCCCAGGTTGAAATTTACACAATCCATGAATAAATTCCAAATTAATATTTTCACTTATGATATTTCAAAATATTTGGCGAACCCTAACTTACTATGGTAGACTGGACCATTAGCACAAAATTAGAGATATTGATTGCCGAACTGACAGCTTCAAAATGTTTTTCTTTTCTCGTACAATTAGAGATATGAATAGCTGTAAATACGAGTGTAACAATATCCAATACGAGTGTATCAATGGATACCATAGGTTGTTGCATGTGGGTACAAGGACTTTAAGGTAACCCAACTCTTTAGCATGTGTGCATTGCTATTTTCATCTTTTTTAAACAGTGAAGTTTAGAGTAGTAGGTATATTATTACTAACCCTTTGTTATGAATGATATGTAATTCATGTTTGGTGTGAATTCACTCCCTGCTACACACCTTTAAGGTGGCTTGAAGGAAGGCTCAGATGTTGTTCTTTCTGCCTTGTCCTTTTTCTGTCTCAATGTTCATCCATGCTACATCGTGCACTGCTGACTTACTTTTAACATGATTTAAACTTTCAATTTCAGCTGAGTAAATGAAGGACTATTGCAATCCCGAAAAATCAACCTTTGCAACTTTGCTTTCCGTAAATAGATTGAAATTCATGATATTCAGGGTTAACTATTAAGATACCAATACGATATGCATATTTTTCTTTGTTGTGATATGGTTTTGATACGTGTCCTTTCTGATCGGTATAACCCACTTTTGAAATTGTAATTACATATCTTGGTGTGTTTAAATAATGCGTAAATCACGCCGTGTGAAGTGATAAAGACCTGCTTGCGCTATGTATCGGGAATTTTAAAATTTCTCGGCTGCGTTAGGAAACAGAATAACGTTTATCATCTAAATGTATGCATTTCAATGGATGACCATTAATTATCGAATCGGGAGTGTTAAAATTCCCATCACGTCCGAGCGAGATTTGGCACAGGACGGTTATTTACATCGGTGTTATTTTATGGAAAATGTACATGTGGGGCGGCCGAAATGTGATGCCATCAAATGACTGTTATCAAAAAATTCAGAACATTGGGGTCAAGTAGGTATGGCGGACCGCGTACATTATATTCTTGAATACGTACTGATACGTACGGGCCTGGTACGTTATTTTCCAAATTACAATTGTCTCCCTTTAGCAAAATAATCATCTCGGGGTAAACCTAACAATTATATTTACGCAGATGAATCAAAAGGCAAAGTGCTTATGTGACAAATAACGAAATCAATTAAAAGAAGAATTCCTGGTCTTTGAAAAACCATGTGATCACTCATAGGTTGGACCAACTAAGATTAACCTAATGGAAGACCTAAGTACACGCTTCTCGAGTTTTGAAGTCTTTAGCAATCTACATTAGTAAAGGGTCGTTAGAAGAATAGAGTTGGAAAGGCATTCGAAGGATTCCTTTGCCATAATTTTTTCATCACAGGGGCTTGGCTTTGAATTGCTACTTATTTCGCTGTCGTTATTTCCTCAATGAAAGGCTCATCTGCCTTTTTGAAGTCAACTTCCTTGGTGAACCAGAGATGAGATGAGAGATGACAAAAGATCCAACGACATAAGACAGTGAGTCACATTTGCACTCAAGAATGCGGCCACTGAAGTGTTTTAAGCCAACAATGGGCTCACTGACCTTCCGAGTAATCTCATACGGCTGTGCATCATAGCCGAAGGGGAATTGAAGAATCTAGTAGCAGGCCCAAGTGCTATATCCTTTCCTGCATTCTATCTAGGCTTCCTATCCATGTTCACCACTAACCCAACAACCCTCCTTTATGATGTTCTCAAGAAATTAGAGAAAAACACATGGAGAGAACGAACATGATAATTCATCAAAGGTAAGAGGTAGACCAAATAGTTTGTCCGTCAAAAAATTATCGAGGAAAATTTTAGTTGGAAAGGAGCACCAAGAGAGAAACAGATTGGAAGAAAAAATTTCAGTGATAGTAGTGAATTGTCGTAGTATAAGAAATAAAGTAGCAGAATTTCACCACCTCATTAAGAGTACTAATGCAGATATAATCGTAGGTACAGAAAGCTGGCTTTCGAAGGACATATCAGATCATGAAGTATTTCCGAAGTGTTTTACAGTATACAGAAAGGATAGAGTAAGCAGAAACGGAGGAGGAGTTTTCATAGCTGTGAAGGACCTGTATGTCAGTAGAAGAGAACTTATTTCAGAGCGAAATGTAGAAAGTATTTGGTGTTCCGTTAAAAGTAAAAGTAGTAACGCAAAAAAGATATATGTAGGTGCATATTACAGGCCACCGGACGCAGACGTCAATTCTATAATAGAGCTAGAGTCAGAGATACGCACATTACTTTCTGGGAAGAATGATAGAGGAATAATAGTAGGCGGAGATTTCAATCTCCCCTCGATAGACTGGAATACGTGTAGTTTCATTGCAGGAGGTAAGGATAAGGAACATTGCGAATCACTGTTGAACACCTTTACGACACATTCTCTACAACAGCTAGTAACAGAGCCGACCAGGGGTAACAACATTCTAGACTTATTAGCAACAAATATACCCGAGAGAGTTCTAAATACAGTTACAGACACAGGAATTAGTGACCATAAAATAGTGCATGCGAAATTTATTGTAGGCGTTGAAAGACATTATAAACCAAGGAGGAGGGTGTACTTATTTGGCAAGGCAAATTACGACGGTATGAAAGAGGAATTAAGGGAAGCGTTTAATGTATTCAGCGAACAAAGCAAAGGATTAAATACAGAGGATTCGTGGAGAGAATTTCTTGAGGTCACCCGTAACGCAGTTCATAAATACATACCAAGTAAATATATTAGTGATAATACAGAGCCAAGGTGGTATAACGCGGAGGTTAGGAAATCACTAAAGCGACAAAGGGTATGCCACGCTAAGATGAAAAATGCCAGACGGGGTCTATCGGTAGAGGAAAAAAATGAGCTAGTTCAAAACTATAAAAAATCGAGAGCATTTGCAAGGAAATCATGTCGGCAAGCGTTATCACATTTCAAGAGCAAGATGTTAGGAGAATATTTAGATAGCAATCCTAAAGCGTTTTGGTCATATGTGAGAGAGCTTCAGGGAAATAAGTCCACAGTGCACACACTTAAAAATGATAAAGGAATCAGAGTCACCAGCAGTGTAGAAAAAGCCAACACTTTAAACACCTTCTTCCAAAGTGTATTCAACTCATCGTCACAAAACGCAGTGGAACCACCGCCGAACACTTTCAGTGAGCAAATGCCCGAAATAAAAATTTCATGTCGCGGAATAGAGCAGCAGTTAAAAAGCATAAGTAAAAACAAAGCACCAGGTCCCGATCAAATTCCTTCCAGAGTTTATAAAACATTAGCTTCTGAAATAGCCCCCTATCTAGAAATAATATTCAATAAAACACTAAAGAACCACACAGTACCCAAGGATTGGAAAGTAGCTAACATTACACCTATATTTAAAAGCGGTGATAGGGAAGAACCTAGTAACTACAGACCCATTTCACTCACGTCAATCTCTTGTAAGATATTTGAGCACATAGTAGTCAGTTCGATCATGGGGCATTTGGATAGTCAGGGATTACTCATAAACAGCCAGCATGGGTTCCGGAAAGGTAGATCTTGCGAGACACAATTAGCTTTATTCGTACACGATATTTTAGTCCACGGCGAAAGCAGTACTGAAGTTGATGCGATATTTTTAGATTTTAAAAAGGCTTTCGATAAAGTTCCTCATGACAAATTAATCTTGAAGTTAGAGAGTTTTGGTATAAATAAAGACGTTGTATGTTGGGTAAAAGAATTCTTAAGTGGGCGAGAGCAGAGGGTTGTCATAGATGGTATCATGTCGGACACAATCGAAGTCACATCGGGAGTTCCCCAGGGTAGCGTAGTAGGTCCGCTTCTATTTCTTTTATACATAAACGATTTGGGTACCGTAGTTAGTAGTAACCTTAGACTTTTTGCAGACGATGCGGTGGTGTACAGGGGTATATCAAACGAAGAGGACATGAAATCACTTAGCAAGGATTTAGATGCAATTGAAGAGTGGTGCGACAAATGGCAGTTAGAACTCAACCTTAAAAAGTGTGTAGCTATCAATTTTTGGAGGAGGAATAATTCGATAGAGCGATCCTATAGAATTAATAACACGAAGATCGAAAACGTTGAAACCGTAAGATATTTAGGTGTAACAATCACTAAAGATTTATCGTGGGGAAGACACATAAGGGAAATATGCGGCCGAGCGAAGAGAAAGCTAGGATTTATAAAAAGAGTACTTGGGAAATGTGATGAGAAGACAAAAGAGCGATGCTACTTTTCACTAGTTAGGCCCCACCTTGAGTATGCAGCCAGTGTATGGGATCCTAATGAATTAGGTTTGATGAGAGAACTAGACAGTGTGCAGCGTAGAGCAGCTAGGTTCGTCAAAAGGTGTTACGATAGGTTGAGTAGTGTATCAGAATTAATACAAGAATTAGGGTGGGAATCATTATCAGAGCGTAGATTAAAGTTCAGATTTAATCTATTGCAGAAATTTCAATCGGATAGCTTTACTGAAGATGTTAGGCACATATTGAAAACACCAGCGTATTATGCTAGATTCGACCAGATAAATAAGATTAGAGAGATAGATTGTCGTACAGATAGATTCAAAATGGCATTTTTCCCCCGTACTATAAGAGAACAGAATAGGCAGCATAGGAAAGGGATAGGTAGGGGAAATATTTTAGAGTATTCTGTAGTGCATGATGCATGTATTAACCCCTCAAATACTATAGATACTAACAATCTAGTTGCATGAGACCCTTTAGTTGCTTGCTTGCATGCTAGTAGTGAATGCTTGGTGACCTTCACCCCCTGCCACACACCCTCGCGGTGGCTTGCAGGGTATCGTGTAGATGTAGATGTAGATGTAGAATAGAAACAGCATTAAGCTTAAAGAAAAAATATAGCTATTAATCGAAGCGGGATAGGTAGAGTATGTTTGGTGAAGACTCACCACACGTATATGGTGGCTAGCAGGGTATTATGTGGATGTATAGATGACACACTCGCCACTTACTATCAGTCCCATCTAATCTCTATGCATTCTAATTCCCCCAATTAACTTATTATCCTCACCCTACTATCTCTAGCACCTCCTCGTTCGTCTTCTTATCCACCCACCTGACATCTTCCCACTACTCCTTACCTCCATCTCAAATGCCTTAGGCATTAATACATATCTATTTATTTCCTTACGTATCCTATGTTTTCGGAGGAAATGGTGAGAGAGGCTTGAGATGAGCTGGAGACTGGAGTAAAGGTCGGGGGGGAATTGATAGAATCTGTAAGGTTTGCGGATGACCAAGCGCTAGTAAGCCAGTCAGCCCGTGGCTAGCAAAAAATGCTGGATGCGTTGCAGGGACAGTGCGAAAGATACGGGATGACGATAAACCAGAAAAAACGAAAGTAATGCGGTTTTCAAGAACAAAAAGGGCCAGTATAACGAATTTTGTAGGAGGTCAGAAGTTAGAGCAGGTAGAGCAATTTAGCTATCTAGGTAGTGTGTTGGAAGAAAAAGGGAATAGCAGCATTGAAGTGAGAAGGAGAATTGCATTGGGAAAAGAAGCTTTCACTCGTAGGCGTGAGCTAATGACAGGGGGGTTGAGTAGGGAAGTGAAGAAAAGACTAGTGAAAAGTTTTATATGGAGGTTAACAAACCAGAAGAAAATTATAAAAATTAACAAACCAGAAGAAAACGAAAGTAATGCGGTTTTCAAGAACAAAAAGGGCCAGTATAACGATAAAAGTGGGAGGTCAGAAGCTAGAGCAGGTAGAGCAATTTAGCTATCTGGGTAGTGTGTTGGAAGAAAAAGGGTATAGCAGTATTGAAGTGAGAAGGAGAATTGCATTGGCAAAAGAAGCGTAGGCTCGTAGGATGTAGACTCGTAGGCGTGAACTAATGACTGGGGCGTTGAGTAGGGAAGTGAAGAAAAGACTGGTGAAAAGTTTAATATGGAGCGTTGCACTATATGGGGCGGAAACGTGGGCTTTGCGAAAAGAAGATGAAAATAGACTTAGGGCTTTTGAGATGTGGGGGTGGAGAAGGATGGAGAAAATAAAGTGGGTCGAAAGGAAAACGAACGACGAAGTGCTAGAATTGGTAGGAGAGGAAAGAAATTTGATAGATGGAGAAGGCAGAAGGTGTGGATGGAAAAGGTAATAAAAGGGGATGGTGTATTGAAGGAGGTGATTGAGGGAAGAGCATTGGGTAAGCGGAGAAGAGGGAGGAGAAGGATGGGTAGCTTGGATGGAATGATGGGTGGCAGGAGGTATGAGGGGCTGAAGAGGGACATCGTGTGAAATTTAGGGGGTGGGAAGAATTAAATGTCCATTCAAACCTACCTTCACCGTTAGAATACTTGTAATAATAATAATCCTGTTTTATTTTTGTACATCCTCTGTGGTAAAACAATAGCTACACTATCAGTACTTTTTCGCATGTTTTTCACATCCTGTTGTGTGAATGTTTTCCTATACTGAGTTTTTTTCGCAAAGGATCTAAGTAAATAGGAATCACGCTTCCATCACTCTTGTACATAATTCCAATATAGCATCACCATATTACTTCGATTCTCAATACTGATATATATGTTAATATATTTTTTTCGTTTATTATATGTTGTTATTTATGTTATATTATGTAAATATATTCATACAAATATGCTTCGAATTGTAATCGTACATATATCTCTTTTCGTAATCTTTCTATTAATGGTATTATAAATAATCAGGCGCACGTAAGTATAAGCAATAAGGGTTAGATGACAGTAGGGACAGTTTTGTCTCTATCTCACCCGAAGAAAACCGCTTTATTTTTATTTACTTTAACGCCCATGAGCTTTCGGCGTCATAAAATGCCACGCTCCAAATTAGACTCTTTACTAGTGCTATATTTGCATCTCTACTTATCGCGGTGCTCTTGTACCCCGCATACGAGAGAGGGGCAGGTACATACAATGTCGATTGGCACAAAAGGGTCGTTTACCATGTTTTTTTCTGCCGAATATGTAGAGTTTGTCAAATAAAAAGACACGTATTTTTCCGTTTTTTGATCCGACAATTATTTCCCAAGTTACAAGCGGCGAAAAATTGATGTTTTCAACCCTTTCGGAAAAGTGGGCGTGGTGCAACCTCTGACGAATATCGACTTCGTCCAATCACAACTGAGCCCGCGAAGCTACTTTGCCTTATCGCAATGGGGGGGACACAGCTGACTCAGCCAATGGGAATGATTGCGACAGCATCTGTGCAAGCAGACCTTCCGAGAATCCCCTTCCACTCCCTTCCTCCCCTTAAGAGTACTCAAGGACGGGAGGAAAATGACGTCAATGTTATCACAGCAGCATTTTCGGTGGGCGTCACCTTTTGCTTATTTTAATTTTTGATTTATGAGTGAATGGTTGTAGTTAGAAGATTAATTTTTTCACTAAAATTCTTTTTTCGTTTCCATCTAACGATTTCGTGTACATAATTGCGATTTTGGTTCCGAGTAAACGCCCCCATTGATCCCAAGGGGTCTTTTGTGCCAAAGAGGCTGCAGAGGGTCCCCGCTCATCCCTTAAATTTACATTAACATTACGTCCCTACTCAACGGCGCTGTCATTAGCTCTCACTTGCGAGCAAACGTCTCTTTTGCCGACGCAATCCTTTCAACCTATGACATCCAGGCGGCAATATATCAGGATTGGGGGGATGGTTGGACTCGCCACAGTACCCCGTATAGCCTTGGGTAGCCAGAGTGGATGCGGGCGAAATGTTACCATGTTACGAAGGGCTCTCTCCCTTCCACGCGCGTCCACGTGTCGTCGACCCACACGATTCGAGACTGTTTGCTCAGCGCAGCGGACGCAGCAGATGCCCGCTGGGGAATCGCCCTCAGCGAGTCGACGAAGACAAACGATCGAGATACGCCGTGGGCAGTGAGGCGATAAGAAGGATAATAGGCCTCCTTGGAGGCGAAGGCGACTGACGGTGTGGGGATGTTTATGCGTGGGAGGGCAAGGGTCTTGTGTGACTGGAAGGAGTTCGAGGAGCACGCCCCAGACTCATAGTCTCGCTCTCTTGGCGATCATATTTTTTTACCTGCCCGTCGCCGAATAGCAGGGAGTTTCACAGTTATAAGCACTCGATAACGGAAAGTGAGGCACCTTAGTGGATTTATTTATAAACATGACTCATCATCATTGATCAACAATCCTAGGATTGGTTTGACGCAGCCCTCCACTCGATTCTTCTATCGGCCAACCTCTTCATATCGCCGTAATTTCTCTCCTTTACATCATTCACAATCTGTTCTATATATCATACGAGGTCTGCCTTTACCATTCTCTCTGTTTACTTTTCCCTCGACGATTGTCTTCATAAGGCCATCGTGTCTTAAGATATGGCTGATTAAGTAGTCCATATATATATGACTAACAAAACAAAATCCATTGGAGTATTCACTAACAAATTAGTAGTTAAGTAACTAACAAATTGAAGTTTAGCCTAGTATATTATTACTAATCCTCTTTTATGCATGATGCACAGGGAAGGACACATATGATATGCAGGGCACACGCATGTTTGATGTGAATTCACCCCCTGCAACACACCTTTACTTGCAGGATGTTATGTAGGTATAGATTAGGGTAATATATATTATAACCAACATTTTCGAGTCTCGTTACTTGATATTTCGTCGGGGAAAATGGTAGCATTGTGCGTCATGGCGTCATGTAAGTCACCTATACAGGTAGTAAACGTTTATTTGCATGCCTGCATGGTAATAGGCGTTATCATTGTTTGACAATGCATGCCTAGTGATGGCTCACCCCATGCCACACACTCTTCGGGTGGCTAACAGGATTAAAGTTGATGTAGAAGTAGATTACAGTTTTAGGTGCTCCAAGGGTTAAGATTATTACGAGCCGTCTAACTTCACATCTTAATCCTAAGACCAAAACCACAGCTATGCCCAGGACGCCATTCAAACTCTTTCATTTGCAGACTGGTGTCTATATCTACGTATTACCTTACGAGCCACCACGAGGGTGTGTGGCAGGGGGTGAAGATTTCCAAACATGCACTATTGACATGCAACTAGGCTACTATATTGAGAAATGCCAGAAAATGAGTTACCAACCTGGCTATTGTTGCTATTGTGGCCGGCATTTAACACCCAACAGAGCTAAAATCTCAATCGAAAACTATGCTGCCATTTATTATCGAATTCAGTAAGGAACTAGCGCTGATTATACATAATACACACAACTCGTATTTACAGTGACATAATTGAATTAGAGTTACCGAAACCATATCCTTTGACATTAAAAATGTGCCAACACATTCAGGTTCATGTTAATATCCTTTCACGGAGTGCTTCGTCTGCTTAGCAGTGTCCCCGGGACTACCTAGCTGCACGGAGAGGAAAGGGTGTATGTATGAACATACTTTTGACGCACGTAGAATTATATCTATATCTACGACATACCCTGCAAGCCACCTCAAGGGTGTGTGGCAGGGGGATGCAATAGTTTGCGGTCGCATTTTCGCGCCGTTTACATTACTCACTTTTTAATTTATGAGAAAAAATACTTGACGTACTTTAAAAGTAGCAAGGATTCAAATGCGTACTCCAGAAGTTATAAAAGTTTGATCAAGGCAATAAAAGCTAGGAAATTGCCTTATTATTTAAATCATGTTCAGATGAAAGAGGATATTCGTCTAAAATTTAACGACCTTGGGGAAAAACGAGATTTTCGATAGAAATAAAATAAAGTATCAAAAGCCTATCACTAGTCTGCAGTCCTGTAGAGACCTACTGGGATAGAGACGGAGCGCCGTCGGCGCGGCGGAAGGGGCCAGGGGTGACAGGCCCCATTTCACGCGGAGAAATGCTCACCCATCTTCCCATTGGCGCGAGCGAATGTTCCGTACGGAGCGCTCTGGTTGGTGCTGTGAATGCGACGAGCCAGGCGCCCCCCCTATCGTTAGGGCCGACCATTATCTCATCAGACGCCTCTAGGGCGGTTGCGGCGACATCCGAGTGGATAATGCAAGGGTCCCAAGCACACGAACAGAGGCCCACTTACTATTATCATCCAATCCGCGCTTTTAACACATGACGGCCGAAGGGAGAGGGAAAAGACGTCTTCTTCCTCTTGGAAGACTCCCACTCCTTTCAATAACCCGAAGACCTCACGAAACGGCACGCCCCGACGTATTGCGTAACGCGGTGAACTAACTAACCGACTCTCCGGCGCGCAGCGGACCGGCAAATTTATTCTCCCGGTGCCCCGACGACGGGCCGATTCAGAGATGCCAACTTGAGCGGATGCTATAGTTGACGACTCGTATAAATTACTCATGCGGACCTGGGTATCCTGAACTAAGTTTGGGTGACACCATGTCAGATGTTGAAGGGTACTTTTTCAATCGTCGCACACGGAGTGAATGCTTAAGACAGATATCCGAGGCTTGTTTAGAGCAAGAATGAATGAGAAGTCACGGAGGACGGAACTCCGCTTCTTCAACAACAAAAGAGGCATTAGGAATCTTCGAGATAAGAAAATCATTGTTTCTTGTCTTCTACTGGAATAATCCAGAGATATATGCAAGTTATTGCGCTGCATAAATACAATCACGAAAAGATTCACCAATTAACTATTATGTAATATTCGAAAAATTTTTCCCAACGGGGATCGGCGATAATGTATAATTTAGTCCACGCAATTGAATTTATGCTCATATAACATTCTTTAAAACCTAAATCAGTAAGTTTAATACTGTTATACCATAGATCATACAGTTATAGCTAAAGAAAATCATCGCCTACATTTAAATACAGAATTTACATTTTCATAAATGCATAGTCTACTGTATAAGCCTATTTCTGACATTAATACTTCATTCCAGTTACCATAGCTTTACTGCATAAATTTTGTTACATATAGCCGGTGTATATTTAGGGAGAAGATGATATGGGAATAAACTGAAGATCTACCTCTTTCATTTGATACCAAAACAATCTCTAGGGCACTAATTTATAAGGACGAGACACCTCGGAAAAATAACCAGCCACGGATATCCAACGAAGTACCTGTATCAGAGCAGTACACAATATTATACATTTACACGCCTTATGGAGTAATGTGAAAGGCATACATATATGACAATGCTCCAAAGCAAAAAAGAAAAAATAGCAGTCTTCATTTATAAACATTTCACGTGTTGGATTTAATATTCTCGACCATAACTTTTTGAAATCTCATAACACAAATGGAAAATAATTCCTAATTTTATGGGAAGATAGCGGTACAATCGGATTCATAATCAATGTGAAAGTTTCATAAATCTTTGAGTACCTGAAAGTGTCTTCAGATGACACACTAATGATGAAAACAGTTGTACCGCAATAAATTTACCCGCGAGATTTAGAATGATTTATTTCCGTTGTAATTTCAGCCGTCCTCTCCCCAGTGGCAACCTTCAAGTGAAGACCTACCAACATTATATAGAACTGCATCCACTTCCTATCAGGCAGGATCAAAGATTTGCACCAGAACTACATAACACCCTGCAAGCCACCATAAATGTGTGTGGCAGGGGGTGAATTCACACCTAACATTCACCACATATCATGCATAAAAAAGGATTAGTAATTGTATTCTAGTCAGTGCTTCACAATTTAAAAAAAGATAAAAACAGCGAAGTCGGTACGCGATATGATGCTGATAGATGTGTTAGCTTAAAGTACTTATAACAGCATGCAACTATCTA
Source organism: Platycnemis pennipes (assembly GCA_933228895.1). Lineage (NCBI taxonomy): Eukaryota > Metazoa > Arthropoda > Insecta > Odonata > Platycnemididae > Platycnemis > Platycnemis pennipes. The sequence continues at coordinate 66,102,966 of OW121857.1, read as the reverse complement.
TGCTATTTATTGATACACTCGTCTTTATGCTACTGGGTATTTTTACAACTATTCATATCCCTAATAGTACGCGGAAAAAAGGACATTTTGAATATGTCAGTTTGGCAATCAATTTCCCTAATTTTGAGATTTTGGTCCAGTCCACCATAATTAGTTGGAGTTCGAAAAATATGTTTAACGTCATCAGTGAAGATATTATCATGGAATTTATTTAAGAAATGAAGTCTAAATTTCAACCGACGATCTGAAAATGATTCCCATTTTAATTCATTTAATAGACTAGTTACGCTTATATAGTTATCATACCATCTACATTATTTATCGTCTGCATTATTTATCATGACGTCTACATCACGGGTCGTCAAGGATATTTGAACCGAGGACACACTATCACTTGCTCTGAATCTTTCCCTAGAAATGACACCAGCACTGCTACACAAGGATATGACTTGAAAAAAACTTCATGTACTTACTCTCACATATGCAATGAAAATAATTAATAGCACTAGCACGTTACTTTTAAGTCCTGCGAATAAACTCCTAGTCTGAACAATTCCTGGGTTTCAGCATAAATTAACAAAATGCGTCCTAAGGACCATTACCAATGCAGAGGGAGTGCAAGAAAGTCAAATCCCAACCAAGTGGGCCTTGGGTTAAGCATTACGGAAACATTTTCCCTCTAAGAAAAATAACATAGATGTATTTCTTTCGACCGTTCCTCTGCACTGCAATTAGCGGAACGCAACGGAAAACGGCATTCGTTAATTCCTTCTCAAGCCCATCCCAAAAAAGCGGCGCTTAACGGGTCATTAGACTCGTAATATTGTAGTCCTAGTAGGTCATTCTACTGCGGCAGTGGCGGTGGAAATAATTCTTAATATTAACCGTTAATTCACCATCCTTTTGTTTAAGCACAGAAAAAATTATCTGCTATATAATTGTAAAATTCATAGAATAATCCGGCAGCTACCTATAGTCTATTAAAATAATCATTCCCCAATCTAATAAGAGGAGATTTCCTGAAAGAAGCAGATATCTTTGGTACCCTTTGACATGATGAATCGGCCGAGTTATCCAGGACGGTAGTGTTGGTATAACAATTAAGTATTCAGGCACTGGTATTAAGTCACGTTTGACGGTGCGATTTAACCTGGCAGTTGAAGCACCTTAGAACCTAATTCTACTCCTACGTCACGATGTGTCACAATTTAACTCAAAAATACATTATTCTGGCTAAACTATCGAAATGTTACTGTATCAATAATTCTCTGAATGATATGCATATGAATGAATCTCGCGCGAAATATCGTATCCCATAATAGGAGCCTCATGTCAAGACGTAAATATTCCATCACCTCAACCGCTATAACCGCCCAAACACTCTGCAACTAAACGGATATCACATCCACACGGTCCTCGGACATAAATTTGAACGGGATTAAGAACCTAGATGTCCCTCGACAATTTATTATCACGAGTCTTGGCCAACACTTTCTGCTGCCGACGGAAGATTCTTCACTCGCGGAAGTCCAACATCGAGAAGTCAAGCGCGAAGACACTCAGGCGAAGATTTCTGGAAAATTCTTATCATTGATCTACGTTTGACCTTAATGACGCGGCTACAGCTTCACCCACAGATGGCTGGATAATCTATCACCCTTCCGCGAAAGAATTATGCCAGTAACCGAATTGAAAAAGAATCCACAGCACAATGGAATCAAAATAGGTCGACATGCAGGCATGATATTATTTTTTTATTCCACATGATAATTATCGCTGTGACACTAATCACAATATGCAAATGCTCCTTTCTCACCTCTCACAAACAGGGCAGTGTTTCAGCCCATTCTAAGTATTCTGAAGTTAGAACGATTTCTTTTTCTGGGCGAGAGATACCAATGATAAAGTAATACCTATGGTAACAAATGAAATTTGGAATGGTAGTATTATTACATTTTATTGAGTGCGTCGACAGCTGAGGTCATTTTGCACCATCCACAATCTAATTTATAATATACAAAGTTTAAATTTCAGCAAAAGGGTGTTATACTGATTACAGTGCACTGATATTGATAAAATAATAAATACATAAAAAGCTAACGGTAACTTTACTTATATTAAAAATTCCAATTACTTTCATAGTTTGAATTATGGAGTCAGATCAAGAAGGTTTTCTTCGTATGGAATAATAAGAATACTATGAGGTGACAAACAAAATGGGAGAGAGTCGAGCATCGGATAATAAATACGGCATAAAAGGATACCAGTTTCATAAGAAGGAAGACGAACGTCAAGAAAGGAATAGCTAACAGTCATACGACTACGCCAATGATAATGAACACTAAGACATGAGAGAACTAATGAATGCTATACACATACGAGTCGGCTAGTTAATTGCGTGCAGGAGTTCACCGACTGCTAAAAAAAAGGACCTACGGGTAATTTAGAATACGTTGGGCATAGGATATGAGTAAGAAATTTCAATGAACTGAGAAGGGGTGATGAGAAACCCGGCGTCGGCATTAGCCAACTCTTAACGGTAAGCGCCAAGGGGTCTGTGGTCTAACGTCCCATCTGACGGATGAAGTATTGAACTGGTTCTACTCTCCACACAACATTCACTCAATTATAGACCGACATACCAATTTACAACCTTTCTTCGGCCGGGATTTGGATTCGGGCTCGCTGAATTGGATTCTCTCGCAACCACTCCAGCCCGAGCCACAGGAATACGAAAAGGATATCGGAAAGCCGAAAAAAAACATACACAAAAATAGAGCTGCAAATACCTGATGACGTACAGACCTGATGGAATCAAGCGAACAACGAACGTAACTAGTAATTAATATTAACAATATTTCGTAAGCAGCATGGAAACGTGAAGAAATTTTGATGAAATAAAAGACAACGGAAACTATTCAACGAAATGAACAATAACTATACTCTGAGTGTTCTCGCCAAAAAAGTCGCAAATTTTATCAGCAATCGTCGTCATCTCGGCTTGACACACGGATCTTCTCTGAAATTGCTTCCTGAATACTTAAGCGTAACAAGAAAAAAGAGAAAGCTGCCTAAAGAAAATCCCAGCAAAGCACCCAACTACATCCGCAGAGCAATTTTCGTCAAAGAACAAAAAAAATCAAAACAGAACTAAAATAACGAAGGATAAAACAGAAACGGAAATAAAATTCTCCGAGGCAAGAACTCTCATTTCCATAAAGGACACCGTAACGAAGAGACGACCGCTCCGACGTTTTTCCGAGAAACGTACGTACAAAAGAAAGTGCCACGTGAAAACCTATGATTTTTTTTTGCGAGGAGCGGTACTCAATGTAGATAAGGAACATTTGCGATTGCGAGAACAAACTAGAGGCCTGCGACACTCAGCCCCTGAAAACACTTAAAACGAGGTGGGAGAGCACAGCGACAAAAATATTGGACAAAGACCAGATGGAGATGGTTTTTCACTTCATCTACATCTACGCAATACCCTTCAGGCCACTGCAAGGTTTTGTAGCAGTGTGTCAGAGATCACTCTACTTGCAGTACTTGCATTAACGGAGAGGTTCAACTACTACTTTGAGAAAGTATGTTAGATATGAAAGGGCGATAAGGAAGAAAGATTGGTACCACAATGCGATCTCGGAATAGACATGTTTAGAGGAAACTCATACAATTACTTTAGATGAAACTAAATACACATGTAAATAAATCGAATATTTTCTAAGAATAATCAGGGAAGCAGTACAAGAATCGAAAATATCGAGGAATCTGAACAGGAATTGTTCATACCAGCTTCCGTGCGTCAATAAAAATTCCAATTGGAAACGATTAACCGTCTCCATTTTTACAAACGCCATACACCAATGTACTAAGACATTCAGTTTTGCCTGACGAAGGGTTGGCGAAAGTTTACGATGCGTGAATTAAGTTTGTGTCAGTGCTTCCTAAAAGCAGAACTAACTTGGAATGGAAAAACACCATGAACATCTAAAATCAGAAATGTTAGATATGCATTCGCGAGACACGAGCAACAAAATGATTACTACCTACATTGCCACGCGATAATAATTTATTATTTACGCATTTCATTAAATATATTAATTTATGTTTCCCAAGCATGCATTAGGCGGTAATATTAAAACATGCTCCAAGCACAAAAGTATGCATCAATCTCTTACAATATTTCATTCATGCCTATATGTTCTCTCATGGCTGGCGGGAAAAATGACATTGAGAATTTATAGGTACAACGATCTATCTCTCTAATCCTTTTTTCTGAACAAATATAGCATACTACGCGGGCGTTTTTAAACCATTTCCAACGTCAATGATAACAATCAGTTTCAAATTTACTTAAATGGTTTAGTCTACATTTTTACCTGCCTTCTGATGGTAATTCCCAACGGTCGAAATAAACTCGGCATCGAAATTATCCTAATTTACACGAAATTTGCCAAAGGGTCAACGTTTTAGCGTCCCATACGACGGATGGAGGACTGAACCTGAACTATTCTCTGCGACACTAAAAACAGGGACGCAGAGTAACACTGAAAAAATGCCTGGATCCGAATCCTGGTCTCCAATAAGTGAAGACAGTACTTAAACCAGCTCAATAACGTATACTAATGGATGTTTCTAGCAAAAATTACACATGACTGACGTACTGAGGGACAAGTAAAAAAAAGGGTATTATTACTATGGAAACCAGATGGGTTCACGTGGTTGGAGTGCGAATGAGGGGATGACATTCAAGCGGTACTTTCCTTTGTTATTGGCAAAAAAAACACCGCCTGCGATTTCATCAAACGCTCCCCCGACAGGCAGGGCCACGTGTCGTGTGAGAACTCTTTATCCAACCGCGTCACGCGAGGCATGAATGACGCCGGGTCCTCCCTCTCCCTTGCATGTGCCGACGGGGAGGTCACGTCCGGACTCGGAAAAAGGACGACATCCGCGTGCGAACGCAACCAAAGATTTCTGGATGTACTGGAGGAGGCATCGCAGCTGAATTGAGAAGCCAGCGGCCATCTTGGTATGTACGGGCGTACGGTATTGGTACTCGCGACACTTGTAAGGAAGCAGCTTTTTATTTTACAAGGTAAAAATTAAAGTAGCAAGTTGAATAATGGAATGCGTTTTTAAAATTTGTGAAAGGATTTATCAGAATCTTCAATCGAGAGCTGCGTCTAATCAATCTTAGGATTACTGACTCATGATGATGACGATAAAATATATTATTATCTGTCTTCTATTATTAGTAATGGCTTCCGGGCTAGAACGTAGTCAGAAATTTGCTTCGAATGAGAGGGGCCGAGGGGTGGGGGGGAGGGGGGGGGGGGGGCGAAGTCTAGTGCAGCGTAACTTGAAACAAATCAGCCTTGCCCGTTTGGTGCCGACATGTTATCTTAATTTCCTTCCCTTAATTTTCGTCCTACCTCTTCCTCCGACACGTTACCTCTTCTCTTAATTTTCAGTGCTTGGTATTTACTTTCAGAGTGACCATTCTCATCTCTTCTCACTGGTAAAATTTACTGCTTACCTTATTATGAAGCAGTTAATTTGACCGGACGCAGAACAGAACAATTATTAACCGCACACATGCATCAAACATTGATCACGTTTCAAGACACTTAACACATTAATTATATGAAATGCACTCTGGATTATCATGCCCAGTTAAACTACAAAATTATTGGGAAAATATGTCGGGAGAAGGGGGGGGGGGGCGGGGCTGAAGCCACAAATGCCCCACCCCCCCTGGTGTCTTATAGCGAAAAGTTCCTCCAGTCTTACTGCTGGTGTCTTCAGGTCTGAAGGGACGGTAACGTTGACTCTTGGCCGCCTTATTGTATGTATATGTCATTTCAGACCTGAAGACGCAGCAGTACGGTAGGAGATACTTATCGTTACTAGACACCAGAACGCGGAGGAACGCTAAAAAAAAAGCTATTATTAATGATAATCGCTGCAGAAGCCTCAGATTGAAATTTATCTTCTATTTACCCAAAAATAAGCACACAACTTTTTTCCAACTCTTCTTCCAATAATTTAAAGTTAGGTAGGTATGCATCTTCGTTAGAGCAAACTTCACCAACCTATTCGTATATTCTTCAATTTTCTCTAATAATCCATGAGGCCTCGGGAGACGGAAAGCGGTCCCATTTGGGGTTCCAAGACCTACGGACCGGGCATATACGGGGTCGAATGAATACCCGGGGGATCGAAGCTCGCTCCGAGAAGGGGGAGGCTGCCCACGCAAACACACACTTCAAAAGCCTTTCCCTTGAGGGGGAGACAAAGGCACAAGGGCCTAATTATCGCCCGCGAGAAAATTTTATTTACACTTCGTTATGGGGCTTTGAGCTGGGAAACCTCAAAGTCCACTTCAATATGAAGCGCACCTAATTTTAGCGCTTCTTTTATCCTCCCAAAGTCTAATTCATTTTTTTCATCCCGTCGATTCCGAGTCACTACCCAGGTAGAATGATGAAAAAAGTGAGCCCTTCTGGCAATAGCGTATGAATTCTCTCCTCTCTTTCTAATACTTATCCCATTGTTCAGCAAGAGGTGAGATAATATTGGCACAAAGAAGGGAAGTGACTGTATAATACCAGAGAGTAATAGCCGTACGAATAACAAAAAAGTTACGTAACTATAGTACCTCCATTTGAAACTAACCACCCAGTTTTTTTTTATTTTTCGTGACACGGATTTCAGCATAATGTGTGTACCTATATGATTTGTGACTTGAAGATAGCATGGTATGAAACAATATATCCCTCTTTTTAGAAGCAAAAACTAGAGTACATAAAAGGGTTTGTGACTTGAAGATAGCATGGTATGAAACAATATATCCCTCTTTTTAGAAGCAAAAACTAGAGTATATAAAAGGGCAATACGGCCATTAATATATTATACGACAGAAAAAAAGCCAGAAGGAACGAAGATGAAACTGAAAAGACAAAAAATAGAACTTTACGTTCCATATAGAAAACGAGAAAAGGTTACCAAACAATGGTATACGAAAGAAAGAAATCACACATCACCAATGGATGAACAACGTCTGGTGAAGATGGCAAATTACAACTGACCAAGCACAAAGAGAGGGTATAGGTCGCTTGAGGAAAAGATGGCAAGTAAACGCCAGTAGACAAAAGTTATTATACAACAGGAAGGTCCTAAAACACGTAAAAAAAATAAGACCATATATCCCTGCCCTGCCTTCCACGGTACATAGTTTGAAAACAGGAAACAAACATGGGACAATTTGGATTGTTATCCTGGTAATCCATAGGCAAGAGCTTTTCGTCCCTGGAGTATTTTATAATTCCTGACTTAATAGCAGGGCTTGGAATGGAAGGGAATAAACCGTCCCAAAATTTTTGTCACCTCTCGCCCCGAAAAGTTTTTCGTCTCGTCTAGTCCTGAAATTTTCGTCTTGCCTCGCATAAAAAATGTTTTCGTCACGAAAATTTGCTTGACATTGATGGCTTGCTTACCAAACGATCCCGAAAGTAGTTCGAAAGGCATATGATCTTTGCATTTTCCCAACTAAATTTTAGGGCCAAGACTTGATTACGACACCCGACTTCCTGGATGTTCAAGCCCGAAATTTCTACGATGTTCTTCTAGTCTCGTAAACGTTACAATGACAAAACGTTGGGAATGATTCTGTTTCACCCGCGGGGGTTTTCGAGGGTATTTCAGTGATAGCATTTGCCGGGAGAGTGTTGGATCGTTTTTCAAATTGAACTCTTATTAAGGATCCACAAGCAATCATTGAAAAAACTTTAAAGATTATACTATCGCCCTGATGCACGAATGGTTATGATGAATCTAAAAACATTTCAATACGCAGTTCAATGGGTGATTATTTCTGGAAAATAATTAGTCATGGAATGGGCAAGTGAAAAAGATGAATTCCGCACTGGAAAATACTAGGTTTTATTATTCGTCTCTTAATGAGGTAACTTGCATAGAACGACAGAATGTTGGTTGATAAATCTTTAACAAAATATACGTCAAAACCCTAAATTTAAAATTGTTTAATTCCTTCAAGTTTGGATCCATTATGCCCGTTTTTTGTGGCATGCTCAAGGCTTGCATTTGCATCCCAATATAAAATCTAAAATCTGGTCTGGAAACACACGTCTGTGAATTATTCAAGTTCTCAAACTTTCCTCGAGGCGTTGGAAGGTCGTCGGGGATTAAGGAGAACTCTGCAACACTATCGGTTGATATATTCACGCATATTTTAAAATATGACGACGATGCCGTAAACATCAATATGCGAGAGTGATGTCAGAACGGTTTTTTCCTTGTTGACCAATTTCCTGAGCCTTTCACTGACTTTCGATGACCATGGAAAGGTCCGATCGAGTTTTTCCTGAGACTTCGCTCATGTGAGGCAACCCGTCTTTTCTCCTCCATGAGCTGAGACGTCACTCTCAACTTTGTGCAAACACACGAAGAGCGATCACCGAGAAGTCTTCCTCCAGGGCCAACACCGTCTCCGAGGCGATTGAAGACAAAAAACAAACAACAGCCGCCATCTTGCCCCGCTTCCATTAACCAAGGACTTTAACATGTCAACAACCCTCTCACCCCCCTCCCTCCCCATTAACTTCTGCCTGCGCCTCTTCCTTTATCCCGCAATGTGCAACGGCGGTGGTCCGAGCACTATTTTCTTCGACGAAAAAATTTTAATTTGGAACATGGGTTGTGTGTTCGCAGAAACGTGCTCATTTTTTTTTTCTCGTTGCATTTCGAGGCCGCACATGAGCGCTTCCCGTGGAAAACTAATTTCGGATCTGGGCACCAGGGGTCTCCGCATGTCGAGGTGCGCTGCAAAACGGGAGTGCATGCAACCCATTGGACGATAAAAAAACAGCTCCATTTAATTCCAGCTGTTTCCTTATATTAAGTAAAACTGCCCTACCGAATAGGAAACACAAAAAAATATACACATCCAAACCAGCGAACCGAATTGCGTGCCCCAGTGGATACATATTTCGAAAGCTGGCTGTCACCCGCAAAATTCCTCTGAATTTGTATGTTACAGCTTTCTAAAAACAAAAAAGTCGAGAAGTAGAAACAAACTGTTCTTGTTTTATAGGGCCACGAAAGAAGGTGAAATAGCAGTCTAGGTTATAAAAGAATTCAAATATCGAGATGGCACAAAAACACAAACAAAACATAGAAATGCATACGAACTCCTCGGAATGAATCTTCATTTCCATTGTTTTTAAAGGCAAATATTTTTTCCACTTAGGCATTTACGTGTGAACAAAATTTTAAGAATTTTCTATAATTGTGCAGGACACAAAAATATACCTTGTCTTATCACCACAAAGCTGAGAAAATGCAATCATTATAATTCCGAAACCCAATATTGATGCCTACAAACAGTTTTTTAATTATATAGCACCAAAAGTTTTTATATAATTACCACAAGAATTATACCTTTGTAACAAGTGTTCTATTGTGTGATCAACCATCTAGCTGCATGTGACCCTATTATCTAGCATTTCTCCATTAAATATCCTAGTTCCATATCAATTGTGCATGTTTGGTGATATTCACCCCCTGCAACACACCCTCGTGGTGGCTCGCAGGGTATTACCAAAGTGTAGATGTTGTATAAAAAGTATCTGATTAATTTGTTATTTTCACAAAAATATGTAAAATTTTATTCAGAACTTTAGCTTTAAGGCCGGGACCAATCAACGTAAACGGGTGACGTGAAACGTGTACCGTAAAACGTGACGCGATGGCGCATGGGTGGAAGAACGGAAACAAAACACAATCAGCGCTTAACGTGAGACGTGTACGTGAGAGATGGTCATCTCCCGTCTCTCACGGTTCACGCACACGGAAAACCAATGAAAACTGTCCCAGGAGTTGGCGATAAGGAGCCACCTGTGGGTAGTTATTGAAGTTACAAGTGGATACATGCCTCTTCTGAAATAAATTTAAGTCTCAAGTATTGTAAAACTTATTTCTATGTTTTATTTTATCATAGAGATTTCCTTATTTTTTTCTAATAAGGGAATCAATGAATGAATAGTTATTTGAAATTATTGTGTTTTAGTGAGATTTTATATGGTCACTAACTACATGAAAAAGATTGTTTGCCATTGTTGACATTGTAGATAGTGAACATTTCGTTAGGAAGGATTACACACGACTTTGAAAAATTAATTTTTGAAAATTATATGAAACTTAAGCGATCTAGCAACTTCATCAACGGCATTTTATACTTCACCGATTATAAAGTAGATTTCATGTTTGTGAAAATTTCAGGACACATCATTTTTTGGCCCTTCCGTCGATTGGCAATAAAATAATTTGGCCTTTCCATCATTTATTTGAAGAAAAAAGACGTTGAAAATCAGATATTTTATACGTGGCTATACGGCTGAGCATGGATCTTGCAGTAAAATGTGCATATTAATAATGTAAAGAGAAATGTCGTTTTGACGAAAAACTAATGTAAGTAGCGCAATTTTCTGTAGAATTTAGCACTGTAAAAAATTCTCGCCATACCACACTTGTTTAATTGATATTAATGAATGTTTGCTCGAAAAAAAGCAGAAAACCCGTAGTTACAAGAAGTGGCGCTACAGTATGTTGTTATCATTGGCAACGGTACTTGTGACGGAATATGCTTACAAGCCTATTTACTAACTTAATTTATAAATATACCTTACCAAGGTCCTTCTTACCTTTTTTTATTTAATTTAAATATTTCATTGATTATTGATATGGTATAGTTAATACCAATGCTACCAAATGGTAGCAGCGTCAATGTTGCCAAACAATTTTCCAAAATACGAATATTAATAAAAAGCGAAACAAAGAGTTGTATTTGCAAGGGAATAGGTTAAAACTAGGTAAGAAAATATTTAACCCATATTCTAAATACGCATTAGCGGGATTGAGCATGTATTCTCACTTTGTAAATTATACGTGGCAACAACACGTCAGTCATGTTTCGAAGTCAAAATGAGTTAAAAGAGCTTGTAAAAAATAGAATGCAACTACATCGCTCTATATAAGAGCATATTCATACAATTATTGTGCATGCGTTATCACCCTATAGATGATTTTCCATATATTACGTGTTTTTCTGGATCGGTATTTATTCATTAAATAACCTAGCTCTTTTGCGGGATTTTGAATCGCGGAGTCACGGTGGAACCTCCTTAAGCCTCATCAATTGATCAAGTCTATGGTATCCAAATATATCATGTAGATTTGCTCTATATGCATCGTATTCTATTTATTGTGATTGTAAACAACTGTGACATATGTGACTGTAAATTAATTGTAACAAAAGTGTGATAAAATGATATTTTCACATGGTGTAGGGACACAACTCGTGTTTAACTTTGTATTTTATTCTCTTAATTTTCAAGTAACTGCCGAAAAACGCCATATCCAAGGAATGGCAATCCCAACATATGAACTTTCCTTCAGGGGTGCCTAATTACTCATATTTTTCTGTTAATTTTATTATTTTTGTGTCTCTTGCTGGAGTGAAATAAATGTGTATTATTATTGAAACCGAAAAAAAATTGGTGGACCTATATAATAACAGGGTCAAAACTTAGGAACATATTGTACCTATTTAGAAACAAGATAAATTGATTATCCATAATGCATTGGCGAATCGAGTTTTGAAATTTTGAGTATGACTCACGAACGCATGCAAAAATATTCATGTACTCATTCAAGTAACATCAATCAGCGTTGATCAGTGTGAGAGACATCCAGAAAAATTGGCCATGACCCATCATCAGAAGCTTACGCTGGATTTGACCTCCGTCGAATCGTCAAGCGTGATCGATGCGAGAATTTAATACGTGATTCGATGATGATGCAGTGGACAGCGTCTACTCCGTCCTTCAAACGAATACGTCGAATGCACGTCACTTATTATAAAGCCGGCCACGGTAGACCAGTAAAGCGCCGGCACGTAACCCAAATGTTGAGGGTTTGAATACCGTCTACGTCATGGATATAAATCTAAGTCGTTTGAGCTTCTAATCATTTTGTAGCCAACTAATCCCAGCACTAGCAAACACAATAGGTACGGAAGAGAGTGGGGGAACAGAGAATTTTACTGAAAACTTTAAAAAGACGGGACAACCTTATTGGATACACATTAAGACGTGATTGTTCGAGACATTAAGACATAGCTCGAGGTTCAAGTGGATGAGAAGAATGGCAAAGGAACGACTTGTATGAGATACATGGAAGTGAAGGAAGTAAAATAGAAGAATTAAGTCTATATCTACTCACTACCTACTCTGCAAGCTACCTCGAGGGAGTGTGGCACAGGGAGTTTTCACCAATCATGTACTACGTAAATGCACTTGCGTCCGTATTACCTACCTAATGAGGGATTACTATGAATGTCATGCAGGACACACACTACAAATTTCACTTTTCATCCACATGCAAAGAAATACATGGTAACAAACATGCATTATATATATCACATATCATACAGATATGTTTAGATCCTAAAAAAACCTCCACCTAGTTCTTATCTCTGGTTTTTTTTGGGCAGATCTGTGTTAATCTAATGGGTACTATTCCATTTTCACGAAGTAGATAAAAATTCATTTTAATGAAGGAATTACGGTGTGAGAAGTTTTAACGTTTTTGTGAACATGACTCGATCGAGGAGTGAACTAATATTTGAATCAGTGATGCAGCTCATTTCCCTAGCGCAACGTAACAGCGTTGCATAGTAACCTCTTATAGAAATATGAAGAGGTAAACTGGCAAGAGAACAAAGTGGAGAGTCACGTCAAACCAATATTTGCGTTGCCGACAAGTGATGTCGACTGTCAAACGCAACAACAATACCTGGGGCCCAAGTCTAGAGTCTTTCGTTACGCTATAACAAAGGAAATTTGTTGTTATGACAAAATCATTCGTTTCAAATTATTTGTTTATCCACGTTGATAACAAAATATGACATTTTCGTTTGTAACGAAAACGTCAATATTTATTCGGTAACGAACGATTCAAGACTCGGGCCAATGCGCTGATGCGAGATTCAGCTCGCGACCTTTTGGTGGTCGCACTAGACCTGACAACAGCAGCTATGTCTAAAGCCCGTTTCATACGATACTTGATCCAGCACAAGGTCTAGTAGGTATACTCGCTAGTATCCTAGCTTTCCAGTATCGTGTGAACAGAACCAGTATACTGGCTGGCAAGCATGCCAGCTAGTATATTCGCTGAGCTACTGGATTACATACTTGATGCGGTACTAGATTTCTAGTAGGATCTAGTAGCCCAGTAGCCATTGACCAATCAATTCACGTTACAGACGCTGTGCGAACTTCTCTTTTTTAAATTAGCATGGAATCATATGGAATAACCGATTCATAGCAAGCACAAGGTCGATGATCATGTGAAACATCCCAGGACGGTTCCAATCATACTAGATTCCATCCTCAATATCAAGTAGCGGCCAGCACAATAGGTCTTGTGCTGGATCAAGTATCGTGTGAAATGGGCTTTACTGTTTGACTGCTGAGTATGACACAAGCTAGCACTGCGAAATAACGAGAAGATTAAGCCACGCGCTACACGGACGTCCTCGCATTGGTGCTGAAAAAAAAGTACCTACTGGATTATTTTCCGGCGTCTCTCCCCAAGGGTGGGGAACGGTCTCGGGTGCGGCAATGAATGGAGCGAAGTGGATTCTCGTGGAGTGGGATTTGTAATCCACCCTCGAGATCTCCCTCCATGCATCATCCACAGCGATCGCAGATAGCTCGCTGGGCGGCCGGCTAAATTTGCGAGCACATTTAAGCGGACACAAGTATGGGGGGACGGCGGAGAGTAAATGAAATTAATTGGCTCCTTGATACAGCTTGTGGAGGCAACTGGACAGAAGCGCCCAATGACCCAATTAAAGGACAGCCATTTGACGCACTGCTAAAGAGGTATTTTTTTTCTAATTGCAGCGCGTTAGGGAACGGACTCATTTTTTTTAGGCACATAATGCGAAATATACACAACTCAGGAACCCTCCATACATTAGCTAACGCTGATATTCCACTTCCTTAACACTCCGTATCATTCTCTATGACCCCTCAAATTACGTAACGCTGAAAATAAACCATCTCACCCTTTTGTAGATGATAATCCAGGGGGGGGAGGGGCAGGGGGAAATTTTCTTCGCAATAATTTGTCGTTTTGATTTTAAATGGGCATGAAAATCCGGATTACAATGCGTATAATTCAAGTTTTAAGTGCCTTGAAACGTGATCACTTATTTCATGCATGTGTGTGGTTAATAATTATTCTCTTCAGTCTGATATGCATGCATGGGTTGAACTTCTGTTCTGGGGCCGGTCAAATTAACTGCTTCATAACAAGGTAAGCAGTGAATTTTACCAGTGAGAAGAGATAGGAATGGGCACTGTGAAAGTAAATACCAAGCACTAAAAATTAAAGGAAGTGATCTGTAACATGTCGGCACCGAACGGGCGAGGCTAATTTGTTTCAAGTAGCGCACTTTAGACTTAGCCCCCCCCCCCCCCCCCTCCCCTCCCCCCCGAAGCAAATTTCTGGCTACGTGCCTGACTGAAGGCGTCACTTTATGAAAATTGTTTGATAGTCATAAATAATAAACTCGCAAGGCAACTGAACAGAAACTCCCAACGGCCCAATTATAGGACATCTATTTCACGCACTGCTGAAGAGGGTTTTTCAAAAGTAGTATGTAAGGGAATGGACTCATTTCTTTCTAGGCACATAATGTGAAATATACGCAACTCAGGAATCATGCATACATTAGCTAACGCTGTTATTCCATTCATTTAACCCTACGTATCATTCTCTAAGACCCCCATCAATTACGTAACCCTGTTACTATACCCTCTAACTCTTTAGTAGACTATGATGACACACGAAGTCTTTAAAAATACCTTATTTTCCAAACCAACACTGAGGGCGTCAATTTTGGGAATCGTTTGATATTCATAAAGAATAAACTCAATGAGTATAATCCATACTATTTACTATGAGAAAGACCATGAAGGTTACAGCATGTGTCATTAACGAGTTGAAATCTCGGTCGATTTTCACTCAATAAACACCGTGGGTTATACTCTGTGAGTTTATTCGTTACGAATACTTTATTTACATCACAGTGCTATTGTTTATTCATTAATTTCCGCGTATCATCTTTCCTAATTTGAATGATTGAATGTATTATGCATCTTTTCCAGGGTAATGAAAGCCTGGAATTTTTCCACCCCTCTCTCCATGTTCATAATGCGCCGCAATGGTTGAACCAACGCATCCCCTTTATCATCGTTACCTGATTTATGGACGGCCTCCGACTCCTAATAGTTCAAACGATGAAGTTACCTCGCTATTTAAACTAGCAGTGATTATTTTCAATGTGCTGAATTGGAACATTAATGAACTGCAAAATAAATGGAAACATGAAATTGGGAGGGAAGAAATGGGGGTTCAAAGTTGCAGTAGCAATAGTAGTATAAATAAAGTTGTAATTGTGATGTTAACGTAATTAGTTACAAGGATCACCAACTGCTAAGGTTAAAGTTCCAACTTTCCCAACTTATTCCAACGCAGAGACAAAATCCGTATCCGAACGGGGAGTTGAACGAGGGACCGTCAGAATATCAGGCCGCGCCGGTGTGTACCTGACTTGACTATCGCGGTTGGAAGGGGGTAGAAGGAAAATTAATTTGAATTAATGATGGCTTCCAACCACTGCTTCAAGGAAAAAGCCGGAGGTAAAAGAAAATAATAAATGAATAAAAATTCTGCTCAACTCACCACAGGAAAAGTATGGCAACTCTGTTATATCCTGTAAAATGCACTTCAAATGAGGGTTCCAGGGTGCTAAAAATCCGCCTTCAGAATGGTCCTCGGGAGATCAAAATAATGCTGGATGGAGGCCTGCACAGAGAAAATAATTAAGTCCATTATTATTTTATGCTTTCACAGTAAGGTTAACAGAATGTATCAAAAATGATCATTCCATAAAAAATGGCGTTCTGGGTTCTGATTTAAATAATAGAATACTATTAATATTTGAACACGAAAACATTATCTTCGTGTTAGAATACTACAGCTATCTTCCCGGCACAATATTTTGAATTCAACCAATAACTGACACATTATTATTAGCAACCTTTGGGTTGATAACGATTTTTAACTGAGAAAACAACAGTAATCACACCTGTGTTATTTTATAAGGTACATTTGACCGCTTAACACTCGTAACTCTAAATAGCACCCTTTACCCTAAAATAACACTAATATGAGCGAAACCGAAGGTAAAGATAGCCATAAACCTGACTGATGGCAGCCTTCCTCAATTTTGCCGCACTAAAGCTCCCGTACTTTGAGATGAATGATTACAAAAGATCTTAATGAATAAATATCAGCTTATTATTCTTTTTCATACTTTTCTATTTTATTTTACATTTGTCTAATTTCACCTTATGTGATCTGATTATTGAGAGAAACTTTTTTAAATCTTACTTAGAAAAATACCAACCGAAAAAAACTTGGGTGTTATGAATAAATTTAAAACACAATGATAAAATATTGAACGCCATGGAAGCCTAATATCTCAATTTTTGTATCCTTGGATACAGTGGCGAGAAATTCTGGGAACCGCTATCGAGAAGGAACAACCGATTGCCAGAAAGCAGGGCAAAAATACCAATAAGAGCGTTATTTTTTCAAGCGGAAGAGAACTTGCTGTTCGCCGGTGAACATAGCTGGTTTCTGCAACTTTTTCTGACAGCGCGGAGCCAGAGAAACGTCAAGCAAAGTCGACTTTTACCGCATGAATTCAAGAGCAGATACTCCCTACGCCGTCCCTATTACGTACAAGGAGTTCGAGCTGCGGTCTCTAAAACCTTCGTCTCCCTTTGTCTGCTCAATCTTACACTAAATTTTTCGAGGGCTTAAAAAAAAAATATATCCAAAGCCAATGAGACATGGTAAAATATTATTCGATTTTGAGGAGAAAACTTGAAAAGGATGATAATGATATACATTTGGTGGGTCTTTCCGACCGCAGGCGGCTGCTTCTTGGGATGGACGGGGAGGGGTGGGGATGAGGCAATTCCATCCGAAAAAACTTTCAGGTCCCACCCAAACGGAAAAACATGGATCAAAAGGGTTCTTTCTCCCTCCCACACTCCACTTCCTCCTCACGATACAACCCACGTCATGAATAAAAAAAAATACTTGAATTGTGGACCCAACGATGCGAGCTAAATCCTCTTTAAATAATATCTGTCGTTACACTTCTTGAATTATGAGAATTCATATTAAGCCAATTTCATTGCTATTTCTTCGGAATTCGATAAAAAGCATCTTATACTGATTCTGATTGAATAAGGCTTGAGATTGAGGTATAAACCTTGTGTTGCAGTGCGTTTATTAAACATGACCAATTTTTACCAAGAAATCCGCAGAAAAGGATCAGTCACGGGGAGTTATAATTCCAGGAGGAGTCGCAGATCCTTTCATTTTGTCGCTATCGTTAGCTATAATGCAAAGCCGTCTGAAAGGGAAGCGAAAATAGTTAAAGACCTGACGTCTCGGTTAAACAATTGAGTTTCTCAAATCGTCGGAAAAAAATGGAAGAACCAATATAGTGTTTTCGCTGATCTACTGAGCGCAATTAAATAATAACGAAAAAGCAACCATGCGCTTTAGGATGATCCGTGATGGAACTAGAGAGATTAGTCTCGTACAGGAAACAAAATTATGCAGACAAAGTGATCGTAACTACTTTCAACCTCAAATATAGGGTTCCTTGACATGGCCCTGGGACACTCGAGAAATTTCCAAGGACGAACGATTTTTCTCACTAACACCTACAGGTTTTTTTTAAAGTTATGCCGCAACCAGGATCCCCTCATACATTTTAATAATCCTTAATCTTACTAGCGTATTTTCGTGGTTTGAGAAACACCCCAACTTTCTTCAATAACCAACTTACGCTTTCTTCTTAGGACAGGTTTTTCACAAATCTCGCACCTTTTCTCAAGTGCGGTCTAATTCTTCATTTCTTTCGACAATGTACTTTAAAATGCGAAGTTTCAAATGCAAAGCAGCTTTCCCCCTCTTTTTTGTGAAACCAAGAAATATAACGAGGCATAAAATATTTTAGTCTACTTGTAGAATAACCAACAGTGAATGAACTATAGCGGCTGTCGAGCGGGGTTCACCTTAAAGTGCGATAGCCTATTACTTCACCCACCGATAACTTGTGAAAGATCCTTGACAAGCCTATGGCTTCTCTAAGCCCCAACTAGGAGGTGGACATTTATTCAGGAAATAATGAAACTATACTGCAAGACGGAACAATATTTACGTCACTGACGGTGAAGCAAACAGCATAATGGATGAGACTTGGAAATGAAAAAAACAATGGGAATTTACTACTCTATCCTCCAAGGATTTACAACACGCAGGGACAACTTAATAACACATCAAGCATTACAAATTCCATGGCAGCTTCAGAAGCAGATATCGTGGTTGTATAGAACATCAATTATTTCCAATTCATAATGAGATATTACGCGTCAGTATAAATATTTTGTTCGGTGCCATTATGAATATTTAAAGAGGGACATTTCTCTTACCGAGCAAGTTTTACAAGTTTTGAAATTTCTAAACTTACTAGAGCTCTCTCAATTAGATGTAGATGTTGTCTAAATGACTGACGGATCACTATGTGATGGACCGTGCGGTTTGATGAAGCCGAAATAGATACGTCATTCCAATGCTTAAAAAAAAAATATGTTACTAAAGGGTAATATTCTTTTTCCAGGACCATCAAATGCAGTATATGCGTATTTGTTTCGCCCCTGGCAAAGGTAAAAATTCGAGATACATTGGTGAGTTCAGGAAACGTAGTGGATACAGAGTGCTTATAGTCTGAGCCCAGAGAAAAGCAAAATACAGGCGGAGAGGGAAAAATTGGAAGGGAGAAAATCCAGTATCGGAAAAGCGCAGTACTCATTAACAAGTCGCACACTCGTACAACGCACAGAAGCGCACTCCCGATGAGATAAATTTGACACAAAACGGATACCTACAAATACGCTGGGAAAAATACCAAGCCAAATCCGAACAGTGTACTCAAATTGGCCAAAAATTTGTAAAAATTTGTGAAACATTTACTACACAATAAGCTCAAATTTAACATTAATTGTTTCTTACAAGAAATCTTATAAAACTAGTTCTAAAAGAACAGATTATGAATGATACAGTTAATTCTAGTCAGCATTTTCTGCGTGTCAACGTAATTTTATTCCTAGCTAGAGTTGACTAAACAAAACGACCGCAGAACCCCAATTTAAAGTCAACGTGAAGAGATTCCCCCAGAAATTTTAAAGCATTAAATAAGTAAAGGGGTTGCGGTGGCTAGTGGGTAAAGCGCTGAGCTACTGACTGGAGGGTCCCGGGTTCAAATCCCGGGATATATGCCTTTCCGGAAATCCCCTCCTAAAATCCTCTCTTGATCCCCATTGATTTTCTGCGTTTCAGAACTACTTAGGAAATCGCAGGTTGCCCAGGGAAAAGAACTGCACCCCCCCCCCCCCCCTACTCTGAATGTGTGAATTTCACACGCCGATGGCTTAGTACGGGGTGAGCTGTACCCTCACCAATCAAAAACCAACCTTTACGTTTGCAAGCCAACAGGGTACAGTTGTTTCACATGAGCTTAACCCTTTTATGGCTAATATCATGGGATATCAATAGATGAAATTGTTGTGAATTAAATAGTCCCAATTGGAATTAAAACGATGAAGTCACGCATTACAGCCTAAAATTATAATCATGTCTAAAGAGTGATCCTAATTTGCAGGAAATTATTTTATGCTTTGCATTAAGAGTGCCTTCCTAATTATATACAGCAATAGAACATCAAACCCCGGTCCAATGTCCAGTATCGCTATCTTTACATAAATCTCCATAAATGAGACAAGGTGAATTAACTCCCAGGTTCATTAATTATCTATATTGAACTAATATATAAAATCTTTAATATAATAAGTGAAAATTGGCATTATCCCCATCATTCAGCCTTGACGTTTGGAATTAAGCTATATTATTGGGGCCATAATCACTACATATAGTACCTATCGAACGAATCATGACCCAAAAGGCATAAACTCCTACCTAAAATCTTACAGCTTTTACTATTATAGAACTCTCATATCGACAATATTGCGAATTCGCAGGAAAATGGCAATTCGCTGCTAACTTTACCAATCATTTTAACTTTGACAAAGATCCTAATGAGTACAAGCCTCCTGTGGACGAGCAAAATTTAACGACTGTTCGCTACTTCACACAGAAAATAGTGTCGGCGGCTAATGTAGTCTGATGTTGGGGAGTACCTATTTTCAATACACATTGTAAAGTTAATATATGAAGAAAGTTCTTGTGTTTTCCCGGCGTATTTTAGATAGAATTTAGATTTTTTGCTGGCCTTCATCCGGGTTAGGCTCTCTGTATCAGCTGACGTTTCGATGAACGACTCGCTAATCAACTTCAGGACTAGATTTATGTCAACTAGCAGAAGGTAAAACACATGGGGTGATGGTGATTTTCATAATTTAGAGTGAATTTTCCACGGTTCTTCCGGGTTAGGCACTTTATCTCAACCAATGTTTCGATGAACTGATTGCTCATCATTTTCAGGGCTAAATGTAGCCAATGAAGATAATGAGCGAGTCGTTCCGTGTAGAACCGTGAAGAATTCAGTGTAAAGATATGAAAATCACGATCGTCTCATCCGTACACTCCCCTTGCAAGTTGGTCATTAATCGGCACGTTTAAAGCCTTCCAAATCGAAAATGTGTCTAATTAGGGCGTCACTTAATACCATTAGGAGGTGAAAGTCACTCCGCACGATATCGGCTTACTTGCGCCTCATACGGCCCCAGGGGTGCTTGGCGACTGATTAAATTGGCCTCAGGTCAAATAAGGCTGCTCAACAACCTCCTCCCATTGCGAGAGACCATTTCATGCGTGTCGGAGTAAATCAATATCCTCGCGTGCGTAGTGGAGGGTGGGGGGATAGGGGTGTAGAGGGGATGTCACGGGAAGGGGGGGGTGAGACCTAATGTGATGACACTCTCATTACCCCTCCCACACGTCACCACATGCAGGACGTTTATTATGGAAGTAGGGCTGTGCTGTGAAATATGTGGAGTCGAATATCGAAACACAACGATATAATTGTATTTATTGATAAATCGGCTGCTTTATGAAATAGTAGCATTAGCACAATACCTATTCGTTCTGTATGCAGTACACAGGACGTGAAGAAAAGAAGCACAGCGAATTCGACTATCGAAATATGACACAAATATTAGTAACAATCGATATATTGGCTGCAGGGTGAAATAGTAGCGCAAGGACTATACCTATTCGTTCTGTAAGTAGTACACAGGGGGTGAAAAAAGGAAGTAGAGGTGTAAGACATGTGATTTCGAATATTGAAATGTGACAGTAAAATCGAAAAAATCGATGTATCGGCTGGGGTTAAAATAGTAGCGGTAGTACTATACGTTAGTTCTGTACATGCCTGCTGATTATTACCTCTTGACACATGCTCGAGGTGGCTTGCAGGATAGATCTCAGGATGCGATATATTGGGCATCGCTTTATAACGCACATCTCGTGATAAACGCATATAATCGCGCACCAATACAACGCGTTGGTTGATACGTCAGTATACTTTGGCTGTGCCTTCACATCGCATCAAGATCATCATCATCATGGGCCAAAAATCCTAGTATTGTTTTGACGAAACTCTCCATTCCATTCTCCTATCGACTTACATCTTCATTCTTACGTAATGGGGGCGTTTACTCGGAACCGAAATAGCAATTTTCGACACGAAATCATTTGATGGAAACGAAAAAAGAATTTTAGTGATAAAATTAATCTTCTAACTACAAACATTCACTCATAACTGTTCGGACATAAACACAAGATGACATACATGATTATTGTCTCATGAACACTTCGGAGTACTTAATAAATAGGAGGGAATACTAGATGAGAGTATTTAATAAAGGCGTCCTGAATAGGTTTTTCAAGCATGGAATACGAAACCTGTGTTACGGGTTCTGGACTTGGGAGTCTTTAGAGATGTCAAAGATTATATAAGTAAGGATGGGGGAAGTAGGATGGGCAGGAATTAAGATGATCGAATTTATAGCAGGGGAATAGAAACGGGGGAAAAGTAGAGTGCGTTACTGTGAAAAATAATGGTGGGCAAAATGTCGTTATAGAGGTAAGACAGTGAGGGAAGCGTGTAAGATAATGGGAATTTAGCATGAGAGGAAGAGACATGCGTAACATGCTCACCTAAGGAGGGCGAATAGTGAGGGGAAAAATTAATGTAAGGTGGGGGAAAGTAGGCTAGAAGTACTGTCTACTCGACGTTAAAGCATTCAAAGTGAGGGCTCACCCCCTGCCAAATATTCTTGCTGTGGGTTGCGGGGTTATACGTACATGTAGCTCTATATATTCCATCAAAACCTACCTTAAACGATACAATAAATGAACGTAATTTGGAATATTTCCATATAGTCTGTGTGTAAAGTATCCTAATATATGTTACATTGTGGTGGGAGGTTATATTGCAAGCGGATACACCCTGTTCCATTGGTAAATTAGTTTTTTACGGTAAAATGTCATTATAGGAACTAAAAACACGATTTTTTAAATATAGGTGCAGAATACATTCTTAATAATAGCAATCGTACGCAATATTTGTATAAGGGTAACCATGATGAGGTGCGGGTAACGTTACCCTGATATTCAATTGGACCCCTGGGCTCAATTAATTTTTTTTTGCATCCGGACTATTCTGTTGGTCCATATACGCCTGGGATCCCAATAGGCTTTTGCCGGTCATCAGGTTTTCCAAGGGCTTAACCAACAGAGGTCTTGACAAACACCCATGCCCTGGGTGGAGAAAAACCCACCCAGGCGGGACTCGAACCCGCGACCCTAGGATTAGCAGGCGAGGACTTTACCCCGTCGCCACCGGAGCCGGCTGCAGCGGTGATTAGTGAAAGCACTGCGGGCAGTTTACCTATAAAACATGGCAGGACACCCTCATCGCGTGACCTGGCCGGAGTCACATTAGGCCATTATTTCTTCTATAATGGTGCAGTTCAATTAGATTTGAGCAGCGAATGAAACCTTGGGATTGATTGGGTGGCAGAGCTCCACTCTTGGTTCTAGTGATATATACGTGTACTCCCACACTGAGACCGAAGGAGTAATAATTAATATTTATGTATTCAACTAATGGACACAATATTATCAAGATTTAAATCATTCTATCCACTTGAATTGAGATATATTTCGTAAGGAAATTTAACACGGAGTGTCAGGTCATTCTGAAGAGCAAAACACTGCATGAACAAGGCACAGTTATTAAATGTCAGAATACCCTTAACTATTAGTTTATATGCATTGAGGTTACAATATTTCGACGGTTATCAAACCTACAGTTACAAAACGTGTTTCAGATGAGTACCTAAAGTTGGTTATACGAACATTTCTGCCAAAAAAGCAGAGCTATAATGATTTTCTAACATCAAACATATTTAAAAAGACAACTGGGGATGCACGTTTAACTCTCAAAATTAAGAAAAACAAGTAGTTTTTTGTCATTAAATTGTAAATGTAAGTTTAAGAAAGGTCATTAAATCTCAGCGGGAATAAATACAACGTTATTTTATGCGTAAACTTCGAGCGAGTTAAGAATCTATAGGGAGATAGAATTCCAGGTCTCCAACCGTAAGTGGCTTCCTTCTTCTTAAAGACGCCCCTCGTCCGTTTTACCCCTCCTCTTAATCTGGCAGCCACATTTATGTCGCGACAGGGAATGACAGTTGTATTTCCGGCAAATCATTTTTGGTCCGGTGGAGTACATCTCAACGTGGACAACTCGCTAAAATCCAATTTTCTCAAGATACCTCACCTTTTCAACCCACGAGGATTCCGTCTCAAGTTGAAAATCGAGTGGCGCAGATATTTTTCTGTAGATCGCCTATCGATAGAATTTTCTCAATTTTTTTCCACCATCTAAACTAACTCATCAATAAAAGGGTGTATGAGGCTGACGGAATCCACGTATAATTTCCGTTAATTAGAAAAACATTCTCTCAAAAATTGATCAGATACCTCGAAAGTTTTATCACTGTAAATGCTCTAAGCCTCTTAAAATTACAAGTTTTTTAAAACACAATTTCTTTTACGATTAAAGATTTACGCCGGCCGGTGAGATTAACTGCTTTATAGCAAAGTTAGCAGTGAACTTTACCAGTGATAGGAATGGGCATTGTGTATGAAAGTAAATACCAAGCGCTGAAAATTAAGGGAAGAGATTTGTCAATGTCGGGACCGAAAGGGCTAAGCTGATTTGTTTCAACTTACGTTACCCTAGACTTAGCCATCCCCCTCCCCCTCGAAGCAAATTTCTGTCTACGTGCCTGGCATGGACGATAACAGTAGTAGAGAGGTCAAGGCAGTAAGCACTTGAAACGTGGTGCTAGCGAAGAATGATGAAGATAAATGGATCGAACGTGTTACAAACGAAGTCATGAGAAGAGTGGTAGAAATGAGTAGTATGATAAAACTTTGAAAAGAAGACTGGACAACATAGTTGGACACATCTTGAGCATGATAGCCTGATGAAGACAATCGACGTGGAGCAAGTGAATGGGAAAAATGGAACAGGCAGGCCTCGCAGGAGTCAAATAGAGATATAAATGTGTGGTGTTTGTTTTGTGTTATTCATTTTTGTTTGTTGTGTCATTGTTCCTGGTGTGGATGTACCCCCTGCCACACACCTTCCAGGTGGCTTGCAGGGTATGTCGTAGATGTAGATAGATATAATGTACTGAAGGGAGTGAAATAGAAGAACTATGCAAATAAGAAGAGGTTAGCCGATAGCAGAATGCAGTGGAGAGCTGCTTACCAATCTTAAGCAGAGTTTACACGATGCATTTACCCGCGCAAGTACGTTGCTGAACAGATGCGTGAATAGATGTCTGGACAGATGCGCGTTCTCGCACACGATGCTTGTGTTAGCGCAATTTTTCGACCATTTTCTAGATACGCTTTACGCGATTGCTTTTGTTTTACTAGTGTCAAGCGCCACTTCTACGAAACAGACGACATCATACCTGAACTTCAGTAATTGTTATTGACTTTGTTGTTGACGACTACAAATTGCTCGCACACATTCACCAAAATAGAACAGGGGCTATTTTTTGTGCACGCATTCACGCATTTGCGCAATTTTGAGTGTTTACACGGTGCAATTTCGATGGTGAATGTGTTCACGCATCTACCCGCGCGTGTAAATGCATCGTGTAAACTTGGCTTCAGGATTGTTGGCTGATGACGATGAATAAAACATGGAAGCGGTACTCTTGACATTTTCCCATCTCATTTTATCTACTCGCACTTTGCCTTATCAACCGTCAGCAGATATGGACGCAAAAATGCCGGCGGAATAAGCCGCAAACAACGTACTAACACCTTCCATATAGCGGCTTCGTGAATCATTCCCGACACAAGCGGGGCCGCAAACGCGAAGACGACATCCGCCTCGAAGGCATTCCCATTCCGGTCTCCGACTTGCCCCCACCCCAACTGATCCCCGGCATATGAAGACCGCAAGCGCGAGCCTTGCACTTGTGGCATAGACTCTAGCTATGCATACCTTGGCACGCTGGTGGGGAATAGGCGGGGATAGTGGGGAGAGCCGGAAATGACCGACAGTAGGGGTCACGTGCCGCAGCCGGTGAAGAGGGGTATGAGGACGGGAGAAAGAGGGGAATATAAAAACGAGGGGGAGGTGGGAGAAGAAACAGGCCTCTTCCAGGCCGAGGTAGCAGCGGAAGGGAGATACATATTTCTACGCTGAGAACGTTGGCGGAGCTTGACGGAGACATGGGAGTTAGCTGCCCTCGTAACAGCCAGAGAAAGAGAGAGGCTTCCGAAGACCACTTTAAGCGAAGCTTGTTGCTGTGCAGTCCGACGCCAGGAGTAATACTCAGCAGAAAATGTATCGCGTACTGACAGTTTTCATCATTCACATGCATAACACTCCGCAAGCTCCCACCATTACAATGTTTAGAACTAAATTCCATGAATACTAGATGAATAAACCATACCATTAAGTGTTATTCTTTGCCACATAAGCACACAAAACTGTATAAAATATACTGGGAACTTCCAAATTGTATTTAGTTCCCTTTTTTGCTTTGTATGTATTTATAACAAATTGCTAGGCTTGACTTTGTGGAACCACATATTGATAATGTAAGTAACAAATTCAAAGCTCGCGAGCTAGCCGCGAAAACTTTAACGGAGTTACCCGCTGAGATGCACGAATACAAGATATTCCACAGAGAAAAAAAGCATTCGCCTTGACCGGGACTCGAACCCGGACCCCCTGATTTCTGGCCAGTGCTCTACCAGTTGCGCTACCAAGGCGTACTCTTTCTCTGTGGAAATTCTGAAGGCTTTAAATTCACTTTGTGAAATTCCACAGATTTAACACACATTTTTTACAGATTTTAAATTTCCACAAATCTGTGGAATTTTACAAAGTGATTTTACTTACATTATTGCATGTATTTATTATTATTGTATTATTTCGACTGTGATGGGATTATATGTTATACGCTGTATTTTTTCTTAGGTGGCCTTACCACAGAAAAAAATATTATTATTAGTATTATTATAAAGGTGTGTAGCAGGGAGTGGGCAATCATCAGGTGTGCATTTGAGTTGAAATCCTTCGTTGCCTATGGGTAATACGGTTATTTTATTAGCCAACGTTCTAGAAATTGGAATTCATCGAAGAAATAAAGTAGTAAAACACGCAATACTATAGTGAAAGCTATCACTTTCTGAGGGGGACATAGCTCCTATGCATTTCTCCACATATTTTGTCATGCGTACAAAAGAAAGATAAATTTAAATTTAGGATGAAACAGGCAGAATGAAAACAAATCAAAAAGATACAATTTTCATCCTATTTTCGCCCAAATAGCTTATTATCGTTCATAATTATTGGCGGAAAAAATTAATTTTTAAAACTCTCTCTCGTAGGCTGTTTAATCGTATTAATGAATTGCACAGATGATAGTAGCCTCAATTCGTGCAAATTTCTTGGGTAAATGCATGAAAAGAGAACAGGAATCTTTTTCGCTCGGTCACTCATCCATTTTGGAAGCTATGAGACTATTTTGCAGCAGTACGCGATGTAATTTTCACAACGCATTATTTCATGCATTAGACCGCGCTGCGAAGAGTCTCGGGCAAAACGGTTTGACAAAAACAAACTGCACGGAAAGATGCAGAACGCGTGGGCGACTGCGCATTAAATGACCCGTTATATTGTCATTTAATCTACACGACTTGACGTTCCAACGAACTGTGCAGTTTACTGCCACAATAATATGGCATTGAACTGAAGGTTTAACAGATAACAGCTCAGGGGCTAGTCCGGCCCGCGAATTATAGTCCGCATAAGTCTTAAGTACATAAGGAGACTTGTAGCAAAAGTAATAGTGGATTATCTATATATGCTTTTTATGAACAAATTGTACACATATTTGTGAAACATAAATACAAAATATTGTAATGTGTAATGTATATTTTCCGACAAATATATCATTTTTTCGGCAAATATTTAATAAACATAAATGTAAATGAAAATCCGGAATGATGTTGAGACCACTGATTTAAAGTCAAGGAATTACCGAATAAGGGAAATAAAATACCATTTCGCAATCCAGTGACGTAATGAACGCGGCGAGTCACCCGAGATTAAATAACTCAAATTTTCCTGCGCAAATACTAGACATCCGAGCACCACTTTCTCAGAAATGAAGCAAGATGAAAAACAAACAAATTTAGAGGGGGGTAAACACGAGAGAATTTCGCGGAAGCAATATCTCAACACCAAAATACATATTCTTGAAATATAATTACGGAGTAAAGATAACAAAGAAAATCTTTTATTACGTTCGGTGAGAAACAGCAGAAGAGACGTAAGAAGACTTCAGCCAGAAAAAATATTTAAAAAATAACGGATACTCGTTACACAGGCTGATCCAGCAACAGTTTGAGCCTGCATGCGCAAAATGGTGTACTGCGGTAACGAATGATAAACATCTTTACGCCCTTCATTGGAGCGTAACCTTCAGTGGCAATATGCATGTTATAAATTTTCTGTTTCAAAGAAAGTCTTCTACATCCTACATTGTTTCCTTCGGAGTTCTTTCGGCTGAACGCAAACATACATCCCACCTCAAGTATGTGCATCCTTCTATAGTTTTAAGTCTACCCCGCAGTTAAAGTCGTTTAGGACTGAAACGAAAAGTACAAAGAAGGTAATGGAAGGGTACGCAGAAAGGGTGGAGAACCCAGCGTTGGAATACGCCTGTTCTTATGGAAAAGCGCCAAGGGGACCACGGTTTAACGTCCCATCCGACGAACGGAGAGCTGAACTGGAAAAACTCTTACACATAGCACTGAAGTGGGGACCGGTTTGCCCATGAAAATAATATCTTCCACTGCCGGAATACGAACTCGGGCCTTCGAGATGGGAGGACGGTCCTATACCTAGCACATAAACCCTGAATACCCCATGAGTATAAAAAAAAAACAATGTGGAGGAAGACGGCTATGCTATAATGTATGTTTCGACTAAAAAAAAGTGAGGCCGCTACCTTACGAGGGAAATCAAAAAATCCCTTTATTACTGAACTAGCTTTTGATTATTGTGAATAATTCACACCCAAAAATTAAGCAAAGACAAAAACATACTAGGTATTCTCAGTTGTCAATCCCGTATTTAATCGTTGACATCGGTGGCAAATTTAAGAATACCCAGCCCCAACCTTTTTGCTATCTAGTGAGCAACAGTCCTGAAAAAAAGATACGTGCACCTGAAAAGAACGTGGTTTTATCCGTGAAGCCGTTCATGCATTTGTGCACTTTTCCACGAAATCCTCTGCTTTCACACGACGCAATTCCCTCTGCGCATCTATTTTCGCATCAGCCAGCTCGACGAGAATTTTCGCAAAGAACGGCCATAAAGTTGGACAACAACGCAATATATATTTGACGCAGAGAATAGGCGGAGAAACTCAAATCTTCCGAAATATCCAAATTATACGAAAACCTATACCTAAAGCGTGTAGTGTCGTGTAATATTGAGGTGTTGACACCGGTGACGGTGTGTTGGCCAGGCTTGTGACCGGAAGTCCCGCTTTCGTATACCGAAGAAGCCTTTGGATACGTCCAGTTGAACCCGAGCCATCAGATATTCTCGGAACCGCATCCTGCTGGATACCGCAGGAAGTAACTGAGAGGGAATCGAAGCTGATTGAGTCACACGTCATTCGGAATCGTACACACATACACCCTTACTGATCTCTGCCCTAATGAAACCAGACCGTTCTTCGGGTTGGTCACAGAGATAGTGTAGGTTGCAGCACCAGATGTGATGAACATTGGGTATTATTGGACGATAAAAATATAATATTCATCCATTCGCACGTGAATTCATTTCCAATAATTTCCTTTCGTAAACAACCTTTAAGATACAGCGTACAGCCCCTTAAAATTCTAGCTAAATACGTAAAAAAACTAAAGTTGCCTGCATTTACATCGTTGCAATCCACCGCGAGGGTGTATGGCAGGGGTGGAAGTTCACCAAAATGCACTACTGACATGCAACTAGGCTATTACATGGAAACATGTTAGATAATACAGTCACATTTCGCTAGATGATTAGCACAAGTCTTATTTCCCGCTCCATTATTCGTAGTTCCGCTATATAACATAAGGCTTTGTTTGTCACATGAAAAGCCTCCACCTATTAGTAGCAATAACAGGTCATAAATACCTACTCTCTTTAACGATCGATTTTTATTTATTATAGTCACAATAATTTCCTTTTATTCTCTCTTCTTCTCGAACTATTATTGCATTCCATTATTTCGCCGACCATGCAGGCCTAGTAATACCTCTTTGTATTAAAAGATATAATCACGATATAATTAGAGTGCAAAATATATTAGTCATAAATCGTAAAAGAAACTAGTTACATTAAAAAAATAAAACTCTTACTTGTAATTCTTAACTCTTATGACCGATTTCTTTATCTAATTTATTTAATAGTAGACTCATCTACTTTACCAGAGACACATCCAGCTATAAATGTATAGAGATTGATCAGAAACGCCAAGAAATTTGTCGACGTGAATAAAAACTAAATTAACATAGTATAAACGAGACATCCAATGAATAAATAATATCACATATTTAAAAAAATACACGTGTGAGTGATTTATATGTAGTTTCCTCAATTGAATATTGAGATTAAGGCTGAAAAGGCGTGTCATAAATAACATATATCTAAATATTCAAGCAAAAAAGAAAAAATATGACGAGGAATCGCCATCTGTATGCATGAATGCAGCTGTAAGATACAACGCTCCAGTGACCATGGCCGAATGAAACAGAAGTAAGCGTGCGCAGCGGAGGAAATCATAAATTCGTTCCGTTTTCTCAAGCGCTGACGCCTCATGGTAACAAGAGACTGCGAAGACTTGCGCGGATGCGAAGGCTTGCGCGGATGCGTAGGCAATGCATTCCGAAAGCAAACATGATTCGCTGTCTCAAGTTGAGTTAGTTCCATTTTCAAAACTTTCAGCATCGAATGTATTCCGAACCCACACAGGACATTCAAATACATATTCTCGTAGGTGTTTTCGAGCCAATGTCCGTAATTAAAGGCGGTTCGGTTCAGCAAAAAGTTTACATGTAAACGCAAATGAAATGTAAATGCATAAATGTACTCTGGCATGCACATAGTTCTTTAATATCTATAGGTACTAGAGCTATGCGATACCACGGCATATTGTTTGCGTCATTCGCTATGCCGTTCGATATGAAAACGGCAGCTAACGCGATATTTTGAAGCGGGATATTCTGATATCAACCGATATTCGATTTCACAAAGAAGACGGGACAACCAAATCGGCCATATCTTGAGAGGCGATGGCCTGATAAAGACAATCGTCGAAGGAAAGGTGAACGGGAGGAATAGAAAATACAGGCCTCGTATGAGTTATATAGAACAGTTTGTAAAGGACGTGAAAGAGAGGAACTACGGTAATATAAAGACGTTGGCCGATAGAAGAATCAAGTGGAGGGCTACGTCAAACCAATCCTAGGGTTGCTGACCCATTATGATGAATGTAGTAATTACGATATCCTCGTATATCGATACGACTCTATATCAACCGATATCACGATATTTCCAATTTATGTCACGAAGCCGATATATCGACGCTTCTGCGATATCAAGTTGATATCGTAGTGCGATATTAAAAATAGCAAACCACACAGCCCTATTCTATACCAACCTAATTCCTGCCCTCTTATGGCATTTTTCACCACTCAAGTGAGATTTCAAGTATGTACCTGCACTTATAGGTGCTGCAGAAACGTAAGATGGGAATGGAAGGATTAAGAAGTAGGATGGAGATAAACTCGGGGTCGGCATCAGCCTGCGCAGAATGAACGGCACCAACGGGACCACGGTTTGACGTCCCATACGACGGATGGCGTACTGAACTCGAATACACTGAACATAGCACTCAAGCAGGGTGGGCTAACTGATTTAAAATAGATGCCACTGCCGGGATTCGAAACCAAGTGAGAGGCCAGTACCCTAATCAATACACCGACCTGACCCCTATTTTTAATTTAACTTTTCCAACAACTGAAATCCTAAGTGGAGCAACAAGCCTGCACTCGACTAGCATCAGCGTAGGCGTCAGAGAGTCAACTGTCCACATGACAGCAAAAGGATTAACGAAGACACGGGAAAAAATTCATAAAAAATGTAAATCATTGCCAGGATAGGGGGGTGAATGTTACTGGAGACATGGACATGGGCGACTCAACTGGCACACGCAGAGTTAGCCACATTAAAGATTCTTAACAAATACAGAACTGCAAGATTCTCCTCCGACAACGAAAGAATCATATAGCCCCAACTCTGTACCGGGCGATATGGTCACAAAAATAGGGTTAGCGAAAGAGGCTCCATTACCGACAGATTCCGTTGTTCCTTCGCTGAGTTCACGATCATGACTACAAAAAGACATGACAGTCCAAGATACTTTCCTGAAAAGACTATCTCCATAAAGTAATAACTTGCACGCCATATTCATAAACAGATCAAAAAAGGTTGAAAACGCAATTACCAGGGATGGATTTTTAGCACGTAAAGAGGATCTTTGTGATTTTATTCAAGTCTACAAGAAATATTAAACTCATAACGTGCATTTGTAGTGTAAATATAATATTTCCCTGCATTTTTTGTGAACGGTGATATTTGCAGCGTCAGTTCCCGCATTATATCTAAGGAGTAACCACTAATTCAGTAATATTTTGCACGTTAGAGCACGCTCTACGCATTGCACGTTAGGAGGTAAGTTATCCTTTGCCGCAAGCCCTCGAGGTGGCTTGCAAGGCACTCAGTAGATGTATGAGCAACAAAATCGTAAGAGCTACGAGCCAGAGCCCGATATTGATCGACAACGACAACACAGAGTCAACATTTTTCATAAAACGACAAAGCCTTCCGAAGATATCGAACATGCTGGCGTTGACACTCGATTACGATCGACAAGACCACCTAAGAATAAACATGTGATATGAATCCACACACGTATCCAAATACAAACGACTCTGCTAAGCGTCAACACTCGATAAGAATCGAATGACCTACCTTCAACTCAACATTGGAAACGATACGACAGGGCCGGGAGGTAACATTCAACAGGAATGCGCGAGATATGATGCCACATGGACGTATGATAAGGACCGATTCGAGATCTGGCGTGAATCGATACTTCCCCCTTGTGGTTACCTGGAGTGGTATACATTCCCTCAACCTCCTGCGATGGGAAATACAATCCATCAACAAGTCTGAAGACACTTGTCACGTCTCTAGAGGTACCAAGAAAGGAGAACACAGGAAGGTCGAGAGGAAGGTACTTGAGTCGTCACCTGCCCAGGAGTGATACGCAGAGGTAGCGCTGAGCAATTAAGTTTTAAATTCAGATCATTCCGACACTTGACATTATACAAGTATGTATTAGACAGTGTCGTACTATCTCTAGTATCAGGCGCATCATAGCTACAGATAAATGGAGCGAGTAGTAGAAGATATAAAACGGAAGAATAATGTGAGCATAAAGAGGTCTTCCGATGAAAGATTCTAGAGAAAAGATGAGTTAAATGAAACTCAAAATTGATGACTAAAGATATTGTACATTTATTTATATTCTATCGGTTTTATTTCATGAAAGCACTTTGCTATTTGTTTATAATAGCAAACTGGCCCAAAACTTTTCCAGTGTTGGTGAATACGGAATAAAAACCTAAATAACAGCGTCATCATTAGTTAAGAATTCCAACATTAGTTTGACGCAGCTATCCACTGGACTCTCCTATAAGGTTCCAATCTCCTAAGTTGGGAATAATTATCAGATCGTGGGTTAAAATACAGATTAAATCTATTACAGAAATTTAAAACGGATAGATTTACTGAAGATGTTAGGCATATATTGAAACACCAGCGTATTATGCTAGATTCGTTCAGATACGTAAGATTAGAGAGATTAGATTGTCGTAACGATACATTTCAAATGTCATTTTTCTCCCGTACTATTAGCGAAAGCTACCAAGCGGTCCACGTTTTAACGTCCAATTCCATCCATTGATGCCTTACTCATCGCTATAAGATTGGTATTAGTTCAGAAAAAGAGGATGATAACATAAATAACTTGAAGAGACTATAACTTGAAGATATCCGTACAAAAAGCAAAGACAATGGCATTCCTAGGAAAGCACCCAATCCGAACTAAAATAATAATTGCAAATACTATTAGCTCGAATTAGATACCACACTTCATATATTTAGGATGTGACATCACTTATGAAGCGGACAAACACATTTTAAATAAATCGACCCAATTACTAAAGAATATGTGGGACTATAAGAAGAGAGCTGATAGGAAAGACTGCAAAAGAAAGTCAAATAAAATGTTACAAAATAATGGCTGTCTCCACATTACCACACGAATCAGAAGCCTGGACACCTAGAACAACAGACTTCAAACAGATTGAAACGTCAGAAATGACATTCCTTAGATCTGTGGAAGGTTATACACGTCCGGGCCGTATAAAAAAAGATGACATTAGGCACGAATTAGAAGTACAACCAGTAACAGAAGAAGCAATAAATTACAAATAAATATGGAAAGAACATGTTGAGCGCATGCCTCTAGAAAGGATTCCCAGAAAGGTCTTAGAGTATGAGCCTTTAGGGAGAAGAGCGCAGGTTCAAGTACAGATTAAATCTCTTAAAGAAATTGAAATCGGATAGCTTTACTGAAGATGTTAGGTATATATTAAAAACACCAGCGTATTACGCTGGATTCGACCTGATAAATTGATAAATAAGATTAGAGATATAGATTGCCGTACTGATAGATTCAAAATGTCATTTTCCCCCCTAACTATAAGAGAACAGAATAGGCAGCGTAATAAAGAGATAGGTAGGGGAAATATTTTCGAGTAGTCTGTAGTGCATGATGCATACATTAACTACCAATCACTTAATTACTATGTAGATACCTACGAACAATCTAGTTGTCTGAGACCTTATAGTAGCATGTTTGCAAGTCAGTAGTGCATGCTTGGTGATCTTCACCCCCTGCCACACCCCCTCGCGGTGGATTGCAGGGTATCGCGTAGATATAGAAGTGTTGGGAGACCGAGATTACGATTGTCAAGCCGGAACAGGCTAATTGCCTAAATCTGGAAAGTCAGAAGACGATAAACAGAAATACATCATACGATAATTACAGCATCAACAGTACCTAAGCTGGTATATCGATGGTTATGCTTCGACTGCCTCTTTCCCCTCAGGGAATCTCGTCAGGAGGATCCGCCACTAGCGTTAACGAGGTAGGGGCGTCAATCACATGTTCCTCCTTGCCGTCTGCATCGGTGTGGGACGGAGCAGACGAGGTTGGTATCCGAAAACAAACCGGTTGTTCGGGTCTCGGAGGAGTCGGCCGGGAACTCGTTCTCCCCCGATCCCCGTCTGACTATGCGGATACTGTTCGCGGGGGATGAGTGTCCTCTCCCTTCTCTCATTACACGTGTGTACCTCGAAAGCCGCACGGAAGAAAACCAAGGTTCGGCTCCATTCAAGGCTCGCTCCTACAACCTCCGTATATGACCGAGGAAAACAAGGAAAAAAACAAGTGCGAAATTCGTCCCGGTCTTTGAAAACACTCGGTCAAAAAACGAGAACATTACTCGACAATGCAATCGAGATATAAATCCAATAATACCATCCCTTGCCATAAACTTAATGATGGCTTGCAGCTTATTTATAGATGTAGATTCCTAAAATTAAGCTAGATCCAAAATTGCTAACTCCTAATACAAATTTGGTCTCGTATTTGTCGGATTTGGCTGTCGAAAAGAAAGAATGTTTTCGGCATTTAGAATAGAGTAAACTCCCGAATATCCGTACATCGACAATCTATTCAGTGCTTCGGCAATCTATTCAGTGCATCGGCAAAGATAAAAATCTTTTCTCATTTTCCACCAATGGGGTCGTTTACCATATTTTTTTTATAGCCGGAACTGATGGAATTTGTAAAATAAAAAGACCCGTATTTTTCCGTTTTTTGATCCGTCAATTATTTCTCGAGTTATAAGCGGCGAAAAACTGATTTTTTTAACCCTTTCGTGGTGCAACCTCTGACGTATATCGACTTCGTCCAATCACACCTGAGACCGCGAAGCTCTTTGGCTTATCGCAATGGGGGGGACACAGCTGACTCGGCCAATAGGAGCAGTTACGACAGCATCTGTTCGAGCAGACCTTCTGAGAAACCCCCTCCACTCCCTCCCCTTCCCATAAGAGCAGTCAAGGACGGGAGGAAAATGACGTCAATGTTATCACAGCAGCTTTTTCGGTGGGCGTCACCTTTTGCTTATTTTACTTTTTGATTTATGAGTGAATGGTTCTGGTTAGAAGATTAATTTTTTCACTAAAATTTTTTTTTGTTTCCATCTACCGATTTCGTGTACAAAATTGAGATTTCGGTTCCGAGTAAACGCCCCCATTGTGTGGCTTTCCATACGGCTTTACATACGGGCCCTACTGATTGGCCCGATGTCTTACGCCAGGCTTCGTGCCACCACCCGAGGCTTGCGAACATTTAATTGCACTAAAAGCACTACCAGATTTTTTTCGTCATTAAAAATATTTATGCATGTACAACGAGGATATTTTTATTGGAAAATTGTGTTATTTTCTCAGGAAGCTTATTTATTTTGGCGGTGCACCGTAGAGAAGTGAATCCGGAAAGAACCAAACAGCCAATTATCCGTTTTCCCGACTATCCGTGCACCATTTACCAGTTACTAGCACGGAAAATCGGGAGGTTACTGTAAGTTGGGAATTAGGATATAGGATAATTGATTATGAGCAGACATTTTTCAAGCAGCCACGAGAGGATGGAACGGAACCCGGTGTCTAGGATCGCAAGGTGCCGACCGGGCAAACCCAAATGTCACGGGTGTTCGCCTTTGAATTCGACTTTTTGTTAGCTGCAGAGTATGATTAGAGAATACAGTACAATGTAACCAACCCAGTTAGATCAACAAAAAATCAAACTCTAATCCAAAACTTCTACACTAGTTTAACAATTTCTCAGACCTCAGAATTGAGACCACATAGTTGCTTGTTTGCATGTCGGTAGTGCATGCTTGGTGATCTTCACCCCCTGCCACACACCCTCGCGGTGGCTTGCTGGGTATCGTGTAGATATAGATGTAGATGAAGAATTTCCACGCAACAGCGCAATATTTCTATTTTCCAGAAAAACATTAAAAATTAAAAAAAGCTCTTCTACTTATTTTTTTCAAATATTTTGCTGCAAATTTTCAAGCATAAAAATAATTCCACGTCATATCATTCTTGAGCTATGCGTGTTTCCTTCCTGCAGCTTTTCTTCCCACATAAAAAACGCCAATTCATTTCCTTCCTCCTTGGCCACCTTTCTCAATTCATCACGGCCAACAGGATACCTTTCCTCTAATTGCATATTCCATCCACAATGTATGCTCCTTTTATATTTCCCACATCAACTTCCGTTTAACCCATACATCTCCTTCTATTGACCTTTACGTCAACCTCTCGTTCTCCACAAGGGTCCGTCCGTCCGTCTCTTTTTTATTTTCTATCTAATAACACGCTTTAGAATTTTTATAAAAAGTATCCCCAACCAATTGTACAAAACCATTTGGGTAGACAACAACCCTACCGAAAAATAGCAAATTTTAAATTACTAAAATAAACCACCACATCGATTGAAAAAGAACCCAGACGTCAGTGTTCAGGTATAACGCCAGTGAATGAGGATATAAATAACCTCGGAAAGGGAAAATGTTACAAATGTATGCGTCAAATATTGATCCGTACCAAGATGTAAGCAAAAATATAGCATTTAGAGCACCCGAAACGTTGTTTATCAATGTATCATGAATGAGATGTGAGATCTTGTGTCCATGAATTTCGGAAGATTGCCAAAACGTTCATTCTTAAAGTAAAAAATACATGATTTTTCGCAAATATTTCGATTAAAAACGCACCAGATAAACAATCTACTATCATTTCTGTACTCAAGTAGTTATTTTCAACAAAATAAAATTTTCATTCACCGACTCTACGAGTATTATGGCATGAGATCTTGTTATGGCTTGAGTAAATGGATAATGATGTCGCTTAGAACTGGGTTTGGAAAACGTTCCAATTTATTTCGAGAATTTCATTAATTTTTGTAAACTTCGGGTTCTTAAAGAGAATGGGAACAAACGCAACGAGGAGACATAAGAGCACATAAAATTAACAGCGCAAGGAAATAATTGAAAATGCAAATTCCCTTCCCCATCAATTGACGCGACAATCGAAGATTCCCCCGAGTACAATAAAATGTGCCCGCGCCAATCGAGAGGCCAAGATAGCAAACGAGTACCTCGACCCCATTCGATTAAACCAATAAACAGATTCGAGTATGCCTTCCGACCACAAACAAGGATTCGCTGAGGATCAAATAGCGACGTCCCCGTAGCTCACATAGAGACCCGGGTCACATAATTGGAACAAAGCAATAACCCGCAGAAAGGCAGACGACTCGTAATTACAAAAGCTACGGGACATGAGGCCTTCGGGGTACCGCATGGTGGGACAATGCGCATCAAAATAACGCTGAATTTTGCATCGCGGCGGGTAAATGATGGAACGCACAGGTAACTGGGAGCTATTGCCACTCTGAGGCGACTATAAGCGCGAGGGCAAAATGGACTCACTCCTTCGGATGCCATAATGGAAATAAATTGACACAAACCACCCTAACCTAATTTCAGGAGTGAATTCACAGTATCCCATCATTCAAGCTGATCCGCATTATAATAGCGATATAAATGCTCAGATATTTGGAAAATCTATTCATCGATTAGATAAAACTACATAAAGTTTAA
The DNA here is from genome assembly GCA_933228895.1 of Platycnemis pennipes. NCBI lineage: Eukaryota > Metazoa > Arthropoda > Insecta > Odonata > Platycnemididae > Platycnemis > Platycnemis pennipes. The sequence goes on along the minus strand of OW121857.1, from coordinate 66,064,230 downwards.
CATTAAAAACCATAGATAATTGAAAAAGAGATTGGATTTATGAGCACACCCACGGTACATACCTTAGTACTATTACAAAATAAGTAAATCACGCCGCAGAGCGTTACACCCAATTTAAAAAAATAAACCATGAAAAATTCAACTTTTGGCTGACACAGTTCAAAGTTTGAGGCTTTACTTTGTGGAACCACTCGATTGGAAATGAAAATTCACTTTGCGATGGGACGTATGGGGCACTAAAGAAGAACATTATTTGCAAAGTAAGGGCTTTCAACTTCTTGAAAATATTCTAAGTCAACGAGAGGCACAAGTCCCATATCTAATTAATCGTACATTAAGTGAAATATAAATGTTTATGATAATGACATATTTTGTCGAAACCAATAAAATCTTTGTGTGGAACGTGCAAAGTGAATTTTCATTTCAAATTTGGGCTGACATTAAGCGAGTAACGGGATAATGGATTTTATTTCATACGTAAGGTGACATATACAACAACAGGGAAGTGACAGGAAATATCTTGTCTAAGAGATAAATATGAAAAGCTACTGAAATACTAGCTTATCCTGAAAAAGAATCAAGCGTAGAATAAGTAATAAGTATAGATAAAAAATAATTGGTTGACGGACGAATACAGAGATATACCTTCATTGTTACTTGTGTATCTACTTAATTCTCAATGATAGGTACGGATGCAATTTATACCTAGCGGGATGACCGATAAAAAAGATCTTCCCATTTTATTTCCAGGATCCGACGCTAGTTAATAACGCCTCACAACGTATTTGACGAGGGTACCTCATGGAAATAAAAAAGAGAGGAATAGCAATTCGTCGAATAGCAAACTGCAGAGTACCAGTTAAGATGAGACCCTATATGCTACGTCAGTAACAATGCGGATAAAACACAACTCTTTTTCATACCTGCAGTGATGCATTGGATTCAGCTAACTCGAGTTTTCTCGTACACAGGGAAAACAATCTCGAGGCAATTTTCCGAGTGTTCTATCTGGTTTCGACGCCAATCTTGGATGACAGTGCGGCAGATGCATTGCCTAATGGCCGGTCGGTTCCGTGAAACAGGTCAACTATTTCGCAAATTGCAGGAAGAGACGACACAACTGAATAGGCGAAAGGAGAGATTAAGAATTTTATGGGGAATATCCCCGTTACAAAAACTCGATTCAATTTCTTCTAATAGCCACTTCGTTAAATTAAAAAGGAAAAATGAGAATACATTCTCAATTATCATTGTTACCTGACGTCGCCTATGAAGAGAGCCGCTTTTTTATGGCCTTCAACCAAATAGGACTCAGATTAAAGTACAGGCGTGAGCTTCCAAGAGAAACTACGACTGCATTGTGAAGGGGTTTCTATGTTTTGAGGGTAAAACATAGGATGTTCTCAATGGGAACGATCTACTTACGCTCATGAAGATTAGTTGTAATGATGATTGAAAATTGTGCAGCGTAACAAATTTAGAAATTTATACGTGGAGATTGAATCGAAACAAGACTACACACCCACAGATTCAACATATTTTAACGAGCGACTAGATGTGATTTGAGATCAAATGAGGATTGGAGCATGGAAATATTAAAAACAGTTGAATTAGAACAATAAATAAGGAAAAAATGGGGGCGTTTACTCGGAACCGAAATCGCAATGTTGTACACGAAATCGTTAGATGGAAACGAAAAACGAATTTTAGTGAAAAAATTAATCTTCTAACCACAACCATTCACTCATAAATCAAAAATTAAAATAAGCAAAAGGTGACGCCCACCGAAAATCCTGCTGTGATAACATTGACGTCATTTTCCTCCCGTCCTTGACTGCTTTCAGGGGAGGGGGAAGGGAGTGGAGGGGGGTTCTCGGAAGGTCTGCTCGCACAGATGCTGTCGAAATCGCTCTCATTGGCCGAGTCAGCTGTGTCCCCCCCCCTTTGCGATAAGGCGAAGTAGCTTCGCGGGCTCAGTTGTGATTGGACGAAGTCGATATACGTCAGAGGTTGCACCACACCCACTTTTCCGAAAGGGTTAAAAACATCAGTTTCTCGCCGCTTATAACTCGGGAAATAATTGTCGGATCGGAAATAGGAAAAATACGGGTCCTTTTATTTTACAAACTCTATCAGATTCAGCAATAAAAAAAATATGGTATACGACCCCATTATTTGAGCGCGGTAATGTTATGGTAGAAAAATATTTACCATGGAAAGACATGAAGACTTAAGAGTATTTAAAATATAGCTCGAAACAACTTAATTTGGGATAAGCTTCGAAATTATTAAAGAACTTGCTTGGATAATGTTTAAACTTATTGGACACGAGGGAAAACTACACTCATAATCCAAGATCTTCCCATCATTTTACGAAGGTTTAGATATCGAGTATGTGTATTATTAAGGATTTTTTCCCGAAATTATTTTCCGAACGCACATAGCGGGCATATAAGGAAAGATTTGGTTACTTGGAAGGAGCGATGGGAAGTATGGGGCACTAAAGAAGAACATTATATCCAAAGTAAGGGCTATCAACTTCTTGAAAATATTCTAAGCCAACGAGAGCCACAAGTTCCATATCTAATTAATCGTATTTTGACCGTAGAGCACTAATAATACCTATCTATTAATCGTACATTAAGTGAAATATAAACTTTATTTAGTTCCTACTGAAAAATCTTATGAAAGGTGTAGATCAGAACAGGAACGTAGCCAAGAGAAGAAGTAGTCAGGATTAAATGCATAAATATAGCACTCTACACCTGTTCTCGACTGCCAGAAAATGTTTACACCTCGGATGAACGAAGTTGGAAATAACTTCGTATGAAAAGATTTTATATGTTACCTATATTTAAGTTTTCATCAACAAAGTCCCCGACTGCAAAATGGTTTTGACAAAGTTTTTACTAAATACACAAATTTTACGGGCGTAATGAATCTCTCACTTGTGAAGTAACCTATAAACACAGCTTAAATTGCTGAGTGAAACACACGGTCACCGCCTACGAGAGCATTACGTAATGAAAAATGTGGTACCGAAATAAAAAAAAACGAATTCCTTTGATACTATGCTTAATTTGTACATTAAAGCATAGAATAAAATGCCTTTTAAGCTACGTTTCTTATTCCTTAAAAGCCTTTTTAAGAATCCTAATTCTGAAGTGCTTTAACCAGTGCCATTTTCAGCGGCGAACACGTGGATAAAAATAAGCCAACAAATAGATGCAATAAAAAATTCAAAGAGGTTTCAATATACGCCACTTATAGACCTGATACAATAATATTAAGTAAAAAAAATACGAATCATCTTTAATAATACAGCAACTGATATAAAAAAAAATGGTCAATAATAAAAACTTAGCAAACCCGAATCACACTACGTGACGTTCTCCTATTATTCAAATACAACATTAGCTCAATCGATAAAGGTAAAACACCGAATATTTCAAAGCCAAAATTGCTAATATGCGCGTAAACATTTCCGTCGTCAGGTAATTCTCATTCAAACAGAAGAAACCTTAATTGCTAACTATTTATCTTCAGATACAGAATCACACAAATGTTCAGAGACAGAGAGAGAAGTCGGTTCTTATCGATTACATCGAATACACATTCGGCATGGTAATTTCTTGGCAACTGCCCAATCGGAAGAGGTAATATCGTAGCTAAGGGCGAGTGAGTGGGGATGACGCAACGTAACCAACGCGAAGTGTGGGATGTTAGCCAGAAGTGAGCAGGCAACAATGCCCCGCATTGCACAGGTGGAAAGGGAGTAAGGGCGGCTCCAGTCACACGTGCATTCGGCATACCTCCTGCTGTTTCTCGTCCCGACCGCCAGGTGAAATACGCGTTAAGACTCCGCCATGACATTTAGTCGATGCGAGTTTCGTTTCCCTGCGTGTTCGACGAATAGAAAAAGACTTATGCGTCAGCGCTATCGTCTATTCATGATTTAAAACCCACGGTCTTGCATGAGTTTTCACATGTTCCCCGCACAGCAAGGTTTCCTAAGAAACTGAAAAAAAATCGGCGGAGGTTGTACCGGAGACATGGTCGAAAATCTTTACAGCATATCAAATATCACATGTATAGAAGAGTTTACAATATGCTATGAAAGAAAATGTAGTGATAAAAATTTAAATTTTAGATTAGCCATAATCTCCTGCACAAGCCCGTATACTTTTTCGGCACTCTTAAACATTCTTAGCACAAATATACCGCAACATTACGTCATGACATACATTTTTTTACATTACGATTATTCAGCAATTTTAAATTTATTATTGCCATCATCGTGCCGTATATAAATATTTAGCACGCGATACAAAATTCCATCGATACCTCACACAACGATCTTTCGTATTGGAGTTCAGAGACACTTATATACCGCGTGCTGAGGAACACAAAGCTTACGCATTCCTCCCCACACCGATAAAATAATCATTCCGTTTCTTCTCGATAGAAAACAATTGTTGTCTCGTGTACGTTGACAAAAACTCAGTCAGTCATGTATACATCCAATCTATTGGATAAAGAGTCGAATAGCGCCATTAGGACGTTTCTAATGAGGCAAATACGAATCTGCCAATTGAAACAATGAACACGAACGATGCGTCATTCGACGAGCGAAAACCGCCCATTCATCCGAACCGAATGGAAGGAGACGCTGGGCAACGGACGCCTACTGCTTTTCCAGCTCACGCATTCTTGTGGCTCCAGTCCACTTGGAGAGCTTTCAGCTCCTCCTTCTCTCTCTCTCCCTCCTTACTTAAGGGAAATGGAAGGGGAAGCGGAGATGGGTCCCTCTCTAAACTTTCTAGAATGACCGACGCCGACGTGTGGAACAACCATCCTATCCCTTCCTTCATCGCTAAACCAAACCGTGCCCAGCTCCATATTTTTACCCACGACGTTTTCCATGACATTTACCCAGCGGCCATCACGAGACAATGGCCCGAGCGAAGCGGGAATCATGAGATTAATCGCAGGAAATCGTGTGTAACCACAGAAACCGCTCTGATTACTCGCGCAAGTTTCCGTACAAGTATCAACCAATGATGGGTATTACAGCTATTCCCGAGGAGAAACGTTGAATGTACTGAAGCGCTTCCGTGCATCGCGGGTAAATATTACGTCTCCTGTTCATCCGATAGCGCTATCAATCATTGTTTATGCGGAGTACGGCAATTAATGATTTCCTACTTATCGAAGTAGTTAAGTACTCGTTCGCGAGATCGATCAACAGACTAGGTCATTGGCACCATTTAGTACAGGTGGGTAACTGGGTAGAGGTAGGTATTTTTCAAGGAACAGAAGAAGAACGGAGGTAACCCCGGCATTGGTATTAGACTATTTTTTTAAAACTGCGCCAAGGGGTTCACCTTTTTTAACGTCCCATCCGACGGACGGTATACTGAACTCTAAATGTTTTACACGCAGCACTTAAATATAAAATATCTCAGCCACCGCCAGGTTTTGAACCCAAGATCTCGGGAGGAGTGGCCAGAATTTTAACTGATCGCCTTCATTGAAGAGAACTGCTGGAGGGGTAAATCTAATGACGGGAAACTGGAATTTAGAAAATCGCAAGGATTTCCCCGAAACACACTTCCACCACATAATGAGATTTAAGGCAGGTTGCGAAGGTTGGAAATTTGTGTAGTTAGCCCCTGGCTCAGGAGAAAGGGTGACAGTAATACCGAGGTACCTGTAATTAACGGCTAATTAATTACTAGCGCTAAGTCAAAGTACGGGTTTCCTACTTGCCGGACGTGAGCTATACGCGAATTTTCAGACTGAAAAAGGCAATTAATCATTCGGGAACGTGGCAAAGTGCCATTTATGATAGTAAAAACTAAAAATGTTCCCATTATTTAAGGTACTCGTCGGAAAAATTAGCATAACAGTTGATTTTACATGTTATAATTCGGCAGAGATAAAGATATTATTAAAGGGGAAGGAACCGAACTTCATTATACATTTAGCACTCAATAATTCTGTAGGATTAAATTGAACATGATCACTGAGAAAACTTTAACTTCACCCAGCATAATCTTTAAACTTGGCTCATAATTAAAAATATGTACTTTAAATGCTATGAGAATCGCCGAATAGATTGGGTATGGGCCAGGATGGGAGTCGACCTATTGAATTAGGTCCTTTACCATATTTTTTAATTATCAAATCTGAGAGAGTTTGTAAATTAAAAAGACACGTATCCGTTCTTTGATTCGTCACGTAGTTTATGAGTTATGAGCGGGGAAAAATTGATATTTTTAACCATTCGGAAAAGTGGGCGTGGGTGACGCGTAGGTCATTCCTTCGTCCTATCGGAGCTGAGATCTCGCAGCTCCTTCGTCCATTCACAATTGAGGGGTACACAGCCGATTTTTCCAATGCAAATGGTCGTTAGACTCCATGAGGGGTATTTCGAAAGGCATTACATATCAGGAATGCATCGTAATTTGTGAACAAGTGAATAAACTCAAGCAAACTTTTCGTCACGTCAAAATGTATACGGAAATACTTCGCTGTTCAGTTTTTTTAGGTAATTTAAAAGATGCGAAAGGATCTGTGCAGCCAGACCTCCCCTCCCCACATCAACTTCCCCTCCAGTTCTTCCTCAAAACAGTCAAGGAGGGGAGGTGGATGACGTAGAAGTCTTTAGTTCAGCTCGTTCAGCGGGCGTCACCTATTGCGTATTTTAATTTTGAATTTATGTGTGAATGGCTCTGGTTAGATGATTCATTTTTCCCTAAAATTCATATTCCGTTTCCATAAGATAAATAAGAAGAAGACTAAGATATTGGTGTGCAGCAAGAGAGAAGAGGCCAAAACCAACGTCAAACTAGGAAAAGAAAAACTGGAAGAGGTGAAAGAGTTCTGTTACCTAGGAAGCCGAGTAACCAACGATGGACGAAGCAAGAAAGAAATAGTAGAATAGCCAAGGCAAAGAGGGTATTGTATCAAAAAAAAGAATCCACTCACAGCTGGAACAAGCGTAGAAATAACTAAACAATTCATCTCAACGTACATCCGGAGAAAGTTTCTTTACGGCAGTGAGGCATGGACGATGACAGCAGCGGAGAAGAAAAAGGTGGAAGCATTCGAAATATGGTACAACCGAAGAATGATGAATATTAAATGGATCGACCTAGTAACTAACGAGGAAGTTATAAGAAGAGTGGGAGAAAAGAGAAGTCTGCTGAATACCCCAAGAAGAAAACGGGACAACTTAATCCGCCATATCTTGAATCACCATGACCTGAGGAAGACAATCGTCGAGGGAAAAGTGAACGGGAAGATTGGAAAAGGCAGGCCTCGTATGAGATACATGGAACACGTTGTTAGGGATGTAAAAGAGAAGAATTACGTCACAATGAAGAGATTGGCCGATAGAAGAATCGAGTGGAGGGCTGCGTCCAACCAAGATTGTTGACCGATGGTGATATAACCGTTTTGTGTAAAAAATAGGGATTTCGGTTTCAAGTAAACGCCCCCATTGGACTGCTGATAAATGCTACAATTTTATGTTTATAATATAGTTTAGTTAAGAATAGAATAGGTTAAGATTTAGTCAAAGAATATCGAGAAACATCTAAGAGAGATGAGGTCAGGCAGCACGAGTCTGAGACGTTGATTTGAAGAAGGAATTAAATATATTGACGAAAGCATTTAAAATGAAATGTATTGTGATAAGTGATTAAATGGGAAGTTGTTTAAGAGACGAAACCATATAAGCCGGTTTGGGGAAGACAATGGAGACGATGGAGGGAAAATGGGAGATATGTCCTTTTGATGGAAAGAAGACGGCAGAAATTATGACTTTCCCACCAATAAAGTTCACGCTGTCGCGCTGGGCTTGGGAATAAAACACGCCGGCATCTTCGGCAATACGCATCTTTACAACGAGATTAAAACTAACAAATGAAGAAAAAAAACTCTTACATCCCTCGATGAACTTCAATGTTGGTTTCCAAAAATAATAAGTCCGAAAAAAAAGAGCAGTCGTCCATTGAAAACGTTTTCGGAAGCATCTGCTCGGCGGTCAAGCTTTTGCGGCTATTGCAGGTCGAATCTTCAAGACAATAAGTCAATGGATGTCTTAATTTCCTGGAGATTTACCAGCAACGGCCGCGAAAGGTCGACCTTCCAGACTCTGCTCCCGAAATCTGTTAATGATAACATTCCTCTCTCTAATAACCTTGTATACAAACAATATCAAAATATTAATATGGATAGTACTTCACTTGGAAAAAGGGCAATGATATGAAGTGGCCGCAAATACAATAAGAGGCTTAATGAAACATCAAAAATAAATACGTACTCTTAGAAAATTATAGCTTAAAGAAATATTTTCATATCCCAAAAATGACGAGGGTCTGGTCAAAAAATAAGCCAACTGTAAATAAATAAGGAAAAATCATTTCAATTCATCATTCTTCCAGATTTCAGAGTATCTTTCATTTCCCATATCACAAACAGTTAAAGGGTATTACAGGGTGGCTACTGATAACCAATTTTCAAATTCCCTGACTTTTCCCTGATTTTTCCCTGATGGCTTTACCAGTTTCCCTGACCGATCGCCAGAAGGTCTCCTATGATTGGAATATTTTTTTTCTGCTGAATTAAATTTTCGTCAAAACTCAGAAAATGTTAAAAGCTGAAATCAATACATTAAAAGCTATAAGAATGAAAAACATATGGAACCTCCGCCCTAATGAAAAAATATATTAAACCTTCACAAGTTAAGCCCTCACACAAATTGTACACACATTTAATACATTTTTCGCGGTCGCGCATCGTATTTCCGTGGCCGTGTATATTTCCTCAGGTAAAATTACAAATTGACAATGTCTAATTCTTCAAGGAAAAGGTGGCGTGTCGTGGTAGATCTCGGAAGTTCAACATTACTGAAAAGGCATCGGAGGGAAAGTTAATGGCCAATTGAGTGGCGGACTCCGGCACAGGTATCACTGAGCGAAAAATACAAACCAAAGCCAAGTTCTTGGACTGGATCAAAATCGGATGGCATGAGTTTTAAAAGCGAATATCAACTTGATTAACGTAACCCCTTGATTGTAAGAGGGAACCAAAATTGTTAAAACATTTTTATAAACATACAAAACGTAATCGCGCCACTGCGAGCGAAAACAGGAGGCAATTAGCAACGGCAGAGTCATATTAAGGAATGTCGTATTTGAGGTGGTTTGTGACCTGACTAAATTGCTTCGAAGGGGAGCTACGGGGGCCATTCAATAATTACGTCGAGCGTGAAAGGTGAGGAGGGGAGGAGAACTCTTCTTATGGTCTCGCGAAGGGGGGGTGTGGAAATCGAAGATGATCTCGCGTAAGATTTTGTTTACACTTGTGATCGTGTTTGTATTACCGTTTTAATAATCATAGTATTTTTCGAACTGCAAGCACGTATTTACTACAAGCTAGTGTGCTACAACTAGGTACCTCTCGACCCTGAGTCTCGGAAGTTAAAAAAAAACGCGAGGTAAAATCTTCCGAAAAACATAGCCTCGGATTCCTTGTGATGAACAGAATACACGGTGATCATGAATTTTAACACTACTAGGCAAATATCGCATTAAGGATATATAAAAGGGATACATTGTACGACTGATTCACAACTACATAACTAAGATACACAACTGAATGTTCAACGAATTGACGGGGCTTATTCTATGCACTTCTTTGCGGCGACGGACATTAGTTTCAGTTGGTGAAATAGGGCGGAAAAGAATGCCCGGTAAACGTAATGGTAGAAAAGTAACGTGAATTTCCTATCCCAATTTCTCCCTGACTGTTACGAGAATTCCCTGACTATTCCCTGACTTTTCCAGATTTCCAAAATTCCCTGACAATTCCAGGTTTTCCCTGTTTTCCCTGACGATCGCCACCCTGGTATTATGAATTAAACCACCGCCTTCCCTCATCACGAGATAAATTAAGATAGTGAACCCATTGTTGGATAACGAGATTGATGGACAGATGAGTAGAAGCAACAGACTAATTCATGAAACTACCCACGGATGCACTTAACTAATTTAAACCCGACCTTTCATCCCATAACGTACAAAAATTTGTGAACTCGTACCTATATAGTCGAGTTCATAAAACTGAAGACAAACAAGTTGATGCTACATATTATTTGTATTTCAACATATGAAGGATTTGAAAGAGATAAAAAATACGAGAAAAAAATCCACATTAGAGTACTCTCAACAAAGAGCGCCATGGGATCCACTGTTCAACGTCCCATCCGACGGACGGAGTACTGAACTCTGTCCGAACGGAACATTGTAAAATGCTCTCCAACTGACAATAAATTATGGACCGGTATCATTCAGAAATTTTTTCTGCCTTTATTCTACTGGGACTCGATTCCAAGTCCTTTGAGATGGGAAACCGATACTACAGCCATCTCACCCACCTGATCCCCAGCTGTCACGAAAGGTAAGTGCCAGAAAAAAAGGCTATTACATTTCCCAAGGGAGGTAAGTTACGACCAGTTATTTACAAACATCGATTTTTTGTTAAAACGAACATTAATACGCCAGGTAGGTACAGGTACATAGTCATCAATACATGTACTTACACCCACACGTTACCCTGCAAGCAAGGGTGTATGGTGGGAGTAATCACTAGATTTTGAATCATTTATTCCATTTCAATAATAGTCAGCGTTTAAGTTGAGGCAAAATGATCAATCAATCCCTCCTAGATACCCTGATGGCAGGGTACATGGTGAAAAAAATACTGCTCACACGCGATTGGATCACGCAAGACCCCTTCCAGTTCCTGAGAAAGACATTTGCGCCTCCGTCATACCCTTCAAGCCTGCAATATGGCGTCTGGCAGGTGTTGTTTGAGCGCTAGCCTTCAATCCTCTAAGAGTGTGAACACATTTAGTGGGCGCGGGTTTGTAAAAGTGGCTACCAATCTCGAGGGCTGGGTTCGGATCCCGGCAGTAGCGGAGATTTTCAATTGATAAACCAATCCCTACTTCTGTGCTGTGTGGAGAGCACTTTACATCTTAATGTACACGATACCCAGCAAGCCACCGCGAGGGTGTGTGACAGGGGAACAATATCACCAAACATGCACTATTGACATGCTAACAAGCAACTATAGGGTCTCATGCAACTAGATTGTTGGTATCTATAGTATTTTAGGGATTAATACATGCATCATGCGCTACAGACTACATACTCTAAAATATTTCCCCTAACTATCCCTTCGCTATGCTGCCTATCTGTTCTCTTATAGTACGGGGGAAAAATGCCATCTTGAATCTACCAGTACCACAATTTATCTCTCTAATCTTGTTTATCTGGTCGAGCGGCGTCGGAAGTGGGGGACAGGGGGCCATTCGGCCCCCCCCCCCCCCAATATTTGCCCCGGGCAATTGAGAAATGAGTCTTCATTAATAAAAATTAAATTTCACTTGTTTCCAGCTTGCCTTTTCCCTTCTGACGCATTTCTACCACCTTCATGTGCACTTTTAGCGAAATTCTAGTCTCTACCCCATCCTATGCTCAAAAAAATGCAGGGCCTTTTCATAGGACTCGGGCCCTTTTCAAGGTTGGCCCCTGCCAGCGAAAATAGTTCCGACGCCGCTGATCTGGTCGAATCTAGCATAATACGCCGGTGTTTTTAATATGGGCCTAACATCTTCAGTAAAGCTATCCGATTTACATTTATCTAATAGATTAAATCTGTACTTAAACCTACGCTCTGATAATGATTCCCACACTCATTCTTGTATTAATTCTGATACACTACTCAACTTGTCGTAACACCTTTTAACGAACCTAGCTGTTCTACGCGGCACACTGTCTAGTTCTCTGATCAAACCTAATTCATTCGGATCCCATACACTGGCTGCATACTCAAAGTGGGGCCAAACCGTAAATATTCTCTATCATTTGGGCATGGATTTTCCCTGTACACTACCGCGTCATCGGCAAATAGACGAAGCTTAATTTTGATGGATGAATGAAAATACTGCTCAGGTTGATTACGCAAGATCCCCATCGTCCTCTAGGCAAGACGAGCGACAGCCAGTTGAAAAACCAGAATTCTTATGGACACCTACACCTTTCTCCACAACCGCAAAAACCCGACAGGAGCGCGTGCAGAGGACGAGTGGAAGATTCCGTCGACCGCTGCAGCTGCCAAACCAAAAGCCATCAAAATGGTAGGATGGAAGAAAGGATGGGAGGGCGGGGGGTTCTCTATGTTAACAACACTGCCCCGTGGGGTCGTCAGTCGAGTGGGTTCTCCGCATCGCTACGGCCACCGCGACACTTGGCAACAGCGCCCAGGAGGCAGAGCGACCACCCTTCAAGCTCTCCCTCCCAGACTAGAGCTGCCTTGCCAGTCGGAAGAGAAGAGGAGGAGAGAGATTGGTTCCGCGTGTGGAAAGGCAAGCAAGCCGACGAGCAGCAGCGGCGGCTTATTACATGTCTGTGTGTGTGCAAGAAAGCCTGGGACCCGGCCCGGCCTTGGATTTTTATACGGTTGCGGGGAGGAAACATTTTTAGCGACAAAACGAAAGAGAATTTTGATTGAAAGCGATACTTCGTCCCACCGACGGTAGTTACCCGTGGGTAAAATGATTCGGGAGACTTGCAAGTCAGACGGGAGCTATGGCGAGGCGTGGATTTCGATGGCACAAGAGTAGTTGCAGAATACCTTTTCTTTAAGCGTTCCACTTGTTTAGGTTGTCTGACCTAATCTCAAGTCAGCTTTACTCCTTGTTGCCATTATACAGTTTGATGCAAGGACGGGTTGCATCGCGTAAAAAGCAAGTGATTCCATTTCCTTTGAAATTGATTTTTTCCACTCATTCACCCGTGCAATTTAAGGCCGCTTTACAGGATACAATTTTTGGGGCAAACGCTTGTAAAACACTGAACGAAATTGTATGTTTGTCTGAATGAAATTAGAACAGGTTCTATTTTCCGTACAGTCATTCAGACATTCGCATAAGCGTTCGCACAAATTGCCGCTTCACACGATACAATTTTTTGTACAATTTCTTGTACAAACTCTTGCATGAGGAAATTGTACCGTGTAAAGCGGCAAATTGTACGAAAACTTGTGCGATTGTCTGAATGACTGAACGGGAAATAGAACGTGTTCTAATTCCATTCAGACAAACATACAATTTCGTTCAGTCTATACAAGAATTTGTACAAGAAATTGTGCAAAAAATTGTATCGTGTAAAGCGGCCTTTAGACACTGGTCCAAGCTGTGCTGTTCTAATTCTAATCGTTATGTCTAACCTAATCTCAAGTCAGCTTCGCACAATTGTTGCCACTGTGCAGTTTGATGCAAGGAGGTGTTTCATCGTGTAAAAAGCAACTTGTATTTGATTGTATTTTCTTTGAAAATGATTTTTTCCACGCATTCAACCGTGCATTTTATGCAATTAGACACCGGTTCAAGTTTCAAGCAGCCTTTTAATCTAAGACAAACACGACATCTCTCTCACTTAAGGAATTTGAGCCAGCGATACCTGGGTTGACAGGACGACTGATTAGAAATCTGTCTGTAGAAAGTAAAAAACACGTTATTAAATATCACATTATTAGAACTAGCGTGACCCGTAGAGAGGGATCTGGCAAGAACGATGACTATGCGAAGTTCCTTGAAGGTGTTTTTGTTCCGTTCGTTCACAAGACACCGTTCCACCTTTGTCCTCACGTTCAAGAGAGTGCGTAGGCAAGAAAACCTCCTTGACACATCGCATGTTAGTGAAGAGGTGACAGGTTCGTGACGAGCGCAGGTAACCTTCGTAAATTAATAGTAGAAATAGGCGGATATATCTACTCCAATGCTGACATACCTTTTCATTAATAGGGCCTAGGAATCTAACGAAATCCAGTCTTGCGATGGCTAAAATGGCCTTACGTTATAAAGATGAGCATTGAAATAATACAACAATTACGGCAATTTTCATGGTGATGATAAAATATTGAATTCCACTGATCCATTTTTCCTTATTTGCCTAGGCGACAAATATCCAAGGTCACTTACGGCATAAACGATTTGAGGGTATTTGAGTACGGGTATGAATGGAGGGAGTATGGGCGAAAGGGTGGAAAGAAACCCGGATTTGTCATAAGTCTGCTTTTAAATACAGCCACCAAGAAGTTCATAGCTTAACATATCGTCCGACGATCGAGGCATTGAACTTGAAGTACCCTCCTTATAGCACTCCAAAAAAGACGAGTAAACCACTGAAAAATTGCTTCCGAGATTCGAAACCAGGCCTATGAGATGGGAAGTCAGTTCTCTAACCGACATATATACCCAAACGTTTTGATTCCATTCTATGGCAAATATAAGTTTTGAAGTCCTTCTATTTTTACACTTTCCCTAACATTTATGCACAAAATTCTCGAGGCATGAGACATAATAGCCTTGTTGTTACAACGCGTGACTGACTACCAGCCGGAAGAAACCAGGATCAAATCCAGGTGGCACCTCAAGATAACTCCGATAAACTCCAAGGATACTATTTTCTGGGTGACAGAGTTTTCTTAGAAACCCAGATGGAACTAGAAACTGGTTCCTTGCTACAGGTGAGAAATTCACGCGCCTTTGTGCTCAGCAGACAATGAGCTTTGCACTCACCTATCAAACCAACCTCAAGGACTTCGCTGCGGTTTATACGCTTTCTTTATTCCACTGTGATTAACAGAAAAGGTGACTTGTTTTCTAGAAGACTAGAAGTATTTTGCTGCAACTACATTCAAAATTACAATTAGAAAGAAATGAGGCATAACGAAAACCGTGAAAGAATTTGCAGAGACAATCATCAATTATGATAGTTTGCGTACTTTCTCAGGCCTATTCCGCGCGTCTAAACGAGTTTCTAAAAATAGATTGTAAAATTGTAACTGCCGGTCGCTGTAGTCTGATCAGCAATACAATTACCTGGGTAAGCTAGAGTTCACATGTTTTCATTCTGCCTCGAGCTTGGATACTGAGTATTTCTCAGGTTTAAAATTAGTATTAAGTTTAAGCTTAGTTCATACGTTAACATTAGAAAGAATGATAAAACGTTAGCATTGTGAACACCTTCAAAATCCACTACCAACACTATAAGTGTAATCAGTAAAACAATTATATAAATACTAACAATAAGCTCTTATTCCTAATAGTAGTGCGTGCTTAGCGTGGTATCACCCCCTTCCACACACTCTTCAAGTGTGAACGGCGAAGATGTAATCTATGGAGCTGCAAAGTCTAAAAAAAGTACCTTTCACCAACATTCACATTTAGACCAAGTAACCTCAAACTTTGAAGGAAAAGTTGAAATATACTAATTTGGCGACAAAGTTTGAGTATACGTCGGTATTATACGTTATAAGGGTCTCCGCAGTTTCAGTATGGAAAATTCTTAAGTAATATACACAATATAGCTCGACGTTTCCTGCCAACTATTACGTGAATAAACCTAATATACTTTGAATCGACTTAACAGTCAATTAGATACCTAGTCATAGAGGTCCGTTACATGCAGGCAAATAACAATTAAATTCAAATAAATACTTCACGTCAACAAGTAATTATATCAAAATTTTAAAGTCATCGAGCGCTATTTGAAAATATAGGAAGGTTGATTTACGGAAGGTTCCCGAGGAACATCAACAAGTACTAAAAAACAAATGCCTTTCGTCCAACGTGATTTATGCTTTCGTCTCTCCCGGCGTTTTAACAATTTCCGCGCCGTTACTAAACTCTGCCTCATAGTCTAAACCCGTAGACGGCCGTAAAATTAATGTTAGGCAACCAGTTATGGGCAGGTTTTGAGAGGCCCGCTTAATATATCGCAACACCGCGACGTGCCTTGGCATTAAACACCTATTGACGTGCACTTCATCAATCTCAAATTACATTCCGACGAACAAATCCCGCTTCCTTTCACGCCGTCTAAAATGCCAAATCCCGCCGATCCTCTTCAACGTTCGCCAAACTTTCCCTCTCGTCTTCCCAACTTCTCGAAGAAGATCTGTCGGGAAGCATCCACTTCCCAACACATCTCCATCCCTGCCTTCTCCCTATACACTTTCTCTTTCGAATTTATGGGGAAGAAAATAGGTTTGCTAACGTAATATTTACGGTACTGCTCAAAGAGGAAAAGGATGTTTCGGGGCTCTAGAGAATCGGAATCCTAGGGAAAATAAGTTAGTCCAGTGATGGATAGTGAAATTCGTTCCAGTAATCAGAGAACAGAATGAACACAAAAGGGGATCGAGTTGGAGTGTTGGCTTCCAATAGGGAATATGCATGACATTTTTTTCTCGAATATTAATGATGTATTTGATGCGAAATTTTCTCACCAATTTAAATATATAAGTCAAATTTTTCTACGCCCACCACAAAGATTATTAAATGATATAAAAATTTTCCCGGAAATTGACGAAAGTCACGTGAACTGAAACACCTTCTGACGTCACTGCACGGTATAGGTTCCATATTGCTACGGAGGTAGACATTTATTTTTAAAAGAAAACGAAGTGAATATATTGTTTTGAAGTTTTTAGTCGTTCCTCGAACGAAACGATGACTGAAAAAATAGTTAAAAAAGCACATTCCGACAATTTTCTTTGGTTGACTCCCATATGGCGGCGTTCTTCTTAAAAAAAACAGCGATTGCATAGGCGTAGTAGAAATTCTTGGGCACTAAACAGGCATTATATAATTAATGGACGATAATAGCTCGTTTCCATCCATACTACGCAAATAAAAAATCGAAATACAATCGTTCATTGCATTAAACAAATGAGATAAACACATACCTTATCGCCAAGTGTTCATTTAACAACTTACCTCCACGCATAACCAGATAAACAACGCTCTTAGTGATACCGTGCCGTGACGTCATGCGATGACGTCGTGTTTTTAAGCTGCCGAAAACTTAGTTTTCAAAGAGTAATATCTTTGTAACACAACTTAATTCTTCAGCAAAATTTTCGCCAAGCACATTTTAGCTAATAAACATCACATTAAAATAGTTATAAAAAATAGTGCACGTTCCCCATTCAGAGGAACTGGGTTCGAATCAGTAGAAGACTTTTCAGCGGTATAGCATTACCGAGTTGAGAGCCAAGTGGAGAGTACATCGTGTTCAATAATACGTTCGTCGGATAGGACGTCGTGGAGTCATACACGAATGGTCCGCAAATACTCTTTGTTTAAATAGCTCGTAACCAGAGCGCACCCATAAATTTTTAATAGGGGGGCCCGCCATCTGCCCGATCTTTTGCCAAGTGTAACCAAAATGTTATTTCAATCAGTATATTTTAAATGTTATAGTAGGCCATATTAGTTATTACATGTTTACATCATATATATAACCATATCAATTTGATGACAAAAATAATGGAATTCAAACATAGCAACTTTGCGTATCATTAATGTTTAAACATAATCCCGACGGTTTCAAACACACCCCACCTGGCGGGTTGTGTTTGAAACCGTCGGGATTATGTCGTATACGTAACCAAGGAGTCAATTTGGTACAAAAACTAAATATTTGCAAATTTAATGTGAATGAATCGCTCGTTATAACATTATAAATTGTTATCATTTAAGTTTTTCTCCTCTATTCCAACTATAGAGCTCTCAGATGAAATAAAACACAAGTGTAAAGAATGAATGAGGTTGTAATCAACGGTTTTAATAAACCACATTTGCGAACCATTAATGTTTACACCACGTGACTAATTGGTGACCTCAATGGTATCAAGCATAACCCACCACGGCATGAATGATGTGTTTTACCTAAGATTAGGTTCATAGGTTAGATGGTGCTATATAAAATTTGCCCGTCTCTATTTGCACTATTTTCTTAAACAAATTCCAAGACCATATTTTCAGTGATGATGTTAAAAATATTTTGCGGACCCCAACTTACTATGGTAGACTGGACCATGATCACAAAATTAGAGAAATTGATTGCCGAACTGACAGATTCAAAATATCCTTTTTTCCTCGTACTGTTAGGGATATGAATAACGGTAAATGTATCCAGTACGAGTGTAGCAATGGATAACATTGGTAGCTGCATGTTGGTATAAGGACTTAAAGCTAACCCAACTAACCGCATGTTTTTGCATGTATGCTTTGCTATTTTAAGTTTTAATTACAAATTTTGATAATGATAATGATATGTAGTGCGTGTTTGGTAACAGTTCACCCCCTGCCACACACCTTTATGGTGGCTTGCAGGGTATTATGTAGATGTAGATGATTTCAAAAAAACGGCTATGAAGCTGATATCCGATTGTGATACGCCTTTACACACCTAAAGCCTTCAGGAGCCAAATTTTGGTGAGCATGCACCTTGAGCAAATATTTCTCCTCTATCAAATGGGTCATCATAACGCTAAAACTCCAAGTGATATCAGACATTACATCTAAGAGCATAAACTGATTTTAACAAAAGCCGACAAAGGCAACAATTAGTATGGTTATTTTAAACGTGCGTGATTATATCGAAGTATATTTATTTTACTATAAAACAAGTGGTATTTAACAATGTGATGTGCTTTGCTTTGATAATGTCGCAGTTCCACGAAGTTAATCCCTCTACAGTTACCCACAACACCCTACTCAAAACGGCAGAACATTATCAATAAACACAGCAAAATCACAGCTACGCCATCGAAAAGAGTCCACAAAAAACTTTCCAATTTTACTCATCTCCACGCTAATTCCTAATGCATACCACACATTTCTCCAAGGACATTCAAAACGGAAGATAAAACGTTTAAGAAAAGCTCGTGGTAGCCAGGATCATATCTATATGTTCAGAGATTCCAAGCTGCTAATTGTATGCTCGGTAAAGTTTCATAAGCGGGAGGCCGAAATTATGGTCGAAAAATACGCTTACCAATTAATCACTAAGGGGGATCATGATTATACCCTTGGAGCCACAATTCATCTTTCTTTCCTCTTATGTGAAAATAACGGATTGTGTAAGGATGCACGAATGGTGATTACCCGTCTACATGGAAACAACAACACAGCTTAACTTGACCCGTTCTTACAAAGACCATCCTAAAACATAATTTCAGATCTTTTTATAGAAGTAACTGATTAGTTGCTTCATATAATCAACATATCATTGCACTGCAATCTTTCATTTAGTAAACAATATTGCGAATTAAGGGAAAAAGTATACAAAATGAAAGGGCTCACAGAAAAAAACAACGAGTCTACCATCGAACGTATCAGTAAAAAAACAAACTGTGCGCATAAAACTGTTTCATAAGACATCACCTCTTTCCTTCCGCTCCAAGGTAAACGACTTTTCTTAAGAAACAGGTTAACATATACAACTGTTTCCAGGTTCGTAAGGAAGAAAAATGTTAACGGCTTACGAAATTATCAAGAGAGTTTCCACATCCGACGAAGCTCCTTGGGGACGCAACCATAGACATACTTTATTGAACTGCAAGAGCGAAAAAATGACTTTCGAGACGAAAAGTTTTTGAAACCCTATTACAAACGTCTCCGGAGAAGTTGAACAGAAAAAAAAGAGGTTCAATCTCTCCCGGAGGCAATGGAAAACAAACAAGACTCACGCTAATTCGTACTAGGATACTCGACTTCCCCCGGAGTGGAAAGGGTAACGTGGCTCAAGTGCTTCAAATGAGCGCTGCGAGAAGACCGTGATTACTCTTGAGGTGACCTCCCATCCCCCACCCATGAGTACGGAAGGGGGAGACCTTTGACCTCGCTGGAAAGAAATAAAAAGTCCTGGAGAAAACCAAACAAGCGGGCAAGCAGAGAAAACATTTTCGAGAGAAACCGAACCTCGTCTAATCTCCATCGCCGACCATCTCCACGTCGCTGAAAACTCCGGAGGGTAGGGAGGACTTGATGATGAAAGGGAATCCGAGCATAAAGACCAGAGCATCGGCCGCCGTCTGGGCCGTGATTATAAAAAATGCAACGGGCGAATAAAAAAAATCCCCTCCCCGCCACCCCTACCTCCCTCTGAAATATTCGACGTTGAATGTGGACGGAGAGTAATTACGGCTCCGGCATTAATATAAATGACACGGGGCACCCTCTTTCGTCAGAGGAAGGCAAAAAGGCAGTCCGCCGCGGACGGAAACGCGCGAATGGCCAAAAGCCTGCGACCAACCAGCCTCTCCCCTCTACGGACTTCCGAGAGCGAGGAATGGGGTTAACTATTGATGGACGGGACTATAGGTGAGCCGGAGTGCAGCGCCGCGCGGCGGCGGAACCGAGAGGCGGCGGATCCTTCACGGCAGCCAGCGCCCGGGAATTTTTTAATTTGCGACACGTCATTCGCAGCAATGAGGAGAAAAAAATGTCAATTAAACCTCCCACTCCGTTCTCGTCCGACAATTGCAATTGGAACGACGTGGAACCCGGTGTGGGGGGGAGGGGCTCTTAATTAAGTACATGCAAGCTGGAAAGGGGCATTCATTAACATTTTAAGCGAAGAGGGCGGAAGAAGCTATCAGGGAATGAGGTTCAGAGAAGAATCCTAGAAGCAATTTCATAGGGGAACAAAAATCACGCAAAGGAGATTTCAAGTAAAGCCAGACACGCTGATTATAAATTAGGAACCCCGTTGCCGCCAGCACGTCACGTTCATCTTTTAACATTTGATTTTCTTTAACGAAATAGTTTTAAATTTGAACTAGTCTTTTATTCCTATTTGGTTCTCCTTTTCTTCTTTAAAAATACAATAATGCTGTTTACTCACGAAGAACTCAAAAAAAGAACCTACTAAATATTTGCGCATGTTTTTTTAAATTGAAAATTGATACTTACACGGTACACGATAAATGAAATGATTTAAAACATTTTGCAAGGCATATATCGCTGCGCACCAGTAATAGTAAACAAAATAACACTGTATTTTGAAAATTGTTTGAATTCACTCCAAACGCGATTTTCATAGCCTTATTTTCTAATGACGTAGAAAATATCGAGGCGAAATAGGTTCGAGTATTAACAAAATTAGGCAAATATAATTCTAAGCTTTAATAATATGGCTAAGCCGACCGTTCGTAGCATTGAATATTAATAAAATGCCCTTTTCTCCTTCTCCAGTTAGTTAGTTAGTTATATAGGGGAGGCGACCTACAACTGAGGTAATTTGCGCCATATAGGATAGGTTGGTGATTGGGTAGTGGTAAGGAACATTTCACATAATGGAGGAAGGGTGGAGACAAACCCAGCGTCGGCGTCAGCCTACTCTTTAACGACAGGCGCCAAGGGGACCACGGCTTAACGTCCCATCCGACGGACGGAGTACTGAATCTGAAATGCCCTCCACTAGGCACTAAGTGGCGACCGGTTTGCCACTGAAAAAGCGCCTCTTCCGGAAATCGAACCCGGGCCCTCGCGATGGGAGACCAGGGGTTGTTTTTAAAATCGTCGAGATTATCTCGAATACGTAACCAAGGAGTCACGTGGTACAAACACATGTTTTTGCAAATTTAGTGAGTCTGAATCGCTCGTCAAAATATTATCAACTGTTTTCACTTGAGTATATCTCATCTGTCTCGATTATATAGCCCCCAAATGAGGTAAAACACAAGTGTAAACAATGAATGAGGTTGTTATCAGTGGTTTCAACTTTCTTTTATCTTGGGTATAGCCATACTCGAAAAATGATGTAACAAGTTCTTCCTATTTTCCCAATTACTGCCGCCGCAGCTCCGCGCCACGACCTCCAGTTCCTGAAGGATTTGATTGCCTGAGATGAAGTCAAGAAGTCTGTGGCGAGGGCGGCCCAGAATAAGTTTCTGAACCATTTATGGTACCTGAGTGAGGAGTCGCTGGGACATGCTGAATTCGACACTGGACTCTTGAGGTGGAGCGACAGACTTTGGTGCATAACATTCTCGGTAAGGAGGGCGCTGAAGAACCGGCAAAGAAGGGGATTGTACAGGTATTACAGAGGCCTGTATTATACAAAGAAAGCGGATTATACAGAGGCCTGGCATGACCATAAGCGGCTTGGTCACTAAAAGAATAGGACGTTTCTTCTCCATCCTTGATATCGATACTTCATTTTGCAATGTTCATGTGAAGTTTAGGAAGGAGAGGGAAGAGTACATCAGAGGCGAAGAGAAAGTGCAGCATTTGAGGGTGGTTAATGATCATGCCGAGCGAACAGTGAAACTTATGACTGATAATATCAGAAGTGTGACCAATGATGAAGAGTCCTACCAACATTTATAATTGACAGTACAGAACCACCACAAAAGCTTTCCTGGTGAAAAAAAGTCAACTTAGATTGTTATGCATGGAAAGTAACGAGATTACATACTGTTGTTTCAACTAATTTACATAGACCCCCTGAAAATCCTAGTTTTCCTCCCCCTTTTCGCTTGAAGTGTACTTTAAAAAAAATTGAAATTACAAATGAATCACATTTTTCCCGGCTTGTCATTATTTCTCAATCTAGCTCCACTCTGCTAGCATGTAAGGGGAAGGAGGGAAGTGCCACGGGACTGAGGAGTGTCGCGCGTATCAAGCAATACGCGGCGCGGGTACCTGCAGGCGGCGCGGCGGATGGCGTGCGGCGGGCGCATCTGAGGCAGCGTTTCGGCATGAAGGAATCGAAACCGAAAAAACGGTTGAAAACTTTTGCCCAAAGGACTTAAACATACCATGTTTACCTCAAGAAACGTTTATTCCGGGTCGAAAATATCCACATTCAAAATAACTGCATTTAGGCCTTTTTTAACCATTACTTCACTCTACCTCACTTTGCACATCTGCACTCTATACTTTTGTTCAAAATGGCTCAAAAGTTACCTAACAAAGAGGTCACAATGTGTTTTCATTAATAATCATTACAGTGATTTTATACATATTACCTCTCGTGTACCTCAGGGTTCAGTCTTAGGCCCTGAATAGTTTTGGTATATATTGATGACCTTTGTAGAAACGACTTTCGTGGTCAGGTTACTGCCTTTGATTTTGCACTATTTTACAGTAATTTTACATGGGAACATCTAAGATGTGACATGCAAAAAGACTTAAATTACCTAAGACTATGGTTTTTTCATAACAAATCATCTATGAATGTACAGAAAACTGTATGTTCTATATATACGAATGCGCAGAAAACTATATATACAGAAAACTTTATAATTCTTCAATATTATTTGCGAAATCTTCTTATGTCAATTCATACATATTTTATGGTTACATTTTGTTAATTTTAAATTTTTTATATTTTTATTACGCCTTGCTTTTGATCGTACAGTAATTGAATTCTAACACTATTGTTTCTGATGGTAGCTTTATTCAGGTTTTTCCCTTGTAAGCTACCTAAAGCTCAAGATTTTTCATTCATTGTATGCATGAGTTTGAGCATCAAAAAATATCTATCTATATAACTAGGCGCCTCAGGTACGGCCATCTGTTTTCGCACAAACCTGGGGCTTTTTTATAATTTTTTCTATCACCGATTCGCAAATTTTGAGACCACGAATTCTTAAATCGGATCATTTTTGGTATATTAGCGCCGGCCTAGTGGGCCAGGGCCCCCTACCTCTCTCCTCTCCCCGTGGGTGCACCAATGCTTTGAGGGACCTATAGTGGTCATCTTCATTTTCGGACAAGGAGGACGAAGAAGATAAACCTAACATAAGAGGATTAACATAAAATTCAATGTCTTCATTAATGCTGCGAATTTAGGACTGTACAGTCCTCTCTGACCATTAATTGCATCAATTACATAAACATTCAGAGTGAAAATACTGAAAAATAGTAAAAATAGTGAGTAGGGACAACATCACCTAATACCTATCCAAACCGATAAAGATTCCTCCTCTACGTTCAAAGGTAACAAAGAATGCTTAAGAATTCATTTAGGGGATAAACTACACTAACCCTCATCGGTGCTCCTCAGAGCGTAAACACGTACGATGTGAATCACACCACAGCTGTTGAGCCGCGTTAATTGCAGCAGTGCAGTTTATCGAGCTTCACGAGCTGTGACGATAAGCAACGGACAGTGGAAGATGAGTGATAAACGCCAAACTAGTGATTAATACAGCACCTCAAACGAACTCGACTAATTTCCAAGAAATCCACCCAGAGCCCATCGCTATTCGTGGAAATAATAATTTCGCATTTTATCACCGCATTCTGAAGCATCCATCATTGACGCTATTTCACTCACGACACGACAATATTATCCCCTAAATCAACGGCATAATTTCAATCAAATGACTTCGACAGCCATTGATGAACCATATGAAAAGTTACACATGCTAGATCGTGTCCCTTTAATGAGTCTGAGCATAAGAAATTCTCCTAATTCACGCAGATGGAATTTGTAATTTAAATAGTAACACCACTATCGGCAGAGCTGATAAATCATAAAATAGTTATTCCGAGAAATCATAGGTTTTATCACGCTCTGGTAATACTTCAGAGGTACAATCTGACAATAGGATAAATTTGTATCTGGTGCTCCTTTAGAAATGACCTTAAATCACATAATAACTACGCATGTTCATGCATGAATACGCATATGGATACATAAAATTAACTTACAAAAGTATAGCTATTGATTAATTTAAATTAAAAAATCTTTCGCCATGAGGCTTAAAATTCTGCAGGACTCAGTGAAACAGGCCAGGTTAACTCCGCATTGGAACTGGCTTATCGGGTCTCCATGGGGATAACATAGCGCACTGCAGAATAAACAACCTCGAAGCCTTTCCCAAACGAATATGAATAAAAGAAAAAACATTAAGCGCACCCCTTCCCCTCTTTCTCTCTAAGCTCAAATCCGAAGCGGAAAACCGAGATAAGCCCCGACTACGTTTTATGAGCATTTGATTTATGACGGGATCGTTCAATTTAATTTTATGATTTCACCGAGACTTTTAAGCGCCGTTTCCCAGAAGTGCATTCGTCACCCCGATAGAGGCAGGATACGCTCCATTTACGCCAAAGTCTACTATAGACACAGAACCTTTTTTTTTTTAATTTTTCTTTTTTAAATCGGGAGCGAGATAAGGTAGCGCGCGAGAGCAATTCTTTAGGGTATCTCTTCCCGGTGATCTGGAATTGCAATCGAGTTCGGATACCGCCCGCGGACAGCGCTGCGAAGATGACACACCCCACTTCGCGAGTAATCCTCCCAACCGACAATGGCGAACGAAGAAACAATTTCACGAAGTGTGGAGGAGACTCCCGAGACGGGGATCAAGCCTACGAGGGCGTAGGGATGTGAAGCGATGAAAGCCTCGTCTAACGAAGGCTGGGGACTGAAAATAAAATTGAATTGTACGAGAATCGCTTTCAACCGAACGTCAACCTAGTGACACATTTTGTTCACCAAAGAAATACCAATGAGATCTCGTCGATGCAGGCAAATTAGGATCATTTCATAGTTTTGATCGCTACAAGCGGAGAGAGGAATGCAGACGGAAATCGCTTGCCTTAACCCTTTCGGCAGGCTCCAAAAGTAAACTTAAAACGAAAAATCACCCCGTGTTTTTTCAAAAGACTGCGAATGGGGTCTCCCGTTAATTAAGTGGCGTTCTAGCGGAGAAGGAAGGGGGTTCTGCCAGCATAGATATCCGTCACAGGGAAAACGTGGGCGGAATTAAATGTGTGGCACGGAAGATGGCTGAAAAATCCTAATTTGTCCTCACTCGCGAAAGCAAAATTTCACGAGACTGTAATGATTTCTTTCGAGACCCCATTCCCAACATTCCATGCTAGTTACACAGTTCATCTTTTATTTTTGATAAATTTAACGTCACGAGTAGACGCTGAGAGATATTAATGGAAACACACGATATTAAACGACTTTTTAATATTTACTTGAGTTCACCAGAGTCAAGTCACTTCTTCGTCATTCGTCATTCCTCGATTTTCAGTTCAGCATTATAGCATCGGTACTAAGTAAAAAACGATGCATGCCATGAATGCATACAGAGCCAACGTATTTCATTCAATGTAATCACTAGCGTGGTTAATATGATGTTTTGACGACAGCCTACGTCACACAGTGCCTATGAAAAATACGTCGACGTCAGGTAATTTTGTTAAGAGCCACGGGTAAAGATATATTTCGGAAAATATTTTTTTCACAGATGAGGAAGGAAAAACACAAATGGTCGCGTAATCACATAAAGAGACAATTGGAGGGTTGGGATTTCAAAAAAACATCATCATTAAATCTCTAAACTAGAGCCGTCATTGCTGAGAAAATCTTTAGGAACGGAAAGGCAGAAGCAGTCGATGAAAAGGCTAAAAGTGCATTACTTGCAAAGGACTTTAAAAAATACACGAGTAGGAAAAACGCCAAAAAATGATTCCACATTAGCGTCTAAAGTGCATAAAAGATAATGTGACCCATTCCAGCAAATCGTTTTCAGATATGAAACAAAATAATCAAAAACAACTTTTTGATAAGGCCACTAGATGATAAAAGGGAAAAAATAAAATTCCTTAAAGGAGCCAACAATGCCAAAATGAGATAAAATTCGCTAAGTACCTATCCCAACGCTGAGCCTCTTGCACGCGTGTAATGATCGACATGTTAAACAACATGTGCTAAACTATTTTCTAGACTAAACATCGAATAAAATGCATTTTAGAAAACAAGACGGATCTGTCTCCAACTAATACAACTTTAAATTAACGGAATATCTTCGTAACTAATTTTCCCTTCGGATATAATTCATTAAGGATGATGAGACATTTCATAATTTTTATGTAATATTTCATAATGATAATCTATCGTCAACATAATAGTGATAACGTATCACCGTTATTGTTATGCTGATGAAACATTATTATTATGAGGTATAACTACAGAACTACTACGAATTCTACGCATTTGTTTTAAAATATACTTTTAATGACGTTATTATTTATCAATCGCTGTATTTCAACCAAACGCAAATACTTACACATTACTTAACAAATGACTGTAATGCTCACTTGGAAGCCTCTAGCAAATTTCCACTTGATCTTAAATAGAAACACGCCCGTAATATTACGTTTCCATTAACAAAAAACACGGACAAAGAATTTACTTCGTAAGATCCGGTTCGATATTCCCGACATGGAGTGATAACACACAGTAAAGCCTGAAATCTTTAGTTTGATTCCATCTCTTAGACAATTTATGTACACATGTTTAAACATTTGCATCCATTTGATTGATTCGACCTAGAATGTTTGGAAAATATGGATTAACTGCCGACACCCGTATGAGGAAAAATACTAGCATATCGTGTGATACCGCACATTAAATTAAAATCACATGATTTCGAATAATATAACATACCTTTTTAATAACTTCGTTGATGCCAAGGAGCTTTCCATTCAATATTTGCCTTTCGCGTCACTGCGGTGATAGCATCAATTTTCTGCGACTCCCAGCGGTAACGAAGGCAGGGAAAGGAAATATTTATATCAGGACAAATCCATCCTCTCGCGCCGTAGGATACGCTGTTTTTAATTACTACAGTATTGTCTTCGCATCACAAAAGCGTTGGTTAAAATTAGTGACATCGTAAATTTTCCTATGATATTGCATATCGTGTAAAATCACCTATCACGTGATAACGATGATGATGATATATCGTCATCATCGGTCAACAATTTTAGGATTGGTTTGACGCAGCTATCCACTTGATTCTTCTATCGGCCAACCTCTTCATATTGACGTAGCTCCTCTGTTTTACATCCTTCACAACTTGCTACATATGCCTCATACCTTCTATCCTGCCTTTTCCGTTCTTCCCGTTCACTTTTTCCTTGACGACTGTCTTCATCAGGCCATCTTGTCTTAAGATGTGGACTATTAAGTTGTCCCGTCTTCTTTTTAAGGTTTTCAGTAGAAAACTCTTTTCTCCCACTCGTCTTAAGACCTCTTCGTTTGTCACTCGATGGATCCATTTTATCTTCATCATTCTTCGGTAGCATCACATTTCAAATGCTTCCAGCCTGGACTTCTCTGCTGCTGTTATTGTCCATGCTTCGCTGACATATAGTAGAATGCTCCAGATAACGTATATCGTATGCTATCGAATATCGCGTGATTTAGAACATTACGTGATATCGTATAACGCGACATTCAGCTCATTGCGTGATAACGCATATCGCTTGATATCGCACCTCGTGCGAAATCTCATATAGCATGATTTCGTAAAATATCCCATACCGAAACTTCGTGGCGATGCCAAGAATGCATCGCAAATCGCAGACGATATATCGCAGTATTTCGCAGACCTAACACCCTCCCTTGCCTGGTTGCCAGTCCATAACTTCCGTCTTAGGCGTGGATCGAATTTTCGTGAAATCGCCGCACACTGCTAATCAGTATTCCCTGGGCGGTGTGTCGAGGCATCAGCCGCAATTTGCATTCTTGAGAGGCACCCAAAAGATCTCACGGACGCAACCACTTTATGAGACGAGATATGACATTGAGAATCCCGGAAGTGTCCAAGTCCTCACAGATTGCATCCTCGCTGCCACAGAATGTACTTCATTCTCTTTCTACAAACAATCAAAATCATCAGTTCGATATTCCATGCATTCGGAGTCATTCTACGCGGACAGAATATCTTCGAGCACAATATTCACAGAGATCCCGATGGATCCTTTGCCAGAACATATTTTATGATCATAATCTGCAAAAATATCAAAATCATCAGCTTATAATGCCAGTAGATATGGCAGTTAAGATCATAGTTTAGTTTAGCAATATAACCCTAGCCGTTGGGGCACCTGAAACAGAAATTACCTCCTACTGCCCATAAAAGCAAATTTAAAACAACATATTCTATGTAGAACAAAAACTTCGAGTACAATGCTTACAGAAATCCCAATAGATTACCAGCCAGAGAGCTCATACTCAGCGTCCACAAAAAGCAAATGATGATACACTGACGCGAAAATCAGGTTTAGAATTTTTTTCGTATAAATTGTCACTAGAAATTAAATTTTAGCTTTAACTATTCAAGTAAAATCACACCAAACGTGGAATAGGCATTGGTATTTTTAATATTTTCCGCAAAAGATTTTTTGGAAAAGAAACGAGAAAAAAATCCTGGCGTTTTATCTTCTAAATTATAGCTACGCATCAAATTATCAAGAGGAGAGAACTTCAGGATGAAGAGATAAAATGAGAATTAGAAAAGTCTTCCTTTATCGCTCCACAACCACGATGCATAGACTCACACCCGACCACACATAGGTGGAAATGAAGGAATCACACCATCGGTGCAGTCTCGTCAAGAAGAACGAGCGACAAATGCTAAATAAACTCGCGCTCCTCATCTGACCGTGCAGTAAATTTCCCCGCCAAACGTCAAGACCATTCTTTACACTCGCTGCCCCGTCGTAATTCTAATGAAATCTCCACCATCTTTACGAGGCATGACCAAGGGCACGAATTAGCACTCTAAAAAAGACGGTTCCTGAGACCTTTCACCCTCTCAAAACGACCTGTCCTCTTCTCGAGGGTATTGGTCAGTTAATTCAAGCATTAACTCGTGAATGACGGTCGCCAAGGATGACCACTTTGTTATTTTCCGGCGATGATGACCGCAATATTCTTTGTTTAACCTCGCCATTTAAATATGCAAGGGAGAATTTTATCGAGTGCAAGCCAGGGTCTCCAATAATAAAAGTAAGAAACATCAGGCAGCACTGATTTACTGATAATTGACTCAGTACGGAGAAATGTCTACAGAAAAGAGCAAACATCTCATTGAATAGGCAAAGATAGAGTAGTCGAGAGAAAACAAATTAATAACCCTAACTCCGAGTGATTTATTCAATCGTCCTTCAGATATTTCGCACCTCGATAATTTCATCATATATTTGAGAGAAACGATTCTTCAAAGTTGGAGTAGACGCCGAAACAATATATGATTTGTAATAGTTTCTCGTAATATTATTTTTAATTATTTAAAAATCGTTTTGGCGTAAAAACATTGACTGAAATTGGAGTTTACTTATTGATTTGGAATGATAGTCACCGTTTTAGAAAGAAAAATATCAAAAATCTAGGGTACTACCTTAGGGCTACCATTCAGGGCTTACTACGCATCAGGAACCGAGCTTAAATGAAATAAGTAACTCAAATTTCATGATGAGTAATGCTGACAAAATTCAACGAAATATTAGACCTAGCTCAGTAGAAAGCATGCATGAACAATTAATTAGGAATTAAAATAACAGTGATAATTTAACTCGTTCAAAAAATATTGTAATAAAACTGGAGACTGAACACTTTACACGCTATCTACATGAGTAAATCGCCTTTTTAAACGGATTTTACTCATTTATGTTGTTTAAAGCTTTGAGTAAAATCTAGAACAGCCCATTTGCCTCCATGACGCATGGGACGCGATGAAATTCAGCTCAAGTCCAACGAATCGAAGAGATAACTGCATAGAGCACATGAAATAGATAAGCACAGAGAAAACATGAAAGAGTGCTGAAGTGGGTAAAATAGCTAAGATAGAGCACGAGATTTTTTTCATCAATCATAAATCAAATATAATGAATGACGCAAAAAGGGGAGTCATAGAAACGTCCTAGGATTTCATTCCCGTAAAAAAATTGGGCTCGGAATTTTCAGAGCCGCTGGCTTATCACATTCCACCATGTCGTAACTGAATAGGCATTCGCACCCCGCATTTCCGAAACGTAGAAATTGGGGCATATATATTTTTATCGGATCATCTAACCTGAGGCTATCCGCAGAGAGAACAAAAACATTAAAGTTATGGAATTTAACAAGAGAAAAACATAACATTTCGAAACACGTCGCAACATCCCTCTTTATTTAGTAACCTTCCTTTCCTTTCCCTTCAAAAGTCTTTATCCCACCGTATTCTAGAGCCTCAGTGTGTTTCTCAAAAGAATCAGCGTGCCGTGGAAGCTATACCAGTAACTAGGTGACCTGGCAGACCAGAAGTCGCACGAAAGTTTTCCGAAGGCCTCCGCAGTGCCTGGGTAATGTCTCGAGTGTAACTGTCGTCCAGCAGGATGAATCAACGTGGGAGGAACCCGAAAGCCCTCGAGACAGAAGTCGAACGTTTGAATCCCACATAGGAATGTCGTGTTCGTCCTAGAATTAAGATCTAAGGCTAGACGGTGCGATATAATCTTATCCGTTGGAGAACCTGAAACCAAGACTAAACCTCAAAGTTCTTAAGCTTTGCCTGAATAGGCACTTTTTGTGATAATTAAAAAAAAAAACACCAAAAGCACGAAGATGGTTAATAGTCATTTACGGCAGGCGACCGACAACTGAGGTAACTTGCGTCAGAGAGCACTGGCGGGTGGAGAGAAACCTGGCGTCGGCATCAGTTTGTTCTTGACTATAGGCGCCAAGGGGACCACGATTTAACATCCCATCCGACGGACGGAGTATTGAACTCGAAGTGCTCTCCACATAGCACTCAATTAGGGACCGGTACACCAACGAAATATCCGCCATTGCCGGGATCCAAACCCAGGCCCTCGAGATGGGAGGCCAGTACGCTAGCCACCACACCAACTGGTTTCCTAAAATGATTCCAACATCGATTAAATCAATGCCTGACAGCACCAACCAGAGAAATTTGCGCGTTTGTCTGGTCAGTGGAGGCTAAACAATTGAGGGGCTACTGTGCTACTTTGTGGCGTTCGCATAACCGCGAAAAATATTATTGTGTAGGATTTAGCAATATTTTAGTGGCGAATCATGTTTTACGTAATTTAACCCAGTTTTCTCACAATTTTACACTGTTTCTTGCGGAAAAAAATTACGAGATATTTGCCGATAGCCCCCCCGTCTCCCCCACGTAAGAATGGGTGAGATTCGGCTCGACCCCCTCGCCCCCCTAAACGCCTCACGTACTAAATGTACGCCCCCTAAGTTTACCTTTAACGGTAGAATATCTACCTCCTATAGTTATTTTAAACAATTCATCTACGCTTTCCACGGAAGAGGATTTTGCTCTTGGGTTAATGACAGAGTCGTTGGGCAGGGGTGTAAGGAAAAGACTAGTGAAAAGTTATGATATGGAGCATGGTAGTGTAGGGCGCGGAAAAACGGAGGAAAGGAGAAAATAGAATTCGTGCTTTTGGATTCGTGCTGAATATGGAGAAGGATGAAGAAGGTGGGTAGAATGGCAGACGAACGTGAAAGTGTTCAGGATAATGGGGGAGAGAACAGGTTGAATGAGTAAATTAAGAGAAGGCAAAGGGAGTGGAAAAAGGTTATAAGGGGCGACGGTGTTTTAAAGGATGTGATAGAGAAAGATTGTTGGGTAAGCGGATTGTAGGGAGGAAAATAATGGAGAGTTTAGATATAATAATAGCGTGTATAATGTATGCGGAACTTGAAGAGAAACATCATATGATAAATACGATTCAGCGTAAGAACATATTGCCCACCAAAACATGCCATAACTGGTAGAACATTAATAATAAATTATCGTTAGGAGCTAATCCGTGATGGGCAGGTGAGTAACACATTTGACTAGCAACCCCGAGATATTTGATTCGAATCCTGCTTCGGTAAAAGGGTGAAGTATTTGTTATATGGTTCAGTTAGGTGAATTCTGAAATAAAACCTAAGCAAATACTGACTCGCATTCCTCGCCAACTTAAACAAAAGAATGGAGATTGAATACAAATTTAATTAAAAATCGATTACAAAGATGTCAGCGAAAACATGGGAACAAGGAATCGCTCGTGAATTGGTACGTTGGTACCTGATATTTAGCACCATGGCTGCTGAATCAATTTCAGAAGGTGAGACAGTAAAGGAATACATGGTGTCAGGTTCTAACTGGGGAACTGTATTATACCCTATGACACCTTCCATTTCCAACGAAGGTTTAATTCCTCCGCCTTTTTTTGCACACTCTTAAGAGTACAGCATGGGCAAATGTTATATTACACCACACCTTTGGCCGCAAAAACCTTTTCAAATTTTTTGAGAAAATAATATTTAATAAATTATTTTAGCATAGTTTATTTAAAGTATTTCGTGTATCTTATATACATTTTATAACGCCTTCTATACTGTAACGGCACAGGTATGCCTACCGATTTTCCATTGTTTACTACTAGAACGATTGACTGGGTTATTCAATCCAAGTAATAATTAAATCGCAATTGAAATTAACGCATAATTTATCGAATCGCTCTCCATAGGAAGACGTAGAGCTAAGAGTCGCACGGCGTCAATTATAACTCATTTTTATCCAATACAACCCGTTCTCTGTCATCATTCCTAGTCATTCCCCCATGATGAGACAATCTTTCAACCCCCCTAAAGTCAGAGGGGTTGCTAGCAGTTAGCAAACGTATCCCGATCTCCAGCCAATGCCCGCGGCGGTCGAAACCCCTATCAGCCGCAGGAAGGCCAAGGGCGAAGTTCGGGGTCGACCCTCATCCCCGACCTGAATCCTGCCCCCGATCAACGACTCCCCCTGGCAGCCGTCGTGTGACAAGACCCTTAACGAAAGGCGCGCGGCTTGGCCAGGGTAGGGGGGATGCGAATGCGAAGTCAGCGCGGCCGAGTAGAGATGGCAGCACGGTCGACTGAGAGACACGGTGACGAACTTCCGTTTCAATAGGTCCATCACTTAAGGCAAGGCAAATTCAAGCGCAATAGAATTTCCCAACTAATGTAAGGTTCACGTGACATATTTAATACCTAATACACGGGATTAAAATATGAATATTTCATTAACCTTCTTTATTCTTTGCTCAACAAATATTTAGCTACGATAACGACCTATCGACGACAATATTATTAAACATAAATCAAGATTATTGAGATACTTCGTTCAAATATTTCACACCAATTAAAAGCACATTGCCTCTTGTCCTAACGTTATAACGAGGAGTCCCATAAATCCATGCCGTAGGGGTGCCACATCAGCTAAAAAACATCGAGTGGTCAATGTCTCGATGTTTATAAAAGTACTCACCACTCACTCATTATTCATCGACAAAAAACATCGATGTATCGAGTTTTATGCCTTCATATCCGAGGTTAGGTATTATCATAGAGGTATTAGGTATTATGCATAAGAAATTTTGCATCTTCTTAAAAACTTGCAATTTTGAAAATTATTCGGAAATCGGACCTTATTTAGTAAAATATTGATAAATAATGCGCAAATATTTTTCCATTGAATTTATTTTTAAACATAGAAAACATATCACTGTTTCATAATGAAATAAAGATAAATAAATATAATACAGCAAAAAACAAATAACAAAATAAAGTAGGTGTAGGTACCTGTTCCCTAAAAATATTCTAAGCTTGGTAGGATAAAAAAAATCGAATTGAAAAACAGTGGGTTTAAAACGTTTAAACCTCCCAGTATCGGTAAGGAACATTCTTTGCTCAATATGCAGCGACCCTAACCTACTCCTGTTACAAGCTGTTAGCTGATACAATCCTCTCAGAAGGTACTGATGTAGGCATGGTGGATCATGTTCTTGGAAGGCAACACTGGGATGAAAACATAAACGATTTTATAACTTCACTTGTTTCCCTACACGCGAACGATATATGGCGTAATTAGGAAGGTTCGTTCGTATTCTTAAGGCTTATGATAATCAGAAAAATGAATCATTGGTCAACCAAAAAAATTTATTATACCGCTCGTTTTCTAAAATATCGCTGCGATGTTGAGTGTTTTGAAAACATCGAGTCGATGTTCCATCGATTATCTTACCATTCGATGTATCGGCAAAAAAACATCGAGTAGTCCGATACATCGATGTCGATAAGACATCCCTACCCTGTCAGGATTTGAACCCACGACCTTAGGTTTGACCCTCATTAATTGTTTCTGAGGTATTACATCTAGCGTTAGAAAAGTATCGAATATGTACTAAGGTTAACCTTGGCGACTGGTTTCGAATCGCGACAGAAGATTCATTGATAAAGGAACCTATTCGAAACCCATTTACAGAGAATTTTAAATTCGATGCTTCGTCTTCAATTCGTCCGTCGAATGGACCAAAAATCGAAGGAACCCTTACCACAGTTAGCTAACAGTAGTAGTTCTTGCGCATAACACAGTGAAAATACCTATCTGTAGTTGTTGGGGAATTAGACCAGCATCTGAAAGCAATGAACCAGATAGTAAGAGTATTACCTACATACTCTACGAGATCGGGGTCAAAATCCTAGTAGAAGCTTCGGTGAAATTTCTAATCGGATACTAAATAGAAAACATTTTAAGTACAACACTCCGTCTTATGAATGGGACGCTAAAATATTGACCTCTTGGTCAATGGTCTGCTTTTCGACAGATAAGAGCAGGCCGATATTAACGCCGCTTACACCTCTACACGCCGCTTTGAGGCACCTTTAAACATGGGAGTTTAAAACCATCGAAAAATCATTTATAGTCAACCTAATCAATGGAGTCGTTTACTATATTTTTTATTGCCGAATATGGCAGAGTTTGTAAAATAAAAAGACCCGTATTTTTCCGTTTTTTGATCCGTTAAACAGTTCTCGAGTTATAAGCGGCGAAAAACTAACCCTTTCGGAAAAGTGGGTGTGGTGCACCTCTGACGTATATCACCTTCGTCCAATCACAACTGAGCCCGCGAAGCTACTTCCCCCTATCGCAAAGGGGGGGGGACACAGCTGACTCCGCCAATCGGAGGAGTTACGACAGCATCTGTGCGAGCAGACCTTCCGAGAATCCCCCTCCATTCCCTCCCCTTCTCATACGAGCAGTCAAGGACGGGAGGAAAATGACGTCAATGTTATCAGAGCAGCTTTTTCGGTGGGCGTCACCTTTTGCTTATTTTAATTTTTGATTTATGATTGAATGGTTGTGGTTAGAAGATTAATTTTTTCACTACATTTCTTTTTTCGTTTCCATCTAACAATTTCGTGTACAAAATTGCGATTTCGGTTCCGAGTAAACGCCCCCATTTGATACAGGCTAACTTCAAATGAAAGTGATGCTAATACCAAATGAATAGTAACAGTATTTGATTTTAGGCGCTGAAACAACTATCATTATATCGGGCATGATCGTAATCCTACGACAAACACAATACCCATTGGTTGGATTCAAACCGGATATTTCGCCATGACAGTTCTGAGTGACACCAACCTGGCTACCAAGGCAGGTTCAAGAACCAAATGTAAACCTGTTCAATAATCGAATAGAGTAAATAGTTTCGAATTTAACTCGAATAAATCGGGGAAAGGTACGAGCGGGAAAACAGCATCCTTAGGCATTTATTTTGAAAATGAGGAGTTTTCATAAATAATTATGGAAAGATTATCAAGTGTGGAGGTACTATTTCTATGTGGAGGTAAAATGTGATGAGAAGACAAAAGAGCGATGCTATTTTTCACTAGTTAGGCCCCACCTTGAGTATGCAGCAAG
The DNA here is from genome assembly GCA_933228895.1 of Platycnemis pennipes. Lineage (NCBI taxonomy): Eukaryota > Metazoa > Arthropoda > Insecta > Odonata > Platycnemididae > Platycnemis > Platycnemis pennipes. The sequence continues at coordinate 66,027,786 of OW121857.1, read as the reverse complement.
TGTACGGGATCCTAATGAATTAGGGTTGATCAGAGAACTAGACAGTGTGCAGCGTAGAGCAGCTAGGTTCGTTAAAAGGTGTTACGATAGGTTGCGTAGCGTTTCAGAATTAATAAAAGAATTAGGGTGGGAATCATTAGCAGGGCGTAGGTTAAAGTACAGATTGAATCTATTAGAGAAATTTCAATCGGATAGCTTTACTGAAGATGTTAGGCAAATATTAAAAACACCAGCGTATTATGCTAGATTCGACTAGATAAATAAAATTAGAGAGATAGATTGTCGTACTGATAGATTCAACATGGCATTTTTCCCCCGTACTCTAAGAGAACAGAATAGGCAGCATAGCAAAGGGATAGGTAGGGGAAATGTTTTAGAGTATTCTGTAGTGCATGATGCATATATTAACCCCTTAAATACTATATTTACTAACAATCAAGTTGCATGAGACAATATAGTTGCTAGTTTTCATGTTAGTAGTGCATGCTTGGTGATCTTCACCCCCTGCCACACACCCTCGCGGTGGCTTGCAGGGTATCGCGCAGATGTAGATGTATTTTATTCGTTTCATCGACCTCAAATGAGAGGAAGACCGATTCTAAATGTAAACTATGCCTACAGCTATACGCTTTTCGGGGTTTCGGCAGGTGCAAGTGTCGCTGTGCAGACACGACGAGTGGCTACGAGGGATATTGTATTTTTAGGGTCGTCACCCCCCGTACAACCCAGTGATCCCTGCCAACGAAACACCCCACTGCGGAACCCCCATCGGAGAGTCCAAGGTCACACAACTCGCACCATCTCCACCATGTAGCCAGCTTCAACTCCAACAACAATACTTCGGAAAGAGAACTTCGGTGATTCCAAATAACTCAGAATAACAAGCCTGTTCCTTTCTGTGATCATTTTTCGCACAAATTGATAGTGCCCGGGGCCGTTAGGCACGCCAAAATATGATTCGGTGATGACAAGACAAGAACAACTTGCCGGTACATAACGGACGTAAAATTATCTAATGGTCTCACAACAGCGTTCGTGTCGCAACTGAGTGACTTGAAAAAAAAGTGCCGTGTTATACATTCGAGCTTGAATTAATTTGGAGTGGACTTGAAAATTCGAGAATAACTAGTGTTTTGCCGAAAGTCAGATACTTGCCTGTTGATTGCTTTTAAGTGGTTTCGCGTGCATCATGGGTAGTTGAAAATCATTATCGAAGGAACGGATTTTTTTTGCGTTGAAGTTAGTATATTACGATTTCCAATGATTACCACTTTTACGCTTAATACCAAGGATAAGATCAACTTTCTAAATGATAAAAAATTGTAAAAGGAACGAATATTGAATAAAGCGCACATATCCAGGTATATAATCCTCATTATCAGATCAATAATGTGAAAAATTAGCAACTTGAAGGCATTTTCAATAAAGGTATGGAAAAACCGGTCTCGATTTTTTTATTTGGGTCATGAATGAAAAAACTGGACTTTTTCTTCGTTATTATGATTTTCAATCGAACATCGATTTCATCATTTGCTGAACGAGCGATATGAAATACAATTATTCCAATACAGCGCTCTAGAGGACGGGAATAAGTCCTCAATCCCTATTACCCCTTACCCCGAAGTAAGTCCTTCCAACCACTACCACGGCATTTAGGTCCAGACTTACATTCCTTCCTATCAGCCATAATGATTTATACCTTTAATCCTCTTGAAATCTTCATATATTCAGCCTGCCTTAAAGCCACCCAGTATACCTGTTCCTCTCTTCCATTTTGAACCCTTACCTAATATCCTCCACCCGATCATGTTCTTAAACATTCCAGTACCTCTAAAAAAACGCACCCACCAACTTTTTTGCTCTATTCTAATCTCACCAACTTTTCTTCTCCTACCATATTCAACTCCGCCTCATTTGTTCTCAGAGGGGGTAGGTTTGGGGGGTAGGGGTAGGTTTGGGGAAGGGGGGTCCTTATGATAATCAATAAAAGGTGGACGACGAGACCGCGTTGATCCGGGCCTAAGATTTAATGCCTTAACTGGATAAGTTAAGGGGTTTAAAAATTTAAAATTAAAACTTCTTTATCCATATTCATAACCTTGACGACGTCGTCGCGGCGCTGAGGAGGCCAAAAGAAAGAAAGAAAAAAAAAGAAGACTCCTGGGGGGTGGGGAGGACTCTTCCTTCCGCCGCTTTTTACGTCCACTTGAGCAAGAGGACGCGAGGCGGGAGATTCCAAAGATGTTTACTCTGCGCATGCATTAAAATTGCGCCGAACAACTCTCTCACCTGCTCCAGCTAAGGGGATCATGCGAGGATGTACACCCCGACTCAATTTTCTGGGTCGGCTTCTTAACTTCCCGAGTCTTGCCCCCACTCGAAAATAAAAAGGGATCATGAATTTTAGAATTACGCCCCACTGTTACGGCAACCTAATTTCCGTCTTTTCCATTTCCCGACGCTGCTCATTTCACCGCAAAACTTCCCTATTTAATATTTTCCTACGTACTCTTACGTTTAATTTGATATTATCCCTGCATTAAAACATATGCTACGGAAAATAAAGGGACAAACCTTTTCCTGAAGTGGGTTTTTTCGTAAAGCAAGTATAATAATCCTCAATTTTTTTCCACAGTCGTGAATACTTTCATACGTCATAATTTCTATTATAACTAGATATATACTATTGATAGATATATGTTGTGCATATTTTATAATTTATCATTATTTTGAATATATGGAATCAATACCCTTCTATACTTCTCTAATTCAATTTTTAATTGTGCATATCATGCAATTATATTTTATGCGTAATTTTTTGAACAGGGGTTAGACGTCATAAGGGATGGTTTTGTCTCAATATAGACTCACTAAAGACGTATTATTACTATAATGCCGCAAACGGTAGCTCTAACCTTGACTATTTTGTGCAACATCTTCACTACTTGAAACGCTTCTTCTGTAAATATTCTACTTCCTATCCCATTTATTTTTTCTTCATTAAAATTTTGATGTGCCGTATTGTTACGATCGTACAGTAATTTTGAGACGTAGTACTTGAATTAGATTATCAAGTGCTCCTACGGCGTATGGTTATCTCGCGCCAGAGATAACTTAACCAGACACGTAAGCTATATATTTATTTTAGAAGTCTTCACGGGTCTTCCACCGGGATAAGCTTTTAACAGAAGCCGAAGAATAATATCTTACAGATTTGGATATCGATCTTACTACCCTAGTCAGCCATCATTTCAGCTTGATTAATTTAGCCCTATATTTCTCCGTCTATTTTTTGATATTCAAATGGATAACTAAAAAAAAGGAAGGAACAGGCACGTAACCATGGGGGGGGGAGGGGGAAGTCTTCTGGTGCTTAAGCCCCTCCCAGAAACTTTTTCCCAATAATTTTGTTGTTCTGATTTTAACTGGGAATTATAACCCCGATTACACTGCATAGAATTCAAGTGTTAAGTGACTTGAAACGTGACAACTAGTTTTATACATGCGAGTGGTTAATAATTGCTCTTTTCAATCTCAGATGTATGTGTTGGTTGAACTTTTGTTCCGGGGTCGGTCAAATTAACTGCTACATAACGAGGTAAGCAGAGAACCTAACCAGTGAGAAGAGACAAGTATGGGCACTATAAAAGTAAATACCAAGCACCGAAAATTAAGGAAAGAGATTTGTAACATATTGGCACCGAATGGGCAAGGCTGATTAGTTTATTAGTTTCAAGTTACGCAGGACTTAGTTACCCCTCCCCCCCCCACGCAAATTTCTGACTACGTGTCTGGGAAGGACGACGCTACGTTTAAAAGGGATTTGGGAAATGTAATGATTAAGCGTAAAATTAATTCCCGTGCATAAATACGAGCGCATAAGGAATCTGAAGGGGACAGAGAAAGTCGAGGGCAGAAAATTCTCAAGAAATAAAAACACCTCGTTTTCCAGTCCAAATGGATTCTGGCCGCGTACGAGATGTTACAGTACATCGTGTCAGATTGGCATTACGCTTCCACTCTGGCGGGGAGAACGCAAGAACGCGAATGCAGTCGTTGGGGACGCGTTATGCGCTCGAGGAAGCGATAATCCCGTTGGAAATGCACGGCGATTCAAGATATGGTCGCGATTCCAATTGGCCGGAGGCGTTAGGAGTCTCGTCTCACGTCGACCGGGGTCATGCGCAGACACAACGACTCTTCCCACTTCGAGAAAATGTCCCGACCAGACTGCACTGCTATCTAGAGTGAACTAAGATACTGCGTCCGGTAATTTGGCACAACGTAAAGGTGCTCGACTTTGGTCACCGAAGACCGTCCAAAGAATGACCCTGCAAAAGATAACGGACTAGAATATGCACGCAAGGTACTTGCAGACGTAGGTACATGCAGGTGAGCCATTGTATCTGCACACAACTCTTAACTCTTATTACACTAACCATAAACTTGATATTACAGCAAAGGTTTCCATGTAGCTTATTGTTGAATGCCTTCCTTTCCAGTTTCTCTCCAGCATTTTCTATTCTATGGTGTCAACAGTTTTGCAATAACTCCTGCCCGCGTCTTCCGCTCAAAGATACTAGTTTACAATTTCCTTACATACTCTGTTCTCCTATTGGTTGGTTTCTGGAACACCGGTCCGAAAAACGGCGAAAAAAATTCTTCGTTAGCAGAAATACTCGTTAAAAATACTCGAAAAAAACAAAAGCAAAAGAGTTGGACGTCAACATTGATACGGTCAAACAAGATATTCGGCTCATAAATTTTCATTTTATGCGCGCCAATGGTAATTCACTTTAAAAACAGCGCTGCCTGCGGCAAGCGATGAAACCAATGCCAACAATGAATCACCACGAGATGAATAAACGCGCGAAAATCACGTTAAAAACTTTCGTTATTTCCCTGCCGGAGAAAATTCCCTTAAATGGGACGTAAAAGCGAAACTGGAGATGTAAACACCATAAACCGAAATGAAGGGAGGGTGGGTCCCAAAACGAAGATCATTAAGCGGAAGTCATCAAAAGAAGATCACCAGGCGACGAGGCAATCGTACGGCATTAAATGTGGAATCACCTAATCCCTAGGAGTCGTCACCAAGGGTTTTATCACCGGGAATCACAGGGCCTAAGTCAACATTCGATTAAATGCTTCGCGAATCAGATTCGGGTGGCCGGGAAATCCACAACTGTCCATTACACGAAAATAGTCAGAGCATACATGGAAGGAAACGGGTCATCCACGAATGAATACCCTACGGGAATCCTAGAGATTAATTTTAACCTAGATACGGTCGTCCCTCAACCCCACTGTTGACTGTTTAGGTTTGCAGCAGAAAAATCGGTCATCCCAGAAAAAAAACCACGGGAGACGAGAATTACAACTTTCAGTTTAAAAAAATAAGGAAATCCGGGAGTGATATAAATTTCCCCTGTTTTGTCATCGCCCACGGGGCATAAATTTAAGTCTCCCTGATCAAAACAAATAAACAAGGGAGTTGCAACGCGAAAACAAAAATAAACTCCAAAAGCCGTAGGAATTAATTTGGCGATTTAATTCAATGACGCAATCCTCGTCGAGGAATGCCTTGGAGAGGGGAATGGAGGAAGTGATATTTCCGAAAAATCTAGGGGAAAAAAGGGATAAAATGCTAAAATACTTTGGGTTCCCATTTTGCGCTAAGCTCATTAAATACGCTATTTCGTGCACACAAATCTGGGACTACGCACCCGGGGATCGGGTCGGAATGATGGCTATAGTACTGGCTTTCCATTCTTAAGGCCCGGGTTCAAATCCAGTGACGGTGGCAGAGGTGTTTCGTTACCATATCGGTCCTTACTTGGGTGTTGTTCAGTACTCCGTCCGTCGGCAGGGACGTTACATTGTCGACCCCTTGTCGCCTTTTGCCAAGAGCTGGCTAATGCCGGCGCAGGGTTTCTCTCCATTCTCCTTCCGTTGTCTGGGCTAATCCTACCCCCACCATATCGCTCACCTATTACAAATGGCACAAATCACCTTAGCTGAGGATCATCTCCACTGCATAGGAACAGCTTAGCACCTCAAGAGTGGCAAATATTCACTTTTCATCCCCGATGAAAATTATAAAAATACTTATCATACCTTCCGAGGTGTACACGTACCACCATCCATAAAATCTAGCGAAAATATTATTAAATTTCTAAAGCATGTAAATCTATGGCTAGTGTAAATAAGATTATAGACCTAATTTAATTTCGTTTCGTGATCTCATTTCTTGAGAGTTTTTCTAACGAATATTCATTCCCATTCGTGCAACTTCTATTTGATCTAAATGTTGTACCTAGCCACTATTGCATTTTTTTGTTCAGAAAGTGACTCCATCAACAGGAAAATACAACAGGGGTTACAAACATCCACTGATTGTGTCAATGATAGTATCAATAACCTTTCCAATTTTTACGACTAATAAACCATATTATTATTAATATATTATGCTATTTCAGTCGCCCGCAAGTCTCCGGACACGGAAACGGACGAGTCTTCCCGTTCTTGTAAGCCAAGGAGACGCTAAATTATGCACGCATTAATCATGGATTTAAGATTCGTAATCGGAGCATAGCATCTTTCCAGATAATCTCGTCGGGCATCTTCACGATAAATTATAAACACGTGCCAACGCCCTTCCCACTGTAAACCTTCAAGCACTTCTTCACCCTGGGGTGCAGTCAGATCTGGACCGGCTTACTCCGAGATACTCGGTAACATCTTCCCGAGCGATCTCCCGGCCGTTTGTCGGCTTTAAAAGCTCGGAAACCCGCCCGCCGACTGGTTCTAGCCAACCCCTTTCGCTGGAGCCGAAGCGACGCAGCTGTTACGCAAACAAATCGCTCCCGAGGAACGCCGAACGCGAGTGAAGACCCATTCGGCCGCGAAGACTCGAATCTACTGCAGTTTCCACTTCGGCGACGCTATTTATCTCCACCGAAACACGTGCCAAGGGGGAGAGTTTTTAAATTGAAGACCTAGGGGACATTCGTACTCGAGGAAAAAGACTCTCGACATCGGGGAGGTTCGATAAGCGGTCGGAAAATCGTGATAGCGGGCTAAACACACCGTCAACACCTCTTTTTTTTAAGGGTGACCAGACTTGTTACCATCGAGATGGACTCTCCGATACGAGAGCCAAGCTCAAATACACAAGTCCAAGGATTCTAAGATAAAATGTCTATTACATCAACAAAGCGCCACGGAAAATACCTGACAAAAACGAAGCACTCTGAATTATTTTATCAAGATTGCAACAGGGGTGACTTAGACCGTCAAACGAATGCACTTCACACTTTGCTATTCTCTTCGCAAATAATCGAATATAGGTACACAGGCGCATTTGTTGAACGTTAATGAAAATCCGTGAATACTTCAAATAAGATCCATGAACGCATTTGTACTTTTAGAGATAGATGGATAATAAGGTTAGGATTGGCACCTCTTGGCAGAGGAGGAAGGAAGGAGAGAAACACGGCATCAGAATTAGCCTAGTTTTAACGAATCACGCCAAGGGGACAATTGTTCAACGTCCCAATCACCGTACATTGCAGTGAACCTTTCGTCTTACTCTCTAAACAGTACATAATAGAGTAGGAACCAGTATACCACTAAAAACCTAGTTACTGCGGGGATTCTAGCCTAGGCCATCGGAGTGGGAAACTAGTACTCTAGCCACCACACTGACCCAATTAATTTCAGGCTTAGTTTCGTCTAAATGAGCAAATCACAAATAAGATTTACTATCCAAAACGACAACGAATCGCTAGAGCTTGAGGCTATGTACAACAAAATAGTAGCGACCTTACGTAATACCGTGTCTGGCCAACAATCCTACGCAAACCCAAACTATAGTCGTCTAATCCTGCTTTGAGTTCCAAACCCTTTTCTCCCTCAGGGTACGAGCACTCCAGCGCGGATTCTCCAAATCCCACCCAGCCTGACATCTCCCTCCTTAAAATTCAACGGCCAAACTCCGCGTCCCAGCTCTCCTGAGGAGAGCCACTCAAATTGAACCGCGAGGGGGAAGTCTTTACCCGCGGATCGACAACGGGGCCTCCCTCAGAGAGGACGAAATGGGTCAAAAAGGAAAGACGACAAAACGCTTAAAGAGAATCCTTGCGACTTTTTTTCCCCCGGACCGAAACACGTCCGACAGCGCTCCCTTCCTTTGACGGTCGGAATCGTCGCGATGTCAAACATCGCGAGCATCACGTAGTCCCTCGAAGATAACCCAATTTCTCTCGAGGCCCTGGAACAGTTCGGGGCCACGCGAGTGAGAGGGGGTTTCACGGAAATATTCCAAGAATCCACTCCCGCGAAGAGAATCCCTCTCCTCGTGTGTGCTAAGACAACCTTCGGAGCGGGGCGTAAATAAATATGCGAGGCCCAGCGGGGTCGGGGCGAGTCAGTGGAAGGGTTATCGGCCGGAGGAGGCGGGGGAGGCCGCGGGAAAGGGTCGGTCCTCCTCCCCTTCTGCACACACGTCTAAATCGGGGAGATTCCTGGGGCCGAGCCGGGGTTAACAAACAACGAGAAAAGAAACGAGAGCGAAAACTTGAGCGATTAAGACAGGGAAGGGAGAGCACTTAAAAACACTCTTCGCGGCCAGGATTTTGGAGTTCAACGTTCCCTCTTCGTAATCTCCCGAAAGGAAACGGACTAAAACTTCACTGTGCTGCAAACAGTGGTTTCGTACTGATTCGCAAACGGCCGGACTGCGAAAAGTTCGGATTTCCACTGAGAAAGATAGCCTTAAGACCTCCCAAACAGCACTCAGTACCATTCTCGGTAGTTTAGTCGTATCTAACGGCTAATAGTCACACGAAGTTTCAGTTATTTCGACTCGAAAAAAATATCAAGGGCGCGGTGTAGGGCTCTGATTAAACACAAGAGGTTTTCTTGGCGGCACTTGAAATACTGTGAATATCACGGCAAGTATCAGTGCATCAGAAACAAACTGTTTTACTGTCCAGTCGATCGGAACAATCAGTTTCTCACTCTAATGGAAAACATGAAACATTCCGAACACTAAGCGTTGTGGAGTTAACCACCGATCTCGGAAAAAAGACAGCTCCATCGGTATCGCATTACTTCGGGAAAAAACAACGAATAACGGGAGAAGTATCATAATTGCGGCCCACCGCGATCGCTCTCGTTATTATTAACCACTGCAATATTTACAGCGGAGTTTAAACGATTGGTTTGGAACGCAATCACAAGATTAAAACAGTAGTTCTTAAATAAAAACTGCATATAATTGTATATATGATGCAAACTGCATAATCATTTTCCTTACTATTCCTAGAGTGTAGTGTTTACAAGTCTCTCACTATCCTTCCAAGTATGATTCTACGGAGTTGAAGCAGCAGGAGTCCATAAAAATGTAAGGAACAGCTGATGACGAACTGGCCATTGGTGCATCGTGGAAATCAAGTCCGTGATGATGGTGCTCTTTCAAAGGAATTATCCATCCTTTCGAAATTTCCTCATGTTTTCTCGAGTTCTAAAATTCCTGACTTTCCTAATTGCATAATGCCTTACTAACCAGTATTCACTTCATTGGTATGCAGATACTAACCATCTTCGTAATATAACATGTCTCCATAAAGTAGTATCAATGTAGCTCAAAAATTGTAAGTACATTGTAAGTAGTGCATGTTTACTGATCTTCAACCCATATCACACACCGTCGCGTTACATCGAAGGATAATACGTATATGTAGATGCCCAATTCCAACCGTTGAACTAAAAAGATTAATGAGCAGGAAATAAAAAGAGGTACTCCGTACGCAACAGAATACTGAAATCAACGAAGATCTTATTTTGTCACGGGGACGCTGGGATCCTAGAATAACAGAACACACAAACACGAAGAGCCAGGACTTTTTGGCAAGAGTCGCGGAAATATTGCCCGGGGAAGCGACACGGGCGTTAGTCACCTTTTCATTCACTCACCACTGAAGCAGGGGGAGACTCCTTGCCGTCGGCGGGGCGCCGCGCTAACCGACTTCGCGGTCAGGCTGTGCGACGAGGCCTCGCGACGCCCGGGAACGTTGAATCAGGGGCGGCGGAATATCCGACAGCCCGCGCAGGGCCCGTTGGTCCCCGGGAACGGGCGTGGGGAGAAGCGACCGGTCGGTGGACGTCTGTGCGGAATCCCACCGTGACCGTGGGTCGGAGAGGGGAACGGTATGAACGTACTCCCTCGGAGAAAGCTACACCCTTCCTACTCGATCCTGCCGACGGAGGCGGAAGCTTTGTGTCGGGGAGAGTAGGAAGACCTGAGCGAAATGGGACTCACACAAGAGATGAACACGCGGCGACCGGAACAGAAAAATATCCTCCACAAATCACGACGATCACTCAAGACGCACCAAAACACACTCTTTCTTTTCAAACTCACTCACAACACTCGCACACCGTTATGTATCCCTTAAGAAACAAGCGCGGAGACACGTTAACATCACTCAAGATCGAGACGGGGGTAGACGACGTTGGCGGGACATAGCTACCGTAAGCAGCGAAGCTTTCGGAGAGACGGAGAGCGAACGATGAGGCGCCTTCCTGCTTCCACGAAAATACAAGGCAAGAGATAGAGAGGATGAAGGTGTTGCAAGCAAGAGGAAGGGGAGGTGAACACTTCGAGTATATTTCCCAGGGGAAGGACACAGGGGCGGAGTGGATTCCGTGGACTAAAAAGAAGAAGCGACTTCTCTCCTCTTCAGGATCGGGGTTAGAACATTGGGTTGAGAAAGAGGTGGCGTCACGTGTTCCCTGAAGGCACGGAGGGGTTACTCGCGGGGAGCAGAGAAAATGGGATACGGGGAGAGAGGAAGGGTCTTCTTCTCAAAGGCTCTTGATTTCCCAACCCCTTCACTCAGAGGATATCACTCACTTCCTTGTCCAAGAAATACCGGCACGCGGATATAGAGGACGAGATATGATGCGGTGGGACACTCGCTACCCCTCCAGGTCTGATTGTTGGAGTAGGGTCCGCTGTCCCGTCGCTACTGACAACCGCTCTGATCCCTCAACTATCCTTCGGCACCTCCAGCTTCATCCGCTGTCTCTAGACGACTGGCAGAGCTCGAAGCTGTCGCCGACTCGCGCGCAACCCTCTCCCTAACTCCCCCACCCCCCTGCCGAAGGTTCCCCTCCCCTCCCCGAGGGCAACAGGGCTCCGGGAGGGGGAGTACCTCCCCTCCTCCCCTCTCCGAGAAATCTCCGGCGCGCAAGCGCATGCGCAAAGGGGATGAGAACCCAGAGCGGAAAACGAAAATAGACCCAGGGAAGATGACTTCGACTTCGGGTGCGTTCATCTCGGTCGGAAGGTTTCTTTTCTTCACCTCTCGAGGATAAAAAAAAATGAAACGCCAGCGCCGCGGTTGGAGAGACTGCAGCTCGCTAGCGAGAGCTGCACCTCATCCCGGCAACTCAAACTCGATTCCATGTGACGCTATGAACGCAGTACCCAGCATTCCTGCAGCGACTGGGATGAGCTGCGGGAGATCTCAGAGCCGCTACCCGGAAGGAAACGATGAGAACCGAAGAGGTAGATGATAAAGGACCGCGAACTTCGGAACGAGGATATAAATCAATTGAGTAAATAATAGAGTTGAAAATAATCATTAACCCAGCATTTGACCTTCATTAGTTCCGCAGTTCATGCTGCAAAAGATACATGCGTGGATTAAGAAAGGAGATGAGATAGCCGTTTTACTATTCACTCTATTAGTTTCTCGCACATAAGGAAATGTGTACGTAACTGAAATTCTATCACGAATGTCGATGAAATGCTCGGCATTCTCGGTCATAGCTAGTAAAACGTGACAGGCCATCGTGAGGCATTTGCTAGGGCAGCGCGGTCGACAGCTGAGGTCATAAACGCAATGTAGGAAATGTGGGTAACTGGCCGAGGTAGGATTCTTTTAGGAATCAGAGGAAGGGCGGAGAGAAACCCGGTGTCGGTATAAGCCTGCTCTACACGAAAATTGCCAAAGGAACCACGATTTAGCGTCCCATTCAACGGACGTATTAGTGCACTAGAGGTGTTCTCCACACATCATTCAAGTGGGGGTCAGGATACTAATACAAAATCTCCGCCGGGATTCAAACCCGGCCCTTTGGGATCGGAATCCAATATTCTATCCTCTGCAGCAACCCAATCCTCTTATTATTAAGCTCTAGCCTAGGTAGATAGATCGATAACGTCTCATCCAGATCGTCTCATCAAGGGCCCGGGGTTCTAATCCAACCAACATACATAGACGTTGTGTTTATCATAGCTTTCAAGCTGGGTCAGACGCGCGACGTAGCCTAGGAGTCAATGAACTTAGCAACAAAATTCCACTAACTTCACCAATTTAAAGCTTAGTTAAGATTGTATTTGAATGAGATTTATTATTCCGAAAAGTCCTCATCGACAGAATTCCGAAAAGGAGGTTAAATGACAGGTAAGGAAGGAATGAGTAGAAAAGAATTGACATTTTAGATTAGACGAATAGCAGCATGAAGTAAGCAGGGCAAGAGAGAAAAATCAGCATAGTTGCCTTTCAAATAGGAAATGGGCTGAATAAACAGTCGATCAAGAGCATTATAATAGGTAGAAAAACATTCATAATTATACTTTGGTGTAAATTAAATTCGGTCTCACATTGCATGGGGCATCTTGAATGGCATTGAATCATATTCACCAGCAGATCCGCTGTTGTCTGTGTCAATGCTGATAAAAATTGGCAAGGGTTCCAGCTAAATACGAATCGAAAATAGTGTTCGCACACTGAACGCTTCGCATCTATCCCGGAGGTCCTTCCATACGGTGATGAGTCAATGTCCGGCGATAGCGCGACAGGCACTACGGCGGAAATTCTGGGTAATGGTGATGTGTGCAAGTGAAAATTAACTCGGCCGACGACTAACGGGAGAGATAGACTCATTACAAGCCTGATTCGAAGAATTTTTATGCTTTATCTATCGAATGGAAGCCATCCGATCCAATGCAGCTTTCTCACTTCACATTAATCGTTCTGTTAATCGCGGAGAGTATTCTGGCGACCGACAGATAAGGTCTTATATTATAGGTAAGTATTTGAATATGACTAGATATTTTTCAGGGGAGAAAGGATTAGTGGACTGAAACCCGGCGGCCTACTCTAATACATAGGCGCCTAGTGGTTTTCGGTTTATCGTCCTATCCGACGGACGGTTTACTGAACACGATGAGCTCTCCAAATGCATCTACATCTACATAATACCCTGCAAGCCAAGATAAATGTGTGTGGCAGGGGGTGAATTCTCACCAAACATGCACTACATATCATGCATAAAAAAGGATTAGTATTTATATGCTGTTCTAAACTTCACTTTTTAAAAAGATAAAAATAGCAAAGCAAACATTTAAAAACATGCTGTTAGTTGGGTTAGCTTTAGGTCCTCATACCAACATGCAGCTACCAATGTTATCCATTGCTACACTCGTATAGGATATATATACCGTTATTCATATCCCTAATTGTACGAGGAAAAAAGGGCATTTTGAATCTGTCAGTTCGGCAATCAATTTCTCTAATTTTGTGATTATGGTCCAGTCTACCATAGTAAGTTGGGGTTCGGAAAATATTTTTAACATCAACACTGAAAATACGGTCTTGGAATTAGTTTAAGAAAATAGTGCACAAATAGGGACCAGTATGAGTATGAAAAACCTCTGCTACTGCCAGGATTTGATTTCTAACCCTTGGGGTGATAAACCAGAAGTCTAGCCACTTCACCAGCCCGATCCCTTGCTACGTTCATCTGAGCCAATGAATTCATTATTCCTGGTATCAGACAATTAAAGAGCTCGCAACTTCTTTCTAGAATCTCTAAGAATAGTAATAATTAAACTTTCCCATATCCAAGCTAAATTTCTCCACCGTCTTTTCAAATAAACTTTTATGTTTAACCATCTCCAGCACATTCGGGTAAACATCGAATGACGACACGTCCGTGGAGATAAGCGAAGGTTACAGCTTTTATTCCCAACTCCCTATTCGTTATTTATATAGATTACACTTTAGTAACTCATTGGGAACTTATGCTCAAATTCTGGCACTTTAAGAAAATATTCCTCGCTGGCACGGAAGCAGAGGTCATAAATCTCCCACCTCCAAAGTAACGCCTTCTGTTGGCCAGACTACCTTCCAAAAGCCATAAAACATTAAAGGTGTTACGTGAGCCACTTACATATTCCCTAGTCTATAGAGGAGGAGACGGAAGTACGAGCACTTTATTCTGGCCCGAAGAGGTGTCGCAAAATGGATCCTATGGTCTGAATCCATTTACAGGCTCCCCAAAGTATTTTCCTCCTGCATAAAATCCGAACTACAAGGTAGGATGCAGGAACACACCTGGATCAACGCTATCACCTTAATAAGGCGAGGCAGAGGTGTGATTCCTCACCATACTTGTTCCGGGTTGGTGCACAAGATAGGAAAATATTAAATACAATTGCTAAACAAAGGCGCGTAGAAATAAAAAAAATCTTCACGTTAGCATGCCTTCGCTGATGGTTTTATTACTTGAAGAGACCAGAAAATAAATACAATAAATTTGAAGTGTAATAATTAAAAAGAATATTCAGGTTAAACGGGCTGAAAGATCAATAGTAAAACAAAATAAATTTAAAATTGGCCAAAAAAGTAAAAATCAAACATGATAAAAATTTTTTGGTAATTTTGTTTTCGGCCATCATCAGCAATTATCAATCGGGTTTGACTCAGCTATTAAATCCATTCTCCTATCGGCTCATTTCTTTATAATGGGGGTGGCCAATTCAATGGCGACAGAAATTTCAGTTCTAGATAATACTTTCAAGATCATTGACGAATTCTAGTACTTCAAAAATCTATTTAGTTAAAGGAAAAATGAACAAATCGAAATTCAAAACCGAATCAGAGCAGAAAATTTATGTAAATTTGTCATGAATGATAAGATAGTATTTAAATACTTTCCTACTACAGTTAAATAAAATGGTAAAGACAATGAAGACATGAAATTAGGGAAATTGATTGCCAAACTGACAGATTCAATAAAATACAATTAGGGATATGAACTGCTGTAAATATATCCCATAGTATAAACACAAATCTATCAATGGTTAGCTAAGCATAGGTAGTTGCATGTTGGTATAAGTACCTTAAGCTAACCCAAATAACAGCATGTTATGGCAAGCTATATCTATATCTACGACATACTCTGCAAGCCACCTCGAGGGTGTGTGGCAGGGGGTGCATCCACACCAGGAACAATGACACAACAAACAAAAATGAACACTACAAAACAAACACTACACCTTTAAAAGCTACCTGTGCATTTTATTCTTTTTTGAATTGGGAAGTTTAGATTAGAATATAATTACTAATCCAGTTCATGTATGACATGCAATGAACGTTCAGTGTGGATTCACCCCCTGCCAGACAACTTTATGCCGGATTTCAGGGTATTATGCTAATGTAGATATCACTGCGGGATATCACCACTGTGACCTGAGGGCATAAAACCGTTAGCGGTGAGTCTATTATATCATTAAGTGCTGCAAGATGACCTATCATGTAGAACATATGCTGTTAGTAAGCTATAAGAAAGCTAGAATTCATCAAAAGAATTCATCGTACTTCGAGTTCAGTACTAAGTCCGTCGTGTAGGACGTTAAACGGTGAACTCCTTGGTTCCTTTCATGGAGCTCAGGCCGACGCTGGGTTTCGCTCCCCTCGCCCTTCAATCCCTGTAAATTTCCTTCCTATTCTGAAAGCTGAATTCCTACTGCTCACCTATTCTTAATGTCGCAAATAACCTGAGCTGTCGATCACTTCCATGGAATTACCACGATTACTTCAAAATGCAGTTCTACTGAACGGACCAACGTCCATTTTCAGAAATGCGAGGCATTATCGTCGCAACATTTTCCCGGGAAATATGCGAATATACGAATCGCGGAATGAGGGATAATCACTCAAAATGAATTGATTCCCATAATCCCTTGCCCCGGAAACAAAAATGGTGCCACCAAATTTTTCACGCCCGCTCGGCTTAAAAATGCTCTCATCCGGCAACGGGAACGAGTCAGCAAAAGTGACGGAATGACTGAAGCGCGAACGTTTATGATTTAGGGGAACGATTTCGAAGGAGGACATTTTTGCACGGAAATGTCACGGAGAATAATCAAACGGAACAATCGGACCAAATTTACACGGCGACTAACGCGAGCACAAATTGGTTTAATATCCTTCTTTACAATAATACAGTTATAAATATGAATAGCTGTAAATATATCCAATCGTATGAATACAAGAGTATCAAATGGAGAACATAGGGAGTTGCATGTTGGTATAAGGCCTTTAAGTTTACCCAACCAACATCATTTATTTTACACGATTGCTTTGCTATTTAATCTTTTTTTCAATTGTGAAGTTAAGACTAGAAAATATTTATTTAACTATACATTTATGCATGATAATCAATGCATATTCCATGTTAATTCACCCCCTGCCACACACCTTTATGGTGGCTTGCTGGGTATTATTCAGATGTAGATAACTACGCTTACAGTCAGTGCACAGGGAGTGGCATAATATTATTCACCTTGCTTAAAGCTATATTTAGACTGGTTTAGGTGAGTTTAAAGAACGCCATCATGACAGATTTCACAGAAAAGAAACCATTTCCTGGAATGCTTCTAAATACAAATAAAATTTTTTTTTTGTTTTTTTTGTTGAGCATTGGTTTCTATTATTATCTGAGTTTTTCAATTCTCAATGCCATATTGAATGAGTTCTGATTTTCTGTAAAACGATTAGCTCAATTGTTTTAGCATCCTCTTAGTGGAATATTATCCATAGACAATGTTTTAACTACCCAAAATGTCACGGAATAACTTATTGGGAAAAAAATATACTGCAATCCCAATAAAAAGTTACTAGAGAATGTTACGGCACAATGTTGTCGTGCATATGAAAAATCCCTTTTTTCCGGCCCTTTACTTTTTTTCTTGATCTTGATCCTTTTCGTGGTCATTGGTCTTCCCTACGACATTTT
Source organism: Platycnemis pennipes (assembly GCA_933228895.1). NCBI lineage: Eukaryota > Metazoa > Arthropoda > Insecta > Odonata > Platycnemididae > Platycnemis > Platycnemis pennipes. The sequence continues at coordinate 66,010,689 of OW121857.1, read as the reverse complement.
TCTCAATCATATTCTCAGCGAATCCACAAGATTCTAGGCATTTATATCTAATCTACTCCATTTTTTTTTCAGTGCACATATAGCCCAATTTTCCTCATCTCATTTGTACACTTGATTCTTTTTCACATTGTCCATAACTCTTGCTTCATTCTCCTATGGACCAATATATTTTAAATTTCCAATCTTATTGGACGAATGTAGAGGCGTTGAATATGTTTGGGACGGAAATTAGATTGCCAGATTTCTGAAGGAGTTGGATGGAATAACTACTATCAAATAGTAAGTATAATAAAGAGGGCTCACTGCATAGGGCAAAACTGTTATAAGTTTGAACGTAGTACCGGAAGGTTTCCATAGATGGCGAGGGAAGAAGTTTTTGCGTTACGTCACAAACGATATATATCGCTTCCTTCGCTTTCGTTCTTTTAATCGACGAAGGCGGCACAGTCGAGAAGTGTCATGTAGCCTACCCCTTACAATGGTGGGTTGCGTGTTTTTAGTCAAAAAACTACGAATCCCTCCTGTAGCAAGATATGTTTGCTTTAATAGTGAGAGATGTTAACTTATCCATGTGACTGTTGACGTTAGGTAAAGGCATATGTTATTTATCCCGCGTAGCTTCGGTGCGAAGTGTGAAGGCCGTTTTACACGTATTATACTTACTCTATGCTACGATGGAATAATGGAATTCTGAAGGTCGTTATGGAAGGAGACTCATGAGTAATCGGACAGGAGAAAGAATAAGAAATAACTTTGGGGAGTGGTATAAGTGTCTAGACATATGCTGACAGAAGAGAAAATCATGGTCGAAGCTTATGGCCGAAGGCTATAGAAGATTGACATCCAAAGATGAGCATGGACACTACATCAAAACCTATCCTAACTGGTAGAAAACAATCAAGCAATCTATTTTCTTAATATTCAACAAGCACTAGGCATCAAAAACTTCCTTTCTTTTCTGATCAACTTTCCAACTGCTTAACGCAGAACAAGTCTAAAGCATCAAATTATGATGAAATTCACTGAGTAAATATCATAGCGTGGAGCCATTGAATACACATGTAAACCACATAACCCGCGTCTCTACGAAGAACGTTTAGTTAAAACGCTTGTACTATCTGAGGTAATTATATTTTTTCCCTCCACGTGCGGGAGAAAATTGAGCCGAGAACACGGGCAAATGTGGAAAAAATAATGAAGCCCGTACCTACGTCCCCAGGGGTGAGTGGAACGGGGTACAGAATGCAATTATGATAATTTTGGACGTCGCGGGGCGTCCGTCCGGACTTCAACCCCCTGCCCCGCCCCCCAGGGGTGAGGGGGCGGAAGGCATGAGGGGGGTGGGGTGGCAGCCATCCCCCACTCGCGACCCCGCAAAAAGAAAAAAACGCTGCGAATGAGGGACAGGGATTCGAAAAGTGTTTCTGCTGACACCCCGTCCATCAAAATTCAACCGAAATTCCCGCAGTCCCCACGAGAGTTGAAGACCGAGATAATCGTGTTAAAAAAAATAGGAGGGAAACCAAGTTTGGATGGAAGGTGGGAGGCGGAATGAGCGGAAGTTAAGGAGGTCGGATCGAAAAAGGGGAAGAAATTAATAATTTTCATAAAATTTCACTGTTTTGAACCCTCTAGGACAGGGGTCGGTAAACAGTAGCTCTTTGGATATGGGCATGCGGCTCTATAGAGAACTATTACTATTATTCTCAGAGATCTAATAAAGAAAGTAGGTTATGATGGACAAAAAATTCTAACCCCTGCTATATTCATTAATATGTCCTTCTTCAGCTCAGAATACCTCCTACCTCCCATTATTCTATCCAAACTAACTTGCCTCCTTCTATATTCATCCCTTACCAAACCTCACGCATTAAATAACGCTTCCTTAAACTAACGCCTACCCTTATTACAAACTTCATCTATTTTCTCTATCTCCTCCTATTTTCCTCAATCTTCTTCCTTCCTACTTTACCTCCCCTACCATCTCTAGCACTTCCTCGTAGGTATGTCTATGATTCAATTCAACTTACTTACTCGATCCTTCTCTACATTCATCTGAACATAACTGAAAATCTGAACATATCAGTCCCTACCTACGAGAACTTGGGTGGCTAACAGTCACTCTTACGAGAAAATATTTCTTGGGATTGTTTTTTTTTAGATTACTCCGTAATCATAAGCCAGCCTACCTGCTTGATATGTTTCCTAAAAGACAAAAAACTGCATGTTCCTTAAAAGTTAGACAACAAACATATTTTTACTACCCATCAGACAAGAGCAATGTATATGAAAAATCTTTTGTTGTTAATGCCATAAAATTATGGAATTCCCTACCCACGAACATAACCTGTACTCAATCCATACTTTATTTTAAAGATAAATACTGGGAATATCTATTTAAAAGATTGTATAATTAAGTCTTTTCCACCTTTGCATATAATTATAAAATATAATATGTAATACAGAACATTTTCACTTATGTATATATAATACTTCATGTAATTGCTTATTGTCATGTTAAATGCCAACTGGTGTATATGTTTAATATGTTTTGTTTTTCTAAGGTGGCATTGCCACAGTAAATATATAAAATGTATTATTATTATCCATATTTCAACTGTGGGTTTCTATCCTGTCCCCGTATTTAAAGGTACTTCAGACCGGTATAAATATCCTAAGGATAGAAACGAAAGGGTGGAGAGAAACACGGCGTCAACATTAGCCTGGTCATTAGCCAACATTAGCCATTAGCCGAAAGACACCAAGGAGACTTCAGCTCAACGTCCAATCCGATGGACGGAGTAGTGAACCAGAATGCTATTCATGAAGCAATTAATAGGTGCTGCATTATCAATAAAAAATATCTGCCACTGTTTTATCCGAACTTTAGCCCTGTGAGTGGGAGGTAAGTAGTTTGACCACTAGACTGACGTCTCAAAATCCGCAAATGTATTTTAATCTTATTTCCTTTCGGTCCTTATTCTGGCGCAATACAATGACACACTAGACTTAACTAGTCTTTTCTAGCGTCAATATTCAACGAATATTTAATTAATGCACATCTGCAACTATAGGCTCCTTTGTCAACGTATTTCACCTTTTTAACTCAATGTTAGAATATCCCTTTATCCTCTAGAATAATAGCCAATTAGCTGAAATGCTCTACTTGATCCAGTTTGTGACCTCCAAAATTTGAGTTTAATTTGTTCCCATTCTTTTCCTAATTCTCATCACATTCTTCATAAACAATTCATAGCTATATAGCTTCAAACATTTAATTCAAAAATTCAAAGCATATATTAGCTTTAATGCATTAAACTATAGTATTTTCATCTGCTTTTGTCTTCATTTGGTTGGTGCCTTTGCTTAAAAACGATTAGTTTACGAATTGCACTTAGATAAAATTTATCATGCATGGACATTTTCCTTTTTTTAATACAATGACGTGATTATTACCGTGACTTTTATAAATTGCAATTAAAATTTTCTCTACTTACAAAAAAGTATATAATATTATTATATTGAAATTGTTTGAATATTAATGAATTTATGGATAGGTTTGAATCTCTGTCTCCAAAGCTTGCAACTCCTTCTTCAGAGAACATGTCCTTCCACTTTTCCCGACTGCGGAGTGCTAACCACACGGTAAACATTCTGCAATAATTTAATCTGAAATTTTAAATCTTTTTCAACCTCTACTTGGTTATTTTTGCCACAAAATTTGAAAATAATATTATTATTCAATATAATTGGTATAATATGATTAAAATGGTAGAAATGCACCTAAAATACATTACGTACGATGTACTCATACATGGTTACACATTATATGCATCGATCAATTAGCTAACAAATGGCATCATACACGTATTTTTGTCGATTGAAAAAAAAGCACTTCTCCGCGTTTCTAACGAAGATAAAGCAGCACCACAATAGAGGTGAAGGGGACAGCTCAGGCGAGCTCATCCGTGTGTTTCAAGTCTGTATACCCGCTACTAGGCGCTTCAGATCAGGAGAATAGGTACAAAGATGGGAATGGAAGGGAATGGAGGAGGGGTGATAAAAACGCGGAACCGACATCAGCCTGCTCTTAACGAAAAGGTGCCAAAGGGATCACAGCTCAGCGTCCAATCCGACGGACGGTGTGCTGAACTCGAATGTTCTCCACAAAATTCTCATGCAGGAGCCACTTTACCAATATAATAATGGCAATATATTCCACTGCCAAGATTCGAACCCGAGCCCTCCCAGTGAGAGGCCAGTATTCTAAACACTACACCAACCCGGCCACTTAAAGGGGAGCAGCGATGACTGGGTCATGAGCAATTTTCAAGCAAACCAATACGATATTTTGATTCATTACATTAAGAATATGCATCACGGCAGTGGGCAATCCATTCTGTAGACGAGGGGAATTGAATTTTCGTGAAAAACCATCCAGAAAAACTTCGTGAAAAATATTTCGTGTCCAAATTGCTCAATTTCACTCAAATATGTATCATTAGCGCCTCGCTATTACTTTTCAATAGCTCAAGGTGAACGCTAGCGGTGAAGTCGGCCTTTCATAAAACGGCGTACAAAAACGGTTGGTTGGGTCTAATCGCAGGTTTCCACGCAGGAGCGTGAGGTCCAGCCTCCTTAAATTATGCGTGTCCCTTTTTCTCTCTTTCAAGGAGAGGACGCGAGGCGCTGCGATTATGTCCAGGTGCGTGGAATGACGGGACGTGCGTTTGTGGAGATGTGGACCGGTATAGACGTCTGTGCGCTCCACCTGGCGAGAAGTGAACGAGGGAATGGGAACGATAAAAATTCCACCAATCGAATCGTTATGAAAATTTGCCGCTCCTGACATTTAGAGAAAAATCTTCGAAATCATTTGATGGAAATTCAAATGTAGTTTCCCGTCTGGACTCACACTCGGATTCCTTCTCGGCATACACTATTCAAAACGGTTGAAATTTCTCGTAATTTCCTCCCCGCCCTTTATTAACCTATAACAACCTTAAAGGCGAAGATTCCAATAAATTCTTACAAAATAGCGAGCTTACTTTATATTCGCTCCAACTAATATAATAACATATAACACCTACATTTCAGAGGACTGAATACCACTGAAAGATAAATTTTATGATAAGTTCACACATTAGAGTATTTTTTTTGTTGAACGATTGGATACTTCTGTGTACAATACAGATTTTAATCGAAAAATGTCGTGAGATTTGAGTAAATAAAATATACGAATTTCAGTAGAATGGTTTAATATGGCGTCGAAGGACGTATAGAAAAACATTTTTCAATGATATTCAAATTATCAGAGTGCACAATTAGGAGACAGTGTAGGTGGACGGGACTATAAATAGGTGGCGGATATTCGGGATATACTGGATTTCGTAAAATTCTTGGAAAGTAAAGAAGACAAAGTATGAGAATATACTTTTTATACGGAATGCTGTTGGGTGAAAAGTATGATAAATAGATGAGAAAAATAGCATAAGGTTAGAAAAAGTCAGGGAAGGTTGGGGAGAAGTAGAGCATTGCACGAAAATCTCGTCAAAACCTAATATTGATAATGGAAATTGAGTCAAATAATTGTAAATGAGTAGTTCTTCCAGAATTGCTACAGAAAGAGAAAACTGAGCATTCTACGGTAAGAATGTTACCCATAAATAAATACGGTGATAAGTTGAGAAATTGGCAAATCTTTTAGAGGTTTAAGCGATAATACTTTAGTATGGTAAACTTATGCGTCATAATATAAAGCCACCCAAAGTTCCAAAATAGGGAAATAGGCTAAATGAAATATGAACTTAATAGAATCAGCCGTGATGAAATAATGCATGAGAGCATAACTATGTTAAAGATACAAGACAAAATAACACCTGCCAAAGAAAAAGGCATCGAGGTATAAAATTTATTGGTAAACGGCATGGAAGAGCCACAAAAGCTGTTTCTACCTTCTATAAGAGGAGAAAGAAATATTGACCCAAATAATTGAATAAGAACGTTGTTTTCCACATAGAAGGCTTAAACATGAAGTAAAATTAAAAATATTCCACCAATAACATTACTGCCTTCCATTGAATACTTTCGCGACACACTATGTTGATAAATTCGCTTTGTGCAAACTAATATCAGAGATTTATGGAAGAATATTGAGTTTTATATAATTATAAATAAAAATATTAATGTTCCAGAATTTCATATTAGGTGGAACCTCATTGGGAAACGCTACGAATTTCATGAGCATAAAAGGCATATAGGACACCAAGATTTTCGACGATAACTTTCCATTGGAAATATCGGCCATAAGGCTCCTACATACCAAAGGACTTGAAAGATTGGACTGTAGCCAGGGATATGAAAGCTTGCCTTGCCGTAAGAAATCACAGGCTTTCCACCCGAGGAGGGTTGAAACCCTGTAATTTCTTCCATTTGAGGGAGTTCATTTGTCCATCACGGGTAGTATACCAATTTCAGTAGAGTCCCGAACTACAAATGTATTTAACGAATATCAACATGGATGCATTATCTGTAACATTACCCTTACTCGACTACCTTTAAACGACACTAAACCCGTTTTGAGCTAACAGTACCATTCCTCTTCACTTCCTGCGGTGCCATCTCTTGTGTGTCAACCACTGCTTTTGAATTTCACCATTCATCAACGCAAATGCCTCCTTCTATATTCGAGCACCGATGAACAGCATTGTCCAACCAATTTACAAGAGGATCATAATGGTGAAGTGGCTAGAGTAAAGGCTTCCCAACCCAAAGCCCGGGTTTGAATTCCGTGGTGGGCAGATTTTTCACGGATATGCTGATCCCCACACCAATGTTGCGTGAAGATCACTTCAAGTTAAATCCTCTGTCCATTGAATGGGACGTTAAACTGTGGATCCCTTGGCACCTTTTCTTAACAGCTTGCTAATGCCAAAGTCGGGCTTTTTTTTCACCATCTCCCCGTTCCATGGAAATCCTACCTGTACGCAATTACCGACCTATCATAAATGTCCATAGTTATCGGTCTTCTTCGCAGAATAACTACATCTACCAATTACTCTCGTCATGCTGCATCACCATATTTATACGAAGCAGCGTACGCTGGAAATACGTAAATATGAAGCGATTAGCCGATGGAAGAATTCGGTGGAGAGCTGCGTCAAAGCAATCCCAGGAATGCTGACTGCTGATAATCTACATCATCTACATCTACATCTACACGATACTCCACAGGCCACCGCAAGGGTGTGTGGCAGGGGGTGAAGATCACAATGAATATACACTCATCCTGTTTCAGCAAATAACAACGTTCAAACAGTCAGCGATAGCTATAACCAACTTTGTGACTCTACTCAGGATTTTGATGAATTCCGAGAATTTTCATGAATGGGTGGGTGTGGTGGCTAGAGATACTAATGCCCATTCCCGAGGGCCTGGGTTTGAATCCTGACTGTGGCAGAGAATTTTCATCACCCGTCCATAATTGATTTCTGTGGTTCGATTATACACAAAATGCTTGAAGGGTAATGTATAGGCCGTTTAGCGAAGGAGGATGATCTGAGTGGTAGGAAAAGTAATGACGTTCCATTGCATCAGGCTCAACTAGGTGTAAGCTGAATTTCGTAAATGAAACACTTACTTTGTTTCCTTCCACAGGTTTATTTTCTTGGCACGACATGTTTCGACACATCGGTGTCATCATCATGAGGTACGATGTGTCGAAACATGTCGTGCCAAGAAAATAAATCTGTGGAAGGAAACAAAATTATTGTTTCATTTACGAAAAGTAATGACGAAACTTTACCTAATGATTTACGACTAGGGTCATTTTGATGATTAGCGATGGGAGAAACAAATGGAACTAGGCATTAGAATATATCAGATGAAGAGGATACTTTACCTAAATAAGAATCTTCCTACAGGTGGATTGTATTAACATGGAAGAAATGTAACAATTCAACGGAGCATACATCTGGAGCACGCTTTTTTAGGGTGGTGAAGTATGGACGAAAACAACAGCGGAAAAGGCAAGGTTGGACGCATTCGATATGTGCTACAGCAGGAGAATAATGAAGATAAAATGGATCGACAGTGAAGAAACGAACAATAGTGTGGACATAATAGGAATCTAAATGAAATAATATTAAGCATAAAACGAGGCTACTTAATCAGTTATATCTTGAGACACGATGAAATTGCTGTGATACATGGCAGTTAGAATTAAACTTGAAAAAATGTGTAGTAATGAATTTTTGGAAAAAGAATAGTTCTCCTCCTAGCACATACAAAATAAGTAATAATGAAATAACAAACGTGGAATCCATTAAATATCTTGGAATAAGACTGACACATGATCTTTCCTGGGGTAAACATATACGTGAAATAATTGGTCAAGCTAATCGTAAACTGGGTTTCATTAAAAGAGTATTGGGTAAATGTGACGATCATGTGCGAGAAATCAGCTACTTTTCCCTTGTTAGACCTCATTTGGAATATGCTGCCAGTGTATGGGATCCCTACGAAATCGGTCTAAGTAATGAACTTGAACGTGTGCAGCGAAGATCGGCAAGATTTGTAAAGGGACGATACGATAGTTATATTAGCGTAACCAGTCTATTAAATGAATTGGAATGGGAATCATTGTCAGATCGCAGGTTGAAATTTAGACTTAATCTCTTAAACAAATTCCAAGGAAATATTTTCAGTGATGATGTTAAAAAATTTTACGAACCCCAGCTTACTATGGCAGACTGGACCATAATCATAAAATTAGAGAAAATGATTGCCGAACTGACAGATTCAAAATGTCCTTTTTTCCTCGTACTATGAGGGATATGAATAACGGTAAATATATCCAGTAGGAGTGTAGCAATGGATAACATTGGTAGCTGCATGTTGGTATGAGCACTTAAAGCTAACCCCACTAACAGCATGTTTTTGCATGTATGCTTTGCTATTTTTATCTTGTTTTTAAATAGTGTAGTTTTGAACAGTTCCTATGTAAATGCTAATCCTTTTTTATGCATGATATGTAGTGCATGTTTGGTGAGAAATCACCCCCTGCCACACACCCTTGTGGTGGCTTGCAGGGTATTATGTAGATGTAGATGTAGAGACATCCTCTCCTCTACCGCGTGATCCTTCATCACCGTTCTTGCGACTGAACTTAACCAAGTGAAATCAGCGATATCAGGAAAATGCTTAAAATGTGAACAAGAGTGATCGCTTGAAGACTGATTATTTCCGTAATTCGACGCCTTCGTGTGTTGAGACGACGTTTTTTGACCGTTGGAGGGTACATGTCAAGGACATGACCCGAAACCAGGTTGGATGCTGAGTTGAAGATAAGCACACCATTGGCCACGAACACGCCATCGCTGCAATGATGGACGAAGGCACCGGAACCCGGAAATCATCGATCTTCGAGCTTAACAGCGCTGCCAAAGTCATCAGCTATAAAAACAGCGATCGTTTTTCATTGTGCCCCATCTCTCTGGAAAATAAATATGACTCGAGTAGAAGTAGAAGCAGTATTTATCCGTGGAGGGAGAGCGAAAACTTTACCATATACAACTTTGAGGATAGATGGGTAATTAGGTTTAGATGGGCATTTTACAAACGGAGGAAGAGTAAGAAGAAACCTGGCGTCGGCGTTAGACCACTTTAAACGAAAGGCAACAAGGGGACTACGACCAACGTCATATTCAACGGACAGAGTACTGTATTTGAACTTCTCTTCAGCAGAATCCAAGTAGGGATTCCAAGCAAGTATGTTTGATGGAGGCACTCGCATAGTAGCCTACAGTTGAGAATAGAGCCGAAATGGGGGTGTTTGGGAACGATTAGGTCACACCTACTTCGTACATAACATTGCGTTTAATACGTCCTCTTATGGAGACTATATGTAAGTTAAAACATGTATAACAATGAGATCGTACACCCATTTCATCGAAGTGGCATTAATAATCTTACGAAGGCTATTTATTGGACATTTGATGTACATATTGGATTGCTTTGTTAGTTAATCAAATTCCTAATGCTAGTTCAAAATTAACATACACCTATAATCTACATTTTGGGTGCTTATTTCCGTTTTTGCGCAATTCCTCTACTTCTTTGTTGAATATGAAGAATTTATCCTATTATTCATCTTACTACCTAACATTTTTAGAGAGATCTGAGTAAGATTCTAGCAAGCACGGAATGGAAAATGACCAGATATCATCTGAAGATTAATAAGAAGAGGGCTAAGATATTGCAGCAAGGGAAAAGAGGCCAAAAACAACGTTAAACTAGGAAAACAAAAACTGGAAGAGGTGAAAGCGTTCTGTTACCTGGGAAGCCGAGTAACCAACGATGGACGAAGCATGGAAGAAATAGTCTGTATAATAGCTCAGAAAAAGGGATTCAATTAATAGAAGAATCTACTTACAGCTGGAAATACAAGCGTAGAAATAAGGAAACAATTATCAGAACGTGCATCTGGAGCATGTTTCTTTTCGGCAGTGAAGCATGGACGATGACAGCAGCGGAGAAGAAAAGGGTGGATCTATCAGAAAACTATCCATTACGAATTAATTCCACAGAATACTCAATGGACAGACATAAAATCCCATTGGATAACGTGATGTACACAAACCAGACTATGTGTACGATAGAGACTCTAGACTATTGTTTTAAACTGCGTAATTGACGTTTACTGCGAGTGCACTGTAAATATCCGAGGAAATGTTCCCTCGAAACTATAACATGTCTCCCTGTTTTCCCAACTCTTGTTATCCCATGAGTTTGAAGAATTATTTAGATTTTAGGGAACCATTAATTTAATTGACTACAATGCTCCCGTAAATGTTGCCAGTTAATTAACACTACTTATCCCACAACACGCAGGGTACCCTCCAAATGGCAGAAAATATGTTCGCCACGTTTGCAACATAGATTTACATGCTAAAAATCATTCCTTGAATCGCCATTTATGATGGACCTAAAGGAAAATTGGCGTGATATGGTAAATTTACAGATTTGATAAGATTTTACCACCGAACAAAATAATCAAAGAGGAAAGAAAAAACGATTATTACCTTGCATAACTGGACATGGGTGAACAATCTCTCCTCGTTGTGTCCACCTGCGAACGAGAAGAAAATACAATAAGTTTGGTATTTTAAATAAAAATCACTTACAATTTATGCATTGATAAAAATGAGCGTTAGAAAAAAATTATATTTACCAATGAAATGAAAAAAAACAGTTGGAGTTACTTATTATCGCCGAGTGTTTTTCACGCATGATCTCCTACGATCCGGATTAACTCACTGGAAGCGTGTAATTTCTTTCCCCAAGGTACGAATGCGAACATCCTCCGATGAAACAAACTCAACGTATTTGGGTCACAAGAGAAATTCAACATTATTTTACTCCTCTTATGGATAGGATTGTTTTGTTTGGAATAACCCCTTCCCCTCTCAGTCCCTCCCCCCCTCACCTTCTCCTCCCCGCCCCCACACCCCTAGGAAATGGGGTGAGCTTTGTCGATTCGAAAAATTGCTCCGTAATTTTTACTGGACTCTTTCGCTATGCCGCTCTCATGTACGTCAGGAATATGTTTGCGATCTTTTGCATCTCTCCCTCAAACTAGCCTCACGCAATTATATCAGGCGATGGACTAAATGATTATATGCATTATTAAAAAAAAACTCAACGTGTGGCTCGAGATTTCCTCATTTGTAGCTAGGATAAATATTTGCAGATCAACTCCGGTTAAGTAAATTGATGTCGTGCTTACATTACAGACGAGAGATGCGTTTCAGCTCTATTCATAACTACTAAAGGTGCTTTCATCGAAATTGCTACTCGAGAGTAATTGACACAACGCCATTGAATGCTTGCAGTGGTACGAGCACTGTAAACATTATGCTGGACGATAGTTATTTATAAATGGAGATCTACATCCACATGCTCCAGGCGACAATCAACTCCGTTGGCTATATTGATACACATTTTATTGACGGAATAACTTCCTTTTGGTAACATTCTGCGGGCGGTCTGCCGATTAATGGGTTTCATGTTTAATCATAAAGGGATCCAAGTTAAATGAACACCTCGCCTATCTGAGTGTGTGAATGATATTTAATCTACGATGTTGGCCATCGGCACAAAAAAACCATTAAGGGGGGGGGGGTGAGGGGGGGAGGCAATACATCCGGGTCATTACGAATATCAGAACAATCTCAAATCATCCGTACTGCGAACTGAATGAATGGCAATATCACCCTTTCAGTCATACGTACGGTATTATTTTTTTTAATTTTTTTAATTTTTTAATTTTCCACTACCGCCGAAAACAGCACATGTGGCCTTTACATCGGGGTATTTAACATGTAACAACGGACGAGCACACACAACCATGTCCTGAGTGGTGAAAAAACCCACTCAGGCGGGACTCGAACCCGCGACCCTCGGGTTAGCAGGCGAGGACCTATCCACGCCGCCACCGGGGCCGACAACGGACGATAATTGGTAGTTACCTCTGCGGATCCGCCAATAAATAAATAAGGAAAATATACTATTGGTGGCGAGATTTGAAAGTTTCTATGCCTACAACTATCCATTAACAAGACAGAAAGTATCTATTCCTACAACAGTATCCATTAACAAAACGAAAAAATATCCTTTATAAAAGATTTGTCCTATTGCTAAGAGAGTATATTTTACAGACATCTTGGAGTAATGACGGTAATAGCAACGGAACGAGAATGGGGGCGTTTACTCGGAACCGAAATCGCAATTTTGTACACGAAATTGTTAGATGGAAACGAAAAAAGAAATTTAGTGAAAAAATTAATCCTCTAACCACAACCATTCACTCATAAATCAAAAATTAAAATAAGCAAAAGGTGATGCCCACCGAAAAAGCTGCTGTGATAACAATGACGTCATTTTCCTCCCGTCCTTGGCTGCTCTTATGGGAAGGGGAGGGAGTGGAGGGGGGTTCTCGGAAGGTCTGCTCCCACAGATGCTGTCGTAACTGCTCCTATTGGCAGAGTCAGCTGTGCCCCCCCCCTTTGCGATAAGGCAAAGTAGCGTCGCGGGCTAAGTTGTGATTGGACGAAGTCAATATACGTCAAAGGTTTTACCACAGACATTTTCCGAATGGGTTAAAAACATCAGTTTTTCGCCGCCTATATCTTGAGAAATAATTGACGGATCAAAAAACGGAAAAATACGGGTATTTTTATTTTACAAACTCTATCATATTCGGCAATAAAAAATATGGTAAACGACCCCATTCCCTCAGTTCTGGCCGCCTCTCAAGCAGTTACCTTCTATAAAAGGCATTAGTGCTCTATTGGATTGCAAGGCAACACTCAAGCAGTCACATCATCTCCATCACCAATTGTCTCCCGGGTGGTTTTAGGATACTGCGCCTGTGAATACTTTTATTCACTCCTATGATAGAAATGCTCTCCTATGATATACTCCCTGATATGAAGAACTATACATATAATACCCAAGGTACAACGATATAATACATTGATACGCGTTGCATACATTATTAATCAATGGAATTACAGTTGTAGAATGTATTACTAACATATAGCCAATGCATTTGGATGCGTTACGGGGGTTGCATATATGGGTCACACCTGGCAAGAATTCCTTCTTAAAAATTACGCTTTTGGAGGAAGCTTAAAAATCAGCGAAAAAAAATAAATTAAATCATTTATAGAATTAACATAATGTGCGAATATACTTTCAATATTAAACCCATAGGAGTAGGTTTTGAGAGGCCTGCAGAATGGTATTACCTATATTATTTAATTACAATTCAGAAAATGGGGAAATTAAGAGATTCCTTCTGATTCCTGGATATTTTATCTGCAATGGTAGGTCCTGTTTCTTGCCTTCAGGACTTCAGGAAAGGACTCAACTAAATTTTGAAATAGCAACATGTGATTGAAAATACGAAAAATAAGAAAATATCCTAGGCATGGTAATATAGAGACTAAAATATTTTTGACCGAATTTCCAATTGTTCCATCCGTATTTTAAGTAATAGGCCCGCGGGCTTTTCGGATTTTCATCAACTTGGTTTCATAGCAGTAAAGAATCAAAAATGAGAGAACTAATTCCATATCGAGAAAGAAAAACAGAACGACGGAATCAGATTCAGCTTCAGGACTTTAACTCTTTCTGTACAAAAATATTGACATAATTTTGACTGCGTACACTTATGAACGATTTGGCAAAAAGCTGCGTTATAATGTAAAAACAGTTCGCATGTTATTTTAAGAGCTTTTATTTCAGGATTTCCAATCCATCATCTATGTGGTCTTTTTAGTTGATACCAAAGTTAAAATTTTCATAATTATAGATATGTATTGCATAGAATATTTAACCACATTCTGAGAAACTATGATATAATATGCGAGATGGCATATAGTATTTTTCGGAATACCACATATTACACCACATTACACCGCATACGTATTTGATACACCGTTTTCCACCTATCTAAATGTGGAAACGAATTCAATAAAACAGTTGGGAACCTTATTGATCCAATTACTGATTGTATATAATCATTTTTTAATTCACTTCTCCTCAACTTTTAATATTTTTAAACAATCATGTACGATTTGAAGCCAATCGATTTTAATCTAAAAATATTTTCCACCAGAAACTGAAATAGCATCTTTGTCACATATGCATTAATATGAACAAATAACTTAATAAAAGATATTCGTCTTACGTCAAAGGTCTTACGTATTGAGAAAACAAGATCTTGGATAGATACATCATAGGAGGAGAAAGAAATACCAGTCGTCTCGGTGATTTTCGAGTTTTTTTGCAGGATCCTAATGTGATTATCATGTGGTTTGAGTTCTTTTACAATATTTTTCGTCTTTTCGACGATCGATTAACACGTGGTAATAAATTGTGCAGCTTGAAGCAGCCGCATATCTTCATCTACTGAGTACCGTGCAAGCCACCTCGTGGGTGTTTGGCAGAGGGTGAATATTACCGAATTAGCACTACGTACATGCATTACTAGTTACATTAAATTCTATGTGGCACGGATACTATATGCATCCGTGATAGCAAACGCAAGGTTATGTGGTGGGGGGATGGCAAGTCACCAGCCGCGATAAAGAATCGATGTAAAAAGCTTGGAGAAAATTGAGGAAAATGTGATTCGTAAAATAATAAATAATTATGAATGTTGTACGGATTAAAACATGGAAATCGAGCTGGTGCACATTACGTGCAAGTGCCAATGAGCTTAGGAACTTTCCTTCATTTCGTTGCTTTAAACAATGCCATTCCATACAGAAAATGTTTATTCAACAGGTTGCTCTATGAAAAGCCTCATGTAATATAACATGCATTTCTTTTAATATGAGGGGATCGGGTTGGTGTGGTGGCTAGAGTACTGGCCTCCCACCCCGAGGGCCCGGGTTCGATTCCCGGCGGATTTTTCAGTTGAAGGCGGATTTTTCAGTGGAAAACCGGTCTCCACTTGAGTGCCTAGTGGAGGGCATTACAAGTTCAGTACTCCGTCCGTCGGATGGGACGTTAAGCCGTGGTCCCCTTGGTGCCTTTCGTTAAGTGTAGGCTAATGCCGACGCCGGGTTTCTCTCCACCCTTCCTCCGTTCCCTGAAAACTCCTACCATTACCCAAATATCCACCTATCCTATATGGCGCAAATGACCTCAGCTGTCGGTCGCCTCCCCTAAATAAGCAACCAACCAACTTTTAATAGGATTTTGATCAAGTAATTACCACACATAATTTGACGCAATTTAATTAATTATGATTTTACATAAGCAAGACAATACTGTATACTTCATACCCTTTCCAAAATATAGTATTTATCAACGAGAACTTTCTTCTCCCCCAGCGAAGTGGTTAAGAATTTAAATTGCCTCATTCCACTCGTTTTAATGAATATGGTGGAATGCTGAACTGCGCACCTGAATGCTTCTGAGCACCTCTGCGGTTTACGTCTTTGGTTATCCCGCGACCACGTTTAAGGTGTGAAATTTTTCTCAAACCCAGAAATGTACAGGAAACCACATTATGACCACGTTAACCCCCAGTGGTGAATTTGGCTGTAGAGTGGTGAACTCAAATCACGGCTGTGCGATATTTTATGATAACTATCCACCCTCGAACGAGAAAAAAGTCGAAGTCGCGATAATCATCAAGGATATCGATCAATCAAATACGAAGAATTGCGAGTAACGAAGTAATATCAATAGCAAATTCCATATCTTTCCTTTGAGGATAGCTGACCATATCAATCGTCTGGATTTATACTTTATAAAAATCCTATTTTAGCTATATTGACTGTAATTGTCAAAAATTTCGTCCGTATCTTCAGATCGACCTTATTCACGTTCTTTTAAGTAAATGTATAAGTATCATCCATATTGAAATTAAAACGGATTATTAAACATTATTATAGCTGTAACACAAAGTCAACGTCAGTGTGTAAATATTGAAAATTTATAGAACGTCACCATTATGCCACCTTCAGATATTATTCCATCATAGATCTTATTGTTTTCATGGTTGAAGTCTTAGATGATTAGAAACACTGGAGGTAGAGAATAATTAAGTTCTGAAGGAACCAGCCCACTATCTTATTTTCTTAAGCATTTTTAAACGCCTGGCTAAGAATTTGGATATGGAACTAAGGCGTTGAAGCATGTTTTAAATAACTTGAAAAATATAATATCAGATCAATTGTTACTTGATGGACGCATTTCCTTGAGAAAACTTACATCACACGCTTAAATTCACGGAAGATAAAAATTTATGTAGCCAGTATCAAGTTTTTTTTTTTAAAGAAAGAATTTTTCCATCTAAGTCTTAACTACTGCAGACGAAGCTATCACTCCCCATATCCCGTCATATAAACCTCAATCCAGTCGCAAAAAAGTAATTGATAATGCTCAAAGTCATCATTGTGAAAAAACAAACCCAAGAAAGGGCAAATATCAGGTCCAGGAATCCTAAAAATATGCCACATGAGTAATTACATCCATATTATACTATGAACGAAACCATATAATTATTATCTTGTATTTTACGCAGTCCAAAGTTAGACTAGCTACAAATCTTGGTTAAATCTAGGTTATTACTATATGCTTTCAAGGTGTTCTTTCTTTTAGCATCTAATGTTCTACTAATTCTCATTAAATACTTGTTTACAAAAAATCGTCATAAAACGTTTACACATTTGGAACGAACTAAAGTGCATAAACACAGAGTTTGTGATACATGAAAATGAAATTCTTCACCAACAGAGTCAAACGTACAAAAAGTTTTCTTTTTACCTATTTAGATAGGTAATTGAGATTTTTACATATTGATATGATGAGAACCACTTTCTATCGGTAGGACTTTTTTTCGCTCAAATCTACGAAATAATGATATCCATTGCTTATGTATTTGTTTAGAATCAACAGGATAACAGAATATACTACAATATTTCAAACAGCTAGCATTAGTGAGTAATTTTTATATGTGATCTATTATGCCATTTGTGATATCCGACGGTTTTACAACAGAATTGATGTTAGACAGATGATAAACTGATGTTCTTAAAGCCGGAACAATTGAACGACCTTTATCTTATACGCTATTTCTAGTATTTCATACGCAGAAGCCTAATTTTACACATGATTTAAATTTTAAATGAGCGGCATGGATAAACTTTCTTCTACAAAGTGAGAAGGGAAAACAACTTAAAAAAAATATGCCTTTCCTTAGCAAAGCCCTATCAAGAGAGGTTGATAAAAATAATGATTTTATTGAATTATTTCATAAGCAGTACTGTAATCGCACATGATATGACTAATATTATGCCAATAAAGAAGGCGAGAAGGAATAGAAGTCAGTATAAGATTGATGGAGACCGAAAACTTAAGCAGAGAATAGCAATAACAACATTTTTATCCTTTTATCTACACGGTCATACACGTTTAAATTACCCGAAACCATTCTCCTCCTACAGGATTGTCACGCAATTAAGAAAGTTTTTTTACTATCAAGGTGGTCATGCAGGGACTAATTTCTTCTATACTCGTATAAATAGTGCACTCGATTACCGAGTCCTAACATCAGTGTTACACTCACAACAGCAAAACTAAAATATGTATTCTTGAAGCGGCAAAGAGATATGATACTTAATAATGGATACGACATGTCTTATGAACAGACAAATCGCCAGTATATAACACACCGAATTCAACACTATTCAGAGATGGGTCACTCGCCGAACCATTTCGGCGTTCATAAGACTGCTAACACCTGCCACAGCTATGACCATCATTTAAGTGATGAAATTTGAATATTTTCATCTTCCACAGCCCGTGGAAGAGCTCAAACGATATGATCATTCCTTCAATTTCAACGCAGTGGAATCCCACGCCCTGTTATTAGCTATGAAATCGCTCCAACAGAATTAGGCCCGACAACGACTGTTAAGTCACCCGTTTCATTCCCACGTTCAACTTCCGACAGCGGAAATGAACGTATTCAGAGGAGACATTATAAGGCAGGTGGGGCTTAGGAAATAAAACTGCAAGGATTTTTATATAAAATGAAGGTGCCATGTCGGGACGGAAAAAGAAACGTTAAGGGTCCTCGAGTGATGAAAATAAAATCCTTAAAATCCATTCGAATCCACCTTTAGAATGCCACATTAAAATGAATGATAATTGTCTCTTCCAAAGAAGTTAGAAAATAAAAGGCGAAATAAACATGCCTACGGATGACAATGAAGTTAAAATGGTGGTATCTACTTGGGAAGGATTAGGACCGACATCCTCGGCACGATACAATCTGCTTGGTATGTCTCCTTCATGTGAATTAAAATCGGCCCAGTTGGCGGCAAGGTAAAGCCCTCGCCTGCTAATCCTGGGGTCGCGGGTTCGAGTCCCACCTGGTGGGTTTTTCCCTAGGGCATGGATGCTTGTCAAGCATCCCAGAGGTATATAGACCACAGAATAGTCAGGATGCAAAAAAAAACATGTAACAATGAAGTCATACCCAAATGTCACTACAGTGGTATCTGCTAATATTCATTAGGATGTTAAAGATGTGATTAAAGGTATTTTATTCTACCGGAAGTCAATTCAATTCCTTAAAACTATTTCGAATTTAATCAAATTAAACTACACATATGTCACCTTTTTGAGTGCTTGCACATTTTACAGCGTTTATTTGACGTATATTAAGTAGGAATCCTTTTATTAATCTTACTACTCTAATTTTTACTACGCGAAAAACAGCCTCATGCTTGAGTTTCACGAGCATTAAGCCCGTATGTCCGTTCCTAACAATATTGCCGGCCTTGTATCTTTAATCAGTCAGAGTGATGATTGTGTTGTCTTATATTTTCCTTGGCCTCCCCACGTTTGTAACAGGCATCACAGCGTCGAAATACCGAGAATTCGGGGAAAATAAAACCTACAAGAGGGTGTGGTGGTTAGAGTACTGACGACCGGCCACACTTTTCGAATATCCGGGTTTGAATCACGCCATTGGTAGACATTTTTTATTGCTGTATGGGCTTCTACTTGAGTACTGTTTGGAGAGTATTTTAAGTAGGTACAGTACTCCGTCCGTCGGATGAGACGTGAAGTCGTAGTTCCCTAGGAGCCTGTCGTTTTGAGAATGCTAACATCCACGCCGGGTTTCCCTCCACCAAATCCTCATAACCTTTCCATAATAACCTACCTCCTTACACCTTTCTTCCCGTTCCGAGTCGCCTCGAAGTGTGAGACAGCCTTGAAATACTGATGATGATCGTAACTAGTAGATATTTATTTACATATACAGATATGGTAGAATGTTCTAAATAAACCGAGCGTTAACGGGATTGGAATTGAAACTATATCAATTACAATAAAAAGAAAAATATTTTCCAACGCTGACTGCATTAGGTAATGAAGACAATTGATGTAAGGGATAGTTAGTAAGCTTGCACCACAGAAGCGCATTGCTATCAAACAAAACAAGTGAATGAGGCGTAAAATTCACCTTTCTGTGTTTTTGTTAGATATATTTCCGCTTCAATCTTTTAATTTAAGGGTGGAGACTTATTTTAGAGTCATTAAAGTGACACATAACAATCGTACTCTCCGATAGACGTTATAGCCTGACATTGCCAATAGTGTAAAATTATCCCAAACGCTGGGTCAGTTTTGTTCGTGAACCTAGACGAAGTAAACAAGAATCCTGATAAAAAAATATGGCGATATCTTTACGCCTGTCCGATGAAAAGCAATCTCAGCATCATCGTCACTATCATGGGTCAAAAGTCCTGAGATTGATTTAAAGCAACTATCCACTTACTTCTCTTATCATTCAAGCTTTTCATATTTGCACAACTCTTATCTTTCATGTCCTTGACGAAATTTCGACATACATCTAATGCGAGGTCTTCCATTCCCATTTTATCATTCATTTTCCCATTGATGATTGTCTTCAGCAGGCCATCACGTCTAAAAATATGGCCAATGGGGGCGTTTACTCGGAACAGAAATAGCAATTTTGTACAAGAAATCGTTAGATGGAAACGAAAAAAGAATTTTAGTGAAAAAATTAATCTTCTAACCATAACCATTCACTCGTAAATCAAAAATTTAAATGAGCAAAAGGTGAGGCCCACCGAAAATGCTGCTGTGATAACATTGACATCATTTTCCTCCCGTCCTTGACTGGTTTTAGGGGAGGGGAAGGGAGTGGAGGGGGTTTCTCGGAAGGTCTGCTCGCACAGATGCTGTCGTAATCGCTCCCATTGGCCGAGTCAGCTGTACCCCCACCCCCCCCCCATTGCGATAAGGCAAAGTAGCTTCGCGGGCTCAGTTGTGATTGGACGAAGTCGATATACGTCAGAGGTTGCACCACGCCCACTTTTCCGAAAGGGTTAAAAACATCAGTTTTTCACCTCGAATAACTCGGGAAATAATTGACGGATCAAAAAACGGAAAAATACGGGTCTTTTTATTTTACAACCTCTGTCAGATTCGGCAATAAAAAAATATGGTAAACGACCCCATTAAGTTATTCCGTCTTCTTTTTGAGGCATTCTGCAGAGGAAAACAATCAAAAGGGATGTGATTTCTTGTCTGAATATTGCATTTTGAACATTTCTGTTCAACGCTTCCCCCAGACGCGGCCGGAGGCTCATCAGTGCAGGGCACGAGGTGAACTGTCTATAACTTCACCTACGAAAGTTGACCTTGTTGATCAGCGAGGGTGAACGAAGGCCGTGCCAAAGATTATGCAGGGCCGTAGGGGATCATGGGAGGTCCGGCTGAGTCTCGCTGAAATGGCCGAACGAACACGCACACCATCGCACGGATGATAAATCTTCCCGCAGTGAGAAGCGGCGCGGACATAATTCCAAGTATTTACCGCGCGTAAGATATTCAAGATTCTCTCTCTCGAGGCAATGAGAGCACTTTCACGCCGGAGCAATTTCTTCGGAATAATGTCCACCCGGGCGCGAAATTGCTCCCATCCTGTTTTCTTTTCTTTTTCTTTCGGGCGGCCAGACTCGAAAGTGTATGGGTGATTAGTCCCCCTCACACTCCTGTCCATCGGACACGCCCAAAGGGGGTGAAAAGTTTTCGCGAAGGCGGGGAGAAGGGCGTCCCGAAGGGCGAGAGAGGTGAGGGAATATTGGAAGAGTGGAGGAGTGGAAGGCGAAACTTTTTAAAAGTGAAAGCGCGCGGGGGCAAACTTTTAACGCATCGCCTCTTGACCGCGGGGAATATATTCCCCAAATCCATTTTTCTCACTCTCCCTTCCGATGAAATGATGGATTCCAAGTGCTCCGATTTTGACGGAAAAAGCTATTCATGTAGAATTTTCGGATCGATTTTACGGAGCTACTGAACAGTACCTCGTTCAACCCCTTTTGCCGGCCCCGGTGGAGGCGGTGTAAATCCCTCGCCTGGTGATCACAGGGTCGCGGGTTCGAATCCCGCACGGGGAGTATTTTCATTGCCCGGGCCCTGGCATTTTGTGATTATGTAATCTGTTAATTGTAAGAGCGGACCTGATAATCCTAAATTCGCAGGCCATATAAAGACGAGGTTTCAGTGGTGACTTAATTTTTCCCCGGTAATGCCCCCACGACTTAAACTGGAAAAATTTCGAAAAGCATCGATCATTGAAATTTGCACGTAAAAGTTATATTAAAGAATCTAATAATCATCAATTCACTGCGATATTATGATGTAATACTATCAAATCAGTAAAGTTGGCCTGGAAATGTTTCGAAAGTGAGCAAATTGAACACCAAATATATCATGGAAATCTTCCGGGATAGAACGTTTTGGGCAGTAGAGCAAGGCCCGTAAATTTTCCAGGCATAGCACTTAAGAGATCAACGATTAGAGAAACGAAAATCGGTGAATATCATTGTAAATTCATGTAGACTCTTCGTACTTCTTATTACGGTGTATATTTACGGAAGGTAAGGAACCTTTGGAACCCAAAGTAAGAATATAATTTCTAATGAACGAGTGGATGTAAAACTTTGCGAGATCACGTGATGCAAAGAAACCAGAGGGTGTGAGTTTAAAACCGTCGGAATTATCTCGAATGGGTAACTAAGGACGGATGATGCACACACAAATGGTTCGTAAATTTAGTGTAAGAAAAACTTAACTTTGTATTTTTCACACTTTTATCAAGAAATCCTACTGGTTTCGACACTCCTGTATCGTTGTCAATGGTGTTCTCACGTCGTTCTCCCGTTTCGTGCCAAGGGAGACCCTTGACAATGACACAGGAGTGTCGAAACCGTTAGGGATTCTCAATAAAAGTGGAAAAAATTCTAATTTGTTTTTCTTATACTATGCCACTTTTTCATAAAGTATCGCCTTATTCTATTCAATTTATACATAAATTTAGTGTATTTTAGTGTCTTTGCGTTTGCTTTGCTTTTTTTGTCCTCTTAGTGCATAGACCCCAGGGTGAGAAAAACTCAAGTAATTAGCAATGAGTATGATTATATAGAGCGAATCAAACAGGTTAAATGTTCGAAACAATCGTGTTGGCATCACGTGACTCATTGGTTTATTGGACCTATTCGAGATAATCCCGACGGTTTCGATCACACCAGGCAGGTCAGTTGTGGGATAGAGCCTCTAGGCTATCGTTGTGAACACTGTGACCGAACTTTTCGCTTCGAGTACGCTATATGTATCTCAGCAAATATTCTTTTCCTATGGTCATTTATTGAATATACCTCTGATACTAATGTTTGAAAAAAAATTATCCTTCCAACTTCAGAAGCCATTGTTTTTAGTAGAATCAACCAATTTCGATGAAATAAAATGTATCTGATAGAACGTTCGTTTACACGGTTAGTTCTGTGCATTTTGATTTTTTATTCGCCATAGCTGTACTCCTACTATATTTTATTTGTAAAAGTGCCGATTTTCTGCACTTAAGTATCGGTGGCTAGATTCAAGTGTTAGTACATGCATTTTTAACTTTAACGGCCAATGGTTGAACCCTAATTGGCACCATGCATAATATTTTCTGCTTATGGTTGGAAGACTGAACCAATTGGTCCTAAAAGATGAACATGAGCCATCGTATGAGATTTTAAACGTGATGAAGCAGTTCGTTATATGAAAGCCAACTATTCTTGCGTTGGCTTAATTTTATATTAAAAAATGATTCGAATGTCGTCATCCAATGCTATCACGTTTAACTACAACCTAATCAAATGCCATCCAGAAGATGAACACAATGCAATATCTCATTTTTTGTTGAATCAACTATCTTCGCATTCTCCGATGGGCTGGCATGTGATTAAAATGTATGCGAAAAACACAATGAAACACTTAATTAAGTTTTGAGCTTCAGGGCCATAAAATTTGCTTCCGTGCCCCAAATTTCAAATTCAGTCCGCAGGCAGAACTCTTTATCCTAGGACGCGATCGAGATAATATCTTTACACGAATTCCTGGTCTTTTGCTCATTTTTTTAATTATGTCAAGACATTTTTATTTGGAATTTTAATATTTTTTTAAGATTGACATTTACGTAAATTCCACCCTACTGTACTAAACAATTAAAAAGTGTACTAAACTTGAAGCGCCCTCCACTCAGCACTCATGTAGGGAACGAGAAACCATTTAAAAATCTCTGGTACTGCCTAGGATTCGAACCCTGACCATCAAAAGACCTAGGAAGACAGTATTCTAACCAGCGTATCAACCCAATCCCCCTGCACGGTATGCATTCACCCGGCACACGATTAAAAATCAAAAAGGTATTATATGTCTATTAATAGTTTCATCTCTTCTTTTAAATAACTGGGATTATATTTGTGAAAAAATAGGCTCAACCAATATACCATACAGATTGCCTTTGAAGTTTAACTGAAAGCAATTTTTCCAACGATATTTTTGACGAACAGAATTTTTTGTATATCTAAATTGTTGATTTTAGTTTAACTTGCTCATTTCACAGAAAATGCTTGGTTGTAATTAACTTAAGTAGAGGCTTATTGCCTGATGGGATATCTAAATTTCTATAGTATTGTGTATAGAAGAATTTCTTTATATATAGAAGAATAAAATATTATCATTATTAGGTCCCTAGCTCGAATTCCCCAGCATAGGATACTATTTTGAACACTCAAAATTCCAAACACCACAACGTGTCATGTGCATCGTCTACATTTTCCAAAACATATACATAACGTAATGTACAACACATTTCCTTATTTAAGCATTCTAAGCTCTCCGATAAAATTTTTTAACGAGCCTCTACTCTGTCGCAAAGTTTAAATGCCTGTTCAACCTTATGATACAGCCGGTTTATTTAAAATTTTGAATAGAAACTCGTCCTACCACACTCATATAACCTCATTCAATGAATTCAACGGAGTCATGCTCAAATTTGAGGATTATATCACCGCCAATAATAAGAAAAACTTGGTGAAACTTTTGAATTTATTGGAAAATTACCGGTTTCATCCAACCTGATGACGCCCACCAAAGGAATGAAGGAGTGAAAGGATCTACAATGATATCAATGAAATTTAACCTAGTTTTATTTTACATTTACTTAGTCTCAATCCATATTACCATTAACTTCTAAATTATAAAACCTATTCGTTGTATTCTCCTATCCAGGATTTATTTAATTATTTCACTAAGCCAGACTTCCTTATCACAATTTATATTCACGCTTAGGTGATCCTTCAAATCCCAAAATGAGTGAATGATTCTGTCATCGCTCCTCATTTTCTCCTCTTCCATGACAATCACTTTCTCTTTACTCCCTGCGTAGGAATTCTCATTAGAGATCCGCTCGAACTCTTTGATCTACATAATAAATCATTGACAACGTCTTCTCGACACTTCAAACTTCCAAGCCTCTTCCAAGACACTTCCAGCCTTCAAACATATCAATTCTGAATTCCATGGTACACAACCTTTGTGTAACCCACATATAAACCCTACTTTCTTCGTCTCACGTGCCAATTCCATGTGCTTCTTACCTCCGCGAGAAAATAATTAAGTATTTCTTTCATATGTTATCGTTAAGAAGACTTACGTGTTCTTAGAGTTACACTTTGCTTTCGAAGTTTCATGTCCTTGTACATCATCATCAGGCGACAATCCTAGGATTGGTTTGACACAGCCCTCAACTCAGTTCTTCTATTAGCCAGCCTCTCCATATTCAAATTTTTACGTTGACTTTTCACTCGACGATTGTCTTTATCAGGCAATCGCGTCTTAATATATGGCCGATTAAGTTGTCCCATCTTCTATTTAGAGTTTTTAGCATACTTCTCCTTTCTCCCACTCTTCGTTTGTAACTCGGTCGACCCATTTAATCTCCAGTATTCTTCGGTAGCACCACATTTCGAATGCTTCTACCCTTTACTTCTCCGCTGCTGTCACCGTCCATGCCTCACTGCCGTAAAGGAATACGATGACGTTCTTATGAATTGTTTCCTTACTTCTACGCTTATATTTCCAGCTGTAAGTAGATTCTTCTTTTGATAGAATGCCCTATTTGCCTGAGCTATTCTACTGATTATTTCTTTCTTGCTTCGTCCATCGTTGATTATTTGGCTCCCCAGGTATCAGAACACTTTCATCTGTTCCAGTATTTGTTTTCCTAGCTTAACGTTATTTTTGCCTCTTCTCTCTTGCCGCATTATCTTAGCCTACTGATTACTACACTTGAAGTGTTCTCCATCATGTAGTCAAGGAGGTACCGATACAAGAATGAAAAATCAGCCAATGCCGGGATTCGAACATGGACACTTGAGCTGAGAAGCCAATATTCTAGTCACCGCATCAACCCGATGCCTCATAATTTTGTGGTTACCTTAAAATTAAAGAGTGTAATTCTGGGAACCTTGGAGAATTAAGTTGGCACCGAATTAATTATTATTGCAATGGTTAACTACGTAATTCAAGCCATTATCCCCAAGGAGTGTTCTGAATGGAAAAAAGAGGTGATTTCGTAGGAGATAAGGCAAGGAACTTGTTTCCGGAAAATATTAAGAGGAATTCAGGGAAGAGGTCACATCAAGGTGTGAAGAAGTTTGTTACGGCGAAGTATAACAGTGGGCTGCTGACAGGAGATACCGGACTCACATCCGCCAAAGGACGTTCGGCAAAATTCAACATGTGTGATTTCTTGGGAACCAGATCTTATTAGGAAACCACAGAGAAAGATAACTGCCTCCCACCATAGATGAGCGAATTTCACGAGCTCAATGATATCTCATCTATTTTCCCATTAGTAAATCAAACACACATTAAGTTTGAACTCTGTGGCTTTTCTAAGGGTATATTGGCCGGGTAAGTTTGATATATTAATAGTTCTCTACCAGTCATTGTAGGTATAAATCATGGAGATTAAAATCTGCTAGAGAAGGCATTGCAACTGATTTGAGAACACAGTGGTCATCTTGGTAATATGAAGATTAGGGATTGCTACCCATGATACTTGTACGGATTAAGTTGGTTTTGCACGCGGTGAAACTTCGAATAAAATTGAAATAGAAACTTAACTTGGTTTCTTCACGTAGAAATTATTTATTACACGACCCGGGTTTCGTCGAGGGTCGACATCTTAAGGTATAATTAATATTTATTATGAGGCAGTTACGGATCTATTCCAATTATGAATCAGTTCCACAGTTACGCTGGATACGCTTATTTCATTTACGAATGAAACGATGAATACTGAAATTTGTTTTTTAAATCGTCAAATACACAGAAGAAAAAGCACCAAAACTATACAAGTGTCAAATATATAGTTTAAATAATCTGAATTTGAACCAGTTTTAGCAATAAAAAAACTCTTAGGAGATTCAAATGCAAATGTCCCACAAATAGCTTCAGGAAGATTAATTGACACCGCAGTGATGATTAGGTTCGATTAAATTGTTATTTATGTTTTAATACTTATTTGAGGGAGGTAATAGAAATATATTAAAATTTGAGGGAGATAATTAAAATATCTTAAAATTGAGGACGTAGTATGCTAATGACGATGTAACATACTTCATTTTCATAACACTCTGCAAGCCGCAGGATTGAGAACCATCACCAGCCATGCATTTAAAATCAAATGAGAATTAAATTTGAACTTTCCATTATGCAGAAATTAAAATATACTCTAATGCATTACGCACAGAAACTGAGAGGTAGAATGCTACTCAATTGACTATTCTGCAAATCAAAAATAACTGTCACCCACACAACTAGATTAATGCTCTTAGACATTAAGATAAGAAAAAAAGAGTTCGAATTCATATCATATACAACTTTTAGACCCTGAGAGCCACCGCGAGGACAGGGGGAGAAAGATCCCCTAATACATGTATTACGTACATTCCACTAAGACTGACAATGCCATTACTTTTCGAAAATATGTTAGATACGAATTCGCGAGGCATACGCAACTGAATTTTAGTCTCTACAAAGTATTATGATGATAATTGATTTGATAGGCAATTCTTCAAATATACATATTATTCTTGTAATAATCTTACGATTGAAATGCTAATTATAATGCAGCGTTAACCCTTGACTACCCATCCCACGGAAACGGCTGATTAACACCTGGGGATTTCCACCCACGTCAGCAAAATTGAGACGGACACCGGTTTTAAACGTCTGCTTCCAGTTCTCGGAATCGAAAGCGAACGAGGAAAAGCAGCAGTCAACTTTTTTTTTCATGCGACTACTTTTCAAAGTCGACAAAATACTTATGGGAACGATTAACTCCCAAATGCTAACGAGGTTCATAAAAAAGACCTTCAATTAACTGTTTTAACACCATGAAAAAAAATAGCATTCTCTGAATGATTAAACATGACAAGGTTAATGGAGGAAATGCGATGGACGAAACGTGGTGCTAAGCTTGTTAGCGGAAGGTAATAGAGGAAGTTGAGAAGGAAAACTACAAGAAATATATCTACATAATCCGAGTACACTAAGCAGAGCTGAAAATGTAAAATACCTGGGTGTAAGTAACAACTCACATTTTAGTTTCTTTGACCACTATAATGAAAGTATTCTGGCAGCAAACAAGGCATTATGATATATCTTACGAGCAATTTCTGCCTTCGACAACACTGCCATAAAAGTGTTGTACTTAATACTCATTAGTCAGGAGTAGGTTAGAATATGCATGTGTTGCATTGTGCCCCTTTTACAAAAAGTATATTACCACGATTTAACATATGCAAAAAAGGTTCTTGAGGGCTATGCACTTTATGGAATACGATATTTATCCTACAACAGAAAATTATGTATTACATGAGGGACTACTGAAAATTTTTAGCCTTGAGAGCCTCGAAAATAGAAGGCACAAAAATATTT
The DNA here is from genome assembly GCA_933228895.1 of Platycnemis pennipes. Classification (NCBI taxonomy): domain Eukaryota; kingdom Metazoa; phylum Arthropoda; class Insecta; order Odonata; family Platycnemididae; genus Platycnemis; species Platycnemis pennipes. The sequence goes on along the minus strand of OW121857.1, from coordinate 65,981,793 downwards.
ATTATTACTGTATAATGTGGAACATAATAGTGAAGATGCAATTTTGTTAGAAAACATAGATTTTCATGTTCCAGTATTTTAACAAAGGTGCAGTAGGACGTTCACCAAAATAAGTACAATGGTATCACAAATTACGCAGAATAATGTTGCATAAAAAATGAATTCATTAAGGTTATTAATCATATTTATAAATGATTCACAATGAGAAGTCTTTGGATAAAATGTATGTCTCACAATTAGTGTTGCTTTTCTTTTCAGGTTTATCCTGTAATTTTCATTGTTGCTCGATGAACTGTAAAGCAATAAACAATACCCTGGAAACCTCCACATAGGTGTGTGACAGAGGGTGAACCATCGCATGTATTTTCAAAATAATATTTAATTTATACTTATTTTAGGAATTATGATTGGTCAGAGAACTAGACAGTGTGCAGCGTAGAGCAGCTAGGTTCGTTGAAAGGTGTTACGATAGGTTTATTAGTGTATCAGAATTAATACAAGAACTAGGGTGAGAATCATTGTCAGAGCGTAGGTTAAAGTGCAGATTAAATCTCTTACAGAATTTTAACTTGGATAGCTTTACTGAAGATGTTAGGCATATATTAAAATCACCAGCGGATTATGCTATATTCGACCAGATAAATAAGATTAGAGAGATAGATTGTCGTACTGATAAATTTAGAATGTCATTTTCCCCCGTACTATAAGAGAACACATTAGGCAGTATAGCAAAGGGATAGGTAGAGGAAATATTTTAGAGTAGAGTTTAGTGCATGATGCATGTATTAACAACTAATCCCTTATTACTATGTATTTTCTAACAATGTAGTTGCATAAGACCCTATGAAGCATGTTTGCAAATCTATTTATTCTAAATTCAAATTCAAAACTGTTATAATGGAACACATTTATGTTATATAAAATCCAGATTTTATTTAATGATTATTTTTGAGAATGACGGATGCTGAACTACAGCCAGTTTATTCAAGGAATGGTAACCCCAAAACAACAAATTATTTCTTCTGGGGTACCTAGTTTCACCCCCATTTTGATTTATTAAAATTGTGTATATCTTTTGGGTGAAATAAACTCTATTCTACTCTATAGTGCATGCTTAGTGATCTTCACCCCCTGCCACACAACCTCGCGGTGGCCTGCAGGGTATCACGTAGATGAAGATGTATTATCATGCACACATGTGAAAATACTAGTTCATGCAAGCAACTAATTGGTAAAACACTACCTACTAATTTAATGAAGGGTGCAAGATATGAATGGAGAAGATAATGGAAAAAGGGAGTAAGAGGCTAAGAGATATTGACATCGTAGAATTATAGTTGCGAAAACATGAAGATGAGGGTGGAAAAGAAGAAAAACGAAGGGAGAAATGAAGAAAGCTATCAAATGCTAAACTGGTAAATGATCATGCATTTTTATCACCAGATTAACATGTGATAATAGCGAAGATATGTTTACAGGAACAAACAGCCTGTCATAGCCTTGAATCCATCGACTTCATATGATGAAATGGAATGATTGCTGTCGGAGCAAGATGAGAGAACTTTGCGCTAGAGAACGCTAGAGTTATCGTTATTCGTAAGATTTCGAAGAATGCACATCTAATCTAAAAGTATTCTCAAAAGTTTATCTCTGTGGATAAAGTGTTCTTCTACATCTACATCTACATCTACATCTACACGATACCCTGCAAGCCACCGCGAGGGTGTGTGGCAGGGGGTGAAGGTCACCAAGCATTCACTACTAGCATGCAAGCAAGCAACTAAAGGGTCTCATGCAACTAGATTGTTAGTATCTATAGTATTTGAGGGGTTAATACATGCATCATGCACTACAGAATACTCTAAAATATTTCCCCTACCTATCCCTTTCCTATGCTGCCTATTCTGTTCTCTTATAGTACGGGGGAAAAATGCCATTTTGAATCTATCTGTACGACAATCTATCTCTCTAATCTTATTTATCTGGTCGAATCTAGCATAATACGCTGGTGTTTTCAATATGTGCCTAACATCTTCAGTAAAGCTATCCGATTGAAATTTCTGCAATAGATTAAATCTGAACTTTAATCTACGCTCTGATAATGATTCCCACCCTAATTCTTGTATTAATTCTGATACACTACTCAACCTATCGTAACACCTTTTGACGAATCTAGCTGCTCTACGCTGCACACTGTCTAGTTCTCTCATCAAACCTAATTCATTAGGATCCCATACACTGGCTGCATACTCAAGGTGGGGCCTAACTAGTGAAAAGTAGCATCGCTCTTTTGTCTTCTCATCACATTTCCCAAGTACTCTTTTTATAAATCCTAGCTTTCTCTTCGCTCGGCCGCATATTTCCCTTATGTGTCTTCCCCACGATAAATCTTTAGTGATTGTTACACCTAAATATCTTACGGTTTCAACGTTTTCGATCTTCGTGTTATTAATTCTATAGGATCGCTCTATCGAATTATTCCTCCTCCAAAAATTGATAGCTACACACTTTTTAAGGTTGAGTTCTAACTGCCATTTGTCGCACCACTCTTCAATTGCATCTAAATCCTTGCTAAGTGATTTCATGTCCTCTTCGTTTGATATACCCCTGTACACCACCGCATCGTCTGCAAAAAGTCTAAGGTTACTACTAACTACGGTACCCAAATCGTTTATGTATAAAAGAAATAGAAGCGGACCTACTACGCTACCCTGGGGAACTCCCGATGTGACTTCGATTGTGTCCGACATGATACCATCTATGACAACCCTCTGCTCTCGCCCACTTAAGAATTCTTTTACCCAACATACAACGTCTTTATTTATACCAAAACTCTCTAACTTCAAGATTAATTTGTCATGAGGAACTTTATCGAAAGCCTTTTTAAAATCTAAAAATATCGCATCAACTTCAGTACTGCTTTCGCCGTGGACTAAAATATCGTGTACGAATAAAGCTAATTGTGTCTCGCAAGATCTACCTTTCCGGAACCCATGCTGGCTGTTTATGAGTAATCCCTGACTATCCAAATGCCCCATGATCGAACTGACTACTATGTGCTCAAATATCTTACAAGAGATTGACGTGAGTGAAATGGGTCTGTAGTTACTAGGTTCTTCCCTATCACCGCTTTTAAATATAGGTGTAATGTTAGCTACTTTCCAATCCTTGGGTACTGTGTGGTTCTTTAGTGTTTTATTGAATATTATTTCTAGATAGGGGGCTATTTCAGAAGCTAATGTTTTATAAACTCTGGAAGGAATTTGATCGGGACCTGGTGCTTTGTTTTTACTTATGCTTTTTAACTGCTGCTCTATTCCGCGACATGAAATTTTTATTTCGGGCATTTGCTCACTGAAAGTGTTCGGCGGTGGTTCCACTGCGTTTTGTGACGATGAGTTGAATACACTTTGGAAGAAGGTGTTTAAAGTGTTGGCTTTTTCTACACTGCTGGTGACTCTGATTCCTTTATCATTTTTAAGTGTGTGCACTGTGGACTTATTTCCCTGAAGCTCTCTCACATATGACCAAAACGCTTTAGGATTGCTATCTAAATATTCTCCTAACATCTTGCTCTTGAAATGTGATAACGCTTGCCGACATGATTTCCTTGCTAATGCTCTCGATTTTTTATAGTTTTGAACTAGCTCATTTTTTTCCTCTACCGATAGACCCCGTCTGGCATTTTTCATCTTAGCGTGGCATACCCTTTGTCGCTTTAGTGATTTCCTAACCTCCGCGTTATACCACCTTGGCTCTGTATTATCACTAATATATTTACTTGGTATGTATTTATGAACTGCGTTACGGGTGACCTCAAGAAATTCTCTCCACGAATCCTCTGTATTTAATCCTTTGCTTTGTTCGCTGAATACATTAAACGCTAAACGCTTCTTCTCAGTATTCGGAGAACAGAGAGCTCAAAAGCAGCTGATTGTACGTAGAAGTAGAGATATCCCACCTCCCTATGGCGCCCCCTGCCACACACCTTTATGGTTGCTCGCAGGGTATTATGTAGATGTATGGCGCAAATGCACTCAGTAGTTAGTCATCTTCCCCTAACTAACTAACACCAAGATCAGCACTTCAAAGCTATTCTTGCACAATGTACATGAAAGACATTCTGGAATGTAATTTCTCACAAAAGCATGAAGCAGTACATTTCTAATTGCTTGAAAGTTAGCATTTCTATGAAGAATGTTCGCCTGTTATAAAAAAGACGAAAATGGAACCCAGCACTCTTTGGTTGCAGGTATGGTAGTACCATGGGTGCAGGCACGTGGTGGGTGAGTACCTATTGAAAAATTTTAGAATAAATCTCCCCTTAAAACTCAACCATGAACTATCGTTTATCATTTGAAAGGGGTAAAGTTAATTCCCAATAATAATACAACATCGGAATAAATGATTGGAAAAATTTACTTAAAGGCAGATTGAAAATTAAGTAAAAGCTCCCAAAGTTATATCAGTCGCTATAATAGAAACAACTCCTGAACGATCGTTAGTGACAAAATAGGAGTCGGGATGGTGTAGTGGATAGGAAATTCACTTCTTACCCCGAGAGCCTGAGTTTGAATCTCCGAGGTGGATGATATTTTTCATTGGTAAGTCGGCCTTTACTTGAGAGAATTATATAAAGCATTCGAGTTCAGTACTCCGTCCGTCGGGTGGGAGGTTAAACCGTGGCCCCCATGGAGCCTTTGTTCGAGAGCAGGAAAATGCCGAAGACGGGATTCTCTCCAACCTTATTCATTACCATTCCATTTCTATCTTGAACCTTTCCTACCGGTTTGAACAGTCTTCAAGCATGGGGACAGACTTCATTCGTCGAGGCAAAATTATTAATGTCTAATCTTCAAGGGGATGATAGGTTTATATTAAAGCATTGCGTAAGATCAAGGCTACGAGTAGGTAATGCCTTAATAGATGCATGTATTAACTGGGATGTGAATCATTACGTTAACCAAGTATTAAAATGTTAAAAATATTTTGCGGACCCCAACTTACTATGGTAGACTGGACCATAATCACAAAATTAGAGAAATAGATTGCCGAACTGACAGATTCAAAATGTCCTTTTTTCCTCGTACTATTAGGGGTATGAATAACGGTAAATATATCCAGTACGAGTGTAGCAATGGATAACATTGGTAGCTGCATGTTGGTATAAGGACTTAGAGCTAACCCAACTAACGGCATGTTTTTGCATGTATGTTTTGCTATTTTTATCTTTTTTTAAATAGCGTAGTTTTGAACAGTACCTATACAAGTACTAATTCTTTTTTATGCATGATATGTAGTGCATGTTTGGTGAGAGTTCACCCCCTGCCACACACCTTTCAGGTGGCTTGCAGGGTATTATGTAGATGTAGATAGATGTAGATGTATTAGGAAGGTCACTGTATAAAAAAATTTGAACGCCTTCAAAAACCGGAATGGGTCCTTGAATATGGGTTGAGGCTCCCGTTAACAAATTTATTCCACCTCCTCAATTCGGATATTTATCACGAAAAATGACATATACCGTCGACCGGCTACCTGCAGTAGTGACAGAGCAGTGCATCACACAGTCCAGAAGGATAAGACAGCACGAGGATTCTCGAGGAAACGGGTTCCATTGTGAGTGCACAAAAGGTCGAGGCATTCCAACTATGCGGAACTTACCTCCTTTGCGTTAGGGCCAGGAGAGAGCATTAACACGTCCACCGGATAACGTTCAAGAACCTCGTACTGGGTTAAGTATTCTTTGGGGCCCCTCACGATTAAAAGGGGACAGACTTCATACCGGATTGGAATCTCAGAGGGTCTGCATTTATAAGACGTATACAGGCTTCATCTACATCTACGCAATACCTCCAAGCCACCGCGAGTGTGTGTGGCAGGGGGTGAAGTACACTAAAAATGCACTATTGACAAGCAAACAAGCTACTACATAGAAACATACTAGATAATAGTGTCACATGGTTAGTAATGGCCAGATGGTTTGTTACTACAAAGAGTAATATTGGTTGTTAATACATGCATTATGAACTACTGACTACTCTCATAATATTTACTCTACCTATCCATTTGCTATGCTGCCTATTGTGTTCTCCTATAGTACGGGGAAAAATGACATTTTGAATCTATCGGCACCAAAATCTATCTCTCTAATCTTATTAATCTAGTCGAATCCAGCATAATACGTAGGTGAATTTAAGTACCCAAGCCTCCTACTCGAATCCAACGCACTTTACCCATATAATATATAGCCTCTACTTCGTTTTCTCAAAAAATAACTACCCTTTTTCAGGAGGTACTTGAGAAAAAATCCCTTCGTCATCCACCAAATATCCTACGATTGTCTTTACTTCAAAATTATTGTATTTGTATATTTCTTCTCTTTTACACCCTTCGGTCCCTGCTCCGTATATTAGGCCTTGCTTTGACATTCTTTCCGTTCGCCTTTCCCAAGGCGATGGTCTTCATCAAGCCATCATGACTCAATATATGGCCAACTGAGTTATTCGATATTCTTCTTAAGTTTTTCAAAAGACGCCTCATTTCTCCCACTCTACTCAGTAGGTACTCAAGTTTGTCACCAGGTCGATCCATTTTATCTTCGTCATTCTACTGTAACAACATATGTCATATGCTTTCAACCTTAAATTACTGGTAGGTTTAATATCAGATTAAAAATTATACATTGGATATAGGTGCCATCATCATCATCGATCATCAATCCTAAGAAAGGTTTGTCGCAGCCCTCCTATCGATTCTCTCATCTACTTATCTCTTCATGCTGACTTAGTTCTTCTCTTTTACACCATTCACATCTTGTTCCATGCATCTCATACGAGGCGTGCCTTTTCCATTCTTCTATTTCACTTTTCCCTCGATGATTGTCTTCATCAGGCCATCGTGTCTCAAGATATAGCCGGCTAAGTTTTCCCTTCTTCTTTTTACAGTTTTAGCTTACTTATCCCACTCTTCTTAAGACTTATCCGTTTTTCACTCGGTCGACCCATTTTATCTTCAACATTTTTCGGTATCTCCACATTTCAACTGCTTTTAATCTTACTTTCTCTGCTGCTGTTATGGTACATGCTTCGCTGCCATATGATAGCATGCTCCAGATGTATGCTCTAATGAAATGCTCCCTCACTTTTACGATTTGCAACTGTAAGCAGCATCTTATTTTGGTAAAATGCCCTTCTCGCCTGGGCTATTCTACTATTTCTACACATTTCTCTTTTGATTCGCCAACGCTGGTTACTTGGCTTCCCTGGTAACAGTACTCTTCCACCTTCTCAACTTAGGTGTAACAATAACAAAATGAAAAAAAAGGCTTCACAGGAAGAAAATTAACCCGATAAAATTGTATCCAAAGAGCGATTTATTTTTGAGCTACAAAATAGTCCCGGAGTATTGCTATATAAATGGACAACCATGACTAATTATAAATTTCACTACGTGAAACATCGTATTTTTCTTCCGTTGAGTGCTAATGACAGAAATTATAAGCCAAACGCTTGAAAATACAGCACTACTCGCCGACCCACATATTCATCTTCCCAGAAGAGACCGGAAGCCAACTCATTGTAATAAGTACGATTTTCGTCTCAGCTATAGACACCTGATGGAGTGAGAAGTATATCGGCACGTTCTTTACAGGCTAGGCAACTTTTGAAAATTGCACTGCCTTCGTGTCTCACGGTTCTGATCCTCTGAGCAACTCAAAGTTGGCTGAGCAGCCAATGAACTGGTCTTCGTGATCCATTTCCATTTGAACGTCACATATTTAAAGTTTCGTCCCTTAGTTAGAAATGCTTTCGACCACAATCAACTGGCCTTCATGATACAATTTAATTTGCGCGTCACTACTGTTTACTTTCACAACTTCATTAGCATTTGTTCGCCCAAAATCAACTCACCTCATGTTCCAATTTGATCTGTACCTCACTACTGAGTTTTATCGCCATCTCATTACCACTCATTCATAGAGCAAAATAGGTCATGAATGGACGTCAATGACCTTTTCCACGCCAACGTGCTAAAAATATCAAAAATACAAAAATATGATTCCAGATATCGTGAGACTAAATTAGAAGAAGCGGTTGAAATATTATAATTTAAACACCATTCCTAGATTTCCATGAAAGTAGTAATCAAGTAATAAACAGAATAAGAAAGATTGGAATAAAACAAATTTTGTAACGGAAATTGGCTGATATATCCTGCAGTATCAAGAAATGTGGAGATGGCCAAGAGATACCGCGAGTATAATCGTTTACCTATGGCCTACGATATGAAATGTTGATGATGTTTATATGAGAGATCATTTGACAACTGAAGTGAATTGCACCATGCTGAACAGGAGGAAGTTTGAAAGCGAAAGAGGAAAGATGGAGAGAAATTCGGAACCGGCATTGACTCTTAACAAACATAATTTTAACCAAATTCTCCAAAAGTGTCCACCACTCAACATCCCATCCGACGGACGGAGTACTAACCTTGAAGTTCTCTCCACACAACACCAAGTGTGGACCAGTGAACTAATGAAATATATCCGCCATGACTCTCCCGGTATTCGAGCCCGGGTCTCAAGATGGAAAACCGATACTCTAGCCAGCACAAAAACTTGAAAACAAATCATCCACCTTGCTTTCTCCGATCTACACAACGGTATAAATTCACGAAATACAATGAATAAATAGGAATTTTACAGAGATAGGTATGAGTAGGTACATTTCTATCTCTAAAAATCGAATGAAGGACATGAGGTTGTTTTATAATTAATATTTGGTAAGTTGATTTCAAGACCTCTTTTTTAAATGTATAAATGGCTTCTTCAGGAGTTTTAGTCCTTGTGAAAATGATGAGATTGAAATATTTGGCCGACGTTCGGAAAATATATTTTTTCCTTTATCAGAGGTAAAAATGGGATGAACCTACAATGTATATGTATAAGTAAATTGATTTACAGGAAATTTGAATACAGTAATGTTTTACCATATAATTTATTTACAAAGTTTAACGTCAACAAATACACGGAATAAATTTTACATACCTATAAGCTCTTTTGAGGTGAATTGTTTACGATTGAAAGAGCTCTTTAAAATTAAAAAAATATATTGTAAAACGTTTTTGTATTGAAAATATTCTGTAAAACATTTTTCTTGTGTTCATTGATGGTTCATCCCATCCCTGATGAAAGAAAAAATATATTTTCCGAAACGTTGGCCAAATAGTTCAATCACATCATTTTCACAAGGACCTAAACTCCTGAAAAAACCCTTTATATATTATTAATATTATTAGTTTAGGTACGTGAAGGTAGGTCTAAGAGGAAAATTTATTCTTCCACCGGCCCCGAAATTTCACAGGATTTTCCTCTTCTGCCCCGCAAACCACCTACTTCTCATCATCATATCCATACTATCCGTTCTTCTCCTCCCATTTCCCCGCTTACCCAACATTCTTACCTCATTCTTGCAAAGCATCTTCGACCTTTATAACCTTCTCCATTCGCACCTTTTTCAATTTTCCGCACCAATTTCCTCAAACAAAGTTCTTTCCTCTCCTACCAGCACTAGCACTTCATCTATCGTCCTCCTTTCTACCTACATCACTTTCTCAACCCTTTTCCATATCCACATCTTGCATAAAAAATACTTAGAAATGAAACACGACCTAAACCCTGAAGAGGATAGTTAAATACTAAAACAGGGCTCCCAAATGTTGTTATTTTATTATTTTACTATTGCTTGTCACTGTTATTGTCATTATATATTTATTGTATTGTTAATGGGGTAAATAAACAGTTTTTGAATTGAAAAATGATGACTAGCATCCAGTGAATTATAAGTCAATATCCGACACAGTTAGGGATCCAGTTGGTTGGATGGCTATCGTACTGCCTCCGATTTCAAGAGCCCGGGTTCAAATCCCAGTAGTGACATTTTTCATAGGAATCGATGTTCAGTTCTCACTTTGAGTTCAGCACTCCGTCCGTCGGATGGTACGCTGAGCCGTGGTCCTAATAGCACCTTTCATTTAGAGCAGGATAATGCCAACATCGGGTTTCTCTCAACCCTTCGGCCATTTTCGCAATCATTCCTTCCTCAATCTAATTATTGGCTTATCCTAAATAGAGCAAGCGACTTTACCTGTCAGTCACCTCACCCGAGTAACTAATATTCTAATTTTGTTGTCGGCTGGTTACTCCATATCCGTGCTCCTTAGCTAAAAGACGAAGTTAGGGACTTTTTTCTTCGGCTTCGTGAGAGAGAGGAAACAGTGCCTTTGGCAGTTTAAAAGTTGGAAGACTGTGAATGCCATTTTGAAATTCGCCACGAGTTCCCAGAAATCTGGTCGTATCGAGTAAATGCTTGACAGGCTCTCTCCCACGAGAAGTTGCGTGCGATATCTTATCGCAGAGAAAGTGTCGGGGACACTCGTATCATGTGACATGGGCTTCATGCAAGTTCTGCTCAGGTTATCTCCAAAGAGGGCGGGATCACTGTCTCCTGCCGTCAATTCCGCCTCAATAATGAACGAGAAGTCGAAAACCAAAGTTCCAAACGATGTGTATCGGATCAAGCAAGATATAATTTTGGCATTTCTCTGCACGAGAGAAGTCTAGAGAGCACGATCGTTGGGGAGACAGGCAAGCTTGAAACCATATCAGCCCGCGAGGCGTAATTTCAGTAAGGACATTAAAATAAGAGCAGAAAATGTGATAGCGTTCTCACTGCTGGATATCTTTCTCGGTTGGTAACATTTTTTTAGTAAAAACGTCACTTTATCGGCATATCCTTAAAGTGATGTTGGGTAAAATAAACGCCCGTTACTTTGCAAAGATCCGCAATTGATTAAACGTTGTATTAAGTAACAGGTGCACCAGACAATGCCGTTTTGAAATTCGCCACGATTTCCCCGAAATCTGGTGAAACCAGTTGTATTTTGTTCAATAAATTGTCAAGCTTTATGAAGTAACCGGTGTTTATTTAACCCAATATGCAGCGGTTAGACCTATTAAAGTATAATTTAAGTTCATTTTTTTAAGGATGATGAGCTAATGTCTTAAAAAATACATTTTATAACGTATGAAAGTTAAACATGTTAAACTTCAATCAACATAGCATGGATTAATACGTTCACATAAAGCATTTAAAAACAACGGTTTTCTCATAAAATGACGGGAATAAATTCAAGAAACCATGCTGAGTCAAGGAAAGGGAATGAATAGATTATTGAAGTTGGTGATTCATTTATCTAATTCTTCCTTTTTGTAAGAAATAGGTATTAGTTATTTAGGTTAAAGATAAAATGGCTTTTAAATAAAGGATCGGTTTTTTGGTTCTCAAACCTTTGGTCCTATCACTACCGAACGTGAAATTAAGAGGTGATGTAATCGGAAAATTCAGATTGCTTTGCATAACGAGCCAGTCAGGCATATCGTCGTGAAAAAAGATTAACACTGAGAAGAAAACTGCGATAAACATACTTAGTAATAGCGAATAGTTAGTACAATAAGGGTAGTAGGTAAATGCGATGTCAAACTGGGGTAAAAGGCTATAAGAATTGAAAGTATTGATACCAAGGAAGCAGAGCTGTCAGCTATATAACAAAAAAATGAATGTTATTTAGCAGAAAAGGAATTAGAACGTGCAGGCTAATCAATACGTCAAAAACAACTATTCTGAGTTTGTTAATTTTGAACTATGGTGACCATCGAAAGGACAATGGCCAGATATCAGCTAAAGATCAATAAGAAGAAGACTAAGATATTAGTGTGCAGCAAGAGAGAAGAGGCCAAAACCAACTATAAACTAGGAAAACAAAAACTGGATGAGGTGAAAGAGTTCTGTCACCTGGGAAGCCGAGTAACCAACGATAGACGAAGCAAGAAAGAAATAGTCAGTACAAATGCCCAGGCGAAGAGGTCATTCTATCAAAAGAAGAATCTACTTACAGCTGGAAATACAAGGAAGCAATTCATCAGAACGTACATCGGGAGCATGTTTCTTTATCGCAGTGAGCATGGACAATGACAGCAGCGGAGAAGAAAAGAATGGAAACATTTGAAATGTGGTGCTATAGAAGAATGATGAAGATAAAATGGATCGACAGAGTGACAAATGAAGACGTCTTAAGAAGAGTGAGAGAAAAGAGAACACTATAAAAAGAAGACGGGACAACCTAATCGGTCATATCTGGACACGATAGTCTGATGAAGACAATCGTCGAAGGAAATGTGAACGAGAAGAATGGAAAGGGTAGGCCATGTATGAGTTATATGGAACAGGTCGTGAAGGACGTGAAAGAGAAGAATGAAGTTAATATGAAGAGGTTGGCCGATAGAAGAATCGAATTGAGGGCTGCGTCCAACCAATCCTAGGATTGTTGACCCATGATGATGATGATGATTGTAACCATAAATATCTTTCTCCTTTAAATACGGAGACTTCATTACAAAAGCGTTTAGCGCATGCAAAAACATTATCTTGAAAACTAGTTTAAAATTATTTGGATTAGAAAAAAAAAATTACCGATATTTTCCGTATGGAGAAAGTATAATTTCTCAGAATAATTCCTAAGAATTTCTCCAGGTAGGAGTTTGGGTGAAGGAAGAGTGCAGCCTATGGAAACTACGCCTCTCTATAATGGATCTGCAGTCTGGAGAAATATTCAGAAATTACCTCCATTAAATCACTGCGTGTTGAGCTCGTAACGGCTGACTCGCGGGAAAGCACCGCCACTATCTGTCTCGGAGCGTATATTCAGGGGAAATAAGAACTGATTCAATTTGCCATAAGTGACTTCGTTAATGGAAATCGCGGCACGCAAAAAACCCCGCAGATATTGCCACCACATCATCTTCATGGGTGAATCATAGATCTGTAACCATCGCTTAATTATTTGCGATCATACGCGGTCCTTCCGTTCCCAATAGTCCAAGGATAAAATCCAATGGGGCTCACTCCCGCCCACCAACATGACGTTTAATATTCCTCCGTAAGTAATAACATTACGCGGACAGTTTTTCATTTCGGATGAGATAGGAGATTCACTCCGCCTCTCCTCATCGACGGTGCGAAATAAAGAAAATAAAATAAAGATATTCGAACGGCCTCTTTCGGAGGAGAAATGGATCGGATATTACGTCACGAGCACCATCGTAAATCAGAAAGTGCGTCACTTTGATCTGTGTACCAAATCGTTTTTATGGCCGGCTGCCGAAAGGCCCTGAAAAAAGGGACGGGTCGGAGAGGATGCCTTGGGGTATTAGGAGGGGTTGAGGGGCGGGGAGATGGGAAGAGGCAAAGCAAATGCTTCAAAAATATCTGGAAGTGGTTCGGCGTAATAAATATATTGCAAATAATGGGAAGGGTGGGGAAAGGATCAAAATTTCATCGAAACCATTAGATAAATATGTCTTGCCCGTCGAAACAGAGAACTCAGGCATAACAAAACCTACTCAGTGCGCTTTCTTTGCTTCTAGTTTTACTTTCGATTAGCATTTTCCTACGAATTTCATCTTAAAACGTTCGGAAAAATATGGTAAAAAGATTCATGGGTACATTTTGTGACTTCAGAAATTTATTTGGGTAGTGCAAACGGTTACGGCCGTTAGGTCAACATCAGGTTCATATTTAATTTTCTCCATGTGTATATGAGATGGCCGAGGGATAAACCCGTTCTTTTTAAAAATCTGTCATTCTGTTGCCAAAATTTGGTCGGAATTTGCACAATAAACTGGCTTCTAAAAATTCCCAATGCAGCATTTACTGTACTTGCTTGCAGTACAGCTTGTGAAATACCTATACATCAACATTTAAATTCTCTCAATTTTATTGAAAGGTATATAGGTACTAGATAAAGAATTAATCATTCCATATATCTCTACTGGGGTCCTCCACAAACGACTTTTGACCTTTTTGACGCAAAAAATAAAAGAAAAAATATTTCCTGAAACATATGTCAATGCCATAAAATCGGCTTTCAAAGTATCATTTTTTATTTCGGTTCATGAAAAGGTGGACATATAAACGAACGTTTTGATTGAAAGAATTTTATCGCTGGATTTAGCTAGCAGGATTTTCCAGAGGTATTACCCAGATTATGACCCAGTCGTTCGTTGCAAAAAAGTCTTTACTATTAAGCCATAAGGACACGTATTTTCATCGCCACGATAAAATCATTATTTTAGCTGTTAGTCTCTTACATCCTAGGGGTCAAGAGCAAGGTTAATCAAATGACGGGGAAATATGTTTAAATCGCCGAGAATTCTAGTTTTCCGAAAACACTCATGCGCCAGGATTAATGAGTCCATGTCTCATATCCATATTGAGGGGACAGGGGTTACCCCTGAGGATGACCAGAGAAGGTCGAAACCGGTCGGTTAATAACTGTTTTTGGAATATAACCAAGTTTATTCTATTCATCAAGAAGATTGTTGGTGAAAATTAAGAGCTGGAGGAGGTGGACGGATCAAATATAGGACTATAACAAAGGGTCAGATGTAAGACTATAACAAAGGACAATGGAATTCTGAAGGCCGCTTCCGAAATTAGAATTATGGGTATCCGAATAAGATGAAGGATAAGAAAATTCGTGATGGATAGAGTTACCAGAGGTGTTAATACGTCGATGATATAAATAGCGTAGGGAAGCAGCGGTTGAATGAAATGCTAAGAACATTAATGAATTTCTAAGAAGAGTTGGGATGCTCCTTCAAAATGTACCCAACCCACTTGAAGATAACTATCAATTCATGAAAGGTAATGATTACTAGTGGGGATCGGGTTGGTGTGGTGGCTAGAGTAATAGTGGCTCGAGGGCCCTGGTTCGATTCCCGGTAGTGGCGTATTTTTCAGTGGCTAACCGGTCCCTACTTGAGTGCCTAGTGGAGGGCATTTCAGGTTCAGTACTCCGTCCGTCAGATTGGACGTTAAGCCGTGGTCTCCTTGGCACCTGTCGTTAAGAGCATGCTAAACCCAGCTATCCTAAATGACGCAAATTACCTCATCTGTCAGTCGCCTCCCCTGAATAACATAACAAGGATTGATAGTAAAGTGTATTCGCCGCGTAAACGAGCAATTATTCATGCCAAAGCTTAAACTCATAATTTTTTATGCATTCGAAACCGCATACGTGAGAGAACAAGTGACCTAGGGAATTTTTTCTCTCTTAAAGAGGTTAGTAAATTAGCTAGTGTGTTATCATATGTCATGCCGCTTGTTAAAACCCTCTAACGAGCCATTTCTTGCTGAAAAGTTCTGTACTTTCAGGTGTTTTTCCAAAGACTTTCTCTTTTCCTTTAAATAATGATCCATCTAAGGGAATTCTTTTCATGGATACCTTACAAGCAATCCACTTCAGCAGACAATTTTAAACTTTAGGAAATCCAACCACTCCGCTCTTTCTAATATTTTCGCATCTCTCAGAGCACTGGAATCTTTGCTTCATTATGATATTATGAAAGGTAGTTTCCATCAAACTAAAATATACCTACCAGTATCCAATGTCGCAATTCCCTCTCCTCTAATAACTCACATTTTAAAATTCACCAAGCAACGAAAACCCTAAGTATTCGTTAAGATATCCTAAAGTGGCAACGCAATTGCCTCAGTGATTGACACATGTCGACTGATTGATTTGCCTGCAAGAGCATTTCTGACCCCTTTCACACAGAAAGGGATGCATTTTATGGAAAATACTCTCGCTATAAAACGATTAGAATAAGGTTGTAGTGTATAATCTTAGTGTATCATCACATTTTTATTTTGGTCTCTGTGTTTTACCGCGTATATTTTTAAGACTACTGACATAATTTCTCTGACCGTAAAAAAAAAACACTCCACGCATGGTGCAGCTCAATATTAGACTATCAAGTTATTTTCTTGACTTCTAAGTGCTTCTTCCTAATTACTTATTTCCAAGATTCTAAAATGTTATAGGAACGCCTGTGTAAACGGATTTTTCATTCTTCTTATTCACGTACTCATTAGCCCCTTCCTAATTTGAGGTTGAATTTCATAGATTTTTTACTTCATTTCTCTCTTCCGTAGTTAAAAATGGTATTGAGAAAAAGTCGGGAAATGAATGAACTTCACAGAGAAGTAGGAAATATACTCTAACCAGTCGAAAATATCAACAAATTTTTCTTTTAAAATGCATGAATACTTGGACTGAAATAAATTATTAAACTAATATTTTGTGTGCTCAGTTTACATTTCCAGCTATCCACATTTCATCGGTCATGTCCATTGAGTATTACCTCTCTTTTAAAATGAGTAAGGTTTTTTTTTAAATATGCAACTTCCCCGACCAATATTTTGTTGAGGGAACGAGGATTAATCCAAATTGGAAAGCCACCGGCTAACATTACGGGGACATGATAGCTGTAATGACAAACACTCTTATTTATAGCGGCTGACTGCACGCCGAACTTAAAATTTGTGGAAACACGTCCAATAAATCAGTGACATGACATCGAACTAATTTCAATTTAGTTCAAATGAATTTATATTCCCATCGGAAAATTGTGCACCTTTCCATTCTTTGGAATGCTTTTGCATTCAGCATCAAAACTCTATTCGGACGCAATACTAAATCCGCATTTGGCGTTGCAAAATACTCCAAAACCCTGACTATATACCAACGAATTTTTTTTCTTTTGAAACTGATAAATCCATTGAACTCAGCAAATAAATTTTTCATTTAATAGATCCAATTTTACTTATCAATGTAATACTTGTATTCAAACATAAACTCTACCCATGCCGATTCGTAATAATCTTAGAAACGTTTATGGAGAAAAATAATGTGAATTATTTTCTGTAAATAAAGTGACGCCGTATGAATAAAATTGGGAAGGTCACTTGCACCCAACCTTCAGATTTAATTATTATTCCTATTGAAAAAAACTCTCTTCCATTGCTACCTTCCACCACCGGCCACGCAAAATAGGAAGTAGATATGATGAAGGTCTTGTTGATGAGATCATCATAAATATGTTTAACCAGCGTTAATATATCCAATTCGTCCATGTCGCAGTAGAGAAGAATTTAACGTCCATCTCTCATTCAGGGTCGGATTATAAAACGTCAGCCGCGCGCCTGAACCATGTCCTACACATAGCAGCCATTCATATGCATCAACGCATTAAGAGAAGGGCGCAAAAGTCGCGCTTAAATTCCTAAAACAGTTGAAATGACTGGACGCTCCGGCTGACAATGACAATTTATTATGGGCTGGGCAACTGATGATATTCCTTGTCATTTGTCACGACTCCACGAATAATATCCCATTTGAAATGAAAGACGGATTAGTGAAATTCCTAACAGAGAAAAAAGCCAAGGGCAAGATGCATAAATGTTGATTTTCGTGAAGCAAGCATGGGCTTGATTCTGAAAGACTACATCAACATCTACTAACTACCCTGCAAGCTACCTCAAGGGTGTATAGCAGGGGATGAATTATCACCACAGTACGTAAATGCGAAGCGAGTCTTTTCACTTGCCGCTCTAATTACTAATTGCCGTGAACGAGTTAATTACTTTAAGTTCTCACAATTACTTTGCTACGGCAAAATAAAAATTCGGATCATTAAATTTGGAGGCCTGGACACGTGAGTGATGGAGTCACGCCTTTCCGCGGAATTAATTATTTTCGTCACTGTCACGAATCTCACAGAAATTGAGAGGGGCTACAAATGTCAGGACATCAGGGACCTGAATATTTTACTTTGCGTGCTTGGACACCAGGCGAAGATCTTGTCATTACTTCGAGAGGCTTGAATGACTCCATCTCCTGCCCACAGCCCGAGACGCAAGCCACCTCGTGCATCAAGGATAAGAGAAATAATGTAAGGTACCCAATTAAGTGAACACAGTTTGGCTTTCACCTTAATGGAATTCTATGTGTATGACGGCATGAAATTTTACCCAACGTTAAATCCACGGACAACACCCAATATGACCTGCCATAAAAATATTTAGTAAAACAGAATTACAGCAAGATATACTTTAATAATGAAATTAGCTGAAATAAAATAAAAATAATTTTTGTAGTAGATGGCAGCCGTAGGATAAATGCTAACCTACGTAATTTTGTATGAATGGCGCTTATTACATTAGAGGTGGAAAACGATATTATATTGCGGACACACATTACGCTAGCAGAAGCGCCACAAGATAGTGTCTTCTCTGCAGCCTAATATTTAAAAACTAAAATAATATACTAGATCACTATGGATTTCTGCTCCAAAAATTTCAATAAAGTTTCCATGAAAATTCTCAATTTTTTTAACATCGAAAAATTATTCTGTAGTAATTCCACTTCGAAATTTATTAAAATCATAACCTAGAGTTGGAAGAGATACCACCCAAGCCTTCTATTGTGGAGCTCATAAGTTTGAAGGCTGCCAAAGAAATTTTTCGATCGCAAGGTTACGCTTGTGAGAGTTCATTTTAAATCGACCAATATGGGTTCAGTGATGCGCAGATAAAAATACAAAGTAGTGTCCAACCTTAGGGCATGTGATGTTTTCCATACTTAAGCAGTTACTCTTTTTTGAACATCGAAGAGAAGGGGGTATAATGAAATGGAAGACGTATTTTGACGGGGATCGAAAAGAGAAGTGGGGTTATAAGGGAAAAGGGAGATGGAGAAATGAATTTTGGAGGATAGTGCGGGAGTGTTCAATACCCGAAGACGTAATTATACTCTAGAGCAGGGGTTCGCAATCGGTGGTACGCTGGAACGTTTCAGGTGGTACGCGTAGGTGATACGAGCGATAGGCTAGGCATAGGCATATAATCGATCGATCGAGCGATAGGCAAACTTCACTCTGCTGCCCGTCTGCCAGGCGCTGGCTGACCCTCCTCCACCTTATATATACTCATATTACTGTAACAATGGCAGCCAAATGAAACAGTTTGTTATCGAAAAATAAGAAAATATGAAAAAATGCTCGGGAATTTACTTCGCTAAGGGGTTGATTTAAAAAGTAAAAATATACAAGAAATGTAAGAGTACATGGTATCTTTTTCCATCGCCATATGTAATTAAAAACAAGCAAAGAATACATATATTTTACGACTATTTATCTACAACTATTTTACGACTAACAAGTTATCAATGAGTCTCAAAGACAGTCATCACTGCAAACTTTTCTGTAATTGTGCATTGTGCAAACTTTTCTGTAATTCGTTTTTAAATTTTCCAAAAGACGAGGATACATTTTGGGCAATACCAAATGTATACGTGACCTAACACCTGAGTGTTTACATTTCATTCGGATTATTTTACGAGATGAGACGTTTATTCAATATGTGACCGTTTGATTACGTAGCCTAAGCCTATGATTGTCATTTATTTAATGCCAGGCGACAGTTCTTAATTCGTACTAGCGCATTGGAGGTTGACTACCGGATTATAAATTCAAAAGTATTTACGCAAATAGAGGATTGAATGAATATATCGGTCACTGTGTTTTTGCAGGCCAACATGTGCCACAGAAAATATTTGGATGAGATAAAACTGGAATAGTCATTAGGAACGAAAGAAAAATAAATACGCATTTATAATAATTCTATTCCGGGAAAATTGGCCATTTTAAGTATTTTTCTGCTCATCCTCGGTAGCTAGATAGAAATACATGTCGTTGCAATTTATGTCACTGGAGAGACTGTAATTAACTGTCATTTGTCATGTAATTAGGTCCAAACACGCTCGTACAGACACACAGTTTTTCATCGCAAAAGAATTGCTAGGCTGTGTATTCGGCCTCTTAATGGCCACTGCATTAATTGCGGCCATTAAATCATAAAATTGGGACGTAAATGCAATTTTCAACAACTTCGCAATGCCGAAATGCGAGCCCATCGTTAGAAATAATTAAACTTAAAATTTCGTGCCTTCGATGTACCCACGTGGAATTTCCCCAAAGGTGCCAAAATACATTGATATCACAGGGCGGGAGAATTATTCCTGGCTATTTGCGAACCTATAAACAATTCTTATAACAGAATCCATTCTATTTGATGAGCTGTGATCAATGCTAAGTGGTCCCCCAACGCATTTATCCAACTCCATTCAACTTACGATGAAGTACCAATTTTTAGGATATTTGTCGAAAACATAATTACTTTTCCTCAATGATAAAACATATCGAAGTTATTGGAGGAAATGTATCTTTTAATCCAGAGGAGCCCAAAGGCCGTTGTACACGGTACAATTTCTTGTACAAGATCTTGTTCCATAAATTGAACGGCGAGATACCATGAAATTGCACAAGAATTGGTTGACGGTCGTACACGATCAAAGATTTTCATGCAATTTGTGTGCCAATAACATGCGCAGATATCGTTTTCTGTCGAACAGCTGAATCGCGATATCCGATGACCTTTGAAAAATGCCACAGTAACTGGGTTACAATGACTTGCTACCAGTTATCCTAGCATTAATAAAATGAAATTATACGATTGGTTACGTGCACACTTTTATCGGCTTATGAAACCAATGATTTATCCTCCATACATTATGTTTATGCTTGTTGCTAATATTTCCTTTTTGGTTCAATAACATCATCCTAATTTCATTGAGGTTTAATGTTTGCCAGTGTGTCCAACTCATCTTTCGAGAAATAGAACACTTCCATCGCGACCGATGAATATCACAATACGAAGCAACTAAGAATATCATAATATGGAAGCAACAAGGAATATCGCGATATGTAAAACAAAAATGGAAGTCTGCCACGCTAATAGGAACAAAAGTGATCGCAAGCACAGAACACCAACCTAACAAATACTTAACGAACGCATCACTACCGTCACATATCATGCGCAGAAGCTACGGAGTGGATCTTTGATGGTTTTAACCAATAATTTAGAGCATGAACCAATTTCTTGTACAAGAAATTGTACAACGGCCTTAACAACAGCTAAGCCTAGGTCATTTGCGCTTTCAGGGGAGGTGGGCAATCGGTTATAGGAAGGAATTTTCCAATGAAATCGGATAGTGTGGAGAGAAATCCGGCGTCGGTATTAGCAAGCTCTTTACGAAAAGCGTCAAGAGGTCCACTATTTAACGTCCCAACAGACGGACGGAATATTTGACCCGAAGTGCTCTCCTCACAGCACCATATTGAGGAGCAGCAGGAAGGCCATTGAAAAATCTACTTAACAGAGGAATCGAACCTTGGCCCTAGAAATAGGAAGCCAGTACGCTAGCAACCCACCCTATTTTCCAGGAGTTTTTCAATTCAATGTCAATCTCGTATGATATATATAGAGTAAGTAGTAAAGGATGTGATAGAGGAGAATTAAGAGTGGACTTTGAAGATGCTAGCTGTTAGGAGAATCGAGCGGAGAGCATCATCAAAGCTATCTTAGAGATTGTTGACCCATGACGATGATACAGGTTCCTACTTGAGTATTAAATAAAGAGCACTCCAAGTAAATTTGTCCGTCCGTCGCATGGAACGTTAAACTGTGGACCCCTACTGTCGGGGCCAAAAGTGTATAGACTAAGGTTTGAGGCTTTATATTTCCAAAACCGTAAGGGCTATTTTCATACAAGGTATATCTGCGTAAGGATAATTAATCCCACTTTTAACAGTGGCAAAAGAGTTTAAGTATTTATATTTAGGCATGCTTTTACAGTAATACTGAAGAATGGTCCGTTTTTTTAAGAGACAAGGAGGTAAACGCCAATATGGTAGTTTATGATAACAATATGAAACGTATAAATGAAGGCATGTTTAGAAAAAAATGCAAGTCTTACTTTTTCATGATATATATACGATTTCGTGCATAAATGTAAATATAATGCTTTTACGTAATTTTATTCTTTTTACAAACCATATTTTCTTTATAAGTATGGAGAGAGGTTACAATCAGCATCGCCTCACAGTTGAAATTTTTACATCGACTCCAATAACGTCATGTAACTTAACGTAACACAATATTGTGCATCGAATTTTATATTTTGATAACAAGTGCGAAGTAGAGGCGGCTTTAGTGTCAATGAATAGATTGTTTTGCTACTATTGGTAATGTTTTAGCCCCGCACTGTTTAAAAAAAATGTAAAGTATGAGACAGTAGGCACCTTTCGTTAAGAGCAGGGTAATATAGACGGCGAGTTTCTCTCCACACCAAAAAAAATTCACTCATTCTAACTGGCACAAATGATCTAAGCTGTCGGTTGCTTCCACCAAATAAGTAGTGCTACGTATTGGAGACAGGTAGATATCCGTGAAGATCGTATGTACAAAAAGCAAGTGATTCGCACGAGTGCGAGGATTGTTCTCCAGAGGCGCTGGGGCACGAGTGTTTCGCGGGAGAACGCCTTGTTTCGCCAATAATTCTTGAAAGGAGCTCCATCGATTTCGGATAGTCCCCCAATCAGAGCTGATTAGGTCGGGCGCAGCGTTAAGTGCCGCTTCCAACTCTTTCGCCGAGGAAGCAGCGGAAAACAAGGAAGAAGCGATTGATCGTCCGCAGCGCTCGACAACGCTTTCAAGCGGCTCGAACGATCCAGTCTCCCGTTCACTCCAGTCGATGCAGACGACTCCGACTAACACCGCTCCTGTCCTTCGAAATGAATGATGCGGAATAGTCTTCGATAAAGATCGATACTCCCAGTGAATCGATTTTTTCTTCTTTCACACCAAATTGAGGTGAGATTTTCAGCTCGGGTTTTAGTGCGGGCCTTTTAAAGCTGGCACTTCTTCGTCATAAAATCCGGCAGACCAATTGCGTATCACTGCAGATCATTTACAGATATAGAAATTTCAATTGTTGGAACAGGAATGGGAGCAACTAAATAGTTACGCCTGCAATGTATACAATGGAAGATTACGATGAATAACTGGACGGTAATTTTAGGAATTCGAAGCAAGAAAAAGAACATGATTCTGATATCGTTAAATATCTAGGATAACATGATGATCAACTCAAATTCAGAAGTCATACGAGAGTAAACAGTTCAACTAAATATGAATTAAGTTACAATCGTATCACTGCACCAGATTTAAATTTATAAGCAATTCCAAATGGATCAGCTCTCGACGCGATTCGAATTTTTGACAAAAACCGGTAACTTTTAAAATTCTGCATCTGGATGCTGTATTAAAATATGTTTTCAGGTTAGCAGACTGAGGAGAAAGAGGGGTGACATTTATTCGGAATATGTGTACAAAGAAGAGGAAAATGTTTACATGTCAGATGAAAACATTTTCGCAGTCATTGAATGAATAACCGAGTGAATGATTAATGGAATTTTAAACAATAGGAAACCCAGAATGTACATGAATAGTGGATTTCCACGCATATTGGTATTGGATACGTAAAAAAATACACTTCTGGTCAATATAAATCTCTGAAAACCATTTTTATATCACTGTGCAGTAAATGTACTCCTTACTCTTGTGCAATAAGCTCTCATATTAATGTTCTCCTTTAACACGAAAAATCCCAAATTTAAGCAGAGTAAGAGTTTATTTTTAAGAATAAATTAGCATGAGTAAAGACCTTCAAGAAATAACTCGCTCATTTCGAACATCAACAGACGTGAAATCCAAACGTTAGGTTCAATTAAAAGCAAATATTGCATTTCATTATTTCACCATCCCTTTTGCAGTTATAATCAAATCTATCCCCAAATAGATCAGTGGCGTAGCGAATACTCATGGAAACGCAGTTGAGTGGATAAGATATTTTTTATTATAATTATTTCACTCCAAGAGAAACGCAAGTGGCTGGAAATACAAACATTGCAAAAAGTACCACTTGTTTTCATAAATTTCTTCAATTTTCCATTACCTGACCTGACTCTAACCTGACCTCTGCAATAACATCCCACAGTATTAACGTAATGCCTTCATCTAATGTTACATTTTACTGTCTCAAAGGGCAGGTGTTAAGTCACCAGCCGTTTCCTATAAATAAATAGCAGAAAAAAAATGTTCATTAATATATAAGTATCATACGTAATGTATTTGAAATAATTATAATTTGTTTGCAGATTAATCGCGTATTTTGCTTGGAAAAAACGAATTCTTACATCGTTCGGTCCGATAGTTCATCGCTCTTTAAATGTCCCTTCCATCTGTTCTGTTGATGGAGTGAAGGGTAAGGAATATATCTTCCAACGGTCAGATTCACTTTCTTATGATTGGAAATTTTCAAGTAACTTTAGTAAGTGTCCTGCTGATATTGATATAAACATTGCACGGACACTGAAATACAGGGAAATTATTATATTATGACTTAAATCCATATCTACACCTCCGAAATACCCTCCAAGCCACCGCGAGGATGTGTGGTATGGGGTGCAGATCATCAAACAGGCACCACAGCCGTGCAACTGAGAGCTACTATGTTAATTCTACTCCATGTTAATATACTCCATGAAAAGTGGGAATATAAATCATAATGTGAAATAATATAAAGTATTTATCCTCAGCGTGAAAATTTAGGCCACTACGGATACGTGAATTAAAAACAAGCACTTATAATATTAACATCGAAGGCCGAGGCCGAGTAGAAGATTCGACAACAGACGCCAGACTGCTTCCTCGTAACTCTTCCACTTAGCGTCATTTCGGCGAAGATAATCGTTCGTTAGACTTGACGCCACACTATCGAATTTGTATTCAAATTAGTTGCCGGAACAAGATTAGCCGAAGTGTTCTCTTAATCTCTCGAAGACTTTAAACAGACCTCCACCGAAATCATGGATATTTAGGCGTCCATTAATGACTTTTAGATAGCATCGGCGTTTAGCAAATTGCCAGCGAGCTCGATAGTGGGCTATACCAACCTACTCGGCGGATGCTACCGCGGGGACAAAATAATCAGGTTTAGATGGTATCATGACCGAACGGGAGAACGTATCTCGCGGCAATTAATTGCGAGAAGCTGCTTTCTTGCGACAGAGGGTGGTATAGATAAGTGGAGAGGAGGATGATATGCCATGACGAAGTTCGATTCGGTATCCATGGAGGAAAATCATAAGTACAATCACTTAATGAGGAAATGCATCCTTACATAGCACATTAGCGGAAGGAATTCAAGCAACAGAATCAGCGTTAATGATGGCGTTTTTATAAAAATATGAAATGGAGATTCCCGGAAAGAATGAAAAAAAAGGTTACCATCAATATTTTTTCATAAATAAGAAAAAAGAGTTTAGGCGGATTAGATCAAAATGTAGACTATTTGTATAGTTCATAAATCCAGGGGCGTCGGAACTATTTTCGCTGGGAGGGGCCATCCTTGAAAAGGGCCCGGCTCTTAAGAAAAGGGCCCGGATCCTATGAAAAGGTCCCGCATTTTTTTGCGGATAGGAGGGGGTAGAGGTAGAGACCACAATTCCGCTAAAAGTGCATATGAAGGTGGTAGAACATGTATCAGAATGGAAAAGGCAAGCTGGAAACAAGTGAAATTTAATTTTTATTAATGAAGACTCATTTCTCAAGGGCCCGGGGCAAATTCTGGGGGGGGGGGGCGAATGCCCCCCCTGCCCCCACTTCCAACGCCGCTGCATGAATCCCATGAGAAATGAAAAACCACTGAAGAATATATAAATAGTGTTTTAATTGTGTCGTTAATGACATCGCTCATTGCTAACTGGAGTTGAAATCATCCCGTGTCCTTGTTACAAATAAATTTATTTTACTCCAAGCAGGTTATATTAAAAAAGCACATTACACTGTTCCTCTAAATATTATTGGTTCCAGGAAAATTCATTTTTTAGCCCCTCCTAACTCCATAGCCAAATTCCACATTAGCAAAAATATAATATAAATATAAAAGCAAAAAAATAATGATCTATAAAACTTTTACATAAAAATTTTCATACCATTTTCAATCCTTGAGTCTGTTCATGGTTCAGAGGATATTCACCTGTGGTGTTTCAATTCTGTACCCACTTTACATACGTTTCAGACCAGAAGGAAATGAACAAGTATAGGAATGGAAGAGTGAACAGAAACCCGGTGTCGGCATTAGCCTGCTTGTAACGAGAGTCGCTAATACCACGGATCAACGGCCCATCCGACGGACTAATTACTGAATTTGAATGCTCTCCACACTGTACTCCAGTTGGGAAGCTGGTTCACCAATGAAAAATATCTTCCACTTCTGGAATCCGAAACCATGCCCTCAAATTGAGAAGCCAGTTCTATAACCACTACCGATAACTTAGAGACCAATAGTGTGGGAAAGGGCACCATTATATTTCATAGTTAAACTAGCAAATTTTTTCTCCATAGGAATTATTTAACGTTTTGAGCAAGTCTTTTTTTTCTTTTCATTGCTTAAAATTAGCACTATCATTTGTGATTACATTAGAAATATTGTTGTAGTAACAAATAAATTTAACAATTATTACGATTGCATGTCCATTTTACCACCTAAACGTATCTCTAATATAGTCCCCAGTGACCTCTTCCGCTCTACACAGTTAATCAAGGTCACAGCCCAAAAAGGTTTTTATCTGGGGTGCAACTTTCATTTCCCAATACCCATCCCTTACCACTACAGTAAGTACAATATTTCGTCCATCAAGAGTTTTCATTATATTCAGGCCCTCCGATAACAATGACCCATACAATACCGGCAATCACCACAGATGAGCAATTCAGTTTTGAGTGAATTCGAGCCGTATCCTCATTTGACCTTTCCACCTTCCCTTAGGGCATCTCTTTTCCCCTTCCTCTAGCGATTCAGTCCCTCCCATCATCTGCCAAAAACAAAGTATTCGAGATACATCATGGCAATTGCTTTAATACGAGGCCACATGATGCACTTGAACAATTCACGTTTTTATGAGAGGGCGATTTTTCACTCAATGGGTATAAATGAATCCAATTATAGGAAAAAAATACTGCGCAATTTTTAAAGGTAATAAAAGATTAATTTATTGGATACTTTCGCATTTTGACCGTGTCCAGTTTAACACACGCTTCCTTCCCTCACGTGCTACTACCGATATTTGCGGTGACGGTAATCAACATAATAAATAGTTGCGGTTGCGGGTGGAGTAGCAAATTAATTTTGCAGCTAATAATTTTTAAAATGTTGCTCAACAGTAGCGTGTGCATAGGTTTCTTTCATGGAATTGAAAAATTCGCTTTCACTGTAAACTAGGAGTAAAACTAATGGCCAAAATTTTGTGATACGGAGAAATTACCCTGTGCCTTTTGATTCATCAAGGATATGAGGGAAATTCGAAAAAAGTTGGGATTCAGAGGGTTGAGGAAGGGTGGAGAGAAACCCGTCATCGATATTGTCAGTCCACTGCTTAGCGGCCAATCGTGAGGACACATTACTGTACGGGAAGTTCTCTCCTTACAGCACACAAGTAAGAACCGGTGTACACAAAATCTCATCCACAGCCGGAATTCGAACCCGGGTCCTCGGGATAGGAGGCTAGTATTAGAGTCACCACCCTAATCCGATTCTCGCCTTTAATAGTTCTAAGTTGAGACGACATATTAGCTGTGAGATTTTTTTTCTCTGCCACTAATAACAACAAGCAAGCGCAATGGTGTTTAGGCTTTTACCGGTATGTCAAAAGCCATATTCACTGATTCTCTAATGGTATGCGAACTCGATACCCGTTGGGATATTGATAGCATATGGTGCAGTAAAAGGATTTTCCCTCTTTTTGGCAGTGAGGCATGGACTATTACAATTGCAGCGAAGTCAAAGCAATCTAAATGTGGTGTTGCGTGGATGAAAAATGAAGGTAAAGCAGAACGGCCGAGTAACAAACGAAGACATCCCGCAAAGAGTTGGATAAACGAGAAGTTTAACTAAAATTGTAAAGAGAAGACAGGACAACGTTATCAACCATATCTTGAGACATACCACATGATGACAGCCGTCGAGGGAAAAGAGAACGAAAGAATGGAAAAGTAAGGTTTCGTCTGAAATTTATGGAGCAAATAGTGAAGGACCGCAAAGAAAGGATTTTCGCAAAAAAGAAAAGATTGGCCTATTGCAGAACTGAGTGGAGAGCTACGCCAAACTAGTCTCAGAACTGATTAGAAGTTAGATTTCTCCACAAAAATTCAAGGGATTATTTTAATGTTGTAGTGGAGGGTTTTACCGAAGAACGGATTTCCCGAGCACAAAGGACTCAAAACCGAGGGCTTTGATTTCGCCTCAACATTTAGGCCGGCAATTGCATTACCTCCGCTCGACTGCGCTAACTGTTCAAGCAAGGCTCACGTGCTCTCATTGTTTCCGGGAGCACAATTAAGGGCGGAGGTGAACTGGGAATAGCGGAGGAACATTATTGAATCGTCCTCAGCAATTTATACTCCGCGAATCCGCTGTTTTCTTTTGGCTGCTAGTTTGATTGTGGAAATTCTGCTGGAGGCATCTGCGGGGCGCTCACCATCCCCAACTAGTTATGGCCAAAGCGTTGCCTAGGGGGATTTTTTGTAAACAATTTAAACAGAACCCTTAAATGCGCAAATGCAAGCTTTTATAATGATAAAAGTCAAATTAATAATTTAAAATTTATAATTACGTTTTTCTTTTAATACTTGTAACAATAACTCAGATTCATTTCGTCAAATTGGTTAGTAGATTCCAAGCAAAGATCAACATAGCTATTTATGAAATATTTCGTGAAATACTCCTGGGTGAACATGCAGATGGAATAAACTATCTAAAAGAAAATGTGTTCTCCTAAAATCGTCAGAGATCATTAACTACAATTATTATTAATAGATAATGTTTCAATAACTACTCTCGTACTTACGTCGATGAAAAATGAAGTAGGGCGAAGAAACCGTCATTATAAAACTAAGGAGTACAAGGTGAATGCTAATGGTAAAGTACACTTAATACAGATATATAACAAGTAAACATACATCCGAGTATATTATAAATCGGATACATTAGTTATTATATCGAAATAAATAACGGTAATTATGAACTGGAGATTATCCGATAAATAGAGGAGTGATATGACATGATTAGCATTATTTAAAATCCTAATATTGTAATCGATTTTCGCGGACTGTATTTAATTAGTATTGATTAGAGAGCTAAAACATTGTCTCACTACTATCTTCCACAGTAAGGCACTAGTGAAATTACTTGTAGATTCTTGGAAAGTATCCCACATTTTTGATTTCTTGATTAGATTCACGCACTATCGTCTGCTCTTGGGGACCCTAATATCGCCAAGGACATATTTCAAAGCAATTCAGCCACATTGGCTTCTGCTTACAGATGTATTTCACACCGCCCAGTCTCCAGATCAGATCTGTGGTTCACCTCGTAATCATTCCCTTCCCATGACCGCACTACTATAGCATGCACAACTCAATAAACAAACTTAGGGATGGTCATGAGCGGAGAGTTGTAAGAAAACTGTTGAAAAAAATTGTTTTAAAATGTAAATATATGATTTAGTGAATCTAAAGGAAATCGTAACCCACAAATAAAATTAATGATTCTTTCGCCCTGGTGTTTTCAGCATAAAAGACCGTGTAGCTGAATTTATATTGCATTTTTGAGTTTCTCACGCTGCTCTTATACAGAAACCCATGGTTTTCTATAAGAAAACTGGATTTTTCTGTCAATATGCATTAAAAATTGTTTGTATTGCACTCGAATTTGTTTAGCACTCGTGTTTGTATCGCATTCATTCTAAGTGCACTTCTAGTGGTAAAATTTTCACTCACCATAAATGTATATCCGTATAAAAATAAAGCCATGTTCTTGTTTGTGTATCTCTTTAAAACTTTGTTAAATCGATGTGTTCTTTTGCAATGTTTTTAACATTTCAAAGGTAACAATCACAATATTCAGCAATACGTAGCGGATAAGGCTTTTATTTTTTTAAATAAATCACGTCAGAACATTTTACCAAAATGTACAGTTACGTCGAATATAAATATTCAAATATAGGATTTGGATTTGAAGACAAAAATCCAAAATGATAGTTCTACGTCAGAACTTATACCAAAATTTACAAGTCTAAAATAATTTTTCAAATGTAGAATTTTGATTTGAAGACAAAAATCCAAAATAATCGTATCCAATGGAATGGTGGTCTCACACTCAGAAAAGCCAGTAGTTATTAATCATTTGTTCGCAAATGCCTGCTGCGTTCCTCGTTGATAGCTCTTTCTTCTCATGTAGTTATCTGCTAGTTAAGGTTTGGTGATAGCAACTCCAACGCAATACTCCCTTGAGACTACTTCCTGATTACGCTGTAGTGTTGATGCAGATGATGAAGGAACGGAAAACGTAATGTAAAACGAAAAAACTTAAATGGACTGGGAAATGACAAATGTCTAATACAAAAAATGGAGCCGTCGGTAAATTTCACGATTTCAGATCGGAAACGATCATTTTATGATTCTTTCGATCAGATATTTCGTCCTTACATGAAAGGGACCTGTTGTAATTGCCCTTCAGTCTTCCTGTTCTTCGGAAATCCATCCAATTAATTTCACAAGTTTCGAAACATTTTCCCTGGGGTTGTTTCGTGCGACAGAATTTATCTTCCAGGTAATTTTTTTATTACGCTTTAGTCCTTGGGTATTTCCTTCATTATTTTGTGTAGAATATTGCCCATTCTAAAATCCTCATCCTAGAATGTGAGCGATATATTTAGTTGACCTTATTCATGGTGAAAGTGCGTATGACAATAGTTAAAGGAAGCAGCGGCTGTTTAAGTGGACCAGCATCAATATTTAAAGCCTAGCATGATACTTTCGAAATGCACTGCTTATCTAACCCACAACGTCAATCGTACTATAATAAGCCTCAATATAATATTTATTCTACGAAGTATTACTACGGGTAATTTATGACGGGTTAATTTTAAGATGAAATACTAAACTCCCTCCAGGAATTTTTATCTCAATGCTTCAAACCCGAACCAAAGGTAATGAGACGCTTTCTCTCATCTCATGCGTTATTATGCATTATTTTTATGATTAATTTCTAATAATTAAAATATAGAGAAATGCTAATCATTTGTTTAGCCATTCAAGTTCATGAGAAATGAGATATTTCAACGGGAGCTTCGGAATGTGATACTGCATTCGACATACGAGTTTCTCTGAATGAAATTAAAATAGCATTGATATAAATAGAAAATACAATATGATTGAAATTAATATAGCATCAATTTAAACAGAAAAACATTTTGAATGTACATCTCGCTGCTTTTTAATAAACATATTTAGCTTCATAATTACTGCTTGAGCTGGTTTAAGCGAACTTTGCCAATTGAACCAGCGTGTGTTTTTATCTTTTAATCTTCTATCATTATGTTTCTCGGTCAATTTTTTATTGTTGTACAGCAGTTTAGCCCATTGTAGCACCATTGCAGACGTCCCATTGGCCGTACATTTAACTAAATCTCTAAGCTTTTATTGCCATTACCAATCTATTTAGTGACAAATGCCTATTTTTACTGACAATTTTTCTATAAAATACATGTTCCCAATATTATATAACTATAGAAAATGACCAGATATTTTAATGATCGAAAACAGCCATAGAACAACTAGCAAACTTTGCTTGAATAACAATGATTCGCTGATGCTGGAGTAGGTATTATGATCGTCACATAGCAGAATGACCTAATACGTTTATGGCTGAGTCCTATTTGGTAAAAATGAATATGAAGGAAAGATGAATTGCCGAGAACGCTTAATCAATCCAAATGTATGCATTAACCAACGAACAACTTTCATCTCTCCAAACAGCTATCCCATATAATTGGCAGAATATTTTTTCCTCTTCTCATTCAGATGAATACACCCGTTAAACGACAAATATGAGGTAAAACGAGGAAATTAGTCCACACAACCATCGCTAACAGGTGCGCTGGCGAAATTTTCTCCCGTGTAGCCCCATTATCGGTCTGATTGGTAGTCGTAATTGAAAGCGAGTGGAAGGAAATTGATAAAAAAAGTCGAAGCTCAACTCAATGCTCGATCGATTTGAAACTAATGGCCTTAATCATTCGACCCTGCCTGTCCGGTAGAGAAAAAGTTGTCCCTACAAATCCGGGATCTCTGGGCTACATTGCTGCCAATATCAAACTGGCGACCTTGACTCTGCGAGAATCATTTCCTTCAACGGCGTTACCAACATTATAACGATGGGATTGCAGACGTAATTTTGAAAAAAAATGTAATCAATTGGGTTCAACATATTTCCTTCGTGTGACAATTAAATTCGATGACAGCAACAATGGCAACTGAAGACTTGAAATAAAAAAGACTCTAAATGCCATAATAAGGAATTTTGGGGTTTAGTGTAAAATGGGATCTACATGCCAAGCCCAATGATGTATAAAAGGCACAAACTGCCACGAATGAAAATGTAGTACCAACAGCAATCAAAAAATGGCATACGGTTAAACAGTCGCTGCTGTTAAAAATTACCTCGTATACTAAAAACTCATTATCCTCAAATTCATGATCCACTTAGGGACTTTTTTATTTCAAGTCTTCAATTTATAATGGCGAAGCGACAAAGTTTTGCACATTGCTCTTTGCGTCTGACTGTACCTGCCAGGTGAGACACGTATGGGTCACAAGCCGCAGTTCACGCATCCCTAACCTATGAGCACCAGGATTAGACCCTTAAGAAGGGATCATACCACGATACCTAGAAACAATGGGAAATGAGAGGTGAATGATACCGCTTTTATCGCACTGGTCAAGCAATAAAACCAAAATTTCTAGTCTTATTAGATGTCGAGCCTTTAGGAAAAGTACGTATAAAGTCACACATGCCAACAAGTGAACGGGGATGAGAAATGAGATTAAATTTTCCACCGAAATTTTCTTGTTGGGCGGGAACAATTACGTGTTAATCCATATGTATTTATTTTGTAGCGTGTCAGTCAGTCATTCTGTATCCGTTTTGTTTTGTTCTCTCCCCAGTTTTGAGCTAAAAGAGAGAGGTTTGGTGCGTTGAGTGTGGATTCTCTGTCCGCATGATTTAGTAGTAGTTTTGGATTTTTAGCAGTTTGCGGTGCAGAGAAAAATGCAAAAAACGTGGTTCGCGGAAGGCAGTTATCTGTACGCATTTGTGTTTGCAGCGCTCGAGGTTGGTGAATTAATTTGAGGTAATATCCGAAGGCACCGTTCGGATTGAAGTGGGATTGGTGTCGTTTAAAAGACGAATCTTGGCACATTGCATAGGCGTATTTTCATTTTCGTCGTTTGACCGAAAACTGTGAAAATTTAAGCATGAAAAAATAGTTTTCCCTATCTTTAACATGGGAAACCAGTTGCTATGCATTTTGTTTACGTTGCTAAGTAAATGTGTTTACGTTTTTGGTAAAGGAACCAAAATTGGATTGAAGAAGTTGAAGAAATCGGAATTAGTTTCATCAATCAATTTTGTAAGTATGAAAATATTAATAGACGTTTTCGATGTGCAGATAGTGAAATAAAACAATTTTTGCCTAATGGCCCCGATCTTATGTATGAAATGTGAATATCAAAGCTAGGCGTTTTGAAGTACTTTTCTAATAGTTGAAAGAGGTTATAAATCCTTTATTATGTATTAATGTGCGTTGCTAAAGTTCAAAAATACACCCACCATTTTAACATTATCAATGCCTGTCCAACACCCGAACCATTCCGTTTTTTATCAATTTAAAATAAAACATTCACTTATATCTCCTCCTAAAAGATAGTCATTTCGCACATTTAATAAACCAAGCGTTACGAGAAAAATAAGTGTTAGAAACACAATCCTTGGTAAGTATGTAGATAGATGTATATTACATAGAAATAGCGTAAACTATAAGTGGACACAATAGGCTCAACTCTGTATTGGTCATATGGAAAAGGAGTTGCATTTAGAGCTGTTGGGCAGATTACCATGCGTCTTAAATTTTGGGTAGTAAATTCACATGATGAAGAAATTTTAGAACACAATCGATACGCTTGAAATTGCTATTCAATACCTCAGCTCAGATCTGCCAATGCTCAGAATCCCAAATAATTTGTGGTGTTTGCGTTCCATCCTATATTTTACACAGTCGACAAGCAGGTGTTTCACCTGAAATATTTCCAAATGCTCAAAAAACCAATTCTTAAAAATAAATAAAATAAATCTACCGAAGCTATTTTAGAAATATATTACACCAACCTTTACATCGCTTTGGGTTTAATATTTACCAAATATTACGTTAAAACCATTCGATCGAATATGTTAAAACATTTTAGAACATTCTATTTTTCATCAGTTTTAAAAAATTATTCATTTACGCACCCTCCTAAAACATTTGAAAAAGATAAATGGACCAATTCTAATTTTAATCCACTCAGACGTTCCCAGAAAAATATCACAGCCACCGCAGTTTGTGGTGTCGGGAAAAATCAAAAAACTCGGTTTTTGGGAGTGAGGGACAACATATAAATAAAATATGGCTTAGAAAAAAGTACAAAGACATTAGGATAATTAGAGTGGGACACATTTCTCCATTTATAAAATAGCCATTTCCTTCTCTCTGCATACGAAATGCTTATGAAAAGTTTGTGTACAAAAGTGTAAAAAAATGCAAAGACTACTTTGAGTAGTGATGCAGTAACTGCCTGCCTGAAGCACAAGCACTACTGCCACATATTGGCAATGTGTAATCAGTAGTTTTCAAACACTGTAAAACCTCATTTGACACTAGAATCATGGGATTAAATGCATTATATGCAAAATCATTGTTTCTATGAAATGGTTGGCATTTAAGTTTGGTGCTCTCCTCAGTCTACTACGGTGAGCATTGCACAGAGGAACGAAAAATACGAATCTTTTTACTCCAAAATGCTTACTTATGTTTCACAAACTAATCCAAAATTGTTTTTGTTTTTGGGAAACGTATGCACATCCACATTTCCCACTGCTCACACTTGAGTAGTGCAAAAATAAAGTAAAAACATAAAGTTCTCCTCAAGAGCACACCAGACACACTGCTTGGAAAGCGGGCAGCAGGTCTGCTAGTAAATAATAAAGTTTAAAAGTTTATGTTGGATCTGAAGGTTAGTCTGGTTGGTTAAATCTTACCATAAGAAATATTTAGCGCCTCCGTGTTACAGATTCAGAGATCAACATTAGTATAAAGAAAGGAGAAGGGGAGGAAGAGACTTTCCATTTCACTTTCATACACATATTTTGCTTCCATAGTATGTACAAATTAGTTTAATACAATAATGAGGTACCTCGTTTAATAAACCCACATTTTCCTAGTTGATCAAATCGCCTAATTTTGTAGTGAGGCATTTTTACATAGTAGGTTTCCGTTAACTATTTAATCCGCTGCTCTCGCATTCATTAAAAAAATAAAATTAGAGCTGTCTAGCAAAACCACTTAGGATGAGATATTTCATAGACTCCACAGAATTTCAGATATTATTCATGTTTATAGCGTTTATGCAAAAGGCTTCTCAGTGTCTTCATTTAGTACTTCAAAGATCTTTCTCCCTGGGCGATAATGAATATTTTTCAACAAACATATTATCGACAGTAATGGACATACTGGTTGCAGGAATTAGAGTGCAAGAAAGTTATCAGTTTAGGGGGGCGAATTGATTTCCTGTGCCACCTGTTACTTCATCGATATTATATAGGTGATCTACATAATACCCTGCAAGGCACTGCAAGTGCATGTGGCATGGGGTGAATCATCACCAAACACGGTTAATAAATAAGAGAGAATAAGTACCACATACTACGATGCAGGCATGCAAAAAACACTCCTCCGTGCAGACACTACCTACATGCAACTGAGTGGTACAATGCTACCACCCCGAGGAAAACATTGGAGATACAGTAGCGAGACACGTGAAATGTTGACTATAAATGACAATTAATATTTAGTTTACACAATGTAAGGCAATATTTATTGAATGTTCTGTCCTTTATGTAAATACATTTAATTGTTACATTATACTAGCTAAAGCATGCACTTTCCACAAAGATCTCCCCTCTCACTAATTGTACGATCACATTCCACCTTGCATAAATACACTACGGTGGGTTACAGTTAAAAATCCAAGAAGATACTTCCTGGGTAGTCTTTTACACGATATTTTCAACAGTAGGGAACCAGTTTACTTATAATCTCTATTTCTTTTTAAGGAGAGCTTTCAAGAACGGGTTACTAGAGGGCGAAACGATAAACTACAAATCTCCATCCACCGGACTTGTGTCTTTGATAGGTCTTTCATTGTGAGCGGCAGCAAATTATGGAATGCCTAATCTAGTGAAATACGTTGAACCAAAAATAGACAAATATTTAAACAAAGACTCTTCACCTATCTATTTAAAAACAAAGAGATACTATCGAAAGATGATCTTACCATAATAAATGCAATTAATCCAATGTTCACATGGCATATTTGTACATATTTTCGTTATTTTATTAGTTTATGCAATGTCTTGTTTTCGTACTGAGTTGCCTGAATTATATTTTTTAATGTTTGCATTACCTTTAAAAAAAACTATAATTAACTAAAATATGTATACCCGGTAAATATTGTAAAGTATGCATTAAGCGGACGATTATTCTCAAGTTAAGTTATTGAAAGCTCATATGAGGCTGTATAGCGTCACAGTATATTTTCAATTTTGTTAAAGTAACTGTATTGCAAATTTGAAGTAAAATATATTCTTCTTCTCTCACCCAGAAAAAAATCTCAGCTTGAGTTTTGCTGGAAATGTGCCGAGACCTCTCCCAAAATTTAAACCCTGGACATCCGGCCATTAACCCAACATTCTAATCCCTAGAATACTACGTTATTCCTGGTCTGCATCTATCCCCTATCTATTGGATTTCGAGCCGTAAGAAAAATAACCGACCAACCGACCGGCTCACAGAGATGAGAAAGGCGGTTACACCACCCACCAACATTTTCCTGAATGGCCTGGCGCACTTACCTCACGCACGTTAAAATCATATTTTCAAATTACATTAGCGTGGACGCACGAAGGTCACGGGGTTTGTCTCCGGTGGATTGGACGAGAGAAAAACGAACTGGACGCCTCCGTTCCATTGTTATATTTTCCCGCAGCGAACGCCGACCTGTCGTGACACTTCGGCATGTTCGCTTCGCTTCTAATCTCACGGAAGACATTTCATCAAGTCCGGGCGCAATAAACAAAGCAGCCCAGCGCCGACTCAGATACGCAGGCCGCTGCTCCCTTTTTCTGAAGATAGTGATAACGGGCATGGAGGTTTGAATGTACTGGAGGAGCCATACGAATGCTAACCCACGGGTGACAACGAAGCCAGAATGGATAACTTCGGGAAAGAATAGAGCACACCAGTTGGACACAAAGCAATGTGTTTTCAAGATCTCATTTGAGACTGTATAGTTATTATAATAAAAATATAACAATGAAATAGTTCTAAGCACAAGAACTTCAATAGTGGCAAAGGTTACCAAATGAGTAAAACCCATTCCGAAGTGAGTTCAAAAAGCATTCTCTGAGCTGTACGGACCAATCAGAAGGCACCTGAGTCATATACCAGGATACATATAAGGGAAAATTCTAGACTAACGACATCGTCATGAAGATGATGGGCTATCTAGTCATCGAAGATGGGATGGAGAGTCTAAATCTTGATGAAAATCCGAGAAGATTTCACGCAGATGATACGCCGGGAAATCATCAAAAATTTCAGAGTACTCAATTTTCATCGCAAAGTTATCTGTTTTTCTTCCTGGCGGTATTTACTAGTGGAATAAAATGTATTAATACATTTTTTCCACTAGTAGTAAAAAATATTCCTTAAACTGCTTCCATATTAATCAATTTACACTAATTATTTGGCGTTTGTTTGCGTGCTTGCGCACTTTAAACCTTTATTTGACGAATTTCAAAACTTCATTCCATTATTTTCTCTCCGATTAAAGTCTTATAGTGAACACAAAGCAACTTCATTGCCAACCTTGCTGCTCGAATCAGCCTCGATGACGATACAGTCCAATCTTTTAACCTTGTTGGTAACAGGAGTCATGTTTCCTATTTTGACGCTAGCCATAGGACTGGACATAGTTAACGTATGACTTCAAAGCAAACTTCCTATCGATTCCTTGGTCAATGTACACATAAAGCAGTAATACACCATCAGCGAATAATAATACCTACAGATCACTCAAATATGATCCTCATCGTAACTGAGAATCCTTACTACCGGAGGAAGTCGAACTCAAGCCTTCGGGTCAGGAAGACAATACCATACTCTCCATTACAACCATCTCTCCGTCAGTATAACTGTTTTGGCAAACGTTTTTCATTTCAATCCTGCCATCGACTTAAGTGCTGAGAATAGAGCACATCACGTTCAGTACTACAACCGTCGGATTGGACGCAAACTTCCGAGTCCCTAGCCGCCTTTATTTGAGAGTAATATATGTCGAAGTCGGAGGTACCTTCACGCCTAATCCATTTACGGCATATTCCATCCATTTCACATCACCCAAAATACTCATTAGGACAACAATGACCACTCTAATTAGCCCACCCACTTACAAACTAAAGGGACGTTACGATAACTATATCAGCGTAACCAGTCTATAAAATGAATTAAATTTGGAATCATTGTCAGATCGCAGGTTGAAATGTAAACTTAATCTCCTAAATAAATTCCAAGATAATATTTTCAGTGATGACGTCTAAAATATTTTGCGAACCCCAACTTACTATGGTAAATTGGAGCATAATCACAAAATTAGAGAAATTGATTGCCCAACTGACAGATTCAAAAGATCCTTTTTTCCTGCTACTACTTAAAAAAATAAAGTTTAGACAAGTATATCATTACTTATCCTTTTTTATGCATGATATGTAGTGCATGTTCGGTGAGAATTCACCCCCTGCCACACACGCCTTTATGGTGGCTCGCAGGGTATTATATAAATGTAGATGTAACAGCAAACAAAGATCAAAGGGAAGTGGATAAAATCACTCAACATTTGCCTATTCCATACGTCACACGGTATTTTTGTATAAATTCAATATCATCAATTCCATAATGATCTCGTAATCTCACATACGCATGTAGGTTAAATTGCGTTCTGGTAAAAGCTAGTTACATAAAAAAGAATTTTGTTTCAATTGTCTAGATGGCTATTTAAACAAGAGGAAAGGAAATGTGCAAAAATAATTCTTCATTCACGGATATAGGGTTTGCAAATTCACGATATTTTTCCACATTTCACCGAATTGCCTGGTTAGTAACTTATTAAGATTGGATTACTGCCTAGTGAATATAATCGTCCGCATTTTTTTTTTGGCATCTCTTGCAATTTCCCTTTAGTTTTATTGATCAACAAGAATTTCCACTCATTTGGATCAAACGCTGGTTGAGCTGGGCTCTAAAGCCATGCGACGCAACATTTCATGCAAATATTATGGATTGAAAATATTTGCATATTTATGCACAAAAATTTCCAATGAATATCAGGCTGATTTATTTTATTGACACATGCACCGTTCACCAGATGCACCTGGATGTTTTACGCTTGAGGTCACTCACGAGAACCTTTTTTTCACCTCCCACAGTCCCATTTACACTTCATCATTATGTCGAAATGGAGAGAGTGCGGATTTTCAATGGATATCAGTTCATAGCATCCAGTTATTTTCCGAGATATCTTCAAATAATCACATTTTTGTTCGTTGGTATAAACAGGCAAGAGTAAAGTTCAACAGCACTAATGCGAAATAAATTCACAAATAAAAGCAGGTGGGCCGAATGGGCATGTGGGTATGGTTACCGAATAGGTACTGGTGCAAAGAAATCGGATTAGGCTTATCTCTTGAAAACACACCTCTCGTAAACTTGAGCCTAAAATCTGCATGGCTAAGATCCTATCAATATTTTCTCTGCATTAGACGCCTTCTAACGTACTTTCATTCCTTCCAAAAACTGCCGATGACGTCATTTGTCGTCTGGCGAATTCATTTATTGGTTATCCAGCCAGATCGTTGATTGGCGGCCATAGCACTAGTCTGAAGCGTAGCTTAGTCCTTAGCATTTATAAAAAAAGTCGAATGATGAAGCAAAAGACAGGGTTTTCACCTCCTGCCACGAACCTTACAGGTGGCTCGCAGGATAAAATGCAGATGCGCATGAATTAGAAAAGATAAATAAAGGTGGCGAAGTGCATTAAAGCTGTCTATGAAAATTAACCTTGACCGCTGTAACACCACCTATCAAATTAAATTTCAATTTAAAATATGAGTTTTTCCACCGAATCCGTCCACATAATGTTTTAATTCAGCCATAGCACTTTTGAGTATGGAGATGGATTAAGTGCAAGCCTCGTCGACATACTGACCCCCGTCCACTCGCCAGCCGCCCAACCTTGCAGTCCAGCCCGTTGTTTTTCTTCCGCGATGATGAAACGACGTCCTTCTCCCAAATCTAGATTATGTTTGGACAGCAATTAAGGCGTCCTGTCCTTCCTTGCCTCCCTCCCCCTCTCATGCCCCCGCGAGCGGGATTACATAACGCGTCCATCTCGCGAAGCTGCCAGGCTTATCGTCGCTTGGACGAG
Source organism: Platycnemis pennipes (assembly GCA_933228895.1). Lineage (NCBI taxonomy): Eukaryota > Metazoa > Arthropoda > Insecta > Odonata > Platycnemididae > Platycnemis > Platycnemis pennipes. The sequence continues at coordinate 65,941,234 of OW121857.1, read as the reverse complement.
CGAGAAGCGTACGAGATGCAAGGGGTCGCTGCTTTCCCTCTGTTTGCAGAGCATTTGAAAAGGCGTCATACCTGCTGATATCACCCTTCCCTCCCCTCTCCAAACCCTCTCGCTCTTCAGAGAGACTCGCATTTCTGCATTTTCCCTCGCCCCAGTTATTTTTTCCCCCCCTTTTACATTTCCTCCTCCTGCGCGCATTCGCCTTCTTTTGTCCCCCCGATTGTTTTCCCGCACGCTCGCCAGATGGCGACGGCGGCGGCCCGTTCGTCATGGAATGGCGGTGGTGGAGGTGGTGTGGGACGTTCACCCTGGAGGTCCCTTTTTTTCCTTTGTTCATTGCTCTCAGCTGTTCTGTCTCCTCTTCTTTCATCTCAACAGAAGGGGAACATCAGACTACTCCTACTTGCATTGTACTCTCCAGTCCTGGCCACCCTCTATACAGCGACGCGTGGCCCCAACCCCTTGAAATACTCCTCAGAATCGCCAAAGGAGGTCTTGGGTAGGTCTGCCCCGTATTGCGATGCATTGAAGGCTGCCATATTCCATGTTTATATGAGATCTTGCAAGATCCCGTTTATATGACTGATTTTTAACTATTTTTATTATTAATAGTTTTCTACGTGTGAAGGCATGTCCGAATGGGCATTTAATTCTTACAACACCCCTACATTTCACACGATCTCTCTCTTCAGCCCCTAATACTTCCCACCTCCCATTACTCTATCAAAACTACCAGTTCTCACCCTCCCTCTGACCCGCTTACCCAACATTCTTCCCTAAATCACGCCCTTCAAAGCACCGTTTGCCCTTTATTACCTTATCCATCCAGCCTTCTCCTACTTTCCTCTATGAAATATCTTTCCTCTCCTACTAACTGTAGCACTTCATCGTTCATCCTTCTTTTGACCCTTTTTACTTTCTTCATCCTTCTCCACACCCTTATATCAGAAGCCCTAAGTCTTTTTTTTCTTATTTTCTTTAAGTCCATATTTCCCTACTACAAAGAGCCACGCTCCATGTTCAACTTTTCACCAGTCTTTTCTTTGCTTCACAACCCCAACGACCCTGTTGAGTACGCGCCTACGAGTAAGAGCTTTTGACAATCTGATTCTCCTTCTGACCTCAACTGATATGTTATAATAGCTTTTTAAGGTTTTTTTAAATCTGCTCGCTCATGTTTGTTTTCTAAACACCTTTTATTTTGCTGGCTCAGAAGTGTGGACAGAGTCGTTTTCCGTGTGAGATTTAGTTCCAAACCAGAAAGGAGGTTCACTCGCCTGACACAAATACTGAAGATGCATGAAAGTGATGCCGTTGGGAGAGATTGCAATAGTCTATATGATGACATACCGTTTCAAAGTGTCTGGCTTCTATCCTGGTAATTTTCAACACATAATTAGCAATAGGTATCGGTTTGATGACGGTGTTCCCATTAATAACTAGCAACTACTGAAGTCCTACCCATCTCTCCCCACCCTTTTACTTGTTCCCTCGTATGTACATACAATACATAACATTCCATTTCCTTGTTTCACGATTTCCACCTTGAGACACCTAGCCAGCATAGTTTCTTTCTATGTACTCACATCTAAATCTACATAATACCCTGCAGGCCACCATAAAGGTGCGTGGCAGGGGGTGAATTCTCACCAAACACGTACTTCATTTCATGCATAAAAGAGGATTAGTAATAATACACTAGTGTACATTTCAATTTTTTTAAAGTTAAAATTATCAAAGCAAGCATGAAACATCATGCTTTTAGTTGGGTTAGATTAAAATCCTTATACCAATATGCAACTACCTATTCTATCAATTGATAAACTCGCATTGAATATATTTACTGCTATTCTTATCCCTAATTGTACGAGGAAAGAAGGGCGTTTTGAATCGGTCGTCAGTTCGGCTATCAATTTCTTTAATTTTGTGATTATGGTCCAGTCTACCACACTAAGTTGGGGTTCGAAAAGTATTTTTAACTTCATCCCTGAAAATACTCTCTTGGAATTTATTTAAGAGATTAAGTCTAAATTTCAACTTGCGATCTGACAATGATTCCCATTATAATTCATTTAATAGACTAATTACGCTAATATAGTTATCGTACTGTCCCTTTACAAATCTTTCCGATCTTCGCTGCATACGTTCAAGTTCATTATTTAGGCCTATTTCTTATGGATTCCATATACTGGCAGCGTATGTACTCGTAGCTCCCTGCGTTCCGATCGTGACCCTGAAGCCCCCATCCACCTCTTCTCATTCCCTTTCTTGTTGTCCTTGTCAAATTCTTTTTGAGGTAAAAACCGTCTCTCGTATATTTCCTTGTTTTATTTACGCCATACTTAAGTACATACCTAACTTAACTAAGGCTGGTAACCTACCACCCCCTACCACACACCCCTGTGACGGCTCGCAGGGTAAAATGTAGACGTAGGTAGGGGATCATCTAAATGTTAATTAACGCTCAGTATTCCTATGTCACTCCCTCATCCCACGTAACATTCTCTCAGACCCTCTCCCCCCAAATTACGTGACGTAGCCAAGAAACACTGTTTTTATGAATTACAAAACAGAAATTCTTTATTAATTTCTCAATATTATAATTTAGTCCTTGATTATTTTGGGTATCATTACTAATGACTGAACAAAGAATGAATTTATAGTGTCTTTCTCTTAAGATAACATAAACCTGGACGCCACCCCTCAATCCTATGGACAGTGCAACCCGAAAGCAAAATCAAAGCAACCCGACCCCACCCCTCCCACAACTTTTATCCTCACGTAAAGTATCGATCTTGCTTTATACTAGGATTTAACTCATCTTTTCAGGATTTTAAATGCATTCTCACTCATTATCTGAAGACGGAAAGCTATAAAAAGTGGACTTTGTCCTAAATATTCTAATTTAAACTAAGTTGCTATTGGTATATATTATGATTATTTTTAATTAATTTTGTTTTGGAATAAAACCTAGATCGTTAATGTCAAGCGGTGTTTAATAAAACAAAATTTTTAAATTATTTCTAGGGAAATAAAAAAATCTTTTAAACTACGTAATCAAATATTGGTAGGTACATTATTAGAGTGCAATTTCATTCTCATCTTTAGTTACAGCTGTAATAGGAAGAGATCATGGTGTGAGAAGTCTTGATATTTTTAAGGCCTCGTATTGTTAGAGGGAAGAAGATAATATTGAATCTATTTTATTGGGTAGTATCGTAACCAATAATGCATGTTCGGCGATCATACATCCTTTACTGCACAACTTTAAAATGCATCGCATAATATACATGATGTAATGGCGATGAACCCATGTCGATGTATATGCGATGCTCAAACCCTACGTAACACGCAGCCCTGGTCAGAGGCTATTCACCAGTTTGTCGCTACATGCCGGGACTTCGGTGAGATAATTCTGGGAACTCCATGCCTTTGAACCACCTGGGAATTCCACACCAATAGGATGGGAGACCATTCACACGCGACAGTAAGTCAGACTAAGGTATTTGCATTGGTACATGGACATGGCAGACGAGCTCACCTCTGACACCTAGGGAAATATAAATCCAGACGAGACTAAAAGAAAAGATAAGATTAGAGTAAAAAGCTGCATTACATACGGATTAAAATACTAGTCCTTATAGAGAATAATTTGAGATCATGACAGCATTAAAATTTCCCACACCACGATCCCTTCATTAAATTAATTTCCCTTCCTATGAACTTGCAATTGCACACATTATGCAATTATAGATTGAAGATTATCAATTATAGAATGAAGGAATCAGATTAGACTGGGATGTTGAATTTCTTAATATTCAAGTATGAGCCCTTAAGCCCTTAACATCTTTTATGCATGTCAGTAGTACTTATTAAATTTTACTTTGACATTAAATCAAAATTAAAATGTTCAGTTGTTGTCCTGCATGATATTCATCTCATTACGTAGTTAGCATACATGACATCAGTGCATTTCCATATTGATCCTTTGGTGTTGGGATAGGGTTGGTGTGGTGGCTAGAGAATTGGCCTCCCATCCCGAGGGCCCGGGTTCGATTCCCCACAGTGGCGGATTTTTCAGTGGAAAACCGGTCCCCACTTGAGTGCCTAGTGGAGGGAATTTCAAGTTCAGTACTCCGTCCGTCGGATGGGACGTTAAGCCGTGGTCTCCTTGGCTCCTTCCGTTAAGAGTAGGGTAATGCCGACGCCGGGTTTCTCTCCACCCTTCCTCCGTTTCCTGAAAACTCCTACCATTGCCCAATTACCCAACTATCCTAAATGGCACAAACGACCTCAGCTGTCGGTCGCCTTCCCTGAATAACCAAACAACCAATCCTTTGGTGAAAATAAACCCTGCCACACATCCTCGAGGTGCCTTGCAGCGTGGTGAGTAGATATAGACAATACATAACTAACATGTTTCCATAAAGTAGTAGGATTTTAACTACTCTTAATATGCACATAAGTAGTAAATGCCCGACTTTAAGCAACGTAGGGCAAGGACAGAGGATGAATGGGTGACCCTCCTCCATACTTCTACCGCGGTGCTCCTTTCACCTGTCAGCGAATGGCGGGCAGGTCAAATGTGGGTTGGTACAATGGATCTAAAGAGGTCAAAAGTGCCAGGGGGCTCCAGAAGGCCCCCACCCACCCCTACAATTCATTACTATCTAAGTAGTGGTTGCAAGATGATATTTCACCCCCTGCCACACACCCTCGTGGTGCCTCACGCTTTACATACAGGTAGATGCTAAAGGGATGAGTTTCAACTCTATTGTAGTTTTCTTGATATTCAACTGGAAGTATCCAGCTGTTGTTTCACTGATGTAGTTATTTTTAAACGTGGAGTTTATTAATTTAGCCGCACGTTCCTCCGCGCATCCTTGAGGTGATTCATTCTCTGCCACGCTCCCGCAAGGACTTGCTAACTGGATACACTCCGTAGATATACGAGATGAGGCGCGCTTGACAATTCGGATGTCTGCCTGCTGATCCAACTAATTTCACGCTTGGGCACATGCGGAAAGCGGTCGAGCTGGTTTCGTGCAATAAATCGGAAAGCTTGTCGCCGACTCAACCCCGAACTGACAGGCGTCAGCTGCAGCGAAACCTTCCTTCCCGCGTAATGTTCGCACGCGGAGACACATGGCGACAGCTATTCTCAAATGACGTCGGGCTGTTGAATCAGCAATGTTCATGGCCCTTGCGACGTTAGGTCAAAAATCGTGTCCCAGAAAAAAATATGAATTTGCGTTGAAGGTAAGCACATCAGAATGTCCACGGAGTAGAAAGTATAATTCTCTTTTTAGGAGCTCCAATTACTAAGTTTACATTGCACAATTTAACTTGGCTATAAACTTAAGGCAAATGCAACGTCAATGCCCAAGGTGAGATGTTAGCTATCCCTATAAGCAGCTGTTCTTAGGTCGGTTTTTTATACCTCAGTTAATTCAATTCCGGAGAAGGGTGAGAGAAAAATCTATTGAAGAATAATAATAAATACTCAATAAAATTACAGTGGCATATTCCCACAGATTTTAAAGCAGTTCGTGTTTAAACTTACAGAGTCATTTTCAGGAGCGGGACAAATTTTATTCAATGATGACATCAAATTCATATAAAAAGAATTTATGAATAAGGTTTCTCCAATGTCAAAACGCCTTGTTCTTGGAGATAGGTTTATGAGTTGAAACTCACAGTGCATTAAAATTCAGCGGAACGGTACGATATTTGTTTGACTGAATACGTGTCCTTCTGTTACATCAAGGTTGGATCGGTTCAAATAATACGTTTTTACTTAGCGTGAACAAAATAGTAATTAGTCAACGCACAATAGAAAACACTCCACAGTGACTGCAAACATGTATAAGAATAGGAATGAAAAGATGCAAGCGCTTATTGACTGTGTGCCTTCGGCATTCTGGAGGGTGGAATAAAAGCTTTGAATAAATTCCACCATGGATGACTTACAGTCACGCTCCACCTTCCCTTATCAAACCGTTCTCCGAATAGAAAATTGTGTGCTTTTACTTTAGGTTTATACAAGTAAACGAGACGAAAACATCCTGATAGTGCGAAATAAGCCCAAAATACTCTCCATATCATCAACGAAATGACATTCTATTACACCAAAATTCAGGACATTCAGTTGACCCTGGTTCATAATGGATTTTTAGGGAATCGAAAGCGGGAGATTATAGCAAGCACATGTCACAAAATAAAAATATGAAATTATAAGAGCGCGAACGTGCCACATACAATCTCGCATGTTATAGCATTTATTACACGTTTACACCATTCAGGAAACTTCCGGAGAATTGCTGAATGATTTTTACAATGCCGTTCTGTTCAACCTGCATTATATATATTTCACCAAGAAAAAAGTTAACACGACTAAATTTCTTTTGTGGCCCCTTGAACCAGGACCAGAATATAATCTCTATTCCTTTGAAATTTTTTGTTTCTTTTTTAAGTATTTTATTAAAATTATTGCATTTCAGTAAAAAGATACATGCAAATGGAGGTGGCTGAATACGAGGGTGTACCAGAGTTTTATAGTTAGTAGAATAGCGCAGGCAAAGAGGGCTTTCTATCAAAAGAAGAATCTACTTACAGATGGAAATACATAGTAGAAGTAAGGAAACAATTCATCAGAACATGCATCTGGAGCATGTTCTTTTTGGCAGTGAGGTGTGGACGATGGCAGCAGTGGAGAAGAAAAGGGTAGAAGCATTTGAAATGTTGTGCTACAGAAGAATGATGAAGATTAAATGGATCGACCGAGTAAGTAACGAGGAAGTGCTAAGAAGAGTAGGAGAAAAGAGAAGTCTGCTGACAACTCTAAAAAGAAGAAGGGAAAACTTAATCGGTCATATCTTGAGACATGATGGCCTGATGAAGACTATCGTCGAGGGAAAAGTGAACGGGAAGATTGGAAAAGGCAGGCATCGTATGAGATACATGGAACAGGTTATGAAGGATGTAAAAGAGAGGAGTTACGTCAATATGAACAGGTTAGCCGATAGAAGAATCGAGTGGAAAGCTGCGTCAAACCAATCCTAGGATTGTTGACCAATGATGATGATCAGAGTTTTGTAATTCGGAACATTTAAGCAATGCAGATAAATACAATAAGCCAGGAATTACCAAGGAAAATCAAAGGAGGTATGGAATTATTACTAAAATATATATATGTTCATGATGTTGGGCATTTTTATGATTTCAATAGCCTCTCGAATTACCCTAGGGAAATACGAGATAAGTTTCTCTCCAATAAAATACTTGTGAATTGAAATATCAGCGAAAATGTGCCGTCAATAATAAAACACGTTGTAGGAAACCCGAAGAACAATGGAAAGATATCTCACAGAAAAACACAGCGGAAATCTAATAACCAACTTCTTTTACCATGTCTCATGACGATTATCCTCTTTTATTGTTAAACTTAGTGGGACAGTTTAGAGTTATGATTGTAATTCAAGGAAATATCTAGAATAATACGATATGCTAGTTTATACTGCTATATGCACAAAGGGAAATTACATTTTTATGACAGTAAACAGTGGTATCAAGTCATTCCCCAGCACGAGGAGGTACCTACCTAGCATAGATAGGAGGGATATGAGATTAGAAAGTAAGGAGTTAGGGTGATGAGAAACAGAGTGGCATAGGCCTTCACGGAAGTAGCCAAGGAGAATACGGTTCTACGTTCCATTACACTGACAGCATCTTTAAAGTGATCTCTATATAGAACTCCCGCAGTGGCCGGTATCCTAACCTGCGTGTATGTTGAAATTCAATTCTGAACCCTCAGGATTCGTAGTTAGTACTTTAACCGCTACATGAACCCGAAAACTTTGAAGAATATACATTATTTACGACTCATTTCGCTGATCAGCAATGCGACAGCATTATAATGTTATTTCTTTTTTTTCTGCACCCGGATTTTCCTGTTCGTCCATATACCCGTGGGATCCCAATAGGCATTTGCCTGTCTTCAGGTTTCCCAGGGACTGAACCAACAGAGCTTGACAAACACCCATGCCCTGAGTGAAGAAAAACCCACCCAGGTAGGACTCAAATCCGAGACTCCAGGATTAGCAGACGAGGACTTTACCTCGCCGCCACTTGGGCCGGCACTGAAATATTTATGAACTTTTATTTATCTGAATATATGAACTGAAATATAATGTTTTCGTCAATCATTTACGGTTTTTACGGCTGTACCCGGAATCAAAAACGCTTCAGACGGGGAGGAAAGGTAAGAGGACAGGAATGGAAGAGTAGGGAGAATCGGCGAGTGAAACCCGGCGTCGGCAAACCTCCTCTTCGAGGAAAGCCGTTAAAGGGAACATGACATAACGCCCGACAGACGGAGTACTGTACTCGAATAATATCCGCAATGGACTCAAGTAAGGGCTAGAGATGGGTAAATTACCATAATTTTCAATTGAGATAAATTGCCGTGGTAAATTACGGTAATTTTCGAAAATTACCATAATTTTCAGGTCATTTTAAGTTTGGAGCTGCAAATACTTATCAGAGAACTTAAAACTAAATCAGATAGCATTGAGATATAAATACCGACGCTTATATAAAATAAATCACGACGTTTATCTATCATAACTAATTTAAAAAATTATAACTAAGTTGGCAGCAGCACGCAATTTGCCTCTCTTTTGTCACACCATGAGAAATTTTCGTTCCAAAGACATACCTCTGCGCAATGTGCATTTGTTATTTTACTCTGAATAATCGAATTTATCACGGACACAATGTAAACAATATCGTTTTGATTACTTAATTTATAATATCACCCATTAGAATAGTTTCTTCGTGAGAAGGAAATTTTCTGAAAAAGAACTTCTCTGAAAATTACCGTTTATTGGTAATTACCGTTTATTGGTAATTTTCAGGAGTGTTGGTAATTTACGACAAATACCACGGTAATTTACCGAATTACCCATCTCTAGTAAGGGCCGGCCTGCCAATGAAAAAAATCCTTCACTCCCGAGATTCGATCCTAGACTCTCTGGGTGAGATGCTAGGCGAGATTAATTCCGGTAATTAATTAAGCACTCACTCGTACGTTTATACAATACCCGTATGTTTATCAATTCCGGCACGGATTAATCTCGAGCGATTCAAGCGCACACCTCCCCCCCCCCATCCCAAGGCTCTTAATACTACACCAGTTCGACCCCGATGGCCAGCCAACAATTTATCCAATAATTTAGACCTGTTTCGCAATTTTTTTCTAGTACTTGAGTCAGTAGGCCACCTTATTCTACATCTACATCATACCCTGAAAGCCACCATAAAGGTGTTAGGCAGGGGGTGAATTCTCACGTAACATGCACTACATATCATATATAAAAAAGGATTAGCATTTATATAGGTAGGTACTGTTCCAAACTACGCTATTTAAAAACAAGATAAAAATAGCAAAGCATACATGCAAAAACATGCTGTTAGTTGGGTTAGCTTTAAGTCCTTATACCAACATTCAACTACATATTCTATCAATTGATAAACTCGTATTGGATATATTTACTGATATTCTTATCCCTGATTGTACGAGGAAAAAAGGACATTTTTAATCTGTCAGTTTGGCAATCAATTTCTCTAATTTTGTGATTATGGTCCTGTCTATTATAGTAAGTTGGGGCCCGAAAAATATTTTTAACTTTTTGGAATTTAAGAGATTAAGTCTAAATTTCAACCTGCGATCTGACAATCTTTCCCAATTGAATTCATTTGATAGACTGGTTACGCTAATAAGGTTATCATACCGTCCCTTTACAAAACTTGCCGATCTTCACTGCACACGTTCAAGTTCGTTATTTAGACCGATTTCGTAGGGATCCCATATACTGGCAGCATATTCAAAATGAGGTCTTACAAGGGAAAAGTAGCTATTTCTCGTATATGATCGTCACATTTACCCAGTACTCTTTTGACGAATCCCAGTTTACGATTCGCTTGCTTATTGCCACGATTAATATTATACACTCCAAAATAATTTAACTTTCAGCATATACATTCTTAATTCCCTTTTCCATCTCTATCATAGCACCTTTACAGGTGCCAGTCGCGACACAACCTACCCGCTAAGGATTCAATAACGGGGCCTTGGGCCATCTTTGAATGTCACCTTCCATCCTGTGTGACGGTGGCAATGGGAGGTTGGAATTTTTCCCAGGTGTGGGCGAGGCTGGGGTGGGCCGTACTGGGGCGTGGCGGACGAGGGCCGCCTCGCCCGAAAACAAACCAAAACCCCCCTCGCGTCAAAGTTTCAGAAGGAAAAGGGTTTTGATCCGCCACGCCCTCTAGTCGGCCCCGGGAGAAGATGGAGGGATGGGCTCAGTGTTTGGGCTCCGGGACGGAACCCTTTTATCAATCCCCTTTCATTGCAACCCCGGAGTTCCTTTGTCTCCCAGCATAAAACCAAGGAAACCGGAGTCCTCACGAGTCTCGAGGTGGAATGAGGGAGGCTTAGGCATCGAGGAAGTCAGTGCCGAAGATGGCGATGCTGGCAAACTTATCATTGTATCGTTCCTTCGGGAACATACATGGACATTCGGGACATAATGTCCGTTCCAAAAATAATCTATCATCTAGGACACGTAAGTTCGGTGGCAATTTGCATTTACATCTTACCCTGTCACCCGTGGAAGACATGTGGAAGGGATTGACAGCTCAGCAGCCGTGAATATGACAATAAAATAAAATAAAAATTGCCTGTTAATTTTGAAGCTTGGTGTGTAGTCGGCTTGAAATAATTGAATCATGAATTTTGAAAAGGCCTCGTTTCGGGCTGTTGAATTTTTTAAATGATACGCTTAAAATTGAATTTCTGTCGAATGATTCGATGTAAGATCACAATTTTTCCTCTGGAAATTCCTTAGTAAGGCGTCTGTACTGTACTACATCATTATCTACTGAAATAGCTCTCCCACTAAAAATCGGTGTACAGAAGAACATGGGAAAATGAGATAAAAATCCATTTTCAAAATTGGCCGAGGTGAGCTCTTTCCGAGAATCGTGATTAAATTATACTTTGCGTTGTAGTCGTGTATTGTGCGCGGTAAAAATTTTTATTTTAACTCCCGGTACGAAAATTAATTCATCTTACTTGTTGCTTCTGTCTTCCCTGTTGATGCAATTCGGGAATAAAAATATGTCTCAATTTCCATCCTCGAGCTCTTGTGATTTGAGTTTTTCAAGTAGCATTAATCTTGCTTGCTCGTAGCATTAATCTTGCGAGCAACCTTCTGGTCAATATACAGTATTATTCAACAAGAAAGAGCAGATTTCAAACATTTATTTCTTCCTAAGTGATAGAAACATAAATCCAACGCTCTGGACACAGAAAAGTTCAAAATTTGAGTCAATTGTTCAAAATTTGAACAGTCCGGGTAGAAGTTCCAGTTAAGGCCGCAGTGGCACTGTTGCTTGTCTGTAGAAAAATGGCTACGACACCAAAGGAACAATCATTTGTGTGCTGCAATTAGCAAAGTTAGAGTCCATTATTGAAGTGCAACGTGCATTTCGACGCCAGTTTAATAAACAGCCGCCTCGTAACACATGGTAACACAAGTGTAACACAAGGTGCTCATATTGAGTCCATAAAAAATTGAAGTTTTCTATGTCCAGGAATGTTGAAATTATATCTTTGGAATATCTTTTATAGTTTGGAAGAAATAAATGTTTGAAATCTGCTTCTTCTTTTTGAATAACCTTAAAATAAATAATATTAAAATTTTTTGAGAATGTAGAAATGGTAATTAAGTAGTACCCCTTCACGGATCACTGGCTCTAAGAGTTTAGTACTAAGTTTTTCGGACACTCCAGCGATTCATATAGTAGTAGAATATATTCTGACGTGCTCTTCTTGATAGCGTTATTTCGCACTGCCTAGCCTGAAATAATTTAAAATCTTAATCCTAGCACGAGCATAACGTCCATGCTGGAGGGGAGATTCAAACCAGCTATCTTTGGGTTACCAAGGTTGAGCGTTACCCATCTGGCTCCTTGGCTGTCTAGAGAGTATAATGAGCAGAGAACCTTATGAATATAATCCAACGGCACTTCGAATCGAGAACAAAAGCTTCATCCAAAGAGTACCCTTCTGATGCAATCGAGCATCTGGTTCGTGCGGTTGTTACATCAATAGATTCCCTCATGGAGGGCATGGGTTCGAACCTCGGCGTGCCAGTTGTTTCAAATGGTTTACAGATTGCTACTTCGGTACGATGTGGACAGAATTTAAAGTTCAGAGCTCCGTCTGTCGCATGGCACGTTAAATGATAGACCTCTTGGAGGAAGCTAAAGCCGACTCCTGGTTTCTTTCCACCTATTCCTGAATAGTTCCTATCTCTTGCCTTCTATCCACCTACCCTTAATGGTTAATGTGATTTTAGTTGTAGGTCACATTCCATGGTGTCAATTAGTTTACACGCTCATTCAATTAGACTTTGAATGAGCGTGTAATATTGTGAGTTCTCATCAGTACTGCACTAATCTTCACCCAATAGAGGCTTATTAACTTCGTAAAGTACAATTTTTGTTACTGGTAAATGGATTAATATACATTTGTAACAATATTCACAATACACTGAAAGAGTGTGTCACATTGGGCGACTGCACACTATAAAATATCGTTTATCAGTCTGTACCGTCTGTACATTATCGTTTGTAGTATGGTATGCATGATAATGCATTGCCGTCGAGCAAACATTCCTCTTGTAAGTGACGACTTTCTTTAGTGTAAACTCATCTAATTTCACCAAGCATCTTTACTGAAAAAAGATAGATATGCTAAGTAACGGAATTACCACACGGATATAATACTTTTTCATTTCTATGGCTGCTGCACAATTTATTGTGGTTGAAAATGTGAGGATATCGGAAACATGGAAGTTGCGAACTTGGAAAAAAAGCTTCTAGTTTCTATCATGTGTTGGGACAGAGCACAGTGAAGGTATTTGATATTACACAATTATATAACAGATAATTGTAGTGCATGATCAAGGATGTTCCTGTTTTTGATGAGTAATAAAACTTACGAGGGACGCTTTTAATCCCTGATACCGAGCCACGTGTCCGAGAAAATGGAAATGCAGAGATGGGTAACTGGTTCAGATAACGGCGAGATATGCTATTCTGTGACACTGTGTCGTTTTGACCTCCTCGGAAGAATACACCCTCCAACTTTTGTCCACCACGTGCTGGCCACCGTTGCCCATGACCTCGCTGGGAACGAACATTTCCAAGCGTGTGATCAATCTAACTAACAAGACCTTCATTGAAAGGAACGCCACGAAAGAATGTAACTGAAGCACTGAGACAAGAAGTACCACCATCTCGAGCCAAATTATCACTCTATCGAGGTTTAGATCAATGGAATCTTTTATGAAAGGGGGTATATATTTTTGCCCTTCCAATTATGTGATTCGCACTGCCTAGCCTGAAATAATTTAAATTCTTAATCCTAGCACGAGCATAACGTCCATGTTCAATTAACGATCAACAATTCATGATCGGGTAAAAAATGATAAAAATTAGCTGAGAATAAAGGTGAAAGCAAGTTGGGTGGAAAGGAGGCCGAATGAAGAAATTCTAGAGATAAATGGAGAGGAAATGAAATAGAATGAGGAAATTAGAGGAAGGTAGAAGGACTAGTTGAAACATGCAAGAAAGGTCCAGGGTGTTTGGAAGGACGTGACAAAAGGGAGAATGTATTAGGCTGGGTATAGGAGAAAAAAGATTGGATTAGCAAAATTTGCCCACCTTTTAACTGTCAAGACAAATTACAACAGCAGCTATTCTCGGTACGGATTATATGGAAATGAATGTCACAAAATGAGCAAGCATACTATGATTACGATTTAATTTAAAAGTCCTGTTGTGAATTCATAGCCAATCGATTGCTGTAGTATCAAGAAACCATTACCTATATATTATTTTTTGTGACACTTTTGATTTGTGGACTTAAAACCGGATGAGAGAATGAATTTATTTGAATGTATAAAGGATATAAAGTTTGGCTGAAAAGCTTCCAATAGTAAAAAAAGTCAAATAGAATAAGAACATGCCTCACTCACATCTGCCCAGCATAGAATTGCTATAGACCCGAAGTATGCTTTTGAATTAATTAACCTCAAGAGATTTGCTTCAACTTTTCACTTCCAAGTATCTTTCGAGGGTTCATTTCTAATTCGTCTTCTCTAGATAATTACTCAACTTTACTAACTAGAATAAGAGCTATTTTAGGAAGAGGAGCTTTGGGATTCCACAAATGGTTTATGGGCAAGAATAGGGATGAAGGATGAGTCATCATTTATATTCAAATGTTAACTGATGCTTGAAGCCAGAAGAAAATGCCCAGTAGAGTAACCCATGCAGAGAGGGGTGACTAACAAAAGGGGAGCCTACAATTTCCTGTTTACAACTGTAAATAAATTAACACTTAACACATAAACACTTGAATGAAACTTATATCCGTCGCATGTTTCTTTTAGCGTTGACACGTGAAAGAAACAGCCGTAGAAGGCTGAAGGCGGGAAACAGAATTAGAAAATTGGAGTTACGCGAGAATTATGGACATAAAATATGTATAGGAATGGCAAACGAAGAATTCCTGAGAGGTAAGAAAACTTTAAGATGATCACGGGACAACCTAATAGGTCCTGTCATGAGACATGGTGGTCTGATAAAGAAACTCTTCGGAGGGAAAAGTGAATGGGAAGAATAGAAAAGGAAGGTAATGCATAAGATATATGGAGCAAATGGTGAAGGATATAAAATAGATGACTTGTGTAAAAACGAATATATTACTAGATAGGGGACTTGAGTTGACTTTTGGGTCAAACAAATGCTATTTTTAGTGAATTACTATGATGATAAGTATATTTTTAAATGTAGAAGTATGGGTTTTTTCTCCCAACGCAATAGAAAGCTCATGTAAATAAGAACATCTTTAATTTTCCGCTCTCAATATTGTATTGGTGTAGGATGAATGATAGATGAATATCTCTCCCAAGGTATTTATGAGGAGTCGAATGATGCGTTGTTTGATAAATTTAATATTGACTCTTTAAATTTTTATATATTCCTCATATTTTCATTCGCACCACTCAAATCATTTAAAAAGATCCAAAGCAGAAAGATGACAACTTAGCGATTTGAAAGGAGATCAAGCTAGGATTTTATCTCGTGCAACTAGGTCAAAAAGAGAGCAGTCTACCTACCCTTCCTCCTTTAATGCCAATTCATTCAGAAAGCGGATCAAAAGGTTAACTTGAACAAGGGGAATGTTCTCTAGAAGATTGAAAATCGTTCTCAATTAGAAGAAAACCTGTGAAATGGATCACTCAAGCACCTTTCTTCTCCACTTCATCCGCAATTAATTGGAAAACTCCTTCGTTCATTCTCAAAAGTTTTGTTTGCTCTGCTCTCATGACAACTGAGCGATCAAGACTCCAGAGCCCTAGATGGACATAATGACATTATTCAGTCAGACACTAAGTCTTGAATTTTTTCCACGAAACCAGCGCATGGGGTAAGATAATTACTGTCGCAAAAAAACTTCTACGAAGTGCCGCTCATTTCACTCTTTAGGGGACAAAGGAAATACGCTAAATTTACCGCTTTCTATCAATTAATATCTGCACCTCCAAGCGATAGTAGAT
Organism: Platycnemis pennipes; assembly: GCA_933228895.1. NCBI lineage: Eukaryota > Metazoa > Arthropoda > Insecta > Odonata > Platycnemididae > Platycnemis > Platycnemis pennipes. Next base: position 65,925,542 of record OW121857.1, on the reverse strand, counting down.
TCATGTGACTTACGATTAGCTCAGACAACCGTGTCTCCACAACAACGCCAGGATGAGGGATCGGGGAAATGTGACGTTATAACTAATGGCACGCCATGTTCGGCACAAGGGTTAGGCCCTTTGACCTTATCCATCCCTATCTATTTGATCTATATAAAACTAGGAAATGGATTGACAAACGGAGAAAAGGGGAATATTATCTTACCGTAGCTCATTCAGACAAGGCCATAATTGGATTGCACGGGACCATTTGTAGTCGATATACTGGGGTGGTATTCACCAAGGAAGAATGAAAAAGATGATGCTAGTAATCATCAAAGGAATTGGAGTATTCTATAATAACCGAAGACTTATCCACAGCCTGTATAAAAAATAAAGTAGCTGTGATTAAATCTGGACCCTGCTGTGAAAAAGCATCAAAGAATTAAGGAAATGAGTGAGACAAGGTTGTGCACTGTTTCCCGTAATTTTTAATGTATACATCGAGATAGACATCAATGAAATCAAAGAGAAATCTCCTGGTATGAATATCCACGGAGAAAAAAATAGCTTGCTACGATCGCCGATGACATAGCAGTCATGGGGGAGACAGAGGGATTAGAAGAAGGCTCTAGAAAACAAGGGAAGGACAATGGCCAGATATCACCTGAAAATCGATTTAAAGGAAACAAAGATATTTGTATGCAGCAGGGGAGAAGAGGCTCAAATCATCGTTAAACTAGGTTAAGAAACTTGAGGAGGCGAAAGAGTTGTTACCTGTGACGCCGAGTAACCAGCAATGAATGAAGCAAGAAATAAATGGTTAGTAGAATAGCCCAGGCAAAGAAGGCATTCTTCCAAAAGAAGAATCTACTTTCAGTTGGAAATTCAACCGTAGAAGTCAGGACGAAATTAATCAGAACGTATATCTGGAGAATGTTTCTTTATGGCAATGAGGCATGGACGATAACAGCGGCAGAGAAGCCAGGATTGGAAGCATTCGAAATGTGCTACTCGAGAAGAATGAAGAAGATTAAATCGATCGACCTAGTAAGTAACGAGGAAATCCTAAGAAGAGTGAGAGGGAAGAGAAGTCTTCTGAAAACGTTAAGAAGAGGACGGGACTGCTCAATCGGCCACATCATTTTGACATCGCTTCGGGAAGGCCTCGTATGAGATATATAAAAAAAATGATAGAACATAGAGGAGAAATACTTAAATAATAAGAGATTAGCTGGTAGGAGATATTAGTGGATAGCTGTGTTAAAGAAACCGTATGATTGTTGACATCTGATGACGATGATTTAAGTATGGTTATTAGTGTGCTTGACCGGATCATATTTCACTGGAGTTGTAGTGGTACCTAATGCGTGCTACAAAACTCTTATATCGCCTAGTCGAATATTAGAGTAAATATCTATTAGTCTGTCTATCTTCGGTCTATCCTGCTGATGTAGCTAGAGTAGAAATGAGTAAAGTGGCATATTCAAATCGGTATAATTTGAATTTTTTAAGGAACTTTAATTTTACGTGCCACATTTTAGTCTTTATTGGAGTTTCCAACCAATCACATCTAATACCCAAGTGGCACTATTTGTACATTCATAGAAATATGATACGAAACACGCTACATCCTTTTGCCCCTTATTTTGTTCCCGAATTTTAATAGGTAAGTATAGACACTACATAAGTAGACACAGTATTGAATACAGTAGGCACTTGTTAGTAGAAACTTGCGTATTAAATTGGCGATAACACATTTTATCATTCCATTTCATCCAAAGGAAAAGGCCAAGCGGGACTGGCAGCTTTAGAAATACGACCGTGACGAAGATAGTTGAATTTGAAATGGAAAAATTGATCAGCTGACGATAAGAAGTTTTACGAAGAAATGGGAGGGCAAAATAGTTTAGTTGGAGGCTTAAAAAGAAGATAAAAAACCGAATGATCTTATCTAATCGGCAATATCTTGAGATATAATGGTCCGTTAAAGAAAGACGTTGGGGGAAAATTAAATGAGAAAAATGTAAAAGGAAGGCGACGTATAAGATGTATTGAGTATATTGTAAGGAGCGTAAGGAGGAAGGCGTGTATAAATTCGAAGAGGTTAGTCGATAGAAAAATCAAGTGAACCAATCAGCCCAGTTACCAGGACTAATAGCGCATGTTTCAATGCTCTGTACTAGGGATCGTCTCTCTGGTTTTTCATGGCAATTTTGTTATAGTATGCGTCCTTCCAAACATTAAATCAGATAAAAGCACACTTATAGAAGCCGTCAAGCAATTTTTTGCAGCGTATTGTGGGTCCCTTTTTTCACATAATGGAGTCTACTTTTTATCAATTTCACCCTTTTATGACGGGTATATTTCAGTTCACTTGTGAAAAGGACAATTTATTTGTTAGGGTCGTGTACATTTTACGAGTATTCCAAGGAAATCGTTCCGATAGCTGTAGAAAAATGCAACGATTCGGATTCATGGAAAGTTAGTGAGAGATGACGTGATATCACGAATGAAAAGAATGATCGTTTTTATATCATGAACGTATTTTAAAGCAAAAAAATATTATTTTATATTTTTATCATAGAAAACGCTTTAAACTCAGTTTCACATGTGCTAACGGCATCATTCCATGACTTACATATTAAATATATCACTTATAATTAGTTTTTATAGTTAATTGAACATGCAAGGGTTTTGAATGAGTACATTTTCGTCATCATTTGCCGGTTTGCATGAGGAAAATTACGCTTTAAAAGCGTAAAGTCGATGTTTTGAGGCGTTACATTATGGAATTTGCTTTCCCTCATAATGAATGATAGAATAAACTTTGTAATTCCAAAATTATTTATCTCACACTACTACGACTATGGTGTCGACTATTAGCGTCATTTTCACTGGAAACCATGGTAGTACTGTGAGATAAATAATTATGGAATTACAAAGCGTAAAGTCGTTAAGTCATTAATCTGGCATTTTTGCTTATTTTTTGTTTTACCCTCGAGTTCCTCGGGGTTCGGCTTTCGTTCGCTCGTGTTCGTTCGTATGTTTTCGCCAACAAAACAATGAAATACCAGCTTTCCGATTCCATGCAGAATAATGCCGCGATCCGGTTGTAAGTAAAGTTGGCGAGCCAAGACGTGAGAACACGAATGAAGTTAACGGTCAGTGAGGAGGGATAGCTGGGGAGAACAAGAGTGTGAAGCGATTGAATGCACCGATCTCAGGATCGCTAGCTATGCTTTCCCTGCGCAAACCAACACTTGTTTATCATCTCGACACTGACCGTTTGCCATAGCTTATTCATTCATTCGGTCTCCACCTCATCCATTCATTCAATAGCTAAGCGCGGCCAGCCACGTTCGCCTCTCCCTAGCAGTCATTCCAAGGAAGACTGCTGTCAAGGTGCCAGGGAAGGGAAGACGTATGCATTGTTCACCCCTTAGGCTCTCCAACAGAACATCCGGGTGGAACAGGAATTAAATCTCCGTCTCTCAAACTACTGCCAAAAGAGCAAGTGTAACAGAGTTGGAGAGCTCAGACGAAGCTGTTCTAATGATTAGTGAGGTCGAATCGAACGAAAATTTATTTCAATAAATTTGAGAATCTTATCTTTTCCAACGGTGTTTGTGATATTTCAACATCTACCACACATACGGGTTGATTTCAGCACGGAAAAGATATAAAAAAAGAGAAAGACCATGGATGTCGTATTGATATATTAAACCATTTTTCATGTTGCGAGTAATAGACGATTCATAAGCGAATATTTTACTGTAAAATCGGTAGCCTATCTAGTGGTAGGTAGGTATATCTGAGGTTATTAATAGTTTATTTTTTATGTGTCTAATCATAAATTCTTGTAGTTTTCACTAAGATCTTCAATGAATTTTGATTTTAATTTACAAACTCTCTTCGGTAACATATGAATCACAGGTTTTATGCTGATTTATCGATCATTTCTATACTCATTTCTTTGCCAATCCTTTTTGCGTGTATTTGCGATCGTATATATGTATATTAAAGTACTTGTATAATTATAGCCAATTACAAACGAAATATTTACTTGATATTGAATAAAACAACATTTACCCCTTGCTCAGGCATAAATGCCAAATTCAAATATTATAAAGGAGGCATTTTTTACTGAACCAGCCACATTTTTTTCACAAACATTTATTTTATTTTTCTATGTTTGCTATCTTCCCCCTAGCACCTTTCAAATATGATAAATATATTCCCATTATCTAACTACACGGTAAAGACTCCAACTTCCATAGCATACATCCAAGTTCAAAGAAATAACTCCTTAAAATATTTATCTCTTTTCCCGGACATCAATTTCCGCTTCTTTGAACTGACTGCCATTACAGTCAGGACAAACTCAACCTAGGATATAAAAAAAAGGAAGTTTGTGATATAGTTGATTGCGAGAAAACGTATGTTTTATCGTATCTTAAAGTAGCCAAAACAAAGAAGTCCTGAAATATTCACAGCATTTGCAGACTGTGCGGAAAAAGAGGGAATTGCATATGTTATCCGTAATTGTCTGAAAACTCTTTTAATTTTCGTCCGGGGATGTTTTTTCCGCTGTAATTAGTTTTGCGGAGTACGAAGTCGGTGTACGCGTGTGACTTCCAGACCTAATTTTTACTACGATTTTTAACATTTCTTTTCTTTAATACAATTTTTCGGGATGTAACCCCACCGTTGGTTTCATGCAATGATTGCAAATAGGCGATGTTTTTTCGAGACCACAGCGAAACAACACAATTAATCAGAGACTTCGCGACTTGGAGTATTTTAACTTTTATTCAAGCACGGGGATAGAAAAATGAGTGTATATGAATATTTTTTCACGGTTTTAATTCAAATTTACGTGATAATTAAGACCTACGACATAAATTATATCCTTTTCTTCTTTCTTTTAAATATTATTTGAACATTCCGTTGTAAATTTCGACTCACAAAGGAAGCTAATTCTGTTTACTGCAAAACAAGACTTTTGGAATCAGACCGTTATCTTCAACTTCATAGTTCCTAAGATTAGCAACATCATGGAGCTCTCTATGTAATTTGTCAATCAGTTAACCTATAGTAACTATAAAATTATTATCTTATACATCTGGCACTGCTTGCTCCACATAGCCGATCGTGGTAGCCAGATTGGTAACGCCCTGAACTGTTAACCTAAAAAAAGAATTAGGTCACTGGTATGTTTCTGGAATTACATGTTGAAAATTTAAACGGCAACCCAAAAGTTCGCGAGTATGAAACTCAGAGATATGCTGTGGTTGTATTGAAATAATAGAAAACCTTGTGTTTCATAGCAATAATGTGGAACAAATCCATCTTACATTCTATGACCAATGTTGATTTGTTATAATTTAGGGGACGCGACCAATATCTAAAGTCATTTGAGCTAGGACGGATGGGTGGGTATTTTGGAAATGTTGTGAATTTAAGGAGCGGAAGATGGGTGGAGCTTACCGTCGGGATTACGCTGTCTTCAACAAAAAGCGCCAAGGGGTCCACGGTAAAAGGCTATCTTGCGTCATTGACGGCCGGAAGCTCAGCAAAAATTAGTATAGATATTTATTGTATAAGGAGCATCTTTTAATGATGCCCGTGTATGTGAAACAGCATATTATCTCTTCGGTTGGTTATTAATGGGAGACGACCGACAGCTGAGGCCATTTGCGCCATTTAGGATAGGTGGATAATTGGGTAATGGTAGGAGTTTTCAGGGAACGGAGGAAGGGTGGAGAGAAACCCGGCGTCGGCATTAGTCTACTCTTAATGAAAGGCACCAAGGGGACCACGGCTTAACGTCCCATCCGACGGACAGAGTACTGAACTTGAAATGCCCTCCACTAGGCACTCAAGTGGGGACCGGTTTTCCACTGAAAAATCCGCCACTGCCGGGAATCGAACCCGGGCCCTCGGGATGGGAGGCCGGTACTGTAGCCACCACACCAACCCGATCCCCTTATCTCTTCGGTCCAGTTTTAATTGTGATGTGCAAAAATATAATGCCTAGTATGAGTTAGGAAAAAATTTCACCTCTCCGCTACGATCCAACGCAGGATGTAAAAATATAATGCCTACTACAAAAAAATAGCCAAATGAAACATTTTATTACTACTATACACATGTCATGATTTCCGGAACGTTAATGCCCACGTAAATGTTACACTTTTGATGCTGTATTGAATATTACTGACTGAGTGTTCGTGGAATTAACAAGACTTCCTGGTTGGATTTTCCAAGTAAAATGATCGCTGGCAATGATCTTGAATGAGTTGCAGTAGAAGTTGTAGTGGTGTCCTTTGAAAATTAATATTTTCGAAACCATGCATTATTAGGATTAATACATTAACAAAGTTCCAGTGAGTAATTCTGTGCGCAATTTCCAAACTCGGAATTCTGAAATTGAAAATTAATTCGAAAATGTGAGGATAACTGAGACACTGCTAAGAGGGAATGAACTAAATGTGTGGAATAAATCAGAGGGTTGTAGGCTGAATGCCCAAAAAGGAAGGTAGAAATATTGGTGCCTAAAATTGCGTTAGCAGCGAAAAATGGAGAAATAAATATATAGCATACAACAGGGTAAGCATAAATACTAGAAAATGGAGGTGCATTGTATATATAAGAAGTGGTTGTAGTGAGATTGGAAATGATTGGATTCGGAATAATGTGCTGAATGAGAAGAGGGATTGAAGGTACTCACTGAGAAATATTGTGAATAATTTATACTGCCTGAGAATGGTGAGAAAGTGGATAAGAGGTCAATGAGCGAGCATAAAAAAATGAACATAGAGTGAGGTCCGTAGAAGATTGAGTTAGCCGAAAATACCTTAATCTATACTGTTCCCGATAATACAGCAAAAGAATATTTTAATGCCGTGCAATCACATTTAGATCATTTGAAATAGAATAAAAATATAAAAACTGGAGTGGTCCAAATCAAATTAACCGTGCAATGGTTAACTGCTTGTAAAGCAGAAGAATTTTAATTAGATTTAATCCCTGTGCAAACATTACCGTTGAACAAATTTGTATGTATAAATATTTTAGCCCTAGTAAATACCACGCGCGTCAATGAAATACAGTATCAACGTTAATTTAATCCAAAATTTCTTTATAATCCTTTAAAAAATTAAGAGAATGACAAAAAATCTCTATCGTCCTCATTCCATAACAAAGAGCAAACGAGAACGTTAGCCAAACACGGGAAAATTAAAATGTGCAAATTAACTGGAAACAGCTTTCGCATGCGAATAATTTCGACTACGCTGGTATTATTGCATGTCTCAAAATAGTCACTACCGAAATAGGCACAAAAGTAAGATACATAATACCAACTACGGGAAAATATTGTTTCCTTTCTGACTGCATAATTGGTTGCAGTGTGAAATAAAAGAGAACAAAATAAATTGACACTAAATTCATTGCTAAATCAAAGCGGGGATTGAAAAAAGACAAAATTATATTTTTGGAATCAATAAATACACATTATTCTTTAATCAATACTGTTCGTTAACTCAAAGAATCCTTTGTTGCATCTTTCCAATTTACGATGAAACAAGTGTGACTAAATTATACTTGCCGATGTAACAAATGATATTGAAAGTGTTTATTTATTTGATTGACTCACTTCTGTCGATAACTCCGTAGCCACTACCGTTACCCAAGTTACCCAATAATAATAATTATGTTCCATAAACGAACGTCACAACTGAGTTTTATATTTCCCTATCATTCTTCATGCTGTTGATGATTCCAGCATATGAAATTGATATCGATCATTCTCTCCTCAATTAAAACTTTTATTAATTGCCTCACAGTACTTCCTTCGCCCATTTTCTAAGATTTATTCGAAAATGTTTTTGGTTCAAATTCTTGACCTCACTCACCATAACTTCCATTTATGATCTGATTTTCCGGTTCTCCTATTAGTTCGACTTTCACTTACAAGTCTATTTCTCAAAACACTCCAAACAACGCTTGTTCTCATTAGTCACAGAAAAAGTTTAGCAACCACAAATGTCACATTCCATATCATACGAGACTATTTTCTTCAATTCTTTACTTAGCCTAGACCACAAATCATCCTATTAAGAAAAACGCTTCACTTGATAATAAAATTCTTGTTCTTAGATCTCCGCCATTGAATTCGGTTACTAAATGGATTTCAATGGAAACTTAAAAGTTTTGTAATAAATTCCTATGAAATTACGTAATGTGTCACTTGGATACTGGAAGAATTTGGCTGGAAAAGTCTAGAGACTAAAAAAATGTTCGCAAAATTAAAGTTACTTGAAAAATTGAATTCATCTGAATTCGTATCTACACATCTGCATGCATATTTCTAATCCCAAACTGAATCAGTAGCACATACTCAAGCGATAAACTATAAGAAACTAATTGTCGGACCGAACGATGAAAGAATTATTTTTTCCACCAACAATACACGAATAATGCACAATGTATAATTCTGTTAAACACATTACACATATTACTTTAATAATGACTGACAGATTTTTCCGCTAAAATTCTCTTTCACGGCTGATGGCCTACCATCCTCTGACACTCGTCCTTTCCGCAGCTCTTAGGTCAAAATAAACGTAGGTGTTACATCCACAACGCGTTTTAGATGTGCACATTTTTCCACCTGCTGTAGCTCTTTCCCAAGAACATAAATGCTCAACATAGCCTTAAAAGTATGTCATTTATTAGATTTTTACTTCTTTTATATTCAATTGCAACATGGAATAAAAACTTTATATATTTCCCTGAAATGGTTGATTTTTTACCTATATTCTCTCCACCGATAAACTCGTTCAGCTAAATCCAAAGAAAATTTCCAGCAAGTAGTGAAAAATTCACTTGAGACGAATATGTAGTTTAACTGAATGACAATGGGTTTAAATTTGGATTGTGTTAAGTGAACTTTCCATGACAAATATACATATCTTTTTTCCTATAAAAACTTCCTAATCAAAAAAATATTGTAATAAATGAAAGTTGCGCTATAAAGAAACGTAACAGTATTTAGAGCAGTTTTAATTCTGCTCGGGCGATACAATATTGCAAATCAAGATAATGAAAAATTAGAAACCACAGCTTATAAACAGTTACCACACCTAATGGTTGATTAAATTAAATAATTGCCAAATTAAGGAATTAACGATACGGCTTTTCACATGGTAACGGTTCTAAAAAATCTCTCACCGTAATCCGTTGCTTAATGTACAGGACTAATATGCTGTTCATAAAATACATCGCTCTGCCTTTCAAGAAATTCTTCCTGGTAAAGAGCTGCCTTTTCCAAATTATTTCATACAAGTGCACCTGCTCTCTTCTGGACAGATTTCGAAGAAAGGACGAATAATTACGCGGGGTGTTCTTCCTATAACCAGCCCGATTCCAATTCTAGGGCTTATTCAACGTACTAGTATCAACGCCGTTTATGCAAGAAGCTCTTTACGTCGAGCAGCAATGGCGAAATCATTAGAGAATTCTTTGAGAATGGGGAGCAAATCCATTATTTCAGCCATTTCATGCTAATTAATTTCCCTAGCCCATTCAACGTAAGAATATTAAAAACATCTCTAAGAAAAAGAGAGAGAGAGCTCTCATCACCAACTAGATGATGAAGGGAGTGTTTTCAAAGAAAAAGCCTTTCGGGCGAACTTTTGCGAGAGCCTTAGTCGCTCACGATTTTCCTACAAATCCTGGTATTCCTTTTCTTTTTGGTGGCAAAACTTTGAGATCGTTTGTGCCTCGCAAACATGCTCATGATATCTGGCATTTGGCATTTAAAAGTTTGCGTAGAGCGTAATCAAATTTTAGTTTCCTTTGATATTATCTCCTCGGCCAAAGGAGCAAGTTCTGCCTTTTTCCAAGGCTTTTAGACACAAGGAAACACATATTTCTATTTCAGTCGTCTGCTAATGCAGGTGACCATGAAAAAGGAAAATTATCAGTGTGGAAGTCGATTATTTTCTGAGGTCAAATGCGTTAAGGATCAAATAAAGTAACTCACTTGGGTATGTTCTCCACTTGGTATCTATGAATGGTTTCCAGCGTAACCCATATATATTGGAAATCGAACCACAACCCTAAATGCGGATTTCTTTTTTATAACCTCTCCTCTCAACGTATGTTATACTTCTACTAGTAGTAGTAGGTCAAACATCCAGTCACCTTCGATTGGTCACCTCCCAAATGGTAACTTTAATTACTCTAATATTCTTCAAAATTTTTCCGTTTGTTAGTGCAGTTACAAGTGTATCAGCCTGGATATCTGGGAATCAGAGGTTTGAACTCATGCTTGGCTCAGCTTTTTTTTCTGAAGAGAGCCTTCTCCGAATTAGAACTATTCTTAGAGGGTAATCTATCCCTCCAGAAAGAACCTCGCATTCATAGATTAAGGAGCAGTCCTCCTTTACCTGTGAGACATACTAATATTACGGAAATAATCCATTCCTAACGCTCTGATTCTTCTGATGATCTGGTTTATTCATATATTTTACGACATCTATCAATGAGTGTGTGAATGATAACTCCGAGGTCAAATAAATGTTCTGCTGTTTATATCTATATAATTCTATTCCCTAATCATTTATTTGCCAGCTGAAAACCAAAGATCCGTATCTAGTAAGTATGGTATATGTTGAAAAGATTCAAAGAGGCGTCTCTAAATTATCTTGGAGCGAACACGGTAAGAACTAACGAAATTAGATCGACCAACCCGTAAAGAGGTTAGAAATGAAAACACTTCAGAAGTCAATTATGAAGCACTAGGGACAAGAACAATGACTTAAGAATCGTAGTTAAGGAAATTCATCTTGTTTTAAGATACCATCCGCCCAACTAGTGAGTCACTACATTCATCATATCCAAATGAAATTGAAGATTTGTCAGATAACTTCCTACCCATCGTACCCATGAGAACAACCCTTCATGCCCTTTGCCCCTTTTCCTTTCAAGGACATCCCTTCCAATAGCCGGGAGCAAGGAATCAGGAGAGAGCCCTGACGACCACTCCATGTTCCGTTTTACAAAAAAATGGTATAGGGATATGGTATAAGGATAGTTAGTAAATATGGCATGGGAATACGTTACTATGCCTACTCCGTGACATAGATATCTACCATTGTCAATTAAGCGTGAAATACAAAACCATAGGACTCTTAGGCAATGTACTTATTTTAACATGGAAAAGTCAAAGGAATAGATCGATATACATATATAATATATATCAATGCTCACCGTTATATGACTAAATAAGTCAAATATTTATAATAAGTAATTTATTATTAAGGGTGAGAATATTATGAGACATACGAATTAGGGAAGAATAATGGGTAAGTGGGGTTGTGTGAGGAGAAGAACGGGTATTTTGGATATAAGGGTGGGAGGTATGAGGGGCTGAAGAGAGATATCATATGAAATATAGGGGTCGTGGTAAGAATTGAATGTCCATTTATATCTACCTTCACCGGTAGAAAACTAATAATAAATACTTAGTTTATGGTACAACTGACTTGGCTCCTTTAGCCGGCCTTTGTGTTCAATTAGGAGCTCATGTACTTATTGAAGTATCTATTTAATTACCATCATCATTATCAATCCTCATATTGGTTTGACACAGCTCTCCACTTATTTATTCTATCGGCTAATCTCTTCATATTTACGTATTTCTTCTCTTTCATATTCTTCGTCACTTGTTCCATCTACCTCGCACGAGGTTTTGCCATTTTTCCCCTTTGCCATTTTTCCCATCCACTTGTCCTTCAACGATTTTCTACATCAGGCCATCTTGTCTTAAGATATGGCCGATTAAGTTATCCCGTCTTCTTCTTAGAGTTGTCAGCAGGCTTCTCTTTTCTCCCAATCTTCTTAAGTCTTCTTCGTTCGTCACTCGGTTGATCCATTTTATCTTCATCATTCTTCGGTAGCACCACATTTACAATGCTTTCGCCCTTCCCTGCCTTCACTGCCGTAAAGAAACATGCTCCAGTTGTAAGTCCTGATGAATTGTTTCCTTACTTCTATGCTTGTGTTTCCAGATGTAAGTAGGTCTTCTTTTGGTAGAATGCCCTCTTTGCCTGATATATTCTACTGAATATTATTCTTTCTTGCTTCGTCCATCGTTGGTTACTCCTATTTACTTATAGGTACAAGTATTGCTGTGTACGCCAAGTAACCATGTATTCTTTGCTCAGATTTATGGTACTCAGACACCTATAAATTAATTTATATGGCTGCAACGATCTATCGCTGAGTAGTATCCATTTTCCTACCACTGCCGAGTATGTTACTCGGCATTCCGCCATTAGAATCTCGTTCCCATGCATCTACCCACCTTCTCTTTGACGAAGCTGGATGGAGATTACAACTTCGGTGGCGGACATGCGCACAGTCTCAAGAATACCTTCTCAAGACGCACCTCAAGATCCCCGGGACCAATTTGCCGATAAAGAGATTAGAAACTTGCGTATGACGAGCTGGGAATAGACGGATTGGTAAAGAGGGAAGGGGACTTCGATGTCAGCTTCAGTGGCACCTCCCCCCCCATGGTTCCCGAAATTGGGAATTTTCGGACCCCATCCGCACCGAACGCAATGAGCGGAAATGGATTCTGTCCATTCATTCGTGCGAAGACGGAGAGAAGTTTGGAAGGGTGTCTCCTTTTTCCTTAAACGGGACTTAATTGCATAAATGAGATGGGCTTCCGTTTCCTCCGACTTTTGCCTCTAGGGAGAGCCCCGCCTGTAAAGACACGAGCAAGACATCTCTGGGGATATTCTGAATGCCAGCACAGGCGTGAAAGAAGTTTGCACTCAACGGTGGAACGGAGTCGCACATTGGATTACCGGGCAAGTCAACGCGCGGGGATTTAAGTCATAACATCCAGAGAATGGAAGTACACGCCGTAAAATTTCCTCCACGGAGATCTGTTTCGTGATAAATCTCGTTAGGCCTATCCTTAGAAACTAATTTAATCACGCCAAACACATTGAAATTATATGGCATTGATCAAGTTCAATGTATTTCGTTCCAAATCAGTAGAAGTTCTCATATCCAGTTCGTCAAATCTTTGGAAGTGACGTATAATTTAGTCTCTTATAACAAAAATGATGTTTGCTGACAATAAATGCAGAGTAAAAGAGAAACATTATTATCAGTTATTAGCGTATACAGTTTCAGTGCCACATCCAAATTAAATACTTAATTTTCCTCAAAATATATTGCAGTAATTGTAGATTAACGTCTTTCAATACCAATAAAAATTATATAAAATTAAGTCTTCACATAGAAATATTGTCAAGTCCATAGATCTGATTTTCATAGCTGATCATGCCATGCACTAAGAACTCAGCTTTTAAATGCATGCATTTGGAATAGCCCCGCTTTAGCACAACCCGCTTAGTGCTACCAGCAATAATCGACAGATTCAGGATGCAGAATAAAAGTATATACCAGCTAGGGGGACCGAGTTGTTCATACTTAGACTAAGGGCTCTTCTGCCCCTAAGCACATTTCAGGGAAATACAAATTGACAACGATTATTACGCGTTTTATGACATACACGATAGCTGTGAGTTCTGAGAAAGAAAAGCTATCAATAGATAACCCTATTTATGTTACTGAAGAAGATTGTCATGGAAATTAAAATAGACACTTAAGTAAAATCAAAAGTATAAGGCATCATCAGAAAGGAATCCTGGAGCAGAAAAAGGAAGTTTTCCAAGGACGTTGATCCGGAAGGGGGATGATGAATGAAATCTGGGCGTGAAATGGACCAAATAAATGTTAGGTAAATATGGACAGGAATGGCATTTTTGAGAGGTCGTTGGAATGAAAAAGGGGGATGAAGGATATAAGTGGTGTCTGCAAGGTACCTTTGGCGTATATAGAAACGTAAGCCGGCAATAAAGATGAAAATTCTAATTTGAATTGAACAATATAACGATCATCAGGTAAAGGTAGAATGTACGAAAAACTATACTGAAATACGCCAAAGTAGAGCGAATCATATTAATACAGAAATTCAACAGAGGCATAAAAGAACTGAATTTCAGATGAGCATGTATCAGTAATCGTGAGATTGCAGGTACATGACAGGTGAAATTAGAACAGCAAATTACACACACCAATACACCCACGAAGCACAACCAAAGTACCCTTGAAAAAGGCATACATATGATTCTATACATAGTGCCAATACTCCAGATATGAATCCTCCATTCCTTCTGTAAAATATCTACAATGTATCAAAACGTTTGTTGAAAAATACTACTGCTATATTAGTGTACCTTGCTAGACGCAATTGGACGTTAGAGTAAGAAAAATCTTGAATGGAAATTCACCAACGTATCGTATTCGTGAAAACGATTGCCAAATGAATCATAAGTATTTCAGGTATCCTAACCATTAATAATAACTGTAAATACTTGACCTATTTTATAATGAGCATTACCAGATACCACACATTCATGCAGGCTTTTCAAGTTCCCATTCCCCGAAATTAAGAAACGTAGAATTTGCCGCTCCTTATCTCAACGAAAATAGGCACCGTATTACGCGCAGCGGTATTTCAAAAAGAGATAAAGTAGGAAAAATGGAGCTTAAATCCTCCATTTTCATTTCCCACCGCTGATATTTTTTTCAAATCTTTTTTTTTTACCCTCCCGTTTCGCGAGACTCAAAATCTCCTCGCGTTTCGCAGGGGAGAAAAGGGAACGGAACAACATTCGTCCTCTCCCCACCCTCAAAAAGCAAGCGCTTGTCGTCCCTGGTACCGACTGTCCAATTTGGAAACAGTCCGCTAATTTGTTATACGGCGTGCGAATTTTTTTTGTCCCTACGAGGCTCTATTATTTTCTTTTTTTGATGTTTTTTTATTTTCGCTTATTTTTTTACTTGAAGGCAAGCTTGGAACGGACCCTCTCCTTCTTCTCTGGTGTCTCAAACCGACGCGTTCCCCACCTCCGGATTCATCCGCGAGCGACAAAGGAAGGCGCAGGGAAAAAAGATGAAACGCGAAAAAAAAGAAAGTACCAAAAGCGCCACTCACATTTTAAATCTCCCCGGAGCATCCATCCACATACAGCCGCAGTCCACTGCCGAGGACGGTCGAGAGACCTATAGGTGTGGCGAATGGGGAAGAAAATATGAAGGATGAGAAAAAGTACAAGCAACCACACGCCTCACACGACTGATTACATCTTGGGAAGGAAACGTAAGTTACAAATGTGCGACAAGGTTTTAGGGCCAAATTTAGCAGTCAAATGACATCACTGTAATCGAAAAAAGTGGGCATTTCATTTATCAAAACATACCTGTACAACTCATATTACGATATTCATTTTCACAAGGGATTTTAATCTCTAAAGTGTAAAAAAAGAACTTATGCCAAAACCTAAATATTGCTGATCAAACACTCTTGTAGAAGTGATCCCACTTACAATTAGTGCAATAACTTGTGATAGAAATAAGGAATGAAGCCATATGCATTTCTATACGTTATTAAAACTAACTCATCGACTTTTTATTTACTCCAAAGTTATTTATCGCTCAACATCATCATTAATCAGCAATCCGGGGATTGGTTTGACGCAGCTCACCACTGAATTTTCTATCGACTTATCTCTTCATATTTACTCTTGATAGCCATAAATTTTCATAATATTTAACAACGTTAAGTATTCTTACACATTTATGTGGATTACTTGGATGATTACACTGAAGTACATCTTAGAATCGAATCGAAGGAAAAGAATAACACGGAAAATAAATATAGGGGAAAAAATCATGTGAATACAACACTGAGAGTACCGTACGGTAATTTACTAAAATGACATCTACATTTTGCAATGAAATCTCTATATCTCAGTGGGTATGGAAATTAGGTAATACCGTATTTACTCGTGTAAGCCGCGCACCTTTTTTCCCGAAACACCGGTGAAAAAATAGGGGTGCGCGGCTTACACGTTTCCTCCAGATTTTCGTGTAAACCGCGCACTATTTTTCCTCAAATTCCTGTTTTTTTTTCTCCTAAGTTTCACATTCTGTAAACATATCGACGTTAATTGGTAAGTATGGTCTAGTAGTAAATCGTACAATGTAAAGTATTCTGAAATTTCGAAGTAATTTGTAATAAAAATCCAAAAGTCGGAGCGTACGACGGTACTTGAAAACGCTAGATCCGAAGAACCGCTAGATCCGAAACACCACTTGACAAATTAATAGATTTATCGTGTATAGATCGTACTTGGGACAACACTTTGTAGCACTGATATGTATTTAAATCTACATTGTATCCTGTAAGCTGCCACAAGGGGTCTTTGTCTTTTCAAAGTCGTAAGCGGAGTTTGTTTCAGTGTCACGTATCTGTAGCAACATTTTTACGCAATAGATAGCTCCTTTTGTGTACACATTAAAGCTACATTGCAAAGACACGACAAAGAATTTGTTGCATAGTGGCAAGAGTCGTATGCTGAGAGATTATACCTTCTTACTATCCGTGCGTGAGTGTAGTAAACGAGTTCGAATCGATCATTTAGCATTTTAAAATAATTTGCAATTATCACCCTAAAAATGAATTCTGATGTGAAATTGCGATCGTTTCCCGTGAGTACAAAACAACATATTATAAGCGATGCCGAAAAAGTAGAAAATCGAGCTGCAGGAAGGAAATATGGTGTATCTGAATCTAGCAGTGACGAAAACTAAAAATGGGAACTATTATGATATGAATATTCATTAGTGATTTACGATTCTATTTCCGCGAATATGTTTTTCTTTAGTTTTATAACAATTATAATTGTTATTAAATTGAGCTTAGTGGTTTCCGTGTGTTCCCAAGACTTTCAGGTGTTGTTAAATCGTCCAAGTCCACAGCTACTGCGCAGAGAGCAGACGAGACCACGGCTATAGTACGGATGGCGTTCTGCTTTTATTTGTTGATATGCCAACGGATTTCCGTAATAATAAAGTAATCACGCGTTGAAATTGTACAGTCATTTGCAAAAGTCTGTGGGCAACCTCCACCGCGCCACTAGCGGCCAAGATTAGATCCACCAACTATGTTGGCACTAACTGTATAGTAGAGAAAATTTGTGCTAAGGTAACGGCAATACAAGATAGGTAAAAATGGCGGATTTTAATGCCAGGGTCCTCAAAAAAAATGATCGGTAACGAATAATGATGACGCATAGGATCAATGTTGCGCTATAATTAAGGCCCTACCACTTTTATTATGCAAAATAAATCTCGACAAATGCGTGCGACTGCTTAATACTCTGATTACGCCTGTGATATTGCCGCGAAGTGTCGTGCCGTAACACGTTATAAGATTCATTTTTCTCACTTAATAGTTCATTTTCAGTCCGTTTCTCTTTCTCATATGATATAGTTTCAACGGCAAGCTTGCTGAATGAAACTCCGAGCGTGCCCAGTATGAAATAAAGACATTTGTCGTCGTTGAAAGTTACTTGGCCTAGTCAAGGCATACGCATTCATTACGTAATTTATGCTCCATTGCATGAATAATTAAATAATGACACTGCTACATAAAAAAAGATGTCTTACTCGCTACGTGGATTCCATTTCACTATCCAAGACATCTCGCGCAATTAATTTGATGCAGTCCAATCAGTTCACCAATATAATTTAACACGTATTCGTGGAAGGTTAAATAATCATTTGAATGTATGCGGTTCATAGAATTTATTAAAGAAACCACTCTCATACACAATACGATAACAAATAATTTGCGGTCATAAGTATTTATGGACATTTTCAGTCATTTATCTTCCGATGAGTCTTGCTTCAATCAGGGTCCACCACCAACACTAGGTATCACCGTAGTCGGTTATTTTACCAGCAGCGCACCGAATATTCTTCTGTCAATCCTCATTATCACTACACCAGAACGTTTTCACTAATCATTTAGCGAGTATCCCTCCAAATATTTTACAAAATAGGATTAATGCCATACCTATGTATTCCTTGGGACCGGACCGCCATTCCAATGTTCACAGTTATCAAGGTAATGTTTATTTACGTCTTGTTGTTGTTGACGACGAAATAAATACACAAAATTTATGGAATTAGAGAACTACTCGTTGTTGCAATGCATTTTATGCCTTTAATTTTCATTTAACGTATTCGTGCTTGAACGTTCGTAGGGAAACCATCTCTGTAGGAGTCATAGGCGCTTCTGAGGTGGGTTTTATGTTAATAATGTGTCGTTTGGACTCCCATAGCATGTTTTGAGTTATTTTGTGCTTCAGTTTTTTGCAATAGTTTTTCGGATGGCTTTTGTTTCACTTGACCACGTCATCGACTCACCGATCATTGTTGAATTCGAGCGACTGAATTACCAGTGCCGAGGGAAATCGAAGTGGGGATGGAAAAACAACCTGTTGATTGTTATCATTTGTAGTCAATAAGCAAAATAGCCATTTGAACAATTTCTTCAAGGAATTTTTTAAAAATGTTTTCACTTTGGTCAAGAAAAGCATATTTACTCGCTCTTAATCCAGCTCTCGTGGATTATTATCTGTATCTTTGTCATCACGCATGAAAAGGTTCCATTAAATCCTTGAAGTGGCTAGTAATACTTTCAATCATTTAACGTAATTGTAATTAAAATTGTCAATTTCGCGTATTTTAAAGTTCTTTGTAGACTCAAGTGAAAAAATGCAATTAGGAGGTAATTTATCTCCATGAAAGTAAAGGAATAAGAAGGGTTCAAAGTATACCATGATAATTTTTATCTAAACTTTATATAGAAATGAATTCTAGGTGAGTGTAGAATTGAAAAACTGCATTCTAACACACATGGCATAGAAGAGGCATACTACGTTGAGCTAAGCGCAAGTACTATATGGTTAAATATTTGACGAAAATATCAATAGATAGTTTGATATTGATAATTTTCCTATATTCTGGAAATACTTTTTGGATATTGATATTTTTATTGCTTTTCTCATTCCATGCTTTCTCAGTATCGCAATGCAATATTTATATACCCAGTGGTTTATTTGTCTGTGTGAAGTACGTGCTCTATATCCAGTCGTCCGTATCATATACTTCCTCCAAACGTTCTTCTTAACTAGTTTAACTCTGTTGTTGACTCGTCCATAAATTTATCTACAATTTTTCTGGAGAATACGAATTTTTTCATCATCATGCCCACAAATATCCTTTCTCTGTACTTCACTATTTGATAAAATTTTCCTCCTCATGCGAACGTCACTCTGTTCAAACAATCTAATAACAGCGTAGCAAAATGCAGTCAAATGAACTTACGACCTCTATTTTCGTAAATGATCTAGCGATATTTCGCAGTTCTATGAAACCTTCTGCAGCAAAGAGGCATAGTCAAATAGCTCTCCGCAGCTGGTCGCATGTTTTAATTTTATTTTCAAACCACAATTAAATGAGATTTTGCCTATAGTTATTGAAGTCTATTTCAATTTCCTCAAATAACTAGAAAATATTAATCTATTCGACGCTGACTAAGACAATGTCCAAGTGAACGCCACCTACAACGCCTTGTTTACGGGTATCATTTTCTCGGTCAGTGTCCTTAAGCTGAGTATTGTCTCACTAGTCTCACTAGTAATTCTCAATATTACCCTGCTGCCGGGCACGACACCCGTTACACTAATTTGGTCCCGGGCCCCGTAGTTGCCAGGATTCAATTTTCTATTGCTCAAGTCCATTGTGATCTTGGGAGAGTTTAATTGAGGTGGTTTCCAGTTGCCTGCGTCAATAGTGTTTTTAACGTGACACCATCACTTAGCGATAAAAGTGGGAGGTCAGAAGCTAGAGCAGGTAGAGCAATTTAGCTATCTAGGTAGTGTGTTGGAAGAAAAAGGGTATAGCAGCAATGAGGTTAGAAGGAGAATTGCATTGGCAAAAGAAGCCTTTACGCGTAGGCGTGAGCTAATGACAGGGGCCTTGAGTAGGGAAGTGAAGAAAAGACTAATGAAAAGTTTAATACGGAGCGTTGCACTATATGGGGCGGAAACGTGGGCTTTGCGAAAAGAAGATGAAAATAGACTTAGGGCTTTTGAAATGTGGGTGTGGAGAAGGATGGAGAAGATAAAGTGGGTCGAAAGGAAGACGAACGATGAAGTGCTAGAATTGGTAGGAGAGGAAAGACATTTGATAGATGCAATTAGGAGAAGGCAGAAGGTGTGGATGGAAAAGGTAATAAAAGGGGATGGTGTTTTGAAGGAGGTGATTGAGGGAAGAGCGTTGGGTAAGCGGGAAAGAGGGAGAAGAAGAACGGGTAGCTTGGATGGAATGAAAGGTGGCAGGAAGTATGAGGGGCTGAAGAGGGACATCGTGTGAAATTTAGGGGGTGGGAAGAATAAAATTTCCATTTAAACCTACCTTCACCGGTAGAATACTTATAATAATAATAATAATCACTTGTTAGGCCGCCCCACTGGGGTCAGACGCCTTCTCACAGCCGCCTCACTGAGGAACAGACGCTGCGAGTACGGTACGTGGACCACCTTTCGTCAGGCTCCTACCCTTCGTCCTGTCTGGCATGGGTCCAGGAGCAATATTAGTTACTCCCACCAGTGTAGCTCTAGGGGTCACGGGAACACGCAAGCCCCAATCCCACCACGACAAGGCGTAGTCCATGGGGAAGGGAAATTATAATAGAAGAAAAGAAAAATGTAGTGTAAAAGATTCACATTTGCGAAAAAACGTGAGGATTGGAGCAAATATCCATCAACGAAAAAACCCACTGCAGGAAAACATAGGAAAGTGATAAAAATAATACATCGAAGAGCCCCATCACGCGCCCAAAACACTCAAGAATTCAAGGCAGAAGAAGACGAACGGGGCCCCGAGATACTGAGAAGCGAATTCGATAGATCCGTTAAAAACCTATAAAACTAGTGGCCAGGAGGGGTTAAAACAAACGGAGAAATCATCCAGTTACTCGGAGTCAAGGCAAAGGAATACTCTTTGGAATAATCAGAGATAGTAACTATTAAAAAAAGGGACATGATCATAATTCAGAAGAAACCAAGGATAGAGAAATGCGAAGAACTAATAACATTCCGCCTGGTATCACACACAGAAAATACCTACTCGGATAGTTAGATAAAGAATGGATGGAAAGATATAAGGGAACCTTTCGGAAAACCAAGTCGGATTCAAGGAAAATCTCGGAGCTAGTGAGACAATACTCAGCTTAAGGACACTGACCGAGAAAATGATACCCGTAAACAAGGCGTTGTAGGTGGCGTTCACTTGGACATTGTCTTAGTCAGCGTCGAATAGATTAATATTTTCTAGTTATTTGAGGAAATTGAAATAGACTTCAATAACTATAGGCAAAATCTCATTTAATTGTGGTTTGAAAATAAAATTAAAACATGCGACCAGCTGCGGAGAGCTATTTGACTATGCCTCTTTGCTGCAGAAGGTTTCATAGAACTGCGAAATATCGCTAGATCATTTACGAAAATAGAGGTCGTAAGTTCATTTGACTGCATTTTGCTACGCTGTTATTAGATTGTTTGAACAGAGTGACGTTCGCATGAGGAGGAAAATTTTATCAAATAGTGAAGTACAGAGAAAGGATATTTGTGGGCATGATGATGAAAAAATTCGTATTCTCCAGAAAAATTGTAGATAAATTTATGGACGAGTCAACAACAGAGTTAAACTAGTTAAGAAGAACGTTTGGAGGAAGTATATGATACGGACGACTGGATATAGAGCACGTACTTCACACAGACAAATAAACCACTGGGTATATAAATATTGCATTGCGATACTGAGAAAGCATGGAATGAGAAAAGCAATAAAAATATCAATATCCAAAAAGTATTTCCAGAATATAGGAAAATTATCAATATCAAACTATCTATTGATATTTTCGTCAAATATTTAACCATATAGTACTTGCGCTTAGCTCAACGTAGTATGCCTCTTCTATGCCATGTGTGTTAGAATGCAGTTTTTCAATTCTACACTCACCTAGAATTCATTTCTATATAAAGTTTAGATAAAAATTATCATGGTATACTTTGAACCCTTCTTATTCCTTTACTTTCATGGAGATAAATTACCTCCTAATTGCATTTTTTCACTTGAGTCTACAAAGAACTTTAAAATACGCGAAATTGACAATTTTAATTACAATTACGTTAAATGATTGAAAGTATTACTAGCCACTTCAAGGATTTAATGGAACCTTTTCATGCGTGATGACAAAGATACAGATAATAATCCACGAGAGCTGGATTAAGAGCGAGTAAATATGCTTTTCTTGACCAAAGTGAAAACATTTTTAAAAAATTCCTTGAAGAAATTGTTCAAATGGCTATTTTGCTTATTGACTACAAATGATAACAATCAACAGGTTGTTTTTCCATCCCCACTTCGATTTCCCTCGGCACTGGTAATTCAGTCGCTCGAATTCAACAATGATCGGTGAGTCGATGACGTGGTCAAGTGAAACAAAAGCCATCCGAAAAACTATTGCAAAAAACTGAAGCACAAAATAACTCAAAACATGCTATGGGAGTCCAAACGACACATTATTAACATAAAACCCACCTCAGAAGCGCCTATGACTCCTACAGAGATGGTTTCCCTACGAACGTTCAAGCACGAATACGTTAAATGAAAATTAAAGGCATAAAATGCATTGCAACAACGAGTAGTTCTCTAATTCCATAAATTTTGTGTATTTATTTCGTCGTCAACAACAACAAGACGTAAATAAACATTACCTTGATAACTGTGAACATTGGAATGGCGGTCCGGTCCCAAGGAATACATAGGTATGGCATTAATCCTATTTTGTAAAATATTTGGAGGGATACTCGCTAAATGATTAGTGAAAACGTTCTGGTGTAGTGATAATGAGGATTGACAGAAGAATATTCGGTGCGCTGCTGGTAAAATAACCGACTACGGTGATACCTAGTGTTGGTGGTGGACCCTGATTGAAGCAAGACTCATCGGAAGATAAATGACTGAAAATGTCCATAAATACTTATGACCGCAAATTATTTGTTATCGTATTGTGTATGAGAGTGGTTTCTTTAATAAATTCTATGAACCGCATACATTCAAATGATTATTTAACCTTCCACGAATACGTGTTAAATTATATTGGTGAACTGATTGGACTGCATCAAATTAATTGCGCGAGATGTCTTGGATAGTGAAATGGAATCCACGTAGCGAGTAAGACATCTTTTTTTATGTAGCAGTGTCATTATTTAATTATTCATGCAATGGAGCATAAATTACGTAATGAATGCGTATGCCTTGACTAGGCCAAGTAACTTTCAACGACGACAAATGTCTTTATTTCATACTGGGCACGCTCGGAGTTTCATTCAGCAAGCTTGCCGTTGAAACTATATCATATGAGAAAGAGAAACGGACTGAAAATGAACTATTAAGTGAGAAAAATGAATCTTATAACGTGTTACGGCACGACACTTCGCGGCAATATCACAGGCGTAATCAGAGTATTAAGCAGTCGCACGCATTTGTCGAGATTTATTTTGCATAATAAAAGTGGTAGGGCCTTAATTATAGCGCAACATTGATCCTATGCGTCATTATTATTCGTTACCGATCATTTTTTTTGAGGACCCTGGCATTAAAATCCGCCATTTTTACCTATCTTGTATTGCCGTTACCTTAGCACAAATTTTCTCTACTATACAGTTAGTGCCAACATAGTTGGTGGATTCAAAGCTTGGCCACTATTGACGCGGCGGAAGTTGCCCACAGACTTTTGCAAATGACTGTACATATTTCTGCAATTATTCCATTTAGATGTTATTTTGAAAAGATGCCATTCTTATAGATGGATGATGTGTCGTATGTAACTGTGATTACTGTGAGATGCTACGAGAAAAAGATGCATAGTAAAAGAGGCCGTGCATCGATGCACGACGCGATGACGATCGTGACGATATTAAAACGTAATTAAATCAATTAATGAGAAAGACGTACATGTAATATAGGCACAGCATTTCTCTTAAAGAACGAGCATTCATGTTATGACAAAATGATGCAGATTCAAGAGCAAAAAAAATAATTTTCTGACAAATAATTTTTTCCTCACGAGCCTTCCCGAAAATTGGGGTGCGCGGGATACACGAGGGCGCGGCTTACACGAGTAAATACGGTATGCGTTATTTTTAGCACAAAACCATAGGTAGAACTAATGGCAACAGAATTAAGTTACTGTACCAAAATGAAGGGAACGAAACATTAAAATCAGCAACAAAAACCTTTTGTTTTTTTTCAAAAATATAAAATGGATACAATTTATTTTAGTACCGATACCACGATATTTGGCTTTCTAAAGAGTTTTAAATAATTTAACATATTATATGTTTGTTCATTCAAAGCTCACCTAATATTTGTATATGTGAGAGTCGTTTTGTTTGTAATTTTTTGCAGTTGAGTGAATGGATATTTACTACTTCCTTTCGTTGCAAATATATGCGCTGCACTTCAAAAAAATATTGATTTTTATAAAGCAAAGATATAACGGGTGTAGTGACTGTTTATTTCTGGCAAGGGGAAATATTCACTGCACCATATTTATTTCTTGTTTATTCAAGACACAAATGTTTATTCTAGGGTTGATTAAATAAAGACATCTCTGAAAAAAAGGGAATCAAAATGGAAGTATTGACTATAAAAATTTATTTAGCAGGGTTCAATGCATCTCCAGTGAAGTCATCTATGGATACATATACCTTAAAAACTTGAGGTTGTTGAAATGGGCCGAGAAAATGTCCTAGAGAAACAAGTTGTAAGATTTATTTCTTAACTACAGAATACTGATTTAAACTTATGTTGTTTATATTTATACTCGCATATGAATCGATTTTACACTGGCTCAACTGAAAGCATGTAATCAAACTGCAGGTTAACTCCAGATAAACTATAGTTGTACTGAGGATATTTGAAGTTGATCCACCAGGGAAATCGGAGAAGAATTATTGGAACCATTTAAAGCTTAAGCAACATTTTAATCACTAAACTCAATAAATCTGGCTTTATTACTTTTCTTCATTACCCTTAACTACAGTTAAAGAAGAAAAAAAGCTAAAATTATTTTCCTTTAACGAAGAATTGGGTATTTAATAACAATTGTAGTACTACTGATAACATACGACACCTAACAATCGACTTGCTGTTATTAAATCGTCAACAAAGATAACTAGTAGAATTTGGTTTTTATCAGCTACAAAACCTTAGGTTATATCACACCGTGTTACTCAACTTAATCCTATCACATGCACTTGGTCATAACACAGATGATTCTTGGTTGAGGCGGGATTCGAATCCGAAATATTTCAACTGCTAATCCAGCATGTTACTTGGTCACAGAGGGATCCAAATACAAAGGGAAGTACAAAATAAAATATTCTAAGTCACGCCTAATTACATACGACCATGAAATGCAATGAAAAATAGTGGTTATTTAATTAAAGGGTGGCAATTTAACATTCAAAAGGATTAATGATATTGTGGATGATTTTGAACCAATGACCAAAGGAAGACAATGAACACGTATGTAGCTGATATATTGCGACAATAAGGCTGACGTAAGACTAATGCTTGCCAGGTGGAACCGTCGCAGCAGGAGACTGAAGCCAAATGGTTAATGGTCCCTGCCATGTATGTACTTCTCAAGAATTTTATGTTATGATAATCGGTTAGAAGGAAAAAATATGGGATATTAGATTCCAGTATTTCAGAGTTACCATGAAATGCTTACCAGTATTGGATTTACAGTATTTCAGTATTACCATGAAATTCAAGAAAAAATAGTGGTTATTTAATTAAAGGGTGGCAATTTAACATTCAAAAGGATTAATGATATTGCGGCTGAAGGAAGACAATTAACACGTATGCATAATTACATCATGTAACACATTAATAAAGTAAGGAAGGAAATGGCTTCTTCTTTCACAATACTGAAAGCATTACATTTACTGACTACATATAGCAAGAGCTATTTTTCTACAATCTTAGAGCAATCAGTCCAAATCCCAAGATAAACAACTGATGAGTGTGGAGCCTCTGGTTTCCTGTTAATGAAGGGATAATCCCAAGAAGATTTTGAGCGTTACAACAAAACATTAGCATTTTCCGACACTTACTATATCCTCAGCCTAATCCTCACTGTCAAAGCAAACGACAATGTAATTCTCTTTTCATTAACCCAGGATAAGTCTTTCATTGAGGAATATCTCGAAAGGATTATGGGGCAAGACTTGAGTTTTCCCCAGTTACAACGGGAACGTGAATTCGTTTTTGTTCAGGAGGAAAACAGGTGTAGAGAAGCCGCTGGAACAGTTGTAAATGAAATTCTTTGGATTTTAAGTCAAATAATAGCCACTCGTGGAACCCCATAAGGATAATGAAACACTAGCTTTGTTGGATATCCAGGCGACGAGAAGCGTTGGATTGTGGGTAGGATGGAAGGCAAGGGGGTTGGGAAGGGAGGGGTGGGAGGGAATAAGAGAAAAGGGAAGAATGCTTCCACCCCAATAATTTCGAACCGACGACCCGTTTTTCGATCGAGCGTCCTCTCGCACAGAGTTAAGAGTCGTGTCTGCGGGAAAGAAATTACCTGAGCACTTTCTTTATTCGCACAAAAACAACTCCCCTACTGGAGAGGCGTGCGACCAAGGCTTTTCAGCGGCACAAGTGAGTAATTCGTATCGGTAAACCATCTGAGGGGGGAGAAAGAGTTCTCTCAGGAGAAAAGCAGCTAGGAGCGAACGAAAGACGAAAATAATCGCGCTAGAGTACTCGTGACGTAAGTCGGGCGCACTTCCCTCACTTTCCAAGTATTGTTATCCATCCCGCTTTTCTCTCTCTCTTAGTGCTCAAGGAATATCCAGGTCAGGAGCTTGTTTCTCATTTATTCCCCTCAAAAATAAACCCAGCCGCGACTACCTTTCCCTCCCCCATACGACAGAAAGAGAAAGAGCTTTTGTTGTTCACTCAAAGAGTGATTAAATTACTGGCGTCCGCTTCGAGTGTGCCGTAGTCGTGGAGAACAAAGGAAAGATGTGGTTTAATTGCCTCATTGTTGCTTCTTCTTCCCCCCCCCCCCCCACCTCCCTCAGCCTTCCCCCCTGTCCCTTCCTCCATCCCTCCCCCATCCTAAAGGCCCCATCTAACCCTCACAACCGGCCCCTAGGCGGCTGGCGAGCGAACTGACTCGGACCCACGCGGACGTGAGCAAGATGGCCGGCCGGCTTGGAGTGGCTACGGGGGAAATGTTAAAACTAGCTCCCTCTTTCCCCATTATCTTTTTTTTTGAACTTGACATCTGAAATGGAATCTGGGAGCGTGGAGGATGGTGAAAGACTTTGCCCCGGGAAGGAAGATTAAAAAAAACTGCCCACTCGTTGACCTCAAGGTAAAAAAGCGAAGGCAAATCATTTGCGAAGGACCTTAAAGATGGCAATGTATTTAATGGCGAGTTTTTAAAGTTGGGTGAATTATAATCGTGTTTGGGTGCAAGGCAAGTCTATTAAGAGAGCGGGTTGCATTGAATATTTAGCTTCATATTATCCTGTAAGCCGGTACAAGGGCAAGGAGTGGTAGATACTAGCCTTGAAACGACTTTGGCTGAAAATAAAAGGAAGAAAAATCGCCAGGCGTGGTCGCTAGTTCGATAAATGCATTGGCATGGCAACCCAAAGGACGCTGGTCCAAATCCTGTCCAGACCATATCTATTGTGCTTATTCTAGAAATAAGATAATAATTAAGGCGGTAGGATATTGCCTCAGCCGTTTGAGTATATAAGATCCAAGACTGCCAAGTAATAAATTTGCTTTGTTTACGCAATTAGACTTTGTTTTTGTAGTCAGTAACTTACATTTTTCAAGGTATTTTTTCAGGCGCTTCTACAATCTAGACTCTAGTTGGCCTGGCAAATCAGTCATATTAAATTTCACCTTGACTTGGCTTGTCCCTGTTTCCTACTTGGCCCCCAAAACAAGGAAGCTTATGAACATTCATAATTGTGTAGACACACTGGGGTATAGGATTCACCTGCACGAAATTAAATCATACGCAAATATTGGGTTAAACCTAGCTAAATCATTTTGTAAGGATGTGAAAACAAGGCATTAGCAATATTGCAAGCCAGCGAACATGAAATGCATGTAATGGGTCATAAATATCATGCATTGCCTTATTCACTTGCTACTTGTATACATTCTCATCTTTATTTCATGATGAGATGGCACTGACATCATATCACCTAATCAACATGATGATGTCTCCAATGTGACGAAAACAGTCGCATTTAAAATAAATTATGTATAAATATAAAAATCACTTTTTGGGTAAAGGTGTCTTCAAATATTAAAGAAAACCCACCAGAAATCGTGAGGATTTTGTATGCTCATGAAAACGCTTGACAAGTCCTTTCAAGGGAATAAAAAAACTTTACGAATTATTAAAAATAATATTATTGCGATTATCAGCTATTCAAACCGATTCAAATTTTTAAAGGCCCGGCTATAATATCCCCTTTCTGATCGATTGTGACCATCAATACTTCTTAAGTGAATGCTAATGTATTTAATTCCATAGCCTCTCCTGTCGAACCTCCCGTTTTATTGGACTCACGTTCGCGGACCATGGTCTCCCTCCTGGAACCTTTTCTTCTATTGTATTCTTAACAAATCTCTATTGTCCCGAATTGTGTCCAATCAAAATTGCTCCTCACTTTCACATTGTTGTGTGTGGGCTCCAACCCTCTTCTGCTTTTGTGTCTACTTTCCCTTTTTTCACTTAATTCGTCAATTTAATCAGAATACCTTCAGCCGAAAAAGGAAATGTCCACTTGCCCAGGTGTGTGGCCGGTATGTGAGGTATGTGAGTGGCCAAGTTCGTTCAAATTACTTTTCCAAACTTCCCGTTCAGCCACTGTGTAGTTACCTATCCACAACTAACGCTTTTTTGTTGATTAAGCAATGTGCTTTCTTTGAAAGTACGCCTTCTCGCTAAGTCACAAATATTTCAAAGGTTGATTCCAGTTGTTAACTGATCCATCGAAGCGATACTTGAGATCCTTGAAAGCGATACTTGAGATCCTTGAAAGCGATACTTGAGATCCAACCGTCCTAATACGTCTCAAGACTCAAATACAAGTACTGTTCTAAATATGGGGTAGTTCCATTTCAATCTTGGATAAAAAATACTCTCGCTCTTCTTCACCCATTTACAATTTTCTGGGTAATCAATTTCTAAGGTCAAATAGGGACTGAAAAATAGTTCATAAATTATTTTACCACATTGAGATGCAAAAACACAATATTTCTAGGTATTATACCGAATATGAGGAAGAAAGTTCTATATGGAGCACGGCAAAAACCGAGAAAAACTATGGATATTGGAAAAACCCTAGGGTATATTTGAATTTATTCACGATCCGAATTGGCTAGGTTAAGAAAATTATTCAAGGGAAAAGAGATGTAAAAACCCACAAAAGGAATAATGATTTCCTGGACTCCTATATCTTTGCTATCCTCTCCCTTTAAGTACGAAATAAAAATGTTTTATAAACATTACAATGTACGTCCGTATTTCGATGTGATAAACCCTGCGGTAAAAGACACGTTATTTTAACATTTTTGCGACAAACCTTGTTTAAAATGGAGTAGAGAGTTCCTACTGCTCTTTCTGCTACCAGTGTCATGCAAGAACTACTTGATTTCACACCTTATAAGCTACAGTTAATCGTAGTTATATGCGTTTGTAAAACCTACCTTAAAACTTGTAATTGTGACTGTTTAATTGAAAAACACGAGGTTTTTTTTCGTTATTTTCGGGTGAAAATATTATTTACGATTTTCGTCGATGAAAAAAACATGGATTTAGGATAGGTTAAATGCTTGAATTAATTTTTTGTTCGTTAAGCAAAAAGAGTATTGTGAAATACGTAAGGTACACTTGCTATGGATGTATGAAATATCGTTAAAAGGCTCAAGGTATTGAAAATTAGGATGATCTGCTTTACGTTTAGCATGCGTTGAAGAGGCGGCTACGAGAAATTGAAGTGGCATGTAGGTTCTAGCAACAAGAATAAGAATAATAATAAGTGTAAGGCTGGACATCACTAATAGGTACCTTAATATGTTTTAGTTCTAAAATGAGACGCATTAGGGTCACTTCACGAACAAATATGCACCAGTTGCACCTATATAGCCCCAATATGATGCAGTTAACGTTGGTACAAGACAAATTCCAATAGAAGCCGGCACCCCTATGGATGTAGAGTTACTTCGTTTTGGTTTTCTTTAAATAGATATATTCGTTGAAAATGCGACAGAAATATGATCACTTTTATGCATGCAGATGTGCAATGCTACTTGCTTTTGACGAATTGCGTTCGGGATTAATCATGTCATTCATGGTCTTTCTTGTAAGAGAAAGTTTCGAAAGCTGATAGTCTAGGAATAGCTTAAAAATGGTTCACTGTTTCATAAAATCGAATGTCAGGTCAATTTAACGCACTTTGTCCCCGGGCTCAAAATGAGCACATACATGAAAAACAGCAAATGTCAGTACTACTTTTACCTGTGATGCCAGCATTACACAATACTGGCATTATACGTACAATACACAACCTATTACGCCAGTATTAATAACATACATAACACTTTAGATGGAAAAACTTGTATCCCAAGATTCCTGTACACAGGATTTCCCTCCTGTCAACTCAATGAAAATTTCGCAAGAAGTCAGACCCCTTACCAGAACCTTACCCATACAACGCTACCTCTCTCGCCGCCCTTTCTGTAATTCCTCTCCCCTATCCTTCCATTCCCCTCTCGAGTTCGATAAAGGCAATCGTAATGAGATTTGAAGGTCGTGGAATTGTGTAAAAGGGGGGGGGGGGGGGAGGGACTTGAAAGTTTTGGAGCGTGCGTCGAACTCATCAACCCTCGTTGCGTCCCAGGGTAGGAGATGGTGGGGTGAGCAAGGGGAGAAATAGTACCTAATGGAAGGAGATGCTGGCGAAGTAATTTCCTCGCAAAGGCAGCCGGGGTGAAAAAAAAGGTTGACTGGTAGCAAGGAATCGATTCTACTGAATCGGACGGGATCTTGCAGTTTAATCGATAAACTCCGGACCCAAGCCTTTGAAACCTTATATCCATTGAAATAACATAAAATTAAGTTCTGAGTTTTCATATGTCCACGAAAGTCTCTTATTGACAATGAGTGGAATCTCGGAACAAAATTATTCCTTCATTCCCAGCGAATGGTTTGAAATTTTAATGAAATTTCATGCATGGCCAACTGAAAAGCCAAAATGGTATGAGTGCAAGGTCTCATTGAGCGAATATCTACAAGAGTAGTGGGAATCGAATTGTTTTGCTGGATAGAATTTTATCCTTTCCATGCTTCCCATATTGAGATTGCGGCAGTGTTCTTAGTTTAATACAGGTCACTTATTTGAGTGCGTTCTTGGGAGCAGTATAGGTTAGCAATCGGTCTGTGTGATGGAACATTCAATCCTAGACTCCTCTCCTACTGCTCAAAATTAGTTGGTAGGGAATCATTCGGAATATTCGTTACTTAACAACCAGCAGCGCCAACAACGTGTGTGGACGCGTTCAGGACGAATTCTGTCGTAGCCTATCTGACTACTTTCCTGTTGTACGTTTGCTTCTTAGTTATGACATGGACGAGGAAGCGAAGAAATTTCTAATGAAGGCTGGACTTAGAGCCTATAACCAGGCTATCACTGGTAAACTGCACATTCAATGAGAGATAATGTTTTCTTTGATTCGAACGACAAGTCTTCACTACCAGCTGAGAAGCCTTTCAGAATCACGTAGCTAACTTAAGTTATTACCCAAGCATTTACTGCATCAGTGTATCACGCCCTTGCTTTTGTTTTCCAGGATTTGTAGTACAGACCATTCAGAAAGAGTGAAGGTAAAACCTCACTTCCAATAGGCAAATTATATGACCAGTATACAACTACTTGCCAGGAGTAGCGGCAACTTGGTTTACGATAGTCAAGGTCAAGGAGAGGTCAAGAGATCTGAAGAGGACGCGGTTCTCTGTGATGCTAAGTTTTTGTTCAGTTTTCAATCAAATGTTGTAACCTACCCTTTTAAGTGCAATACGCTATGCAAACATACACAAACGAACACAAAATGTAATTTACCATAAATTTTATCTACGTTATTGGCGAACAAACACAAAAACACAATCATATGACAAATTGTCAACAAATCAAATAAAGCACACCAATGCACTTGATCTCATTATACACTGCGGACATGCATCGCTGTCTCGGCGATCGTCCGGCTACACATCAGAACTCTCACCCACGGGATTCCCTGCAGCAGTCCATCCACACCACACTTCCCCAAGCCAGATTATTCGCAAGAGTCCCCAACGAAGACTGCCCAGTGCATTGCTGGAGTCTGGTGACAAAGCGGCGTCAACAAATTACACATTCTTTACAACAGCTAGTAACAGAGCCGACCAGGGAAATCAACATTCTAGACTTATTAGCAACAAATATACCCGAGAGAGTTCTAAATACAGTTACAGACACAGGAATTAGTGACCATAAAATAGTGCATGCGAAATTTACTGTAAGCGTTGAAAGACATTATAAACCAAGGAGGAGGGTATACTTATTTGGCAAGGCAAATTACGACGGTATGAAAGAGGAATTAAGGGAAGCGTTTTATGTATTCAGCGAACAAAGCAAAGGATTAAATACAGAGGATTCGTGGAGAGAATTTCTTGAGGTCGCCCGTAACGCTGTTCATAAATACATACCAAGTAAATATATTAGTGATAATACAGAGCCAAGGTGGTATAACGCGGAGGTTAGGAAATCACTAAAGCGACAAAGGGTATACCACGCTAAGATGAAAAATGCCAGACGGGGTCTATCGGTAGAGGAAAAGAATGAGCTAGTTCAAAACTATAAAAAATCGAGAGCATTAGCAAGGAAATCATGTCGGCAAGCGTTATCACATTTCAAAAGCAAGATGTTAGGAGAATATTTAGATAGCAACCCTAAAGCGTTTTGGTCATATGTGAGAGAGCTTCAGGGAAATAAGTCCACAGTGCACACACTTAAAAATGATAAAGGAATCAGAGTCACCAGCAGTGTAGAAAAAGCCAACACTTTAAACACCTTCTTCCAAAGTGTATTCAACTCATCGTCACAAAACGCAGTGGAACCACCGCCGAACACTTTCAGTGAGCGAATGCCCGAAATAAACATTTCATGTCGCGGAATAGAGCAGCAGTTAAAAGCATAAGTAAAAACAAATCACCAGGTCCCGATCAAATTCCTTCCAGAGTATATAAAACATTAGCTTCTGAAATAGCCCCCTATCTAGAAATAATATTCAATAAAACACTAAAGAACCACAGTACCCAAGGATTGGAAAGTAGCTAACATTACACCTATATTTAAAAGCGGTGATAGGGAAGAACCTAGTAACTACAGACCCATTTCACTCACGTCAATCTCTTGTAAGATATTTGAGCACATAGTAGTCAGTTCGATCATGGGGCATTTGGATAGTCAGGGATTACTCATAAACAGCCAGCATGGGTTCCGGAAAGGTAGATCTTGCGAGACACAATTAGCTTTATTCGTACACGATATTTTAGTCCACGGCGAAAGCAGTACTGAAGTTGATGCGATATTTTTAGATTTTAAAAAGGCTTTCGATAAAGTTCCTCATGACAAATTAATCTTGAAGTTAGAGAGTTTTGGTATAAATAAAGACGTTGTATGTTGGGTAAAAGAATTCTTAAGTGGGCGAGAGCAGAGGGTTGTCATAGATGGTATCATGTCGGACACAATCGAAGTCACATCGGGAGTTCCCCAGGGTAGTGTAGTAGGTCCGCTTCTATTTCTTTTATACATAAACGATTTGGGTACCGTAGTTAGTAGTAACCTTAGACTTTTTGCAGACGATGCGGTGGTGTACAGGGGTATATCAAACGAAGAGGACACGAAATCACTTAGCAAGGATTCAGATGCAATTCAAGAGTGGTGCGACAAATGGCAGTTAGAACTCAACCTTAAAAAGTGTGTAGCTATCAATTTTTGGAGGAGGAATAATTCGATAGAGCGATCCTATAGAATTAATAACATGAAGATCGAAAACGTTGAAACCGTAAGATATTTAGGTGTAACAATCACTAAAGATTTATCGTGGGGAAGACACATAAGGGAAATATGCGGCCGAGCGAAGAGAAAGCTAGGATTTATAAAAATAGTACTTGGGAAATGTGATGAGAAGACAAAAGAGCGATGCTACTTTTCACTAGTTAGGCCCCACCTTGAGTATGCAGCCAGTGTATGGGATCCTAATGAATTAGGTTTGATGAGAGAACTAGACAGTGTGCAGCGTAGAGCAGCTAGGTTCGTCAAAAGGTGTTACGATAGGTTGAGTAGTGTATCAGAATTAATACAAGAATTAGGGTGGGAATCATTATCAGAGCGTAGATTAAAGTTCAGATTAAATCTATTGCAGAAATTTCAATCGGATAGCTTTACTGAAGATGTTGGGCACATATTAAAAACACCGGCGTATTATGCTAGATTCGACCAGATAAATAAGATTAGAGAGATAGATTGTCGTACAGATAGATTCAAAATGGCATTTTTCCCCCGTACTATAAGAGAACAGAATAGGCAGCATAGCAAAGGGATAGGTAGGGGAAATATTTTAGAGTATTCTGTAGTGCATGATGCATGTATTAACCCCTCAAATACTATAGATACTAACAATCTAGTTGCATGAGACCCTTTAGTTGCTTGCTTGCATGCTAGTAGTGCATGCTTGGTGACCTTCACCCCCTGCCACACACCCTCGCGGTGGCTTGCAGGGTATCGTGTAGATGTAGATGTAGACAAACGCTCAAGGCATTATTGAGGCGAGGCAGCTCAAACACAGCGAGGCATTGTCGGTTAATTTGTTCGTTACATTACCAAAAGTGGAACCATGAAGCACCAAAAGCTTTGCTTCTCATACCCAAACCACTTGTCCATATGTCTTTGGATGCATCACCCACATGACTTTGGTGGCACATACAACTCTTCATCACCCAATCAGTTTGGTTGCCACATTCTTATGTATGGAAGAATCCTTTCCTTCACTTCTACCTTGGCTGAGACATCCAAACCTACGATTGCCTAAATCCAAAGTTTTCTTTCAGTGAATGTTCGGGGTACAGAAAAAGGAAACAAAATGGCTTCGCTAAATATGCCCCGAAAAATATTGGAAAACCTGGAGAATTTCAAATAAATGTACATAAACGGAAATACCGTAATGATATATGCTAGAAGACTCAATTTTCGAAAAACAAAAACTTCCCTTCGCTTTTAGATTCTGGGGAAACGGTCCGTTTGATTGACCGCGGCGTTAATGTTTGAGCAAATGCAGTTCGAGTGTGTTTATATTTAGTGGTGAACAAGTAATCAATAGGCTTGTTAACTCTAAACTAGCTCGTCTAAGTTGATATGGTCCAAAATAAAAGCAATTAGGAGATGAATTAAACGAACGCATCCACCAACATAAATTCAGCAATATAGCAGCAAATATTTGCAATCCTCGTGCAGAAATTTATGAGGTTTACTCGTAATTTATGGGGCTAATTTCAAGCGATAGCCAAACATTATCCAGCTAATTCCACTGCTTGTTCCCTCATTTTCATGTACAGGCGGGAGAATTTGAAGTTGTAGCTTCGGATTTTTTTTTGCGAAGTCATACCTATTTCGAAGCTGAGTTTTGACGATTTCGATTAATTATTTGAGTTTTGCCGAACGGATATGAGTCACCTGGAGGAAAGCGTGTCGATTTCAAAGCCGATTAAAATGCAAAGCGAGGCAGGCTTTGATCAAATTGAATGACGAATGCCTAGACAAAACAGCGCATGCGTCCGCGGTGAATAATTTCAATTCACAAACACTCAAACACTCACAGAATCTAGGAAACGATTCACACGTGTTATAGGTGAAGAGCAGGGAGATTTTTCACTTGAAATTGTGAATGAAAAGAGTGACTTCACAATTAGGCTTAAAAATTTGGGGAGGAAGAGGTGGTAAATTGGTAAAAAGTAGCTCTTTTAATTTATAATACCAAGCAAATTTCACGAAGTG
Organism: Platycnemis pennipes; assembly: GCA_933228895.1. Lineage (NCBI taxonomy): Eukaryota > Metazoa > Arthropoda > Insecta > Odonata > Platycnemididae > Platycnemis > Platycnemis pennipes. The sequence goes on along the minus strand of OW121857.1, from coordinate 65,889,342 downwards.
ACGCCTCATGCTGCGGACATTTTTACTATAACCTGTTGTTACGTTTTGGATAAACATGTAACTACGTGGATAAATAAGCACTGCCTCAATTATATACCGCTTACCAAATGTGACAGAAAAAAACTGCTGTTGTTAGTTAGTAACTTAAGTTTTGGTTGGTAATACTTAACGTTTACACCAATTTAATGGGTTCAAAACTGCTCATATTTATCAAGTTTCAGAATATCATGAGATTCACTCCAACATTTCCCTCCAACGATTTTAAGATGCGGAGAGCGGCTCTTATCAAGTAACGGATAGTTATCATAGTATTTAAGATATAATAACGGCTTGTCTTAATAAAGGCTAAACCTCTAACACACGATTGATTTCTCAAGCGTTCACGAGAATGTAATCATAAAGTTTCCAAAATGGATTAATAACAGTTTTTGGTAAGCGATGCACCTTATAGTGTATACTTATAAGGTACCAGATACATATAGGAGAACTTGAAATTTCACCAAATATATTGATGATTGGGATAAAGATTCTTGTATTCATGAAGAAATCAAGGTACCACAAGATGGGAGAGGAATACTGAAGACTCAGTAGGAGGTGTATAATTATATATGGCCCTAAAATCAAGAAGTATGAATGCTGAACAGTTGATACTCCATATAAGTGGTACCTAAAATCGATTAAATGCGCTGGCTTACGTACTGACCTCCCATCCCAAGGGCCTGCGTTCCATTCTAAGCACCGTTTGACCCTTTTTGATCATCCACATTGACAACTGATAGGTAAAAAAAAAAACCAAAGAGTGGACTTGAAGTTTCAAAAAGGATCCACAATGAATCATTTTTTATTCTCCTACAATGAATTTGGAAATCAAATACTTCTCTGACAATTGTCCCAAGACGTGGATCGTTGATAGCCAAGAGTCGATTACTCTTTTTTTTTGGCAATTACATATTTACCTGATGAATAAAATTTTCAGGGAAAATCTGGAAACTTTTTTCACTTTCATTTTAAAATCAGTTGAGATAATTGCACAACTACCCAACAAGTGAATCTAATGCCATCAAAATAGTAACCACAAGATTTTTACCGAGAAAAAAATTGGATATCATCAGGTTAAGGTTTCTTTGTGGCTAGTTAAATATACTTGAGTTTATTATAATATAAGCTGAGACCTTCAATACCCAGCCTCAATTAAAAATACATGAATTCATAAGAAATTTGATTTGCATAAGACATTTTTGATAATAAAGGACACGAGGTATCAGTGGCTACTACTGGCAGCGAAGTATCTATTACTTCTTGATGAGGAAATCTGATACTGTTGGTTCAACTTTGGTGAATAGAAGTACCTTTTTTGCATATAATATTCTTAAGAGTTATGACCCTGACTAATATTAGGAGGTAATTTTCTGCGTAAATGGGGAATATCTAGGTTTAGCGAAATATACCACATTCCTGCTTCACTATAAGCTTAGGTTCCAACCAATATTTTAGTTATATTAATCCGTGGTTCCAACCAATGAAAATTTTCAAGTCAAATGAATGACGCATCTAAGTAGACCAACGCTCAAACTCTGTGAACTGATAGACCTTCGTACAGTGATTAGGGCGGAAAGATTACAATGTATAATCATCCTGTTGTTAACATGAGGGGGGGCAAATCAACCCTTGCAACATCCTCTCCACGTATTAACAGGGCCATAAGAGGGCACATGGCTCTAAGAAACTCCGTACTTAAGGACAGGGCCCATATGCTACACGGGCGGCTCAAGGCAGGAGATCGGTTCGGAAAGGGTTGAGAGGGAACAAGACCACCGGGGCAGTTGGAGGGAGAACAGCTACATACTTAAACATGCACGCTGCCTGGATACTGAGGAACTTGTATCGGTTGGACACGAAGGAAGGCCGGTCGGAAAAGAGACGAAAGTTTCCCCGGTTCCTCCGTCCGCCCAACTCGTACAGGCCTCCTCACGCCCCCCTGAGTGAGTTGTTGATGGTGATGGGCCCTCTCTTGATGGCGATGGTGTTAAGAGGTGGGGGAAGGGAGGCTGCCAAGAGCTGGTCCCGGGGCTTCCTTCGCATCAACCTTGGACCGAACCGCGGGTGCATGACATTGAGAAAGTGATGTTTAGAACTCCTTAGAGGAAGGATTACGAAGGGTTCAGGAGGGTGGGAAAGAGAGCCGAGGAAGGGACGAGAGGAAGTCAAGGTCTTGTAACATCTCCTTCACCAGCGAACACTTCCTGGACAGGACATTCGATAATTTGTATCTTTCCCAACAGCCATTTTTGTGTAGAGCACGCGTACGTAAAAGGAGCTATGTACTTAATTTAATACTTTTTATATCGATTAGGATACGCGTCACATTTCATTATTCTATCGATACAATTCCTAAGCTTTCTATCTTTAAACCCGTATATTTCGTACCCACATTGATACTATCCACAATACCTTTTTCTGTGCTACCTCGTTCTCACTAACCCAGCTTTTTATCTATGATAATGACGTTTTTCCCGAGTACCTAAATGGAAAATAATAGGCAGCATAGCAAAGGGACAGAGAGATGTAATATTGCTAGAGAAATGGGAGAAAGTGCCTAGCCATGTTGACACACTAGTTCCCGTGAGATCACCGAAGTCAAACAATGTTGGGCCAGAAATGGGTGACCCTCCTTCCTACCGCGGTGCTCTTGTCCCCAATCTGCGAGTGGCGGGCAGGTTAAATGTTGGTTGGCACAATGGATCTAAAGAAGTCTAAGTGCCAGGGGGGCTCCAGAAGGCCCCCCACTCACCCCTACAATTTATTTTAATGGGAAAAAATAATGCACTTGGTACTTATTCCACAACATTTACTTTAAACGTGCTAACGTCGAAACCGGTTGAATTTAAAATAAATTTCGTGGAATAAGTACTAAGTGCATTATTTCTACCATTATGCCATCATTCCAGACAGTAGAGCCTGTAACAGCTGAAGATTTATCGTTAGAGTAGTCTGTATTGCAAGATTCACGTTTAGCAGCACTAACCCATGCATGGTAGGGAAATGCAGAAAAATATATTTAGATAAATGCCTTTATAGCCATTTATCACTATACTGCTATGTAGATACGGTAGATACTAACCATATTCGTGACTCTATTATATTAGACTTAATCTCATAAATAAATTCCAAGAGAATATTTTCACTGATACGTTAAAAATATTTAGCGAACTCCAACTTACAAAAGGTAGACTGGACCGTGATCACAAAATTAGAGAAATTGATTTCCGACCTGGCCGAAACAAAATGTCCTTATTTCCTCGTACATTTAGGGATATGAATAGCGGTAAATATATCCAATAGCATAAATACGAGTACATCAATAGATAGCATAGGTAGTTGTATATAGTATGAGGACTTTCAGCTAAACCAACTAACAGCATAATGCTGCATGCTTGCATTGCTTATTTTTTCTTTTTTTAAATTGAAGTTTAGACTAGTATATTATTGCTAATCCTTTTTTATGCATGACATTTCATGCACTTTTGGTGTGAATTCACCCCCTGCCACACACCTTTATGGTGGCTTGCAGGGTATTTCGTAGATGATATTATAACTAACATGTTTCCATGAAGCAGCAGTATTGTAGCTCTTAGTTCATGGAAGTGATGCAATTTTGTGATCTTCACCCCATGTCACAAACCTTCGCGGTAAATCGCATGGCATTACATAGATATAGATAGACGACCTTCAGCATCCAACCCTCCTCAAGTTCCTCATCCGTCCATCTACTCAACCTTCATTCAACTTCTGACATCAGTCATCTCTTCTCCCCAACCGTGCTGAACATCTCAGCATTCGTCCGGCATTTCGTCCATTGAAAAATCTTCATTCTTCTCCAGTGGCGTACCAACGTGGGGGTGGGAGGGAGCAGGTGGTGGCGGTTTAGGGTTTAAACACCCCCCCCAAGAATTTCCTTAATTTACTATATTTTGCACTACCGTATATAATTTCGCTTATTGGGTTGAAAAATATAGTTGAAATGTCTTCACGAAAAGAGAATGCTAATTTAATTATTGTTTTAGTGAATAATAATACAAATATCATTTTATGATGGTGCACATAAATGGTAATGAAACCCCCATAGAAGGAAATCCTAAGTACGCCAATGTTCTCCCCCACCACCGAATTTCTCAAGCTTTTATGTGTAGCCTTTAGGTTGTATAATCTCTCTTCTTTTGATATTTTTAATCTGTTCAATAATGCTCCGAAAATCTACTCAATAAAGGTTACAAAAGAATGAAGCGATAATATAAAATAAGTTTCCTTAATTTAAAATTATCTCTTGGCTAGGATATCTTTTCTAATATATACAACATTGTAAATATTCACACCTATCTATGCTATGTACAATTTTACTTGTGTTGAACATTTCTGGCAATCTTATTTATGTTTGTCTTTTATGGCAACTTGATGTATATACTCAAAATAACTTACCCCGTTCCTTATTTTTCTTTGAATTTTCTTAGATATCAGATATGAAATTTGGGTTAATGGTAGTTTTCTGGGGGGCAGACCAGGTAGAAGGTCATTAGCGAGGGTCTCTGCTCGCGATCGTCCTAATCCGGACCCTCGCTCGGCTTCGACCCTCATCAGCGACCGGACTCTCGCGGCAAGGGGCCGCGGGGACGAAACTGACCGCGTGCAATACGATGTTAAAAGTTATTAACTATTTAAATTGGCAACAATTTATTACCGCCATTGTATCACACGTCCTCAGAGAATTACGGACGTCTTTTGATCGACGTTCTACGACAAAAATTAACGTTTTACATGCATCCTTCAGAAATATGCCAGTAATATTGAACGCGGTGGTTTTAAACAGCTAAGAGCGTTGATAGAGGGAGATCTTGATGGAATAATGTAATAATAACTGTTGAAACATAAGTTTTTCCATGTTAAAGCAGTTTAATACATTTTAACTGTTGAGTGCTTGAAATACACTAAAGTTATTGCCTGGAAGATGACCTATTTGTTATGTTTAGTATGTTATTAATCGAGAATTTAGTATGTTATAATTAATTCATCCATTCTGCTAACTTCAACAGTGAATGAAGTTATTAAAAATAGTACGATACTTTTTCGAACTTATTTAAAGTTTCTTACGCCAGTATCAACTCCCAAGGATTGACTAGTAACAATTGCGAATCTCCGTGAACTCTCGGTCGCGAAAATGTTGACGTTTTTTAGCCTTCGAACACGTTTGTTTCTCCGAATGTGTTAAGAGTTTATTTTAGCATATTTTCAGGGAACGAAATGAACAACAAATCATGGAAAAAACATCCGAGACGTTCAAATATAAATTTTACATGAGAGGAAGTATTGTTTCTACTGTGATCTTCTGGTCCCTGCCATTAACTCGCGCGCAACTAGGCTGCTACATGGAAGCATGCTAGGCAATAGATCTAGCCAATAGGCAATATCGATGTGGTTTGTATCTACATAGTATTAACGGGAAAATTGGTTACAATATCGTTTATCTACGTATTTTTATCTGCATTTACCTACAATGAACGGGTTTGTACTGTTAATACGTGCAGCATGCATTGCAGACTACTCTAGCAATATCTCACGTACCTATCCCTTTGCTATGCTGCTTATTGTGTTCTCTTACAGTACGGGGGAAAAATGATATTTTGAGTCTATCGGTGCGACAACCAATCTCTCTTACGTTGTTTATCTGGTTTAATCTAGCATAATACGCTGGTGTTTTTAAAATATGCTTAATATCTTCACTAAAGCCATCCGATTAAAAATTCTCAAATAGATTTAAACTGTACTTTAACCTACGCTCTTATAATGATTCCCACCCTAATTCTTCTACTAATTCTAAAACGCTACAAAATCAATCGTAACACCTTTTAACGAACCTAGCTGCTCTACGCTGAACACTTTCTAGCTCTAATCAAACCTATTTCATTCGGATATCATACACGAGCTACATGTTTAATGTTGGGCCTGACTAGTGAAAAGTAACATCGCCTTTTTGTCTTCTCATCAGTTTCCAAGTAATCTTTTTTTAAATCCTAGCTTTCTCTTGTCTCGGCAGCATATGTGTCTTCCCCACGATAAATATTTAGGGTTTGTTACACCTAAGTTCCCACTTATGGCTAAAACGCTTTCGATTTTCGAGTCACTAACCCTATAGTATCGCTCTATCGAATTATTCCTCTTCAAAAATGTAATAATTACACACTTCTTAAGGCTAATTTCTAACTACCATTTATCGCACCACTCTTGATATGCATCTAAATCCTTGATAAGTGATTCTCTATCTTCTTTTGTTAAACCCCTGTGAACTACCGCCTAGTCTGCAAAAAGTCTAAGCTTACCACTAACTAGGGTAACCAAATCGTTTATGTATAAAAGAAATAGAAGCGGACCTATTACACTACCCAGAGTACTCCCGATGTGACTCTGATTGTGTCCGACATTATACCATCTATAATAAACCTTTTTCTCTCGCCCACTAAAGAATTCTTTTACACACCACACAACGTCTTTATTTTTACCAATACTCTCCAACTTCAAGATTAATTCGTTATGAGGAACTTCATCGAATATCTTTTTATAATACCTCACGATTCTTCTTCTCATATCCTACTTGATGGTGGACCAGAGGTTTTAAATGCACTGAGTTGCGTTTCCTTATCCCCGGGCTTCACGCAATGTAGGGAAAGATTAATAGTGTCGTGGATGTAACCTAACTCATTCAATCCGGAGTAACTCCTCAACACTCTCTCAACATTTTTATACAACTGCCTTCACGAAGCTCTTAATTGCCTTGAGAAGCGCTTTTAACCTGCTTAAAGAGAAGAGATTGGAGAGGAAGGAACAGATGTTATTTACATTTGTGGAATTCTAGAATCCTTTTGATAACGTGGATAGCAATTCAATGCTTCAATTTAGCTTGGAATTCTTTTCAGAATTCTAACTTGAATTTGAATTCTGAAAGGAATCTTAAGACACGATGGCCAGATAAAGACAATTGTCTTGGGAATAGTGAGTGGCAAATGAAGGCCACATATGAGATATATGGAACAGTAAGGTATGTGAAAGAGAGGAATTAAATTAATATGAAGAGGTTGGCCGATAGAAGAATCGAGTGGAGGGGTGTGTCAAACCAATCCTAGGATTGTTTGCCGAAGATGATGATAAAAGAACAGAATAGACAGCGTAGCAAAGGAATAGTTAGGGGAAATATTTTAGAGTAGTTTTGTAGTCATGTAGTGCATGATGCAGGTATTAACAACCAATCCCTTATTACTATGTAGATACTAATAATCTAGTTGCCTGAGACCCTATAGTAGCATGTTTTCATGTTTACAGTGCATGATTGGTGATTTCACCCCTTGCCACACATCCTCCCGGTGGCTTGCAGGGTATCGTGTACATTTATATTAACAAATGTTCACAAATCCAGCTCATCTCCTCAGAATTTTAATTAATTCTTTAATAATCGGTTTTTCTTCGGGTTCCAAATAAGGAAGACATATTTCACCTCCTTTAGCATTTGTGCTTTGCCCAAGTGCGGAGAAAACTCATCTATTGCAACACTTCCTCGAGGATAGTCAGTACTGAGCCGAACCGACCGATTCAAAATGTCCTTTTTTCCTCGTACAATTAGGGATATGAATAACGGTAAATATATCCAATACGAGTGTAGCAATGGATAACATTGGTAGTTGCATGTTGTTATAAGGACTTGAAGTTAACCCAACTAAAAGCATGTTTTTGCATGATTGCTTTGCTATTTTTATCTTTTTTTAAATAGTGTAGTTTAGAAGAGTACCTATACTCTTATATATATACCTATATCCTTTTTTATGCATGATGTGTAGTGCATGTTTGGTGAGAATTCACCCCGTGCCACACACCTTTATGGTGGCTTGCAGGGTATTACGTAGATGTAAATAATAATATAGATGCCAATTCGATTACAGATTTTAGAAAACGCCTTTTTAACATCATCAATGAAATCCTTTATGAAATGCCAAGGATGCAACTTGTCAGTTGTTAGTCCGCATTTGGTATATGCTCTAGTGTGCACGGAGATTTGGAAGTTTCTCGACATTCATAGACAGGTAGGCGTTGAATGGTCGGAAGGGGACAGCGGGGGGTTAATGGGAAGGGAAGGAAGCGTTCGCGGACAGCGGACTCCCCACTGTTTCTCTTCTGCAAAAACTAGCCCTCTCTCCTTTCCCTTGGCCACTGGAGGCGCCTTCGGTGTCATTACATTGCTATCAGGGTAGGTACTTTTCCTCCAACTACTATGCATGCTTGTTATTTCAAAGGACGCTTGCCGCCCTGAGATAGTCGTAGCGTCATAGTTAAACGTGACTGTTATATCAAACTTGTTGCCATGGAGTACACATCCTCATCTATATAATACATCTACACGATACCCTGCAAGCCACCGCGAGGGGTGTGTGGCAGGGGGTGAAGATCACCAAGCATGCACTACTAACATGCAAACAAGCAACTCTGCAAGCCACCATAAAAGTGTGTGACAGGGGGTGAATTCACACCCCACACACACCTTTCACATCCCTACCACACATACTCCATGTGGCTCACAGGATGTTATGTGGTAGTACATCTAATGTATAACCTGAAATTACTGAAATAACGAGGAAAGAGGAGGTAAGTGAATTGCTTAATGTATTTAGCGACGAAACAAAGAATTAGAACAGAAGATTCGTGGAGAGAATTTCCTGAGGTCGCCCCTAAAGTTGTCAAAGAATTCACACCGAGCAAATTGAGAAGTATACAGTGCCAAAGTGGTATAACACGGATGTTATGAAATCATTAAAGGGGCAAAGGTTATGCCACGCTAGCATAAAGAATGCAAGACGGTAGAGGAAAAAAAAGAGTTAGTTCAAAACTATAACAAATCGAAGCATTAGTAAGGAAAGCATGTTGGCAAGCGTCATCGTACTTCAAAAGCAAGATGTTAGGAGAATATTTAGAAAGCAATCCTATAGCGTTTTGGTCATATATGAGAGAGAGAGAACTTCAGGGAAATAGGTCCACTGTAGGTACACACACTTAAAAACGATAAAGGAATCAGAGTCACCAGCAAAGTAGAAAAAGCCAATACTTTAAACATCTTCTTCCAAAGCGTATTCAACTCATCGTCACACAAAGCAGTGGAACCACCACCGCAAACATTCTGCGAGCAAATGTCCGAAATTGTTATTTCATGTCGCGGAATAGAGTAGCAGTTAAAAAACATTAGTAAAACAAATCACCAGGTCCCGATCTAATTCTTTCCAGAGTATTTAAAACACTAGCTTCAGAAATAGCCCCCTATCTAGAAATAATGTTCAAGAAAACACTAAATAACCACAGAGTACCCAAGGATTGGAAAGTAGCTAACATTACACCTATATTTAAAAGCGGTGATAGGGAAGGACCTAGTAACTACAGACCCATTTCACTCACGTCAATCTCTTGTTAGGACTTGAGCACATTGTAGTCAGTTCAATCATGGGGCATTTGGATAGACAGAGATTGCTCATAAACAGCCAATATGGGTTCCGGAAAGGTAGATCTTGCGAGACACAATTAGCTTTATTCGTACACGATATTTAGACCACGGCGAAAACAGTACTGAAGTTGATGGGATATTTTTAGATTTTAAAAAGATTTTCGATAAAGTTCCTCATGACAAATTAATCTTGAAGTAAGAGAGTTTTGGTATAAATACAGACGTTGTATGTTGGGTAAAAGAATTCGTAAGTGGCCGAGAGAAGAGGGTTGTCATAGATGGTATCATTTCGGACACAATCAAAGCCAAGTCGGGAGTTCCCCAGGGTAGCGTAGTAGGTCCGCTTTTATTCCTTTTATACATCCACGATTTGAGTACCGTAGTTAGTAGTAAGCTTAGACTTTTTGCAGACGATGCGGTAGTGTATAGGGGTATATCAAAAGAAGACGACAGGCAATCGCTTAGCAACGATTTAGATGCAATTCAAGAGTGGTGCGACAAATTGCAGTTAGAACTTAACCTTAAAAAGAGGGTAGCTATCAATTTTTGGAAAAGGAATAATTCGATAGAGCGATCCTATAAAATTAATTACGCGAAGATCGAAAGCGTTGAAACAATAAGATATTTAGGTGTAACAATCACTAAAGATTTATCGTGGGGAAGACACATCCGGGAAATATGCGGCCGAGCGCAGAGAAGGCTAGGATTTATAAAAAGAGTACTTGGGAAATGTGATGAGAAGACGAAAGGGCTATGTTGCTTTTCAATAGTTAGGCCCCACCTATAGTATGCAGCCAGTTTATGGGATCCGAATGAATTAGGTTTGATCAGAGAACTAGACAGTTTGCAGCGTAGAGCAGCAAGGTTCGTTAAAAGGTGTTACGATAGGTTGAGTAGCGTTTCAGAATTAATAAAAGAATTCTACATCTACATCTACATCTACACGATACCCTGCAAGCCACCGCGAGGGTGTGTGGCAGGGGGTGAAGGTCACCAAGCATTCACTACTAGCATGCAAGCAAGCAACTAAAGGGTCTCATGCAACTAGATTGTTAGTATCTATAGTATTTGAGGGGTTAATACATGCATCATGCACTAGGGAATACTCTAAAATATTTCCCCTACCTATCCCTTTCCTATGCTGCCTATTCTGTTCTCTTATAGTACGGGGGAAAAATGCCATTTTGAATCTATCTGTACGACAATCTATCTCTCTAATCTTATTTATCTGGTCGAATCTAGCATAATACGCTGGTGTTTTCAATATGTGCCTAACATCTTCAGTAAAGCTATCCGATTGAAATTTCTGCAATAGATTAAATCTGAACTTTAATCTACGCTCTGATAATGATTCCCACCCTAATTCTTGTATTAATTCTGATACACTACTCAACCTATCGTAACACCTTTTGACGAACCTAGCTGCTCTACGCTGCACACTGTCTAGTTCTCTCATCAAACCTAATTCATTAGGATCCCATACACTGGCTGCATACTCAAGGTGGGGCCTAACTAGTGAAAAGTAGCATCGCTCTTTTGTCTTCTCATCACATTTCCCAAGTACTCTTTTTATAAATCCTAGCTTTCTCTTCGCTCGGCCGCATATTTCCCTTATGTGTCTTCCCCACGATAAATCTTTAGTGATTGTTACACCTAAATATCTTACGGTTTCAACGTTTTCGATCTTCGTGTTATTAATTCTATAGGATCGCTCTATCGAATTATTCCTCCTCCAAAAATTGATAGCTACACACTTTTTAAGGTTGAGTTCTAACTGCCATTTGTCGCACCACTCTTCAATTGCATCTAAATCCTTGCTAAGTGATTTCATGTCCTCTTCGTTTGATATACCCCTGTACACCACCGCATCGTCTGCAAAAAGTCTAAGGTTACTACTAACTACGGTACCCAAATCGTTTATGTATAAAAGAAATAGAAGCGGACCTACTACGCTACCCTGGGGAACTCCCGATGTGACTTCGATTGTGTCCGACATGATACCATCTATGACAACCCTCTGCTCTCGCCCACTTAAGAATTCTTTTACCCAACATACAACGTCTTTATTTATACCAAAACTCTCTAACTTCAAGATTAATTTGTCATGAGGAACTTTATCGAAAGCCTTTTTAAAATCTAAAAATATCGCATCAACTTCAGTACTGCTTTCGCCGTGGACTAAAATATCGTGTACGAATAAAGCTAATTGTGTCTCGCAAGATCTACCTTTCCGGAACCCATGCTGGCTGTTTATGAGTAATCCCTGACTATCCAAATGCCCCATGATCGAACTGACTACTATGTGCTCAAATATCTTACAAGAGATTGACGTGAGTGAAATGGGTCTGTAGTTACTAGGTTCTTCCCTATCACCGCTTTTAAATATAGGTGTAATGTTAGCTACTTTCCAATCCTTGGGTACTGTGTGGTTCTTTAGTGTTTTATTGAATATTATTTCTAGATAGGGGGCTATTTCAGAAGCTAATGTTTTATAAACTCTGGAAGGAATTTGATCGGGACCTGGTGCTTTGTTTTTACTTATGCTTTTTAACTGCTGCTCTATTCCGCGACATGAAATGTTTATTTCGGGCATTTGCTCACTGAAAGTGTTCGGCGGTGGTTCCACTGCGTTTTGTGACGATGAGTTGAATACACTTTGGAAGAAGGTGTTTAAAGTGTTGGCTTTTTCTACACTGCTGGTGACTCTGATTCCTTTATCATTTTTAAGTGTGTGCACTGTGGACTTATTTCCCTGAAGCTCTCTCACATATGACCAAAACGCTTTAGGATTGCTATCTAAATATTCTCCTAACATCTTGCTCTTGAAATGTGATAACGCTTGCCGACATGATTTCCTTGCTAATGCTCTCGATTTTTTATAGTTTTGAACTAGCTCATTTTTTTCCTCTACCGATAGACCCCGTCTGGCATTTTTCATCTTAGCGTGGCATACCCTTTGTCGCTTTAGTGATTTCCTAACCTCCGCGTTATACCACCTTGGCTCTGTATTATCACTAATATATTTACTTGGTATGTATTTATGAACTGCGTTACGGGTGACCTCAAGAAATTCTCTCCACGAATCCTCTGTATTTAATCCTTTGCTTAGTTCGCTGAATACATTAAACGCTTCCCTTAATTCCTCTTTCATACCGTCGTAATTTGCCTTGCCAAATAAGTACACCCTCCTCCTTGGTTTATAATGTCTTTCAACGCCTGCAATAAATTTCGCATGCACTATTTTATGGTCACTAATTCCTGTGTCTGTAACTGTATTTAGAACTCTCTCGGGTATATTTGTTGCTAATAAGTCTAGAATGTTGTTACCCCTGGTCGGCTCTGTTACTAGCTGTTGTAGAGAATGTGTCGTAAAGGTGTTCAACAGTGATTCGCAATGTTCCTTATCCTTACCTCCTGCAATGAAACTACACGTATTCCAGTCTATCGAGGGGAGATTGAAATCTCCGCCTACTATTATTCCTCTATCATTCTTCCCAGAAAGTAATGTGCGTATCTCTGACTCTAGCTCTATTATAGAATTGACGTCTGCGTCCGGTGGCCTGTAATATGCACCTACATATATCTTTTTTGCGTTACTACTTTTACTTTTAACGGAACACCAAATACTTTCTACATTTCGCTCTGAAATAAGTTCTCTTCTACTGACATACGGGTCCTTCACAGCTATGAAAACTCCTCCTCCGTTTCTGCTTACTCTATCCTTTCTGTATACTGTAAAACACTTCGGAAATACTTCATGATCTGATATGTCCTTCGAAAGCCAGCTTTCTGTACCTACGATTATATCTGCATTAGTACTCTTAATGAGGTGGTGAAATTCTGCTACTTTATTTCTTATACTACGACAATTCACTACTATCACTGAAATTTTTTCTTCCAATCTGTTTCTCTCTTGGTGCTCCTTTCCAACTAAAATTTTCCTCGATAATTTTTTGACGGACAAACTATTTGGTCTACCTCTTACCTTTGATGAATTATCATGTTCGTTCTCTCCATGTGTTTTTCTCTGACCTTCTAAAACTACTCTGCATGTTCTGTCAAATTCTTGCACGATTTTTCCCCCGCGGATTGACCTGCACTCTGGGCTACCACCTGAGCTAAACCCTACGTGTATGCTCCAGTATCCTACTCGCTACCTTAGACGATGCCTCGTCCGTGTAGTGGACACCCGAGCGATTCAGGGGCACCCGACACGTTTCCAGCTCCGGCCCGAGGTCCAAAAACTCAGCTCCCTCGCTCCCACAGACTTCACGGAGTCTCCGGTTTATGCCTAAAACTCGGCTCCAAACCATCGACCCCCGATCCGTCCTAGGTACCAAGCTACATATAGTCAGCCTCATATCGATACCCAGACCTCCACGAACACGGTGGAACTCGGTGCATAGATCCCTTACGGAATCCATTACATCCTCGGACCCCCGTTTCGCGGCGTCGTTAGTGCCGACATGGGCGACTACGTGCAGCTTGGAGCAGTTAGTGGCACTGACCGTTGCTTTCAACGCCTTCGTCACCTGGGGCACCGTACCTCCTGGTATACACCAGGAACGTACCCGTTCTTCGTCACCTTTCCCTCGGGATTCACCACCTCCTTCCCGACGGGCCCTGGCACGCATCGAGTCCGCTACTCGGCGGACATTGGAGCTACCTATCACTAATACTCCCTCCCTTCCCTCCCGACTCCCAGTCGGCGAAGTCTCCGGAGGCGGAGCGTTCGATGCGCCGACCTCCGCCAGCCCATCGAACCTATTACTAACGGGGAAAGGCTCAGCCTCTGCCTCTGCATTTCCCCGTTTGTGTAGTGTGACCCCACGACTCCTCCTACGGACCACTTCCCACTCTCCCCCGGATTCGGAGGTAGGCTCCGCTAGAGGCTCGGGTGTGCGGGGAACGTCCTCAACCCTCCAACCCACGCCAGTGTAAGGGCTCGCCCCCGCACCAACGCGTGCGGAAGGCCTTGGCCGACCCCCACTCCCCCTCGACCGTTCCAACGTAGTCACCAGCCGTTTCACGAGAGAGCGAAGACTATCCACCGTCTTCTCGAGCTCATCGACTCGAGCCCGCAAGGGCTCGCTATCGGGTGAGTCACGGAAGAGGTTGACAATTGACCTAATGGGAGTCATCCTAATCTAACTCTAACTATCTCTCTCCCTTAGACTCGCAGCGGAGCTATCTGGTAAAAGAATCTACTATTTACTACACACTAATAAATAACTAACAAGGCTCTTGAAGAAACGAGCAAGCAAGCAAATACAGACCACAGATTATCACCAGAAAACAATTAACCCAAAGGGGACAGGGACTAGGAGTAAACTACACAGGTAGAAAAACTACACGGGTGAGTGGTTGCAAGGGTAGCGCTCGGTAGGGAGTCGCGATGGGAGGTGGGTCAGGGTACCAGGAATTAGGGTGGGAATCATTATCAGAGCGTAGGTTAAAGTACAGATTGAATCTATTAGAGAAATTTCAATCGGATAGCTTTACAGAAGATGTTAGGCAATATTAAGAACTCCAGCGTATTACCCTAGATTCGACTAGATAAACAACATGAGAGAGATAGATTGTCGTACTGATAGATTTAAATTGGCATTTTACCCCGTACTATAAGAGAACAGAATAGGCAACATAGCAAAGGGATAGGTAGGGGAAATATTTTAGAGTAGTCTGTAGTTCATAATGCATGTATTAATCCCTTAATACTATAGATACTAACAATGTAGTTGCATGAGTCCCTATAGTTGCTTGTTTGCATGACGGTAGTGCATGATGGTGATCTTCATCCCCTGCCACACACCCTCTCGGTGGATTACGGAGTATCGTGTAGATATAGATGTAGATGAAAATGTTAGGCATATATTAAAAACACCAGCGTGATTAGATTGAACCAGATAAATAACGTAAGAGATATAGATTGTCGCACCAATGGATTCAAAATGTCATTTTTCCCCCAAACTGTAAGAGAGCACAATAAGCAGCATAGCAAAGGAATAGGTAGGGGAAATATTTTAGACTCGTTTGTAGTGCAAGATGCATGTATTAACAACCAATTACTATGTAGAACTGCAGGCCTGCTGCCTGCCATTCAGGCACTTCTCATAAGTATTTCGTATGCAGAGAGAAGGAAATTGCTATTTTATAAATAGAGAAATGAGTGTCAATCTGATTATTTTTGTACTTTTTTCTACACCATATTTTCATTATATGCTGTCTCCCACTCACAAACATCATGTTTTTCTGCATTTTTTTCTGCACCACAAACTGCTAAAAATCCAAAACTACTACCAAATCTTAGACAGAGAATCCACACTCAACGCACCAAACCTCACTCTTTTAACTCAAAACTTGATAGAGAGCAAAACAAAACGGATACTGAATGACTGACTCAAGTTTCATTTCAAGCATTCAACAGTTAAAATGTATTAAACTGCTTTAACATGGAAAAACTTATGTTTCAACAGTTATTATTACATTATTCCATCAAGATCTCCCTCTATCAACGCTCTTAGCTGTTTAAAACCACCGCGTTCAATATTACTGGCATATTTCTGAAGGATGCATGTAAAACGTTAATTTTTGTCGTAGAACGTCGATCAAAAGACGTCCGTAATTCTCTGAGGACGTGTGATACAATGGCGGTAATAAATTGTTGCCAATTTAAATAGTTAATAACTTTTAACATCGTATTGCACGCGGTCAGTTTCGTCCCCGCGGCCCCTTGCCGCGAGAGTCCGGTCGCTGATGAGGGTCGAAGCCGAGCGAGGGTCCGGATTAGGACGATCGCGAGCAGAGACCCTCGCTAATGACCTTCTACCTGGTCTGCCCCCCAGAAAACTACCATTAACCGAAATTTGTTTTAATATTTTGTATTAATGCAGCAGTACAGAGGAAAATGCCAGTGCATTTACATAGAATCTCTAAAAGAAAAATCGGTTTACGACAATAACGTCAATGACTATAATTAGTCATATAGTGAGATAATCGCGATTAGTAGCCCATCGACCAAGCTTGATTCCATGATTGCTTCGCTAGGAGAAAAAATGGCGTATTTTTGCCATAATCTTGGCATGCGATTTATATAGAGAGATAAATTTTGATAGGGAAAACAGACAAATACACTAGAAAGATCGTCTTTTAGCTGCCTGAAATTAATCTTAGGAATGACGATAACTGATGATGCACTTCTGCATCACCTCACACATGTCAGACTTCGCGTCATCCCTCTTACTTTTACTTCTCAGGACTTTCTCAACTATTCTCCATAGCCACATCTCAAACGGCTATAATCTCTCCTCACTCCCTTGGATTTCCTTACGTGTCTTTATCATGTACGGAAGAGGCAGAAACATCTTCCTCTCAGAGAATCGCACGGCTTAGGTTCATCTGCAAGAATGAAGAGAAGACATGGTCCTGTCACTTACGATAAACAGACCGATGCCAGCCCAAGCGTGTGAAGAATATCCATTTCCAAATCAGGTAACCTGACTCTTGATTGGAGGATCTTGTAGCGGAGAAATTTTCACCATTTGGTTATCAATTTTCATCGCTCAAAAGTTAGGAATGTTTTTAGTCAGCTCTTAGGAACCAAATTTCCTCTTTAGGGATGTGTGAGTTCCTCTTTAGTGTGAATATTAATGAGGAAAATCGATAGTAATAATCGGGTATAAATATAAGTTAATTAAGTAAGAGTATATCTCAATATTTACGTAGCAAGAAACAGCGGATAATTCTCAAATTCTAGAATCGTTGGTGTGGTAGCATTGAGATAAAAATGGCATTCCTTCCCTTCCTGGAATATCTTCTCAACATCGTCAAATTTAACCTTATCGGGGAAAGGGAAAGCAAACGATATGATGTAAGAGAATACCCACAATCAAATACTTTCTATGAGCAAGTAATAAAGAGAATAACCATTGGCAAGCAAACACTAATAAATAGCTTTAGGGAATGCCACCGTACGGTGATGTTAAATAGGAATGTCTAAATAAAATAATTTATAGCATTCTTTTGACAAATTCTATTACTAAATGAAGTATTTTTCAGTTTAAATTTTGCGGATGACTATAAATCTAAACACCATTTTTATCTGGTCATAGCCCCAGAAATGGGAGATATTGCCATTGGAATAACGATGCAACATTAAAGTAATTTAATGTTGCGTGGAGAGCGGTTCTATTTCAGTACTTCGTCCGTCACATAGGACGTTATGCTTCGCACCCCTTGATTTTTTTTCACTATGGGTTGACTGATTTCGATTCCGGCTATATATACTCGATTGCTCGGCAGCGTCAGCAACGTAACGTCATCAGCGTCAGTTACGTAGGCATAACTTTTTGCTTGCAAAAATATTTTTGCCCATTTTAGGAGTCGGCCGACGAATACGGATAGGGCAAAGGTGCTTTAATATATGTGGGCGATAACATAATGATTTCGCTTTCATATTTTTTAGAAACGAGCAGTAAAATGTTGTTTATATCATTTAACCCATTTGGCGCTGCTGTACTCAAGTGAGTACGGCAAAACAATTGAGGGTAACCATTAGGCTTTAGATGCTGTAGTTGTTATTTGCCACTAATTTTGTAAGGAAGCCTAAGTATAATAAAATAATAACAGTTTATGTGGGTACGTTGGAAATTATTATCAACACGTCGATTCTAGCTCGACAGTGAAAACATTTAGACAGGTAAGCACAACATTCCAATAATTTTAACCATGTAAACACGTTCAAATCAAACTTTTTGTATGTTACGTTATAGGAAATATAGTTACATATAAAATAATTAATAATAGAGCTTTTTATATTTTACATCTACCAAGTAATTCACATTGAAACAGTGCTGTACTCAGTTGAGTGCAGCGGCCATATTTGTATAAGAATAGTCCGTTCTATTTTTTAGGTTTCCAATAATGACTTCAAAACGGTACAACGTTTCTAACGCCTTCAAAGGCTAAGAGGATGCTATATTTTCTATCTTGAATGACAGTGAGAGCGCCACTGATTATGAGTTAGTAATCATACCACCAGAACCAAGCGTGGTGACAAATGAAAAAGAGGGCGCCGACGAAGATATGGTTACTACTGCTTTGCCGCAGGATATACCTGGTTTTGTTGACGTATTCAGGAATAACGAAGATACTGTTCCAAGTTACGCAAATGATAGCAGTGATGACGAACCGTTGGCTGCAAAGCGAGTTCGTCAACAGCAACAAATGCAGCTTGGCATAAGTAATCTCCAACATATTCTTCTATGTCTCAAAAAACAACGGTAGAGTTAGATAGATATGGTTTGGTAAAAGACTAACTCAAAGAGCTCAACCAGTACAAATATTCGAAAAAATATTTGATGAAGAAGTCATTAGCCTGATAGTTAACTATTTACAATTTTGTAAATTAAAACAATAAACACGCTTTTCAGCTAGATTCTCTAGACTTGAAAAAGTTTATAGGTATGTTGATATTTTCCGGATACCATAAATTGCCTAGAGAAGATTTGCATTGGTCATTGGATGAATATGCAGGTGTTGAAACTGTATGGAAGTCTATGCCAAGAAAAAGATTCCGGGACATAAAAAAGAATCTTCATATCGCGAGCAATGACGAGGCAAGCAGTTCCAGGGACAAAATGTTCAAAGTTTGACTATTAGCCAATATTCTAATGCGAAAATTTCTGCAGGTGGGTGTGATACAAGAAAATATTTCGATTGATGAATCAATGGTCAAGTATTATGGACACCGACCTGTCAAGCAGTTTATCCGAGGAAAACCTGTACGGTTCGGATACAAAAACTGAGTGGCAGGAGGTTCTTCTGGATACTGTTACGCTTTTGATTTTTATTGTGGAAAGACAGATAAGGCTTCAAATGACCCCTTAGGATCAAGAGCAGTCAAAACATTGCTTCATAAACTAGAGATAATTCCGAAAAATCACAAAGTTTTTTTTGATAACTTTTTTACTAGTTACAATCTTTTAGTAGAGCTCAAGACATTAGGATATCGTGCAAGAAATGAAGAAACAAAATCGAGCATCATATGATTAGAGGTTCGACAAGCAAAACGAAATTCTATTAGTTAGATAAAAAGACAATATTGTTTGCACAATGGCTTCAAATTATGACACTATGAGCCACTTGGGGCTGTAAAGCGATGGTGTTCCGTGCAGCAAGAAAACTACAGTAAAAACATGGATGGTGTAGACGAGTTGGGCCTATCAATTTCATTGTATAGAATTGCGATTCACGGAAAAAAGTGGTGGTGGGACTTGTTTACCTATATGATGGATATGGCTATTGCAAATGCCTGGCGTTTGCATGTTATGAGTCACAGTGATAATGCGGACCAACTTCAATCCCGCCGTAGTCATGCGAGATACTATTTACGACAAAACACTCAGCATAAAGCTCGATCATCGTCTTCATTGATCCAAGGCTTGCCTCAAGACAGTGTTGGGCATTATCCTCAAAAGCTGTAGAAATAGTTCCAGTGCGTTATCTGTCATGCAAGAAGGCACTGACGATGTAGAAAGTGTCTCAAAACATTATGTGTAGGAAAACCGTGTTTCGAAAATTTTCACATGTAACCGGCCGGTGTACTCAAACGAGTACACCCCCCATTGGGGGGATAGAATATGTTTTTTATTTATTTTTCTCACTTTTATCTTTATTTAGTGTGTTTATGATAGTAAAATAAATATTTTGTAAACAAAACTCATTTACTTTTTACTTGGCGGTTAATGGGTTAAATAGATTAAATTAAAGTACACATCTAATATATATTTGGCACAATACTGTAACCCTTCGTTATTCCACTATATCCTTTTCCACTATACGTCATATAATACTTGACCCAATATCATAGTTGCTCGTCTCTGAACTTTGTGAGTGGGAGTTTTAAGCGTGCTTTTTACTCTTAAATACGATTGATCTTTAAGAAGTGGACAGCATGAAGACAATTTAAATGATATATCTATGGAAAACTCCGGGAAATATGACTTCCACTGGGGAATATTTCCGGTAGCAAAAATGATTCCAGATCGAATCATATTCGCGTATCCCAGATTCCACTATGCACGATTTCTCAGGTCTGGGTACCAAATAGGTCAGAAATTCCATTTCTCCTACTTGAACAGGAGTGTTTGGGAAGCTATTAGACACCAACAAGAGAAGAAAGAGTGTATTCACCTCGTATCTTCCCGGGAAAGGATTTCGGCTTGGGTTTCCACTGTGATGTAAGCTGGGGAGAGAAATGGTAACGTTTCCCTTGGATTCCGGAAAACTGATACGGGCTCGATGCGAAGGAAAAAATGGCTGTTGTTGGTTTTTGCCTTGGGGCGTGGGATTAGGCAGGCCAGATTTATATGAACCCCTATTTTGGGAGGAATATGATATAACCAATAAAACACACCAGCGAGCGTAGAGGAATATGTTGTCACTTGCTCGACAGCCTGTTCAAGTTTTATTTATAAACTTTGCTTTAATCCTTATACATGCACCTGCGCCGTTTATAAGTGGGAAGAAGCTAAACTAGCCCCGCTAGGAAGCTGCAGTACCAAAAACTAGGTAGTATTTTAAGTCAATATTGAATAACTAATTGCGATGGAGTTGTTGGCCATGATAAAAATATCGAGTATTTCACAATGGGAACCATTTATTTTACAGTCCATGTCATTGTAACTGCCAAAATAATTTTACTCCTTTTTCCATCTTAATTCATGACGTTAACTTTCCTCATAGATTGTTCCAATATTACAGTCAGAACCTTGGTCTAGGGATGCCACATCGAATAGAGAACATAGAGTAGTCAAAGTTTCGTATTCGTAAAGGATCTCAACACTTAAACAATATTCATCGACAAAAACATCAATTTTCCGATGCGTCGAATGTGTTCATGCCTTCTTACTCTTCGCTCCTGAATAAGACATCTGTACGATGTTAAATGTTTTGAAATCCTTGAGTCGATGTTACATATACCCTTTCAGCACTCGATATTTTCTATGCATCGGTCAAAAAACAACGATTATTCCGATACATGGATGTTGTTGTGGCATGCCAATTTGGTCTCACCCCCTGCCACACATCCTTGCGCTGGATTGCAACGCACATGCAATGCAGATCTAAGATGAATATTTTTCCTTCAGCTACCAATTGTTTCCTGATTTACCGAAGAAGAGAATGAGTCACAAAAGCAACCTAATCACTTTTATTAGGTAAGGTTTTTATAAATATTACAACAAATACAGGCTAAAGTTTATTTGTCATTTACCAGTGTAGTCGCCATATCAGCTATTTCATCCATTACTTAAAATTCATATTCTCGAATAATGCGTTCTTCTGCTACAGCAACGTAAGATGAAGCTGCAGTTTTCTACTGGACGGGACGAGCTGAATCCTTCACATTTGCATTTAATTTCCTACGGCACTCATAATCTTGCTGCAATAATGAGAAGCAAATTTCTCGATATTTCTTTGTAATTCTCCTCTGAATATAAAGCTGTTTCATCCTCCACTGCTAAAAATATAGAATAATGGTACGTTATTCTTGTTCAAAGCATGTAACTGAGAGCAAAACGATGTTGTTTTTCGCGTGACATCACAACACACGTGACGATTGGCTGACAGACAGGAACATTTTTTGTTAAATTAGATTCAAAATACTATAGATTTTCAATAAATAATATATGACGGCATTTATATTTTTTAATGATTATATATTCATCTTTTAATTCATCTTCTAATAAGACCTTGGCGTTGCCTGGTGAGTTTAGTGAATTGGGAGGATAACTACGCATCGGCTGGTAAATAAGGGAATCCAAAGCAAGTCTAAAACAACCAGGAATAGAAACGAAACTTTAGAAAACGATGGCTTTTCCCCAAGCAACCAGAGCCATTGTGAACGGATTTCAGGGACGCTAAGGGGGAATCAGTGGCTGGAAAGGGAAGGATGTAAAGGTAATACGTAGGCGATGATGTTTTGTCGGCTGTTAAAGAGCCAGAACCCGTGTGTGGGGGTCAAAAGGTTGCGGGCAGAAGAAAGGGCGGCAAATGGGATGCCGGAGAAGGGAGTTAGAGCCCCCGGGTCAAAAGGGAGAGTTGGAATTATTTGAAGAGGTGGTTTTTGCAAGGGCGTGGCGGATGATGACCTGCAGGGTCGACGCGGAGAGGATTGGCGGACCGTTTCAGGGAGCGACAAGCTCTTCATAAGGACCACGCTGTCGTTGACGCGGTTCAAATAAATAATCGTCCGGGAGGAAATTATATTGACTACAGGTCGACCCCTACGGAGTCACGGGTCAAAGTGTGCTGCTTCAGTTATTCATGTATTTTTGAAAGAATAATAATGATTTTCCTACTCGTTAAGGTTTAAATGGACCTATAAATATTCTCATGACCCCTACATTCCACACGATGTTCCTCTTAAGCCCCTTATACCTCCTAACTCTCCCCATTCCTTCAAAACTACTCGTTTTCCTCTTCCTCTATACCGCTTACTCAACAATCTTTCATCAATCACATCTTTCAAAATATCCTCGCTCTTCGTCACCTTCTCCAGACACACCTGCAGTTTATCCTTATTTCGTCAATCGTTTTTCCTTCCTCTTCTACCAACTCTAGTACTTTATCGCTCGTCTTCCTTTCGAACCTCCTTAATTTCTCCATCCTTCATCATATCCACATCTCACTAACCCTAGGTCTATTTTCATCTTCTTTCCTTAAAGCCCATGTTTCCGCGCTATACAGTGCCACCCTCCATAGGTGACACATCACCCTCCCTAGACTTTTCACATGTCTATTCTTATTTCCCTACTTAGCGACTCCGTCATTAGTTCACTCCTACGAGCAGGCACGTAGCCAGAAATTTGCTTTGGGAGGGGGGGGGGGGGGGGGGGTAAGTCTTGTGTAACTTGAAACGAATCAGCCTTGCGCATTCGGTGCAAAAATGTTACAAATCTCTTTCATTAATTTTCAGTGTTTGGTATATTTACCTTTACAGTGCCCATACATACCTATTTTCACTGGTTAAAGTTCACTGCTTACCTCTATATGAAGCAGTTAATTTGACCCACCCCGGAATAGAAGTTCAACCCATGCATGCATCTCAGATTGAAAAGAACAATTATTAACCACACGCATGCATCAAAAAGTGATCACGTTTCATAACACTTAACACTTACACTATATGAAGTGTAATCTGGATTATAATGCCCAGTTAAAATCAGAACAGCCAGAATATTGGGAATAATTTCGGAGGGGGCTGAAGCACCGGAAGCCAGGGGGGCCCTGTAGTCCCCCCCCTTCCCTCTAGCTACGTGCCTGTCTTGAGTAAAAGCCTCTTTTGCAAACGTGATTTTCCTTCTGATTTATTTGAAGCTATACCCTCCCCTTCTCCATACCTACTATCTAGTTAGCATAATCGCTTCACCTTCTCAAGCCCCAGCCCTAATCTTTGAAAATTCTGGCCCGTTTTGCTCGTGAAAATCTTATTACTTTCGTCTTCTTGTGAATTTCAATAGAGCTAACAAATAATTGACTGACATTTCTTACATTGCATACGTTTGAGTTGTAAACTGCTGTCAAAAATAACATTAAAAAATTTGTGGCATAAATATCAACAGCAAAATGATTCATATCGACCACGTTTAAAATAAAAAAAAAACAAATTTTAAAGTTTTGGATACTAAAGCTTTCACCACTTATTCCCGTTTCGGACTGTTTAACGGGTTTCAGCGTCATTTAAAAAAATGAAAGCACGCATTTATAGAATGTTATAGGCGATAATTATGCAGAATAAAATTACCAAAATATATAGCACACCAAAATCTACGTCGAAATCAAATTTTTTATTTTCTTAGTGATAAATTTAATATTTTATCCTGTATTGTAAGGGAATTTTACAAAATAAAGCCTAATACCTCAAATATCAATAGCAATGATTACGATCCCTGTCCAAACATGGTGGGAGAAGCATCAGCTGGTTGTTCCAAACGTTCTAATTCCATGGCATGATTTAATTGATCCGTAGTTTTCTACCGGCAAGTATAATTTACGATGGTTAATCCTCATTTAACTTTACACTTCATTCATACATCGGGTCAATTCCCAAGATGTTTTTCCTTTCAATTCGGCATAATTTCTGCCCTACTTCATACTCTCCATAGTATTTTTTTCATTTCTCCCTCGCTTTTGCATCCTGAGTATTCTACTTTCGATAACGACCTTTGTCTATTGTACCTACTAGTTCCAAGTACCTGTTTCTTACACTTGCTCTTTTTCAACATAATTTCCGTTGTCTAATCTCCCTTCCTACCCTGTTCAACAACTTGTTTATTTGTCCTCCTTCTTGCCCATAGCACTTTCTCCATACATATCACCACGCAAGTACACTTTTTTAAAGCTTTCAATCTCTTCTAATCTTCCTTCCATGAAGTCCAGGTTTCCGATCCATACGAAGCCACGCTCCACAACAAGTCACACTAACCATCTCTTCGTATCCTCTATCAAAGTTCTCGTCACAACTTCTCTCATTTTTATAAACGCCTGCGAAAGCTAAAGCTATTTACTGACTCATTGATGATATCTTTCATCCAATTCTGAAAACTAGGCCAACATCATCGACACAATTTAAAGTTTTAACCCATTCAATAAATATTATTTTGGCTATACAATGCGCGTTGTCCCAACCAGTAAAAGAGGACAAATACAAAATCCATAAGCAGACATCATCACAAAATGCAAGAAAAACATGTGTTTCCGCGGTGTACAGTTTGAGCCTTTAAAAAAAAGATATTTTTGCAACGCAGTACTATGTATTTCCCGATCAAAAAAGACAGGACAAATCCAAAAGCTATAACAGAACGCAAGGACAAGGTACAGAAAAATACATTTTTTTCACTCAGAGATAAAGAAGATAAATTGTGAGAGGGAAAGGATATCAACCGAGATTAAAACATAAAGACAAGGGATCGAGTAGCCTTTCCTTGTTGAAGGGGGCTTATCGTCCTTTCTATCATTACTCTCGCAAGCAAGAAATATATGCTAGAGTACCTCTTAATTCACCTATCCCCAGGGATAATATCTTTGTATATTTGTCACATGTCCGACGAGGTTAACCATAGGACCGGTTCAGGCTGACATGAAAGAAATGTGATTAGTAGACTTATCATGAAGGAGAGATATTGGACATATGAATCCTCGCTTACAGTCTCACTGAAAATTTTAAGACTGGCATAAAACCATATGCCAGAATGGATACAACTCCATCATTAAATGATATCACACAGCAAATCTAACAAAGTGTAGAAAATGTAGCTGTCAGAGAAAACAGGAAGAAGTTTAGGCCAAATATTCATTACTATTGTTGCCGGACAATATACTAAGTGCAGCAAAGTTTAGAATTGAAGATTTGATAAATTGACTAGTAAACAAGAGCTTCAATCACGAAATAGCGAAATATTTGGAACTGATGGCATAGCATTAAAATTCATCATCATCACCCAACAACCGTGGAAGCATATCGATTGATTTGAAGCATATCGCCACACTTATCCTATCATCAAACCTACTCATATTTACGTAATTATTCCCTTTCACATCTTTTACCACTTGATCTTAATATCTCATGCGAAGCCTTCCATTTATATTCCTCCCGTTCACTTGTCCCATTATAATTGTCTTCATCAGAGCATTATGCCCCAATATACGGTCGATTATGTTGTCCAATATTCCCATCTAAATTTTGATGGCACTTCTCTTTACTCCACTCTTCTTAGTACATCTTCGTTTGCAACTCGTTTCATCCATTTCATCTTCTTCATTCTTCTGCAGCATTACTTTTGAACTTGTTTCAGTCTCATATTCTCTGCCATAAATAAGAATGCTCCAAAAATATGGTCCAATGAAATGTTTTCTTACTTTCATGCTTGCAATTTCAGCTGTGAGTGGAACCCTCTTTTTTGAAAATTGCCCATTTAGCCTGGGATATTCTACGTCGTGTTCCTTTCTTACTTTTAAGAAAAGGTATTTGACTAGGCTTTTCAGATAAAAGGATAATATATTAGGTGCCGCAAAAGTTATAATTGTGTTTTTCATATCTTTACCAATAAACAAGGACTAAACGATCACGTAATAACGGAATATTTGCCATTAATGATAGTGAATTACAACCATTCCAGATAAATAGGGGATTACCTGAGTGCAATAGAAGGTCCGAGATATGCCGAACCATGCACAATACTCAGTAAAAGTGATATCTTAGAAATTAACTGCCCAGAGGCAAAGAAAGGATATATTAACAATGTAATTCATTCAAGTTCAAATTTCCCTCACTAAAACCATTTTTATCCTTTAAAAGAACAAAATCTTTCCCACGATTATTTAAATGCAGTAGATTTGTAATGCACGCGATTAAAGTCGTAAAATAGGAAAAGACAGGAGACGGTATTCTGAGGTAGAAATTCGGTAAAGCTCTTGAAATGTTTTCACTTTTCCAGACAATTGTCACCTTTCTCTCACTAATCGGCTTTGAGCAAATAAAATACTTGACCTTTCAAACATTTCAGAGGAGGAGCATCTCTCAGATACCGAAATGTTGAGATATGCAAGGGGAGTCTGCTAACACAAAGGTCATGACTTCCAGCACTTTCTCGGTTCTGGATATTGGATCACACCTGACAATCTCTACTCAGAGCCACTCACTAGATACCGACGACTGCTCATTGTTATTACTGGATTGAAACTCGAGCTTAAGGGAGAATCGTCATACATTGCAGCATTAAAGCACCAGTCGAACACACCCTTGAGGTAAAAAAACAGGCGTTTTTAGATGTATATACAGTTCGTTAATTGCAGAATAGTTATGTACTTAAAAATTGAGGTGAAGAACTGTTTAGTGGCATAGTCTAGTACAATTTTCATGTGTGTCACATGCAGGACATAATCATGTCACGGTTTCTATCGTACAAGGGATACAAAAATTTTGGTTCCCGGGAATTCAAAATACTTAAATAGGGTTGAGCGTATAATTAGCCCCTGATGTTAATGGAATACTGACCGCCCACCATCTATTATCACCTACCACAGTTGGTATTTCGATATCATACAAAAGTCTCATGGATTTTATTCCCGTTCAAAGCGTCTAAAATATAATAGTCTGCCCCTTTTAGAAGAAATAGGGAAACTAAACATATGACAAAGGAATATAGATGAAAGAATATTTTTCACGCAACCGGGATCACGGATTACCTACATACCATTGAAGAGATCGCAACGCATATTTTGACAACTGCGATGGAAAAATAATTAACTGCAAAACAATAAAATAATTTTCTGGGACGGAAAATATCATTCAGACTTAATTGAAGTGTTCGGGAATTATCGTTTATCCGACGGTGGCAGCCCTAATGAGATTGAAAACCAAACCAGCAATACAGAAAAATGTGTATAAAATATTCTCGACAAAATAATCCGGGCTACGACAAATAGAGTCCACATAAATTAATTTAGTTTCTCTTATGGCTAAATTTTACACGCGAAAAAGTTTTTTCGTCAACAAATAAGAATCAAAAATGTTTCCAAGCAACTAAGAACTCGATTATATTATTATTTCCCATAAATTGGTTAATTATTCATTATTTTTCTCCAATAACAAATAAGTTCTTCATAGCATTTTACGTCAATAATTCCAGTCTTTTGAGGAATACTTGTTATAAGGGATATTTCTGATGTAGGTGGTTGGCTCTATGGTGAAAGCAATTGCTATTGAATACGTCATTCATTTCACATTTTTGGTGGTCGTACTTGAAATTGAAAACTTAACTCGTTGTTAAGTTTTCAATTTTACTTCAAGAAATAATGTCATTTCTGGAGGAAAATCGCGAAAAAATCAGTTATCATGAACCTTTAGAATAAATGTGTGTCCATAAAGAAATAAAAACATTATTATTTATTAATTTATTGAAATTCTGTCGCTCACGTGTAACACGAGTTTATCGTAAACCTTATCAGGTTTCCAGGTAGTAGTATCACTAAAGTCCTTAGTTACGAGTCAGTTGTGTATTTTTGGTGATCTTCACCCCAAGATACACACCATCACGGTGACTCGCAGGGTATTACGTAAATGTAGCTGCATGAAATGTATTATACTGGCGGAAGGTGCCCGTTGATGCTCACCGGGAGGGAATATTATTATTAGTTTTCTACCGGTGAAGGTAGGTCTAAACGGACATTTGATTCTTCCTACCCAATAAATTCCACACGATATCCCTCTTCAGCCCCTCATACCTTCTGCCTACCCAAGGTTGTTAGAATACACAGGTTGTCTCGAAACATGTAAACAATGGAAATTCTTGATCCGCTCTGCTATTGGCTGAGGTTTGCGTGACGTCACTGAAGTCTCAGGGCGCTTGTATCACCGGTTACCGGGGGCTTGTATATTCTAACAACCTTGCTGCCTACCATCATTCTATCCAAACTACCCTTTCTTCTCCTCCCTCTTCAGAGCATTTAATGCCTGTATTAGATTTATTTGCGATTCACGAAAGTAAGATCACATCACACCTTGCATAAATACAATACGGTGGCGTACAGTTAAAAATCGAAGATATTTCCTGGGTGGTCTTTTATGTGATATTTTCAACAGTAGGGAACCAGTTTAATTATACTCTCGATTTATTTTCAAGGAGAGCTTTCAAAAATGAGTTACTACAGGGCAAAACGATAAACTACAAACCCCCATCCACCGGACTTGTACCTTTAATAGGTCTTTTGTAGTAAGCGGCAGCAAATTATGGAATGCCTTATCTAGTGAAATACGTAGATCCAAAAATGGCCGAATATTTAGGCAAAGACTCTTCAACTATCTGTTTCAAAAACAAAGTTCAGATAGCTCACGCTCTGATATGGCCTTACCATCATTAATGTAATGTAATGCAATGTTCAAATGGCATATTTGTACAACATTTTTTTCGTATTAGTTAATGTATTGTCTTGTTGAGTTGCTTATATCACTCTATTAAAAATTTTTCTTGTTTTTTTTGCATTACTGCTAAATACTGTAATATATTCACAGTACGGACGATTATTTTCTTGTAAATTATAGAATGCTTATATGGGGCTGAGTAGCCTCCGAGTGTTTCAAATTTTTGTTAAAAATTTTGTATTGTGATTATGCAATAAAATATTTTCTCTCTCTCTCTTCCCCACTTACCCAACGTTCTTCCCTCAATCATTTCTTTCAAAACGCCACCCCCTTTTATTGCCTTTCCCATCCACACCTTCTGCCTCCTCTTAATTTCATCTGACAAATTTCTTTCCTCTCCTACTACCAATTCTTGCACTTCATCTTTCGTCTTCCTCTTTACTTCCAACTTTACTTTCTTCTTCCTTCTCCACACCCACATTTCAAAAGCCCTTAAGTCTATTTTCATGTTCTTTTCACAAAGCCCACGTTTCCGCCCCATAGAGTGCATCGCTCCATATTAGCATTTTCACTAGTCTTTTCTTCAATTCCTACTCAACTGTGGTTAGTTCACCCCTACGAGTAAAAGCCTCTTTTGTCAATGCGATTCTCCTTCTCACTTCAATGCTGCTGTACCCTTTTTCGTCCAACACACTACCAAGATAGCTAAATTGCTATACCTGCTCTAGCTTCTTTTTTTGTTGGCCCTTTTTGTTCTGAAGGCATTACTTTCGTTTTCTTCTGGTTTATCTTCCTCAATGGGAAGGACAAAAGTAGGAAATAATAGAGAAATTCTGATTTTACAGGAGAGAAGCTTACACCTAATATCTTAAATTAATTTATCTTCCTAAGTTGCACGTACCCGTAACGTCGCTTGATTTTCATTTTGGCGTATATGTTTTGTTTACTTTGAACCTTTTATACCAATCGTCCCTTGACGCCCTGGTGGCATTATACGGCTGAAACTATTTTCAAAGTAGATGTAATTTTCAAACTTCAGCGGGCTTGCGAAGAAACCTACGTATTTACCCCAGTGATATATTCTCAGGGATTAAGCAAAAAGAGGAAATGAAATAAATAAACACTCATCAATACAGACTAATACCATCTGCGAAGAATCAAATTCAGGTATACAGACGATCAACAGTAGTTTCAAGGGAATAAGTCTAGAGAGAAACAAAAATGGACGTCTCAATTCATGAAACTATATCAAGCTTAGTCGTAAACAAAGCCATCATTCGCTATGAGGAATGGCTGTTTAAACAGTAAAATCTTAAAAACAATAAAAAACTTCAAAGTTCCGGTAATTTTAACCAAAATAAGTATCCACAATAAAAATTAGAATCGTTATATAATCATATTTCGGCTAGTGTGCAAGTCATGTTTGTGAAATCAATATTTCTAATTAAAACTTACAAATGAACTGAAGCAATAAGACCCTACACTGTAAAAAAAGTTTTGGGTAAATACAATGAGAATCATTGGAAAATTTTGGTTGCTACGATTAAAACAATAAATATCATTGGAAAATTCAGTCTCTGGCTTAAACATTAAATATCATTGTATTTTTCCAACAAAGGTTACTGTATAAGCGCGAAGCCTTCCCCCACCTCCGGCCCCGAGGCTAATGGCTTTTTCCGAGAAGCCGATGTATGTACAATGCTTCGGACTTCTT
This sequence comes from Platycnemis pennipes, assembly GCA_933228895.1. Taxonomy (NCBI): domain Eukaryota; kingdom Metazoa; phylum Arthropoda; class Insecta; order Odonata; family Platycnemididae; genus Platycnemis; species Platycnemis pennipes. The sequence goes on along the minus strand of OW121857.1, from coordinate 65,858,175 downwards.
ATTTTCTTCTCCCCCTTGTCCAAGCGCTCCCTTGCTATTGCAGTATGCCATGGCTTTGCCGTACGTCGACCACGTATTTGGACAGGGGAGACTTGTAGGTGTAGGTACGACTGGTTCTTTTCACACCCACTTTTCCACCTCCCCTCCCCCCTTTCACTAGCAGTCCTCAGGCCCGTATTCATAGTCCCAGTCTCAAGATTTGCTTGAGATCCATTTGAGAATTTGTGCGATTCCGTATTCATAGTCACTATCTCAAGATCGACTTGAGATCGCGTTGAGCCAGATTGGAGATTTTGCCAAGACAACGATGGGGCAGTCTTGAGCCGATCTCAAGACCAACTTGCACCAATATGGCTGATGGCGTAACACCGAATATCGTTTTTAGATTCATTTATATTCCATACGCTTCGACGTTTTGGAGTTATTTTAACTTATTTGTTGTTAACAATAAAGGCAAACCACATTTTAATTACTTTGACGGGTGAATACGATTGTTGTTATTTGTTTGGGATACCGCTTGAAAACACATTGGGTGAACGAACGCTCGAGCGCTAATGCAATTATTCTTGGCTATTATATACTATTTTTTGTATAATTAGGGTTTTTGGTGATATTATTTACATTATTAGACGACGATTACTCTTGTAAAGTACGGTCTGGTGCTTTCCCGGATCTGGTGCGCATAAAATTCACAAAGTTTTCACGGGTGCTCCACCGGGTCAAGACTTCATTCTCACTTGATGTGGATATATCTTTTGGAATACGCTCTTGATCTTGGCTTCGCTTAACACAGGTAAGAAATTGTTCTACTAGATCGTTTCCCGTTGCAATTTTGACCAATTTAAGTCACTATATTGGATGACGATTACGATCAGTTTCATATTTGTAACTCTCCTGTTTTCTTATATTTTCTGACTCTGACATCCTCGAATTTGATTCTTGGTGAAGTGATCTTGATTTTAGATGGGTAATGGTCGGTGTTTTGTACCATGATTTAGGAAATGATGAATTTTTTGGACGAAGATGAAGAGAGAGTACCGAAGCGATATATTAGTGACAATGAGAACCCCATGGAATATTATTCGGACGAGGAATTTTACAGACGGCGCCTATGTTCAGAAGACACCGTTTGAAATGGTATTTACCTACTCCATTGTGGACATCGAAGAGGGCCAGTGAAACAGGGGTCTTCCAGTTCCAGAAATGCTACGACTGCTAGTTGCTCTAAGATTTTATGCAACCGGAGACTTTCTGCAGGTGTGTATAAATATATTTATGCTGTCTGATTCACATTATATATTAGCGCTATTCTGATGCCAATATTGATAATTTTCCCACAATTAACTTTTAGGTTTTGTGTTTGTAGTCAATGTACGGAATGAAAAATATGATTGCATAAAACATACACAGCCAATGCCAATATCACAAATGGAAGTAATGGCATCGGCAATGAGTCAGCATTCATAAATTATGCAAAAAATGCAGTAGAAAGATAGTTATTAACGAGTGATTGAGGATATTTGGCATTATATGAATTCACTACCCATGGCAGGTGAAATAAATAGAAATACCTATACAATTAAATTCTATTAGCTAACAGAAAGTGAATTTAGTGAGTACAATACTGTGTCAATACTTTGTTCGTGAAGCAGGAAAACTTTATGTTGCAACATTTCTTCTTGTCTCTCCTGCCAGTGGTAGTAAGTTCACAGCATGTCCAAATATTCACAACTACCCTGCATTAATAGTATAATTAGAGAACACTGCCGATATTTAATATGTTGGTGTAATTAGTAATTTAAAAATTATGTGGGATTTGCACATTGGCTAGAATCAAAGCAGTCTTAAACATTAATAAGCTATGAGAATAAGAAATAATTGCAAAGAAAATTAAACAGAACCTATAATCGTTCATTAATTTATTATAAATTATAGGTTAATTATTTGGATAAGCACCTATAAAAGAGTATCAATTCTTTAGTAATTACCATAAGAAAATAAAGTGAAATGTCTCACCACATACTAATCATTCTTTAGTAAATATGTGGCTAACTTTCTTGAGTGTTAGGAAAACTAAACAGAGCGCAGCTCAAATGCATGTGATATTCCACTATATATAACGTAGTTTTAATTCGCGAAAGACATAAACGCTCTTTGGTAACAAAAAAACTTATTTTCCAGGTGCAATTTAGCCAACAGATGGACAAGGAATATCATTGAAAAGGAGTTCTGAAACAAAAGTTTCAGCGTCTTCGAAGAAAAATTGTAGCAAATATGAGGACAACACAAGTTTGTTGCTTGTACTGCACAATATTGGGGCACACTACCAAGATCTATGAAATGTAATGGATGACGAATCAAACACAGTACCTGTGCCCCATGCAGCCCAAAACCACCAGCCATTACCCATCTAAAATCAAAATTACTATGTGGAAATGTTATTAGGCAGTAGTTTATTCAAATCATTTTTCATTATAGGGTTGTAAATGAAGCAATTTTTACAATAGTTAATAAAACTAGGTTGTTTCAATTTAATCAATTATTGTCTCTGAAAATGGTTACATTTGCTAAGTTGCTTTTGTAATATTGCCATTTGAAGCCTATGGAGTTCCCCTTTTCTCCTCTCCTCAACCTCAAACGCCATTCTTTTTATTTCCTCCTCAAGCAGTCTCATCTTCTCCTTAGCCAACTCCACCATATATTTATGTTCGTTAGTTACTCGGCTTTCTAGCAGCAGAACTCTTTCACCACTTCCAGTTTTGGCTTCCCTAGTTTAATGTGGGTTTTGGCCTCTTCTCCACACCGATATCTTAGTTTTTTATCAGCAATTAATTTAAATATCATAATCTCATTGCAAAAGAAAATTGAGGCAGTTTCATTGATTGTTTACTAAAAATACGTCACATTGCTCTTATCTTATCAATGTAATGATGAACTAATAGTGAATTAATGTTGTGACTTTCAGTGAATTCCCAACTTTTTTAAAGAGCTGAAATCCCGCTTTTTTTACCTACACTATATATACAATAAATGCTTGGTAATTTGAATTCCGCGGAACTCATGAATATCCCTAATTTTAACCAGTTTATCATTACGTCCATTGGTGCTATTATATATCATAAGTATTTGTTATAAAGGCTATACAATGTTCATGCTAGGCATTAAGATCATGCAATCTTTTGAGTTGTACATGGATAGTTAATCTAGCACACATAGGTTCTTTTCCTTCCGTTAATAAACATGAAAATTATGTTTCACCAGTATATTAGTCACCAGGTCATTACAACTCCAGCGATAATTCACTTCACCTAATTTTTTTTACAAGTTTCTGTTCAATCATAATTGATATTAATTAATGTGGAAGGCTATTTGTGCACTAATAATTAAAGCCACAAATAAAATTGCTGTATTATAATAGATGGATATGCTCGCAATTGAATTGAAGCTGCTTTTCTTCTACAGAAAAGGGCTTGTTTATTCCCTCCATAATTTTAAGTTTACTCTCACCGTTCTTGCGGAGTGCCGATCGTCACTTTTTCCGGTATGAAAAATAACGATATCCAAAATAACCGCGCATCGCTGGTCTCAAGCCGATCTCAGTCTTGAGATCGCGCTGAGAAACAACTATGAATACGGATGGCGGTCTCAGTCTCATCTCAGTCTTGAGCTGAGACTGAGCTGAGATCGACTCAAGACCTGACTATGAATACGGGCCTATTGTCACGCTACCGCGTTCGGAATAAGACGTCAAAAAAAATATCGAAGATAGGGGTAAGAAAAATGTTCCTTCGTCCGGTGAGACCTGCTGCAATAGAAAATAATAGAAAAAAATGAGAATTAATGAAACCGAGACGAAAAAAAATTACCGATCAAGTGAGTTGACCTTACGACCTTTCACACGTGAGTCCACGACCGTAGCCACTCCACCAATTACCTTCATGGAGAGCGAGGTGTTGTTTAAGGTTATATTTGACCCGCTGAGAATAATGAATTTAAATTAATTTTTTACATCTTAACTAAAGCCTATTCAACCTAACTACGACGTATACCTAGCAGCCTTTGGCATTCCGAACATCATGAAAGGCGTAGCAAGGTTCGTAGTCTCCCAGACAGGGGAGCCACGACAATGTCTCCCAGACGTCTCTCAATTGCTTAGTAGCAAACCCAGTGATCTGTATAATCTCGAAGAGGTATGTATTTTACATATATGTATATAAAGCATGAAGAGTTATAAACTATTAAGTGAAATATCAGCATAAAAAATTCCGAAAAAATTTCTCGATGTGGAATATCTTGTGTGATGTTGATAACTATTAGGTGATCTGCAGTCGCCTCCATGTCGTACTTTGTTCTTGCCACGGGCGCCGCCATTATTGTTTTGTGAGAATGTCGCTGAGAGTGCGTAATTAGTTACCGCGAGGAAAGTGACCTGTAGTTCTACAGTATGAGTAATTAAAAATCCTCTGAACACCAATATCTCCTTGTGAAGTACAGGGCAGACGACACGTTGGAAGTGATTGAAGATGAAGATTTGCTAAGTTCGGCCAACGATGCCTGCCTAAAATTGAGGGCTGAAGTGAGAGTTAAATCTTACGATTTCTCGAGTACCCAGTTTTTGAAGCCAAAATTTTCAGGATATCAGGCAAGTTTCCATATATTTGCTTCTTGTGAAACAGCATTTTTACTCTAATGCACTTAAGTTATTGCAATGTTAAATGTGACTATATTTAATAGGCTGTAAACCTGAATTAACAATTGCCTGCTCATCGATGGGGAGCACCGGAAAGGGTTGGTTCCTGGATGAAGCAGGATCGCAGGAAGAGGAATGGACGGCTCTAACTGGTACTTAAATATCAATATCCTGATCGTTTGCCAAAGGCCTAAGCCAACGTACTTCATTTATTCATACGATTGTTATTTTTTTCAGATTTGGTAAGAGCTGGCGACTAAATAAAGGAGTGCCGGAGTCACTACACACGAATTAAGTAAGACGCAAATGGGCAGAGTGCTCATGAGAGTAATCCGCATTACTTGCGAATCAAAGAGGCCAGTGTCTCAAGTTCAGCTCCCCAGCGTCTCACCAGTGGATGTGCGTCCTCCAGAGCGGGATTAATCCACTCCGGATGGGGAATCAGAAGAAGACGAACATGACACTAATCAGTTAAAGTACAAGTGCATGCCCAAAAACGTAAGTTAAAATTTGAGAAAGATGAGGATGTTAATGAATTGAAATAACTTGCCAGTGTAGTGATGATGAATGAGCATATAACTTTCCTGAATATCCTTGGGGAAAGATAAATAGTGCGATTTGAAACAATTCTTTGGGTTTGATAGAGTTGTGTGTAATTTAAAGAATCACACTCCTAACATTTTGAATTAAAGAAAATATGACTGCGAGGAAGTGACACGTCACTTACATATTTATTTAACATTTTTGCAGTAAAAGGTATGGGTTTTCACCAAGACAAAATTTGAGAGATTTCATTAATCAAGAAGATTTGGCTGCACAACAAAATCTCGCAGAGGTCTCTTTTTTAAAATTTGATTGTAATTTTTCACATGCAGTATAATCGTATCACTGCAATGGTATAAATATTTCAGTGTACTCTCTTTTGTTGCATTACATGTTTAAGCAATGTTGCCATGTTGTATCAAAGATATTATATTAGATGATACTGTGCTTGCACTTTATGGCATTTGGAAACTATACATATGACCTTGACCTTCAATTGAAATACTTAAGGAACTTACGAGTTCAATTTAGCCATGTCTGAAGTGTCTCTTAAGCAATTTGTGGTACAAAAGAAGACTAGTGCTACAGGTCAAATATGTCAGTATCTTATTTCAACATGGTTACATTTATTCTTAATAGTTAGATGGTAGGATTGTAATTTCCCACTACTTTACAATATTTGGATCAGAGAAAGGCTTATTTTGTCGGTTATCCCATAAAAGTCCAATTAATGGCACATGGTCTATTACTCCCTCATTTACCTTAGTTTAGTTAGTGTTCATTTTATTATGCCATAATATGTTCCTGAAGTAAATCACATTGTTTTAAGTCTTTGTTTTTCAGAAGCCTTATGGGTCATTTAGGACATCTTATTGGGGTTATTTTTGTTAATGTGGATTTTCTTGTGCAGATCATATCCTGCAATATATCATCTTTTTTTATTGTTGATCTACCATATTTTTATGTGCAATTTACAACATTTTATTTTAGTTTTAATTTAATTTTTACTTAAACTCATGTGCTCTGGAGAAATTGTACCTGAATTTTTGTTTATAAGATAAATACTCTCCTAGTCATGCATTTATGCCAATATTTCACCCCCTTTTCATGCAGAATGGCGGACTTTGTCTCTTTATTGCATTTCCAAAAGTCAGTAAAAATCTAAATGTTGGTCAGGAAAAAGTCAGGGAAATTGGGAAATATCAAAACCTATATGTTGCAGCAAATCTGAGATGTAACTTTTTACACTTGTTACGTGAATGTCAGTTAGTGCAAACTACTGCAGTTGTTTATTAAGCTGATATCTAAATGCTGTTAAGTTTTCTTGGGCTGCAATCATAGCAATAATTTTGGTGTTGAAGTTTTCTGTTATTCATGAATTTCTATGCTGATGTTTTAAATGGTAGTTGCAGGAATTGATGCCAGGCTCAAAAATATATTTGAGCAAGATGTCGTGCATGGGCATTAAGTCTGGAGTTAAGCACACAAGTAGGCTTACCATGGAATAGATTCTCCTAGAGGAAGTATTTACTGAGGATGCATTTCTCTCATGTTCACCATTGGATGCCAATTCAGGGAGTGGACCTCGGCGCCCTGAATTATATGCCCCAGCGTATAAGGCCATTTAGGTGAGTTTTTGATATTGATTATTAGATTGTATATCCATTGGGACAATTTTTACAGTATTAAAAATTTTAACTATTAAATGCATAATGGGAATATCATTTCCATTGCTATGTAAGCCACTTCTTTAAAAACTTAATTTATTAACAGTGCCTTGAGTATACATATAACACTACAACTCTCGTTAATTATCTCTTTTCCAGCCTAACTTTCCAGCATTAACATTCATATGAATATTCATGGTATAAAGAATACTGATAAAATACACATCCTTTACCACAGATCAAAAATTTCTTACCTTAGCCCAACTGTTATGAGAACAAAAGTTTATAATTTACAAGTGCATTTCAACCATCAATTCCCAACTAACACTTAATGAAAACGTTAAGTAATTTTTTAAAGTGATGTGTTACAATACATTGAATATTTTTGTGGCAATGAGAATGTGTGAAAATGTTCTATTTATTACACATTTTTTGCAATTTAACTTATAGTGTGTCCCATTGATCGTGCGTCATTTTTGATCTATAATTTTAGACACTTCCTTTCAAACCGCATGGATGAAATTTGGTATCTGGCTAGAAAAAGGTTGTAAATTTTGTCGAGTCTAAGAAAAATATTAAAAATATGACCTCTTGACCCCAGAAATAGAGTCCAACCTAAAATCCAAATTTTGCCTTATGGGCTTTCAATGTTAAAATACACAACATTTTTCTAGCCAGGTACCAAATTTCATCCATGTGGCTTGAAAGAAAGTGTCTAAAATTATAGGTCAAAAATGACACACGATCAATGGGGCAGTGTATATTTGAATTATACATACAATTGTAACTGCAATGTATTTTCTGTGCTAATAAAATATTACTTCTGTCATTTCAGATGCTAGTATTATGATTGCCATTATTATACGGCCATTAATTTTCCGGAGGTGACTTTAAAGAATTATCATCATGGGTTGGCATCCAAATTAATTAAATTGAGGGAAGAATATAAATTTGGGGCCAGAGTCCTTCAGGAAGCATGGTGTGCTTTGTAAACCTATTTGTCTTTTATGCTTCTGTTATTTATGTTAATAAACTATATTGAATTTGTATGTATTTTGTAGTAATTTATTACTTGAACCTTCACAGTCCTCTAGGAATTTTACGATAAGATTTAATGTTTAAACACTATTGGAATTTTACGATAATATTTAATGTTTAAAACTCATTGGAATTTTACGATAAAATTTAATGTTAAAACTCATTGGAATTTTACGATAAAATTTAATGTTTAAAACTCATTGGAATTTTACGATAAGATTTAATGTTTAAAACTCATTGGAATTTTACGATAAGATTTAATGTTTAAAACTCATTGGAATTTTACGATAAGATTTAATGTTTAAAACTCATTGGAATTTTACGATAAGATTTAATGTTTAAAACTCATTGGAATTTTACGATAAGATTTAATGTTTAAAACTCATTGGAATTTTACGATAAGATTTAATGTTTAAAACTCATTGGATTTTTACGATAACATTCATAGTTGAAATCTTATCGGAGTTTTACGACAAAACTCATTGGCAATTATAGTGCCAATGATTCTTATCGTATTTTCCCAAAACTTTTTTTACAGTGTAGGGCAAATGTTTGGATGAGGGTGACACTTTTCAAAAAACATTTTTTTACATCTGAAAATAGTGCTTTTTCGATTAAATTTGGCAGAAATAGACCCTTATATGTGCATCTTATGGTAATCTTATGGTAGGCAAATGGGCATGAGTTTTAGGCATTCTACTTTAAAATGCAACATTTCTTATAATGAAGTATGTTATCGACCACTATATTTTTATGTAGAAATGGATAATTTGTCTGGAGTAGTTTGGTCGTTAAGAGAAGCACCAATTTTACCAACTTTTCGCCTCTTTATTGTGGCTTCATCAGGGCTAATTGATGCAAAATGTAAGTTCTTACGTTTTCATTTATGTTTTACAGACAAGGATCAAAATTTGAAATTTGAAATTTTTCAGTTTGTGATGAATTTATGTAACCAAGAAGCGTAACATTGTTGTTTGTTGTTTATAAAAAAAATTGTCACCAAAAGGTATGTACAATATTGCTCTGTAATCATTTTTTTCCTCTCTTTAAATTGTCTGTAAAACATTAATGAAAACGTAAAAACTTACATTTTGCATCAATTAGCCCTGATGAAGCCACAATAAAGAGGCGAAACGTTGGTAAAATCGGTGCTTCCCTTAACGACCAAACTACTTCAGACAAATTATCCATTTCTACATTAAAATGCAACAATACCTTTCGTCGTCAAGGATACAGAACTATTGAAACTGAAAAAAAGACACCCGGGCCTCGATCATGGATCTTCTAAGGTGTGCTCTGGCGTGATCGATATTTTTTGATTTAACTTATGACAGAGAGAACTTGATCTCCATTCTTCATTTTTCGCGCAGCACTTCAAATCGCGTATCACAATCAGTGGAGCAAATTTTATAGACGGCTAATGTTAACCCTGCACTACTCTAGGGGTAAGCGTTAATGATAAAAATTGCGATAACGCGAGTGTTGAATTCGTGATTCCACACCAGAAATCGTCATATTTTACTGAAGCACTAGTAATTTTGATCCGAAATCAGAATGCGAAGATAATACTAAGAATATTTATTGAATTATCTTTCGGCTGATGTCTTCTCAAGTCTGTGCTATAAGTATTTCAAATCAAACTTTTCAAATGAAAAAATAACTGCCACCTGTAATAACTGCCAACTTCCCTTTACATGTATTTCTTATGGGGACACTTTTGACTCGACTGGGGTAGAACTGAGGACCATTAGTTACAATAAAAGTAGCCTATAATCTGTCCAAAGACGACATTTAGTAAAACTAAAACTTTCAAATATATGTTACATTTGGTTCTCGAGTTTTAAAAGAACATATTAACATATTTAAGTACATACATTCTACTTTATAAATAAGATAGCCTGCAAGTGAATACACTAACAGTGTGAACTAAGGATGGGTCGGTTCGGTTCTTCGGTTCTCGGTTCCACCGGTTCTTGAGCTTAGAACCGGAACCGGAACCGAGGCCAAAAATAATCGGTACCGAATTAATTGTCGCGAAAACCAGTTTGAAACCTACTCACACTCCGAAAGTGGAGGCTTCACATTAAAACCTGGTGAAATAGTGTACCTAGATGCTTCAAAGTCGCGAATTATTCTAATTCAGTCGTTAAAATGACTTTTCACAAAAATGTAATGAAGTATTCTTTTTCAAGCAGTATGTCTCTGAAAATGATTATTGATTACCTTATCTTACCATTGAGCAATGCAATGTAAGTGGTAAATTAAGAACCGGAACCGAGAATCGGTACCGAGAACCGAAGTTAAGAACCGAACCGGAACCGAAAAAAAGTGGAACCGACCCATCCCTAGTGTGAACCAGAAAATGTGTCGAGAACTCTACCTTTTATACGATTTATTTTAGATCTTTGGCGAAATTTTGCACCGTTAATTTTGTAACTAGCATTATATTAAAATTCTTTATTATGGTGCATGAGTCTGATACTAAATCACCCTCTATCACACATCCTACTGGTAGCTCTAGGGTATAGGGTAAATGTAGATTAGTAAAAAAAAACAGTGCGTGGGAACAACAACATTTTTTTCTCATCACATCAAGATGAAAGTTGCTTTTTTTCGTCGTCAAACTTTATTGTGTCGATATCCTCCTTTTTTCAATTTCGCGATCCTTTGGGAAGTACGAGACCGTTACTTCCACCCCTTCCGAGCCTTGAGAGGGAGTTGGCGGGGTGGTGGTGTGAGGAAATCGTCAGCCGGGGAGTGAGGCTCTCGACGGAGAGAGAGAGGATCATCTTTACGCCGGAATTTTTGGCGGGGGAGACTCGGGGAGAGGGAAGAGAAAAAAAAATGTCGGCCTTTACGGCGAGAGAAAAATAACCGCGTCGCTCTCAGGTGTTAGTCTCGTTGTTCCCTGTCATCCCCCGGATTTCTCCCCGGGAATCATAATTCAACCCTTTCCGCAGATGGAGATGCAAAGCAGTTTGGTGTTCCTCGACGTTTGCAGGCTCACGCGGCACAAATCACTGAAGTAGGACACCCCATTTAGAACCTGAGGGAATATATCCATGTTCACCACTAATTCGTATTTGGTCTGAGAACATCTAACTCTAGGTTTTTAGGTACTTTCGGGTGAGATACTTTTCCAGTCAAAAGAGAGAGAAGTATTTCTAAAAACTTTCCCAAAAATTCATCGCATTTGCAGTACTATGAAAATTTCTTCCCCGCTTCCACTACTTTTATCTTACGCGAATTAGGCCTCAGGCTGGTTATATCTCGTAATGGAAACGCATGTTTCGCCACAAATACGATTTTCGTATCAATGAATCAATTAGGTATATAGGTATACAAGTGAATTTAGTAATTTAAAGGCGTTTGAGATTGATTTTGTTCAATTGAACAAAGAATGCGACACATTTATCTGATAGATACATATCTTTATCAGTTCTAATTTTACATTCTATCAAGCCTAATCAATTCAACCCGCCTAATTATTGCAAGGAAACCACTAGTTTGTCCAAATGCACATGAAAAAAATACAAATTATATATAAGTACATTTGCGATTACTTAAATAAGTCAGATCGTCGTCTTCTAGATAATTATCACAGAAGAAATAAATGCCAATGCAATAATCATTTCCTGAGATTACACTGCAGTTATAGAACCGCTAAAATTATCCTTTAAACAAAAAAAGTGAAAACGACCCCTGAAGGAAATACAATAGGACAGCAATTCAAGACAAAAACACAAAAAAAAGGGGTACGCAAATATGAAAGGTTAGGTACTTTATAATAAATGCTAGATTTAGTAAAGAAAAAAATACTTCAATTAGCGCGTGAGCAATGGCATGGATAAAATGAAAACAAATATCATATCTGGAAGTAAGTTAAGAGTATATTACTAAAACGGCCATATGAGAGTAAAAAGTAGGAGCTTGGGTACTGGATCTTCATTCAAGATTGGGGAAATTGATCATTGTAAAATTTTTGTATGCGAATATTAAAGGAAATTGTGAAGGAGAAAGCAATGTGTGCGTTTGAAAATGCAGCGGCACAAAAAATGGATCGGTTGATGATAGAAGTCGGAGAACACTGAAGAGCGTGATAAAAAACGACATGATATTTGAAAAAAATATAGGCATCTTTTTGGTGGAGTTCAAGCGTAAAATAATAAACAAGGGCTGAACCAATAGAGGCAGAATATGACACAGTACCGAAGAAAACTGGAGCAGTAAGTAAAAGGAAATAAATAAAGGCAAGAAGGAAGGAAGAACGAGAATAAAACACTTGAAAAGGCAAATACAAATGATGAGAGGAACAACCGAAACATTTGAGGAGTTAAAAAAAGAGTAGGAAATGAAATATTGAGTGAAGACTTTTGCTAACGAGAAATATATATAAGTATTCGCTTGTAAATTGCATAGAGAGATACCTATTTAATTCGCATTAATTTTTACTGATCTTAGTCACAAATCCTCCTAACGGAGTACCGTGAAAGCAGCCTTGCAAATGTAGGGCTTAATGTGATTAATGATGCTGATGTTAACGACCAGAGTTTCGAAATTATTTCATCCGTTCCAAATTATTACAAATATGTTCCGATATTTATGAAAAATATTTATCTGGTCTAAATAGCAACTATCATGATTAGAAATTTTCCGACGATGTTAATAAAGTACGTAAACTATTTTTATAGAAAGAAGGAGAAAAACGTAGATTGAAGACTGTCTAAATGTGATTATGGGAAAGAATGGCGCGGATAAGTTGCCTGTGAACGAGTTTTAGAAGTGGAAATTAGAAATGGAAATTGGAATAAGAAAATTGGAAACAAGGATACAAGATGTATTTTGACGCAAAGAATATTGTGACAAAGAAAATGCTGGGTAGGAATCATAGATGAAAAGACGACTAGAAAAATAAGAGGAGGCTAAAGGCCGATTTACGCGGCGAATGATCAGGCGCATGACGTTCATACGTCGTGTAAAATGTAAAATTCCTCTCATGAAAAATAATGCACATGAACATGCGGTCAAAGTTAAGAGCATGTTCTAAATATGATCGCATGTTACGAGCGCACGACGTCTGTCTTTGTTTTTGGACCGGGTGTATGAGACTCAAATAAATGCAGGACGAATAAAATTACCTGTATTTTTCGTACTTATCAAATACATTAGCGTGCTCAGAATATAATCGTGTATTAGTCTTATTATATTCGTTGTCATGCCCCTGGCGAAGATTTTCAATTAATCATATTTTGGGTAAAGTCAGATATGTCTAGGTAGGTATTAAGGATTTTAGGTGCATCGACAACTATAGGTCATTTCCTTTGCGGCTATGTTCCTGTCAGACGTTTGGGTAACACGATACGGTTTCCCACACGCAACACTGTATTATGCCATCACAATCATACACCTAGTATTATATGGCTGAAAGTATATTGGCCTCTTTTAAAAACCTTATAAGTACAGAAACTTTCTCGGGCTCGTCACCAAGGAATATCCCTCAGATTGACATTCATGTTATATTTCATGCGTATATTTTCATTTGCTTTACATTCAAGTAGGAGAGGTTTGACTGAGGCCGGACATCTACACTCGTCACAGATAGGTGGTTCTTTCTCCACTGAGAATAAGTAGGAGTGGGAATACACGGTATGCCCGATTCTGAGGCAGGCAATTACAACTTCTTCCCTTATTATAATACATTAAGTATTCCTGTGACAAGTATAAAGTAATTAAATATTAGATAATATCATGAAAACTAGAACAGAAAAACATGAATTAATCTAATTCCGATGGCACTTTACCGTTGACTCACATGCTATTTATGAGGATTTCACTTTACTGTTGTTTGCTCTCACAACTACCATGAACTGAGAACAATGAAAACAAATATCTCGTATATAGCCTTCAAATAGTTCAAATTCTTAATCTAATAGATACTCCCAAACACTTCGGGCATAACTGAACTCATGAATCCTTATTGAGTAATCAGGAAACAGTACGATCATGGATTACGATTCATCCGTAACTAAAAATCTTAGCGTGACAGCTAGCTGGAAACGAATTGTAAAATATCAATATAATAATCAACATGTGATTCAAAGGGTGAACAAGGTACTCATGTCACAGAAATTGCTCCTCTCACCGTTCCGGGTGAGATACTCATAACGCTGACACGCATAAGCCATGTAATTACTTTTTTAAATGAGACTAACCTAATAAGTAAAATCTAATATATTTTCATATATTTTGGCTTTTAATACTGCCCTTTTTTCTCCAAATTTATATTTACGCATATTTATTGATATAAATTAGATTGTGCATGGTGCAAAATGGCCATAGTTGTGGATACACCCTATAAATCTAAACCTACCTACCTCACCGTTCCGATTTTTATGCTCAGACCTGGAGATTTAATATAGTATGAATTTGCTCCAGCTTCTTCCTTAAAAAAATTACGATAGGTCCCACAGTTCTTTAATAACAGTTCATTTTTGAATCAGACTCAGCATACTTCGACTTGCATTTCCCTTCTCTAACTGTCCCCCTCTAGCCAAATCCAACAAAATTGTGGCTGTCACCACTGCAATGGACACTGAAGCAATGAATGCGAAAATTAAACCATACCGGTCCATCATTAATAGCACCTTACTTAAGATTAACTTGAACCTCATTCTGTACAAAGCTGTATTTCGTGGACATCATAATAGCTAATTACATGCACTCAATGCCTTAATTCATCAATAACGGGCATCAGTTGACGAAAACAAAACATTCCGTCCATCGAAACAGCTTCTTAGGACGGAAATTTTCCGTGAATCGATATGTACTATCGATAATTTTACCACTTCTCATCCTTTCAGCGCGGAAAATTCATGGAATTAATTCGCATGGTCATTCTTCGCGTAAAAAACCCTTAATTGGATGTTATTTCAGGTCATCACTTAAATTCATTTGCGTATTAATATATGAATGATTTTACGCATGATAATTCGTGTAAAACGGTTTTAAGAAGTTACTGGGGATATCCTGGGAATATCTAATATCCATCCACTAATAGTAAATACCTACCTATTGCTCAATAACAGGGTTAAATACACGTATCTTTATTAATAAATCATGCCTTCAATGTAGAATCATATTTTTTGAATTTGCGACATGGATTTGTCAACTGTTGTCCATTCTATCAATAACAAAAAATTGAGTTTATACGGTGTTACGTTCACACGCACGAGAAATAAATGCGCGACTCAAAATAGAATTATTTGTACGGGGAAGAAGACACGTGAACAAAAGTAGTCCTTCTGATTGGACGAACAATTCGACGGAAATAGTCGGCCTCGTCATGTGCAGTTGTACCAAATCCTCTCCCCTCTTAAAACCCCGATTCGTTCACCCACCTCTCCAAAAATCCTAATCTGTTCCACGAGCGGGAATATTTCTTCCGCGCGTATAATCTCGCATCCGATATCTCGCTACCCCCTCTCTCTCTCTATCTCTTTCACTCTCGGACGGATAAATACATTTTTATTCCCTTCCGCCATCGCGTACAATAAAATAACGTCGGGGCATGGATAGAGGGGGCGTTGTAGGAGGTTGGGGAGTGGGAGGCGGGTGGGGAGAGAGAATACCCATCAATCACGGGATCGATTGTTTGGTATCTCGCCCTTTCCAACCCCTTTTTCCCCCTCCCCATCTCTTTTCCGCTTCCACATCTCGCGGACCATGTTACGCTTTTCCCCCTTCTGTTGTTTTACGATCGCGAGCCCGATACCAGTTTCCCGCTCGGCAAAAATTCGTCCCGAAAACAAACTGATTAGTTCGACGGCGTCTTCGATTCCTACCCTTCGTTTCAAAATTATTTGCATCCCATCGTTTGATGCAAAATATGGGCCGCTTTTTCAAGAAAATTGTGCAAAAAGCCCAACAATCTGGGCGGAATCAAAGTGATATTTATTTTTTTAAGATCTCGAGGACGATGCGACGGAGAAAGATGCATTCTTTCCGGTTTGTTGATGGGTGGATTTACTACGCGACAGAAAATTTTGTAAAATGATTATCACAATCCGATCTTTCAGTAATTAACGAAATACCATACTAAGATGCACCTTATATTGACCATTAAGTAAGTATACACGATTTTGAAGTCCTGTAAAATAAATATTGAATGTACTTGGTAAAAAGTCAGATGATGGGTTGAAATATATCCGAAATATTCAATAATTTGATTTTGCATTCATTCTTCATAAAGCTAAATGTTAACGATATTAAAATTAACGTGCGTATCATGATAATTTAGGAGCCACATAACTTGAAAATCGGAAAAATGGGAGCATGAAAGCTGAAACATTAAACGAGAAGAACACTTTACTTTTATTAGTACGAAGTAGAATATTAGATTTGTAACTACATGGAATTAAAGCATATTCTAGGACGGAGAAGATATATGGTCATTTCTGTGGCAAATTGCTCCGGTGCACTTTTCACTTAGTATAATTATAGGGTAACGCCATCACAACTAAATTAATTCCTGTAAGTGGAATTGATTTCCAGCCTATTTACCTATTATCATTACCAAGGCTTGTTTTCCAATACTAATGGTACTGAGTGGAATCATTCCTCGACTTCTCAGCACTAGTCATTAAAATCCGTTCTATACCTTCAATTAGTTATTATAACGAGAGAATATATAATTCCGGAAGCGTTTTTGCATTAAAAATTAGTATGTGAAGAAATAGTTCTAAAATCCACGTTTTTACATTACACTTTTGAAAAACTAGTCAGGTTATTTTTGACGGTGAACTATTAGAGATGAATTATTCTCTCAAGAAAGTCATTGTACATGTACCTGAATGAATATTCTAGTTGAATGAGCTACGTCAAGTTGAATCACCTATCTGTAATTGAATCATTGTTGATATTTTCGGCAAATAATTTGATTTAACATGTGTAAGTCCCTGGGGAAGATAGACCTTACAAGTATTAGTTCGTATTGCGTATTAAGATAACTATCAACCAGTTAATCACGCGAATTTGGTTGAGTTCTACAGATAAAAAGACTATTTATAGATAAAACATTTGAGACCTCTGGAAAGTACCCCAAAATTGTACCCAGTACGTAGCCACGCTAAATTGGTTAACTGAAAGGTAAACATTTTTACCATCAATGGTATTTTGCCGTCGGTGTTGATGTAAGTTATATATTAAGCTGAAATAAACGTGGAATAACGGTAGCGGTTTTCATGTCCCTATACACAGGCAAAAAGTAGTTGCTAGGTAAGAGTAGACTTAGAGTAAACTAAGTTGTCCAACTTAGAGTAAAAGACTGTCAACCTTCCACTTCTCCTTCTTTTAAAAATAATATTCTATGGCCATAAGTCCTTGCTTACACGCGATTTTGAAGTTACTCGATAATACGAAATCTGCCGCTTCAACAAACCATATCTTTTTCTATCTAAGTACTCAGACGTGCGACTAAACGTGCATTTGTAATCGTATTTTCACATAAGCCAATATAGAGAGCTGATTAAGGAAATCATCATCTACTTCTCTATTAAAATACTCTATCACATGTACGTCATGTCCTTTCCCAAGTGTAATCGTGCGCTTCTATATTTTTGGCATATTGCTCACGGAGCCCATTCCCTTGGTTTTAATTAAAGTAAAAGAAAAAACCTATAATGGGGGATGGACGTTATCTTTGTGTTCACCGAATAACATTACCATCATTTAAACTTGACTTCATGAAAAATTTGGCTTAGAATTTGATGGACAGTCGAGTAGTGTTGGTTGGTTGGTTATTCAGTGGAGGTGATGAGATGAGAGAGATGACAGATGAAGTCATTTGCGCCATTTAGAATAGGTTGGTGATTGGGTAACGGCAGGAGTTTTCAGGGGAAGGAGGAAGGGTGGAGAGAAACTCGGTTAGCCTTAGCCTAGCCGTCGGTTAACGAAAGATGCCAAGGGGACCGCAGCTTAACGTCCCATTCGACAGACGGAGTACTGAACTTGAAATGCCCTCCACAAGGCACTCAAGTGGGGAACCGATTTTCCACTGAAAAATCCACCACTTCCAGGAATCGAACCCGGGCCCTCGGGATGGGAGGCCAGTACTCATGCCACCACACCAATTCGATCCCCCTCGAGTAGAGTTCTTTTCTTTTCTCTCTCTTCGATTCATTCCGATCTCTATTTCTATATGAACCATTCTTTGCATTGGAAGCAATGTCGGAGATAACACATCATTTTCAATTGTATAGACGCCATTACTTACATTCTTGACAGTAACTTCCTACTGACAGGAGTAAGCGTTGGCAGTATTCTGACATAAAAGCACTTGTAAGTCGGTAATTACATATGAAGGTTGGATCTAAAACTTTTGCGGAGTTTATCACCGGTGATAACTGTTTTCCGGTGTTTCTTCGAGTTAAAGTGCGTCTTGGCGACAAAGTCTCTCCAGCCATCCTGCTGGCGTCACTTCCGATCAGAGCCAGAGGTGATGCAACGTCAGTCACAAGTCAGATTCGAGAAACTGTTGTCACCAAGAGACACCCGAGGAACAGGCCCAAGCGATACAGGTGGCAGCCCGGGGCGCCACGAAGGAAGGGCTGCCATTGGAGGGGAAAAGCTTTTTTTTATTCGAGGATTGAGAACTTACTTCATGACCAACAAGCTAATCTACTTTTTTTTGACTACTTAATTTTAACTACTACGTTTAATCACTGAATATATGTGCGGGGGAGGGAGGGGGCTGAGTACTCTCTCGCCCGGGTAAATATCATGTTTTAAGTCGGGCCTGCGGAGGAATGCCTGAAGTTATCATCAATTACAAATGAGGCTAGCAAAAACCGGTATTTAGCATTGGTATTTTCATCGAGTTATTATTATTAGTATTATACCGGTGACGGGAGCATCTGATAGAAAATAAATTTTGCCCAATATTCTTATCAACCAAAATATTGATAAGTATCCTATTTGATATTCAGGTCCGCATACTTCTCACCCTCCATAATTCCTGTCAAACTACCGTTCCTCTTCTCTATCTGAACTGCTAGCTAAATTGCTGTACATGCATTCTAATTTGATAATTATCATAAGCATTCATTTGTAGATTTTCCGAATCCCATTTCTACGAAGCTAATGCTGAGTCTCCAGAAAGTCAAGCACTCCAAGCGTTTAAAAAGGTGGATCAGAATTTAGAGCAGTAATTGATGTTTTCTTGAATATTTTCCGCCAAGGAGCTTTAATAAATCGCAGTGCACTTAGAATAACAAGGTACGATATGGAGGAAATCATGCACGCGAAATGTTCGCAGAGCAAACGGGAATGCATTATGCATGTCTCCGATGCAAAATCCCGAGAAAAATGAGGTCACGATTTATTTCCTATATGCATACTGTTAAAAGTGAATTCTTAATATTTCCCTAGCAAAGGAATGGAGTACTCAGGAAATCCCATTTTTCTCCAGAGGTAGCTAGCTATGTAAAAAAAGTAATTCTTCGTCTTGGGCTAAGTTGAATATGATACTCCTCGAAAAAATTGAAGGATTAAAATATTCAACGCCAAAAATTAAGTGATTAAAATACTCAACGTTAAAAATTAAGCGTCATGATAACCACTGAGTAAAATGGATTAATGAGTTTTTCTTCTGCATGTTGGTTGAACGCAAGTATAACTGCTCGCTTTCGGCTCATTTCGGTGCATAGCAGCACAGAAGGAATATCTAAGGCACTAAAACTCCCGTAAAATATAAAATTAGACAAATGCTTGGTGAATATTGTATGAAACGTTAGTGTCATGATGCATTGGGCGTGATGTAGTAACATAAATCAATGAACACAGTTTTAAATGAAAGCTAATTAAAGGAAAAATACAAAAAATATATACTTTCTGTGGATTAAAACATTTATTATGAGGTTTGAAGCCTTATCAATATATTTAAATATACATTAATAATTGTGTACAGAAATTACATACAGAGGGTTCTTATTAAAATAATGAAATCGACTAGAGGTTCAGAAGAGCATCTTACTTACTCTCATCTCTTGTTTTCAAGTATCTTTCCGCGCTAATAGATAGGTAGATAGATAGATAAGCGTCTTTAATAGGACCGGGAGGAAAGGTGCAAGGTTAGGAATGAAAGAAAAAAGAGAGGAGAGAAACCCAGCGTCGGCGCCAAGGGGATTTCGAATTAACGTCCCATCCGACGGACTGTAGACATTCAAAAGTTCCCCAAAAACTCTCACATAGGGGCCGGATGACAGATGAAAAATATTTTACCCGGGCTCTTCCGGTGAGGGATTACTACTCTACCCCTAAACCAACTCGGCCCCCTTTAACTTTCTAAGAAAACTATTTATTCTCATCCACATACCGTGTGAGGCAGAAAAATGACATCCTTAATGCTTTGAGACTCGCGTTACTATTTTTTTAAGAATTCGGAAACGTTGACATATTTGCGAAACGAAATTTTTTTCTTCAAATGTATGTTCACAATACTGTAGAATCATGTTTTCCCAAACCACTCATAAAAAACATGGGGTTTTCTTGTGGCACATGATAATTTGATGGTGCCACGAGATAACTTAATCCGTCACCATACCCGCGTTACTATTTTTGTAAGATTTCGGCAACGTTGAAATATTTGCGTAACGAAATTTTTTTCTTCACATGTATGTTCACAATACTGCAATATCATGTTCTCCCAAACAACTCATAAAAAATGGGGTTTTCTTGCGGCACATGCTAATTTGATGGTGCCACTAGATACTTAATCCATCACCATACCCTCATCAATTAAGCGAGAAACTAATAAGATATATCACCGTGGATAGGTACTGGATGCAATAATAAAATCTGTTAATACATTCGACATTACAAATGGATTACGGCGGGGGTAATACGTTGAGAAGGGTACTCCATACTAACTGATAGGATACCTTGCCCTTATCTCTTCTTTCAGCAGGAGTTTCGTATACGCCCTCAAGTATAACCATTACGTGCGCTGAAGCGCTAATCACGGCCGTGTCTCTAGCCGCGTCACGTTGTTCGTATTGCGACCGCATGACGGATGGAGAGGGTTCAAAACTCTCTTTCCCTGTCGCTTCCTCCCATTGACACGAGCACGGCAGATAATCCCCTCGCGTACTTGATAGCTCAACACGACATCTATCCGCGGCGAGATTGCTCAGCTGCGGTAGACGTGGGAATTAAGTGCTATTTCTCTCCTCAGAGGTATCACCGAACGCGCCACACAGTCCCTTTAGAAAACCTTAACGTTTTGACTGACGAACGAAAATAATTTTGCAAACCTTTAGAGCAGACTGTTTCGAGTTTCCGTTTTAAATAACGAATAACCAAAAGTTTATATACCTTTCCAGCAACAATTAACATTTATAACTCCTGAATACATCGAAAATTTTAAAATACAGTGCACAAAGAAGTGTAGGGGCAGTAAGAAGAAAATCAAAAGTACCCAAACGTACCCAGATGAGAAATCATCATTGCAGGACTAAAACTACATTCACGACGTAGTATGCTTATAGGAAGTGGATTTAACTAAGTACATACCTTACTTGATACCTCCTCGTCTTTCAGTTTACGACGCTATAAAGTCTTGTCCCAGCTTACTTGTAAGTTGCTTTGGTTATGACACCTAGCTAAATTTATGAGTTTCACTATCTGAAAGTAATTAAAACATAACACTTTCAAAATATTAATACATAGATATCCACTAAATAAAATCTAACCTTATCAGTTGGGTAGACTCAGATTGTGATTTAATGAGTAAAAGGTATGATGACTCGTATGTTACTCAGAAGAATATCTTACTCCAACTCTCCTTCATCCAAACACATGTATACCAAGTCATCCAACTCGCCTACCATTAAAATATTAACTAAAGTATTATTTCGAGAATGGAATACCTTATACTTAACTTTCATTTGTATATTGTTAAAATAAATTCTTTTGTGTTTATACGATGATAAATTGTTGGCGTCGTAAAGGATAAAACGTTATCTATGCAGCTTATCCTTAACATTCCCTAAAACGTTCTCTGTAAATCGATTCAAGGACACCACAAAATGGAATAAAAACACTGCAGCAGGTTCCATACCAAATTAAAATGAATCGATATTCAGTGGCGGTTCTACTCCTTACGAATAACTTCACAAACAGTCGACGCTGCCTTGAATTGAAAAATCACATCGCAACTTTCACAGTATCCGGACAGATTCACAGAAACGAGTGGACATCTTAATCCACATTGTGGTTTAATGTCTTATAAATGTTTATCTTTACGGA
Organism: Platycnemis pennipes; assembly: GCA_933228895.1. Lineage (NCBI taxonomy): Eukaryota > Metazoa > Arthropoda > Insecta > Odonata > Platycnemididae > Platycnemis > Platycnemis pennipes. The sequence goes on along the minus strand of OW121857.1, from coordinate 65,835,936 downwards.
ACTTAATTGAAGATTATCCATGATGGCAATATTTTCACTGCTATGAAAAAAATGATGCCTTATTTCGACTCCAAAGGCTTCTCATGAAAAAAATACTCATTGTAGGTTTCAAGTCATTGAAGGTTTCAGATGGACTTTGTTTTTTACATGTGCTGGAGATTTTGATTTGCAGAAATATGAAGCAATCTCACCCAGAATTGGCATAATTTATTTTGTTAATCGATCGTTCGATGAAAACTAATCTGTATATAATCAATGCTTGAGGCATTACGTGTGAATCACTGTTATAAATATATTGTTAAACAAATTACGGATGCTTGCAGCAAGCTTCCCATCAGCAGTTAAATATTAGCTTATTGCTAACCCCAATGAAAACATATATCCAATCAGCAGTTAAATATTAGCTTATTGCTAACCCTAATGAAAACATATATATCTCCGTTGGAGTTCACATGAGCAATCTAGTAAATTATTTATGAGGAACTTACATGCAAATAAGATGCTAATACCCAAAGCGGTGGAGGATCTTCGATATTATTCCTTTTCCATCCCACACTTGTACAAGGACGGCGTTAATCCCTAGGCACATTACGACCTCATTTGAATAGAATTTCGAGCGAAGATAACATTTGCGCTCCGCCGTTAAAAACGGTGCTGTTATCCCTCCATATCCCCGTTCATCCTTACTTCTCCATTGACATCGTTCGCGAGGGCCATCTCTGTGTGCGAACAAAACCGTGGGCAGTCGAAATTGAGCCGACGATCCTACACCATGGGTCTTTTGTTACGTCAAATCCTTAGCGAGGAAATGGTTAAAAATATAAAAAAATATTGATTTTTTTTTTCAATCTCGGACATATCGTGTTCTTGTTGCCTTCGGAACCTACCGTCCGATCGGCCCACGTAGCTGAAACATATCAAAAAAAGGTCGGGGTCAGTAAGGGAGATATTTTTGCCGCGCTGATTCGAGATCTCGGCATTATTATTTTCTTTCTGGGCACCTGGGTGGGCGGGGGATGGAGGAGGTGGATGGTTGGGTACCGCCCACACCCTCTCCCGTATTGTGCCTCGCGAGAGACTGATGGGCCTTCGGCGCGAATTTATCAGACTCCATCGTCCCGTGAAAACTGAAATCGTTCGACCGAAAGGAGATATTTTTCTTTCGAGAGAATAAAATGGCAACGGGAATAATTAGTCTTTTTTAAAAAAAAAAAGGATTTTGTTCTTCCCTCCTACATCTGGCTCCAACCAGCAACCTTAACACTGAGTCATCGGCCCGTGGTTTTCGATACGACTCTCAATCATTATCGATCGTTACTCATTTTTCATTTCTTCTCATAGGGAAATATTCGCTTACGCGTAGGTATATATGTACTATAATAGTAATTGGTCAAAATTGTGCTCAACCCGAGAATTGGGCCGGTTGTTGATATACGCGTTTGAAATCCACACGACGGGGATCGGGTAGATGCATTGGCTGGAGCACAGGTGTCCCATTCCCAAGGTCTCAGTTTCGAATCCCGGCAGTGGTAGTGATTTTTCATCGGTACAGCAGCCCCAACTTGGGTGGATAGAGGGATACACTTCGAGTGCAGTACTTCGTCCATCGGATGGGACGTAAACGATGGACTCCTTGGCGCCTTTCGTTAAGAGCAGGTTAATACCGACTCCGGATTCCTTTCCACCCATCCTTCGTAGCGTGAGAAATTTCTCTCTCGACCACATTACTCTCTTGTACTTAAAATGGTGCTAAAATTGTGGCGGTTTTATTATCTATTGGTCTCCTACACCGAGTAACTCAGCCTAAACCTTCGTTAGCTGCTACGTGATTTCCTGTAGGTTTATGAATAAAAACGCTTAATGCGCTGTGAATGCTGCCAACTATTTAATGTTAAGTTTTATATCACAGTAAAAGCACAATTATAGAATACAAAATCACTAGAGGTTGAAATGAAAAGCTTACCCAATCGGATACTTCAAGAGACAATCTATATTTATAGGGTATGTGTGTACAATAGCAGGTCGGGACTATCCACAAACCTATCGGTAGTATTCAAATAATTATATTGGACGTACTTAAGTTATTTGTATGGTAATTAGCAAGAAATGTAAATTTTATATGGACTTTCTTATCAGAAAAGAATTCGAATAGCCTTATTTACCTCTAGATTTTATAGATTGAAGCGATCAAATACCTTAACATCTGCTTCAGAGCTACGTTATCTAGATGGTCTACCAACTTCTTCATCTACATCTACATCTATACGATACCCTGCAAGCCACCGCGAGGGTGTGTGACAGGGGGTGAAGATCACCAGGCATGCACTACTATCATGCAAACCAGCAACTATATTGTCTCATGCAACTTGATTGTTAGTGTCTACAGTATTTAAGGGGTAAGACATGCATCATGCACTACATAATACTCTAGAATATTTCCCCTACCTATCCCTTTCCTATGCTGCCTATTCTGTTCTCTTATAGTACGGGGGAAAATGCCATTTTGAATCTATCGGTACGACAATCTATCTCTCTAATCTTATTTATCTGGTCGAATTTAGCATAATACACTGGTGTTTTTAATATGTGCCTAACATCTTCAGTAAAGCTATCCGATTGAAATTTCTCTAATAGATTTAATCTGAACTTTAACCCACGCTCTGATAATGATTCCCACCCTAATTCTTGTATTAATTCTGATACACTACTCAACCTATCGTAACAACCTAGCTGCTCTACGCTGCACACTGTCTAGTTCTCTCATCAAACCTAATTCATTATGATCCCATACACTGGCTGCATACTCAAGGTGGGGCCTAACTAGTGAAAAGTAGCATCGCTCTTTTGTCTTCGGTAACAACTAATTGACCATACCAAACATGAAGAGTGCGCAGTGAGCAGGAATACATAAACTTTCCAAGGCTTTCGACTTTTTGCTGTGAACAGGGAATGGCGTGCGGTATCTGTGATTAGACGGTTGGAAACATTGTCACGCAGCCGGATGCAGTCTGCCGTCATACTTTCTTTTGACCCCAGAGGTGAAGTAACTGCGTAGGCATTTGTAGACCCACGAAAGGAAAACTGGTTGGACAATAGAGGGGTGGAATGGTGGGGGAGAGTAGCATTTTACCTGAAAGTTTTTTTTTTCACTAAATACTTCTATTGAAAAAGAGAATTTCTTTTTTATTCAATTCTTTCCGAAACTTGTTAATTTTAAGATGCATTTGCTCTGTCTAAAAAAAACACTCGTAGCATTTAAGTTATTATAGCGTAATAGAATTAACGTAGCAACAATAAGTATCAGGTTCATTTTCAAATGATATTGTTGGTGCTGGCATCGATAAATGAATCGGATACACTGAGAAAATTACAAATAAAACGAAGAAAATAATATAGAAACAAGAATAGTTATTCAGTTGCTATTAGTCAAGTCAAGATTTCAATTCCAAACTTTGGGTAAAAAATTCCAACTAATCTTTATTCAATACCTTAACTTATATGCAAAGCACTACTTAAAACACTACTCTTTATTCTACTTTGGCTATGTACTTGACGCTTATGATACCCTAAGGGCAATACTATTGCGTGAAAAAAGGTATTTCATTTAAATATGAATGTAAACTTGATTGAGGCACTGATATTTTTAAAGTTATTCGAAAAATGTTTTTTTTGTATGCTTTACGAAAAACCCTTTTACATATTTATTTACACGTTTAAACGTTCATTTTCTCAGAAAATAATCCCCGTAATCGGTAGTGACGATCCTGCAGATGCGTGGGTTCATAATTGATATATAAAAATGAAGATAACGCTCTCAATCACAATGTTATGACGGGTAGGTATTATAAATTGAGAGTGTAAAATTTTGAGTCCAGCTCATAGCAAAGATATCAAAAAGGTCAACTGGGATTAGGTTAAGAGAAGGAAATGCTACTTTAAGAGAAGACCTAGTAATACCAAGTTGCCGAAAGATCTTAATGTGAAATTGGTCCATTTAATGATGATACATGAAATGCACGGGGAACGGAGAGAAAATGTTTCAGCTACTTCGGTTATATTTGCGAGTGATCAGGTACTTACTGACGTTTATTGTATCAGACGGAAGCATATGGCAAAAATTTCCGTTACAAACTTTTTACATGATTCATATGCTTTCCGTTACCAACATTCATCCTGTTGTGATACAAGCATCTTATTTTATGATTTTATTGTGAAAGTAAGCGGATGAGTTATCACAAGCCATATGATATTCCCTTCCCTCCCTCTGAGACTCTGAATGGATCTTCCCAAACATTGCCGGCAGCCACTTAGCATTAGGGGCGGAGCAGGCATTGTTATTCCACTCTTTTCCCAACCCGCCTTCACTGTATACACACCCTACTTCCCGCCCAGGCCAAGCCAAGCCATACTCCAACCCCCATACGGAGTCGGAAGCCTTTAAAGTGCCAACGCTTTCCTCCTCACTGTTCACGGCCTTCACAGAGCACTCCCGCAAGACGGTCAGCACCGCAGAAGACTGAGGAGCTGTCCGATTCTATTTATTTTATACATAAACGATTTGGGTACCGTAGTTAGTAGTAAGCTTAGACTTTTTGCAGACGATGCGGTAGTGTATAGGGGTATATCAAAAGAAGAAGAGAGAAAATCGCTTAGCAAGGATTAAGATGCAATTCAAGAGTGGTGCGACAAATGGCAGGTAGAACTTAACCTTAAACAGTGTGTAGCTATCAATTTTTGGAGAAGCAATGCCTCGATAGAGCGTACCTATAAAACTAGTAACACGATGATCGAAAACGTTGAAACCATAAGATATTTAGGTGCAACAATCACTAAGGATTTATCGTGGGGAAGACAAGGGAAATATGCGGCCGAGCTAAGAGAAAGTTAGGATTTATAAAAAGAGTACTAGGGAAATGTGATGAGAAGACAAAAGAGAAATGCTATTTTTCACTAGTTAGGCCCCACCTTGAGTATACAGCCAGTGTCTGGGATCCTAATGAATTAGGGTTGATCAGAGAACTAGACAGTGTGCAGCGTAGAGCAGCTAGATTCGTTAAAAGGTGTTATGATAGGTTGAGTAGCGTTTTAGAGCGTAGGTTAAAGTACATATTGAATCTATTAGAGAAATTTCAATCGGATAGCTTTACTGAAGATGTTAGGCACATATTAAAAACACCAGCGTATTATGCTAAATTCGACCAGATAAATAAGATTAGAGAGATAGATTGTCGTGCCGATAGATTCAAAATGGCATTTTTCCCCGGTACTATAAGAGAACAGAATAGGCAGCATAGCAAAGGGATAGGTAGGAGAAATATTTTAGAGTAGTCTGTAGTGCATGATGCATGTATTTACCCCTTAAATACTATAGATACTAACAATCTAGGTGCATGAGACACTATAGTTGCTTGTTTGCATGTTAGTAGTGCATGCTTGGTGATCTTCACCCCTGCCACACACCCTCGCGGTGGCTTGCAGGGTATCGTGTAGATGTAGATGACTGTGTTATTACTTCTCGATTATCATAAAATGAGATCAGTTGCTATTAGTGAAGTCATGACTTCAATTCCAAGCTTTAGAGTAAAAAATTTCAACTAATATTTCTTCAATACCTTAACTTATATTCAAAGCACTACGTAAAATACTACTCTTTCTTCTACTTTGGCTAAATACTTGACGCTTATGATACCCTAGGGGCAATATTCTTGCGTACAAAAAGGTATTTCATTTAAATATTAATGTAAACGTTAGGCACTGTTATTTTTCAAATTATTCGAAAAATGTATTTTTTTTGTGTTTTACGAAAAAATTCCAACCAATCTTTCTTCAATACCCTTCCCTCCCTCTGATCATCACAGATTATCCACCTCACAATGTGGAGGTGGATAATCTGTGATGGAATCTTAAAATACGTAGTAATCGTAGCAGTACCATACATGGTTTTGTAGGCACTCCAAAAGTCTAGGATATATCGCACCGTCCAACCTAAGTTCTTAATATCGGGAAAAACACAACATTAATACCCTAGGTGGGATTCGAACCCGAGTCCTTTGAGTAGCCAGAATAGCACGTTACTAACTTGTCTAATTAGGCCAGCTAAAATGCGTTTCATTGGTTAATAGTTGGTCAGGGACCAAACAAGATTGATATTGGTAGAAGAATTATGAGTTGAATTAGGTTTTAAGGAGCCCAGAACACTAAGGTACCACATCACCATCAAACCTTAATTAATACCAGTCTTGAAGCGCAAACTTATGAAAAATTCAGCACTCTTGCCCGAGATGGGACTCGATCTTGCAGCCTTTGAGTCGTCAGACTGGTTGGTAATGGTTTGAGCGAATATTTCCCCCGATCTGCCATCTCCTTCAGCATTTTTCAACTAATTATTGGAAGTGCCACTTGTAATTGCTTTTTTACTTCAAATAGGGATTGAGTGGACAAAACTTACTCAAAGAGCCGTTTTTCACATTTGTAACGGATTATAAAACAATATGATACGATGAAATAACAAGAGCGTGTAAGTATGAGACTGTTTATGCACACATTCCTCCTATCATGCTGCAATTATCTCTACAAAGCTAACGTAAAAAAATGATCACGTTTATTACGCAAAATTATACTCGCAACTGAAAATTTCACCTTGAGAATCGACCTCAGAGCTTAATAAGGCTACTTCGCCTTAGGTTGGTTGGTTGGTTATTTAGGGGAGGCGACCGACAGCTGAGGTCATTTGCGCCATATAGGATAGATGGGTAATGATAGGAGTTTTTAAGGAACGGAGGAAGGGTGGAGAGAAACCTGGCGTCGGCATTAGCCTACTCTTAACGAAAGGCGCCAAGGGGACACCGGCTTAACGTCCCATCCGACGGACGGAATACTGTACTTGAAATTCCCTCCACTCAGCACTAAAGTGGGGACCGATTTTCCACTGAAAAATCCGCCACTGCCGGGAATCGAACCCGGGCCCTCGGGATGGGAGGCCAGTACTCTAGCCACCACACCAACCCGATCCCCTTCGCCTTAGGAACGCAAGACAAATAATTATTCTCACATGACCTGAGAGATAACTTGCGGAGAGAGGTGGCCAGATGAGAAAGAATACAACACAACTTAACATTCCTACTAAATTAAATAGCAATTCTTCCATCTCCAGAATTGCGAAATACAAATAAATATTTATCTAGGCATGTTTTTCTCTGCACGGAAAAGAAGAACCATGACATAATTTGAAAATTTTCTGTCTCATGATTAAAATAAGCTTGTACAACATGCACCAATACAACTGTATGGAATGTATTTTTTTGAAGCAAAATGATTGGACAGTATTTAGTTTCAAATTGCCTTCGATTTTGTGTATTATAGCCAACAAGGAATGATAAAATATTACAAATTACATACTAATACCTCAAAAGTAATGAAATTCTAGATTGGTTTCCGCGTGACGGTTGTTTGAATATCCGAGTCAACACAAAATATTTAATTTCAATTTTGGGTCAGTGCTTCAAAAAAACTTCAATGCCAGCTCGAATAGTCGAAGTAGAGGTCTGTGAGAAAAGTACTTATTCTTATTTTAATGCATTGAAGCAGGAGAAGTTAATAAACGTATACTGGGTGAGTAAAAAACAGTTGCACTTTTCCAAAATTGTATTTAAAAAATTATAAAATTACACTACTCGTGTTTCGGCTTACTAAGCCATCATCTGGTGTACACTCACACCTGATGGCTTAGTAAGCCAAAACACGTGTAGTATAAATTCATAAATTTTTAAATACAATTGCGGAAAAGTGCTACAGTTTTTTACTCACCCAGTATGTCTCACTTCCACTTCGTGATGCCTGAAATAGTGAACAATTAACGCCTATTTAAATGTAACGTTTATGGAATATTTCCCATCATATTATTGCAAACAACACAGATCGGCATCTGCCGAGCTAAAAAAAACTACATTGGTTGAAGTCAGTGGAGAAAAACCTTATCCAAGTACAATCGCATATATCAGTATAAAATTTCTCAATAGGGAAACACGTAAATTGGACGCGATGGAAATGGTCAGTACTCCCAATGTGAAGATAAATGGAAATGGCTTGAACTAAAGTGGAACATACTCGCGATATATGTAGGTGGTTCCTATTTTACTGTTTGCTCTCCAATAGCATTATTAAATTACATGGGCTTTATCCAAAGCCACTGAGGGGTTACATTAGCATTGCAATCCGCACTATAGAACTTGAGGTTAGGGATGAATGATATTTATTTCAAATAAAAATGGAAATTCTCACGAAAAGTGATGATAAATTTGGTAGTATAGTTGATTAAAATTTAACTCATTGGTGAAATAATTTGAAGAGTAGTAACGGACTGATGAAAACAATAGGAACTTCAATAGGAATGAGAATAGAAAATAATCTCGTAAGTGCTGCTACGGAGACGAACTTGAAGAGCGTTTCTGTAGCTGCGAATATTTCAAGATGAGAGTACGGAGGAGTGCGAAGATAAAATTTGAAGTGGAGAAAAAACAGATGATGGGTAATAAGTGGATGAGAGGAAAAACAATCATAAATGTATATGAGATGACGACGGCCTTGGTTGGCGGAGAATGTTAAATGTACTCGAAGGATCAAGAAAGAGAGAAAAACATTCTCACTTTAATGATTAAGAATTTTGAAAGATCAAAAATATGAGACATTCAACTCACAGTCAGATATAACAATTTATGCCTAAAACCATATTTGGGGCAGCTCACATAATTCATTGGAAAGTTAAAGTTAAATTGTTAACTACCGCCAATAATATTCACTTAAAATAATCGGCAGTTAACGGCAGGAACTGAATTTAATGCTCAGAGAGGCGGAAGAATTTGTTGGAAACGTTGGTAACAGGTATGGAGAATGTTGTGCCGAAAAGTAAGCGATTTACAATTAGAGAAAATTATACGGCAATCGATGATCACCTTGGACTTGGCTTTTACGGAAAATACCTTGAAGGGTGCGCATAAAAGCGAAGCTAAAGAAATGGAAACAGTTTAACTTGATGTAAGAATAAAATTTGAGTGTCCTCAACATTTCATAGGTAAATTACGTGCATAATATGGGAAGGATGGGACTCTATATACTTTTAATACCCTTTTCACACTTCATTTGTTATCGTGATAGTAATTTGAGAGGCTGAAAAAATATTAATACATCCCCTTGTAAACAGTTTAATAAAATTACCTACTTGTTCCATGATGAAGAGATGACTCTTATGCGATTAGTTTATCCAAAAACAAACAGAAAAAAATACAACCTTACGGTTAAGGGACCGGGTAGGTGTAGAGGCTTGAGTACTAGCCTATCTTTCCGAAAGCTTGAGTTCGTATCCCGCCAGTAGCAGAATATTTTCCCTGTTATAAGTGAAAGCAATGTGGAGAAAACTTCATCACTGCGTCCATTAGATAAGAGGTTAAAGCGTAGACCCCTTGGCGCCTTTAAATTAAATTAGGCTAATGCAGACGCCTGGTGTCTACCCCCCTTTTCTCCCCATAAAAGAACGTGCTTTTTTTGAATATGCCGGATATTCCTGAATGTAACACTGGTCTATTTCGGAAACAATCACAACTTCAATTCGTGAATCCAAAGAGAGCCACACTTCACTCCAAGATAAAACAAAATATCCCTATTCCGTTCTAAAGGTCTAGGGACTGAATAAGGTAGTAATTGTTTAATCCATATACAATAATCTGTGACACACAAGCGCTCCTTTTTTATTATATTTCATGATAAAAGAGCCGAGTGGAGGGCTGTGTCAAACCAATCCTACTTCACCGATGATGATGATGAAGAAAAAAGTCTAAAGGTTTAGCTGCATGTTAATTCATTATGCATTATCCGTCATCATAAGTCATCAATCCTCAGATTGGTTTGACGCAGCTCTCCACTGAATTCTTCTTTCGATTAATCCCTTCATATTTATGTATTTCTTCTCTTTCACATCCTTCATTTGTCCCATACATCTCATCCGAGGGTTTCCTTTCCCATCCTTCCCGTCCACTTGCTCTTCAACGATTGCCTTCATCAGGCCATTATTTCTCATGAAGTGGCCGATTAAGTTGTCCCGCCATCTTTTTAGGGTATTGAGAAGACATCTCTTTTCTCCCACTCTTCTTAGGACTATCTCGTTACTTACTCGGTCGATCCATTTAATATTCATCATTCTTCGGTAGCACCACATTTCGAATATTTCCACCCTTTTCTTTCCGTGCACTATTTTCATGAAAGTTCACGCCGTTCGGTTATGTGGTTAAGATTTTAGAATATCATTAAATATCTTATTTCAAAAATGATTCTAGACAACGGGATACGTTATTCACGCGACCGAAAGAACTGAACATGGCATGCTCAATATGCCGATCAATTTTCCGCCACGCGAAGATCAATCGGGATCGAATAACAATGTATTTTCCTAAAATAGGATTTCTCCGACCCTTATCTGCGGAGGAAGGAAGGGAACAACTCTCCGTCGCTCAGTCGAGCACGTAAGGTGGGCAAGCGATAAACATCTCGTCGAAACTGCTCGCCAAAACGATTCGGACGCATGACAGCTCAACCACATTGCGAGTCAATCCAGTGAATCGATCACGGAACACATCTACAAAGAGCTTTGACGAAAATTTTCTCCCAAATTATCAAACACGTTATATCAGGCAGGTATGAAAAAAGAAATAATATAACGACTTGGAATTCATCGAGCAGCAAAAAGCATCGAGGCGACCAATTTTAGGTCCCATTTTTTTAATGAACAATGTAACAGTTTTTCGGATTAAAAAAACAACAAAGTGCTCACAAAGCAGCCAAAAAATCCTATAAAATTCTCCTTAGCCAGTAAAGAATTGGGAGCATGATAAAGAAGATCTTTGCAAAGGCGTTTAATATTTTAGCTCTGTACCACCGGGCGCTTGTGTGAAATTGGGACGAAAAAAATTATGAAGTTTTCGTGATCCTATATGCCCTCTCACTTACTGCCTTTGATGAAAGTGGCGACCTGAATGAACTCCATTCGTCTTTGATCATCATTTTCCTTTCCCAGGTTCTCAATTATAGAGCTTTGATGTGAAAAATTCATGACACAGAGAAAGGACCGAACAGGTAAATGATGGTACTTATTTCGATCGGCAATTGGCCCATTGAGCCTCAACGTAAGCGAAGTTGAAGAGTTGTCTAGCAATAAGATTGCTAGTTTACTATGCAACTTCATTACCCTACCTAAATTACGCTTGGTTTATTTCCGAAGAGCAATGATTAACATGAGATTGTTAGACACAGTTAACTTACTGAAAAAAAACAATTCACCGGATGCAAAAAAACAAGTGTAATTATGACTAAACCATCAATTCCAACACATTTTAATGGGGGACCTTTGGGTGCATGTCACGGGGAAAATCAATCCAGAGGATACTGGGAAAAATATTAAAAGTTACCGTTTAGGTAAGAAGTGAATAAATTCAAATAGTGATAATTAAGGTACTGAAATTGGATCACCAAAGCAGAAATAAGAATTTAAATAGACTACATTTTAGTGAAGCAGAGATTTAGAAACCGAGCGAAGGACTGCAAAAGCTTCCCTGGGGCAGACATCGATAGTGACCATAATTTAGTGATGATGAAATGCCATCTAAAATTCAAGAAATTGAGGAAAACAAAGAAGAACATGGCAAACAGAAAAACTGATGGAGCCTCAGCTGGCATTACAGAAAGCAGTGGGAAACGACATAGGAGAGGCCCTGAATAAGAAATCAGTACAAAAGCGTTGGGAAAACATTAAATGTGACCTACAGAAAGCCGCAAAAAAGTTCATGTAAGAAGATAAGTTGCCAAGAAGAAGCCATCGATCACGGAGAAAGTCTTAGACTTGGTTGAAGAAAGAAGAAAATACAAGAATTCGAAAACTGAAGAAGGGCAGCTTTGCTACAAATGAATAAGGAACGAAATACGTCGCAAAACCAGGAAAGCTAGAAAGATGTGGATGAATAATCTATGCGAAGATGTACAAAGCAACCTTGCACTTGGAAATGTGGAAGCTGCTTATAGGATAGTAAGAAACCACTTCAAGGAAAGAAGCGCAAGATTTTCTCTTTCTTTCTCATTCATCTTTCTACCAATAGAAGAATCTACTTACATCTGGAAATATAAGCGTAGAAGTAAGGAAACAATTCATCAGTACATACATCTGGAGCATGTTTCTCTACGGCAGTGAGGCATGGACGATGAGAGCAGCGGGGAAGAAAATGGTAGAAGCATTCGAAATTTGATGCTACAGAAGAATGATGAAGATTAAACGGTTCGACCGAGTAAGTAACAAGGAAGTTCTAAGTAGAGTGGGAGAAAAGAGAAGTCTGCTGAAAACTCTAAAAAGAAGAAGGGACAACTTAATCGGCCATATCTTGAGACACGATGGTCTGATGAAGACAATCGTCGAGGGAAAAGTGAACGGGAAGATTGGAAATGGCAGGCCTCGTATGAGATACATGGAACAGTAGGGTGGCCCAAAAAATATTTTTTTTTGAAAGTTGGAAGTGCGGATGCATTTTCGGGTGCCATTTTGTTAAACAAAACACCTCACAAAAAATCAGTTTCATTGCACAATATTTGACCCTGCCGAATCGCGTTTTAATATTTCCAGCTACATGTAGGTTAGATTGCCTACCCCACAGGGGATTCCGTTTGCGTCCTTGTAAGATTGTAAAAGAAAACCAAGACAAATAGTAGATATATCGAATGCAGATAGTAGGTTCCACATGTTGGGACGAAATCCCTTCTACCGCATGATATATTTCGCTTATATTCATAAATAACAGGATTGAAATTTAGAATTAACGTTCACAGCGGTAGGTACTGCTATCAAATGGCGACTAAAACTCCGTCCTTGCATTAGTAGGACAAGATGGCATCATGCCCTAAAATAATGCGAGATTGCGTCGTTGTCCTGAAATGATGCAAGACTGCATCATTGTCCCATAAGGATGCAAGACGGCAACAAAAGTTCAAGATAACGATTGTATTGTTGCGCGGATCTCCCGGTACGGGTGACTATAGTGGAAGGCAAGCGGTGACAGCGGTGGTGAATTAGTGAACGCAGTTTTTGAGTCAGGCAGCTTTATGTTTGTGAATTATTTTTCTACAAGGTAGTGTGATTTTACGTTGAAATTGCTAAGAAGAGTAATGTGCGTATCACACGGGGAAAAAAGAATATGTGGCTCGTTGGTGGTTGCTTTGATGAAAACCTGACGACGAATGGGAAACTACCAACACTGTGAGAAGTTCTTAAGAGTTTCTTCGCAAGGCTCACTCCACACCCGGCACCATTCCAAAGGCATCGCCAGACACACGATGATACACGGTTGATAAAAGCAGTATATCAGGACACTGTGAAATCGTTGGGATTTGAGGAACAAGAGGTACAAATAATTGTTTCCCGTTCACAACTGCAAAGAAAAAGGCCAGGATTTAGAGAGGACATTGCCCTACTTATAACACAAAAGCTTGATCCGGACGTTCCGTTGGTCGTCCATTGTGATAGAAAGCTACTGCTCAGCAGTAAAGGTATTTATCGTAATTTATTTGTCTTTTCTCTTACTTATTAACACTCTCTCGCAAAGTCTGTGGGCTATTTTGATCACGTATTGGATATTAATTCCATCTTTAGATGCAGACGCTAATACTGATCGACTGCCAATTTTGGTATCTGGAGAAGGGGTTGAGAAGCTTCTTAGCGTTTCGGAGTTGAAAGAGGGCACTGGCATTCAGGAAGCTACTGCAGTGGTTGAACTTTTAACTAGTTGGTAACTTCAGGAAGGAGTCATAGGCCTTGTCTTCGACAGCACAAACGTAAATAGTGGACGAGTAAATGAAGCCTGTGTTCTTATTCAACAGAAATTTGGGAAAGAGCTGCTGGAGGTTGTTTGCAGACATCATACACTTGAACTTGTCCTCGCTGTAGTGTTCGATTCATTAATTGAATCCTTTTCCAGGTTTTTCCACCACATGACGACTATAGGGAACTTTTAGGACTGGTTATTATTTTCTTGGGTGGTTCAGTTCAGGGAACCACTGCTTAAAAGATTAAGAAGCCTGGCTCCGACAGCAAGTCATGGTCGGATGGCAAAGACGATCTATTCATTCAAGATATAGATGTTTGGAAAGCAACTGAGCCTTTTAACGAAAGAGAGTGACAACATGTTTCAAATATGTTGCTTTGTAGCTTCCATGCATATTATGTCCTGATACACATGTCCGGTTGCATCCAGTGCACCACCGTGTAATCTCAAGCTTCTGAAAACCCTGGCCAGCCACGAAGACAAACACTACCTAGCAGCTTTATACAAATTCTACAACCATTTGCGCTATTTATCAGAAACCTTAGTGTGCTTATCTTTGTTTGACCGCAATATATCCTTAGCTGATGAGAGGGCGATGGTTTACTCTTTTGAAAAGGAAGGGTTGGATGTTTGCAGCCCCCGGGCGCAACTTCCTCCCAATCGCTATATAAAGAACCTGGAACTGAGCGACTTTGTGTCCTGTAATTCTCGACAGTTCTTTGACATTATGGGCATTGACCAAAGCATTTTGTCAAAGGACCCTGAAGAATGGTTACAGGATGAAAGGTACCTGAAAGGTTTCAAAATCACCAAACACATTAATGCTGTCAACGACACTGCCAAAAGGGGCGTGCCACTTATCGAGGATTATCGTTTGAAGAAAAAACTCACTAATGATGGATGTGAGAGACAGAACTTGCTGCTTGTGGTACAGAAACAGAAAATGTTCGATAAGTACGGAAGAAAAAAGGTTAAGGAAAATGTAAAGTTAATGTAAACCTTAGTCAGCCCATTTAAAACTAAGAAACTCATTCAAAATAAAAACTTTTATCGCCATAGATTATTTTTCTTTCGGATAACCTCTATTTCTGCCGTAGAATCTCGGAAAGTAGTAGAAGCGCCCCTGTAAGGTAGGCAAATGTTCCTACATCCGAGCATGAAATTTTTAAACGCGATTCGGCAGGGTCAAATATTGTGCGATGGAACTGAATTTTTTGTGAAGTGTTTTTTTCTTGAAATTGCACCCGAAAATGCATCCGCACTTTCAAATTTCAAAAAAAAATTTTTTTTGGGCCACCCTAATGGAACAGGTAGTGAGGGTTGTAAAAGAGAAGAATTGTGTCACAATGAAAAGGTTGGCCGATAGAAGAATCGAGTGGAAAGCTGCGTCAAACCAATCCTAGGAATTTTTGATCAATAATGATGAAGACGAAAGTAGAAATAATATGTGAATTTCAAAATTCATAAATTTCAGCACCAAAGATAATGATTGCCCAATAAAGGAAGCTGGGATGATTGCAAACAGACTGTTCGCAATAATGTGGAAAGCTGAAAACCTCATTATTTCCATCGTTACAAACGGTTTTTTTTACGTAAGATGTTTTTTTGGGTTGAAAAAAAATCTTCAAAGGACTAACGCTCCATAGAGTAAACCAAATTTCTCAAATCATTTAATTGCTATCATCAGCTTACTTCCTCTTGTCATCCCTTCTGTAACATTCCTCGGAACGGATGGCACTACTGATGAGCAATTTCTAGATCAAATAAATATTTATGCTCAATAGTAGCATGGTTTACAACGTTAAAACAAACTAGGACATTTTGACATTAAAATTTTATCCCCATAGGTATCACTTCTGAGTAGAAGACGAAAGTGACGTTAGTTTTCTGCAAAAACGATATGGCAAGGAAGTAAAACAGTTTTTAAAACTTTCTGCCTATATCTGCCTTAGTTTATCTCGATTTGAAGCTAAAGTAACTACATTACGCCATTGTACATTAAAATTGTTCGCTACATACCACTTTACATTTCTAATTACAAAGAGGAGAATGTTCCACAATCGCCACAATCCACAAAAATTTGACAGACCTACAAATCGTTCATCGTCCCAACTAGTGATGAAAAAATCGATGTCGATTAAAATCGAAAATCGAGTTTTAATAGTCAAAGATCGAGGAAATCGAGATCGAGCCATGATCTTCGAGTTTCGATCCAAACTCAATTTTTCAACTTCGATCTTGACCATTTCGTTTAATCTCAGCAGCGCGTAGTATTCAGTAGAGGTCCTCGATGAACTGCCACTGAGGTCACTTCTTGTTAGAAGTAGATGCCAGTAGAAGTTAGGCAATACCTCAGCAGGCCACTCGTCGATAGGAAAGTCAACCCCAATCCTCTGAAAGTCTGGGAGGAGATAAAGGTTGAATACCCCAACACGTACCGATTCGCGATCAGAGTGGAGTATGTAGTAAATAGTATGATAAAGTCATCCGTCCCATGTGAAAGACTTTTCTCTAAGACCGGTAAATTGGAAAGGCACACCCTTGATCATCAAGAAAGCATCTCAATCAGTTGATGTTTCTTAAAAATTTTAGTGAAGCCGAATGGTTCCAAGCGGTGATCCACATTAAAGTAAATTGTAAATTTTTACGACTAATAATTCAAGAATGTTTTCTAAGTACATTTCTAGGGATTTTTTTATATTATTCAAATATGTATTATGAGCGTTTTTCAAATGAATAATACACACGTTTTTGTACCAAATGCATTTTTTTCAAAAATGAACCATAGATTTTTTCGCTTAATCGATCTTTTGGTTCAAATTTCGATTTTTGCTGAAAAGTCGAGCTTTTCATTTCGATTAATAATCGATTGCTCGAAAAATCGATTTTGACCGACATTTTTCCATCACTAGTCCCAACCTCCCTAATTGGTTGTATGCATGGAAACTGGATGTCATCATGAATACACGGTACTGGATACTGATTAAAAAGTTTCTGCATCAGTTGTTTTCAGACTGCAGGAAATAAATAGCTTTCAATTTCTTCAAAAAGCCCCTGACTAGTCTTCAATTTTGCAGCAATGGCAAATGGGCATACTAAACCCTAGGCATACAAAGAGCAGGGAGCCTTTGCATAATTCTAATGGGATATCACTCACAGGAGACATCAATCCTTGAATAAACGGGGCTGCTTGGAGCTAAATCGTCCGTGAATACACAGGGCCAGCAAAATTCCAGTACGAGGCATCAAATGGTGTGAAGAGAATTGTGTTTCGATGCATTAAACATCGAACGTTATATCTCAAGTTTCCAACACTTCTGAGGAGATAACAAGACTGAGGTGGAATAAACAAAGCACAGGAGATAAAATAAATGCTTTTCCGCAAGTCAATAAATTGTTGCCCGCTGCAATATAGCATGAGATATCTCTAAAGGCGTCAAAACGACTTCCTAGATCAAACGTCAACTAAGATATCCACAAAGCTAAAAGTAAGGCAACAGCCTTTGCAACGGAAAAGTGTAAATTTATATTTTTATCACAATCAAGCCAATTTAGTGTAGGAGAGCTTTCAAATTTCATCACCTCCGACTAGAATTTTCATACATGCATCCAGATTTCAAATTCGATTTGTTGCCTTCCACTATAATTAATATGTAAAATTTCATTAATTTAAGTTGAATTATTTCTTGCCACTGCTAGGAAAATCTCAATACATTCTCCATAATAACGAAACAAATGAGACTAAAAATAAACACCGGAGGTATTGAGATAAGAATTTGAGAATGATTCTATTAATTTTAGCGTCTCTCCATAGGTGATCGTTTCCTCATTACTTCAAGAAGACTATGCACAAACTCATGCATCCTGTTTTTCTATAATATATGCGTGAAATAGAATAGGCACTCGTTGAATAATGTCAACATGTTCGTTTAAACAGTGTTACCACTAGACCCAATGATGGATAAAATATATAGCCCAAGGATGGATGGAATATATAATGATGGATAGATTTCCTACAAGGTTAAAAATATAAATGTAGCAAATTTTTCCGTCTTAAACTGCAAGCCGAAGATATCTTTTTTTAGCCTTGAAACTGTGGTTTATAATCTTATATACATCGATATTCTACCACAAAATGCTATGTACGTGAGTTCTTTCTATAATAATGACGTTTACCAAGGTTCATTGCATATAGGCAATAAAAAAAGAAAATGTTCTCAATTCATCAGCATAATAGAAAACTCAGGCTCAGAAATTTGTACGCCGGCAACCAAGTGTAAGAGCGTAATATTTTCAAGTGACTCAACGCAAAGAGATATATTTTTTTACTTGTGAAATAAACTAATATTAATTTGAGCTTTCCAAAATTATATCCTGGAGCGATGTTTGATTCTTTTTAAAAGGGTACCAGCTGTTACTATGTTATTTTCGCGTAAACAGCTAGAGTAGTCTTGCTTTGTTTTTCCCGTTATTAGATAATTTACGCAGTTTCAATGCACAAATTGCGTAACATTATAAACGGTTTATATTCATCCGGTGAGAAATGAGTAACGAGTTATACACTAAGGTGTTGCAACTGGTAAATATATACTGTTACCCTTAACTTAATCCCTAGATTCATATATTGTTAATGCAAGAGTCGGAATTTGAACCGAGGTCCATTAGGTCTTCGGGCTAGCGATTTATCGACCTGATTACCATTTCCGGTAGTACAATACTAGTAGAAAGGTAGTAGTATAATAAACAGGCCAACCAACAATAGGGTCATTTACGTCATTTAGGATACGTGATTAGTTACTACAATTTTTCAAAAATTGAGTAAGTGTGGATAGAATCCCGGCATCGGCGTAAGCTTTCTTAACAAAAGACGCCAAGTGGATTTCGGTTTAACGCCCTATCAAACGGAAGGAGTACTGAACATGACGCGCTGTCAACAAGACATTTAAATAGAGACGGGTGCACCAATGAAAACTCTTCGGCTACCAAGATTTATACCCGGACCCTCTGGTTGGAAGGTCAGTACTCTAGCCACCACACCCACCAGATCCCCTAGAGGAAAGAAATAAACTAGATTTACAATAAATTATGACCACGACCTGAGAGAATAACGCATATTTTGACATGATAAACATGAAAGTGTGCGATATATCATCGCGTTTGAATCCTGCGAACCGTTAACAGTTCCGTGAATCCTGCTATCGCTTGCCGCTGGCGCCTTAAAGAGTTAACGAGGTAGTAGTAACGTGTCCGTTCACTTCCGCACCACCGAAGACTCGCCTGGAGACGGGAATCGCCGCTTCGCGCCGTTCGGTCGGAAGCCGCTCGGAATTATGGGAAGTGCGTCCACCAATCGGAGAGCGTCCCGCATCCATTTTCCTCCACGTGGAATTTTCCGATCAAACGCTTCCATTGGACGTAGTTCTGAGCGGTCGATGGACCGAAGCCTTTAATTGCAACCGTTTTCTTTATGCCTTCCTCTCTTCTGGTTTGTCAATCCGGCGACCCGAAACACCTACCCTGAGGAATCGGCGACAAGGCGAGCAGGAACAAAAAGATACCCAGATACCGTATATATTTAGGAATGACACCTCCAAATCCTTCTCCGGCAGTTTTAGTACAAGCCTCCCATTCTGAAGGTCATGTTTGAATTCGGACAATGGAAGGTTTTTCATTTGTATACTGGTCCCTTTGAGTAGGATGTGAAAGAGAATAATTACGTCAATTTGAAGATGTTATTCGATAGGAGAATCGAGAGGAGAGCTTCCTCAAACCATTCTTAGGAATTTTGACCGATGATGATGATTCTTGTCCTCCTAAGGATCATTTCGAGTCTAGCACTCTGTCCGTCGGATGAAACGATAAGGCGTGTAGCCCATTAAGTATTTCCTCAGGATCTGGCGAATGCCGACACCGAGTTACTCTCCATTCTTCCTCAGCTGCCTGAAAAATCCTCCACTTACATGATTTTCCACCTATCCTTTATGTGCGAATGATCTTATTCGTCGGTTTTCTTCTCCAAATAGTGAAAAATTTAATTTACCTCTTATACTGTGTTAGCAGAATTGGGTTGTAGGTGTTCCAGCAGCTTGACTTTATCCGAACTACTAAGCTCATGTGCTCAAACCCATTGCCATCTAAACAACTATACATGAGGTGGGATTCGATATCACGACCTTAGAGATAATCTGATTTGGTAGCCACGGTACTATTCTAGCTATCATGGTCAAATCTACTATGCTGTATTCTGCATTTATTTAACTTATTGAATGGAGATTAACCAATGAAGGACAAAGGATCGACTCAAACTTGAAAAAGTACACAAATATTACAATAAAATCACTATTTGGAGAATTTTACTTTAGTGCATTGAGACACGGACGATATCATCTGCATAAAAGCAATGAAAATTTTGCGCATAAGCTGACTACTAGCAGACCTCAATGGTGATTTTTGCAGTGGTATAATTAGTTTTTGCTGGCGTTTTATCACGCGGTATAACGTAACACAATACTAAGTTTAGTCCTGAGACAAGCATAACGAAGCCTAAAACAAATAATGGGATTTAAAACGGCAATATTTTAAAGGCCACTGAAACCATTACGTAGAGCATGTTTACATATGACAGAGACGCATAGACAATAACAGTTGCCAAAACGTCAATGCTGAATGAATTTCCTATGTTGTGCAAGAGGAAAATAGACATAATAAATGATTACCTGAGAAAGAACGGATAGATTTAAAAAGTGTGGGACGAGGGAGTAGTCTTGCGAAAATTTTCAGAAGAAGGCAGGACTACTTTATCGACCATATCTTAATACACGATGGTTTGATTAAGAGAGTTGCTGGGAGAAAAGCGAGAGAGAAGAACAGTAAAAGAAAACCTTGCATGAGCTACATGGAGCAAGTAACGAAGACTTTAAAATAAAAAAATCAATATAAAGAGGCCGATATTAAATTAAGCGATTAAAGAGCTGCATAAAACCAATCTTAGGATAAATGAAAGGGGACGTTCATCCAATGGTGATTGCATTCCCTATATTAGTTTCACATGCCTTTTATCTTTTCATAGGAAAGGAAATATTTTTTTCTTAGTGGAAATTAAGCTCTGGAATCGGAAGCTGATTGAGATAGATTGCTGTTGCCAATGGCTAGCAGATAAAGTATTTGTGGAGATCAAATGCCCAGCAAAACATTTTTTTCTTCCTATATATAATCTGAAAATGGCAACGAAAAATAAAAAAAATAACAAATAAAAAACGTCAGTTTAAAATTGAGGATTTCATAAAAAGGTTTACTCCACATAATACGGAAAAATATTGGAATATGCAACCTCATGGTAAGAATGAAAGCCTTGGAACAATTACTGCAGTACGGAAAAAATAAAACTTTGAGAAATACAATCAATTTTTTTATTTCAGGCAGACTATCTCATAGTCTAGAGTAACCAAATGTGAATATTAGCTAGTTGCACTCATTGATAGTAGCCGGTGTAAGATGTCCTACGACTAGTTTCTACAATTAATATACTGAATCGATACCTCCACCAATGGCGAAATTTACTTGAGAATTTATTTTACATAAAAGCGCTGTATTTTTTCAGCCAATCGTTTCCCTTCTTCGGCTAAGGAACACGCTAACACCATCCGAATCCTATTTCCTAGGATTCCGTTGAAAAAATAAAATAGGACGGTAGACAAGGATTTTGCTTGACCAAACACGACAGTCGTGGGAGGAAGACTTTTATGGAAGAATTCCCTGGAAAGGAGGGAAGGGAGGTGAGGAAAAAGTAGCAACCTGGATCACTTCTTCTAGCTAGGCCACCTCGCACACCTCCGCATCCGCTAAGAAACTGCGAACGTTTTTCACCCTGTGCAATTCAGAGAAATGGAGAGGATTCGCAGTTGGATTTCCACCTGCGCTACCTTAAGCAGGGATTATCTAGGGAGAGACCATAGCTTTGGAGGAAGATGCGAAGAGGATATCGTGAGATGAGAAAGAGAGAGATGGAGGCCATTAATGCCACACTGAGCTTTGCAATTGAGTTTGGGGGTCATTGGCACGTTACTAACGTACGTACGTTCCCGAGGCGAAAAGCGTTCGGCCCTCAGGTAGTCCAGAGACCAGTAGTTATTCGGAGGAGGCCACTGATAGCAAATATTGGCTAAAGTTAAAGATTACTTTTGGAATGGAGGAGGAGTGCGAAGAAACTATAATAGTCGTTGTCGTCCGCCTGTTCTTAAACCTACTGGCGTCACAGAAATCATGTGCACACGAGTTTGGATATAAAAAAATAACAAGAGTTCTAGAGAAAAAATAACCACACAATCACCTTTCAAAAAATATTCGTTATTTGACAGTAAATTTAAGTTTTTGAGGCGCATTTTTATATTTTATAACAGGTTTAAGTGCCGATTTTTTGAACGGTATTCGAGTAAAGCGCCGACTTGATGATTCGTAACCCATCAAAAACTTATTCAAATAAAACAAAAGTATATTAAATGCCAGATAGGCATATTTTCCATTCATGCCTTAAGATTCAATTTTATATCTCAAATGGGAAAAAATTTGTTACCAATTTTATAGAATGTTAGTATTTTATAACTAGGGCGACGTAGAATTTCTTTCTTGGTTGCGTTGCAATTCGCACGTCCTAACAGTTTCTAATTCATACGTAATTGCCCATTTTTCAATATATATGCGTTTAATTTATATTGATTGCTGCTGGTGGGTTATTATCGCGTTATATGCGTTTAATTTATATTGATTGGTGCTGGTGGTTTATCCATGACAAGCCATTCGCGTGGCTTAGCAATCTTGAGATTGGTTTGACTAATGATGATGAGGAGAGGTAAAATTAATATTTGAAATCAGTCATTATATTAATTGGTTCTTTGTCGTAAAGAAGATGAAGCCAAAACAATTTTATTGGTTTTAAATTGTTTACGTTATTTTTTTTTCATGCACTGTTCAGTCGTTTTTATCTTCAGGAACGATTTCAAGTTGGAATCGGTACATAAAACCATGCGCATTTTGAAACAAACGTATCATAGTTAAGAGAAAAAAATACACACTCTGAAGGTAACTGAAAAAATACCAAAGCTACGGAGGGCAGTGAAATAAAACGCGTTACTGTGGCCAACAATCTGCGGATTTAACTTACACTATAAATCAAGCAAGAGAATAACGATTCCCCACTAAAGGGTTTGCGGGTGTCAACTATATTGAACGCAGGCAATGATGCCACTGCGGTGATAAATTAAAAAGGGGAAATAAAAACATAAAGCAAGTGATTACTTCGGCGAAATGACCTGGCAAAGCGACACGATAGCTAATCCAAGAAATAAATAGCGGTGATTATGGCCCAGAAACATTCCCGATACATCGATATTCAGATTTTTGCTTGCTTATGGATGTAGGAATTAATTTTTCTGGCCTATCAAACGGAATCATTGATCCGAACGTTGAATTACCATTGCCATTCTCCAAAATATGGACTTAATTTCATAAAGTTGAAAGACCATTTCATAAAGTGTTAACATGGCGGTTCCATAGGAATAAAAGTTAAAAAAAAATATTGAAATAACAATAAAATAACCTAAATTTGCTTAAGGATATTACAGAAGCATACAAATTATTGACTCGCCACGGTTAGAGGAGAAGTGGACGATTTATTCGCGAAGAATTCGTGTCAAATTCAGCTTTAAATAAGAAAATTGCCTTCATCACTTAGTACATCACGATAGACTGAGTAATTCACCCCTCTATACAAGTTCATCAGTTAGATAAGATTACATTGATGAGAGTTCTATTTCAAAGTTCAACGAAATGCTAAAGAAAACAAAGACAATATAGGGTCAGATTTAAAGTGTAAGAAAACTTAACTTTATATTTTTTACACTTTTATTGAGAAACCCTACCGGTTTTGACACTCCCGTGTCATTGTTCTCTCTTTTATCAATAAAAGTGTGAAAAATACAAGTTTAAGTTTCCTTACACTATGTCACTTTTTCACAAAGTATCTATCGCCTTATTCTATTCAATTTATCAGATTTAAAGGTCACAAATAAGGTTTCAGGGATTAAATCATTTCATTCCCACTTAAAATCAATCCTCTCGTGTTCTTTTACGAACTAAATCTGTTCGAAGCCTGTAATTGTTCGCACACTATCTAGCATTTTTCATCTGGAAAGGCACAATTGAGGGTCCGATCGACGCGAACACGGATTATATACTCTTGTCTCTTCCTCCCCGCACAATTTACACTCATTGCAAAACGTGCTAAGGTTTAATTTGATCACCTGTCACTCGAAAATCAAATTTTCTCTCTTTTGCTATTCGAACTCATCAGCATCCCATCAAAAAAGAATTTGTAACTGAGAGTCATTCCTCCCTCTCTTCCTCACCCGCAGGTTTTGTTTTCGTGGCAAGGGTCGCATCTCACACCCCGCTCCATCCCGCACTCGCGATAAAATAAATCCATCTCCAAAAGGGCGGAATTAAAAATTTATCGAAACTTTCTCTCGCTCCCATTAATGGAATTCCAATGTATCAATAATAAACGGGAGAGGCGCGCGAGACAATGGTCGTCAGGGGCGGTTGTCATGGGGACGCGCGCTCGCATACGATCGGACAATAATTATCGAGGGCGTCGGTATGCCGCGGGGGTGAGAGAAAGAGAGTATCCGATTCGATAGAAATTGAAGGCGACCCTCCGCGCCTCCCATTAAAACGCCGCCCCGCTTCAATATTTCGTCGATTCCGCCATTTGTCGATTTCTGCCTCCCCTCTGCCACACTCCCATATGCCTCCCGTGCATGTATTGGCTCTGGGATCCATATCGGTAAAGTTTGATGCAGGAACGGTGCGTTTATACGAGAAACCCAGCCGATTTGCCCGACAGTCCAAAGAAATTGCGCATTTTCGAATGGCTGCTTCGAAATCTGCGATGGGAGCTCACGGATAAGTCCTTGCATAATAAGAGTTGAGTTCAACCCAAAGGTTGGCCTGTTCTTTGAGGATGGAGGTCACCAAACACTAAAGCCAACGCGCCTGAATGGGATTGACATATCAGGGTAAGGGGGAGGAAAAGATCACTTTCCCAGTTCCTGAGGTTTCTCAGAAAGATCTGGTACGTAGAAAATTTCACACAAATCTGTAGGGAGGCAAGTTCCTTTCCCTGTGCCGCCTGCGATTTCCCTGAAAGATCTGGTGCTCATAAAATAACACAATCTGTGCCTAGCTAGATATTTCAGAAGGACTCTGGTTGGATTCAAACCAGGATCTACGGTCTGCAATCCAATGTCCTACCTTAGTGTCAGATTCTATAAATGTTCTCTCTTTTCGAGCGCTACACTATTAGCGTCTGCTCTCCGAATTCGGGATTCAAATAGGGATACGATTGAAATTCGTATTTTGAATCGTAAATTGAAGATCGTATTTTGACCACTGCCATCTCTTTTCATCGGCGTCATATCCAACCATCTGAGTAACTTTGCGGTGCAGTACTCCTGAAAGATTTCCTTCCATATGACTTGATGTAGTCTTTCCTTATGGCATTACAGACATTCATTAGAACTCTGATTAATCATTATAATAATTGTCGGTAAATTTTTGGAGCACGTGGTATTTACTCACATTTTTCTTGCTCTTTGTTCACCATTCTACTCCTTGCTATAAATATACGATTCACATTTAGTGCTTACAAGCAGTTATTTTTATCCCTACAGAAGAACAACTCATAATTACTTCCTAAAGCATAGCGTTACGCGGTTATTTTAATCAGAGAAATAGAAGCTACCCCATCACATGCCCGATCGAAAATTCATTACCTCTTTCTTGAGAAGTTTTTACTGACCATTGGGATAATTCACCTCATTTGTAAAAATTAGGTAATCATAAACCAACTTGTAAAGTTTGGATGAAAATGAATAGTAAGAACCATAATACCTGATAACATGGCCTTCATAAATTTGTTGTTTCCTGTAATATCATTGTTCTAATATTCACGCAAGCTCATTTATTTTGCGGGCATGAAAGAGCTATTGCCTGCATTAGTTATATGATTGCTTAAGTTGTTAAACATCTTCACTAAGTCCTCTCTCATACACCCGTGAATTATGAGAGATTCACGATGATCTGGGTATGATCTACTCTATCTTTCAGTTCATAGGTATGAATAAAATGCCCTTTAGAAGGTATTCAAGTGAAACCTATTTGGCCACTTAAGAAATTTTTACTTGATTTACTCTGCTCTGAAAAGAGCGTAAGTAAACATAGTTTATAAGGATACTCATTATTCATAGATGAAGTGAAAGTTAAACAAAACACCCTTGGAATTCTGCAAGAGACTGGCTTGGTTTACGTAACTTAAGTATTGCTTCCTATCCTGAGGACCATGGTTCAGATCCCGGCAGTGTTAAACATTTTTCCTTGCATGCCGGTCCTTATTTGAGTGCCGTGCAGAGAGAATTTCAATTTCATAATTCCGTCCGTCGGATGGGACGTTTTACCAAGGCGCATGACCCCTTGGCGCTAAGAAAAGGGTAATGCTGACGAAAAGCTTCATTCTATCATTCCTCCGTTCCCACACAATTCCAAATACTGAACTATCCTAAATGGTATGAATGACCTTAGATGTTGGCCACTCTCCCGAAAAACTACTATGTACTTATAAGGGAAAGACTTGAAGTCAAAGAGAACACTAAAAATAAACAGAGCAATAATTAATGATTATTTAGGAAAAAATTAAGGTCATGCCGAGTCAGCACGAAGTGTATTAACTATTGCTGGTGATAAATTCGCTTGGATCCTGAAAAGAGGAGAAGGAAAATACCACAGTTGTGTCCGAATCTCGTGGAAGCAGATAGGAGTTCTCTTTTAATTTTGTGCTACAGGCTCTTACGTCTCCCCTAATTCTATCCCTTCACTTGAGTCTTGAAAAGGCTGGATGAACAATTCGCTTCGTCCGGAAACGAGCGTTCCTTATCTCTCTCGCTCGACTGAGCGGTTTGTAATTTAGAAAAACCCATCACTCATGGCAAAAGGGGTGAAAAGCGTACAGAAGAAGGCGGTGCCACTGAAATATTTTTCCTCAACGGTTTCGAAATACAAACAGGGGGTGGGGGTGAGAATAATGGCGCATAACGACTAGGCCTCACATAGTTATTGGTGGGTGGAGTGTGGTTTGTGAGTAAAAAAATCACAAGATTATTATTTCGTCAAAAAATAATTCAGCCCTGTTACTCTTGACGAAATATGACACGCATACAGAACTAATGGCGTGAGAGTTAAATTCCAGGAAGAAAACCTAAACTCTAGAACGTAATAGTGAGGAAATTGGCACAAAAATTAAATTTATACCTAAAACAGGAACCATAAGTGAATTATAATGGAGGATTATTCGGAAAAGTATGTAACAAGAAAACTTTTGCAATAAATGTCTAAATGCGGAAAAATTATATCATCATCATCATCATTATCATCACCTCTAGTCGTTAATCTTACGACTTATTTTACGAGGCTGTCCACTCAATTTTTTTCTCTAATTTCACAGATCTCTTCACATTAGCATAATTAATCTCGGTCACATCCTTCACATGACCTTATATATCCTACGTGGTGCTTTTATATGCCGTTTATTTATTCAGTTTTTAATCAATGACAGTTTTGCTCAGGCCACCAAGCACAAGCTATGACCAATTAGGTCAACCCGTGTCTTCTTTATAGCATTAAATACTAAGAGAGAATCATAGAGGATCATACCATAGTCATCGGCATACCACCTAAAAGAAATACTACTGCTAACACTAGATGTTGAGGTGATGGATTTCATGTCAACGAAAGGAATGAACCGGAAAAGTCTCTTCTTAACCGTAATGTGATATTCTCCTCCATTAGATCACTCCCATTCAACTATATGCCTTCAACAATCTTTAATGATAAGGAAATAATTTGAGCCCAAACCTCCCGATTTCTCGCCTTTGTGAGGGGTTTCCTTTCAAAAATGTTGAAATTTAATGCTGAAAAGAATACACCTATGGGATTGAACTGAATGGAGATATGCAAATGAGATTATTTTAGTTTTTCACTCACAGATTTAGAAGAGAGCATCGATAGGAAACAATAAAACAAAGACAAATATAGCTACTGTATAGGAAAAGTATAGAAAAAATATACGGATGCGCACGACTTTTTTAATCAGGAGGCTACGTTTCTGTGAGAACTACGTCACTTCGATTCACAGTATCATTTTAAGACATCATGCGATGAGTGAAGGGAATATGAACAGCAGGATGATATTGAAAAACGTACGTTGTCTATATATATATATATACGTGTATTAACTAAAGAAGACATGAGAATACTTCATCCAAAACTATACCGCAAAAACATTTTCAAGTGCACACAAGATAATTAGGCTTTACTGTAAATTCCTAAAATTCTTAACTTATAAATGAGCACACCGATTTTAATATTTCTAAAATATCTTCCCACCATAACAAATTAAAATTAAACTCCACAAAGAGCCGTAACCATTAGGGGGCAGAGGAATAAGAAAGGGGGGTGGTTGAAAAACGTTAACTAATCGTTACGGATTTATGGATTTTAATTTTCATGTGCTATTTGTTACAGCCGTAGATACGTTCTTTTCATTGATCTTCCCACGAAATGATTATCATACATTCAACGGGTGAAAAGAGAAAATATATGGTTTTGTTCAACATTAATATATCTCGGATGACTACCCCATTAATTTCCATTCTTCTTCAACGAATTGTATCGCTGATCATCCCGGATTTTGTTGAGTGTTCGCCCTTTTCACACTTTTCCTATCGTGTAAAACTTATTTTAAATAAAGGGCATCTTAAATGAATTAAAAGATTTTCTCTGTGCAGGAAATCACGTTTCGGAAAATGAAATTCCATCATGAATGAGGTTCAAATACGAATTAACCTCGTTAGCCATGGTATAGAGATATTTGAACACATTTATCATGGATGCCCAAGATTTTGAAGGCACTAGTGGGTCATTTTAGTGGCGAACGAATAATCATGGACCGTATTTTTCAGATATGCATGTGATTTTTAACATAATCACTGTTTGATGACTAGTGATATTAAATTAAAATTTGAAGCAGGATAGACAACAAAATGCAACATGGAAAAAAGAACAGAACTAATTAAAAAACCATGCATATCTTTCTACATTAAATTGAAATAACCATTTTTGCGAATAAAGTTTTCTCGCTGGGGCACATAAACCTCTGTTGTTTGCCACATGAAAGCTGGGTACCCCTGACATAAATATTGATTATTTACTTTACAAATTCTAATATTTTTGTATTAAAAATTGAATATGAAATTTGCCAGATGGATATAATAATTAGATCAGTGCTCAAGATAAGATTTATCACAGTGATTGCATTGTGGTATCTGAAACTCCCTTTAACGGGGGAAGAAAGAATTGCATATACACTAGTAAAGCTTTCTCTCTCTTGAGATAATTTAGAGATACTAACTTTCTGTGCAGCTATTGAGACTTATATTCCATTTTCCCTGCGATTACCTAGTTATTGTCGTGAGTCAACTTTTCTTTCAGCAGTCACGTCTTAAACTCCCTTCCACGGACAGAGTACTTCACTCGAATACTCTCCACAAAGCACCAAGTAGGTTTACTAATGAAACAAATCTTCTACTGCCGGGATTCGAACCCTTCCTTCAGGGTGAGAGAACCCATTTAGTAAAAAATTAAAGTAGGTATTACTGTAAGTTCTCTGAACGAGACAACACGATTCGGCTAGCAAATATTTCACGAAACGGATGTGATTCCAGAACGAATTATCTTCGTTAGTCGAGGTGTCACTCAGCTTGCTATATTCAAGTTTCCTAACCTTGGTCCGGATTCTTTTCTTGCTCAAGACAAAGCTCTCCTCAAAAATCTACTTCTCTTTCTGATGCCCTGCTCTGGGAGGAGAAGTCCGCAGCGTCCCACAATGGGAAAAGAGGGCTTGTCAGGACCGGGTCAGTCCTCTTCGCGAGTGATGCGTCGAGGCCGGTCTCCACGAAATACATCTACCCACCCACCCCCTATTGTCAGCTGTCCTCTTTCCGCGGACTTCCCGCGAAGAGCGAGGGACGTCCTCAACCCCTTCTCCTCCTCCCCCTCACTGTTTCTCGCAATTGCTTCCCCGGACGTGTCGTTGAGTGGTCGCCGTGAGATGACAACGGGCGTAGATGGAGTGGGACGAGCAGAGGGACACTCGAGCATTTCAAACCAGGCAGCACGGCAAGCGGACGGACAAACGGCGCCTGAATTATGCATCCGAAGTGAAAAACGCTTTCCTTTCTCCCGCCTCTCCTTCTTCCTCCTTCCTCTCATCCTCCTCCACTTCCTCTTCTCCTCCTTCAAAGTCCCTCCCCAGAGTCGCACTTTTTGGAATCCGTCTTGCTCCGCTCCGCTTAAATAATTCACGCCGGAGAGTCTTGGGGATTTTTTTCGCAACGAGGCCGAAGACGTTTCTCCCTTTATCTCTACTCCGCCGAGGGTCGAGGATTACGACACGCTTGCGCGCCCGTGTTTGCGGGGGTGCGTTCGGAAGGGATGATGGGAGGGGGCAGTGACGCCTGTCGGGAGGAGAGACGATACAAAGCTTTCTGACATGCACAACGCGAGAAAGGTACGAGTGGCAGGGGATGTTCGAAACACAAGTCCTTTGTTTTTCACCAAAAATACCGCAAGCCATCGCGAGGGTTTGCGGCAAGGGTGAAACCAAACCAGGCATGAAGTATCGACAAGTAGACATTAATGAGTAAAATGACGATGATGGAGTTACATTATGGAATAAATAGTGGAATAATGAGGCAAATATAATGGAAACGCGCCTTGTACAGTTCTATCTCTCTGTGGTTTTCAAGTCTTTAGCTCCACTTGCATCTACATCTACATAATACCCTACCAGATACCATAAAGGTGTGTGGCAGGGGGTGAACTCTCAGCAAACATGTACTACATATCATGCATAAAAAGGATTAGTAATACTATACTAGTTTAAACTTCAATTTAAAAAATAGCAAAGCGAGCATGCAATATAATGCTGTTAGTTGGGTTAGCTTAAGGTCCTTATACCAACATACAACTGCCTCTGCTATCCATTAATACAGTCGCATTGGATCTATTTACCGCTATTAATATCCCTAATTGTACGAGGAAAGAAAGACATTTTGAATCTGTCGGTTCGGCAATCACTTTCTCATAATTTTGCGATTATGCTCCAGACTACCATAGCAAGATGGAGTTCGCAAAATATTTTTAACGTCAGCACTGAAAATATTATCTTGGAATTTATTTAAGAGATTAAGTCTAAATTTTAACCTACGATTTGACATTGATTCCCATTTAAATTCAGTCAATGGACTGTTTACGATAAGTTATCGTACCGTGCCTTTACAAATCTTGCCGATCTTTGCTGCACACGTTTAAGTTCATTATTCAGGCCTATTTCGTATGGCTCCCATATACTGACGGCGTATTCCAAATGAGGTCTAACAAGGGAAAAGTAGCTGATAAACTTGGAGGCGCTTCTAACCGGAAAGAAAGATACAATGGTATTAATGGAAGGGCAAGGTGGTATTTTATTTTATGTAGATTATATTGCTCAATTAACGAAACAATCACACCCATACCCTGGGAGGAGAAATTACAAACCAGGTGGGATTCAAACGCGTTACTTTACGCTAGGGAGTCGAGGGGTTTACCCCGCCACCACCGAGGAAGGGTTTAGAGCACGGACTCTGAATAATCAAACAAGAATACTCAAATCTTAGAATAATAAATAAGAATTAATAAATATAAGTTTGAGAGGCACCCAGCGTCTGTGTTTCCGCCGTAGAACACCGTTGACACCACCCTGGTGTCTGAATTAAAAAATGCTATAATTCTTTTAAGAAACAATGGGCGGCAGTAGTGTATAATTGAAGTTCAACAACTCACTCACAGTTACCAAGATAAGTGGTATTGTTGCCAGGTTGGTATGCATGTGAATAAAATAAGCTTCTTAAGCAAGATACATACAAAATTTGTAACAGTAAATAACAACTGAAGAGTGCAATTCAAGCGGCGTACAGTCGGCATAAGCCTACTTGACGAAAGGCGCGAAGGACACCGCAGCGTAACGTCCCATACGACAGACGGAGTACTGAACTCGTATGCTCTTCGCATAGGTAGAGGCCGCATAGAGATGATAAGGCGCTTCATACCGGGAAGGAAGGTAAAATGATAGGAATGGAAGGTCAAGGATCTTAGTGCATATAGTGGGATATAACCTTAACAATTGAAGGACCTAAAACACAAGTACCACTGCTACTGCTGTACTGCCAACATCGGTCAATATGCACTATGCCGGTCATCACGTCGATATATCAAATATTATATATTTATCGGGGCGTAGATTTTTCGGAAGGGAAGGTTCCTGGGGGGCTATTCTATAAAGCCGAATTCGTGATTTCAACGTCACGACTATATGCAAGTACCATGTTTGAAATAGATATCACAGTTCGTATTACTATCCATGCTCCATTGATAGCACGACGGTCATCCCGGGTCACGGCGACGGAGTCGCATCATTTTGCGGATCATTTCGTTTATGATCAGTCACCACAAATTTCCTAGCGAGCAAGCGCTGCAATCGTTTGGGACGGCTGTCATAGCTGCGATAGTAACAGATGAGGCGTTGATCTATTTCACGCGGAATAAAAGGTAAGGCACTCATATAATTCTAGCTTATGATTAAACCTTTCGTGTCTCTGGCAGTGAATGATGGGTCGCGAATCGTTTCCCCTTGTGAGCTACAGCTCACCACATGAGCCGAATCCATTTCGACATTGCGGAATCGCCTCCCTGGTGAGCGTTGGAGTTTGCAGTATAAAGGAGAGGAGACAGCTGAGGGCAGCGATGTGTAAGAAAACGAAGATTGTGGCGCCGCGAATGCATATTACTGGAGTCAAACGGTGCAGTGCTCACCAAAGCGAAGACTGAACGGTAGGGTAGCGTTGAGACGCTGAATACATTAACGAGACAGCCTGACAGCCACCATGGTAGGCATAACACGTTGTAGGGTAGGCTTTTGATTAAAGACTGCAGTAGTAAAAGCGGTCAAGTTCAAGGGATTCCCTCCGGAAAAAAGTAATGCTATAGCAAAGAAAACGAAAGGCGCGGGTAACAGCTAGACAGCTCCCTAAACGCACAAGAAAAAAATCATTTAAAATTAGAAAATCGTAAGATATACCAAGTTTAGATGCCATGAAAAGTCTGCCTGGAATAAGAAAATGAAATCTAGAATTTAAAATGCATGAATAACTTGCTCATTAAAATGAGGCCTTTGATTACTCAGCGTAATACTATGAAGCTTGAAGCGTTGAAATCAAAGAGATAAAAAATCTTAATATCTAGATTATTGTTACAGTAGCAATATATTATCAATAAACTGAAGAAAAAAGTGCCATCAATCTCTCAGAATTTCCGTACCATAACTGCAGTTTAAATAGAACGGAGTCTTAGTTACCGAAATGTCAGAATGGACCTCTTGCCATCATTATCTACGTAGATATTGGACTAAAGCCTATGCTTTTTGTGGACCACGTATATTTATGCCTGAATTACGAGAGCAACTACCGTCCTTTATCCTACAGCTCTGTCTGAGTGATCAGTTTCTTTTGATTTATTGAGGATATCCTGATAGTTTTTCTAAAGACAAATTGCATGTGGTTCATTTCAAAAGGTAAATAAATAGTCTTTTAAAATGATCAATACAAAAGTGGTTTAAGATATTATTCTCGAAGTCAACAACAAATGATATGTATTTAAAAAAGGATCACAAAGTCGTCAATGTTTTCATAAAAAATCTAATAATTACCTTTTGGTGGAATTAAGATAAAAAAATAAAAAATATTTTGGAATATTTCGCGATAATTGTCCATTTATCACAGTCAACACAAATGTCTACACCTAGGACACCCTAATTAATTGATAATACGGAACTCATAGTAATTAAACACAAGGTAATCATCATAATACTACGCAGCAAAAAAGTATGTGCATGTAGATGCATATTTAAGCAATACTAAAACAATCATGATTGAGAAATGCCATCACCATCATCATCATCATTGGTCAACAATCCTAGGATTGGTTTGACGCAGCTTTCCACTGATTCTTCTATCGGCCAACCTTTTCATTGTGACGTAATACTTCTCTTTTACATTCTTCACAACCTGTTCCATGTATCTCATACGAGGCCTGCCTTTTCCAATCTTCCCGTTCACTTTTCCCTCGACGATAGTCTTCATCAGGCCATCGTGTCTCAAGATATGGCCGATTAAGTTTTCCCTTCTTCTTTTTAGAGTTGTCAGAAGACTTCTCTTTTCTCCTACTCTTCTTAGCACTTCCTCGTTACGAGAAATGCCAATAAATATATTTAGGACTAGCTGAAGTTGCCCGTTGAATATGAACGGGAGGGAGAAATATAATAAATACAAACTTTAATTAAGGCATTTTAAAATTTTTAAATTAAGAAACAAAGACACACTAAACACAGTTATCTATGGCTCCAAGACAGTATCGGAACCATAAATATAATTTAACCCTATGTAAACATATAATTACTGCCTGGACTCATACCTGGGCCTTCACAAAAATAATAATAGACATTATCTAGAATTTTTAAGGCCAGAAGAAACAAAGGAGGTTAGGAGGGGAGATGAATTAGGAATGTATGTCTACTGTTGACAATGAGGCCAGATACGGGTTTTTGGGAATGGTACAACCCACCTCTTAGGCAAAAAACTTTTTCTCTGGTCTTTTATGTATGTTATGTTTGTCTTACTTCTGCAAATTCATGACAGTGGCGTCAATGAACTTTCCACGGATACATGTTAATGCATTTTATTCCAATTAGAGTAAATTCTATTCTTTTAACCTAGTACAGATTTAGCCTACTTAAACCAGGTACTTGTCGCTCGGTTGCATAGGTTCACACCTTCTACTGTGCATTTGACGTATAACTATATTACAATTTTTTTCATCCAACTACTCTTATTTTTTATTAGATTTCATTTATGTTTGCTATCACGTTCTTGAGTCTTGTGACAACAATTGTGAAAGCGGTCCACATCGGAATAGGGTATAAATCCATTAAATACTCATCTTTCGAACCCACAGGAACATTCATTTAAGTACTTTTAGTTTTACCGAATGCAAACCTATTTCATCTGGGAGTTGCGCGAAAAGTAAGCCCGTATGATTTCTCCGGATGAAAAGGACGATCTAGATTCAAGAATTAGCTGCGATACCACTTTTAGTACCTGTCAATATCTTCACGAAAAGAACAATTCTGTTTACGGTATTACTTTCGGACGAACTATTTAGCATAATTCCAATGGCATCAATCAATGAACATCCCACGGATATGTAATGAGACATTATGCTCCATTGGAATTTGAATTTTACTACCAAGTTTTTGTTAAACTATCTCAAATCTTAAGCTTTCAAATCTTCTTGCTGACGATTTTGAAAGCGTTCCATCTCTTCTCTTCATGTCCCAAGTCGGTTCAAATTCACAAATCCGCAAAGAAAAAAAAACACAATTTGAACTCCGCTGAAGTATTAATTTCAAAACTCCTAATTTTAAGATATTCCACAGAGAAAAAATCATTCGCCTTGACCGGGACTCGAATCCGGACCCCCTGATTTCCGGCCAGGTGCTCTACCAGTTGCGCTACCAAGGCGTCCTCTTTCTCTGTGGAAATTCTAGAGGCTTTAAAGGAGCTAGATGTTGCCGGACTGCTGGACATGTAATGTCACAGAGCAGCCGAGTTTTAAAGTTTTCGCGGCTAGCTCGAGAGCTTTGAATTTGTCCTAATTTTAACCTAGTTAAAACCTAAGCGAATAGCCTACAGAAGGTGTGGATGGAAAAGATAATAAAAGGGGATGGTGTTTTGAAGGAGGTGATTGAGGGAAGTGCGTTGAGTAAGCGGGGAAGAGGGAGGAGAAGAACGGGTAGCTTCGATGGAATGATGGGTGGCAGGAGGTATGAGGAGCTGGAGAGGGACATCGCTTGAAATTTAGGGGGTGGGAAGTATTTAATGTCCATTTAAACCTACCTTTACCGGTAGAATACTTATAATAATAACCAATCCATTAATGCTAACCACCAAGTTGCACGTGACTGTAATACCTTACATCTCTCCATGAAATAGTATCATTATGGCTCTTATTTGCATGTAAATAGTGCATATTTGGTGATCTTCTCCCCCTGCTTTACACCCTTGAGGTGGCTAGCAGGGCATTACGTAGATGTTTATGTCAATATAGCTAATGCAATCAACTTACTTTTCCGTAGTCACTAATACTTTGGATTTCGTGCCTGGTTTTGGAAGGGATAACGCATCTACATCTACACAATACCCTGCAAGCCACCGCGAGGGTGTGTGGCAGGGGGTGGTAATTACCAAGCATGATTTATTGACATGCAAACAAGCAACTATATGGTCTAATGCAACTAGATTGTTAGTATCTATAGTATTTAAGGGATAAATACATGCATCATGCACTACAGACTACTATAAAATAATTCTCCTACCTATCCCTTCGCTACTATGCCTATTCTGTTCTCTTACAGTACGGGGGAAAATGCCATTTTGAATCTATCAGTACGATAATCTATCTCTCTAATATTATTAATCTGATCAACTGTCACATGGTACACATTTCCCTAATTATTTAACACTATCCAAATTTACATCCCTACGAAATTGGTCCAAATAATGAACTTGAAGTGTGCAGCGAAGATCGGCAAGATTTGTAAAGAGACATTACGATAGCTATATTAGCGTAACCAGTCCATTAAATGAATTAAAATGGGAATAATTGTAAGATCGCAGGTTGAAATTTAGACTTCATCTCTTAAATAAATTCAAAGATAATATTTTCAGCGATGAAATTTAAAATATTTTGCGAGTCCCAACTTGCTATGGTAGACTGGACCATAATCACAAAATTAGAGAAATTGATTAACGAACTGACAGATTCAAAAGGTCCTCTTTTCCTCGCACAATTAGGGATATGAATGGCGGTAAATATGTCCAGTAAATATGAGTGAATCAATGTACAGCATAGGTAGCTGCATACTGTTATAAGTACTTGAAGGTAACCCAACTAGTAGCACGTTTTTGCATGCTTACTTTGCTATTTTTATCTTTTTTAAATGGTGAAGTTTAGACTACTATATTAATATTAATCCTTTTTTATGCATGATATGTAGTGCATGTTTTGTGAGAATTCACTCTCTGCCACACACCTTAGTGGTGGATTGCAGGGTATTATGTAGATGTAGATATATCCATTTGTGCACGAGTGTAGAGCATTTATGATGATTTTTCACCCACTGAAATACACAATCAACGTGGCTATTTATCTACGGTATATATACCGTAGATAAATAGCCCAACTCACCCATGCCGTACGCGAATCAACCGCTCTATTCAGCAGTAACTGAGCTCACTCCTCTTCCCCCTTTGATGACGTCGAAGACGGGACGGAATCGTCTTCCAGAAAGGCCCGGATTAAGCGACCTTAGCAAAGAAAGATCTCTACGTTGGCCAGTACCTTTGATCGGGCCGAGAGCGACTCTCGATGAAGTCTGCAGCGGGGGTTGATGAGTGGGCTGCGCGTTCGGGGGCGTAGAAAGGAAATGCAACATGGCGAAGGACTCGCTTTATCCCTCACCCCAAAAACTCCGGAACTGGTTCGCTTCAAAGGAGTCCTGCATAGCAACCCACGCTTTCAATTCCCGACCCTCCCCCTTAGATCTCGTTCTTCTCCCGAGGGAGCTGACTGGCCGTCTGGTCGGAACGAGACGCGCATCTAAATGAACAGGGCTTCGATCCCCTGGCGGGACGACTCTCTTCCTTAGACGGTCGTTTCCAGAGCTTTCTCCAGCATTACTCCCCGTCTGAGACGCGGAAAAAACATGCGAAACCCCAGTATTTATTCTCCACGCACCACCTCAGCTCCATAAACATGGAATACTTAATAAAAAAAACATCCCTCGCCCGCCCGCTTCTATGTTTTGTTGCCATGGGCATTTTGACCTTCGCGATGTTATTTCCCACTTTATTTGTTGACGAAGAGAAACGAGCAACCCGCGATTTATTTCATGGCGAGGTAGGGCAAGGCGCGTTTCCTAGTAAATCGCTCAGTCCAGGGCATCGTGATGGAGGTAGAGAGCAAAGAAATGGGCCGTCAATGCATTCACTGCCTCATAAAGCGCATAAAAACTTGTTAAGAAACGGTCTCTCGCGGTGATTGAGGAAGGGGATAGGTGCAACTTGCCGTGCGTGAAGACAAAAAACATTTTCTGCTCCAGGCGACGCTAATTTATGCTTAAAAATTTATGACTGGCAGTTCCTCTTCGCCTATGAGCAGCGAGCGTCTTTTATTTTAATTTTGACGGGAGAATTTATGGATGCCATCGGATAAAATGACTAGCTTCGCGGAAAAAAATTAAATGCAACGTAAACCAACACTAAAGAATGCTGTAAACATTCGAGAAATACCTATATAAGACTATTAACGAAAATCACTACAAGAAAATGCTCAATCTCACCTTTATGGCCTTAAATTCGTTGTTATTATGTAATTGAAAGGTGCTCCTGAAAACATAAAAACTCTAATACGCTATTCGGAATAGACTCGAATGAATTGGCAGTTGTTATGGTTTAGGTAGGATTTTCGGAAGCGAATTATAGGGGGAGAGAAACCCGGCGTTCATAGTCCAATCTTGCCAAAATAAACCATAGGTTCATGGTTTAACGACCCACTCGATAGACTGAGTACTGGACTTGAAGTGCTCCTCCCATGGAACTTAAGTAGGTATCAGGATTTTACTGAAAAATATCTCATCATTGGGAGTCGAATCCGGATGGGAGGCTAATACCA
Organism: Platycnemis pennipes; assembly: GCA_933228895.1. Taxonomy (NCBI): domain Eukaryota; kingdom Metazoa; phylum Arthropoda; class Insecta; order Odonata; family Platycnemididae; genus Platycnemis; species Platycnemis pennipes. The sequence goes on along the minus strand of OW121857.1, from coordinate 65,797,093 downwards.
CTAAAATACCTTAAGGGAGTGTGGCAGGGGGTAACACATTACGAGGTTTGCATTGCAAATTGAAAGAGCATTAGATTTGTACTTACTACCATCCTACTATCATTCAAAGAACCTAAGGATGCGAGCAAGGAAGCATTTCATCTAAAACATTCGTATGGAGCGGGGCACTATATGGTCCAGAGACATGGAATATCGGAAAAGCAGACCGGTGAAGAAATTAAGTTTTCGAAACATGGTGCTGGAGGAGAATGATGAAGATCGAATGCATAGATAAAGTGAAGAACAAAGAGGTGTGCAGAAGTTCAGAAGAAAAAAGGACAATATTGAGAAATGTACGGCAAATACGACCCAGATAGTTTGGTCATACCGTGAGACACAATGAAAAAAACTGTGTTCAACCCGAAAGTTGGTCTTTGATATGTGAGAGTAGACCTCCCCCCGTACTAAGCCATTGGCGTGTGAACTTCACTCATTCAGAGTAGTGGCGTGTGAAATTCACACATTCATTCCAGTTCCATTCCCTGGGCCTGTCCTACGAAGTTCAGAAACACACAAAATCGAATCGCGAGGATTTTAGGTGGGGGTATCCAGAAAGGCTCCTGCCCGGGATTTGAACTCAGGACACTCCGGTCAGCAGCTCAGCGCTCTACCCACTAGGCCAGGGGTTCCCAAACGGGGGGGTGTGCCCCCACAGGGGGGCGTGAAGTCATGTCAGGGCGAGACCAGTTAAAAATAAAAATCTCTAAGTAAAAAAAAAATCCATATGTTTAACTAATTTTATGTTGTAGATTTTTAAAATCAACCTTGATGTTTAGCAAACTTAAAAATCCACCTGCATAAAACTCTTTTATAGCAAAAATATATAGCTTTTTGTCGATGTTTTTGTCTTAACAGTATTTCTTTAAATTGAAACTTATAAAGTTGTATTTTGTGATAGTAAAAATACATGTTTTTTTTCACTGTAATAGTTGTTTTTTTCACATGCCCACAAAATTTACTGTGAAGGGGTCGTGGAGGGTTTCCATTTTAACAGGATGGGGCGTAGTACAAAAAAGTTTGTATTAGTTAGAAATATAATAGAAGGGAAGGTCCCGCGAGGAGGACCAAAGGATAAGTTTACAGGGAAAATAAAGTAGGACGTGAAAAGGAAAACCTATCAGGGCGTGAAGGAATTAACACTGACTATGTAAGAATGGAGGGCTGCAATAAACTAATTCTGGGATTGAAATACTGATGATGAAAATATCATGCTGTTATGCAAAAATTGTGGTTGTACATGTAATACTTGCATCATCGTGAGAGGTTTAACGTTACATTTTTGCGGAAAACACTAGCTACATGATTGTAAGATTGGCGGCAACTGCGTAGTAAATCAACGGGCTTACTGAGTTTTCAGTAATACCATCTGCCTATGATTTTACTATTAACGCTTTCTGCATAACCATGTGGACCACATTTTCACTGCGCAAGGACTTCGTGAACTTAGTATATTATATAGATACTAACCATCTAGTTACAAACGACTGTTATATAAAGCATGTTTCCATGGAGTAGTGGCTTAGAAGCCCTTACTGAAAAAAGTTGCATATAAGTGGTGCATATTTGGTGACCTTTATTCCTTACCACACCCTCGCGGTGGCTCACAGGATGTTACGTAGATGTATAGGTATCTACTGAATAGCTGCATGTGACCCTAACTGAATAGCTGCATGTGACATCTAGCTGCATATGCCCCTATTATCTAGCATGTTTCCATGCGGTAACCTAGTTACATATCAAAAGTGAATGTTTGGTGGTCTTCATCCCCTGCCACACACCCTCGCGGTGGCTCACAGGATGTTACGTAGATGTATAAGTATCTACTGAATAGCTGCATGTGACCCTAACTGAATAGCTGCATGTGACATCTAGCTGCATATGCCCCTATTATCTAGCATGTTTCCATGCGGTAACCTAGTTACATATCAATAGTGCATGTTTGGTGGTCTTCATCCCCTGCCACACACCCTCGTGGTAACTCGCAGGGTATTACGTAGACGAAGATGTAGATGAAGATCGATAGCAGACCGTATCGTATCCTTCGGTAGAACGATGACGTTCCACCACATTGAGAAATGGGATATATTTTCCCTTTCGCCGAACAAAAAACTGAGGCCGTCTCTTGCGCGAGTCGCAATATTCTTGAGCACGCACTCCTTCCGATCCACCTGGCTCATCTTCATTCCACCCCCGGCACAACCCCTTTGTGTCTCGTTGCTTTTTCATTTTCTTCCCCAGAGCGGCCCGACCATTTTATCCGCGACCGATGTCGTGTCTCTCTCTTCGTTCCAATGCCACTCAGGTGTAATGCGCTTTAAAATTCATGACGTCACCCCCTCCAACCATGAGGAGACACGCGGACTTCTTAAAAGCGGAGGGGGGCGACTGAACCGGTTAGACCGGTGAGTAACGCACTCCCAACGATCCACGCGAAGGTCGCGGATTCGAATATCTCATCCGTTTGACGGACGCCGCGTTTCCACCCCGAGGGCGTTTTTTCACTTCGCTCTCCCGCAGCGGAGGGTGACATCAGCACCTGTCACTGTTAGCAACCGCATCTCTTTTTGCTAGAGCTAAGAATCATTACTCGCTCGACATTGAGGGAGGGGGAGGAAAATTAATTGACTATGACCCCGGATGTGAACGGTTATGATTTATTGATTTCGCTTTGAAGGTAAAACGGGGGCAGAGAATTCTCTAAACATAGATGTAGTAAACTCCCGACTATCACTTTTAGTGAATTATCCCTTTAGAGGGGTCTGTTTCTCCCGATTGTCTCTTTAGTGTAGTTTTTAGTGCATGATGCATGTATTAACCCCTTAAATACTATAGATACTAACAATCTAGTTGCATAGGACCGTATAGTTGATTGTTTGCATGTTAGTAGTGCATGCTTGGTGATCTTCACCCCCTGCCACACACCATGATCTACATCTACATAACACCCTGCAAGCCACCACAAGGGTGTGTGGCAGGGGATGATTTCTCACCAAACATGCACTACATATCATGCATAAAAAAGGAATAGTATTAATATAGTAGTCAGAACTACACTATTTAAAAAAGATAGAAATTGCAAAGAAAACATGCAAAAACATTCTGTTAGTAGGGTTAGCTTTAAGTACTCATACCAACATGCAGCTACCAATGCTATTCATTGCAACTCTCCGATAGGACATATTTACCGTTATTCATATCTCTAATTGTTCGAGGGAAAAACAATATTTTGAATCGGTCGGTTCGGCAATCAATTTCTCTAATTTTATGATTATGGTCCAGTCTGCCATAGTAAGTTGGGGTTCGTAAAATATTTTTAACATCATCACTGAAAATATTGCTTTGGAATTTGTTTAAGAGATTAAGTCTAAATTTCAACCTGCGATCTGACAATGATTCCCATTTCAATTCATTTAATACACTGGTTACGCTAATATAATTATCGTATCGTCCCTTTACAAATCTTGCCGATCTTCGCTGCACACGTTCAAGTTCATTACTTAGACCGATTTCGTAGGGACCCTATACACTGGCCATCGCGTTGGCTTGCAGGGTATCGTGTAGATGTAGATCCCTACGCGCCGTATCCGAGCTGCGGATTATCCGTGCACTGCCAATCTATTTAGTTTATCGGCAGTAGTCTCAAAGGCAAGTAAACTTGTTATTTTCCTCCAATCGTGACATTCACTACGGCATTACCAACTGGCCCGACGTCTTAATCCAGGCCTCGTACAGCCACCCGAGGTTTGCGAATATTTAATTGCAGCCGGGACAGCTTTACTAGATATTTTTTGCCATAAAATGCTATCATTTACAGCAAGGATCTTTACTTTGGGAGATTATGCTATTATCTTAGGGAGTTTATTTATTTTGGCGGCGCATCGTGGAAACATGAATCCGGAAAGAATCAAGCAACGAATTGTCCGTGTTTTCCGATTATCCGTGTACCATTTACCTGTCATTAGCGGAGAAAATCGGGTGTATACCGTATCAAACGTTTAATTAAAACCTAATGCAGGTGTTCCACGGTGAAAATTTCAACAAATTTTTGTACACAAATGGACACAACTGGGTTCGAACGTATGGCGGTGGAATTGTATCCAAATGGATTTTGGTCCAAGCTTTTGTGTACAAACGTTTGGTCCAAACAGATAGAACTTGTTCAAAATTACCATCAAAATGCATGAAACCAACCATTCACAGGATTCCAGAAACGTGAGCATCGTATTCCGCTTTATTGACAGTGTTTGATTGGGGCTTTTTGGGTTGTAGTGTTGCGATCACGAAACAGATAGAACTGATGTATTTATGAAACTCTGAGGCAGTTTTTGTACTTGTTAAGAGTATGAAAAAGATGAATTATTACACCGAACCTATTGCATAATTTACTTGTATTAACAGAATTAAAGTTACGCACGACTTATTAGCTAAAATTAAAATGGGGTCGTATACTATATTTTTTATTGCCGAATCTGATGGAGTTTGTACAAATAAAAAGATACGTATTTTTCCGTTTCTTGATCCGTAAGTTATTTATTGAGTTATACGCGGAAAAAACTGATGTTTTTAACCTTTTCGGAAAAGCGGACGTGATTCGAGCTCTTAGTGCGAACAGACCTACCGAGACCCTACTTCAACTCCCTTCCCTTTCCCTAAAAGCAGTAAAGGACGGGAGGTAAATGACGTCAATGATCTCAAAGCAGCTTCTTTGGTGGGCGTCACATTTTGCTTATTTTAATTTTTAAATTATGAGTGAATGGCAGTGGTTAGAAGATTGATTTTTTCACTAAAATCCATTTTTCATTTCCATCTAACGATTTCGTGCACAAAATTGCAGTTCCGAATTAACGTCCCCATTTATGCGGCTTATTCGCATTCCGCTGTGAAAATCATTTTATTTGATTATTATTTTCTCGTGTTTCATTGGTTCGTCTTTTTTGGACAAAACAATGCACCGTGGGATACTGCATTTCTGTTTCATTCAAATCATGCCGGCGCTGGGTTTCTCTCCAACCTTCCTCCATTCCCTGAAAATTCCTACCTCTTTCCAAATATGTACCACCCCTGTCTTAAAAAAATGTCGCGAATGATCTTAGTCATTGGTTGCCTCCCCCAAAGAACTATAAATACAACTAATTTAAAATATGTACCTGGTGATGGTTTACCCGCTCCTAAACACTCTTTCGATGACTTGGGGGTATTGTATTTATGTAGATCATCATATTTTAAGAAATGGCTGACTAAATAGTAATTAATAATTTACTACGTAGATAATCATTTAGTGGTGCATCCTTTAGCTGAGTGATCCATCCGATAAGATTATACTGCACCGTCTTTATCCCAGAGTTCTTAATCGCAGGACAAACACAACATCCATGCCCTGGACATGATTCGAAAGAATTTTCAGTTTCCAGACCAGTATCTTACCAACCTGTTTACATCTGCATCAATATGTTACCCAACAAGCCACTTTTAATGCCTGTGGTGGGGAATGGATCATCACCAATTATGCACTACATCAACACAATGCACTTACATGTTCTAAGGAACAATAAAAGATATTGTTTAAAATGTGGTAGTCATAAATTCATCAGTTTAGTACACCTATTATGATCTACAATTGTTCACGGGAAGAAAGGCTTTTAAATCTATCTGTACGGCAATCTATTACTCTATTGTTTCTTTCGTGATTGTATCTAGCCTAACATGCGAGTGTTCTCAATATACTTGTAAAGTCAATGGTAAAAAAATCGAATTCCATTTTACTTCAAATATTCAGTTTAAATTTTAACTCTGCTCTGATAACCACGGCCGACCGGTTGAATTTTCCTTTTGGATGAATATCTAACAGGCTTTCATAATAAGTTAGTAGCGTACCTCTTAGTTGCTTGCATGGTGATTATTCAATCCCTGTTACAAACTATGAAGGTGGCCTGCTGGATAATTCGCAGAAGTAGAATTATTAGTTGCTCGACATTGGGAGGAGAATATGAGATGATAATTAATTGCTATGACCCCGGATGCGGACGTTTTGATTATGATATATTAAGGCTTCGAAGATAAAACGAGGGCAGGACCTTCTCTATACAACGAAATCATCCTCTCTACTGCAGCCGAAGGTCTTCTTCACTGGCAGGAAATTAAATGTCCACAGTAAGTAGTCCTTCGGAGGCATACAAAATACACTCTGACTTCTGGATTCGTAACCTGTGCTGACCCGATGCTTGTTTGTAATTCAGAAAGTCCAGTCTGCAGTGTTTTGACAAAAGTCCACAACATCGGCTGCGGACAACTGTTAACTTTAAAATTAAATTAGTTCCATTAAATCGACTGACCAGATAAAACAGATTAAATAAGGTAAATTAACTCCATTACTATTAGCGTCAAATATTTTCTTCTCTCACACAACTCGTTGCCATAACAAAATCAAGGCATGCTACCCCAAATGCCTTCAAAGATGGATATTCCATTCATACCTACGATAATACAGTTGCGTACTAGCATGTAAAAACGGAGTCCTTGGTTTAGTCGAGTTTAAACGTGTTGAAACTTATTTCCTTTCCAAAGATATAAAAATGGTCATGGAGAAAACAAAAAGTTTCAGGGGAAAACAGAGACGGATCGGCCTATATTAAGGTGGTCAAAACCGGAGTCACTAATATTGACCTTAAAACGTTGACTGAAACGTCATGCCAGTGTAACAATTGCCTGATAAACCCAACGTAAGCGGCGAGAACCTGGTAGCCATGTAAAAGCCTTAAACTTGTACCACAATGGTATCTGTAGGCTTGGTCTCAATCTTCACCATTATAATCCTCTCACTGTAATGCAGGAAGCTCTTTATTCGCAGTCCTGCACTCTTCCTGAGCATTATGCCAACTCCAGCGTTACCATTTTTTCGTTACTAGCGGTGCATTGCGTTACTCCAGCGTTACCACTATCATGCAGGTCATCAAAAATACTAGTACATGCACGCACAACTTACATGCAACGGTGAGGTCAACTGAGAGGCATAAACCTACGATTCAACCAACCATGTAATTAGGTATTCATTTTAAATTATAAACTCTAAAAGGCTTAAATTTTATGCTAAATTTCAATGTAGTATCTTCTCAAAATATGGTGTGTACTTAACCAAGACGGATTCCTATAGAGGAAGCCAATATAATGGCCGATTACTGGACTGAAGTTCGTTAAAATAATTTGAAACCAACACGCAATCCGAAAAGAACAAAACAGAAGCGGTTATAAATCATTTTTGCGACTCCACGGCCAAGGAAGGGGAGAAAGATGTGCTCATGGAGTGGGGACCATTCCCCGCTGTATAAAGTGCATTCCTCTGCGATGGGAGGGGGGGGGGGGGAGGTTGGGGGAATGGGAGGGGAGGGAGGAAGCCGGTTGCCAAGGACGACGCGACCAGGTGGTCGCGAGGAGCAAGACGAATCGACGAGTGATCTTGAACCTCTCTCTATCCCTCCCTCCCCCCCGCCGGGCATCTCACAGGGAATCCCTCCCTTCTTCAAGCTACGAGCATCGCCTCCTCGTAAGTGATAAACACGAAGATAAAAGTGAGCGAGCTGTCTCAGAACTTAAAAAAATACAAATAAATCGAGCAATAAACCTTGAGAAACCTACCGGGGGACGTTTTGCCCCAGCGACCGATCATCATTGTCCATTTTCGTCAAAGGACTGAGCGTGGAGCTTAAAGGAGCGCGGAGAATGAAAACGACTTTGTGAGAGTCGACGAGGGAGAAAGGAAAAATTGGAAAATGAAGGAATGTTCTCGTAAAACAAAAAAAGATTGGAAGGCTGAAGAGAAGTCGAAGAGAAAAAAGAAACACCAAGGCTTCGCAATTGAAAGAATGAAGCGAAAGTTAAATGACACTATTCTTTTCTTAAATGAAGGGAAAATGGGAACGTAAAAATTCACCTGAGAATTATGATTCCAGTGATAAGTGTTTAATCTAAACTGCTCTCCAAGAGAGAAAACAATTGTTTCCATGCGGTGAATTGGGAATCTTTCTCCGATAAACATCATGGGAAAGTAATCAAAATAAGGAGATTTAAGATGTTCCATTTCATTTTAGTATAAAAAAATCTGCTTTGGAATGTTTTTACTGCGACGAAACCACCCGTGCCTGTTGATATCTTTCCGAGACAAACCAAGACCACAACCTAGAAAATGTTCCACATAACACTTAATAACATTGTGATAAACTATAATTCATATTTAAGATTAAAGTAACCCTGTTAAAGATAGAGTTACACTGCTTTTCCACATGGTCTTATTTCAACTACCGTCTTAAATTATTAGGTAATTTTCAGATAAAACAAGTTAGTACTTACACAAGTTTTCCTCGCTTATGCATGGACATGAATTAGGGCTGGTGAATACGTCACTGATAGGACGAATATTTTCAGCCAAGACTTGAATGAAATGCAATAATTTAAAAACGATATCAAATAAATTTTGATCTCCAATATTATGTGTAAATAGGGATGCACGTTGAATATAGTATGACAGTCATAGCAAGATTTATTTTAACATAGTTGAGCATTAGATATGTGCTTAAATAAAAAAAAACATCTCAGTGATTCGTCAAGTTTTGTGAAAACAGCAGTTGAGATGTTTCGTAAGTATGATACTACGGTTCCACCAAGTCACGCCCGAAACCACGTATTACATTAAATACTGACTTGTTCAGTAAGCCTACGCAGATTAGGTAATTTTAAAGTAACTCGGGTGGACGAAACGCTATGTTCACAATAACAATCATATTGTGAAAATGATATTTATGGACATCATGAAAACATTCCTGATGTATAATGTAATTAAAAAAGCAAGTTTTAGTTAGGCGAGTATTTGCTTGTTTGCAATATTGCTTTCAGTAGTTTTACGGCTCCATTCAAGCTTCTTGTCACCATTTAATGATCAGTATTGCTGTAAAATGCATTGACTTTCTACGCATTGCGTTAATTAGAGTTATCTTTGCAAATCTTTGTCCATAATAACATAACATTCTAAGTTAATGATCTATTGTGTCTCTAAGCAGAATTATTTTTACGGTCTACATTACGAGCCTATTTTACTGTTTGTATTAATCTTAATTTAAATCATTAAAATATTTAACCATTTTCGCTAAACAGATTACCATTAAAGTATTTAAGACGAAAAATCATCAAATTTACAGCATTAAACATTTACAAATATCCTCATGAAAAGGAGTCTTTCTATCACGATTGGGTGAACACGTTGCATGTCATGTGGACTTGATTCAGAAGATGACTAAATCGTGTTTTTGGAAATTGTATCCATCATCACCTTCTGACAACTATTTTGTACTGTGGCTTACGTAAGTGATCATGATGTCAGGAATAAACTTTTAACGAGACATTCTAGATATTTACGTTATTGAACTTCAGCTAATAAGGTTCTTAGACCCAGAATTATTATCTTACGCTCACCCCATGGCATTAATCCCATAGGTGTCTTACTTGGCTTCATAGAAATATATGGCAGCCACTTACCAATAATGTCGGACGGTAGACTCGGTCTAGAAGAAGATACCGTCAGGTGCCAACGATGAAGAAAGTTTGATGCCTTAAAAACGGACAACGGTAAGTGTTTCTGGCCTCATATTGCTTTTATGTTTAATAAGGCACCCCAACGTTCATTTAAAGTAACAAAACGCTATCATGCAGTGTACCAAGCTCAAAAGATGCATGACATACATTGTCATAATTTTAGAGATTATAGTAAAATATTAGATAATACACTATATATCTTCCTGATGACGGTTTTTTAAGCTAAAACACGTGTCATGACGTTTTACATATATTTTATAAGGGAAAGTGCTACTTTTTTATATGACTAGTATTTCTTACTTCCACCATGTGATGCCTGATCTAGTTCTCAGTATTAAACCACTTTTATTGGTGATCCATTGATAAAAAATATCTCAATATAGGTATTATTTCTATGCTATTTGGCTCAAAAATTATTTTCACGTTCTGCGAAGCATTCTCTCACCTGAAATCTAACCTAACACTCTTGCACATCACCTACACCTAGGATATATAATGAACGAGGATAATTGAGAAAAAAACTACATTCTTTGGTTAGTTCTATCCATAATCCACGAATCGCCATTCAATAAATCGTTTTCGCTCATTGAGCTATTCCAAGGCTCGAAAGGTACAAATAAATGTGGACTAACACAATTCGTATTATCTCACGCTAAACATTCTATGATTCGCCATCATCAGCAATTTTCTGGATAGAGAGATAATATAAGAGTTCTTTGGCATATTTGAGCTCTCTGAGTCGCTAAAGTAACCTGTCTTCACCGGAGAAGAGCATTCTATTTCTAATTATTTTTGCATCATTAAAGTAACTAAGGACACTAGATTTCAGAAAATATATTTTTTTTGCAAATGAACTCAGTATAGTTTTGAAAATTCCGTGATTTTTTTGATTGAAAAGTAATTGAACATAAAAAGTAATTGAGATGCTCAATTACTCTTCATGGGCTCGTAAGGCTTCACTGCACTCATTATCCTGACTTCGGTGAATTGCGTGAAACATCCATCGTTATTTCAGAGTTTTGTCAGTTTTTCAATTTCAGAGATGTCAGTTTTAGGACTGGTATGTTAGCCGAATTGGAATGGGAATCGCTGTCACAACGCAGGCTGAATTATAGCCTTAATCTTCTGGGTAAATTTAAGGAGGGACATTTCATTAATGACGTTAATCATATATTGCTGGCTCCGACTTATTATGGTAGGCTCGATAATTCTAATAAAATTAAGGAGATAGATTGCAGGACGGACAGGTTTAAAATGTCATTTTTTCCGCGTACGATTCGTTAGACATCGCGTAAATCGGTAATAATTATAGAGGTAATATTCAGAGAAGGTTGATAGTATTTTTTTCTTTTTATTACCTGCATGTTCAAATCAACGTGTGACTCGCATGCAATGCTTTTTTTTTGATGCATGAGTATCTATGAAATTGGTGTCGGGTTTCAAGACATGCATGGTATTCGTTGGTGTGTCCTGCATGATTGGGATTTGGTAGTTTTCTTTTTTCCCCCCAATTACTTTTAAAGGTGTTATAGTGTTTGTTTTGTAGTGATCATTTTTGTTTATTGTGTCATTGTTCCTGGTGTGGATGCACCTCCTGCCACACACCCTCGAAGTGGCTTGCAGGGTATGTCGTAGATATAGATAGATAAGGCTCGGCATAGATGTATTTGTTATCTGCATAGGGTAAAATCGGGTAGGCAATAGCCCCTTTTCAAAGAGAGTATATGCACGAATAAAAATCACCAATTTATTTTACGGATGTATGGTTCTTTTCAAAGCCACTTTACTGCACTCATTATCCTGACTTCGGTGAATTGCGTGAAACGTCCATCGTTATTTCAGAGTTTTGTCAGTTTTTCAATTTCAGATATGTCAGTTTTAGGCATAACTAATAACAACTTTTATTGAGTAAGTACCGAGAACTGCGTTAAAAGCGAAGTTTAGCGCTCTTTACATGACATACGTTCTGATGGAGATAAAGCCTATAGAACCCATCGTTATTTTCAATGCATAAACGGGTAGAGAGTAGACACATGATATGCATATTTACAAATGTATGAGGTCACATGTGATGAAAATATATTCCTCAAAGAATATAACGTATCTACCACCCATGTGTCCTGTCTACAAGATGATATTTTATAACTCTATAGATAGATAGATAGATAGATAAGCGTCTTTATTGGGCCGAGATTGAGACTAAAGGTCCTCTCTTCCACCTAACTCCTAAAGCAATGAGTGGAGCAAGAAGGAAATACTCAGTAGAATAGCTCAGGCGAAGAAATTATCTACTTACAGCAGAAAGTACAAGCTTGGAAGTAAAAAACCCATGTCAGAACTTGAATTTGGAGCTTGTTTATTTAAGGTGAGGAAGGGATAATAGCAGCAGCAGAGAAATCGAGGCTGTAAGCCATATAAATTTGGTTCTACAGAAGAATGATTGAGAAAAAATGGATCGATCAGGTGACTAGCCCAGCCTTTGGGAGAATGGATAATGACAGAAATCTGATGGAAATTTTAAAAAGAAGACAGCACAATCTGATTGGCCATATTATGAGTCACTAAGTTCTGATGAAGATTGCCTTTGGTGAAAAATGGAATGAGCAGAATGAAAAAGGAAGAAATCGCATAAAGTACAGGAAGCAAGTAGTTATATACGTAGAGGATAGTACTTACGTAAATATGTAATGTTAGTAGGTGGCAGAATTGAATGAAGAGTGCCAAACCAATATACAAATTGATGAATAGCAATGATGATATTTAAAGTGCAAGATAAAACAATCAAGGGATAAATTGTATCCTAACACACAACCTCTTAGCAAAGAAGCCATTGAGGCCAAATAAAGTAAGATATATTGCTAGCAGCGACTTGAAAAGACCGAAGTCATTAAAGTGCTAATGATCGCTGGAGGCATGAAGCATTTACATATTTGCCAATTTGTAATAATGATTTATTGTTTCCCATACCGCACATGGAAAAACATGCTTAGTATTAAAAAATAACGCATTGTTTACACGGAATACGTAGCAAATAATATTCGATTCATGTATTCTAGTCAAATAAAACTACATGTTGACGAGAGAAAATCGATAAGTTACGATAACATAAAGTCAATTTTGGAGATATTAGTAAACGAAGAAAAATTCAAAGGATGGAACTTTAGAGCCTAAATGTTCAAACCTCACAACAATAAAATGTTCAAACCTTTCCTGCTTGGCGTCTTATCTCCCAAGAATTCGGCAACGGATCGGCAAGTATAACATGATCCTTATTGATTTTCAAGATACGTCCGTACAGCCGATAAGCGAGGGACGAACGGCGTCTATTCCCTCGCCCAAAAACCCGAAACCCTGACTATCCGTAGGCGTATCGTGTGACTGACTGCCTTTACGTGAAAAACGAGGAAGGCAGTTTGAAAGCCTCGTTCCGGAGAGGAGTCCCTTTGCCTTTCTCCGTCGACATGACGAAGGCTTCGTGCCAGTGCACTCTTTTGGAGCGCAGGAAACCAGGCGGGCAGCCACAGAAACCCTTACCTGGGGAATAGGGTACATTCGCTGTGAGCGAGAGCCGGGGATAGTGTGTCATTCCCAGAAGGCTTGACAGTTCCCTTTCCCTCACGGTTCCGAGCCTTAGGACATGCACTACTTCGATGTGTCGATTCCCATGTCCCATAATCCTGAACCGTTGCTATGGAAAACTGAGCAGCGGAGAATTAGGATGTGCGGCTTTAAGCTATTACAAAATTCCTATCGACATATGTATGCGGTACTACATCTGCACAATACCCTGTGCGGTACTACATCTGCAAAACACCACAAGGGGGTGTGGAAGGTGGTGAAACATCGCTAGGCATACACTTTAAATCAAAAGAGGGTTAAATTTACACTTACTTTCCCGCATGCTCACAAAATTAAACTGATAATTCATTCACACGATAAACGTGTGAATGAATTACTTGTTTCTACAACAATTACTGATTGGTTAGTAATTTACGCAGTTAACTTTTAGGGGATCGGGTTGGTGTTGTGTCCCACTCCGAGGGCCTGAGATGGATTCCCGGCATTGGCGGATTTTTCAGTGGCAAACCGGTCCCCACTTGCCTAGTGGAGGGCATTTCAAGTTCAGTACTCCGTCCGTCGGATGGGACGTTGAGCCGTGGTCCCCTTGGTGCCTGTCGTTAAGAGTGGGGTAATGCCGACGCCGGGTTTCTCTCCACCCTTCCTCCGTTCCCTGAAAACTCCTGCCATTACCCAATTACCCACCTATCCTAAAATGGCGCAAATGACATCAGCTGTCGGTCACCTCCCTGAATAACTAAGTAACTAATTATTTTTAATGTATATCTCGAAAATCGTGCATGAGTTAGCAATGCTTGAAGGTAAATGTTTCAAAAATCAACTGCAGACTACTCTTCTACATCACGATCAACAATACCCATCCTAGTTTCCACTGGTGTCTTCTATGCAATCTATCACTGTCCCTTATTCTGTACTTGAGTAATTTTCGAAAATCTGTATTTAATTTTTGATTGAAGATGATGCTTTGAAGAATTGATTGATAAAGAAAGATGAAGATTGACGAAGGGGTTCCGTTTGGTGTGGTGGCTATGGTATGAATTCCTAAGTCGAAGTCCCGAGTTTGTATACCGACAGTGACCAAAGTTTCAGTTAAATGACAGACCCTACTACAGTTCAATGTGGAGAGCACTTAAAGTTTAGTATTCCGCCAATCAGATGAGTCTTTAACACTAGGACGCCCGGACTTCTCGACATCATTCAACGCCCAAATGGGGTCATTTTGACCCCCGGTAGTTAATAAGTTAATTTTTCACAAAGCATTTATATGTTTACATTTTTAGTGTTTTTTCATTAAATAATGCCCTAGTTCTTCACATTTATCGATTATATCCGTTCATTACAGCAATGTTTTTCTCAATATAACTATTTATTGAAATATCAACTTTGAGATTTGGAATCATTTTCTCGTTTTTCTTCAATTTCATTTTTTCTTGCCTAAAATTTTGACACTCAGTAAACAACAAATGTCACTTGCTTTATTTAAACGTATTTATTTGTTGTTTTTGCAATGTGCACTGTTTTATGATGAATGATTTGGCCTGCCAAAATTAAAAATACCATCTGAAAAAATGTAAAAAAAATTGAGTAGCCCAATGAAAATATTTTTCATCATCGTCAGTATTTCAATCCTATGATTGGTTTACTGCAGCCCTCCATTACGCCCTATTTAGTGTTAATTGCCTAACGCCCTGGTATGTTTTCTCTTTCACGTCCTGCTTTATTTGCTCTAGATACTTGCCCCTTGGTCTTCCTTGTGGGACCTTCCCTTCAATCATCCCCTCTATTATATTTCTAACTAATTCATTGTGCCTGAAGGTATGTCCATCTTAATCATCTCTTCTGCACACCTCTTCATTCCTCACTATATCAGTCAATTTAATATTCAACATTCTCCTCGAGCACAATGTTTCGAAGGCTTCAATTCTTCGCTGGCCTGCTTTCCCGATTTTCCATGTCTCTGATCCATAGAGTACTACGCTCCATGATAAAGTGCTTCCTTGTTTGCAGCCGTAAGTTCTTTGTGCACAGTAGCTGTCTCTTCATCATAAACGCCTCCTTATCTTGTGCTATTCTGCGCTTGATGTCCGTTGAGCTTCTTCCATCCCAAGTGATAGTGCTACCGAGGTA
This sequence comes from Platycnemis pennipes, assembly GCA_933228895.1. Lineage (NCBI taxonomy): Eukaryota > Metazoa > Arthropoda > Insecta > Odonata > Platycnemididae > Platycnemis > Platycnemis pennipes. The sequence goes on along the minus strand of OW121857.1, from coordinate 65,781,766 downwards.
CGTGAAGTACTCCACTTGTTCCAAAGTCACTCCTCCAATTGTGGTATTTGCCCTAAGCTTCTCTCTTCCGCACACTAGGGTTTTAGTTTCCTATTAGTATTGCTCTTATTATATTATTGAAGTACTTAGTCATGGATGCTTGCAAGTTCCCTCGACTTTCTGCTACAACTGCGATGTCATCAGCAAACCAGAGCATGTTTATTTCTTCGCCATTCACCTTGATGCCCTTGATACCTATTTCCTCTGCGTCTCTTATTGCTTCTCCCAGGTATATATATTGAATAACACCAGGCATATATATTGAATAACTATGTTTGAATCATTCTCTGACTCCTTCATTTATTTTGGCTTCTATCTTCCTTCCGTCTTTTATTTGCATTGTGGTGACCTGGCTCTTGTAGAGCCAGTAGATTTTTCTTCTATCCTTGTAATCCATTGCAATGGCTTCCAGTATCTTGAATATCTTGTTCTATTCCACGTTGTCAAAGGTCTATTCCAAGCCCACGAATGCCACATACAACAGCTTGTTTACGTGTATCATTTTCTCGGCCAGTATCCTTCAGCTGAGTATTGCCTCCCTAGCTCCTTGGTTTTTCCTGAATCCGGGTTGATTTTCCGAAAGATTCCCTTCCATTCTTCTGCTAATAATCTTAGTAAGTATTTTCGATGTGTGTAACACCAGGCTAAAGGTTCTGTGTTCTACGCATTTCCTGCTAATTTCACTCTTCTGGAAATTCTCTGGTGGCCTTCCACTGTCGTAGCTATCTCTGATTATTCCAAGGAGGGAATCTTTTGCTTTGACCCCGAGTGCCTTGAAAATAGTAAATGAATATTATATCAAATAGTGAGCTTACTTTTAGATTCCACCTTTCCTAATATCTCTAATGAGTTCATCAAATGGATACTTATCGTCACATTCTGAGGATTCTGTTTATTCTTCACAAGTTTCAAATGTCAGCTTGCCGTCGGATTTGTCAAATGAACACTCTCTACCATTGACTCATCTTATTGAATCTTATGCAGCTCAACAATGAATGTCAGCAGAACATTATGCTGTTCTTTGAGAAATTTTTGATCACAGCTATCTTCACAATACCGATCACACCGCAAATTCGTCCCGCGAAGCCACTGAACAATGGACAACAAATACACGAACTTCACTTGCTGTCACTGTGAGAACGAGTTCAAAGTTTGAGGCTTTACTTTGTGGAACCACTCGATTGGAAAAGAAAAACCACTTTGCGCATTCCACACAAAGGTTTTATTGGTTTCTACCATAGTTTAGACAATATATGTCATAATAAAAATTGATAATGACATATATTGTAGAAACTAATAAAACCTTTGTGTGGAATGTAAAATGTATGTGAATCGTGAATAAAAGAACGAGTTTTATTCTCCACTCGTCATCCGAAGAGAAATAATTAGATTTGGAGTCAACTAAGTTTATTAAATTCGTGCGAAACGGGTAAAAAAAATTGCATTCTCTTCACACCACAGAGATTGACGATGTATGATGATATCAACAAAGTAATTACTAAATAATTCACATGTAAGCAAAAGGAAAAGTGAGGACGTGATGGGGAAAGGAAACAAAACCTTTTTTGTAAATTGATACGAACTTGGAAGATAAGTAACCGAATGAAAAAGATAAGACGACAGAGCAGTGAGCACATATGCAGCAGAATGATACAAAAATGCAAATAAAAAAGGACATTTAGCCGAGATAAAGCGTGCAAATGAACGCTTGGGTCAAAATGACCCCACTTGGGCGTTCAAGGTAAAATATGATTTAACTCCTCAATGGATTATTTTAGGAACGTAAAAATTTATGCAAGTGAACACCTATTGAAAATATTAAAAGTCACGAGAAGATATTCTGTTCTCTTAAAAAATGAGATCAAAAAATAAATTTAAAAACACGAGGGGGTCAAAATGACCCCTCTGGGCGTTCTAGTGTTAAATCGACGCATTTCGTCAAGAGCTGGTGCCGACACCAGGTTTCTCTCGGCCCTTCATTCTCTCCATAAAAATCATACCTCATTTCATGCATATAATCACTATTTACGTAAATGTCACAGGTACCTGGCAACAATAAACTTCTCACTAGCGGTAAATACGTATGCACACAAAATGACAAGACCACCAGGGTACTGAGAATTTAGCTTGAGCCCCCTGATCAATTCTGAGTCGTAACAGATATGGTTTTCTTCGTCCAGGGGACAATATAAATGATTGATTTTATTTGCGTCATAAGATGTAGGTAGGCATTTTTATACAAGCATTAAAGGGGTGGTGTAAGTACATATATAATGAATTACAGAAGATAGCCAGCAACAGGCCAATTATTTATCGGGGTCCTCAAGTGATTTTCTTTTGTCTTCTGTTGTATGTAATGTGGCGGCTGTAGTTGGCCTCGCTGTATGATAAATTGCGGTAGAGTAAGCCATTGCATAATCTCTTTCATCGAATTATGTTCATTTTCATTTTACCATATTCATTCAGAGCTACTTCTACAAAGGTAGAACGATTTGTTCACTTTTGACACTTATCTACACACATTTATGGTGACTTGCAGGGTATTGTGTAGATGTAGATGTATTTGACTGCGTCTCATTGTGTTTAAAATGTATACTACGCCCCGAACAGAGGTAATTAGTTTGGAAAAATTACAGTACACTAAACAACAGAATTTATGTTGACTTAACATCATTATGTTGAAGAAGTTAGACTCAGTATCAGAATCAGTAATTCATATCGTAATATACCAATCAATTTTCAATTGACCCATTGGTTTCGAAGTTAGCAGAGGTATGCGTTGTTTACAACAAATCCATCAATTTTAGTGGTATAAAAAATTTGTTTTCTGTAAACTGTTACTACTAGATCTGGCTTCCTTATATCAAAATCGCAAGTTATTGGAACGAAAACTACGGGAATACCAGACGCTCAAATTTGGGCAACTTGATTTCACGCGTAAAAAACGGGTACTTTTTTGAGAAAAAATTAAATACAGGAAATACTAAGGAGCCGCAGATTTTTTAAAGTAGATGATTCAACGTAGAAATAAACTCTCTCTCGTAAGTTTTTTGTTGCATTGAAATTGATCGCTTCGTTTAGACGATAGAGCTCCTCAAACTCGGGTGTCTTGCTTTTTTTTACAGACAGTAGGTAAAATTATTTTATAAAATCAGATTGCTGCTTTGGAAACGACCAAATCTAAGGATTTCAAGTCTCCTTAAGGTTTCAAATCCAAAATCCGTATTACTGTATAATAATACCGGTATTCCCATTCGTGAATTCAGTATCATGTCTGATATTTGGCTGCTATATAAGGGGGGATATTGCATCGCACGCTATTTTTTTATGGGACAGGTTGATTTAACTGAACTTCCAACAAACACGCACGTGGTAGCGGGTGAAAGCTCAGTTGGGTGAATGTCTCGAAGAATCTATGCGACTATCTGAGAAAGTCTGTATTGAAAGTTCCTCTTCCTCTCTCTCTCTCGCAAATTTTGCCGCATCTTATCTTTGACGTTCTTCGAAAGTCACGCACGACAGCTTGCGAGAGTTGGAGCAGATGTGGGACTTGGGCTCGGCTAAACTTTTGCCGAAAATTCGGAGGGCGCGCCTTCAACCTTCCCTCACCTCCCCTTTTTCTAACCCCTGGCTCCCTACCCCCAATCCTGCCAAAGAGGAGAAGTATTCGCCCCTACGGTTTCCGCACACCTCACAAGATTTCTTGGGACTCCCTCCACCCACCTCAGCCAGCTTTATCTCCTCATTCCACCCAACCATGTTCTAACCATCCCACGTTCCAGTCCAAAATATTTGTTTTCAGCGATCAGAAATAATATCTTTGCGCGAAACTAGTCTGCTTCCCTTATCACATCAATGAGTGAAAAGCATTCATGCCCAACTTAATTTTACCCAAACACGCATTGCCCTTCCCACAGTATATTCATTCTTTTTAGACTCATTAATCCACACCATCATTTTTCATTACTCCTAAGATTGTTCTGAAGCAATTATCAACTCTATTCAATCGTCCAACATGTCCATTTGGCGATATTATTTCCTTTGATATTCCTAATTACCCTTATCTATGTTCCTATAGAACTCCGGGAACTGTTATCATAAGCAATATCAGCTGATAGTTCGTATGAGAACTTTCTTTGCCGTTTTTCCCATTCACTTGTCCATCGACGAATGCCTCAATCGTATTTTTTCTCCCACCATTCCATCCACTCCTTCGTTTCAGCACACTGGTTAAACTGGATCTATCCATTTTAACAGGCATAGATCAAAATAAATATATACACCTAGGTACCCTGTGCAAAAAGCATTTCCTTTTTATGTAGTTATTATTCAAACAATCGGGTTTTTAGGTGATCCATTTGCGTAGGAAATATTGCTCTGCAAAGCCTTATCATGAAAATAATATTTAGCCAAAGAAAGGGATGACGAAGAAGGGATAAGTACCCACCACGTTTTGTTTCCCAGACCAGAACGTAATTCATGTGGTTCATTCCCCCTTTTCCCTTGAACGAAAAACCCTTTCCCATTCTTCTGATAGCCTTTCTATGTTTTTCCAATTTACATATCTTATTTCTTTATTCCTTTCCACACAAAAATCTAAATGCTTCCAATCTCATCTCATTTCCTTCTCCCAAAGTCCACGCTCCGCAAGCACACAACGCTACGCTACTAGATAAGGCAAAGGAAGGTTTCCAGAGTGGATTTTTCCAGGTTGAAGAGAGTAATGCAATTCCGTCGAGTGAGTCGAAGCGAGTAAATGAAAGCAGCACCTCTGGGAAATTAAGGCGGGCTGAGATACTCACCTCAAGGAGTACCTGCCTTGACATTGTCAGCCTTACCGGCTCCTGGTCTCCTTAAGTGGCCCATATTGACTGCATTAGGGGCCCCTAGTCACGTGAAAAGTTAATTTGCTAATAATACGTCACATATACAAGGAGCCTATCACAAATACTGAATATGGATCGAAGGTATGACCTATTCGCCACCATAATTTTGCCCAAATTTCCCACTAGCGATTGACACTAAAAATAAGTCTTAATCTCAAGATAATCAGTTTTCAGGAAAGAGTATCTTATCGAGATTACATCTACAGAGTTCCAAGCAAGTTCACTTGAAGGTATGTGGCAGAGGGTGTGTCAGCAAAAAGTACATACAGATAAAATATGTTTCCACGTAGTAAGAAAAAATTTTCAGGTACGGATGCAAGACATCCAATTGGGGGATTAAAACTGGAGAAAGGTTTACTTTATATTAGCCTCTTATGCGTTTCCCTGCATTCATAACAGTGTTTAATGCTCTATACACGGGTACGCTAAGCTACCATATGTTATTTGAGTTAAAACTTATTTTCAGAATGACTGCATGCTAGGCTATATTAATATACAATTAATAGTTTTATCATAACTCTCATGATGATTCATAGTTGATCGAGGGAAGAAAGACAAAAATATGAAGCATTACGACAGCCTATACCTAATAATTATTATGAGGTCCAATCATACGGATTCGAGAGTAAGGTTTATTTTATCCATAAATGTAGCAGTCCAGGGCATGTTTGGTTGTTTCTCAGATTTTACGACACCTCATGAGTGGTTTGCAATGTACTTATCACATGTAATAAGCATGAGTTATATGCATACTTATTCTGGCATCATTGGAAAAGTAATCGACTTTTACTTCAAATAAACTCTTCATTTAGAATCAAATCTCATAAACTGATAGATTCTCATCCAAGCTGTTCCATTTAGAACCTGATACTAAGATATTATTATCATGAGCTTTCAGAAATATCACCAATGTTCTCTCTACTCCTGACAGGGAAAATGAAAGTAGACAAGTCGTAACCCTAGCACACATTGTGATACTAGGAGGTGGATGAATTCAGTAAAAACTATTACTATGGATTATATAATAAGGGAGGTGTACGGGAAAAATTCTCTTCCAATGGCTACCATGAAATAAGGTAAACATAAGTCATGCACGAGTATCTGGTATGCTGGCATTGGAGTATTTTTCCCCCGTACCATAAGAGAACGAGTATTTTCCCCCGTACCATAAGAGAACAGAATAGGCCGCATAGCAAAGGGATAGGTAGGGGAAATATTTTAGAGTATTCTGTAGTTCATGATGCATGTATTAACCCCTCAAATACTATAGATACTAACAATCTAGTTGCATGAGACACTATAGTTGCTTGTTTGCATGTTAGTAGTGCATGCTTGGTGATCTTCACCCCCTGCCACACACCCTCGCGGTGGCTTGCAGGGTATCATGTAGATGTAGATGTAGGGTTAATGGAGAACATATCTCTGCGGCAGGCAATATTCAAAAATAGTTAAGGAAAGGGGAATATTCTTGTCCTCGATCACCGGAAGTTTTTAGAAAATTAATTTAGAAAGAACTTAGAACTAATTTTACATTGCACGGAATTTCCTAAGGCACATCATAAAAGATCAGAGTTAGCAAAGGAATCCTTAGCACAAACGGAAATCCCATACACAATAAATCACCGTTCATGTTCCGTAACGGTAGTGGAAATTTAAAATTTAATAAAATTAGTTCACTGGTAACTTTGTGGAATTCCGTGTTGAAAATAGATTTATTCACATCTTTTACAAACCACCAACAAATTGAAAGCTCTCTCACAACTTTTACAAACCACCAACAAATTGAAAGCTCTTTCACACGACCCGGATTTTGGCGCTTAACACCATCATCAGGTGCTAGATGATTATGATGCTCAGCGCGAAATCCCGGGTTGTGTGAGAGAGCTTTCAATTTGTTTTTGGTTTGTAAAAGCTGTGAATAAATATATTTTCAATTTAAATTTCGCTGTTGATTCATAGAAGGTTGTTTAGAAGATTTATGCTACTTGAAAAATTCAAATGAAATGCGCTAGAAACTGACAATGCAGATATATATCCATCTACAACTGCATGTACAGGGCAGACAGAAGAGACAAATTAAGTGAGATTAGATTTCTGATACGCATATACAAAAATCCTTTTTCCTCACGCAAAGCACACACCGCAAATAAATAAATATTCTCTCTAAATTCTTGCAAATCACAATTCCTCATTACTTCTTGATTTTTTCTGCCGCAAGATTTTATTTTTAAGAATAGGGACCCAAAACCCTCCAGGAAAGACGCTTACGGTGGCTCACAGGGTAAAATTGCGTAAAATGTAATGTATATTACATGGCAACCATAGATTTTCAACCCATGTGCTATTTGTGGAACAGTAATTTGGCGAATAAATAGAAATTAAAAAGCACGAAAATCACATACTTTCTTTCGCGAGTTCTATGCATAATTAAAAAAATTAAAAATCCACGCATAAAGCATACCTACTTGTATAGTTGCGGCTAAGTTTTGCAAACAGGTCTAGTAAGGCCTAGACCAAAAAATCCAGAGTTGACGAGAAAATCCTCGCAAACAAAGAACAATATTTCCAAAAAAAATTACGAATCACATCTCATCGTTACTTTTCAAAGTTCTTTTTCCAGCAAAATATGATTATCACGGCTGTTACCATCTGCCATACACCTTTGCGATGGCCGTATGGTGGCACATCACTTGACAGCCAGATTGATTTACGAAGAGGAGGACAAGAAAACTATTCCGAACAAATGCATCGCTTCCGAGTTGAAAGAACACGATTGTCGAGAGGGTATTTTCAGGGATCTCGGGGAAGAACGCGCATCAGGGCCGGAGGATTGGTTGCGCTATCACATCCAGGGCCGTCCTCTGTCCTTCGCGAGGTGAATTCCCCAATCTATTCCATTTCCTTCGCGGCTCGGGGAGCAGAGACGGCCAGCTATGTCCACAACAGTCGGAGGCGGCCTTGTCGTGTCGCGGAGGTACTCATCCATCTCTGGCCGAGGGAAGCATCAATCACCTCCTTGCAGCTGATCCTACGCTCCCACTCCAAAGCACCGACTACGGCCACTCTCCACCCGACTCCCTCGGGAGGGACGCACCTGCAGCCGGACCACCTCCTCCGGGATTCCATTGCAATACCAGTAATCTCATACCAAAGACAAATGCACTAATGGGAGAAATTCCTAACCGCACACATTCTATTGATTGTCTTATACGTGTTGTATCATCTTTTCCCAATGAAATGCAATCTTTCCATCAAGCTCTCTTGCCTAAATGACTTATTATTTCACACAATTATAATTATTCCCTGCTATAGAGTAACTAACTAAAGCTTGATTTCCTGCAAGCACTTCAAAGAGGTTATACTAAAAATGATCGAAGTCGAGAATTAACGCGTCTATAGTTCAGTAACATATGCAAGTTATATGTATCAGCCTAACATATGGTTCTAACTTTCCTATGATCTCATTGTATGCGTAATGGGGGCGTTTACTCGGAACCGAAATCGCAATTTTGTGCACGAAATCGTTAGATGGAAACGAAAAAATAATTTTAGCGAAAAAATTAATTTTCTAACCGCAACCATTCACTCCTAAATCAAAAATTTATATAAGCAAAAGGTGACGCCCACCGAAAATGCTGATGTGATAACATTGACGTCATATTCCTCCCGTCCTTGACTGCTTTTAGGGGAGGGGAAGGGAGTGGAGGGGATTCTCGGAAGGTCTGCTCGCACAGATGCTGTCGTAATCGCTCCCATTGGCCGAGTCAGCTGTGTCCCCCCCATTGCGATAAGACAAAGTAGCTTCGCGGGCTCAGTTGTGATTGGACGAAGTCGTTATACTTCAGAGGTTGCACCACGCCCACTTTTCCGAAAGGGTTAAAAACATCAGTTTTTCGACGCCTATAACTCGGGAAATAATTGACGGATCAAAAAACTGAAAAATACGGGTCTTTTTATTTTACAAACTCTATCAGATTCGGGAATAAAAAAAACATGGTAAACGACCCCATTTGTTCCTTTATTCGTTTCCTAACAAGTGGTTCTTTAGCTGCCACATATATCCTCTTTTTCAATTGAAGTACATTGAAATATTGATTGGTTGATTTCAGCTAATATTATGAACCTCATTAACCTTAAGATCTAAGTTAAGTAGGGCTATAAAACTGCATTATGCGATTAATATTTCTCGTTTAGTACACATGTAATATCCAAAATCTAAGTAATCGCTGAATGATGGATAAATATAAAATATATTATATGCTTACCCTCTGCTTCCCCAAGGCGTAACATATCCCCTAAATACTAAGGCCCTATCCTTATATCCTAAGGGTTTAAAAGTAAGACCTTAAAAATATGTCGAACTGAGGAAAATCAGCTGAAACAGGGTACTTTTGTGACTTAGAAAACAAATCGAATGAAGATGGACGTAGCAGTGACGACAATGGAGGATTATTATGTTTAAGGACTTTTTAGCAGAAGAAAAGAGATTCTGAACCACGAGGAAAGCTTTAAATAAAATATTAGTTTTGACCAAACCTTGCTGCATGGAGCTGTTTCAACCCAAGATATGAACTCATAGGGAAAAAGGACAATGAGGCCTGGAGGTGGATGAAGTATTACGATGGATGAAATGAAAAAAGGTACTGCGAAAACAGTACTGAGTACAGTGGGAAAAAAAGAAGAAAAAAATGAAGGAAGAAAATGGAAGACTGCGTGGGTGAATTTCGTGCAATGGTATATCAGAGGGAATTTGCTAGACAAGCGAGGAATATGTATGAAAAGAGAAGATGCTCTCGATATAATGAATATAGGTACAAATATGATGATCTGTATAGAGGGTTAGAGTAAGGCAGTCGTTAGGTAAAACAAGGCAACGACGAGTTGAGACACCACTTCTATGCCTATTTTAACCGGTAGAAACTCTCAATGAAATTCATAGAGGATATTTTTGAGAAACAAAAGAAAATGTATTGAGGGTTGAATATAGGAGAATGTCTGACAGAGAGAATCCAAAGAAGATGACAAGCCAGTGAACTAACAAGTACACCAGAATACTAGTGATGTTAATCTTTATCAACATTGTCGCTGAGTCAGGTTTTCCATCAAACGCGACTCACATAACGGCATTTTACGCCGCAATAATTTCTTTCGGAATGATATAAAAATCTAAATTTAATTTAAAAAATATGCAAAATAATTTATGTCAGCCACATCTTTTGGCGAAAATGTACATAAGCCATCTTTTACCGGATTAAATGTCACTTATGTCCTTCAGTTGCTCGAGAGAGAGATTCGGTTACGGTCTCCAAACCATAGCGACTTTAACTCCACAACACGCATAAAATAACTCCCTCCATTTAGACGAAATCATAAGCCATGTAAATGGACGTCTCACGTAACGTAATGGTTAGAAATATACGTTGTCCCTAAAACGGAGAAGGCGTAATCATGCAAGGCGTAATCATGCAAGGCGAGTGATCATTCATAGGTAATTGTATAAAAATTACTACGCGGAGAAATACTTAAATTGTTACCATATCCGATTGAATCTTTAAATTTTTCTCGTGTAATATTAGCATGTACTTAAGAAGAATACTCCTTCGCTTGAGGAAAATAGGTTTTAACCGTACGATTATATGCACCAAAAAGAATATATTGCAAAAGGAATAATAATCAAGCTGAGGGGTGTGTAGTGGGGAGGAACTATAATTATCGGGAACTTTAAATTAATGTAGGGACTGTGGAAGAAGAACGGGTAGTTTGGCAATACTAAGGGGAGGTAGAGCGTGTTCTGGGAGGAAAAAGGACATAGGGTTGTGGGAAGAATTAAATGTGTAATAAGACCTGTTTTTACCGATAAAAAAATATTGATAGTAATTCATAATATTTCTCGCGGAAATCCTAGCAATGTCTTGCAGGACCCTAGGCTTTCTTAGAACCCCTGTCGAGACACGTAGGTCTAGACAATAAACTACAAGCACCTCAAGGGTAAGGCCGGTGTAGGTAATCACCAAGCATACATTAGGTCAATGTGACTGAAAGATGACTCAAACCATTTAGAAATATCTGCTATGTTTCCATACGCGTAGAGCTGAGTATTTTGAAACTACGGAGGAATTTGAATTTTCGGCTCCACGTCAAATATACCTTGGAGTTTGTTACGATATATCCACTTTCAGAGGCGCTCAAGTGTGAAGGACGTATTGAAATGGTATGTTGGTGGCTACATTAGGAATTCGGTGTGCTCGAAAAGGGGTTGTGAGTCGAATATAAAGAAGAAAACGCACCCACTTTTGGGAAACTGAATGGGTGAACCCGTCACGAGAGGATCTGTCAACCCATTTAGGCACCACTAGCCTCGATCATTCCATCCATTTTTACAACCGTCGCGTTCCGGCCCTATTCCTCCTGATGCCCATCAATTTCTTTCTCGTCCGCGTCGATTCTGCTTTCGCTCCTTATTCCATCCCCTTCACTGCCCCTCCACCCGCCCCCTTTTCCGCGAACAACCCTCCCACACGCAAAATCCCATCTCGGGGTCCGGGAAACCCTTCTTTTCTAAAGGGAGGAATCATTTCGTCGCCCCCGTGGCTTTTGCGCGGAACGCTCTTCAACTGTCGTCTCCGCGAGAAGCTGCGCGCATTGGCCAAATCGGCGGCGGAAAGTGGAAACTGTCTCCTCGCATATTTATCACAGCGCACAAACCTCAGCCACTCTGCTCCCATCAACGTTCGCAGATTACTCGACCGAAAATGTAAGGAAAAGGATATGTTCTTCATGAGGGTATATCTATTTCCGACTCAGGCACTGAAAACCTTGTCGCCACACGTCTCATTCGTGTAAACAATTTGAAGGCTCGAATTTATGGGTATCAACCTGCATTGGCTCAACACTGATTAAGACCAAGTAGAAATATTATAGTGTTCAACTAATCATCATCACTAGTGATCAATCTTAAGATTTTTTCACCCACACCATCTATCCATTTTCCGACTAGCAAACCCCATAATTTTTGTAAAATTCTTCACTTTTACACCCTTCACTATAATTATCATTATTGGTTTTATACTTGTGGAGGTAGGTATAAATGAGCATTTAATTCGGCCCACCCCCTACATTTTATACGCTGTCCCTCTCCAGAGGCATCGCTAAAAATAATGTATGGGTAATGATGTAAAAAAGCTCTGTGCATACCTTTAGTTCACTCTGTCTCTCCTTCATAGTACCACTCATTCATTCAATGCATTTTTCTTACGTTTAATTACAAAGCTTATTTTCACAGTTTAGATTAAGAATATAATATTATAAGGGAACGGAGTAAGGGTAGAGTTATACTCGGCATCGGCAGTAGCTTTACAAAAGGAGCCGAGAGGTCTGCTGTTTAACGTTCAATCCGAAGGATGAAGTAATTTACTCTAAATGATGTACGCCAAGCACTTGTGAGGACCTTTATATCAATAAAAAAATCACTACCTACAATCCACTCTCACATTTCCTCTCAAACATTACTTCGGGGCTAAAGAAGACACATGATATCAAAAATAGCATTGACGCCTCTCTGAAAAGCATATCGCTTAGACTGATGAGACGCTGATTGATAGGTGACTCAACGTATGGAGGGCACAGCCCCTATTGCCAACCAACCTCCTCTTTTTTTCGTAAGATATTTGAAAGAAATGAGACGGGACACCTATGGGGAAGGAAAGTGATTTCCACCCCGTTTCACTTAGCAGGAAGGAAGCAACCCCGTAGCTTCCTCCTATACCCCACAACCTTCCACCCTCCTAGCCCTTAGTCACTTAGGAGACGCTCTCACATTGCTTGGACTCCCTAGAAGCGCTCCTATTTCTTCCTCCCCCAAAAGAAACCCACACTCCTTATCCCGCATCCATTTCTGTCGCTTCGTGCCGAGGTCTCTAAGCCTCGGGGGATGGCCTGACGGAGGGATGGACGGGTAGGCTGCGACGATTTCCGTCAAATACTTCTCTAATGGAAAACATGAAAAAGACACACAGAATGTTCTTCCCGTCCTCTGAAGAAGGCGATTGGTTCACCAAAAATTAAGGAGGCTCCACCGAATTATGATGTAAATGTCATTTTTGTGAACATTTTAGGAAACATAATCTTGTGGCCATTCTATCGATTGGAAATAAAATAATGAGGCCTTTCCATCATATATTTGAAGAACATAGACGTTGAAATTCAACAATTTTATACGGGAGCTATGCGACAGAGCATGGCTGTTGCAGTAAACTTTGAAGATTAATAACGTAAAGAAAAATGTCGTTTTGACGAAAAACTAATATAAGATACGCAATTTTATGTAGAATTTAGCATTATAAAAACGTACTGACCTTACCACAGTCGCTTAATTGATATTAATAAATCTTTTTTTGAATAAAGGGGAAAACTCTTAGTTACATTAAAGTGACGCTACAGTACGTTGTTAACATTGGCAATGGTACTTGTGACGGAACGTTTTTACTCACTTAATTTAGGACTATGCCTTGCCAATGTTCTTCTCATATTTTTATGTAATTTTAAAATTCGCATTGGTTATTGACATGGTGTTATTAATACCAATGCTTACAAATGGTAGCAGCAGTAGCAGCATCATTGTTGCCAAATATTTTTCAACAATATTAATATACATAAAATCTAAATCAAAGGGCTGTATTTACAAGGGAATAGTTTAAAACAGAAGACAGTTTAAATAGAAAATATTTGACCCATATTAGAATAAATAATAGCTAGAATGAGAATGTATTCTCACTATGGAAATTAAATGTGGCAACAACATGTAGGCCATGCGTTATCATACTATAGCTGAATTTCCATTTAGATTTTTTTTCTGGATCGGCATTTATTCATTAAATAACATAGGTAGCTCTTTTGCGGGATTTTGATGCGTGAAGTCGTAGCGGACTCTCCTTAAGAACATTTTGTGACTCTATTTGGTGTTTTCTATTCCTTGTGACATCAAGCCAATGATTATTTCATTTAGAACATATTATATCGGGTAACGAATTTTTCCGCCTAAAAGATATATTTAGCTATTTTTCGGTCTCGCATAACGCATTTGGACTCGACTGACAAACGTTTATCGGATGCGCACGCTAAAAATAACGCAGCCGTTAGTGACGTTAGTGATTTCCAATAACCATATTCTCAAAACAAATAGCTTGATAAGCCCAATCACAATTGGTATCGCTAGGAATTTAAAACAATATAAATTCAAAGTGGATAAATGCTCTTCACTAGGGGATTAAGAAATGGATGATGTTGAGCCATATTTAAAAAAAAACTCTCGAGAACAGAGAGCAAAGGGATTAAATTAAAATTAAATTGAACTAGTCTTTATTTAACCTGCGAATTTAGGACTGTCAAGTCCTCAATTGCTATTAACAGATTACTCAATCAGAAACAACCCCCAACCCAGAAGCCCCGGACAGTGAAAAACCTCCCCGGGCGGGACTCGAACCTTTGACCCTGCGATCTACATGCGAGGGACTTACCACGCCGCCGCGATCGGGTTGATGTGATGACTAGAGTACTTGCCTCCCATCTCGTGGTTTATGTTCAAAGAATTCCTGGCAGTGGCGGATTTTTCAGTGGCAAACTGGTCCTTACTAGAGTGCCTAGTAGAGGGCATCTCGGGTTCAGTACTCCGTCCGTCGGATAAACCGTTAACCCGTGGTCCCTTAGGCACGTGTCGTTAAGAGTAAGCTAATGCAGACACCGGGTCTCTCCACCCTTCCTCCATTCCCTGAAAAACTTTATCTTCAATCAGTTATTCACCAGTTTTCTACGGCGCAAATGATCTCATTTGACGGTTGCCACATCCAAATATCAAGCATACAGTATAAAATAAAATTTTATGAAGTCATGTGATACATTATATATTTTTGCACGCGTTTCTGTAAACAATTTCTTAGCGGCAACTGACATTATTTCGCAATAAATAATGGTATTATTTGCCCTGAATTCAAACAAGATCTTAACATTGCCTGCAAAACCTATTCATGTGACAGGTCACACACAGACGGGTAGGTATATTGATTCGGCGTGTTTATTAACTTTTTATCCTCACTTTGGAAGACGAATCATTCGTTAATAGTAGGCTAATGCCAACACCGGGTTTCTCTCCTCCCTTCCTCCACTAACAGAAACTGTTCCTACTATTACTCCATAACCTACCTAGCCTAAATGGCGAAAATGACTACAGCTGTCAGTTGCTACTGATAGCTGAATAGTTAACTAATAGAGTACAAGGGGTATGCGTCATTTGAGTTCCTTTCCCAGTACGAAAATTGGAGCAAGTGAAAGGGAACGAATATGGAAGGATATCACAGAGGATAATGAGGGAGACTAATTGGACCAGCAAGCCTTTAGGGCAATGTATGTCAGAAATTCCTTTCGATAGTGAGTCGGAATGGGATCGTTTACCATATTTTTTTAATGTAAAATCTGATAGAGTTTGTAAAATAAAAAGACCCGTATTTTTCCGTTTTTTGATCCGTCAATTATTTCTCGAATTATAAGCGGCGAAAACTGATGTTTTTAACCCTTTCGGAAAAGTGGGCGAGTGCAACCTATTACGTCATCGACTTGGTCCAATCACAACTGAGCCCGCAAAGCTACTACGCCTTATCGCCATGGGGAGCACACAGCTGGCTCTGCCAATAGGAGCGGTTGCGACAGGATCTGTGCAAACAGAACTTTCGAGAACCCCCCTCCAATCCCATCCCTTCCCCTGAAAGCAGTCAAGGACGGGAGGAGAATGATGTCAATGATATCAAAGCAGCTTCTTCTGTGGGCGTCACCTTTTGCTTATTTTAATTATTGATTTATGACTGAATGGTTTAGGTTAGAAGATTGATTTCTTCACTGAAGTTCATTTTTCGTTTCCATATCATGATTTCGTGTACAAAATTGCGATTTTGGTTCCGAGTAAACGCCCCCACTGTTACAAGGAAAAGCGCGACTTGAGAGAGCATTGAGGAGGAAGCGAGACGATCCTTCTCTCGAATGTTTTTTCCTTCCTTTAAGAGCCGCCATTTCCTTGGGGTCCTTTTGGGACCTTCACGCGGCGTTCCCTCGGAGATGTGATTGAGTGACGACTCTTACCTTCAGCAGCCACTCGGGTGCTGAGTGGGTGGAGAGAGGTAAGGAAGAGGGTGGGGGGACGGTTGAGGTCACGTGACGGGGTCGACACGTGAGACGGGGAGTCATCTGGACCTTTTAAGCGAGATCCTCCGACGGAAGCGGGTCGTTTATTGCGAGCAGACGGGGAAATGGAGAAGGAGAGCACATCTGGAAATAGGTCTGAGTGAAAGATTTCCTACATCTTGGCCTCGATGAGCCTTGTTAATTACGGACGTGATACAAGCTCTTAATGAGGTAAATCAAAGAGCGGTATCGGAGAAAATTATTATGATAAGTAGCCGGTGCTAATTAATTTCACCACCACGCGATTTCATGCGATAAGCGACACAATATGATGGGACATGACAAACTTTATTATCCTATGTCAAACGAACTATTTTGCTGTCTCATTTTAGCCAACAGAATATTATAAAACACGATTCGATGTAATTAGCCACGGGAGGCGACCCACATCTAATTTGCCACAATCATGATAGGAGGGTAATTAGGGGAAACTAGGATTTGTTCAGGGAACGGAGGAGGGCTGGATAGAAACCTGTCATCAGCATTAATCAGTTGTCAATGAAAGAAACCATGGGGTTCTCGGTTTAACGTCCCTTTTGACGGACGATGTACTGAACTTAATGCACTTTCCCATAGTTGGGACATATATAACGATGCATATCTGGTCCTAGCTGGATTAGAGCCTAGGTCCGCGGGATTAGAAGCTAGCACTATGGCTGCCATACTATCTGGATACCAAAAAGTATGCTGTATTCAAGTATTGCGGAGTAGCTGCGGAAACATTCCTAGATATTTACATGGAAGATGGACCTATAGGTAAATTATCTAGTAAAGCCATTGGCGCGAATTGGAAAAATCCAGGTCCAAATCCCGGTCAAGGTGAATGCTCTTTTTCATTGGAAATTTTGAATTTATAAGTTGTCAAATTTGAATTCGAAGAAATGCTCAGGTAAGAATGACTCTTGATAGCTTAATTGACTAAAGCACCTAGCGGGCAATCGGAGGATCCAGGTTCGAATCATGCGTTATCATTTGAAAACCTTTAGGTACATGCTAGCTATGCGGTTGTATGACAAATTTCAACACGGTGAGGTAGAGGGTACAAAATTATATAATATTACGAATACTATGCTAAACTTAAGACGGGATAACGATTCCTATTTACCCGCCATTGCCATAATTATCAATAACAAGGACGTAACTACAAGCACACCTATCTCAGCAACCGAATTAATGACTTGCTCTATCCACTGAGATCGATGACTCACAAACCACAAAATATGAGAATTTGGCGTCATATCTTCGCTTCTCTAATCGCAATTAAGGAATGACGGTGTCGTGCGCAATGTACAGTTTCCTCATCGATTGGAGAATAGGGTTTTCGGTAAACCAATGGCAAATGCTATTTAGTGCCGTCAGCTGTGTATTTCTTTCGTTCGCTCGACCGGGCTACGAAGCACTCGTACTGCTCTAATCACCGGAAGGATGCGGTATTTATCTCTACTCACCAAGTCTATGCCCCACTTCTTGCTTGCAATATTCTCATAGACTACGTCACCGCTTCTTTTACCTGCTTCTCCGGCTGACAACCGTGAACCCATCTTACTACTGCTCCCCGTTCATCCGCCTCATTGCTGCCCGCAGTCAATCTACGAGCCTTATTTTTTTGCGGATTCGTTAATATGTAAATATATTATTTTGAGTATGAGGTCATAATTTTGTTTGTTCTAATTTAATATGGGAGTTAATCAAAGCATCATCATTAATCCTGAGATTAGTTTGACGCAGCTCTCCACTCAATTCTCCCATCAGCTAATTTATTCATAATTAAGTATTTATTCTCTTTCACTTCCTACATCGCTTGTTCTGTATATCTCATACAAGGCCTTCTTTTCCCGTTCTTCCCATTCACTAGTCCCTCAGTAATCAACTCATACAGTCCACTAAATCCCATCTACCCCACACCGTCTATCCTAAAGGCCGCTTTACACGATACAATTTTTTGTATAAATTCTTGTGCAAACTCTTGTATGAGGAAATTTTACCGTGTATAGCGGCAAATTGTGTGAACGCTAGGGCAAAATCCGAATGACTGTACGGAAATTGGACCTGTTCTAATTCCATTCAGACAAACATACAACTTCGTTCAGTTTATACAAGCATTTGCAGAAGAAATTGTGCAAAAAATTGCATCGTGTAAAGAGGACTTAAGATCTTAATCATATGACAAACACGATTTTTTGTATAAATTCTTGTACAAACGCTTGAATGAGGAAATTTTACCGTGTATAGCGGAAAACTGTATGAACGCTAGTGCGAAAGTCCGAATGACTTTACGGAAAATAAAACCGGTTCTAATTCCATTCAGACAAACATACAACTTCGTTCAGTTTATACATGCGTTTTTATGTGCAAGAAATTGTACAAAAAATTGTATCGTGTAAAGCGGCCTTAAGATCTTAATCATATGACAAACATGCCGTCCACATCCTGGGCTGGATTCGAACCATAGAATATCTGTTATCGAATTCCTTATTCTGGGGTAACGTTCGATATTGACAGTTTAGGGGCCAAAGCATCGCAACGATTCGTGACACAACACCTGAATCACGATTCGATATTCAATTTAGTGACTCGTGCATCCGTATTGGGAACTGGACTGGCGAGCTGGGTGAAGGGTGGAGGAATACTGGCGCCCTTGAAACAATGGAATGAAGCAAAAATCCCAAGGGAGGGCGAACGCCAAGCGCGGAATGGGATCCCATCAGCCGACGAACGTATATGAGCTTTCAATTCGAGCGGAATCAGCGTCTCTCAGGGAAACATCCGAGAATGAAGGTGGATTCTTCCAATTACCGGCCCGGGATGGACTGAAATTTCAATGACGCGGAGTTCATTTCCCACTGGATCGACTGGATGATCCCTTTCCTTCTCCCCTCCCCCCCCCCCCAACTACCCTCCTGCAATGTTGTTTACCTTACGCGTCTCCTAAGTATCCGGGATTTGTTCCACGAGCGGACGAATTGACTCCCGAAACGAAATGAAACTCCGGACGGATAGAAATTTCTCGCGGAAGTTTTAGCAAAGATATACATCGAAATGCGACTATATCAACTGAACGACCCGAAGAGAGTAGAAATAAGAGAAATAACGAGAGTAAATAAGGGAAAATTAATGACAGGAAATGCATTCACTTCCACGACTCCGGCAACTCTTGACTTAACTGATACATTGCCGATAAATTTCATGTGAATGGTAGCAACTGAAAGCATCGCAGTTTTGAAGTAATATTAATTTAATTCTAAATATTACATCACATTTTTTAATTTTTAAACTTATCCAGATTTGAAAGAAAATAAGTCCACTTCGTGTGACCCTTTGAGCTGGTAAAGGGCCGCTCCGGACACCTAATTTGAACGGCCTTTAGTCTTAGGAATTTTAAATATTATGATAATGTTAATCATTATGTCACTTCATTGTACGAAATAAATTATAAATATTGGATAATACGAATAGATTTTATGATCCTGGTTCGAATAACTATATTTTTCTGGGCCCGCAAACTAGCTGCATGGGGTCCATTGACTATAAATCCGATACATAGCAATGGGATAACAGTTGCAACTGAAGGATTACTTCTAAAATTTATCTTAAAAAATAACCTGATATTGACTAAACAGCTAATGTATAGAAGCAATAAACTTCTTTGACGCGCATAGTTCAACTAATTTATTATACGCAGAATTAATCAATAATAAAGCACAATGGTATACGGTTTCACCTACTATAAATAACAATAAGCAAATTGTCGAAAACCAACGTTAAACTAGGAAAACAGAAACTGGAAGAGGTGAAAGAGTTCTGTTACCTGGGAAGCAGAGTAACCAACGATGGACGAAGCAAGAAAGAAATAGTGAGTAGAATAGCCCAGGCAAAGAGGGCATTCTTTCAAAAGAAGAATCTACTTACAGCAGGAAATACAAGCATAGAAGTAAGGAAACAGTTCATCAGAACATACATCTGGAGCATTTTTCTTTACGGCAGTGAATCATGGACGATGACAGCAGCGGAGAAGAAAAGGGTAGAAGCATTTGAAATGTGGTGTTACAGAAGAATGCTGAAGATTAAATGGATCGACCGAGTAAGTAACGAGGAAGTGCTAAGAAGAGTAGGAGAAAAGAGAAGTCTGCTGACAACTCTAAAAAGAAGAAGGGAAAACTTAATCGGCCATATCTTGAGACACGACGGCCTGATGAAGACTATCGTCGAGGGAAAAGTGAACGGGAAGATTGGAAAAGGCAGGCCTCGTATGAGATATATGGAACAAGTTGTGAAGAGTGTAAAAGAGAAGAATTACGTCACAATGAAAAGGTTGGCCGATAGAAGAATCGAGTGGAAAGCTGCGTCAAACCAATCCTAGGATTGTTGACCAATGATGATGATGAAGCAAATTGTGCTAGTAGTCATCTGATCTTGGCTAATTACAGTTCTAAATGACATTCGGTGGCCCAATTATCAACATTCTCCATTCTCAAATACTTCACTCATACCGCCAAATAGTCTTCAATTGGGAAGCAGAGTCGATAAATATGCATTTTTATCACTGGGTAAGTTTCTCTCTCTTGTATGGCTATGCAATTTTTAGTCAATTATGCATGGCTTGTGTTTGAAAATCCAAATTTATAGTGGAAGGAAATTCAATCAAGCATGGAGTCCCCTATTCCGATAGGAACAGAAAGAAGACCAGAGAAAGAGATAGGAATCTAACAGCACAAATGTTCATAACAGGTAGAGAATTCACCATCCATAATTTGTCTGCTCAATCTAATGGAAAATAAGCCAATACGCTACGCTTTCATATGCGAGATTGTCCTTTTTGGGACATGGGAGGAAAATGGAAGTTATATCTGATGTTTTTATTTTCCTCATGAAATATGCAGAGGAATTTTATCTAAAATATACGCCAAAGCATTACATAATGCAGGATTTCCTCTTCGAATTAATCGTCAATCACTTTAGGCATGGAAAATACATTCATTCAGTCGCATAGCTATTGAGCCAACTGAAGTAAGGATTGGATGCAAGCCTCCTGAGAGAATTTTTCTCTCATAGAGAAACCGAAATGGATAAATGAACTGCTAAACTTAATCCATGACTGGAATCATAAGGTTGGGTACAATTTTATAGGTAATTCAATGCATTTATAAATACTAAATGCCTATATAATATTAATTGCTTAATTAATGCTTCTCCGTTCTCTCACTTTCCTGCTCAATATCTTCCCATTTTTTGCACAGCATGAAATACCAATCAATTAGGTATCGCAAGAAACAACACGAGAAAGGTGTAGTTCATTAAGTTACTTCTTAGCCTCAAAGTCTTTAAATTACTACACGCTTTTATATAGTTCAATCCTTGATGTAGGATATGACCACATCTCAATATATATTGACCGGCAAAGAAATAACACCGGCCCACCCTTACCACAAACTGTTCCTTACGTATTACCACGATAATCATCACGACTTTTGCTAGCATAAAAAAAGAGGGAAATAGATTTTTATTTGGGATAAAACGCACTTAAGTTCACTTAGATCATTTGGTCAAGTGTACCAAATTGATGAACGAAACAAACGTTCAATTAATGGCATGATAGGAAGGATAATAAATAAATCCTTTAATCCCTGAAAATGTCGTAGACATAATAGCCAAAAATTTATAAATTTCCAGAATCGGGGATTTATATTCAGTATGATAGCAGAAAGATATCAAAGAGGTAATTATATTGAATAAATTACTCGAACTTGATTTACGAACCTGATTACTTGAATTTTCATTACTCTCCCGCGAGTTTCATCCTATTTCATTTCTGCTATTTTGCGGTCAAAAGAATAGTAAAAAACTGAATACGAAGTCATTATCATAGCTTATGGTTTAGAACGACTGATATTATTTCATTCCACCAAAATTCCATTAACGTCGAATTACGCTAACCAAAATTTAGAGTGCACGTAACCTCTGACCCCATGGAACAACTCGGGCATTAAATTCCACCACAGCATCCAATTTTCAATTCCTACTAGATATTTGAATTTTGTGCGCTAACTCTTATTGGTATGATCCTATGAGGGAAATTATAATAGTTCTGAATGCGGTAAACTCTATATAGAATATTTCGGCGCATTACGTGTGTATTTTAGCGTAAAGAGCAGAAATATAGATCAACTTCAAAATTTGTGAGCTGCATTAACGCCATAAAAATGTACTGAAATTTAAGCCAACGATTCAAAGTATTTCAGTACTTGCATAATGAATCGTTCATAGTTATCAAACTAAAAATCCACATTAAACATAAATCCTCATTCCCTCAAACAAAATTTAGACTTCGTATCTAGGATCCGATATTAATGCCAAGTTTTATTAATGAAAAACCAAAATTGTGCTGTAAAAATGGAATAATGTTCATTCATTGAGCAAACCATATTATACATGGGTGAATACTGAGGTAAATACGTATTAAAAGTGGAAAGAGTCATAAAACGGGAGCCACATCAGTTGGCTGTGAATGAATATGCAGTAAAAAAAATATGCGATCATTTGCAATACAAGAAAAATTTGCATACAATTTGCGAACATTATTGGCACATAAAGCTGCCTTAAGGACTACGGAACGAATACCAATCTTTAATACCATTAAACATAAGTTTGGCTCAATCAGGGGCAAAAATGTCACCAAAAAAGGTTATTTTATTTAAGAACATGTGATAAAATTATAACTGCCATTTCTTCACTAAGGTGAATAATAGCAGATAAAATGTAAATTAATCACAGGCGTAATGAGTAAGAGAAAAGATAGAAAACACCTCAAAAAGGCATTCACAAAATATTCTTTATTTTCGGCGGCAAAATAACCGCCATCATCAGAGGACAGAGGAAACAGCTTGTACTTGTAGGAATTCTGCGGAAATATATAAATAGGGAATGATTTGGACTGACGCTGAGTGGAGGAGTTAATGGGTTTTTAATTAGTTAGGTTAAATTATTTATAATGCACCGACTCCTTATTCATTTTACAAATTTTTCATCCGGAAATCATGTTTAACGAATGATTCCACAAATCACAAACTTCAAAAACGCTGTGACATGAAATGTGTGTATCTTTTGCATTGTTTGGGGGTAATAACTACAGAATAGTGCAATATTAAATGCACGGAAGTTTTATGATAATTCCTAAGCATTTGGAAAAATATATTTTTTCAGGATCATAAGTAACGACATCTAATACGATGCTTTCGGAACGAACTCACTAAGCATTCATATACTAATGGGCATAACACATTCCTAGGCGAACTCTGTTGTTCTCAGTTACATCATAATCATTCCCATGTAACCGCTAGTAATATAGAATGCAGTGAATTGTTTTCTTTTTATCCTTTAATTCGACCTGGGATTCATCTTTGGATACCCTCCATTTCTTGATTTTTTGCCTAAAGGGTTTTTTGTACATACTGAATATCTTGTTCTTTCAATTCGCTCAGCATCAAATCTTAAGCAACTTCTTTCTGCCAGCTTGGTTTGCATTTCACTTTGCTTTTGCGTCGCAGTTACAGGTCAGGAGTAAAGAGCCTCTCCATCAGCATATTGTTGTCTATGTACACTAAGTATCCCAAAAAGGTCAATCTTCTCTTCCTGATGAGATCATTTCCTGATGATATATCCATTATCTTTCCAATTCTGTTTTCCACACAATCGTTTTTCCTGTACTTTACATACTTTTTCCGTTAGTACCGGTCCTAAGATCTTTCTTACGTCCCATTTTTTATTGTTTAGGTACCCCAAGAGAATAAGTCTTTTCCAAATATGCCAGTTCATGCAGGAATGTGAGTCAAAAATATATTTTCGTATATTTTCTTTTCACAAAGACTTCAAATTCCACCTCTTATCTTCATCTCCCCGAATCTACTATTTATTTTCGCCTCATTTAATAGCTTCAATGCTTATAGGAATCATCTTTCCACTTTGTTTCTCAGGCAATATCAGTCTATTCTATAAATTAGAACATATTAGATTCTACGATATGGGATGAATGGGGAATTCGCTAAATGAAACACAACTATTGCAAAATTTAGCAATTGAAACTTTCCGTGTTTTTCTTAACGGATTCACCCGCTGAAAATGAACAATAACCGAATTTACACACATTAAAAAATCTTTCACCATGACCGGGAACTCGAAACCGTAACGCTCGGATGTCTAGGTGCTCTACCACTTAACGTACCAAGACGTTCTCTCCCTATGGATTTCTAGAAGCTATAAAGGAACAAGGCGTAACCTTCTTACCTTTGTAACATAGTGCCTAATTCACATGCTATGTCACAAAGCAGCCGTAAATGTGCGCACATCGCCACCGTTCAAGAGGTTAAAAAGACAAGTTTAAACACAATGGCACTTTATAAAAAAATTAAGGATTGCGAACATGCCACGGACACCTTAACGGAAAATGCACTTTAGAAGAATTTCCACTGAGAAAGGTCTCATTTGCGAATTTATATTCAGAATTATCCTCAAATGAGTGCTTCCTTTGCGTTAACAAAGCCCTCAGGACCCTTTGCAGTTGTTGCGAGGGCGCGCCAGGGTGAGTGGCCTCAAGGGTACCGCATCTGCAACCGAGTGACCGCGTTTCCAGACCAGGAGCGACTAATCTCTAATCTTTCCTTGGCGTTTCGCCTCCAAGAGGTGTGACTCAATGATTAACGAGCCGGCCCTCTTTCCGTCGTCCTCTGCGGAAGGCCCTCACGAAGGCCCTTCCGCCCTTCCACGGGCTCTCCTCTCCAATCATCGATTACACGGCGCTTGGAGCAGCCACGCCTGAAGGAGAGTGCTCTACACCCGAGAGAGGGCGCCCTCAAAAATGGCAGTTGCTTCCCCCCCCCTCCCCAACTTCCCTCTCACCTCATTGGTGGGTGGTGGGCCCCATTTGACCGTAGAAAGGCGCTGCTACCGGAACCATTATCTCTCTTCCCTCCTCGGTTCAAAGGACGAAGCAGAGTGACTAGTAGTGCTCCGGACGAAGAGTAATAGGCATTCGTCACTAATGGATGATATACGTACAGTTCCTCAGAGAGAAAGAATCACATTTAGGCCCTCGTGCATAGACACCATTACCATGAATGCTTCCCAGCAGAGAAATTAGGTACCGAGGTCCTGAAAATTGAATAAAAAATGTCTTCTAATGAATACTTTCTTTTGAGATCGAATACCTCGCCAGTATTCCAATGAATTTCACATCGCGGCAGAAAAAAATGACTTGCAATGTAACGCAGTTATTTTTAATGATGTTAGGGGCTTTTAAGTGTATCCTTTACAATTCGAATATAAGCACTACGATAAATTAGCTATTTCTACTCAGCCAAATTTAAATGCAACTAGATAACCCTGTTATCGGAGAAAGAAATAGATTCAGTGGTCGAGATCAAAGACGGATTACTTTACACATGAGGTAACAGCAGAAGCGGTAATTCTAAAACTTATTAAATACTAAGATAATTAGCAAGACATTACAAAATCGGGCCTTAACGTGTAATACCATGGCCCCGGAGCTCTGATCATGTTTTTATAATTCTATCGACACAGAATCGAGTAGTGGATGTAAAACGTCACGAGATCAAGTGATCTCTAGGCCTGTTTAAAAATAGAGTCTTTTGATTATTTTAGTAAACGCCATAATTAATTTCTTTTGCTTTATTTATGCTATATCTGAGGATATATTCCTTTTTTCTATTGATTCTGAAGTTAAGACGTCATTTTTCCATCTCTAATTACACTACGTATTTTGATGACATTACTAACTGTAGATGTGGTACCGAAAGTTTGCATTCAGTGAAGTTGTCTCATAATTTGCCCCTCGTACATTGCGAGCAATGGCTTCACATTCTCAGCATACTGAAAATGACAGCTTATTAGCATAGGTACTGAATCTCGCACAAAATCAAGCGCCTAAAGGCCGTATCACACTAGCAGTAGCGGTATACGGTTCCCGTTGCTGGCTATGGTTGGTGTAAACAGTTCCAATCACACTGACCGTTTATATGACCGGCCGGTTAAAGTTAAATGCTGTTTAAATTGTGTTCTGAATATTTTTAAGGTTTAGGACGTAGTTCAATGGTAACAATGAAATTATCGCTATATGTAAATACAAACTGCACCTGACCTGAGGTGAGCCATTGGCCACGGTTGCACAACCGGCCGGTTGGAAATAGACGCGCTCCTATAATCCAACCGTTGAGAGCTGCTTGGCGCTGATTGGTCGACTATACAACCGCAACCGGTAACCGCTAGTGTGATACGGCCTTTAAAGGTACTACCATGAATTGGTTTTTTAAATGAAATTTTTATTTCTCAAACCTACAGAAAGTGCATAGTGATCATCAGTGGTCCCGTAAAATATCCTTTATCTAAGGAAGGGCTCACTTGGGCATTGCAGTGCGTTATGTGACAAATTCCCGTGACGCACAAAAATGCGACTCGGGTATTGTAAGAGTAAGGGTGTGAAACCCTATTGACTAGAAGTTTGATCATAAGATCAAATAAAAAAAATTTAAGTCAGGCGAAGTTGAGTGCATAGCAATGTTTCTTCTTCTACATTACATTAGCAGGGCAGGCAAAGGAGAAAATTAAGAAGATAAACTATCAGGTGGAAATTTGGTAAAAATTACAAAGTTTGCATTTATTCAGTGACCATGAATTTTTCATAAGTTTAGCATGAAACCGTTGAGCATATCAGGCCGAGTGTTAAAAGAACTCATTTTTTCCCACGGACTCTACCCGGCTTCAATAAAAAGCGTTTTTATTTCCTTTGCTTTTAAAAAAAATTATTTATCAGGAAATTTCGTTTTTCATTTAATTTTTCCTATTTTAGAAAAAAATTCTTTATGAAAAGTCATTTTCGCCATTGGTGATCAACCACCCACTGCCATTCCTTGCGGTGGCTCGCAATGATGGATGTAGAAGATTGCATTTGAATAATCTCCACTCCCTCACTCGCCTAGGCAACCTCTCGAACTTAATTTCATGATATAAACTATCATAGGAAAAGCGAGCCAGAAAAACTTCGAAAGCCTTCGAAACTTGGTGCTGGAGAAGGCTACTGAAGATTAGATAGACGAATATAGCAGGAAATTGGGAGGTATACAGAATGACTGAAGAAGGAATAACTCATAAATAACAGTATACGGGAAAGGAATAGACCCACGTTGAGGCACAAGAGATTTGTAAAAAACGCACTGGAGGGGACAATCGAAAAAAAGCCCGAATATGAAGACAAAATGACCAATACCATGTGCAAAGAGAGGAATATTCGTAAGACAAACTACAGGGAAGTAAATAAGATACCATGTATTAAGGAGAAATGGAGGGCTGCAGCTAACCAATTTTAGGATTTACATACCTACTGATAAAAACAAAGAAGAGTAAATTAAGGTTTTTATATAATTTAAACTTCTTCAGAGAAGGTAAAAGTGTTCCGTTTGTGTAGTAGATGAGCTCGTATCTTAAACTACCACTTCCAAATATTCGTTCTTTTCTTCAAAAATTCGTGATCATCATCAAGAAATGCCACTCCAGGATGCCATTATAAAAATTATTATCTTAATCCCCTCCTTAACATGATTATGATCTTAACATATTAATTTAGATTTAGTAAATGTACAATAATTACGATTAGTAATAGAATGGTGAATTTATGATAAACTAAAAGATTCTGCATAAATCATCCATTTGCATATTGGTAGTATTTCTTACATTACTCCTTTCATTTTGGATGAAAATAGAGATTTGTAGTTTCTTTCCTCATGATTTTGATAGTAGTCTATGATTGAATAATATACGTAAGGTATTAGTGCATGTACGCAGTGACGAATATCATGTAGATATAGTTCATGGTCGGCACCCATACCTCACACCCTCGAGGTGGCTTGGTAGATGTAGATGAGAGTGACTTCCCTCCAGCCGTTGCTATCTGCTCCGTAGTAACGCTTCCGCAATGGACGAGGATGCGAAGGCTTTGGTTCAGGAGGGGCGTGGAGAAAACTGCCCCCACGTCGTGGGAGGATTCGGGGGCCAGGGTGGCGGTCGGCGGGGGTCCTCCCCAAAGAGTAAGGACATTCGCCCCGCCCCACCCGTCCCTTTTGCAGATTCCTACCCTCTCCCAGTTCTGGCCGCTTGAGGCGCACTTGAGCGTGTTTTGATGAGAGGAGCGCCAGGTGGCGCCGGGACCATCGCTGGGGCGACGACGCGTGGGAGGGGGAAGGTGAGGGAGGCGCCAAGGAGGTGGAAGGCGCCAGTGTCGAGATGGAATTCATCCCCTTAGGGAGCGCCGGCACTTATAAACGGACCAGAATTTCGCAGCGAGTCCTAAAAATCAATATTCATAACGTTCTGGAGATAAAAGTGGATGCATCAGTAGAAATAGAGGTTTGGGTTGGTGTGACGGCCAATATACTGGCTTTTCATCTCTCTCTTCCAGCTTTGAATCGCGATTATGGCAGATTTTTCATTAACATTCCCGTTCTCAATCAATTGCTGTGCGGAGAGCACTTCGAGTTCAGTCCTCCGTCCGTCGGATGACTCGTTAAACCACGGACCACATGGCACCTTTCAATTAGAGTACATTACTATTGACTTCAGGTTTCTCTCCAACCTTTTTCAATTACCTGAAAAAAATTCCTATCCGTTCCTAAATTATATGACCCTAGCAATCGGTCTCCTCTACCGATGATAAATACCCGGATATTTGCAAAAATATGGAGTCCATATTGTGGTCAATAATTCGCTCGTGTGGCATTAGCAATGGCATCCCACACTAAACCGCGAGTTCAAATCCCATCGGATATTGCATTGGGGTCACCACTTGTAAGGCAAACTTTTTAGTCAATTCGTGAAGGCAAAATCTCGTAAAATTCATTTAAATGACAAATGGCATTCACGTGGCGAAAGAAGAATTTAAATATTGCAATACTAGCGTTTTTTACGGAGAAGGTTCATACTCTAGCTGGTAGAATCATGACAAAATATATTTCATGCACATATTCTCAATCCTATACTGTATAAATAATCTTCATCCGCGAAAAAATCGGTCGTTAGTACCAAAAAAAAACAAAGCATTTGACAATGAGAAGATAGAGTATGGGATAGACTTGTAAGAGACTGAGAAAAGCCCTTTACTGAAAAACGACAAACAATCTCCGAAGACGATGAATAGGATTGCAATAAAAATCTATTATCAACACACGGTGTTATTTCTTCTCCCCTTAGTAAAACTTTAATTGATAAATTTCTTGAATTTGGCTGTGAGATCTCAATTATGACACGGGAATCGGGACACGTAGTAGTTGGCCTCACGTCTTGAGGGATCGGGTTCGAATCCCAGCAATGGAAGCTTTTTCAGAGGTATACATGAGTGTTGTAACGAGAAAACTTCAAGTACAGTCCTTCCTGCTTTTCCTTATGAGCAGGCAAATGCCGACGCCGGGTTTCTCACCACCCATGCCTTACCTCCTTAGGAATCCTTACCTCTGCCCAAATACCCTTGTATCCTGGGGCAAACAATCTGAGTTACCTTCCTCTAATAGTTACAAAAATAAATATACTAGTGTCACCACACTGTAGGAACATGGTCATTTTTCCTTTCTACTGCGGATAAAAATGGCTCTGTAGCTCGAGATAGCGTAGCTATGGGGAAGAGGCTGTGACTCTCGACTTGAGAGGGGTCAGAAAGTTAGAAAAGAGAAGTACATTGAACTTATAGCTCTTTTTCTATCATCTTTAGGTTTTTAATTGCTCCGTCAGTCATACGCGGAATACGCGCAAATGAATAACGCAACCAAATATTTTTATTTTCTCACAATGTAACGAATAAGTTTATGTGTCGCCAGGAACATAATTGGCGACATCGTTCTTTATTTACACATTAATCTTGCCTTCTCATACAGCGCCAGGCTGGAGCTAACATGGGATGTTTGCGCAGAAATTTAAGGTGGATGTATTTTTCCGCGCTAATGACCTCCTGTCTCTCATTCCCACCCTCGCCGAGCATGCAGCATCGATCTTACTCACGTTCCAAATTTTCTCCCTTTCCATATCCCAGCGTTCTTTACACCGTTAAATTCTTTTTCCGCGTCTCGTGCGCCCGAAAAAAATTCATCATTCTCGTGTCCCTTCTCCAAAGCGTATGATTGCAAATCATGATCCAAACGCCACGCAGGCAATTTTTTCCACTCCTTGGAATATCTTATCTACACTGATTTTTCCGACGGGAGGCGAAATTTCTATAATGGAAGAAAATCTCGGTGTTCCAGGAATTACAACATGAATGAACGTTAGGTTAGATCACGAGGATACAATTGAAGATGTAGATAGTAAGGCAGAAGAGTTCAAAATATCATGTTTCCGCGTGCAATAAGGGAACACCCTGGATTGAGTCGAAATTGCCGAACAATAATTTGTCAAGATAGGTAATCTAGATTTAACGATTTTTTTTCTTGTAGGCATAAATGCGCTTGGAAGTTTCACGAGATAGGCTTAAACGACGAACTGGGAGAGTACAGTGAAGATCAGCAAGATTTATAAATGCCTGGCATGATAATTATATCAGCCAGCTTAGAATACCGTATTTGGAAAGATAAACTAAATGTCTTAACAAGTTCCAGATATATGCACAGATGGCGAAAATAGCATTTTGCGAACTCCAACTTGCTAAGGTAGATTGGACCAAAAACATAAAATTAAGGACATTAATAGACGACCCGACAGATTTCAAATTTATTTCTTCCCTCGCACAATTAGGGATTTGAATTTTTGTGAATATATTTCATAAAGCACAGGATTATCAATAAATAGCCTTGATAGTTTCATGTTGTATTAACATTTTTACCTTACCTAAGTAACAGTACGTTTTTGCACGCTTGATTTGCCCTTCAAATGTTCTTTAAATTGTTGTAGTTTGGCTAAAATGTAGCCACTTATCGTCTTTAAGCATGATAGGTAATGCATGAATGGTGAAGGCTCACTCCCTACCACATACCATTATGGTGGCTTACAGGGTACTATGCAGATTTAGATTTATGCATGGTACTCTAAATGCACGATGTGTAGCGGCAATTGTGGCGTTTACTCGGAACCGAAATCGCAATTTTGTACTCAAAATCGTTAGATGGAAACGAAAAATGAATTTTAGTGAACAAATGAATCCTCTAACCAGAGCCATTCACTCATAAATCAAAAATTTTAATAAGCAAGAGGTGACGCCTACCAAAGAAGTTGCTTTGAGATCATTGACGTCATTTACCTCCCGTCCTTGACTGCTTTTAGGGGAAGGGAAGCGAGTGGAGGAGAGGGTGTCGGAAGGTCTACTCGCACAAATCCTGTTTTAACCATTTTCACTGGCAGAGTCAGCTGTCTCCCCCGCTTCCCCTCCCCCATATTGCGATAAGGCGAAGTAGCTTCGCGGGTTAGGTTGTGATTGGACAAAGTGGATGACGTAAGAGGTCGTATGCACGCCCTCTTTTCGAAAAGGGTTAAAAAAAACATCAGTTTTTCGCCCTCGAGAACTAATTGACGGATCGAAAAACGAAAAAGTACGGGTCTCTTTATTTTACTCTATCAGATTCGGCAATAAAAATACATGATCGTTTTTTTTGCGTAGAGTGGTTGTAAATCGCTCTATTATTTAAAGATCCAGATGCTGTACATATTTAAAACTTTTTTATGTAATTTTAATGGCTTCAATCGGCAGAATATGGGTTGCCATTCGTTCAAAAGATAGTCAATGGCCTAGTTTAACGCACATTTGCTATGAGAATAAACGTTTTCCAATAAAAGAACAGTTAAGTTTCGATTTTAAGCTTGCAGAATTATACCTTTTCCGAAAATTAAATTATTGATTATCATCCTTTACATATCGGGCATGAACCATACGAAAGAGAATATCATAAATAATCTATTTATTATCGTAAAATGAAGAATTCGGTTACAAATCAGGGTAACGTCGAAACATTATGCCTACTGGCTTTAGTAAAATTTAACTGCTAAAAAAACTTCATACTGATGGCCTGAGGCATTTTAATATTTGACTGTAAGGATGGGTGGGAAACAAAGATGGGTGATGAATGGGGAAAAGTGCAGTTGCAGAAATGTCACGTAACGAATTTTAGGAATTGCAAAAAATCTGCTGACAAAAGAATTCGCGCCCGCCAAAAGAATGGCCCGCGCTATTGATGCATCTAAGTCAGGAAATAAGCACTTAGTTTGAGTTTCAAGAAATGAACAGGACGATGTCGAGGTTGTGCCTCGATTTTCATTTAGATATACATCTTATTTAGACTTAAAAATTAATCTACTATGAAAATAACAGGAAAACTCGTGTTCATCGTCATTCACCTGAGGAGGATCCTGAAGATATTTAGCTAACTTAGCACTGAAGACGACGTTGTTTTTCAGATATCTATAAGACGAATTTTAATCTGAGCCGATGCATTGACAGTTGAAATTTTCTTTCATCCACAGGGTCACACAGAATTGATAACGATAACGCCTTGATAACGAAGTAAAGGGTTGGATATATGAAATTTGTTTGCAATTACTCTATTTCCAGGTGAGTTTTAAGGGCAGCGCATGGTGAAAGTGAACCATTCATTCAAGGTAAAAATAATAATGAGTTTAAAATACAATTAAATTTTTACTTAACTCTACGCTTACGAGTTAGATTTATTTTGAAGTTATTCTTATTTTATCTATCGGCTAAATAAATAAAGAACGAGTTTTTAATAAAATTATCATGGGATGGTTAATATAATGAGAATCCTGGGCCAGGAATAACAAAAAATGGCTGGTGGTAATGAATTGAGCCTCAAGGAAAATAGAATCATAGTTTGGGATTTAATAATGAGATCATAGTATAAGATTAAACATTAATTTTTTTGGGTTAAATTCAAACACTTACTTAATAGAAAATGACTAAAAATAGTTTTTCAATAGATACCGACACACACACGAGGGAAGCACTGCTGACATAAAGCGACTTAACCAAAATTTGGCTCTTCCAAACCAAGCCTAAATGTACTTTAGCTAGCAAAAACACCCTCGCGGCAAATTTCAAACCCATCCGAGCAACAGTTCTTAGGTACGTTCGAAAACGTAAAGGGGTCCCTGAGTTCATAAATAATTTCGACTCTCAAACTCGTCCCTGCACTGCACTCGCTCTAGAAAAGTACCGCGCGGGTGAGGAAACATATTTTCCCGCCGGAGTTATTTAATGACTCGATAATAAAGCGGTACAAACGCCGCACACCTCTTACTTCGTTCGGTCCGCGAACGCTACCCACAGCCGCCGACGGATCCAAGACCCTCCTCCACTTGTTATGCAGTTCCTAATATGGTGCCGACCAAGTTTCCCGAACTCATAACGGAAACGACTTCCAGGGAGACGCGACTTCGCCCATTTCCCCCGCAATTTTCGAAGCCCGGGCGCGTTCATTAATTCCCGCAGGAGACAAAATTCTCGATGTCAGTCTCCTTCGGCTGATACGTCGTTACCTGGCCGCATTTTATCTAATTATGCGGAGATACCACTCCACCTTTAAGGAGGGGGCGTCGTCAGCTCCGGGAGCCGTTAAGATTTTCTGTTTACAGTCTGGAGGAACCTCGGGCAACTCACAGTTTATTCAAAACTCCCTTGCCGCTATTTTCACTACTCCTCCAGTCTCACGTAACGATTTAGTATTTCCATCGCCGCTTCAACGTGGCCCACTTCCTTAAAACCGAAGAGGCACAGTCCTCCATGCAGCGAGTGCAATTTATTCTCCAGCGAAGATAGCAGCGCGATTCAGCGAGATGAGGATAAAACTCTCGTGTCGAATATTCAACAACTTTTCCGCACACAAAACTAAGAGTGCCGCTGAGTGTGGAAGGAGAGGTATTTCTATTCACCACCGTGATCACGAGGCAAAAGTAAGCATGAAATCATCCTTTTGGTCTCTCCATAATTATCTTCGTTAGGCAGCGCTTCGTTCCTGAGATTTTCCACGATATACACAAGGATAGAGTTTAATATATGCGCCCCAGTAATCATTGCTATCCGTCTTTGATTTCGGAGATATTTTTACCATCCATAGACTTCGTTTTTCTCTGAATTACTTCCTTTCAGTTCCTCGACCGATTCCTGAAGTCCCGATTAGAGACAAGAACGAATACATAAAGTGAATAGAATTTTTGACTGTTGAACGTATGCCATCATTTGCAGCCAACAATTCTTATACCGATCTTACGCAGCTCTCCATTGGATTGTTCTCTCAGCTACTCTTCTTCTTTCAGCTATCATACACTCTATCAGCTATTCAGCTTCTATCAGCTCTTCATATTTGCGTAATTATTCTCTTTCACATCCTTCATCAAATGTTCTATTCTAATACGAGGAATTCCTTTGCCATTCTTCCAGTTCACTTGACCTTCGACATTGCCTTCGTCAGACCAGCATGTCCCATGATAAAACCAATTCATTTGTCCCATCTTCTTCTTAGGGTTTTCCAAAGACATTTCTTTTCTCCCACTCTTCTGAGGACTTCCTCGTTACCCACTCGGTCATTCCATTTTCTCTTCATCATTCTTTTTTAGCACCACATTTCAAATGCTTCAAGCCTCGACTTCTTTGAAGCTATTCCATGCCTCACTTACATAGAGAAAAGTGCTCCAAATGTAGGCTATGATGAAATGTTTCCTCTCTTCTAAGTCTGTATTTACAGCAGTAAATATATTCGTCTTTTGGTAGAATAATCTATTTGCCTGAGCTATTCTACTGTTAATTACTTTCTTGCTTCGTTCACCGAGGGTTACTCGCTTGGGAGGCCAAGTAACCAGCGTGTGTCATATGGAGCAATGACCATTTAAGACAGGACACAACAACATATTATATTGCTAAATTTGAAGAATGCAAATCAGTAAAAGACCAATAATTACATCAACAGGAGAAGCTAATAACTTAAAACCATGAACAAAACAAGTAGTGGAAACTAACGCAATGAAATTATTTAGAAAAACCAATGGAAATCGCTAAGAAATAGAGAATTAAGCAAAAAGATAAGAGGGTATGAAAAAAAAGTTACCGGAGAATGGGGAAAAATTGAAGATAGTGAAGACAAAAATAAATAGTGTAGATGCGTAGAGTCAATTATACCCCAGATGGCAAAAAGAAAAATTAGGAAACCGAGGAAAAAGGGTAAAGAATGTTAATAGTAAAAGAATTGGCTAAAAGCCGAGGCGGAAGTAAGAAGAAGACTATATTTCCGAAAAAATGCAACCATTCCATCACAAGTAGCGAATATTTTCTTTCTCCACCTACTTTTATTTTTTACCATTTCACTAGCCATAATATTATCCAGCATGCCAGTTCATATAAACATTTTTTTTGTATCTTCCCATTCGAGTATTTTGCGGAGAGCAATTCACAAGTGCAGTACTCCGTCCGTCGGATGGTGCGTTCAACCGTAGATCCTTAGACGTCATTCTTCATTAAAAGACCAAATCCGACGCTGCTTTTCCCTCCGCTCTTTCTCCGTTCCCTGAAAAGGTTCCTAGCCCTGTCTAATTACTCAGCAATCCAAAATAGTGCAAATGATCGCAGGGTCCCAGAATAACAAAAAAATCTTTTTTTCCCCTTTCGTTTTCATTCCCCTTGCAAAACGGTTCATCACTTATCCATAATTTCGTCGATCCTCATCATCGTGGTTGATACCCATTTCTCTCAACACAGAACAGTATCTGCGAGGAGTTCATTAATATTTCAGTATACGAAGAACTTTATATCAAGCTCCTAACGATGAAGAGAAAAGCTCTAAAACCATACAATGGTTTGACGGAGATTACTGATCGCAAATAAAGATCTACATTAAAATTTAATGAGATAGCTCATTAAAACTACCTCGTGAAATCATGCCATTCAAAAATGATCTTAGAAGGAAGTTGCGCGGCACCTTCGAATTTATTTGGTGAAGATGCTAACGATTAGTAAGGCAAGCCAGGAATTATTTCGCTTGAATTAAGAGCGTGTAATTTATCTTAATGTAAACGTGAACTCAGAGAAGGACAAAGAGTATCAAATACCAGTGATAGTTTATTCACGCCGAGAAATAATTTTATAAAACTGAGATGGGCTGAAGACAGAGTGAAAAATGCTGCGGGAAGAAAGGAAGTTGCTTAAGGAAATTCACAGGAGGCATAAAATGCAGATGAGTGAGATTCTTGAGGGAAGTGGATTTTGAAGGGCATGACGGATGGCAGAATTTTGGTTTGACGAGGAAGAGGAAAGACATAAAGATTTTAGAGTGCTTGTTGTCAAATATATATGTACACATATATTTGGAGGCAGCACTGTTCTACTTGTATATTTCAGAAAAGCATACGTTTACCACTAAACAAAAGGCAATCTCCACCTGCTGGATATATAAAAAACGACGGCAATTTATAAATACCCCATTCTATATTTTCTTTATTAGATTGAAGTTTGAATATGAATGAAGATAGTTAAAAATGTAACCTAAATCTTTTTTTAGTAAATTTTAAGTTATTGCTGAAGAAATTCAAAATATATAAAGATTCGGTTTTGGGTCTTATTAGAGTTAATCATAAGTACATAAAAGTTAAGTTATCTTGCTGGTTATCGAAATTTCTGGTTAGGAAGAGTAATTACAAAATGATAAGTTGAGATAGATGTCAACCAAATGGGTGCCACATTACCTTGGAAAAATTTAATCAGATATTAGAAAACCGGACCTAAAATTTGTCCAGTTGTTGTTTAAAATAATAGGTATATTGGCTGCTAAGTTCATTTTGCACCACTTGCACATACAGATATATAACGGCAATCATACATTCAGCCGTGTTTAATAACACGCATTATTACATGAACAATTATATGTCATCATCAGTATTTTAATCCTAGGATTGGTTTACTGCAGCCCTCCATTCTGCCCTATTCAGTGTTAATTCCCTCACGCCCTGGTATGTTTTCTCTTAAACATCCTTCTTTATTTGCCCTATATACTTGTCCCTTGGTCTTCCTCGCGGGACCTTCCCTTCAATCTCCCCTTCCATTATATTTCTAACTAATTCATTGTGCCTCTAGGTATGTCCATTTAATCTGGTTCTTCTTTGCCGTAGGGTTTTCCATATTGTCCTTTCTTCATCTGCTCTTCTGTAGACCCCATTATGTGTAAAATATTAAAAATCAAAGTCTGTTAAAGAGGTAAAAATTCACTACAACTTATAACTTGGCTGAAATCTTCTACTTCGTCACGTAGGATTCATTATAGGTCCAACCTGATAGTTAGACTTTAACTAAAGGAACGAATCCATTGAGACAGCTCTTGTGTAATGTTTCACTCCAACAAAGAAAAAGAGTTAATTACAGCCTTTCATTCCTAATGAGAATTAAAATGCTATGCTCTCAAAAGATGTATGTACTTAACACAAGAATATACCTAAGTTGTGTTCCTTCGTAGATGTTAACTGTTTAGCTGCAGCAGCCTGGTGGATGCATAAAGACACGTTTCTTTAATTAAGTAATATTTTATCAATTTTGCCATAGACGTGGCGCATGCTTGTCAAATATTTTCACTATAGCCACACACCCTTGTTAGACTACCAGGGTATTAAATACGCACACGTGTGTCAATGTGTAACAAATTAATCTTAGAATTCATTGGAAGATTGGGTGGGTGTGGTGGCTAGTCAGTTGGCGGCTAGACTGGATTCCCATCCTAAGGGCCCGGGTTTGAATTCCGACGGTGACAGATTTTTCATTGATACACCCATTCCCGGCTTGAGTGTGCTACGTGGAGAGTATTTCAGGGTTAGTCTGCCGGATGGGACGTTAAACCTTTGGCGCCTTTCGCTCAGAGTAGCCTATTTCACCTTCCAGTTTCTCTCCACCCTTCCTAAACTTCTTGTAAATATTTAAACTCTACCCAACGATCAGAAACGGCCTAAATGATCTTGGCTGCCGGTCGCTTCCCCCGAATATCTAACCGGAATTCAGTGACGATGATTCTGAGTGCGACGAAACAAAAAAAATCCAACAAGGACGATGATGAATCAATCCTGCAGTCAAAACCGAGTGTCGCTAAACATGTGTCGTCAATCTTCACGGTTGTTCAAAGCGATTCGTCAAATCATTTTCAAATCACACATTCGTGGCACTCGGCTTTTCTCAGTTGTTTTCAGATGACAGGAGCTCCGCGGGTTGGTATTTATTTAAAAGGCAAGGTCTTGTTTTTCACGGCGTGATCTGTACCACCAAAGAAAAGGCTGTCATTGAAACCAACATGTTCCGTATTAATCAAAATAGAAATTAGCATTCATGTTGTACAGCATTGAGAACTTTCACCGAATTCACCATTTTTATTTTAATGCAAATCTTGTGTGCTTCGTTTAGAGTTCCTTGCATCGGTGATTAAGTTGCTTTTTATTGTGTTTTATATTGTTTTTACTCTAGCAAGTCAACCATTAGTTATTCCGTTCAGTTTTAAATATGTTAATTCAAACTTAAATGTCGGCGGAGTTATCATATCGGTAACCGGACTCATGACCCAAGCGTCGCGGGTTCGAATCCCGCTTTTGATATGGACGTTAAGTTAGCCGTAGACTTAATATCTTATCATCTATGAACTATAATATCTTAGATCAGATGGTACGATATATTATTAGCCGATAGTACACCTCAAAGTACATACTAATGCAAATATATTTGATGGCTATAATATTATTTTATAACGGACACTTTCAAACAGAAATAACAGGATTAGAAATATCATTACTGTATTATTCAGATATTTATCCACAAAATTTATCATAAATTTAACTTGGCAAAACCAGAAATTCGTGGAAATCAAGTTTTATTTCTTAAATGAATGTGTACATCAACGATTAAGGAAGTTGGCATTTTCGTAGTCGGTAAGTCCTTGCTATGTTCCTCCTAAACAGGCTAACTCCCATAGAAGGGGGTTGAATTTTCTTATCCGGAGACGGAATTACACTCCTCATCACAATGAGGCTAATGTCATCACCACGGCGTTTTTCAACATTTTCCCTCGACCATCTTTTCCTCAACTTC
Organism: Platycnemis pennipes; assembly: GCA_933228895.1. Classification (NCBI taxonomy): domain Eukaryota; kingdom Metazoa; phylum Arthropoda; class Insecta; order Odonata; family Platycnemididae; genus Platycnemis; species Platycnemis pennipes. The sequence goes on along the minus strand of OW121857.1, from coordinate 65,742,514 downwards.
CAGCAATATCCTACTCTACCCAAAATCCTACTTATCCTACACCGTACAACGGTCAGGCATCTCCCCAAAATAAATACCACTAACACTGCTATATGATTATCTAAGATCAAACCAAGAGTCCAGAACAAACGTCAGGCTATCACAGCCCTGACCTTAATAGAACTTATACTATCCCTCGATGCGTTAACCGATCATTAATCAATTACCTAACAGAAATAATCCCTTAGTATCTGCTTTCGTTTCCGGTCCAAGACGCTAGACGAGGCACTTTCACGGAAAGAGCTGTTCAGTTACTAAGAGGTTGAGAGGAGTTCGTGTGGGTTAAAAGATGCTGAAAATCTCATCCCACGGCACCCCTTGAAGTTCGGAGCGGCACGGCGCTCGGAGAAACAACATGCATAATCTAGAGAGCGAAAGTAAAAACTCGCGGAAGGTCGAGATGCCTACGTAGCGCTGGTGACGTCAATCGGGGGTTGGGGGAGGGGGCTTTAATATAGGGCAGGTGGGTGGGGGGTGGGTATTTTGAGGAGCAGATGGAGGAAGGGAGGGAGAAGGGTTAAGTCAACTCCCTTGAGCGACCCTTTCCTTGAAGAACGAATATTTCAAGAGGACTACTTATTAATGAGCACCTAACGCTTTCTCTGAGCACCATAAAAATAAATTCTTCCCAGAATTTTATTCGCTTCTTCCATACGTTGTATTTTTGTTTTAACTATTGTTACGGCCTGAATATCTCAGTGACAAGCTGTTCACGAAGGTTTAGAAGAGTGAGAAAATTGATAAATCATTAGATTTGGATTCGCCATCAAATCATTGGCTGTGGGGCTAAATCAATCTTTCGTAGACAATTCATACGAGTATCTTCTCTGAAAATGTTAAGATACAGTACCACATCGTACAATGGTACAGTATAAATTAAAAATAACATGAAAGAGGTTGGCAGAGAGAGATTTCAAATGTTGCTATCCCCACGCTCAATGGGGTATAAAAACTGATTGAATAGAAGTTACCGTGGAGATAATTTATGCAGACTTTTGGCTCAGACTTATGTACTGTATGAGTCTCTTAATCTACAACGCATTAGTGTAACATATTCATTCATCCCCTTGTGTACTAACTGCTTAAGTGAATGAGCTTTTAGGATGCAAAGCTAACTCGTTTCTCTATTGAAATAGTAGGTAAAGTATTTATCAGATGCACGTACATTTAAGGTTAATCTAATCCTTATTCTTCTCATGGAGGATCACATTCCATTGCACTGTTCTCAACTCTTCCATGCAAGCTAGCAAATGCTTTAGATGAATATTATTTAAGTCAGAGGAGTAATGATTCCTAGGATATTGGTTTCCCACGTGTGTAAAAGAAGGCAGCACTCTGCCAAGTCATGTCTCATATTTATTGCACAATCAGAAGAAAGTTGTGATTATGTACTTTTGATGACAATTGCAAACATTATTGTTTTCTCTTCTTGCACTTTCTTTGTTCTATATCCCGTTTGGCAATTCATGAAGTTTTAAAAAAATATTTCAAGGGTCGAGGGGTAGGACAAAAAGTTTTTCAAAGGCGTTGAATAGATATCTTCATATTTCATGCTCACTCAAAGTCGACTATTCCGTGATGGGAACTTAATGGGATACGGGCTCATTTTTAATGTGAGTTGCGATTTTATCGTAACTGCACACCTACTGATGGTTCACAACTTATCACGCAACCCTTCGTTGGTTTGGAGGGTTCTACATTGATACAGGTGCACGTTATGCAAATAGTAAACTTCTTTCTGTGTCTCACACGGTGTTACTAAGTCATCTTTAATTAACGCTAGGAAGTACGGAACTCGGGTCTCTGGAGACTCGACAAATGCATAATTTATCCTCGAAAAAAAATTTAATTTTTATTTTTATGTAAAATTAAGAAATTTATTCCCGGAATATAAAAATGTTTACATTAATACCTACATTGATTATTTCCTTAATCAATGCATACTAATTTTTTATTTGGTTAGTAAATATTGTAACTAGGCATTGGTTTTAAAAGTCTGGGTCCTATGGGACCCAGCTTCATACTCGGTGTGAAGCCAGTGAGGTGCATACTCGGAGTGTTAAATAATGTCACACTGAGAGGATTGTACGTAAGGCATGTTTGGTATTCTTCCACCCCCAGCTACAAACCACCAAGTGGCAAAAAGGATACTTAGCAGAAATTATTGTTAGCGTGAGTATGGAAAGTAATTCTCCTAGATTACCCACAGTGCTAAAACTTTTTTTTCTAGTTTGCTAATGTTTTGGCACATTCACCGCTTAAAATACGGGCCATTCCCACATCCAAAAACACACCGTCCTTTACAAAAGTTTCCACAGATCATCGTCCATATCAATTTGCTTATGAGCCGCGAATTCTAAATAATGGATGAGGTTGGGGCTCTTTCATATGAAGATGTTCAGGTCGGCGCTCCAGCATGAATGTTGATGCCAGCTTGGGTCTTTTTCGAGGAACTCCCTCATTCTGGGTTGATTTCTGTGGAATTCGCAGAATTCGTTCAGTCGTAAAAATTTCAAGAATATCCGAAATTTCATAATTTACCGAACTATTTTATTCGTAATTCTACTGGAATAAGTAAACGTCACCCTTGATCAGCTCCTTATAATATCAACGAAGCGATTGGACAATTCTATCACAATCAGGAATTCGATTGAAACGGGCATGAGACGGAAAGTAAAATTATCCCCTTTAGTATGAAGGATATGAGTACCAGTATTTCAAATCCAAAAGCCTTGTTCACACTAAACAAATTGTAGTTTTGGAATACACCGTTTTTCAGCTTGATTACGAATGAATGCGTTATCAACACTACCTACCCTTCTGAAGGTCTACTTTCCCAATCATTTTAATATCGCAGGCTACTGATATAACCCTTACGCAATAATTAATGCGACTTTAACACACTTATTCATATTGCTATCGAGAAACATCTCAATGAGGCCATCATATCTCTAGACATAATATCAATAAGACTGTCCAGTTTTCTTTTTTCAGAATTCTCACGCGCCTCATACCTACCTCTCAAACTTCGTAGAACTTCTACCTTAGCTGTCCAAATATTTCGGAGGCTTCCGAATACATTGCATTGTATTTGAAGATTGTCATAAAATAAGATACAAAATTGCAATTTAGCACAGTTTAAAGCCAAATGCAATAGGTACAGCCAAGGTTTCAATGACACTGCATCAATCTGCAAGACTTGCAATAAAGATGATGCAGTGTCAGTGAAACCTCTTATCTGCGCCAAAATCTTGTAGACTTGAGGTTAAACCTAAATAACTCCAAACCGTTCTTGGAATTTCACGTTATTTACATAGTTACTTAGATAATTTTGTTGTTGACTGAATACATTGTTAGAATAATTTTTGAAATCAAATTTTGGGCCTGTTTCCTACGCTCGAGTAAAAAAAGGGGCCATTTGCAACCTTGTAGGTTGCAAGCTGTTGTTGTTAAGCTGTGGTAAATTGCAATTTTATTTATTTTTTATCACTAAGTTTAAATATTTGTCAGTATTCTGTACAACCAAATTTTATAGATTCTACAACACTAAATTTAATAGCCATGCTTCCAATCGGTTGCAGCTCAAATTGAAAAAATTAAGTGAAAATTCATTCGGTTGAAAAAATGATGTGAAATTATAAAAAGATATTAATCCAGATATTCCAACGTATTTGTATCAACTTCAAGTATCAATACTAATAATAGATACCTAATTCTTTTTATGTGAATACTTTTATCATTTACCTTTACACAAGTTACGTGCTACAGATGTGAGCCCTGTAAGCAAAATCCCAATCAATGGAAGTTTTTTAACATCGTATTTAATTACGGTGGATACAGAGATATGCATGTCCGAAATAATAGACGCAGAATATTATTTTGGAAGTGGGATCCACAAAAAAAATTGTAATTTATTCTTCATGTGAACCTACCACAGACATTACAGCGGAAAATAGATAAACAAAGATCAGAATATCGGAGAAAGTAGTATTATTAAGAGAGGAAGAATTCATTTGAAATTTATACTGATATTTGCAAAACGCATCCAGCAATGCCATGCCATGTCTCTGATGCCATGAAAAATTTCTCATGCAAGACAAGTACTATGGCAGTATAAGTGAAAAACGTACACTTCGGTAGAAATAGGGAAAACTGCGTCCACAGATTAACATGCGGAGTGCCGCAATAGCGTGTGGCAGAAGGTGTTAGGTCAACAGCCGTGAAAATACGGCTAAAAAGAAAAGGAAAATCCAGAGGGGAAAAAAGAAGAAGAGGAAGATAGAGTGCTTATGCAGGGGACGTGACTTCTATATCAATGCAAAATATTCAGTTATATTTCCTCTCGCGTCCGTCAGTCCCCATTCCCCGCTCCTGCTTTCTCCTTCTGCCGTCTTTTCTGAATTATGCGTCTATCTTTTCGCGAGCTGCCAACATTTGGAATATATTCTGGAGTGCTTCAAATGCCGCCTTGGGTTCTGTGAGGCAAAGCTTCGGTACGTAACATAATATCCATAGTGCATGCGTACGCAATTTAGTAATGCATGCTTATGTGTTCACTTATATAATATAGGTATACAAGTTTTAACTTAATTTAATAAATAAATATAATAATTACCGATAAAGCTAACATATTCATAGAAATAACTGTAAATCAAAAACTATTAGATTACCTTGTAAAAATAATTAAGTGTCATTTTGTATTATTAAGAGCTAACATTTTTACGAATCTAACAATTTTGTGCCAAAAGATTTCACGAAACACTTCGGGGTGGTATTACTGTGCCTCTCGTTGCACGTTGCATGTAATTAATAAGGAAATAAGTAAGTAATTAAGTAACTAGTAATAAGCACGTAAGTATTCTTAGGAGTAGTATTTTTCACATTCCTGCATGGTAGGTTGATAACGCATGCCTACTGGTGGTTTAACCCATGCCATACTCCCTTGCGGTAGATTATATGCATCAATCGAATTATATACACAATACCTGGCATTAATGCTGCAGAATCATGCATTGAAAAAAATAGCAGGACGAAATTTCTAGGGGATCGGGTTGGTGTGGTGGCTAGAGTACCGGCCTCCCATCCCGAGGGCCCGGGTTCGATTCCCGGCAGTGGCGGATTTTTCAGTGGAAAACCGGTCCCCACTTGAGTGTCTAGTGGAGGGCATTTCAAGTACAGTACTCCGTCCGTCGGATGGGACGTTAAGCCGTGGTCCCCTTGGCGCCTTTCGTTAAGAGAAGGCTAATGCCGACGCCGGGTTTCTCTCCACCCTTCCTCCGTTCCCTAAAAACTCCTACCATTACCCAATTACTCACCTATCCTATATGGCGCAAATGACCTCAGCTGTCGGTCGCCTCCCCTAAATAACTAACTAACTAACGAAATTTCTAACATTAACTTTGATGCTTTATTTTACTGAGGAATATTTTGCTCCGAGCACTTTCAAAAATCAACTGATGAATATTAATAATGATATATTTGATAAATTGATAAATATAAATGCTCAAGTATCATAATCACACCATAAAAAATGAAAAAAATTTTACTAAAATTCATGTGCAGTGTCACGGCATAGAAGAAAAGTTCAGTGCCGGAGGTAGTAGGCCAAATAGAACATTAATGGATACCGTGAAGTGAAATAACAATGCAAATAAAAGACGGAGGGAAGATAGAACCAAAAATAAATAAAGGAGTCATACAAGGATGCAACCTCTTCCCAGCGTTATTCAATATATACCTGGAAGAAGCAATAAGAGACGCAGAGGAAATTGGTATCAAGGGCATCAAGGTGAATGACGAAGAAATAATCATGCTAAGGTTTGCTGAAATACATCGCAGTTGTAGCAGAATGTCGAGAGGACCTGCAAGAATCCCTGACCACAATAGACCAAATAATTCAAATATATAATATGAGCATCAACAAGAAGAAAACTAAAATCCTAGGGTGCGGAAGAGAGAAGCTTAGGACGACTATCACAATTCGAAAAGTGAAATTAGAACAAGTGGAGAACTTCACCTACCTCGGCAGCACTAAATCAAGGGATGGAAGAAACTCGACGGACATCAAGCGAAGAATAGCACAAGATAAGGAGGCGTTTATAAAGAAGAGACAACTACTATGCTCAAACAACCTACGGCTGCAAACAAAGAAGCACTTCATCCAAATATTCGTATGGAGCGTGGCACTCTATGATGAACTTCTAACTCCCTACCAATACCACCTAACAGAAATCATCATGAAGGCCATATTAGTTATCATAACGGTCGAGCAGGAGGGTGAAATATATTTGGAATTGATAATTTTTGGATGCAATATTTTTAAATATAAATTGGAAAATGTTTAAGCCATTAGGGGTTATTTAAAACAGTGTGAAGTAATACAACATTTAATTAGTTTCATATTAACACCCTTGTTCCACAAAGTGGACCTTTGCAATCTCCTTTTACTAGTGTCAAAAAAAGGGTGGCCGCTTTAGTAATTTAAAAAAGAATCCTAGAACCACTCTTCTATTTATTGCTCGGTTGGTGATGATTCGGCTGCTCTAACAAATCGTGATGAAAAATGGCCTCAGCAGTCAACGCATCCTTCATACATCCCAACATAACTTCCAGGCGGCTTGCTGGGGATTCAGTAAACATAGCTAAAGTGGGAGTAGACACGGATTAGCCCATGTTTTGCCCGTATTTAGGCAATTACATGTGCTAGTAGGGCGGGGAAGTAAAAATGCGACATCTCAAATGAGTAATTAGTTGCTATGCATTTCTTCAGCTAAGCCAATGTAACTCGTAAATGCATGAGTAACACTTGTTCATCGACACGGATGTGAAATTAGAGGCAGAGAATTATTATTTTGGGACAAAAATGCCTGAAAGCATGTTTACCTCTTCTGAAAAACGCTGACGCATTAAGGGAGGCCTTAAGAGCTAAGGCAAGTGCAGTTGCTGCAAATACTACTGCGTACGTCCATTGAGCAACTCGGCAATTAGATAATTTGTCACGTGCTTGAGTACTCTGGTACCTGGAATGCAGGACGGTGTTTTCCATTTCCGCCAGCCAGCCAGCCATCACTTTACGCTCACAACCCTTGCGCTGCCGTAATTAGTATGCAGATTCGGAGAGAGAAGCGCTATTAATCCGGCAGGAAAAAAATATTCAGCGCAAAGGCGGTGAAAACCGTGAAGGAAGAATCATTTTTCCATAACTGAATATTAAATGGAGTAGGTTGAGAAAATGTTCTGCCATTACGAGAGGCGTTTTCGGGGAGCGAGGAAAAAAGATGAGACGCTGGTGCTAGCGGCAACATCCTCCCTTTTAACCCTCCGGGGGTGGAGAGGAGAGGGAGGAGAGGGGATGGGGAGGGTGGAAAATCCGTGGCAGATGGTAAAAAGGTGTCTGGTGGGGGTTGACAGGGAAGGGATGGAAAAGAACGTACCCGGGACCCAGAGCGTGGGTTACGGTCGCCTAGGGAAAAGGGGGTAGGAGGATGGGGAGGGTGTCCCAACTTCCTTTGGGGCTGTCCACATATTACGTCACTCCCAAACGGTAAGGGGAGGGTCCGGAAAATTGCTTCGAGGGCTGAGGGAGGGGTTTTTCAACTCCACTCATACAAACACGCAGACACACTGCGCGGTATGCGGCCCAAGCGAGCATGGCAGGGGGTGCTAGCGACAATGGATTGAGATTTGAAAAGGGAAAAGTATTTTAAAGGATTGGTGTAGAGATGTAGGTCTTATAAACCATTTCGTATTGTTCGCAAGAGTGATTGAGCCATAAATCTGTCACATTGGGCACACAGTTTCGTTTCAGAGTCTTAGTAAAATCAGATTTTCCTTTTGAAGTATCTGTTTACCTAATCGTTTGAACAATGAACGTTGGGTCAAATACAATAAATATTCTCAATTATAGAAATGTGGCGTTGAAAAGGTTTGGCACAGCAATAGAAGTCAAGTTATTATTCATTATTTTTTTGGGAGATCATGTTTTATCATCTATATCTAAGACATAGTGACTCATAACAGTTGGACCTAGCAGTACCTACGGCCAACTTGAATAATTATTTTCAGTACACATAAAAGGATGACAAGTTTAAAAGAGACTGGGGATAATAATAAGAGTTAAATTATTTATTCAAATATTTAAACAATTTTTTCTACACATTAGCTAATATGAACCTACTGAAACTTCTTATTTTTTCCAAAGTAAACTAAACTAAGTAACCTTTATGCACTGCAAAAATCCCGTAACTGTTATGCATATGAATATTGTGAGTTTATGATCTCTTAATTTTTGCTAATATAATATAATACATTTTAGGACATTTAAAAAATAAATTACAAACGTCAGGCACTATACATTGACCTTGCGTAAAAAAACTGCTAATTCTAAATGTAATAAAAATAAATCATTTTAAAATTAAAGTTTTGAACTTATACAGCAAATAAAATAAAAGTTCAATAATGCCGCAAAGACTACCGGTTATAAGTGACTAGCAGAGTTTGGCTACTGAAAGCAAGAAGCGTTAGCTGAGCTGCTGACAGATTTCTTAATTTGGAAAAATTAATCTTAAAATAGTAATTATTCCTCCAAGTATCTGCTCCAGAACTAGAATAATTTCAATAAATGGCTGCATGTGAATGGTGAAAGTGAAGATAGAAATTGTGGACAACAAGTTAGTGGTGTTATATTTGTTCTCTTAATGTCGTTGATATGAAACAAACTAAAGGCGAAACAAATCATTCATTGCAGCATTATTTAGCTTCATTATCGATCCCACACAAGTTTTCCATGTTGTACCTAGTTTCTACCGAATAATACATCAACGGAGATCCGTAGCTTTCAATCACCCAATTGAGGCCAAAACTGTAAAATTTCTCTGCGCTAAACCCAAATTTTTTGAGAGTGGAGTTAAAAAAGTTGTGCAGTTTTTAAACGAAATGGATATCATAAGATCCTACGCATGAAATTGTCCACTGGCGACACATGTTTCTGTTGACATAAATCGAGCAGAAACAACATCCCTGATAACAGGAACTGCAGTCTCCATCGGCCTTTTCACATCCGAAAGGCATTGCAATTCAACAAAAAAGCATCCTAGAACTTCAATACAATGAACAAAAATTCGTGGAAAATAACAAAAACTGCGATACTCCCTTTTAATGTCGCACCATATCGTTCCGTGGCCTGGAGAAAAATTATGCCGGCATGGAGCGAAAACGCCCGGAGAATGACAGTGTAAATAAGGGATTGAGCCACGTAGAAAGCCTTACAATTTTGCTCGTTGCGAACAAAAGGCGGAATTATACGTGAGTTTTACATGCAACGGATGCAACGAAAGGTTGCTATACATTTTATAGTATTGATTATACGGCGCTCGACCATGAAACCTTCGTAGAAAATTGCAGGGCGATAAAAAAACAATTTTGGTGTGATACTGGGAGGAAATTTGGACTGAGTGTCATACGTGGAAGCACGACCCGTGAAATAAAAAAAAATCGTGAGGTAATTAGAATGCCCTCATTGCCAGTGGAAGCTGTCCAGGGATGTAATTCCGGACGATATAGATGTGTCATAAAATGCTCGAAAGAGGAGCGTGAAAAAACTACTTGGAATACTGCTTTGGTTAATCGTTTTGGGGTAAGTACGACAAACTGCGTTCCTAAAATGGACTTCTATTCTCAAAGCTTTCGTTCTTAGCACATTTTAGATGTTTTATTGCATGTTGGATGAAAAGGGTAACTGTAGTTGTACTGCTTGATAGTTCAGGATAATCCCTCTTTAGGCAGGTAGGTAAAATGTCCAGTTGTCACTTTCGGTGGCAGTTGCGTCACAGGCATTGTCGTTCTCCAAGCTTTCATACCCGTTGCAGGGCACGTCATCAGGGAAATAATGATGATTTCCCTGATGACGTGCCAGGCAACGGGTATGAAAGCTTGGAGAACGGCAATGCCTGTGACGCAGCTGCCACCGAAAGTGACAACTGGACATCATCCACGCTGCGAAAACCTACGATCAGCCAGGTAGGTAAAAGAAATAATGTTTAGTACATATATGTTTATGCTTGGTGATAATTCACTCCCTCTAATAAACACTCTAGTGGTGGTCTAAGGGTAGACAGTAGATAGAGATATAGTCAATGTATGAATTTTCTCTTCGAGAGTGATAAACTTCACACACTATTATTGTATGGCGTTTATGCCTGTCAGTTTAATCGATATACTTTTATAAAAATGGTGCTTGGGTTTTTGTATTCATATTAAGTGAATTAATGGGAAGTGATTTGAAGCTTAATCAACCATTATAATGCCATAAATGATACCTATTGGCGACAGAATTTGATGGAGAGTGTCTTAGAGGTGCAAAAATATTTGATCGATTCAAAAGTATTCATAAAATATTTATAATTTAATATCGGATATTCATGTATTCCGACATTCACCAGTAAAAAGTGTGGAGTGAAAGGAAACTCAAATGCTGAAAGTCTTTTATATTTCCGCAATCGAATCGATTTGGGTTTTCATCGACGTTCACGAAATTCGTCGCATATGCAAAATTGATGAACAACTGAAAATATTAAAAGGGAGCACAGCTGTGTTACTAATTCATACAAAACAAAATTTGAGGGCTAGGAATGGAATCATGGATTCCTGTTTTAAGTTGTAGCTAACGTCATCGATGACGCAAACGTTGCTAGCGGCTCACAGCTTGGCAATAGCCATTCTAGTGCTAAATCCAACCAATGAATTCTAAATTACCAATCCAACTGAGATTGGTAATTTGGAACCAAAACCAAAACTCAAGAAATTGACTAAGAATGTGACCCTGAAATGATAAGTCAAATGAAATTGGAAAGAGTAATTTGAGGCACAAGGCAAGAGGGCGTTTTGTACAGATCAATGTTGAGCATAAAGCTTTACCATAAAAAGGGAATTACCTTTGGTGATTAAAGGAATGAAAAACCTTCCGACATGTCTGGTGATTGAGGGCACCCAAAGTGAGCCATGAGCCGTATGTACAAGAGTAGGTATTGCCATTGATGAGCGGTAAAAGCCTTGGGAGAATACAGAACAAATTAGGCACGGAAAATTGCTATTTAATCGTAGCAATGTACTTAAGTTCATCCTACCGAGGAAGGCCTGATGCACCGTGCACTCATCTGGGGAAGAAGCAAAACTTACGACACTTCCATTCATCATGATTCCCTTACTCAATCGATTTCTTGTCAAAGCTCATTATGAAATATGATGCACTTTCGCATGCCAAATTCTACGCTTGTGTTCTTCCATTACCTTTTTATTTCACATAAATATCGTACATACTCTTATCAAACTCTTATCAACTCTTAGTTTCTAACTTCTCGTCTTGCCAAATTTCCTCACTTTTTTCATACTGTTAGATTATTGCTTTTCAAAGATTTTTTCCACTAACCTCACAATATTTATATGCAATTTTTTTCCCAGAAACCATTATCATATTTCTTCACAGACAATATTTCGCCACAGCATTTACATTGGAATTCTACTCTCTTCTTGTCTATTTATATTTGAAATTCAGGTTCCCTTCTTTCAATTGTATTACAGTCCAAAATGTTGTTTATTTTAGTGTTTACTATAGTGCTTACCAATACTTTACTATAGTGACACTTGTAGCTCATGATCCTGTCTCGAATAAAACCAGTAGCGCCTTCAAATTCAAAGATTCGTTGTAGTTGTTAAATCCCTTTAATTCCGATAACAAGCAAGTCCAGCAGAGAGTGAGATGTTACATTTACATTTTACAGAGCAAATCGACTTGAAGAGCATTATTAGCCAGAAGGGTACTCACTATGCGTAGATAAAGTGCATTTGTATTAAACTTCCTCTAAGATATTACGGGGGATCAGTTTTGGGTGATGGATAAAGTACTGTTTTCCAACTCGAGTGCCTCGCTTCGAGTCCCGGCAAGGGCAGATTTTTCATTGGTATACCGGTCCCCACTCGGGTGATGTGTGGAGAGTACTTAGAGTTCAGAACTCCATCCGTAGGATGGGTCACTGCACCCTAGACCCCTTGGTGAACACCAAAAACATTTTTTAAAAAATTGGACTAACGCCACGTTTTCCTCTATTCTTCTTGCATTCCCTGAAAAATTAAAACCTACTATTTTCCACCTACCCTAAATGGCGCAAATTATGCTAGCTGGTGGTTACCTCTTCCAGAAAAACAATCATGAATATAACATATATCCAGGAAGTAGTGCATTGCGGCGTGTAGTTAAATGTGAGTACATACATTTTTGGTGATCTCTACCCCCCTTCCACACACCTTGGCTGTGGGTCGCAGGGTAGTTCGTAGATGTAGATTGCCTAGATGAACTACTACTCTTATACTAATAATATTTGAATCATAGCATAGATATGTCCTGCAGTCCACATTTCTCACGGTTTCTAGCGCGCGAAAACACTATAATATGGAACGCATATGAGAATCCGACCTCGGTATGGTGTTTACTCGAAATAGCACTCACTGGTCTAATGACTTCCACTGCCATGTCTAGTTGACCTCTCACTTTTCCTGAATTCTTTTTTGGGACTCGCAGGAAAAATCATATGCGTAAAAATAGATGGAATGTAAAAAGCGAGACTTATTGAGTTGGGAGGGAAGGAAGTGGAAGAGAGTATTAATATTCGGAGGGCGCAGCGCTTGTCGGGAAAAAGAGAGAAGGACGAGCCTGAAGTAGTTTTGAAGCTCCCAGTCGGGAGATGTTTCTTGTGGATGGGGGAGGATATTACTCGTTTCGGGAGATATGAGAGGAGATGGGAAATGAGAACGAGGAACGTCGGAATAGGAAAGGAGGAGAGGAGGAGACGCAAACGTTAAGGAGGGAATGCATCGTGGGATGAGAAATACGATGAGATAGGAGACAATTTATCTGCTCTATGACCGCGTCCCTTGACTACAGCACGCAGCAAATCTGTTTGCTTTATCCAGAGACTCCAATTACATATTTCACCGAACAAACAAGCACTCAGCACTAAATCACGGAGGGTCTTGTGACCATGGGATGAATTTTAATGTGAAAAAACGATACTGTTTTGTTTTCAAGTCGTCCCGAACGAATACCAAGTTCAGTGAATAAATAAATTGGACGTTTCTTGAGTAAAAGAATTCATGTTTAGTTCCGACGGCTGGATATAATTAGCCTATTTTGATAGAAATACAAAAAATGCGAAACTTACAATTTAAAATTGTACCTAAACATTTTTCATGAAACGGCTAAAAATTATTGGCGCTGATTCCTTATTCTGGTTATGAAATGTACGGTTACGACTTGACGTGACACCGGGAGAGTTGAAAAGCGACTGTATACATGTTGGTGAGGCGGACATTTACAATTTCATTATTTCCCACGGCAGAAGTAGAATCATGCTCAGTATGCAAGTAAAAGATCGTAACTGGCTCAAATTGACGCAAGGATTTCGGAGTACAATCATCAATTAGGGAATCGAATGTTAGCGAGAATAAGATGGAAGCTATAGTGGAGCACTTTGTATCAGTCAAACATACCTAGAATTCATGGGAGATATTGAGAAGAAAATAAAAAGGGCATGGAATAGAAGCAAAAAGTGGAGTTCAAAAGATATTGATGAAATGGAACGTCGCAAAGGTCATTGCAGAACATACTTTCTAGCAGTATTTAATGTGACAAACTGCACCCAGTGGCACAAAATCATAAAAAAAGGTCTGAGTGATAACGATCTCTCAGCAAAGGTATCCCATTTAATAAAGTTTCAAAAACTAATAAAGTTCAGTTTATTAAGAGTTCCGAACGAACTTTTACGTACGGTTCTCACTCATCAAAAATATTTTTACGGCTTCAGTTGAGGGAAAGCCATTTAATAGGAATTCTAAACATAGGATAAAGGATTTCTGATCTCATTCAGTTCAAATAAGGGGAAGGAGAGTTATTACCAATAAAAAGCATATTTTTGTGTGTTATACTCAAGAGTGATGTGAATTACAAAGAAAAGATTTGAATCACCTACTTCTTATCACAAGGCCTTTCAAATAGGTGATCATTTGGAAGTATGGTTCTGAAGCGGAGAGCTTACGCTTTCTACCAAGGAGAACTTACATCCTGGATAAGCACTAAACCACTCTCGCAAAATATGCTGCCAAATGATCACCTTTACGTTGCCACTGTGAAAACATATGAAAACATACACGGTCATTTCCCCTTCATACATAAATATGGACGAATTAAAATGCATCTATTTCTGGAACGTAGGTTTTCGCAGCGGAATCCATCGTCGTCAGAGGCTTTCGGGTGCAGCTGCGTATAACGCGTTGTCGGTGAGCGAGCTTTCGCGGCCATTGCAGGACGCATCATCAGGCAAATGATAAAATATATTGAAAATTTGATGTTTTTGATTTTATCACCAACGACTGATCCGCGAGGCCATTGAAATCGAGAAATGCCCCTTGAACTTTAACCGGGACGAGGGCATTCGACTAAGTCCGACTTGGAGAAGACTCTTCCCGAGTAAAGATACGCCTGGATGGTCCCAAAAGAAGAAAAACAATGACACACCCGTTGGCACTGTGAGGGGGAGGGAAAGTTCACCAACCCCCCAAGGACAGGGATAAGTGGCGGCCTGCTTCTTACGTCATTCGCCCCCCACTCCACAGTAAGGGGAAGGGATGGAGAGATATAAAAACATCAAATTTTCAATATATTTTATCATTTGCCTGATGATGCGTCCTGCAATGGCCGCGAAAGCTCGCTCGCTGGCAACGCGTTATACGCAGCTGCACCCGAAAGCCTCTGACGGCATCTATTTCTATTTATAAACGAGACACACTAATGGAAAACTTAGGCGAAATCGAAAAATTTTCGAGTTTGTGCAGACAATCAATTTTCAAGTTTCAATTAAATTAATCACGTTTCATCGTCTATATTTGCTGAAGTTTTTAAAGATAAGTGCTAACAGTTAACCATAACTCTTAAGTGTGGATGACATATCGAATAAACTTCACCAAGAAATATCACATGAAATTAACTTCATAACAGAATTAGTATAAGGGTGTGAATATTTACTGCGCGTTAATGCGGTTTAAAAAGGCCCTCTTACGGCTAGCATAGGAGAGGTACCTTATATAAATGCAGTAAGACCTAAAATAAAGCATCTCACATTCATGGCACCCGTAAGAAAACTGTCGCACTAGGAGATCATAATCACTCCCACTAATTCCACCGTAAAATGTAAACTAGGCTTAAAAATAGTGTCTCTCTTGAGTGAACGTTTAGGCAAAGCTCAATTGAGAAGTATAAAATGATCTCCGAAAACATCTTGACAGCGATACAACACCAAAATTTTCTTAAATTTGACTCCATCGCGAGGAGGCCTTTCGACATCGCGGCAGTAGCCAGAAGGATCCCATAGGTCCTATCTCTTGCGCCTTCGCGGGCACGCAGACGAGCCAAAAGCGTTTGAAGAGCCAACTCAAACGAAACGATAGATCAAAAAGGCAGGCGAGCAGAACGGTTTCGCCGCAGATGCCAGAGGAGTTCCTTTGTGCAGCGATGCTTGAGGTTACACAGCGGTCTGAGTCCGACTTCAGATGGGCTGAATATGAAATTCAAATGCAATTACTCACCGAAAGATTCACACGGGGCCAAGAATGCAGATCTTGAGTCTCAGGTGGGATCACCACGAACTCCCTGCCTTCAGCCAACCTGTGAAGTGAGCAAAAAGTCATGATTCAACCCGGATGACGTCACGTTACATTCAGCACCCACCACCCAATCCCTTCCCTTCCAAACAATGACGTAAGTTACCTCATCTATGCCTGAAAAATATTTTTACATTCCTCGGAACGTGATTAAAGTGATAATAAAAATAACTAAAAGAAGCTTACATGATGAATTTTTGCAATTAAAATTCACTTACGAGGGTTGGAACGAGGTCAATTGTCTCATGGTCAACTGATTTGTTCCGAGCCTAGAAAATTTGCTGAAACTCGGCAAAAATAGAAATTTAAAAAAGAGAAAATGAAGTATGAAAGTTATGAACTTTTAATTGGGGTATCCATCGTTATATGCATAGTGATGATATCCATAGTGTGCACCGTTAACTATGGTAATTTTTCACTGAATTAAAAAAAATATTTTAGACCTGCACGCATATGACGCTGTTCTAGAGAACATGCGAAAATTACTTTTTTTGCCTTATAATTTCGCAAAATAGCGTCCATATAATCTAAAGTCCTTCCAATACACACTGAAAATCTTTCATTTTTTTCATGATATTTATTATGTCGCTAATATTATCGGTAATACAGTTGACGCACGAAATCAATGAGAATAGCATAGAAAGTATTCCAAAATAAATCAAATACTCAACCTAGATAATCAAAATGTTCTGTTACACGGCAATCTAACGTTAATGAAGACATTACAAGCAATCGATAATCATTTCACCTTAAAAAGAATGATTTACAATCCCTTTTGAAGTTATTTACTAAGAGCCACCATAAAAGTCATTAAAGTAATTTATAGGTAAACCAAAATTGAGAAGCTAATATTTTCGTGAAAAACTCTTGTCGAAGGAGAAAAAGTTTTAAAGTCTTGCAAATGTCTATGCATTTTAATCTTACGGCGTGTGTATAAAAGGAAGTTCAGCGTACCAGTTCCTAGAAAAGGTAATCTAATATATTGGAAACACGGTACATTAAAAAATACAGTATCCAGTGCATTTTGTCATCAATCTTTTGGTCGTATATTTCCACCAACCCTTGAAGAGTAAAGCAGAACTAGTGCAGGTTTACGTGCCGTTTGGATTTTATTAACTACCGCATTTGATGGCATAAAAACGGCATCTTTTTTACGATTATGACAAAAAAATCATCTCGTTTACATATGAAGGTTCTAACTCCATGGGTAAACTTTAAATTGACGTTATTACGTATTTGTTAACGTTGGGGTGTGCCTTACGCGTTAACTGTTAAAACTTTGTTTCTTGTGCGTGCCATACTTAAATGAGGGTGTGTCTTATATGCCATCACATACGGTACTTTTCCCTCTACTTAAGAATCAGTCGAAAAATGATTTCTGTCACGCTAAAGCCGATTTATATGTTTTGACAAACTTTCAGGAAAGTAAAAAAAAACAAGTACAGAACAGATGTGCAGGCTGTGGCTTTGATTACAGTTTCCTACAACTAAAGTGCAGGGAATGCTATTCCGATTACTTCCCGAGCTATGTTTTCGGTCCGAACTCTTTTCGAGTGTTGCAAGAACCCATGTGGATGCGATGTAAAAAATGTGGAAAAAAATATGTAAGATTATCCACTCATGCTCTCGACTTCTACACCATGGACTTTTCCCTCTGGCAATATATGGAAGTGGTGGAAGTGAAGAAGCTGCGGAAGGGATATTTATATATAAATGTGCAGAGTGGAGTGTACGGTGAGGAAGAACCTAGAGTGTGGAGATGGAAGTAAAAGATACTCCCCATGGGAACGGGAGGATCCCTTGACAGACAAGACACGGGAGAAAGGCTTTTCGACGGTCGTCTTCAAGGGTCGAGCGTTTGACATGTCGCGGGAGGGAAGTGGTATGCGGGGATATGATCCATCAAGCGCCCGAAGACGCGTACTGGAAGGAAAGAGGGGGTGGCCCGACTTCGACCGGCTTCTCACGTTCCCCGCTTTAACGCCTCGGAAAGGCCGCGCTTTTCTCTGGCACCCGGAGATATTGGACCGATAAGTCAGTCCAGAGGACAAGGACGTATAGCCATTCAATCATAGAAACGGAGTTTTTGTCACAAAAATAATTACGCGGAAATTTAAAATTAAAATAGCCATAATAGCACCACATTCTTCTCACAAAGAATCGTTTTTCAGAATGAAGATGCCTCCTTATTGTAAATAGATAAATGTTGAAAATAAACTAATTTAGGTGAGATAGAGCAATAATATGTAAATGTAATAAAAATCATTTTAGTGCCCCCTGATTTCATCTATCCAAGCATCACTTAAAAATCAGACAAGAGAGTTGAAGAGGGTCGCGATCTGCTGAATAAATTTAGCGGTAATTATTAAGCACATTGCAAAACTTTATTGCAAAAATCTTGGATTGAATTACTCATTTTTTAAAGCTATATGCAAATACCTACTCTATGAACAAGTTATGTAAATGTGGACTAACGTATTGCTGTTATGCTGAAATGCCAGGCAGCTAGTTTGCATGGGAAATTAGGCAATAATAATGCTTTTTTGGTACAAACTATCGAAAGTATTAACGTTGATGGGAAAGTTTTCAGTTAGAGGTTAGGAACGCAATTTGAGCGATTATTATTCAAAAGTTTATAGCCTAATTATTAGGATAAGAAACTTTTGGAGGACCTCCTGCATTCAAATTTGATAGCGATAGATAATGGGAAATTTGAACGGCAGGAGATAAGTACAAATTAGATTCATCTGCCTCAAAAATCAATCTCACACAATACGCACACAAAATAATGCAGCACTTTATGGCAACAAAGTTTAGCTAAATGATAGCCTAAACTCAATGATGGCCCAAACTCAATGCCAGTCTAAACTCAATGATAGCCTAAACTCAATAATAGCTGTTTAAACTCAAACCTATGGCTCATAACGATATATCGACTTTCCCTGACGCTCATTTTGCGTTCCGATGTTATTATTATTATTATTATAAGTATTCTACCGGTGAAGGTAGGTTTAAATGGACATTTAATTCTTCCCACCCCCTAAATTTCACACGATGTCCCTCTTCAGCCCCACATACCTCCTGCCACCTATTATTCCATCCAAGCTACCCGTTCTTCTCCTCCCTCTTTCCCGCTTACCCAACGATCTTCCCTCAATCACCTCCTTCAAAACACCATCCCCTTTTATTACCTTTTCCATCCACACCTTCTGCCTTCTCCTAATTTCATCTATCAAATTTCTTTCCTCTCCTACCAATTCTAACACTTCGTCGTTCGTTTTCTTTTCGACCCACTTTATTTTCTCCATTCTTCTCCACACCCACATTTCAAAAGCCCTAAGTCTATTTTCATCTTCTTTTCGCAAAGCCCACGTTTCCGCCCCATATAGTGCAACGCTCCATATTAAACTTTTCACTAGTCTTTTCTTCACTTCCCTACTCAACGCCCCAGTCATTAGTTCACGCCTACGAGTAAAAGCTTCTTTTGCCAATGCAATTCTCCTTCTCACTTCAATACTGCTATACCCTTTTTCTTCCAACACACTACCCAGATAGCTAAATTGCTCTACCTGCTCTAGCTTCTGACCTCCCACTTTTATCGCTATACTGGGCCTTTTTGTTCTTGAAAACCGCATTACTTTCGTTTTCTTCTGGTTTATCTTCATCCCGTATCTTTCGCACTGTCCCTGCAACGCATCCAGCATTTTTTGCAAGCCAAGGGCTGACTGGCTGACTAGCGCTTGGTCATCCGATGTTATTATAATACCGTAAATTGGTACCAATCGTTAGGCTCGATGTACGGTAAGGTACGATAACACCGCTTGGATATAGGACGGCGACATTTTTCATCCCTTCAAAAGCTTCTCATCTTCCCCTCTCTGCTCCTGGACGTGAGTGGGGGTTGAGGGGGAGGGACAAGGAGGGGGCTGTGAGTTGGGGCAGGGAGGGGGCGTAGGGGCCTCAAGACGAAAGCGACCCGTCAGCTTGAGATGGGGGCCAGCTGCGACCGGACACTCGTATGCAGATGCGAGGGGTTGGGTATGTGCTCGGCTGTGGGACCGCGTTACTTTAGGGATCACGTCATAAAAATGAGGATTTCGGAAAAGGAGGCAGGGAGTTTGCTATCGTAAAACTCTGCTTGTCTTCCCATGGGTTAAAACGCATAAAATATTCGAAAAAACAAAGGCGTTAAAACTTCCGCGGAGTAATTTGCGTCTTTGATCATAAGTTAATAACTCTTCAGGATTTTCCCTTGTCACCTTTTACATTAACTCTCTCAATCAACGGAGGATATAAACATCAGTCGCCCGAGAAATTACGTTGTTTTATTTATCCATATTGCGAAGGAAGCTAGTTTTATCTTTCCACACTGATTATTGGTGGTTTTGAAGCCATTTTTTGAAATAACTCGGATGCAATAAAACCGGATGAGGCCAGACGAAAGAGTGCAAGGAAATAAATTGTTTCCTTCACAAAAAGAAGAAACATTATGGAGATTTGAAGACTTCCTTGGCACACAGCGGAAAGTGCATTGGATAATAAAAAAAGCATAGCCTTAGAAAATAATGATTGTGGTAATATATTGAAGATATAAACTTAATTACAAGAAATATTTCATGAGAAGAAGGTGACCGATTGCATCAGGCCATTTATGCTATTACGAAAGGCAAGTGGAAGAGTGGGGAGAAACATGGTATCGATATTAACCAACTCTCAGCAAAAGAAAGCAAGGAGTCTAAGTTTGAAATCACATCCAATATCCGAAGCAATAGCTTGGAGTAACCTGTAGGACTCAATGTATGAACCAAAATTCCACTGTTAACTCTCAATCACTGTCAGTATTCATTAAAGTTTCAACAGAAATCCAATGCGTCTTCATTTATTAGATTTTATGTTTGGTATAAAATGCGCCATTTCATCGAAACAGATTTATTTGTTTACTCAACTTACATCTACAACTACGCAATTACCTGCAAGCAACTGCAAGGATGTGTGGCAGGGGGTGAATATCACCAAACATGCACTATTGACATGCAACTAAACGACTGTATACTTCAAGTGCAACTCCCATATTAAGTAAGTCTATGAGTGCGCTGGACTTTACTCTATGTCAACCATTTTCCCGCAATTATCAACTGAATAAATCTATTGGGGCAAGTTTCTTTATGATGATGAAACACGATAGTTAATAGCCTCAGAAAAGGCGATTCATGAATATGTCGATAACTAGAACTACTGAGTAAGTAACGAATATGTTCGTAGAAGATTATCAGAGAGGAGGAGTCTGATTGATATTCTTAGAAGAGGACAAGACAATCATATTAGACACACCATGGCTTCATAAAGAGCGACGTCAAGGAAAGAGTGAGTGGATGAAATTCAAGAGAAGATCTCGGATAAGATATAACACATGCATTGGTGAATGTAAAGGAGAAGAATAATATAAATGTGAATAGGATACCCGAAGGAAAATCTGGTTGAGAGCTAAAGCAAACTATTCTCAGAATTGATGAATAATGAAGATGAATCTATTCTTCGCTACAATGAAAGAATTGGGAAAGATCATTGAGATTTTGCTGGCCTTGATAACCCAATGGTCTGGTAACCCAAAGTTCGCGGGTTCGGATCCCGCCCAAGACATGTATGTCATGTGTTTCCATGAATAATATCTTAGGTTATACGGCAAGAATATAACATAAGCAGTTGATTCACATAATAACTCAAGAGTACTATCACTAATTATTTCTCTTCCGACCGAACGATTCCATGTAGTGAGGGTGTAGAAAGCGAATCACTCCTAAGTTGCAATTTAATTCTAAAACCCGTTCCGATACCCTCATCCAATTTAAGCAATTGTCACGGTGCTAAGCAATAGCCTTCTTTAGTTCCCTGTACACAATCCCTGGAGCAGCTGTCGTAATAGGGTGAGCAAGCAATATGTGACGATGCTGCTCCCCTCCAAAATAAATGGCGTTTCCCTTTCAGCGCCCGCTGGGGCTCACTCAATACTGCGACACTCTCAGAAAGCAAGCGATGATGGAGACATAATCATTGAGCTATGCGTGCGCCGCCCCGTTTTGTCACGGCTGAAGAAAGAAAAAAAAGTAATTGAAGGCGCAGATAAAAAGGGCACGTTGGTATGGTACACGGCTTTGGGTTTATATAGTAATAGGCATTTATTCAACCTTTAGGGGCAGCCTTGTGCAGAAGCTCTCTCTAGAGAGCGGGATGGGAGGCATAGCATGGAAATGAGGACCAAGAAATCGTTTGTGGTGGATATCCCCGGGAAAGGTAGTGACGGGGTGAGTGTGTATATCCCCGCTCGGAGATCGCAAAAAGCAGCACGCTGAGAACTTCTCAAATGGGTGAAGGACACAAGTATCATCACTGTGCATGCTCATAAGGTGAATACAGCTGAGGATGAAGCCTGGTGGATAAGGAGACACAAGATGCATGTTTTATCATGACCAAAAGCATTCCCTGACGACTAAAGCGATATAGTAGGTACATTTTAATACACTTAATTTAATACTATTTTAATATCCTTATCTTGAATGCGATATAGCCATTTATTCGAAAAATTCATTATTACCGAGATAGCCTTCAAAGAAGTCAAAGAGATGGCTTCTGTAGCAAAGAAGATAACATCCACGGGAAAATTGTATGCAGGGATTTGCCAATGATAGCGGTCAAGAAAGAGTAAGAAGGAGATAATATGAAAGACTGGTTAACCCAGAAAAAATGACCTGATATGGCTTGAAGGTCAACAAAAACAAAGTAAAGGTATTTATCAGAAGTCAAGAGGCTTGAGACAAATTTAAAAATTAGCAAGCAGTGCCAAAAGATGTGGTTGTTCATGGTAACCAAATAACTAGCAGCGGACTAGGTAAGAGAAAATAGTCATTACAATAGTGAAGGAGAAGAGAGAGTTACTGAAAGAAGAATCTGCCAGCATCAGAAAATACAAACTTAGAAGTAAGAAACTCTTCATTAGACCATATATCTGTAGCATTCTCATTTATGTCAGAGAGGCATGGAATATAATTTTCGGAATGGGGTCGTTTACCATATTTTTTTACTGCCGAATCAAATAGAATTTGTAAAATAAAAAGACCCGTATTTTTCCGTTTTTTGATCCGTCCATTATTTCCCGAGTTATAAGCGGCGAAAAACTGATGTTTTTAACCCTTTCGGAAAAGTGGGTGTGGTGAAACCTCTGACTTATATCGACTTCGTCCAATCACAACTGAGCCCGCGAAGCTACTTTGCCTTATCGCAATGGAGGGGACACAGCTGACTTGGCCAATGGGAGCGATTGCGACAGCATCTATGCGAGGAGACCTTCCGAGAATCTCCCTCCACTCCCTTCCCCTCCCCCAGAAGAAGTCAAGGACGGGAGGAAAATGACGTCAATGTTATCACAGCAGCATTTTCGGTGGGCGTCACATTTTGCTTATTTTAATTTTGTATTTACGAGTGAATGGTTGTGGTTAGAAGATTAATTTTCTCACTAAAATTCGTTTTTCGCTTCCATCTAACGATTTCGTGCACAAAATTGCGATTTCGGTTCCGAGTAAACGCCCCCATTATTGCATATTGATTCTAGCCGATCATGGTCAATTCATGAAAATGAAATAAACTACTAGACCAATGAGAAAACGACTGTATAAGGGTCATTCAGACACCGTGGTTATATTCTGTTACAGTAGTTGTAATCAAGCTGACCCACATTAGATGGGACTGTGGCTTACTCATTTGCGCCTGCCACCAAATTCTAACCTCAAAACAAAAACGAGTGCCTACATCATTCTTTGGGATGAAAATTTTATGGTAAGTCGAACAAGATACAGAAGAAAAGGCATTTTACCCAACAACTGTATGATTGAATTCACATATCTTAGAATTAAAAACTTCTCGAGCAGAGATGCAATAAAGATATTTAGATATTTCAGTCAATGTTTCAGAGCTGACATATTTATATACTTATGTGGATGCAAAGGAGTCCTAAGAAGAGTGGGAGAGAAGAGATGCCTATTGTAAACCTTAAAAAGAAGACAAGACAACTTAATAGGCCATATCTCAAGACACCTTGGCCTGACGAAGACAATCGTCGAGGGCAAAGTGAACGGGAAGAATGGAAAAGGGAGGCCTCGTATGAGGTATATGGAGCAAGTTGTGAAGGATGTAAAAGAGAGGAGCTACGTCAATATGAAGAGGCTGGCCGATAGAAAAATCGGGTGGAGGGCTAATTCAAACCAATACTAGGATTTTTGACCGATGATGATGATGATGGATGCAAAACATATGGAATCTCAGTAAGTCTTTTTTTTAACTCGAAGGTTAGTCTAGTAGTTTAGAATTAAGTTAACAGACTGATATGCTGACGCAATATTCTGAATTACAATTTGGTCGACAATGGTATGATACTTTAAGGATAACCACAACTGTTCCATTGCAAACTTTAATGTCAAACGCGAATGTCAGTTTCGTTAGTGACGGTAATGATTAACAATCAACGAGCGTAATGGCATAAAAAACTCATTCATCAAGGTTGGAGAGGCCATTCTGATACTTTTATCTCAATTTCTACCAAAGAATCTAATTTTTTGCCCTAGGTAGCCTGTGTTCTCGTCACTTTCTATATATTCTTATATATTCTTCAATACACTCTCTATTTTATTTTTCAATCATTATTCATGAAGAAGTAAAGAAGTTTTACGGGAAACAAACCAAAAGACGATGAAATCCATGGAGAAAAGAGGAAAAACAAAGGTTATCGACTGAATATGAAAGAAAAAATTTCATAACCAAACCCTTGAAAAAGGTCTGGAAAAGCGAAGAAGACCGATGATTTTAACAACAAAAGGCCTCATCAGGATAACGGGTGAAGTCTCATGCGAACTAATGAAAATTCTGCTAAAGAAACTTGTGATTGATAGATATCCTGACATATGACGCCTTCACGTGTCCCATGGTGATTGATGTGCTTATCTTTAGCGTCATAACAACATGTTTGCAGAGCGGTGATTCCAACTATTATACACAACATTCTTAATGAGGTCCTATCTTAAAAGTAATGCTCGATTGATAAAATTCCATTCAATAAAGATCCCAAATTTACTGGTTTTGCTAACTAATAATCCAGCACTATGGCCCGTGGTTTCATGATGACACGATAGGGATTTTTTTCCGCTAATTACGTAATTGAATCTAAGCACTGAGTTCTGAAATCTTCCTTCTTTCCAACACAACATATCTTTAGACAGTACGACAATATCAAAGTAAAATATAGTCAAGCAGACAAATTTCTTAGCCTTGGACTTCATAAATAATGTAGTTTGACAATAAAGATCGCGTCTACATTAAAATTAAGGTTGATCTAATTTGCATTCTACAATATGGCACAGGATGAATGCAAACTGGCCGCTCTACATTACGCAAAATGTACAATATAAACAATTTGACAATTGATCACAAGAGCGGGTACAAAAGCGTATTAACACTTTCCGGTCTGACCGAATATGAAGTGCTGAACTCTCGTGGACTGCCGTTTTTCAATGGTTTTCTTAAGTCATTTGTTATGAACTATTTACCTTCAATGTTGTTTTTTTGAATGCGTATTATCGTTTATACTTTTTTCTTTCAGATGAAACAGTTTTCAAGTCATTGCATTTTATAGTTTTTTTTTAATTTATTTTTAAACATTTGATTGTTTTGCGTCTCAGAAAAAATTCCTACCTACTCGTTACGTGTTTTGTAGCGCGATTTCGCCGGGAAAACGGTTACTTTCAATAACAATAATGAGAATTGGATTATAGATTTATTTTCATCACAATTTCCCATTATTTATAATGGTTTAAAATTTACCAAAACCTCAAATTTTTCATATATTATATTCATATTTTACAACTATGGCAATGCAACCCGCACTGCACAAAGTGACAATTTTCTTCGATAAGCGTTGAAATGAATACAAATTCCGTTCTGTATCAACAAGTCACCAAAATACACCTCCTTTATGTAACTGTATCCATTATAATTCAGGTATTGATTGTTTTACATAATTGCCTTTTGTGTGATACTGTGGAAGACAATCCGGCACACACAGTCCTACATCGCACTTTTCGCAAAACCAACGTGTTTCTTTCGGTGTCTTCTTGCCGGTCGTAGCTTTCCATCTCTCTGAGCAGAATGTGCACACTGGCGGGGTTAGTTTTGTTCACTGCTGAGTCATTTTTTTAGGAAAATGTCCCCTGATAAGTGAATCCCTGGGGAAGTGAATGAAGAGGATGAAGATTCAATTCCCATCTCTCATTTCTCGGCAAACTTCTTCGCCAACTTGGCAATGCACCTGACCAGCGTGGTGGATTTAGGTGGTTTCAGTGGACTAATTTTGCAAATTATGAATGAATTTACGACCGTAATCATAAATCCATGAAAAATATATTTTTCCACCATTTGGTTTATTTTATATGAAAAGTATAGTAACTCATTTACTGATGCTCGATCAACTCCGGTCTTTCTGGTTTCAGCCAACAATTACATTTCTGTCTTCATCTTAGAAGGTCAGTGGAAGATAGTGAGTACCGGTTTGCTTCGTTTGCATTGCCTTGATGGTGTCCGTGGTGAAGAGTAATAAGAAGTCCCATTCATTTTTGGTGCTGTCAATTTCAGCCAAAACTTCACTGCTTTTTTCACACGTTGGTAGAAATAGTTGCACGCCACTCTCTGACCAGGAAGAGTTGATTTCGATTGGCGGTGCATATTGCGTATCTAAAAAGGTAATATGGATCTTCATTCAATAAAAACATCAAGTCTAATTGTGCACAAGTTCAGATACTGAAAGGTAAAACTCAGAAAATATATTTCCGTTTGTAAGTGTAATTTTCTCTCACTTGAATCCTTGCTGCTTCCAACAACCGCATCCCGAGCTGGAACAATATTTGCATCGTCTGAAGAAAAAGTACATGCATTTATGAACAATCAAAACATTTGGATTCCATTTCTATTTTTATTCCGGCAGGATAATAAAATATAATGAATATTCACAAACCTTCCTATTCCATGTCGTCATTGGATTCATCAATCTTCATCAAATTCATCAAATCACTTCCTGAATCCTCAGCTAAAATATCCTTATTTTCCGATTCGTCAATCTGAGTTCCCGCCGTATTACGCAAGAATTAGATAAAACATTTTACGATAGCAATAGAAAAAAATTAGAGAAACAATCTCTATGTAAAGATATAACAGCTGGAAAATCTCCGATCGAATGGTTGGTGGCGGGTCAAGTGAGTTGCATACATAGTGTCAGTACTAGAAATTGGACAAAATGTAGTGGGAAGGATCGAAATTCTGAAGTTGGTATACGACGAAAAGAAGCATATTACATCGATAGTCGGTC
Organism: Platycnemis pennipes; assembly: GCA_933228895.1. Lineage (NCBI taxonomy): Eukaryota > Metazoa > Arthropoda > Insecta > Odonata > Platycnemididae > Platycnemis > Platycnemis pennipes. The sequence goes on along the minus strand of OW121857.1, from coordinate 65,715,363 downwards.
CATAGAGAATAATAATATGTGAGGCACAAAAGCAATGGAAGAAAGCAACAAGAGTAATGAACGCGTGAAAAAGAGACGTCCCGCAGCACGTAAGGGATCCGGTAGTACACGGGAGGGAGCAATAGAAAACGACTGCTGATAAAAGTCAGACATAGTTGTCATAGTGAGATTCGGAAACTCTGAAGTTACTATATGATACAAAGAAACATATTAGTCGAGAATGAAAGATAATCCCATGCGAAAACATTCTACACGACAGAAAAAAATGATGAACGTAGCAGATACGGGCATAGTCGGCATGGAAAAGTGACTGAGCCCGTATCACGTACGGGCATAGACTCGAAAGTGTTAATTTCTGAGGATCCATGCTCAGAGCTTAATTCATTTTCATCAGAATAGGACCTAAAAATTCATAACTACCAGATTTTTCTCACACTAGTCCTATGTTCTCGGCATTCATCTCTTTTGCGGTATCCTGAAGAAGTGAAAATGCTATCATTTCAAAAAAAAGAAGCAAATTTTATTGTGTCGGTCTTGTTATTTGAAGCAACTTGAACAAAGAAGTTTGGAATATTTCCAATGACAATGACTTGGTAGACTATAGAATCCTCACCAATAATACCAGAAATATTAAGGGTAGTGCCTGATTTCCTTTTTATGATTTAGTTAAGTTATAAGGAAACAAAAATTCATTTAGTTTATATTATGACGTTAAGCCTAATCCAAAGATGTGTTACTAAAGGCGGCAAAAGTACTTACGTAAAAGGTCACGGCCGCTTATTACTCACCACCATCAGATTGCATTAATGCTGTTTTTCTACAGGTATAATTTGGAATGGAATCCCAGCAAGAAGCGTATGGCAATGAAATATCCTTGTAACGAGGCATTTTAAGAACTACGTGGGCAGGTCACATTATTAATAAACCCGAATTAGGCAAGAGTTGGTTATGAAAAAAATTAATGCAAAGAAAACCTCTATCCATCCTCTACTATACGTCACCTCTTAAAGAAAACGTTAGATGCATATACTGTAACTTGGTTAAGAGGTATTGTTACAGAGGAGAATGGTTGATACATTCCTCCCTACTGAAGCCTAAGATAGCGGCAGTACTGGGAAGATGATTAATAATCCAAATAAATCAATGGGATAGTATTATAATATTTCGTCAATTTAGCATCGCGTACAATGCCTTCGGATAGCCTGCCTCTATATTCCTTGCGCAGGAGTAGTATAAAAGATAATTTTGAAATTCACTGCGATTTGTCATGAACGAAACATTGTTATTGTAGTTTGGGTTTTAATATTCTTAAATATACAGTCAGCCGGTGATGAATTGAATGTTTTATTTGTGATCACCGAAAAAATATCGTATTTTCAAATCTTTTTCAATAACCTAATATCCCGCTTAAAGGAAAATTTTAATTCGTTTATGCGTAATATGACGCTAAACTCGATTTTCAATCAGATGCTTGGCGTGACTGTGGGGATTAGGCAAAAAAATGAATGCGCCAATGGATTTAAAATGCAGTGCGACGTAGAAAAACTAAATTTCGCTAAAATGTGGGATTATGGAGCTTTGGAATCGGAAATGATTTTTTATATCAAGGTAACAAAATTGTACTGAATGAAGTCTATTGTTAAAATCATCACAACCATGCATATAACTTTAGAAGAATGTATATCCCTAATCCTGTGGTATTTTTTTATCTCTAAGAGTTTTACATGAAAAACATTTATTATTCTACAAAGGATTTCATTTCAATAAATTTGAATAATCCCCTTCGTTGAATGTTTTTGTGCGTGTTTTTTGGGCAATGACCTGTACTTCGGGTATAAAGCTAGTTCCGCAAATGCAACTATTACATGGTATGAGCATTTTAAACTTCATCATTTCGGTGCTTATTTTCACTTAAGAAGTAGTGATCATACAATTTAACCTGCATTTCCACAGAACATATGTAAGCTGCTCACTTCGGAAGTGTATTTTCAATCTTACATTTATGGCATAATAAGAGTATAGTCTGACTCTTTGTAGCATTTAAAATGATATCCCGCCAGTATATAGGTATGGTATTTGGTGGATAAACATCAGTGCACGAATCTTCCACGCATTTATTGCTCATTTATGAAAACAACGGTACCTTCAGGAATATTGCACATCCTCTGAATTTGTGCCAAAACCTTCTCTTACGTGTCACGCAATGTTCATTCTCCTATGTAGATTGCATGTGTATTAAAATATAAATAATAAAGAAATCGATCCCAATCTTTATCGCAGCGGCAAGAAAATCTTCCTAAGGCTTTTTTAAGGCACGTATCCATGCATTTGATTCACGAGGGAGGCAGTTTAGTGTTTGAAAGCTGGCTCAGTTTTCATCTCTTTTAAACTACATATTTGACGTTTTTTTCGTATTTATGCTGTTTCTTTGTCTAATTTTAAAAAATTAACTCTATTATTCAACTTCTTCTGGGGGGTCGTGGTGACCCTGTGGATAGTGTTGGGCTACCGATCGGAGTCTCGGGTTCAAGTATCGGGCAGATGCATTCTGGACACTCTCACCTAACAACTTCGCGATTATATTTTCTGTGACAGAACTATGCAGAAAATCGAAGGGAGAGGAACTAACCCCTAACCTGAATCTGTGACCTTCTCACGCCAATGGTTCAGTACAGGGTGGGCTCTACCCTAACCTATCAAAACATATCAACGGGTTGAACACTTATGTTTTGTATCCGCCTTACTACTATAAGTTATAATGCGTGCAAAAACAAATTCTTTCGTGCGATTATCGCGAGTAGCATGCCCGTAAACCCGTGCCTACCAAGATAGCCTATGGCTGCTTAGCTGGTATGCCCAAAATCTGCTGAGAAATGTGAAAGTGTTTGAAATTGCACCCAGTAATATCAGTTGAATAAAACATAGCTCCTCCTCTGCTGGTTGACGGCATTTAATCATTCATAAAGTTTCAAAAACGTTGCGCAAAAAACGTTACGGTTTTGGGGTGATTTTTTTAGTTTTATAGAATCGATAAAAGTTCGTCTTTAAAAATACCGTCGTTGAGACGATTCTCTATGAATTATCAGCGGCTTTCTCCTTTGAAATTAGAAATGAAAAGTCCTACCTTATGTTTCATTCTGCCACTGCAGATTTCTATAGAGGAGGTCGCATTCGGCAACCCTTTTTCCGTAAAGCATACGACTCCTCTCGGGAAGTAAGTATTCATCCAATTCAAATGGCCCCGGCTCGAGAGAAGCGTGGCGCGAGTATTTTCGCAATCATTAACCCCAAATCCGCTCCGGGGATCGATGACTCGTTGCTCATACATCCCGGCTCTAATTAAGGCGGCCACTTGCTTGGATTTAGCGCCCCGTTAAGCGACGGAGGGAGGAGGAGAAAGGTGAGGTTTTTACCCTTATATCAGGCATCTCCCTCTCTCTTTCCGGGAAATTCTGAAACAATGGCCGTGGAAATGATTGCGATAGGGTCGGGAGGCAGAAAGGACTGATAATAGGTTGGATGGCGGAAGGCAGGCTACGGTCGAGGCGGTAAAGGGGCGGTGAGAGATAAGGAGGGTGAAAAAGGAGATATTTCCCAAAGAAAATAAGACACCCTCCATCCTCGCCCCCTTCGCCAATTAAGAGGATTCGATTTTAAGATGGCGACATGCAAACTAATTACAAAGTTTGACTTCGGGTCTCTCTGAACTTTGGTAGTTTTCCGCCAAGGGAAATTTTTTTTCCCCACTTTTTAACCCTCCCTCCCGCGAAACGGCAACTCTATTTCCTTCGCTCGCTGGCATAAAACTTACCTCCCGACTCCGGTGTCGCCGTGAGCTTGGCCACCCGTCCGTCTGTCCCACTCTGACGCCCGCTGTAACTGATCAGTTTGACGCTTCTTGCTGGGAGGAGAGAAATGTCGATAGTGTCGCACTCTTTCGGCGATAAGTTTTTCAGTCACGCTTGGTAACATGTCACGCATTTCGGTGTTTTTCCAACTGACTTCAGATTTATCGCCAAGAAATATTGCTCTTTTTGCGTTTAAAGGAGGCGAATTTGATTTTGATAGGTCGTTCGTCGCGACTCCCTGTTTACCCCCTCCACGCTTATCTCCCTAATAATCATTCCCGCTCATCCTAGCTTTTCTGATGAATCTAGCACAATTCACACTAGCGAGTCTTTTGTAGTTTAATTTAGCTATGTAACTTTTTGTAAATTATGTAGATTTACAGCTTAATAGTGTTTAAAGCTGATTGTGTAATATTTACAGCTGATAGTGTAATCACCACCGAATGCCGATAGTTCTATACTGGAAGTTCATCCATTACTGGATATTAAATTTCGAAAGAACGAATGTGATTACAGGACTGCTATTATAAACCTTCCAGGCCGCCAACCACAAATGCAGGCGACCTTTTGGGTAATACACTTTTTTGGCTGCAGCTCGAAGAAGGTCCACCATTATTTGGTTGAGCCTGTCACTTAAGGTACTAGACCCCATATCGCTGCTCATATCCGAATCTTTGCCTTCTAGCTTCTCAAGCTTAATCAGTAACGCAACATTGGGGAAATGGCTACAAGTGCTCGTGAATTTTGGAAATCCAGGTGATATCTATTATGTTTTTAAAAAAGTGGCTATTGCGTCAATATATATTATTTTCAAAATCAAAATAACGTCTACTACCTTACATAAAAAAATAAAGAAGGACTACAGTGAATAAGTTTGGTTTAAAAAAAAATGATAAACCAGGTAACGTGGCATGCTCACCGTGAACCAAAATGCGAGTGAGGTGGACGAGAAATTGAAGACATCCATCTTTCATCTGACTCGGTCATACGTGGGCACATTGCAAGTGTCTCTCGTGAAATATCGTATACATTTCCGCTTAAAATGATGGAAATGGGAAGGTGTACCAATAGTATTCCGGCAGGAAAAGATTTCTAAGATATCCCTCAAAAGGTAATGCATGCATTTCAGTTCTCGGAGTCTGAGAAAAATCTCACGTGATATCTTCCGATTGCGCAAAAGCAACCAAAGTTCTTTCTGTGAAAATATGGGGCGGCTAGCCTACATACTAGAACGGTGCGATGCATGGATTTGATCATCGAACTAAGATATTAACTTGATATCGAATGAGATCCGATATGTTAACTCCTCGATGGAAATTATTTTATTCCATATTGTATAGTATAATATCGTGTGCTATAACACCTATCAGGTTGGCTGCCGTATGCATATCACAAAAAAATTGCATTATGACATCGAATTACACATTGCTTTTGGCTGACGATATGTCGCTATAGGGGACCGTCTTACTGCTAACTTAAGCCTAACCTAGGGCTGTGCTATTCTCAGTTCAATTATTAAACCTCGGTTCATTAAATACATATCTCCACCACGGGAATAGATATTATGTTTATAGTAGGGTAATGAGGAGTACTAACATAGGTTATTCCGTATAATATAAGCAGTGGGAGTACCTAATATTTAATTCTACTACTTAATCCAGTAAATGGCAAATTTGATATGCTTGCATGAGGAGAACTATATTTTTTATCAAATTGGATAGATGAGCATAATGTATAATTGAAAAATGTATTCCCAAATAGATCAAATTGAACTCATTATCAATTTTAAGCCTTATGTCAAAATATTGGCGGTTTAATCATTTCGAAGGTCGTATGCGCCATTTACTTCAAAGCACCAGGTCAACAGGAGAGAACGTTGATTACACATTAAAGCGGTCTGATTCCCCAGAATCAGAAAATGGAGTTCATTTAAAACTGGGCAGGTATATTCAGCAATGTAATTACGAGTATTTAAAGCGTAGCCCTGATGGGTAATACTATAAAACTTTGCGATATTTTTGTGGGGAGACCTTTACTGTAGTTATGGTGATTATGGAATATAATTTGGTACTAATATTAGGACGATGCATACAGGAAAATATGCATTGATTTATATGGAGTTCAGTTCGTATGCATTTTGCGGGGAACTGGTGGAGAAATATTTGTCCGTAGGTGAGCCCCGATTTCCATTAAGTTTGACTGGGGTTTGGAAATAGAAATATCGAATCAAAACAAACGATATTATTCCCTGCATCCTAATCCAATCAGCACAACTCGTCTCAAAGCTCATCCAAGTGAATTAAAATACAAACTTCTATAAAATAAATTAAAATCTGTTCAAATTTAACGGATTGGATTGGGATGAATAATTACAATGGGCACTTAAGTTGCGCCCTTTTATGAAGTTCAATCACGGGAACATCGGTTCCAAAATTTTAACATCCCATGCACAAGCCTCCTCCAAGTTTAGAAAAGAGATGACTTTTTCACTTTGCTAAATGCGGAAGACGCCCATCTGTAATGTTTTTGTCTTCATTCCTCGTTATACTGAGGGTGCAATAGCAACAATTATATTCACGAAAACTGAATCCTTTCCTAACATCCGATTTGATTTTTAATGCTTATACCATTGCAGCACTCAAAACGTATCATTTTCACTCATACTCCTCACGATTGCCATTATGTATGAATCTTAAAATATGCCTGGTGAAGCTCTCCATTTGACTCTCCATTTTATCCGTTCTTCACAAACATGGTTCTATTAATCAATATCCTTTCTATTCACTACATATATGCCAAAGCAGGCTCCCTTTCGTAGCCATGAGATGGTTTACATGTGGAAACAAATGAAAAAAAGATGTATCAACAAGAGCCACCAATCTTAGTTCGTCTCAATTGACCCATTGCTTCCGCTTTTATCCCGGCTTCCGCATATCGTTAAAAACAGCCGTTATCGTTAAAATCATATTTTTTCAGGTTATTTTGGAGAATACCAGTGAGCGGGAACAACGGCCTCCAACAATCCCCATCTCAGAAATCTGCCTGTAGTACCCAAGCCGTGTCGGTGACACGCGTACCAACTTAGCGCAATCTTGAAGGAAACTTTAGCATGGAAGTACAGGACCGTTTGGTGTCCGAACTCCAGATCCATTTATCCACTTTGAAAGTTTCAACTAGTTGCCACACTTGACAAACAACTCGGATCGTCCTTCGATATTCGCTAGTAGCAGCGATGTCAACAACAACGCGCCATACAAATGAGGAAATTCTGCATTCGTGACAGAGAAATCAAGTACAACTCTAAATTCGTGCAACGAATTTGGTACTGCACTTAAAGGCGCTAGTACAAGATTTGCATCAGCCATAAGGCAGGACTTGCAAAGAGAATATCATAAAATAGCATGTTCCCCATACCTCAAGTAATCAATACTCTCAAGTACTAAAATAAATTTGCATTCGTACATACATTCTGAAATCTTTGCACGTGACGGGTAGCGAAATAAGAGTGACTCGCAGTAAATTTAAAAATGGGTGGCTAACATAAAATCTTTATCTCCAGCAAAGAAGTTTCAAAAGTAAGGCAATGAGGATGGTTCGGGAACTCAACTTGCTTTAATGTACCATCTACGATGGAGATGAGCTTGATCAAGGAGGGAGATATATTTTTGAAGACTCATAATGAAAAGAAATGGAAGGTTTTATTACGCAGCTGAAGTTATTTTGACGACATCCTGTGCAAATTCATAGAAAAGAAGGCAAAAAGGCATATTTAACAGTAAATATACGGTTTCCATATAAAACATAAATACATGATACCTGCACATGAGCTGGTAAATAACGTATGCAAAGAAAAAGCTTAAAGCAAAATAACAAGGAAAATGATATTACAATTTTTAAAAAAGAGTGATCAATGGGCGGGGCGAATATGAATAAAGAATGAAACAAAAGAGAATAACCTTTGCATTAAATCTTCCAGCCAGAACACATGTAATCTAACATTCTTAGCGTAAAGTTGATAAATAATAAAATTATTCCCCTTAATGCTAAACCATTGCATTAGTATGCATATACATGTACAAAAATGTATCTTAATACCAGTGTATCTGATTCATCGTGAAAATAAATTTAATATCACCGAGTGACTAATGAAAATGTTTAAAATATTCCTCCTTGCTTCCTCACCCTTTTAAAGGAAATGGTTGCAAAAAGGGTTGTGACAAAGACATCCTGTGAAAATTCTTAGAAAAGAAGGAATGCATTTACTGACATACTTGGCCACAATAGTGTATTAAAAAACCTTTCCAAGTGGATGCATTGACTAGGAATTTCACAGGAAGCCCACGGATGAAATACGAGGATAGAGGGGACACGTCCAAAGAGAAAAATTATTATTTAGACATGATCTTAGATAAGAATCAAACGGAAAGCTTTATCAAACGAAGTTACAGAATAACTTGCTTGTAATTTTGAAGTTTCATACACCTAGTTTTTGATTTAAATGGAATTCAAAGGAGAAAAAGGCTAAAATATACCTGATTCTATAAGTGTCCGTGAACCGCGCAGCAAAGCAGTTTCCACAATTTAATGGTTTAGAACTTAACGAGAAATGATCAAACTCGCTTAAAATGCAGCATGCTGCTTTATTTAGGTCATACATGTGTGCTGGAAATATGGCTGCAAAACATTAGGAGAAAATGACTTGCACTTGTTCATTAATAGCCGCAAGTAGTGTGTTTATTTTTTCTTCATCAATATATCCTTGTTAATGTTTGGCAGTATAAGCAAAGTTTCATAATCTTTATCCACTTCCGGCCTAATATAACGCCTATGTGATAAGCAGAGTCTCTAACAGCCACTAAGCCTTCGATTAAACCATATTAAACTCAGAATAAATGCTGACGAACGTTAAGAAAATTTGAAAGGAAGTGTATTACAATAGGAGGTTTGTAACCGCAATACGAAAGCGGAACGCAAATAATTCCGAACACTGCAACATAGCATTCAGGCATGCTAATTAAAGAGAAAATAAAGTAGCCTCTCAGCGCTCCGTTAACTCTCAAACTCAAGGTACTCATTAAATACAATTCTTCAATATCTACCATTGAAGTACTCTTTGTAATGTTTAATAAAGGACTTGGATGAAACACGAACAAAAATAAAGCAGTAATTCGCATATAAAAATTACCTCAAGGCAAGAGCGACAAAAGCTTCTGTGATTATGCATGAATGAATACATTTTAAGTAAGATGATTCAAAGATTAATTAACTCTCTAGGGAAGATTACCTCCGCTTTACCGGCAGAAGACATTCTCAGTGCACAGTCGAGAAGCTAGCTAGGTAGAAGTGGAGAAAAATATAATTACATACCGAGATCCGAGAGATATCCCATGTTATAGTCAACTTCTGGCTTAATTGTGAGACTCCAGAGGATGCGGGGAAGTTGTTAACCACCTCCCCCTATTCTACGCGTTTTCTTGATTCCTGGAATGAACACCTTCGGCGTCTCACGTTCGTGCATAACGCATGGAGAAGCCTTTTGCCTCGATATAGCGCTTAGCGAGAAAGTACGTGTACTGGACGTCGGAATTCGGGGAAACAGGTTTAGCATTTCCAACGCCGACATTTGGGGTTACTCGCATTGAAGAGAAATACTATAAATTTAAAATAATTTTCTGAACCAAAACTACAAATGAATACCCCAACAGTTTTTGCATTAAATGTTTTATAAACAGGAATTAAGAGACAATGGAAAACTGAAGTTTTTTTATAGAGGGTATAATACTAGGTAAGGCAGAGGGAGGAAGAAAAAATAAAAGATTTATATTATGAATAAGGGTAGAAAATATTTCATGAGAAAAATGGAGAAGGGATGAAGCAGATAGACCAATGAAATGCAAAAACGTGGGCATTAGCCTCATTTTAACTAAAGGCACAAAGGGGTCCATGGCTTGACGTCTCATCTGATGGACGAAGAAACGAACTTGAGATTAAATCCAATGAGAACTCAAGTGAGAATCGGTATACCAATATACGTTTTCTGCTTCTGTAGAGAGTCCTGCCCGGGCCCTCTGAATGGGAAGCAAATACTCTCACCAACTCAGATACCCAATAAATGACAATTTACTATTTTGACAATACGCAGGCAGCAAAAATTTCTACAAAAACATTTACGTCAGAGTATACATTGTTGCAAATTCATTCAGTGACAAGGTATTGCATTCAAGTGGCATATACATTTCGACTAGTTTTTGGAGTAAGTATATGATGTATGTGAGGACTTCAATAAAGCTACGAAGCCTTCCATTAACATTCATTTGTACACTTTAAAAATCCCTTTACAAAATCACTGGCGTAAATTCAGAGGCGGAAGAGGACTAAGTGGATATTGGGAGATGGAGGAGTGTTGAAAGCTCTAATCGACAAGAGAACTTTGGGTGGTCGACGCGAGGGGTTAAGTGCGAAAGAATGGGTAATTTGGAAGCCATAAATGGAATATAGGGCTGGGGGCTAAAGGGGAAAATAATGAGGGAAAAACAGTTTAAGCTGAGTGGTGGTACAGTTGAACTGATCGGTGATATATTCTGGGGCATTTAGGGATGGCCTGAACGCAATCGGTGGACAAATTTTTGCAATAGGATGGCTTTCTGAAGATTGAGCTTTGAAGTATTTCACAGAATCTTTTTTATTCTGTGATATGACCACAAGATATTCCTTTCTTGACCATCATCATTGGTGAAACCATTTTTGGACAAGTTTCAAACTATTGCCCTCCATTGTGACAATTGAAGCTGCCCTGAGAAGAGTGAGAGAAAAGAGAAGTCTGCTGAAAACTTCTAAAAGAGTAGGTACTAGAAAACTTAATCAGCCATTTCTTGAGACTTGAGGGCCTGATGAAAACAATCGTCAAGAGAAAAGTGGATATGAAGAATAGAAAAGGCAGGCCGCGGAAGAGATGTATGGAATAAGATGAAAATGATGGGAAAGAGAAGAATTATATTAATGTGAAGAGATTGGTCTATAGGAGAATCAAGTGGAAGGCTGCATCGAACCAATCTTAGCATTGATTGCTGATGATGATCATCCATTGCACTCAGCCCTGAACACTTTTTTTTTCGTTTTTTTTGCAGCTGCTGCACTTTTTATGACATCAAATATTCAAATATTTCTTCTTCCTCGATTTCATTCAATTTTTCTTATGCGTTGCTTATCAACCAATTTCTGCGCATGATAATATAATCCAAGAAGTTATCCTCTTTTTGTTTTCTTTTCGAATGATTTTCCTCTTCATATCAGTACATTATCTCTCTTCAGACTCTCAGTCAGCTGTGCTTCTTCCCCATTAGCATACTTCAAAACTTTACATGCAATTATTTCATTCTCTTTAAAGGCCCATGCTTTACTGCATTAAATCGCCTCGCTCCAAGGCGAAATATTTGGCGAATCCCTTTTTATTTAATATTGGGACATAGTCTACTCGCTGTCAAAAATGTTTTTTTCCCTTTCGATACGTTTATCTAAATAAAAATTATCGCTGAGAAAATGGGCTACCGATGTTATTTTTCCCTTAATGGATTTATTCATACAGGGGATCTAGATTTACCAGTTATACCTACCAATTTCACTTCATGACTCAAAGAATCAACTCTGCTGTCAGCAGTAGTGATTGTAAAGACACATGGGGTGGGATGCCGGTCAGTTCTAGTCAAGGCCAAATCCAATTGTCATTTGCATCGCCACAATATGTTAAGAAGTGGAAAGACATAATGATCATTAGGAAGCATGCAAAACCAGCTTTCACACCATACTTTGATCACACAAATCATAGTTAATTTTAAATTAATCAGCACGAGTTCCCTCCTGGCTTTAGAGCAGCATTGGTATAATGACTTTTTGAATATCCTGCAACGTTTGGACCAACATTATGGTCACACGAGCATATTTATTTTAAATATATGCGCAGATATCTCTGCAGCTAATTGTTTTTTGTGAGATGGTGCACCTGTTTTAGAATTATTTGATGGTATAGTAACTACTGATATTTTCAATGTATTCAACGTATCGTCACCATTTCTAGTAGCTTTTGCAATTAGAGGTACATACATAGATATCTAATCATGAGTAAAAACGCCATTTTCTAATAAAAATACTGCCAGAATGCAGAACGTGGAATAATCCGTTTTAATCAAATACATTTATAGCACAATATCACGCGTCCAATTATTTGCCCGAGACCAGCAATTCCGAAAACTAGTTGGGTGCCAGCGTGACATTTCAATAAAATTGACTGTGGCAGGCAAGATGTAGTGGAAAGTATACATGTTTGTAATAAAACAAGATAGCACTTTTTCCTCAGTTTCAATGTCGGTACGATGCGTTTCAACCGTTAGGTCATCATCACCTAACGGTTGATCATCATGATGACCTAACAGTTGAAACGCGTCGTATCGATATAAAAATTGTGGAAAAAGTGCTATCTTGTTTTATTACAAACGTGACACTTCAAAGCAAAATGGGTGAACTCGAGTCGGCTGGATATCCTTCAATTTACTTGCATTTAACGCTCCATTACATTTACAAGATCCCCTTTGAAGTTGAGCCTAGCCTTCACTTCTGAGAGGCTAATGTAGATAGGTACGTCTGCAATGTACGTATTTAACAATGTACGATCGCAAAGCCGAAAAAACTGATTCTCTCTTGATATACTGAAACTTTGCTTTCCTGGGATGGAAGATAGGGCGCAATAATGAAAAGATTGAAAATCCATGCCCTGAACTGATTAGATTCTTAAATTTTCGCCCTTTCCCTCTTATATTTTTGTGCATCTCCGTTGTTTTTAAAATACATAATGTATTCATTCCTCAAATGTTTTAAGTGATCTTCTCTTTTCATGAATTGTCCCCACAAGTTCTCTTCCTTCTCTTTCAAAACCATGATAAATCTTTCTTTGTTCTTACTAGAAAAGTGCTTGTTTTCCCACCGCTCTGTAAGAATTAACGTAACTTTTGCGCTCGAACTCAAGGTATTTGGTAAAAAGTGGTCATCATCAAGGGTCAACAATCCTAGGATTGGTTTGACGCAGCCCTCCACTCGATTCTTCTATCGGCCAACCTCTTCATACCAACGTAGTTCCTCTCTTTTAAAAAAGTGGTGCACCGTTGAAAATTGGTACGAAGTATCACGTGTTCAACTATAGGTGAAGGTATTTCATTTACATTCATCTATGAATAGTCCTTGGTGATCATTTTTGTTTCCGGGAGATGATTCGTGACCACTAGTTGCCCAAGGAAGTGAAGTTCCTCTCCTATTCAAAATTTGCGAGTGTCTAACGTCACTTGGTAAGTGATCAGCTCTACCCACGTAAATCAAGTCGAGATTAAGGTTGACTTTTGCCAGTGAAGCAAAGTAACAAGTCCAACGTACAGATTAACGATTTTACTGCTATTTTCTTTGCGTTGTTACCTAAGTACTTCATCTACGACTCCATTTGAGCTTCATCCTATTGTAATTATGCACCATTTAATTCTCATATTCGAACCAAGTCGAAAAATTGGACATCCTTGCTATGCAGGTGAGGAAAATATTCAAACGCGCACACATGTGGGAAATTCGATGCTGGCGACTGAGCTGAAGTCGTGTGGGAGGGAAAGAAGGAGATTTTTCAGCGTCGGGATGCCGAGAGACGGGGGCGTAGCGAGGCATCCCCCTCCAGATTAGCCACCTGCAAAAGGGGTTGAGGGACGCGACGGAGTGCAGGGATGTGGAGTGAGCGAGGATGTCGCAGCGAGGCGGCACTTAAGCGAGAGGCGGCACCGCGGCGCTCTTTAAGACGTCCCGGCGAGGAGGTGCTCCGGGAAGAGGTTTTCGGGGTTCGGGAGGGATACGGGCGCGAGGCTGGGTGGGACCTTAAGTGATGTTTCCGGACCGTGTGAGGTGGAGTGAGGAGGGATGAAAGGGATTGAAAAGGACTGCAGCCGTGGAAGAAGATGCTTCCGAGTGCGGCGCCTTCCACGACTCAGTGTAACTAACTCTGTGACGAACTTCTACCTCCCTCTCCGACACCAAACCCCGCCTCCCTTCTCGGAGAGGATCCTCCTTTCCACCCACACCAGGACTAACACCCTCACCCCCTCATACTCCGCCGTCGTCATGGTTCCATACCCCCGCTCCGCGAAGACTTCAAATTCCTTCGCCGCATCAAAGGAACCCAACTCCACCCCCTCTCTCTCTCCCTCCCACTCCCTCCTCGCCTCCTCTCCCTCCCTCAAACATAAGAAGTTCCTCGAGCCGAAATCAAACTCAACTATTTTCTGGTATTTGCCGACAAGCGGGGAGGAATGGATAAATAATATCGTCGCTGTTTACGGCATCATGAGCAGCTACAGCTTTGATGCTGACAAATGACGTTTAACATGCAATTGAACTCGTGGAAGTTACGAATACAAGGGAACAAGTAATATTCTCGGGATAAGCAGTAACTTGAACTTGTTTGATAGAAAATGCTTAGCTAATTTCACTGATTAAGGCTGCTTTTCATTTGTATGAAGTAATTCAATATTCTCAGCCATGATCTTAAGCTAAATATCTATTGTTTAGTTTTATGGACATTAGCATTAATAGTAGGTTGAAATGTCAAACTTTCATTCCTTTAACAGATGTGTTTGTGAATGATTTGGTGGTATTGCGGAATTTTAAATATATAATATTGAAATACAAAATTAAAATAGGAAACTGTCGTGAATAAACCTCATTATTCTAGAAAATAAAAAATTTAATTAGCTGAAAGTATTTCCACAATACTAGGCCTACGGAAATATTACATAAGCCATATCAGATAATCCTAAAATCATATCATCAGCTGTTTTCGGTTTAAATTAACAGTAGCCTGTCTAAAGAATGAAGTATTAAAACACTGCATTTCCAGTTGAATAAAAGTGCTGTACAAGAACTTGTAGTTTTGTAGATCTTCAAGGTATACTCTCTTCCAATGCCTTCATTTCAATCGAATGCTGATTATTTTTTATGACATTTTAAGTGCATTTGACTCTTGGGGTAAAAATGGCTACGTAAAAAAAAAATAAAAGTTGCAGTGCAGACCGTTAGAGAGAGTGATATTTGACTTAGGAGCAGACCACATATTCCATTCCTATCGAACTCTTCCCGAGGTATTCAGTCGCTTTATCAAATGCACTCAAGTGCCACTCGGAGCGGCAGTCTAATATCTGGTATTGGGTGGTGCCTCCCACGTTTACTTAGATTAAAGGATCTATCCTCGAGGAAGGAGGCAAGCTGAATTCTGCTCTGGGAGAACCATTTTTGATGGACCGTAATGGCACATAAGAGCTACTCCCGATTTCTCCTCAAAGAAATGTCTTTGAGACCAGGAATCTAGGGAAACCTAGGCGTCTAAATTATTTTTCGGCAACATACGGTACGTTGCCCTATTCTTACGACAATAGAGTCATTTACGTGTGCAATTTAGGTGTAGAGAGTGGGTCTTAATTCAATAATGCTTCCAATTTGGATACCAGGGATCGCTTTTGAGTGGTTGCTGCCTTCCCATGCCTTCCCTGCCTTGAGAGTACTGCCTTCCCATGCCAAGGACTCTGGTTCCAATCCTGACGGTATCATAGATTTTTCATCGTTATTTAGGTCTCCATATGGATGCTATGCTGTGAGTACTCAAGTACAGTAGTTCGTCCGTGGAATCGTACGTTAAACCGTTAACCCATTTGAGTACTTCAAGTATGTAGGTAGACGATGTAGATCTTTGCACCTCCTGCCACACATCTTAGAGGTGGCTGGAAGGAAAATCTAAAGATGTAGACAAATATTTAATTAGCAGCAGGCAAATATTGAAGCTGAAATTTCGCTTGGAAAAGAGGAAGGGTCACCATTGTTATATCGGTCTCCACTTAGGTGCTTGGTGGAGAGCACATTGAGTGCTTTGCTTCGTCCGTTGGATGGTACGTTGAACCATGGATCACTTAGTATATACATAATATGTAGTGGAATACTGTTCCTTACTCGTGTGACCTTTCGCGAGCATGTCAAAGTTTGCACTTTGCCGATCGGATGAGCGGCTAACTTTGCATCCCTATGGCTCCATACGTATGAGTCAATCAAATGTCGACGCTCGGTTATTCTCCATCTTTTCTCTTTTATCTAAATTTTACTTGGGTCGTCTCTCTTCATAAAGTTAATGAATCACCAATTTTATACTTTAATTTCCATACCTATTATGTCCATGTTCGTGACACCGGACAAGAAATATGTTCCATCATTTGCATGCTGTTATAATACCAAGCATTCAGTTACATCGTTATATCAGTTTCTATACAAGCAGTATCCATCCAATGAAATAATACAAAGTAGAGGCCACGGTAGACAAGTTAATAACGGTTTCCGCCTGGCAACCTTTTGGTCGCGGGTTCAAATCCCAAAAAAGGCATGGATTCTATATTTGCATTCGGTTAAAGAATATAGGATAAAGGGCGCGAAAGAGCAATGGTAATTATTAGGTGGGGGCGACCAACACAAAACGTTATTAGTGCCATTTAGATTAGTGGGTGATTGGGTAGAGATAGAAACTCATCAGGTACAAAGAAAGGTTAAAGAGAAACGCAGCGTTGGCATTAACCTGCTTTTGACAAAATGTGCCACGGGGTCCACGGATTAACGTCCCATCCGACTGACAGACTACTAAACTTGAAGAGCTCTCCACACAGCACTCAATATTGGACTGGTATAACAATGAATAATTTCTACCACTGCTTGGATTCGAACTCGGACATTCGTGGTAGAAAGACAGATGCTGCGAAGTGACCTATGTCATTTGAAAACCAGTTCTATGGTCAAATCATTCATCGATCTTTCTGATATTATGGAGATAAGCAATGTACCTTCCCTTCAATTTGGCTGTTTTGCATCACATTTTATGAAAGACTATGCATAACTCTGCTGTCTTTCTCGCGTAGTACACGGTACTATTTTATCTACAACAGGGGCTATGCCCCCTTGTACTCCTATGGTGAATTATACTCCATTGCTCCACCATGAATTTATCAGTGGTCAGTACTATTTTTATCGGTATATCCGCCTTTTTTCCCATTCACCTCTTATACGCCCATCTTTTCAATGCATTTTCACGAAGTTTAACTTTGAAAATGCCTATGGTCGTCAAGGTAGGTGTTATTCGAAACGCAAAAGTTGACCAAATATCGGAATATTTTGCCAAAGTTTTCGCGATTTGGAATAGAAAATTATATTTTATAATCGAAAGTAAGATTTCAATGATCTCCCCTTTCTGGTTTTTTAATTCCTGTGATAGTAGTAAATAGTAATAATATTTTCAAAGAAGAAAAGAAATAAATCTAATGATTTTGATGATTTTGGACTTTTGGTACCTTTTTACGCAAAGTCTTTTTTACGATTAAAACCTAAACGGCAGAACGAGCTAGGAAGTATAAGTTATTAACATCTCAGTAGGAAGCCTACAAGTCACAAGTTAACTCCAGCCACAAGCGTTATGCAGAGTATAAGAAAGAGAAGTAAACATAGTGGTAAAGAATTAGTTTTTTATAGGAAATAATTCATGACATTCGACGCCTTATCCTGGGTTTTAAAGAGTGATGGTTATTTCAACAAAATTAACGCAATATGAAAGTTTTTCATTGATGATTAGATATTCTTGATGCATTTCGGAATAAAAGCAGGTAAAAAAGAGACCCATTTCTAAGCATCACATTTCTCCCTAGAAATTAATGCAAATTTTATGAGAGTGCATTAAATTTAGTCGCTCGCCATAATTCCCACTGTTAACTATTACACATTTTTTAAGCCTCACGAAGAATATACTGAGAACTAAGGTTTAATGGAGCTGAATCTAGGAGTTAAAGTCGGAAGTCAAAATTGAATTAAAGCGCTACGTTAAAGTGCGATGATGCAGAGAACGGAACAGAATAGTCTTGTGCAGTGCATATTAACTTCTTGAAATAAGAAGAAATGACCTTCAACGTTTTTAATTTAAACATCAGCCTGTCTCGTGTAAGGGACAAGTTCCTCTCTCGACACAAATTCCAGTGATGAAATTAAATACGCCTCTTCATTATTCATGAAAGAAGTCCCCGGCTATGGAAGTTTTGACTTTGACACGAAGAAAAAGTTTGCGCGAGTAACTGAAGACATGCGAAGTTATGCGATGGGAAAAGTTTTCAGAATAAATAATGACCATAATAGAAGTTCAAACCATGAAAGGGTGGCTCACCACACATGAAGTAGCCAAAATAAGGTCTTGAGAGTTGGCATAAAATTTGCAGATGACCACTTACTCGGCAAATGGCCTAAAAACTACTGCTTCCTGCCTCAAAACATTCACGAAAAACTTCCGGGTTGGGAGGGTGGTGTTAACAACTAGAACTATGTGGATTTATAAATTTTCCCTCATCGTTCCAATGGAGTGCTTTAGTTAGGATTGTTATAATACAATATTACGTTAGCATTTTTTAAGTAATCTGCTACAAACCACTGTGAGCATGACACGCTTCAAGCTTATTAGACAATAGAAATTAATATTAACTGATTATAGGCTCTAATTATAATGAAATGTTTTACAAAAGGAAGAGAATATACGTCAAGAGTGATTATTCGCTTCAACTAAATGCAAACCTTTCACAAGGGAAAAGAGCAAAATATTGATGGTAAATTATATTAATAATTGCTTATATGAAACGTGAAATTGTGAAATATTTTATTTCACTCAAGTTAAAAAACCACCAAAAAAATGAATTTGTGAACAATAAACATTTGCAGAATTTACAACAAGTATGTTTGCTTATTACGACGGATGAGGTAATACATGAATTTGGCAAAGGTAACGCACAAAAATATACATGCACTCATAGAAGCAGTAGGATCTATATCTCATTAGCTTTATAGTTAAAAACAAACAATCCCATAACAATGGGCAGAAATAAATAAAATAATTTGTTTTATGTTCGGAGATACTTTTTATTTGGTACGATACAGTGGAAGTAAAGTTAAAAAAACGAAGTTTAAGGTCGTATTTAGAATCAAGGAAATAATGAATCATGAAACAATATATAGGTAAGTCATAGCGTATAATTAGATACGATATGATGACCTATAAAGAACCTAGCATATTAGACTTAAAATATAATAAAAATAACAAACTTCCTCAGGAATGTATGATAAATTAATGAACGATATTTAAAAAAGTAATAAATTACCGAAAGCGATGATGATATTCACTTCATCCAGAAATTATACGCCATTAATGCAACCTAACAAAATTATCTAAAGTTAAGCGCAGTTATTTTAATTGAAATTCTTCCATCCTGGAGGAAGTGGAATGTCAAGTCTTATAGGTCAGTTCACTCTTCCAAACCCCAAACCCGCAGAGAAGAATATTCTGCAAGATGGAGTAATGCTTTACCCCGAAATGCTTTGAAGTTACACCGTGACCTTAACCACAGAAGCTTCTAAAATGTAATATCCAAGTTCCCTAGAGACTAGGGCTTTGGAATAACGTCCAGAGGTAGTGAAGAACATCTCATGATATTGCGGAAATTCTAACTCGGGATATTCACTGGCATACAGGAAAACTGAGAGAAATTCAACCTAGTTTGGGAACATTCTTCATTAGGTCAGCACTGTGAATGAAAAGTCGATGTACTAGGAATTCAACATAAGGGGATCAAAAGGATCATAAAAAGCCTGAAGTGGGAAGACATTACAAGTATTTAAAGCAATTGCCGTCAGTGAAGTAGCTACTGCCTAAAAATCCAATTATTCATTCAACATTTATCCACAATGGAGATGAGTGTCCTAAGCTTTGCTTTATGCTTACTGTTATTAAAAAATGGGCTAATAAAAGCGTAAAAACAAATCAAGAAAAATATCGGATTTTGACGCAAAAATGTACGTTGATAAATCAATAATAAAGCCAAGAATAAAGAGATCAGCTTTTTACATACATTTTACATAGTACCATTTTAAGGATTATAAAACTAACATGATTCAACAAATTCACATCATTTTTAAGGGGTTGCCGAAAGGTAAAATCGCAACACAGAATGCAACTCAAGTCTTCTGAATTACGCTAAGAATGCAAGTAGTCGTTTCTACTCCTTCGGGCGTAACCTGTGGAAGTGTATCCAAAAATATTAATGAAAAATGTATACCCTTTCGCAAGGATTATTTAAAATATTGAACACAGCCAAGGTTTCAATGATTTTGCGTCATTATTAAGGGTCACATTGAGAAAAAAATATTTGCATTTTAAGGTCTGTTTCCGCAATAATAGTCGCTTCAGACCAGGAGGAAAGCTATACAAGACGTGAAATGGCAGGGAAAGTAAGAAGGGTGGTGGATAGAAACACGGCGTCGGCTTTAGCCTACTCTTAACGAAAAAGCACCGAGGGGACCACGGCTCAACGTCCCATTTGACGGACTTTGTACTGCACTCGAATCTCCTCCAAAAAACACACGAGTAGGGCCAAGTTTACAAATTTTAAATAGCATCCACTGTCGTGCTTCAAACCCGGGCAATCCTGGTTAGAAGCCAGTACCTACACTACCCACTACAGCAACCCGGCCTCACAGGCACAATGAGAAAATAAGTGGACCCAACCTTAAATAAGATAAAGATTTTGGGGTAGGGGGTACGGGGACGATTAAAGTTGGGTATTGAACTGAGTCAGGACGAAAATGATGAGCTGTTTAAGTCTGTCAAATCATTTAAAATAATTTAGCTGCCTTTTTATCCACATTTTTATACTTCTAGAGCTTTTCAAGCAATTCAATTAAAACCTTTGTAACATACATTTAAAACCACAGGATCAAAGCATTCCCTCTGACCCGAGCCCATTAAATGTTGGGCGAAATTTGATTGCTGGTTCTTTTCAGGACTGTTGAAGTACTTTTGATGCTCCCTCGCTCTGATCAAAAACTTTCTCCCTGCAATTCTCACATTCCTCGCATTCCTACTGGCACTCTTTTCAAGCTAGAATATGGCTTTAAATAACAGAAATCTACGATTTCACTCACAATGAACGAAAACGATCTTAGAAAAGAGAATAATGGAATAGATAGTCAGTTGCTCTGGATCACCTAAACGGAAAATAAATCCTATTGTTCGATAGCGGGATATATCTTAAGTCATTGTATCACTCTAACTTTCCCTGAATACCATCTCAAAAACGAGGGGAAAGTCGCAATGTTGTTAACAAGAAAAGCGATAGAAAACTAAGTTAGTTTTCTTCAGCAAGAGTAGGAGTCTATTGGGAAATACATGAGGGTTTTTTAGTTTACGAAGAAAGATTGAAGATAACTCAGCTTTGGCACTAGCCTACTAGCAAAACGCACCAAGAACTCCACAGTTTACGTCCCATCCGACGGGCAGGGCACTGAACATGCAGTGCTATCCTGAGAGAACAAAGTGGCGAATGATAAATCGGTCACAGCTGGGATACGAACCCAGTCCATGGAGATCTGAGACATAGGTACTATCAACCACACCAATACAATCCACGAGGAACCAAATCATAGACCATTGTCAGGAAGGCATTTCTATGTATTTGTTTGAAATACGCCAAGGTAGAATACGGAGAGAATGAATAGCACTAATCATTGTCAAATAATTTTGACTAGTATTCTATTTGCATACACTTGCCTGAAAATAATTCCTTCACGACATATGCCGGGGATATGGTTCGTCTTTTAAATTTCTTCCAAGTCAGCCAATGTTTTCTATATTAAATGTCTATTTCAATATTCGCCTCCTCTCTTCACTTTCATGCCGTCAAAAACACCTGCTACCCCTTTCCCTTTCCTGCGTCCTTCTTGCAATCTCATATCTATCATACTCATCAGCAATCGATTACATCTCAAAAAGTTTTCATCTACTCTCGCTTTCTCAGTCTTTTTACGATATACTTATCTGAATTATCTCCTATTCTCCCTTTTTCATAGAAAAGTCTTTTTCTCAGCTAAAGTCATCTTCACGGCTGGTGCCCTACCATCTCGTGTCACACACAGAGGTGACATGTAGATGCATTATAATTTTCCCAGCCAACTTTCTTTCCTGTTCTGATCTTTATTTATTGTTTATTTCTCAGTTGTCTTCGTCTCACTGCAGCTTACTGCCTCTATTCTTCTCGGCATCTACATTTCAAAGACCCCTCCAAAAATTTCCCCTCATCCAATCCCACAATGATCAGATTTCTGAACTCTACTGGGCCACGCTCCATACTGAAAGTTACACTAAACTACTCTTCATGCCTCTTTCTTAAAACCCATCACTGAACCACTGTTCGCCGTAAATGCTTCCACGGCCAGTTCAACTCATTGTCGTAAGTCCTAGCTACAGACTCCAATTTAATGGAACATTCTCCTCCGTTATGCGTACAATTTAAATGTCAAGTAAATCTCCTGAATAAAATAGTTGGCACGATTCAATATAATATTTTGTAAGTTCATTTATGCCTATGCTGTCTCAAAATGTCACATTTGCTGTGATTGTTCTGAATGCGAGAACGTTATCAAACTCACAAAATTGATTAAAATCTTACCTTGAATATACAGACACTTATAGAGAGGCATACACTACAATAGAAACTTTGATGACTTTTTCCAATTGTAAAAGTTCCTATTGTATTGGTAAAAATAACATTAACAATAGTTGTCAGGAGCATGAAATACTACACAAGATTATAAAAAAATCGAAGATTAGCACAAAAAAAACGTTTAAGCTGCATACGTTTAAGACTAAAGTCCAGCCTTTAATTTAAGGGAACCTCTATTTACGACGCACTGACACCACGAAATTCACCAGGAAATGATCAGGGCTGATTAAGTTAAAGTCATAAAAATTACTAATTCTTATCAAGGAGGGAGATCTGGATCTTTAGCATATTGAAGGGTAGGTAGGTATTATGGAAGAGGTAAGAAGTTTTACGTAATGGAGGAAAAGTTGAGTCAAATAGTGAGCGGAAGTGTTGGTTGGGCTTTAGCGTGCCCTCAACGAAGGGTGCCGAGGTACTACGGTTTAACATCCCATCTGACAGAGGGGATAGGGGACTCGAAGTGCTCTATACTTAGCACACAAGTGAGAGACGGTATACTAATGAAGAATCTGACACATACGAACTTCAAACCATTACTTTCAGCAATCACGTTCAGTATTCGAGCCAGAATACCATCCCGATCCCTGGATGATATTGAAACTCATAATTAGTCAGTAATCCTGAATTGGTCTGACGCAGCTCTCCAATGAATTCTTTGATCAGATAATCTCCTCATATTTTCGTATTTCTTCTCTTTCACATCCTTCATCTCTTGTTCTATACGTATCTTATGAGGCCTTCCTTTGCCATTCTTTCCGTCTACTTGTCCAATGACTGTCTTCTTCAGGTCATCATGTCTCATATTGAAGCCGATTAAGTTGTCTCGTCTAAGATATTCAGATCACCATTTCTTCTCCTAATGTTCTTAGTACTTCGTCGTTACTTACTCGGTCGATTCATTTTATCTTCATCATTATTCTGTAACACCACCTTCCGCCCTTGACTTCTCCACTGCTGTCATCGTCCATGCCTCACTGCCATAAAGAAACATGCTCCAAATGTGATATTTGTATCGGTATGTTGGCCTTTTCATGGAACGGACACTTCAAGGCTTCCAGTAAATTAATTAACATTTTTCCCAGTAATTAACCATACGCAATTTATTGATTTATATCTTACAACTTCCTTTATTATTCCATACACTAGTGACAATGGCCATATTGCATTTACTTGACCTAGAATGCCCGAGATTAGAAAAAATGGGACACACAAACGGATGAATGGCAAGAATTCTTCGAGAATAGACAAACGAATGCAGTTCCACCACGTGGCTTGATGATGGCAAATGATATCAGGACCCATGGGAAATTAAGACGGAATGAGACACGCCCCCTTCGCATTCGTACTCTTGAGGAGCGACTCTTTCAGAGACTCCTTAGGAATATCCGATCAGCGATCTCATTAGCAGGGAACAGGGATTGAGAACGAGACAATTTAGATCGCATACAGATTTGGTCTCCTGATTCTTAAACATTGACTTCTACCCGTGCATTACAATGAAACTGTAATGCATAAAATGTGTGTATATTTTTGTACTGAGTTATATTGAACAGTGGCGTCGGAAGTGGGGGGCGGGAGGGGCATTCGCCCCCCCCCCCCCGCCCAGAATTTGCCCCAGGTCCTTGAGAAATGAGTCTTCATTAATAAAAATTAAATTTTACTTCTTTCCAGCTTGCGTATTCCCTTCTGACGCATATTCTACCACCTTCATATGCACTTTTAGCGGAATTCTAGTCTCTACCCCCTCCTAACCGTAAAAAAATGCGGGCCCTTTTCATAGGAGCCTTTTATTAAGAGCCCGGCCCTTTCCAAGGTTGGCCCCTCCCAGCGAAAATAGTTCCGAAGCCCCTGATATTGAGAACCTATCCTAAAGTTATATATTTGTATGTATGGTGCTATGTGCAAGGTATCTATGTTTATGTGTTATGTGAAGACCATTGTAAGTTGGGTCAGATATTAAATCATTCTTTTTTGAAGGTGTCCCCACCTTCAGGCCGATTGCCTAGGGGGACACTTAACTCCAAACTAACTTCAATGTGTGACTTTGTCATAAAAAAATATTTCTTTGTCACCGAGCAATAAATTTCTACTCTATTAAAAAATATCACGCATTAGATACAGAATTTTATTCTACATCTATAAATATTATGGCTATGGTAGATTTCTAAATGAAAATATGAGGTAATTTGTTTGGCCTTGAAATTGCATGCAACATAAATGCACCGCTCTATCTATGTTAGGTTAATATCGTTACGCAATATTTGCAATGCGTCACACAAACGAATGATATTCCATCTAATACAAGGCAGAGTCGTGGTGACCTTGTGGGTAGAGCGGTGAGCTTCCAACCGGAGGGTCCCAAGTTCAAATACAGGGAAGAAGTGTATTTGAACACCCCCACGCGAAAATCACGTGGCCCAGGGAAAGGTAAAAGCCCAGAAAGAAGCTGGCCTGTACCCTGCATATTAAGTTTTACATGGATTAGCACGGGGTTAGCTCTGCCCTCACCTCTAAAAAACCAATCTTCTTGTTAAACACTAACTTTTTACAAGGAATAAGGGTACACTCCGAGAACTTATCAATGAACATTATCAACCTAATTTTAAGGTGTAATTCTTAAAATTTTTACCACGTTCGATTACGAATGAAAAGGCTTTTATTTCACGTCCTAACAAAACAAATAAGATAAAAAGGAAAGGCCAAAGCGAATATATCTTTACACAAGGTTATGTCGTGGAGACAGTCGTCTAGCATAAGCGGAATTGTATAAACTGCAATGGATGGCTAACTACTAGATTCATGGCGTTGGTAGTGACGGATTTATGATAATATAATTACCTAAGTATAGGAGAAGAAAGAAGTTAACGAGTAAATGGAACGTGCATGAGCTGCTCAAACAAATCTATGACCATTGATGACTAGGAATGACAATGACAAACCTTTCGCTTGCGATAGAAATGGTGAAGAGTAAGGTTCGGCAAACGTTTAGCCAGAAAGTATAGCCAAGAAAGAATAGCCACAACCTGCCCTCACGGAAACATTTTAAAATAATTAAAGATTCATGGATATATTTTTAAATAAGGATTATTTAAATAACCCTATTTTTTCCTAATTATCCAGCGGTTTTGCATTTTAAGTACATACCAAGTTGAAATTAGTACATGATGATGCAATAGTTCATTTATTGATTTAAATAATGCTTAAATAAATAAAACTAATGCAGTTTCATTAGCATTTTTATTTAATCCTAGAGCCACATCTATGCACCCCTAAAACAACATGTGGCTCATAAATTCTCGACCTCTGGCCTAGATAATAGTCCTGCAACAAAGAAATTTTAAGTTCCTATAACTACCGCTAAAAATGTATTTAGGGCGTGAAATAGCAATAATGAAGAGAGCAGGCCAATTCTTTTCCAACAGAGAGAAAAAAAGCGCACATCATGGAGGATTTTAACAGAAGACTGCGTGCACTTAGGAAACGAGAGGAACTGAGGCGTAGCAGAAAGACGTCAGCGCTGAGGCGGGTCTCCTCCTCCCCTTCTAAAATCTTCCCGATTCCTACGCGCTTGTAAATAGTCCTCCAAGGAAAGTGAGATTTCTCTTCCTTCAGCGCTTCCGCCAAGCGCTGCGTCTCTGTTGTGATTCCTGGGTGATATTCATGCGCTCAACGGCTCCCGAGGACTTATAATTTTCCAGCAGAGAGAGATTTAGCGTTCCAAGAGAACATCTGGAGCTGAAAATCACTCATTAGTTTTTATCTGAGATTTCAGTCTAGTTTGCCACCTGCTGGCAGATTTTAGAACATTTCCGTCTTATCTTCGCTTCAGACGTTAGGTGTCGAAACATCAGATGATTTCATCGTAATCCAAGCGTACGATAACTAAATTTAGTGTGCCTAAATTTAATATGCAAAATCTAGTAACTGCTCTTGTCGTAATTGTGCATTGACAAATTAGTGAGTCAAAACATTTCATGAAAGAGACTCATGGATATTACATGAATGAAATGTGTTCAAGGTGCTTCAATGACTGAGAACATAGCCATGAAAAACTGATTCCATATTCGATATAGTCTATTTAATTAATCGTAGTCTGACACAAAGAATAATTACAAGAGTACACCTAATTAAGTCCCCATAAAAAAAGGAGGTGCGTTGCTGGTCCAATACCAATTAATTTTGTCCGAACGAGGAACACTTTGCTACAGGGAAGATAACTACCCCCACGAGTACCCGGATTTGACTCCCAACTGTCGCAGGGATCTTCATTGTCATATCGATCCATGCTTTATTATAAAAGTGGATAATCCTGTTGAGTTCAGTGATCAGTCCGTTGGATGGGAAGTTCAACCGCGAACCCCTTGGCGCCATTTTATGAGCAGGCTAATTCAGATGCGGGGTTTACGTAAATAATTTTGCGAATTAAAATTTTTTTAGGGAGAATTGATAAAAATGTGTTACAAATTTTCACTATTTAGCATTCATTAGTTAACTGGCTCATTTTTACTGCACATTTGTATCAATAAACGCATTCGGTTGTTCACGTTTATTTTTCACGTTATCCTCGCACTTTGATAGCCATGGCAAAGTATCGAGAACAGAGACTCGAAGCCAGAGTCTTGAATCTTCGTTACTCACCGAAAAAATATTGACGTTTTCATTACCAACGAAAACGTCGTATTTTGTTATCAACGTGGATAAACGAATACTTTGAAACGAATTACGTTATCATAATGACAAATTTCATTCGTTATAGCGTAACGAAAGATTCAAGACTTGGGCCCTCGGACATGCTACGGACCCCCCTACATGAAACTATTTTATGATTGTCAACTTCCACTCTTAATCCAACCGGCATCTCTCCCAGCGGCACGTATGCTGACATTTGGGAGCCGACGTGGAACCCTAGTCTAGTGAGATGACTCCCGAATTAAGGCGTATCTACTCACAGACGGCAGGGGGGGCATGAGGAAGAACCCCAAAATGAATGGGGGAGGGTAATGGCAGATTGGGGGGTCCGGTAGGATCCTGATGAGGGGGATAGAGCGGACCAGGAGAGGGGAGAGAACGGCTTAGGGGGATTGCTGGGATGGGGGAGTGCATCATGAGGATGGGGGAAGTGGCAACGCCGGAAATGCACCGAACGGAAATGGAAGGGATGTGAAATAAAACCTCCGGTCCTCGTCGGTCGCACTTAATTCCCAAACATTCACCCGGATTTCAACCAACTACATATCGGGTAAGACGCCATAACTTTAATCATCTCTAAAATACCCCCAAAAACATCATTAAGCGACGATATACCAACCAGACAAGAGGGTGTTGGGCATAGCACAATATTATACGTAAAATTATATACCACTCATAAATTGACAACGGGAACTTTGACTAGAGTATACTATAAACCCCTCGTCTATCAACCCACATACTACCCGACAAGACACCTCATACTCAATAGTCTCATAAACATCCTAAAAATATCATTCAGAGATGATATACCCATCAGATATGAGGTTTATGATATCAGACTGAAGCAAAGCATGACATTATGTATTGTTCGGACGAAGTCAATGAATACTGTAGCTAGAGAATCCTTCAAAACTTTCTTTAGGCTGGGACGGTGCTGACGATACAATCAAAGGATATTAATGGTGTTGACAAGTAAGAAAGTAAAGGTCTTTATGCAGCACAAAGCGGAAACAGAAGTAGATAGGGCTCAGTATGAGACAAATCGGATTTGCTAGGAAAATACTGGATGGAACGGATGGACGTGGTAGAACGAAATGATGACGACTGAAAACTGAATGTGGTCGAAAATTAAATGAAATCTGTGAAGTACAAGCTACAACGATACAAAAGGAACGGAGGGATAACTCTACACTTCTTGAGAGAGAAATATAAACAGTTATAACACCTATAGTTGAAACAAAAATGATGATAAGTTGCGCTATTACCTTTGTTAATGTCCTATTAGATATAAGCCAGAAAGATGGGTTAAACAGACATTGGGGTGGTAGTTTTTGGCATCGATGCAAGTAGGAAATTGAAAGAAACTAAATAATCGAAGATGGTGAGTAAATTTTGAAATAATAAAGATGTAGAAGTCACTTTTAAATCCTGTGTAGCATTCAATTTTGGATTGGGAGTATTCATGTAACATCGTTTCACTTTTTCCACCTCATTCCCTATCAATACCTCAATTTTTCCACTCCTACAAGCCATAAACTAAGTTCCCTCCATTACCTTTGCGCTGGCAACAATGCCATTTTCCTTCTTCTGCAAAACCACATCTGTTAGCTCCCAAAATGCAACAATCAGTGCTTACTCAAGCGAATCAATTCGATGATGAGTCAAAAGCCCATCAGTTAGAGGTCATAAATCCGGAGGGTAGTACCAAGAATATTTAGTACTCGAAACTGGTATCATCTTCCAAATTGGTTAAAATACAACACTTTTGAACTCCATGCTCTCACGCCTGAAAGGTTTGTAGCCAGAGAAGTATATTTTGTGTTCCATGACGATGCAATACGATGTCCCATCGTATGAACGGGAAGTAAGACATGCCATAAGTAATGAAATTGACGTCATTAATTGCAGAAAATAGATATTTTAACACGCTAAAAGGCATGCTCCTGAGTTACAAGGAGATCATAAGCCTCAAAGTGTACTTGTCTCTGCTTTCAGGGGAGGTGATATACAGTTGATGTAAACTGCGCCATTTATATTTTTTTGTATTTATATTCTGTTCCCTTGTAAATCAATGGTTAAATGTTGTAATTTTAGGAAGGAAGCAGACATCAAAATGCTCAATGAATTGGATCAAGAGAACGAAAATTAACATACAAACAATACACAGAAAAATAAACATTAAGTCCTTTCCCCAGCAAACTGGAGCCGGCACCAATGTAAAATGTTTACCGCTACCGGGACTCAAATACAGGCGTTGAAATGGGAGGAAAGTACTTTAGCCAACCACCCCCATAGCAATCCAATGCCCATATTTATCCCTAAGTGATTGCTTTCTTGGGAGGGTTGATTATCTGGGATATAAGTAGAAGAGTGCAATCATACCAAAACTGATGAGCAAGCAAAAGTATAAATTCATGGAATTTAAAATTTCAATACCACTATTTTTGATTCAGACTCAAAGCTCAATAAGTGTTTGAAATATTGATCTGTAAAATCTACAGAAATTCTTCGATCTCCTATTCCGAAGCACCCCGTACTCATCTATATTTGTATAAAAATATGTCAGCCCATCCGGGAATACTTGAAGGCACCCCGAACTCGGGCACGTAACTCAATCACATTCCCACTCTCAAGTTTGCGGCTTTTGAAGTTCCTCCCCACGAAATAAAACTGCAATTCCGCGCAAACAGGAACCCGAGCGGCCCACGTGGGCATTGGGCGAAGCTCTCATCCCCGGCGAGGTGCTCCACTCTTCCGCGGGGCGAAAATCCGTCGGATAAGCGCGTCCCTGAACTCTCCCGACGGAGTTGATCCCACCAGATCACCCCGGGAGGAAGGGCGCCCGCGAGAGAGAGAGATTTCATTCCACGGCGGGGAGTCGGGTGTCTTTCCGAAGGGCTGGCCCAAGCAATCAGCGAGAGGGAGGCCTAAAACGACCTCAATCCCACATTTCAATCGAATCGGTCGGGAATCCGTGGGAGTTCCCGAGATTCAGTTTTCATAAGCACGCCGGATGAGTGACAGAAAAAACCCGGCTGAAGTATATCTGAATATTTACGCAGCCGTAAAAAATTGAGGAATCTTGGGAAAAAAGTGTGGAGTGATGTTGAAATGTGAACGATCATCGTCATCACCAGTCATCAATCCTAAGATTGGTTTGAAGGAGCTCTCTGCCTCATTCTCCTAATGGCAAACCTCTTCACATTTATCTAAGTCTCCTTTTACACCCTACATTACTTGCTCCATATACTTAATTTGAGGCCTTCCTTTGCCATTCCTCTAGCTCACTATACCCACATATATATATATATGGAAAGAGTGAGTCTGGTTTTACCAGACTTCTCTCTCCTTCCACTATTCTCGTGACTTCTTCACTCGTTATTTGCTCCATCTATTTCATCTTCGTCATAATTCGGTAACGCCACAGATCGAATTTTAACAGTCCAAGCTTTTCCGGTGGCTGTTATTTTACATGCCTCGCTGGCACAAGGAAACATATCCCAACAGAAGTTCTCATAGTGTATCTTTACTTTCAAATTTATATTTTCAGTAGCAAATAGGGTTTTTGTAGGAAAATATCCTCGCCGATATTCGTCACTGGTTTCTAGGCTTCCCTGCACCAATAGTATTTCACCTGTTAAAGATTTTGTTTTTCGCCATGATAACGAGTGAAACATCTTTGAAGTGAGCTCAGGAAATTGATAAAAAGCCAAAACTCCTTTCAAATGACTTACAGGCTGGTGGTGGATGTCAGTACGTGAACGTGGCAGCGCATTGAGCCAAAGGTCATGAAGTGTAATGTTTTTAAAGGTCTCGCTTGAAGTTTAATGGTGGCATGCAATCACAGCAGTTTCCACACCAAAATTCTATTTCCAAGCTTTACTCACGAATTAAGCAGGTAATCATTTCGCCCACATTTCTCTTTCTAGATTTTTTCTCAAATTGTTGACATGGAAGACGCCATTACTTACCACGCAAAGCAAAATAAACTAATAAACCATGACATTTACATCCATTTTACAGCAAATTATTTCTACTGGTATTTAATCTAAAACTAAAAAGCTACGCAGTAGCGCTCAAATTGAATAGGGCAACTATTTATGAAAGCGCAGCATCTTGATTTCTTATAAAATATAACTTCCGAGTTATGCATTATAAATGCACGATGGATAAGGTCCTGATGAAGGTCAACAAAATTGGAGGTATATTCATAAATATTGTTAACGCAGACTTCAGCTGATTCAATTAAAAACTCCAGGGTGGGTGTGCTTGAATCGCTTGGGATTGATTCCGGTACGTAACTAAGGACTCACTCGTATGTTTTTAAATTGTGTTCGGGATTATTCAGTACCGGAATCAATCTCGAACGATTCAAGCACCCCCTCCAGGTCTTTAATTGCAATTCCATTTAGGTATACTCTCTAATTCTTCAAAGGATGCCGGTATTTAAAAAAAATAGAATCTTCTCGCACAACGCATTTTTCAAATGGCCAAAATGTATTTGCTTGAAGTGGTACAAAAATAAATGATTTCACAAAAAATCTGATAAAAATAATCATGAGATGTATGTACATACAATGGCTACTGCCTCAATATTATTTTCTATAGAGGAGCATAAAAACAATAACGTTCACTATCCATCAATAGCTATACGCCAAATGCCAACGGTCCTATAAAATAATTATAAACTGCCTGAAATATTACTGAGCAAGTCAAGGACCTCATATACCTTTTTTCTCACCAATACTTTTTCGTCACATTTTCAGCTCATCACCTCTCAATGTTTTACATCCTTGTTAACGCCGTTTAAAAGCCATATTTTCCCACTCCGCCATTAACAGCATTCTCCTACAGTTTTAGCCTCCCATATCCCGTTACCAATTAATGCGTGCTCCTATCACTTTCTCTGCATCCTCTAAAATTACCCAATTCCAAAGGCTCTCTCATCTTGCCCAACATAACTGTAGTGGAATTCAACGTCGAAAATATGTACTGATTTGCAAGAAATTTTCAAGTCATTTATCAATTTGTTACTTTTTTATTTTAGGTAAATTTCAAAGCCCACATGGTGACACACTAATTCTTTAAGCATAGTTGCAAAAGTTACAGGGCACCAATCAGCTAAATGATTCACGAATTCATTACGAAGTACAGGGTGCGGCAGAATGACCTCCCCGATTTCGGATGCAAATAAAAACCAAACCAAGAAAGATACGAGAATAATGTATATCTTTATAAGTAGTGAATACAATGCAGTTTTAGATTAATTAATTTCAAAAATGACGTCATTTAAATGTTGACCATTATTGGCAATGCACTGATTAAGTCCCTCCCATTAGTTTTCCATGACCCTGTGGGTCATTTCGGGTGGAATAGCAGCAACTTCTTGCGTTATTGCCTCCCTAAGGGCTTCCAGAGTTTGAGAACGATGTTGGTATGCCTTGGATTTCAAGTAGCTCTAGAGAAACAAATCGCACGGTGACAAAGCAGGAGAAGGATAGGGCCACCCTATGTCACCAAGCGAGGAAATAAGGCGCCCAGGAAACATTTTTCTCAGAATTCCGAGGGATTGACGAGAGGTTAGGGATGTCGCACATCTTGCTGGAACCACACATGTCCCTTTCCATGTTCATGGAAAAGATTACCCAATCTAGGCATCAGAAAGTTTTCGGTCAGTGCACATTATCGAGTGGGCGTAACCGTTACAGTAACACCATTCTCTTAAACCCCCACACACACCAAGCTCAAAAACGGCACACCATACTGTAACTTTAGGACTGTAGAGTGGCCAGTAGATGTCCGTTGTAACGCACTACCTGTCTGTCTAAAGTTTGACACTCAATTGCGGATTGTTTCTTATCGGGAACGGGATCATGTCGAGCGAGCGAAAAGCGAACACGAAAAGCACGCGGTGTTGAAATCAGCGATCCGCCATTTTGTATAAATTCCACTACCATGAAAGCACGCTGTATTCCCTACTACACCATGCTGTAAACTGTAAATGGCATGAGCAGAGCTGTCTTTATACGCAAGCGCCAACGCAGTACCCCCCCCCCCCCCCACCCAGCCCCTAGCGAAAATGTTCTCAAATCGGGGAGGTCATTCTGCCGCACCCTGTATTAAGCAAACGAGCGGCAAGTCAGCAGTAACTATTTATTTGCATCCAATTTCAGCCTAGTCTGGGTCATTAAAATCCATAGGGGTAGCAATTATTCACAACGGATTACAATCCTACGTAGAAACACGTCTTGGCTGACCAGTACTGCAAACTATATCCCCATATCATCATTTGGGTCTTTAAAATCCATAGCGGTAGCAATTAGTCACCAGGGATTACAATGCTACGTAGAAACACGTTAGCTGGCCAGCATTGCAAAATATATCTCCATATCATCATATTTCTGACAAAGAAAAAGCTTTCATTCTAATGGGAAAGCGCTACTATCCATGTAGCAATTTAGAATGGTCTGTGGACATAAAATTCTTTGTCACTGCCAGGATTCAAACCCGGGCCATCCAGGTGGAGGCCAGCATTATAGCCACCTAAGCATCGCTACTCATGAATTCCTCATATGTCCTCTAAATCTCTCCTCGACTGTGATTAAGTAACCTTTCTCAACAAACAAAAGAGTTTTCACGTCATTTCCCTTTCTTTCCGCATGCGCAGGGGCTAGTTCTCCCCGTCAAATGAACGCGTGGGGCTGACGAGCTGGAAAAAAAACTCGTCACGGAATAAAGAAGACTCCACGAAGGATTTCGCCGACCGTTCTCATTCATTGATTCCGCAACACCTCACCGCCCCCCCCCCCCCCTCTCATTAAACAGCGAGTGCATCCTTGAGAATCTCGGCCACGGAAGAGGGAGCAGTGGCTGTGGGGGGAAAATCTATGGCGAGAGGGTGGGAGTAGGGGTCTGCAGCTGCTGGAGGACGATAGGGAAATGGGGGTTGTCGCAGGGGAGGGACGAGTCGGAAGAAGGGGTCTCGAAGCCGTCTGCGCGAAGGGGTGTGGGAAAGAGACGGGGGTGTGAGTCATGCCGTGGGGAAGAGCTCTCTTCCGTCACGCACGGGATTCTGGACGTACGAAATATCGATATTGGAAAATGCATCGTCATATCGATGCATCGACGAATCGATGTTTTGAATCTACTCGATTTACATGATTTCCCGGGTAATTAAATGAAAAGTCCAAACACATACAGAGACAGAATTCGTAGAATATATCATATGGAAAATGATAGAGAAAATATCATCAGTATTGAATAATTTTTGGCTCTAGAGCATTTCCACAGTGAACTTTTACGCATAAAATCGAGAAATCAATGCATCAAATGACATACTGACTTACCCTCTAAATATGAATTTGAAATGCATATTTAAACTGAAAGGTCAAAAACACTAACTCGAAAGTTTGTATAGATAGCATAGTATAAAATGCATGAGATTAGCAATAATTCCAGTCAATTATTGGGTGAAAATATGTGTGACGATAGAAAGGTATTCCCTGATTGATGTAATGGACAACAAAGTCAATGAAAACAATAAATACTATAGGTAGTAGTAGAAAGTTAGGTTTAAAGGTGCTCCAAATATTTAGGTTATATTTCACTGTATGGCCACACTTAATTGAAAGCCCAAAAAAATATTGTCTTTTTAAGTAAAGTAAAAAAGTAAATTCGTCCACATTTACCGGAATATGAACCAGAACTACCCTTATTTCCGGCATAGTGCTTTACGCGGGATAAGATTCCAAGCAGTTTTCCTTACTTGTGAAATTATAGCGAGGAACACAGTCGCAAACAATCACTCCGCTCCTTGAATTATTCCTACCTAAATCTAATTACCACCCTATCCGAAAGGAAGCAAGTGACCTCAACTGTCGGTCACCTCTGAATAACTGCTAGGTACTTATAGCTGTAAGTACATTATACCCACTGGAGATGAAACTCGTATTTACATTCTGCTTTGGGGGATAACTAGGGTGCGTTAAGATATTTTGTGGTGGTGGTGTTGTGGCGTAGACGGTAAATATGACGCCAAGGGAGGAGGGTGGAATGACTTGGTGGTATGACTTTTATGACAATATGCTCCGAATATCTACACATAGAGAAACAATACGGCCCAAACAGTGAGAAATGTAACGAGAAATGAACACTACCAGCTTGGGTATCGTGGGTAGCACCAATGCATCACCTTGACCAACACTACACAACAATGTATGTCTTCCAGAATTTCAATGGAGAAATGCAATTTTTGAAAGTGAGTTGTTCCAGTATTCTTCCATTGTTCTGCTAAAACATATACCCAAAGATATAATTAACTTGTACGTACACTACGCTTGCAAAACATGGTGAACAAAATAACACATGGAGTATATACATCGGATACAACTACCATACGTTTACACACTGATACGGGTACTTTTTACCTCTAAAAGTCTCCCGTACACGGAAAGCCAACCAGAGTTGCTATGTAAAAGATTTCAGTTTCATTCCCTCTGAAGATTAAGGCAGACTCGTCCGTTGAAACTTTAGTGCCGGTAAACGCTATCACCCCGTGTGAAACCTGTGAAGTGTTTTATTATAGAGCATCTGTATGTTTTGTGCCTGTGACAGACAGCTATTTCCTACGTTTTCCTATCGGCATGAACTACGAGTTGCTGCATGCACTCGTTTCAACCGTTTCCGGTGACTGTCACGGTTACTGGAACGGTTCTGTTTCACGGTCACATAAAGGTTACAAGTTATTGAAATAGGTATAATTACGAGGAATATTCCATCTTTTCAAAATATTCACTTTGTGCATTGATGTACCTTGATTATGAGTTTGTAGGTCGTTATCCGGATCGGTGAACAAATTGAAAGTGTTGATTATACCTTATTATTTTACCTGTATCTTTCGCTAACATGAAATTCCATAAAGTTACGGCGGAAAATATAACGTTTATACGTTATACGTTGTTTCCAAAGATTAAGATTCTATTAGCTTAGTGATTTCTAATGCATATCATTCAATAACTCTTAATATACCCCTGAGCTCGAGTCTGACACGACCCTCAGGGGGTCGATGTTGACTATGTTTTGGGAAACTCTGATGTAGACGAACAGTCGATCTCTGCCCGTGAGGAAACCTGTGTTGATAATCAAAGTATCGATGCATCGTCCACACCTTGATTATTTTTTCGCATCGATATTATTACGATCCAAGTCGTGAGTCACCACGTGGCGAAGGGAAATCGCATCCACACTGACACTCAGCTTCACACTGTCCTGAGAAACGTAGAGGTTGTGGGGAGGAAAAGGAGGGGTGGGATCTTTTCAGCACCAGAGGGTGGTTGGGAGGGTTGATCGCACGCTCCGGTGGCGAATGCTTGAGCGCCGCGACGGGGTGAATATTGGGGTGGGGGGGGGGGTGAGAATTGAATGGGGGAGGGTGCAGTAAAGGGGACGGACGCACCGCATTCACTCCACTTCGACATGTTCGGGGGCGGATGCCGTTTTCGGTTAGGATGGGGAAGTGTTCGAATCGCACCGGTGGCATTACACACTCTTTCTCCCATTCCCACTCTCTCTCACCACTTCAAAGCCTACCATTGAATTCTGATCAAGAATCTTCAACCCTCGCTGCATTCATCGATAACCCATAAAAACCTCTTCGCAGTTGCTATATTGTGGCCACTTCCATTAGTTCAAATGGACCCATTTCCAAGCACACTCCCGGGGAGAGTTTCTGCTAATAGTGCTTCCACATTGGCACCTCTTTTCCTTCTGGGGGTTTTCATTTGCTCAGACCAAAACTTAAAGACTATGTTTATACATGTAATGCCATTGAAACGGAACATGAATAATTTAAAATATGGTAAAAAACAACGAAGGTGCGATGAATACGATACACTTGGAACGGTAGGTATTTAAACACAGATTTAAGATGTCAAATGTTTAACTTGAGTCATGCTATATTCCAAGTACAATATCGGAAATTTATACATCACATTGATGATATCGAAGAGATAACCAGACAAGGTAATTTAAGTTTTTTGCTATTTCCTTTCGAAACATAATTGCATAATGCAAAGAATGTTTTTTTAATTCCCTTACTAGTTTTGCACCTAACCAGAAATATTTATGCTGGATTTCAACTGCTCTCTGCCCTATTTTAGTTTGAAATACGAGGCTGTGTGGCATGTACAAACGTTTTAAGTGTTTCTCAGATGAATTTAATTTATTGTTTAACCGATAATTTAGTTTCACTCAATAGATGGTTTACTCGTCGTTACACATTTACTCATCACTTATACTTTCGATGGCTGTCAATGCTTTATTTAGGCGAAGTGAAATGAAACTCTTTCATTTGAGTGAGTTTATAAACCAAATGGCGTGGATTTGGATTAACTTATACACCTTCATTCATCTTTATTTTATAGCTATGTCCACAGGGTCAGCAGTAGCTCACTTTGGTGTAACCACTCTGCAAATATTAAAATTAAAATAACTAAATGATAATTATACACAGCTTCAAGTTAATTTGATGTCATTATGGGCAATCTTCATTATTCTTTTGACACTAACAATCTTAGCAACAAATGGCTCTTCGATAATTTTTTCACAAATACTACTCATCGCAACCTAGAGGTGAATTTATTGATATTCTTTGAACATGGAAAAGTATTAAGGGCAAACCTTTTTAAGGTGCGTGTGAGTACAAGTTCATAAATAAAAGGTGCACTGACATACACCTATTAAAAACAGAATTGGACGGATAGCAAAACAAAGGAATCACCTGTGAACTATGCGTTATTCTTAATGGCCCACAGTTAAAGTATTTACACCCTCACATAGAGGATGAGTGGCGAGAAAAGGAGCGAATTAAAGGATAAGAAAGAAAGCAGCAAGCGGTCGGTCCCCACGGACTCATGAATGAACATATGGAACTGAACGCTATTATTTCAACCATTTCATAGATTGGGCAAGGACTTTTAGAACTCGGTATACATAAGTGACTCTGTTTGGGGTCGCAGTGGAGGGACCGTTTGATAACTCGAACAATGACCATCTGCGTGACGAAGTCAAAAAAAATAGCATCCCGTACAGTCACTCCCCTCAGACACGTAGGACCTTCCTTCACTCATCCTCAGTCACCGAAGCACGGAAGGCATTTGATTTCCCTTTATAGCACTACCTAAAGATCCCAATATATCTTTCAAAGAAGGGGCCTTCCTCAAAGCAAATGCTCCATTCCATTTTTACTTCCGTCCTGTCGTAATCCCCCCAAGTGCAATTACACTTATCATTCCACGGTCCCATTTCTGAGCCCTTCCTAGGCGGCATCCGGCAATTCTCCACCCCGGTCGTAGAAACCTTCATGGAAGAAGAAGAACATTTGGCACCGCTTTCTTCCTATAACGGGCGACAATGGGAGGACACTTCGATTCCTCCTCTTTCTCTCTTTCTTCTACTATTCTTCCCATCCAACCCCCCCACTCTACCGCGACCAATTGACATTTCTTTCCCTCCCTATCTCACTCGCCCCTTATACCAATATTCGCAAATTGGAGGAGTGCCTTTTATGTAGCCACGGTCCACTTGCTTCTGACGGGGGTGGTGGAAAAAAAAAGAAAAGGGGTCAAATGGCGCGGACAGAGACGGAGAAAAAAATGGGTGAGTGAATTGGGCCGATGTGAGCACGTGACGTCCTCACCCTCGACGACTGGAAGGTGCCTGTCGCCCACAATAGCTGGTGGGCCGCACTATGCCTTGCGACCCCTTCTCCTTCATTCAAACATACCCTCCGCCCACCCACGTGATTCGTTCGAGGGTACGATAGGAGCTTTTGGCAACGACAACCCCTACCGCCGCCGAATGTGATTCAAAGCCACGGAACCGTCGCATAGGCGAGAAGTTCAAAGTCAAGCCGACGGCGCGGCGGCCACTTCGGTAATGATTCCGTTCACCGAGGGTGACGAAATGTACACGCATTTCTTTTGTACGCTCGGCTGAGCGGGAGCGGAGGGGGTGATTCCATTCACAACAGTGTCCCTCGATCATTACACCTGGAGCTGAGCCACAAACACTTGAGACGAGGCCAAATAGAAAGAACAAATAATAGAAAGAATAGCTAATTCACATGATTACGTACGGAGCATACCTGACGTCGTTAAGAAACACATAACCAATTTCTCACACCCCCAAAGCTTGGCAAGGATTCAAAGTTAAATTTATCCTTATTATTAATCAAGCGTTAACGTACATTCACCGATGTTTTAAATAAAAATCACAAATACTGCACTCTCTCCCTCTTCAATTTCCTCTGCCTAGTACGATTGGTGGATTTGAATATCGCAAATTCGTCAACATGTCATCTTCGCAATATAAGTTGGCATTATCGTATGATCTGCACCGCTAATCGCATGTTGCATGATGTGGCATAACGCATTATATCGATTATCCCTGGACATCGTTTTGCGATTATCGTGTTCACGACCATATCCTTATCTCGCCGCCAAATCAAGTACTGTATGTCACGGTTGTTAGGTCGCAGTAGTGCACCATCATACCTCCAAAATACGCTTAATTTTAGGTTTGTGTCAAAGACAAAAAATTCAATCGCGGCTATAGAAAATTAAAATATATGGATAAGCTATGACAGCATGACCAATGACCACATTTTCCCTTCTATTTAAATAATTTTAGAAAAAGTGATAAAAAATTCGGCTCTACCAGTGCTATAGGTATCATCGACAGTGGTTAACCAATCGAGAAAATTATTCGAATTGGAGAGTGCACATCATTGGGAACCAATCATTGGAATGGGGAAAGAAGCAATATATTCAATCTATAGGGGTCCCAGACTTCAGAGAGAATTATTATCGTCGTGAAATATTTGGAATGAGGTTTGAAGGTACATGCTTAAACTAATAAACTAATGAGTTTATATGATAAGGGCTCTAAAACCTAATCAGATAGTGAATCAGAGGCACAGAAAAAAAGACTATTTGGAAATTGATTCTAGACCAAATCTTCAACATGAACTTACATGCTCATCACGTGTTTTCATTGCAAATGATCGATGATTTAGGGTATTTCAACTTCCATGGCTATACCTCTTCGTCCAAGGGGCCATCCATTTATTGTGTAACGCTTATTTCCCTCTTTTTTGAACCCTTCCTACGTCTAAAAAGCTCCATGACATAGTTTTCAACCCCTACTAAATTTGGGAACCCTGCCAAACAACCCTTTCTATTTTGTGAATGACAAAACGAGCTATCATCAACACCAGGCAGATATCCTAAGGTTTGTTTGACGAGCCACTTCATTCGAATCTCCTATCAGATAGCTTCTTAATATTCAGATAATCCTCGTCTTTGACATCCTTCACCACTTATATAGTTCCATATATCTCACTCCAGGTCTTATTTTTCCATTCACACTTTCCTCCATTATTATTATAATTTATTATTAAACATTTATATGCTTATAATTAACAATTAAACACTCATAACCCACGATATGTCCAATTAAGTTGTTCCATGTTTTTATCTCATTTTCCAGCAGACTTTTTTTCTCTCACCCTTCTTAAGGCTTCTTTTTTGTCACACACACAATCCATTTCATCTTCATTATTCATCTGTGGAACCCCATTCTGAATTCTTCAAGCCTTGATTTCTCAGCTGCTGTTATCGTCAATGCCTCACTGCCATAAAAAACATGATCCAGATGTATGTTCTGATGAAGTGTATCCTTATATTCTAGCTTTATTTCCAGCGGAACTAGATTCCTCTTTCGGTTACATCATTTATAATGCCTTATACATACCTCATTAGCATTACTGTGTTATTAAATATTATACCATGATTGTCAATTACACAAAAAGTTACTTACTTTATAATGCATCTTCCTATGTGAAGATATGCTGGACCCGTGCCAATAATGCCTCATAATACTTGCGCAAACCCATCCTCCCTTTTAGCGACTAGTGATATATGTAGCCCTTTATTTAACTTTAATCCATAACTTAACCCTAGACAATAACAACAACCGTGCTCGAGGTGGGATTCAAACCCACTACATTCTATTCGTTAGACTGGCACCCTGATATTTATTTCCTAACAGCTGCAACAGCAGCAACAACAAAATAATCCGGACTCTTCCGAACTTTTCCTTTGGGGGTTATGTATTCGGCAGTTTTTGCAGAGGGATCCATACCCCACTTCACGCCTGATGTACGACAGGATGAATCTGCGCGTGACTTGAAAAGTGCCGCGATCAGCATTTTCATCGCGCAGGAGCACGGATGAATTGGTGTGGAACGTGGCGATGATGATAGATATACGAAGTCGTACTCTCGAATTCCCACTTCCGATTGAGTCATGATGCAACGCTTGCCCAAGACCTTCATTCGGAGGCAATTCTACGACTGGTCGGCCTTCCGACACATCCGTCCGTCCCACGACCTCAATATCGTCCGTTTTTTTTTCAGTCGGCCATAAAAACTTTCGCCGCGAGGATAAAAATTTTATTTGATTCACGGCTGTCATTCGTCAAAGATGAATGACTGGTGGGTGCAAACGTGTTCCTTCCTGTCTGATCTCATTTCCTCTACATGTAACTCAACTAAATGCACAGCAAGCTACCCCAATAGATGTATGGCTGCGGGAGAATAATCACTAAGCATTCACTACGCACACTAACCACAAGATAAATATTACTAAATCAGAAAAATATATCACTGATAAAAATACAAAGCGCGTGTAGGGATATCTTCAGTATCTCCAGAAAGAATCAATTTTATTAGTGGTTTAGCCATGTGTTAGGTTGCATTACACCTCAATTCCTAAGTGGACTCGCAAAGTTACATAACTTCACTTGAATAATGAGGAACTTCCTCAGAGATAACGTATATTACGATCGGTTTTCACTTTTTACAATATCTTCACGCTTGAAGATTATTATAACCTCTTCGAATACTTTCCATTTACAAATTAACTTCTGCAACTGAACTTTCTGTGAGCTTTTAACGTTTCCGTACGCGTAACTACATTGGGATTCATTGGGCATGATTATAGGAATTAATGACATTGCATAGTATCATATATGCACTTTCGCTGACTTCATAAAAGGCTTGTCAGTGTGGGTCTATACTATTTCTTTACGGGCTATAAAATGAAATAACTCACTAAAGCCACACCAGCATTCTGGAAAACTCCTAATTACGAAGAGTTCATGCAAACGCTGCAGCTATAATAGAAATCCGATGCAGGTATACAGGCAAGTGGATGGCAAGGCGATGATAAAATTATGTCGAATTGAAAGATGTGTGACGAGAAAAAGAGGCAACAAATTCCTTGGGCCAATTTGGTAGATATTCGTTCTGCATATTAAAAAAACAAAAGGCTTAAACCTTTGAATTTACAAACAAATAGGGTATCTTCATAAATAACTGTGCACTACCAATAGTTCCGTTGGCAAACTGGGATGGTGCTCGCGTTTTGAAATCGATTGACGCCGGGTGACGAAGCACAGCACAATACAAACGGGCGATACCACATTTAGGAAGCTCGCGTGCACAGGATGGTTTATGGGACATATAATTGCGAGCCTAGCCCTGCGTCTTTATCCGGATGGAATTCCCTCCCCCTCCCATTGCAGCAGTCCGGTGCTTGTTTATCGTCCTCCTACACTGACCAACCCATTTCCCCTTCCAACTCCAAAGCACGAAAGGGCATGCGGACAGACAGACGGTCTGCCCCTCGCTTCATTGCAGCGGCCTTGTTAGCTCCTCCTCTCTCCGCAATAACCCTCGAGCCACCCCTGGCTGAATCAGCGTCCTCGTAATTGGTCCGCTTCCTTCTCCGCAGGGCCGGCTGCGCCCCCGTCGGGCGAATTCCTTTGTGACCGAAGACGGGGCCGCCCTTGGGGTACTCTACTCACCAAGACTTCCGTTTAAATGGTCCCATCAAGAGGCAAGCGACTCGTCCGAAGGATTCGACTTGGGCTTTTGTGGGAGGGCACGTCGGAGCGGAGGGGGCAATCGGAGCACATGTTCGAGACGGAGTTATTTCGGGTTGGGCCGTGATCATCACAGACTCCCTTTGGTCTTGAAGATCCACCGCAGGAGATTCGGGGATTATAGACGACCACCCAGCTATAAAGCCTTAGAACCTTACGACGATGCACAAACTTCAATTGACTCTGTGAGCCAGGAATCGTAGATATCATACAAATATTTCCTCCACCGGAATGGGAAAACATTTTAAACGGCTTGTGGAGAGGGATATATTGGACACTGACAACACATTAGAAACGACAGTGAACTTCCTTAACCTTAAATAGAACATACACATTCAAAGACTAGACTTATCAGTA
Organism: Platycnemis pennipes; assembly: GCA_933228895.1. Classification (NCBI taxonomy): domain Eukaryota; kingdom Metazoa; phylum Arthropoda; class Insecta; order Odonata; family Platycnemididae; genus Platycnemis; species Platycnemis pennipes. The sequence continues at coordinate 65,671,826 of OW121857.1, read as the reverse complement.
CGCAACCGTAAATATGGGCACAAAATATAAAATAATGTTTCTATAATTGTGTATGTCAGAGACCAATTGCATGACCTATGACTGAAAACATTATCTGAAGTTTAGAACTAATCCCATAATATCTTGTCTAACAAGCACAGGTGGTTAACCACAAAAACTACAGACGGCAGAAAATGTCCAAAACTTCTAAAAGAAATTGATTACTATACTTAAAGATATCATTCATAACGTACGCCTTCAGGATGGAGAAAATTCAGTAAATGAATTGTGGACAACTCCGTTAGCGTCAGAGATGGTCTATAAGAATTCAAACCGAAATCATAACCAATACGGGTAGACATTAAATGTCGTTTTTTTCCTGCAAAACTAGAAATCACGACCGATGGAATAAAGACCAAATAGAAGGATGTTTATATATTTCTGTGGCATCCACTTACAACGACCAACGTATTGATAAACTATTGCAAAACATATCCTATCACGGATGAAATGTTAAACGCGACGAAGGTGACGAAAAATAACTGTTTCTATGTCTTAAAAATTACGCCCATAACAAACTACTGTTATTTAAAAGATATTAAAGTTTTGAGGAGAAGTTGTGCTGACTGCAGAACACAAGCAACACTAATCATCCTAATTTTGAAAATCACTAAAGAAATACAAAAGCAAAAAGTTGGTCACTGCTTACAACATTAAATTGGAGGAAATTAGTAAAAAGTTTGACAATTTTGTGATCGTCAGAAACCAAGTGTAAATTATAGGACTGAAGTATGATCAAAGATAATGTTAAAGAAATTACTATTTAAAATTATAACAAATTCGATCTTACCAATGAATCCTGGCTGTAGTAGTAGAATTGGTTTTTTAAAGGATGCTTCAACGGCTAAGGTCATATTACACCGAATCCTGATCGTTTTGTAAATTTTCCACATCATGGCTGATGAGATCATTCACACTAAGGTAGTCAGATGGACAGCTTCAAAAAAAAAAGCTTTTCTGCGCACAATGAGGAACCAGAAACGATAAAAAGATATTCAGATTAAAAAGTGCTTAAACTTAAAAAGCATGACAATAGCTTCCGTCTAGTAAGCTCTAAGTTATAAAATATTTGACCAAAATTCATCCTGGCATGCATAAATTAAATGAACGACTGAGTATTTTAAATTTACATAATGCCTGCATTATAAATAATAAGAAATTAATTATAAAGCGTAAAATAATTCATTACCAATAGATTTCAGTTTTTACGATTATAATCCTTTTGTAGCACAATCTGCATATCCCTTCAAACAATAACCTAGTCTTGGCAAAAAATGCTAGCATAGGTACAAATAAGTTTAGTAATTCGATCAATGTTATGACTACAAGCAACTAAGTAAGCCGCGGAGTATTTTTAAGATTTGAAACGGCTAAAAACATTTTCGGAGTTCCAAGGGAGTCTTTTCCAAAAGTCTCTGGCAAATAAATTCATTTTAAGAGGTTTATGGGTCATGCATAAAGATTGATTACTGTAAATAAGCTGTTTTTAACTAACCAAAATGTCAGAAATGAGTCATTTATTAGTTGAAATATTACTATAATTGACGTCATCTGTTACGAATGACTGAAGAGGGCGCCTAAGCAATTAAAGATGAAAAAGAATTCACAACTAACATGTCGATAAAGTTGTGGACTTTATAGTTCTAAGAAAATTTTAAAAATACCAATTCATTCTCAAATACATACATTCATACAATTTTATCCACAGTAGAGCAGAATAAAATTCAAATTCAGTGGGAATGTTCTCTAAAAACATTTTTAAAGTGCTTTTCCGATTAGGTTATGGTCCAGAAATCTGAAAAAGTACCCACATCCTCCGGATTCCCCAGCGCCTAGTTTTCCCCTATCCATTTGGGACACGTAAACCAGGTCACTCGATCAGCGTTTTGGAAGCGTTTGACGATTCGTCGCCCCTTTTGCACAAATTGATCCACTTCGCTCGAGAAAGACCGAGGGATGCAGGTGGGACTCCCTACACTTCAAGTGTTTTCTTTCCCCCAAAAACGCATTCAGAGGAGAATTTCCATCCAGAATTCCTCCCTCGGCAGGAATGAATTCAATAAGGGAAACCGTATTCAGAGGCAGGAAGGAGAAATTTCTCCACGATCTCATTAATTTGATCAGGCGTTTATGGAAACTCCCGAGCACTACCTCCAGATGGCAGCCTCTTCGCTCACGGGCCCATACATTGCTCCATCACGCGTAATGGAAATGGATTAATCCCTCTCATAACTACGCAAGACAAGACAGAGATACAATTTCCAAATAAGGTGCTGAATGTTTCGTATGGCTGGTATCATACGGCTCAAGTAGAAGCTCGTATTATATCAAAACGGATAACACCTTCTGGAAAATCTGGACGTAGGTGATCATGCAATCAGTGATTTCTTAAAAAAAATTCTCCTCGTAAAGCCCAGTCATATCTTCGTCTCACTGCAAATACTAACCGTCATTATTCAGACTTATGCCTCCCATTCTTAACTGCCGAATGTTCCGCCAGTGGGAGCCGCAATCGTCAGCGTTTTCACACTCGACAAGAAGGAGTTAGTGAATAAGTATTCCCGTTTAATGATACAAGAGCTAAACTGCCTCTTCCCACTGGAATTAACACCGATCTCATATCTGAGGAAGGTATTCCTTCTACCGTAGCACACATTGACTGTCTCTCAAACTGTGGCAGTTAAAGGGAACCGTTAGCGATTCAAAATGCGGTGAGACGCCTCTTGCAATCGACATCATCCCCTGTTAAATCTCACGGGTATTCCGTTCCGCTGTCGCAAAATCGTCGTTTTTTCTGCGGAATTCGTGAATATTGCACCATTAAATCATCCCTATTTCTCATTTCGCTTACTTTGAGAGAAAGGCTATTATGGGTGACCCGATAGTATGGGACCAGAACCCTAAGGAATATCACAGAGATAGTTATAATACTTTCCATTGATTTCTTCCCACCGAAGATATTTCGGATGGATGCTTAGTGTATTTCTAAAATTCTCTTTTCGTCGGCATGCGTCTTTTCTCGCAAAAGTTCATTTTCTGACCGACGTAATTTCTTACATTGTCATTAATTATGAAATTCTTGCCCCCGATTTTTCCACTTTCGCGATTCATCATATGATCCCTCTGGCCAAGTTCGTGTATATTTATTGTTTATCGTCTCCTCTGTTGTATCTAACCTGATGTTGTTTCTTTTTATAATTTACTCTCGCTTTTTTCATGATCTTCGCCTCCTAGTTAACATTACATTTACTTTAATTTATCTTTTTCCATATTTTTATCCTTCCCGAACCTATGCCTCGATGATATTAATATTAATAGTAATTATAATATAGAAAATAGTTAGCTGCATAGAATTTAATAAATTACTGATTCTTCATTATTTCAGTGTGGGAATAATGCAGGCATGTCAAAGAAATACTTCGGCTTAACTGGATTGGCCTAATTAGACACAATGCGTCATCGTTCAACTATTTAGAATATCACTCACTCACTCAGTGATTCAACCCGAAGGTTGGTTTTGAGAGGTGAGAATAGAGCTCACCCAGTACTAAGCCAATGGTGTGTGAAATTCACACATTCAGGGTAGGGGGGCCAATTCCTTTCCCTGGGCCACCTGCGATTTCCTACGAAGTTGCATTTGCAAGTTTCTCATTTGCATTCTGAATTTTGTACTGAAGCAGGGCGTTCAATTCAAGTATCATTTTGAAACATAAGTAACTCATACAAGATATACAATGACGATCGAGATAACTCTCATAAACCACCAACCTTAACTGTCATGGCCACTTATTCTGGGACAGATTAAAGGAGACCGTGTAAAACTGCACCTAGATTGTGCCTTTAATCCTTTGACAATAATATTCAAAGCTGAATACCAGCTGGAAAGTCAAGGCTGAAATAATTCTAAATTTGGAGTTAGTGAGTAATGATGAGTATGAGATCGATAGATAGAGACATTAACGAAGAAATTTCAAGATGATTGGGAGAAAAGAGAAATCTTCTGAAATCTTTAAAAACCAAACGAGAATGCTCAATCGGCAATAGCTAGAGACATTATTGTCATTGATGAAGTCAATGGTTAAGGTAAATGTAAATGAGAAGAAAGAAACGGAACTGCTTCATCTGAGATACTTGGAACAAATTGTTAAGGATGTGTAAGAGAATAATTATAAAGAAACGTCAAGAAGAAGACTTTTGGGAGATTCGAGCGGAAAATTGCACGAAACCAATTTTAGGTTTAATAATTAGATTTTCTTAAAGAAATAAAATCATTTACTTTGCCCAGGAATGGAACAGGGAACCTTCTGATTTCCAGCTAGGTGCTTCACTGTTAAGCTACCCAAGTATTCTTCCTCCCGGTGGATTTCCAAGGGGATCAGCGAGTAACTCCTTTAAGGCTTTTCGAAGCTTTTTCGCAATCCTCGAAATTGGATCAATTTTTGGATCGTTGATCCATGATGGTAATGAAATAGTGTGACTTGGATCAACGGAGAATCACCCAACAAAATTTCTGCAAGGTGCAACGTTAAAAATACTGAATTTTTTAACGGTATAACAAATAGCCTTTTGGAATGTACTTATTTTGATGAAATTTGAAATCAAAATAATTAAAATATTAATCTTTTTGGGCAAAAAACTGATATGATTGCAAAAAAAATACAATACCTACTTATTCTAATAAAAGAACCTGATCTGGGAGCTAGCACGTGTTACTTGATTACTTAAAATCGAGTGAGTTGGCTAAACTACAAATTCAATTATATGCATTATCACTTGGGCGGACAATGACGCCAAATTAATAAGATAGGGTCTCAAAAAAGAAAGGTTATTTAAACTCTTTTCTACGTCATAATTCACGACCATACTGCAAATTCCAGGCCACTTAAAAAAATTATATATTACGCAATTTCTCGCATATCATTCCTTGTATTCTCTCCCCTCCCAATTTGTTTACCGCTAACTACATTCAAATTGTTATGCATCACTAACTGCCTCACGCCTTTCATGCAACTCTTAGGGTAATATTCATGCAGGTAATATGAATGGAGACAATAAAATTGAATTCGACGATTGCCGACTTAATTTTAGCTGTTGTATGGTCGGGTGTATGAGAGGGGAAGTAGGGGGTGGTAGAGGCAAGAATTTTTTAAATATTTTAATTAGCTTTGAATATTTTAATTTTATACGCACTGAAATCCTCAATATTTCATAGAAATATTACATTCTAAGAAGCTCCAACTGCTAAAATATTATTGCACCGTGTTAGCTAACTTAAACCTGAGCCTAACCCAAAGAAAAACACGACACACCTACCACGAGATTCAAACCCACGGACCTTGAATTGTGAGGCCAATGTGATTTCAACATTTACGCATATCAAAGCTTAATTTCACTTCGCGAAAAATGAGACTTAAATTTTAATCTAGTTCTAAAAATAATTTAATTGTAATGGTCATTTTCTCCCAAACATTAGTGATCTTTATTTAACAACATTTCAAGTTGACAAAGAAGGATCATTACAAATATATAATGAAATTCCTAGACTGCTAAATATGCCTTGATATGCTCAACTTAATACTAAGTCATACGCAATTCCGACATATATGTTGAAGGCAGGATTCATGCCCACGACCTTTACGATGATTTGCCAGTTGTTTCCCACCAAACTACCGTGGCCTTTGCTAATGAACACAGTTGCTTGAATGTTATATGCTTTCCACGTTCAACCCTCTTAAAATAAAAGGCCGATTTGGTAATATTTGGAATTATATGTCGAATTACTCATTTGAATATCACTAAAAGATAAATAAATGGATAAAAAGGGAGATAAATTAATTTAGATTAATTTAGTTAAAATATATTACTTGTTAATAACATGCTTTTTAACATTTTACGGTGCAAATGTAAATTTCGTTTGTTTATTTAATTTGTTTACCACGGATAAGCATAAAATCAAAACCATAATGCTATTTACATTATTATTAACCGATCCCATATAGAGTTTTAATCAGCTTCCAGAGATAATATTTGATTTTCTTGTATCATTAGGTTCCACATTACGTAAAAAAAATAGAATAGAGCATCGCAAAGCGAATGTATACAAATACGACCCAGTGGCGTCATTTTCGTGTCCTGGTGCACGTATAGCTAACAACTTTTGACACGAGTCACTGCAATAATTTTAACCGGATAACTGTAAACATTTGGAACGGAAACAATAAAAAATATGTAAAACTGCAAATTCTGATCCTCACTACTGATAATCACAACCATGAGCATACATTTTCTTCATCGCTAGGTTACGAATTACATTCATCTTCTACTAATTTGCAACTCTTCTTGACTGTAATGTCTATCCAAAAATTCAAAGAATAGTCAGTAATTTGCATAATATTGACTTATAATCCGGTCCTAATGGAGGATGATATCTACTATATTTTTTCTTCCAATGAAAACTCGATTTGATCAACAGATAGCCGCACTATTTTACTGCATAATATTCGGACGAAGATGACTCATTTGAACTCTGTGTAAAACGTAGTCATAGATATATTTTCCAGTTCCGGTTTTTTTTTCACTACCATTCTTCCTTCCCTTGAATTAATTCAACAGCTTCTCAGTCACTAAATGAGATAAGTGACCTAAGCGTTCGGTCATGACCTCAAAAGCTTCTACGACTACTAAGAGTACAAGTATTTATACTACAAAATTACAACTGAAATACTACTAACTTTCCTACTTCTTCGTAATAAATGTTCCATTTTATTTGCTGTATTAGAGATGGCGACCGACAGCATTAGTCTTTACCCCCTTTTATAATGGGTGTTTAATTGATTAGAGGAAGATGTTTTTCAGAAAATGGAGGAATATTGGAGGGAAACGCTTCAAAAGATCGACGATGTATCATCACACCGGACGGAATACAATGATGTGATCTGACACAGCACTCAAATAGGGATCGGTGTAGCTGTGAAAATACCACGGCTAGGATTTGAACCGTGTCTTTCGGGGTGGAAAGCTAGAATTTCAGTATTCTGGACAACACACTGGCCCACCTAATCCGCGAGCTAATAAGATTGGCGGGCATAAACAAGCAAATGGAAAAATATTTACGTATTGGGAATGTGTCAGATGGAAATTGACGAATATTTAGGCATATCATGCAAATAAATGCATTATTCAAGGGATAATTCTTGAAAAGGAAGGAGTTTAGTTGGTTACCGTTAAGTGAGCATGAACGTACTTCACGAAAGCCGGGATTTGAATCCGGGCTATCGGAATGGGAAGCCAAGACTCTAACCATAACGTCTTCGTAATCCTTTCAATTTTAACTATTACATCGGAGGGAAGTGAATTTTTGAGTGTAAAAACGAAATTAAACCGCTTTTTCCGGAATTCTAGTAATAAATACTCTTCCTTCATTTCGGGAATGGCACACCTGACTCCCGAATCGCATTATCTGCTGTCTCGTCAGACGAACCTTTTTTTTACACACCGCCGTAAACTCTCAGGGTGAATGCGTCGCTTAGCTATTTACACCCTGTGCCAGGAGCCACGCTAAGTAGAAGTGCACACCAGACAGGCCAAGGTGTGGGATAAATGTCGTATTTTACGGCATAATCCTCGCCCTGACGCGATCTCGAGGCTATTATTCCCAGGTGCTAAAGTGGGGATAAACATCGCACGGTGGATTACTTTTACCTTCCGGGTTGGTCCCAGGAATTGGTGACGCCCATTAAATCCACCGTAATTGTTGGGATGTAAACAAATAAATAAGTTACATATATAACCTATATGTAACTTATATATATGCTTATTGGAGTCCAAACCCAAAACAAATGATTATTTAGATCTTAGGTATTAGCGAACGCTTGTTTCTTTACAATAAACCACAAAAATGTGATGAAATAAAATAAAATTAGAAGTTGAAGAACACCAGCCAGGAAATTGATAAAAATATACGCAAAAATCAATAAATATTCTTGTCAGTCGTCCTCTGCGTAAAATACAAAAAATAAATAGCCGGACATTTAAAAATAAGAAACAAGCAATTTATAAAGTACCTTTTGTTCTGATAATCATCTGAACTGATGACCGTAACATTGATTGCTTCCTCAGAGCTGTTAAAAGCAGCATAACAATATTTAAATTGGGATAAAACTCAAATAGATCTAGTCAACCTTTTTAGAGACATTATTTTTCTACCAACGCAGTCCTGTCCCTGCGCCTTGCAAATGCGCCTTGAATTTCATTACATTTTATTGATATATTTAATTTTTACACAATGTAAATTTCCTTTATTCTCCACATCAACCCTCGGTATTTGCGTGGATTTGAAATTGTAAACTCAAATAAATACGACAGGTCACAAGAATAAATGAATATTGCAATGTTTAACGTTAGGCATAACAAATTGCTTATATTTCCAGACGAAATAAGGAAAGCAAGGGGTTCAGGTTGGTGTTGGGTAGAAAACTGGCTACTGTGTAGAAGGACCTGATTCGAAACCCAGCAATGACAGAGATTTTTCATTGGTATTCCGCTCCCTACTTGAGTGCCAAGCGGGGAGCACATTTGGGTCAGTACCCTCTCCGTCGGATGGGATTTGAATCCGCGGACATCCGTGCTTTTCTCGTTATGAGCAGCGTCGTTCCGACACCAGTTTCAGTTGGTGTTAACGTCCGTAGAATGGTGGAGACGATTCATTATTATGTAAATGTTATCAACTTGACTTTTCCAAATATTTATTTTTCCTCCACTACCCAGGTATCACCTGTTTATGTCATCATCAGGTGTTCATCATCAGAGTACGCCTGATGACTTAACAGTCGAAACCTAGCTACTGGAGGAAAAATAAATGCATGGAAAAGTCATGTTTGTTCATTTATATAATAATGACTCCAGTTTATGTTCCACCATTCTTCCGTTCTATGAAATATTCCTACCTTTACCCGATAACTGATAATACCCGTTTCGAAAAATGGTTGCCGATCGCCCCCTCGGAATAAGTAGTATCAGAACAACAATAGCCAAACACCCGTAGGAATCACTCATAAGCAATAAAAGTGCTGAAACAAGAGGTAGGTACACTAATTCTGGAATATAATTCATCGAAAAATTATTCAATACAGGTATTTTGAATACAAAATGGATCAACCGAAAGTCCAGAAAATAATTCTTAAGAAGAATGGAAGAAAAGCGTCTTATTAAAACCTTTAGAAGAAGATGCGATATATAAATTAATCGGCTACATTATGAGACATGTGGGCCTGAAGAAGACAACTATCGTAGAAGAAGTGAATGGGAAGGATGGCAAAGGAAGAACTAGCATGCCATATATAGAACAAACGGTGAAGGGTGTGAAAAAAAAGAATTACGTATATGCGAAGAGGTAAACTGAAATGAAAATTGAGTGGAGCCAAACCAACCTAAGAATTATTGACTGATGATGATAACAGGTGACTGAATTAATAATTTACGCTAGAGAACGATTTTATTATGCTAGTAGACACCAAACCTTTTGCTAAATAATGGAAGTGTAAATAATGGCATAACCCCCTGCCACACACCCTCGCGGTGGTATGGAGGGTATTGCGTAGATATAGCAGTGCTAAATTTCACTTTGTCAAACCCGTAGATTAATTTCATGACCTATTAACATCACCAAATTCCGTATACATGGATAGTTTAGGTGATGACCGCATGCACAGTAATCTATACTCGGTAGAATCACCAGAGAGCAGATGACGTCGAAATTTTACACCTGCTAATTGGCCACCATCCTCCAAGGGATGGTCGGTGAGTGTAATGCAGGCCCCCTCAAGTATCAAGCCAAGTCTCGAGCAGGTGCTGAAGGGATCGCTCCGCTTTTATTGCGAGGGAACGCGAAAGAGGTTGACGCAATGGGTGCCAATTACTCTCCGCTCAACCGACCGCAGTTTACGATGCGTGAATCCAGTGGTGCCGTCCACTGCGGGGGAACTCGAGTAACTACCTTCCCCCTCGTCCCATAGGAGGCGTTAGCGGAGGACTGCAAGGGTGGATTCAACGATGAGCCTGGCATTAAAAAAATTCAAGAATTTAACTTCTCACTACTATTTGCAAGGGCACCGACTATTTTATGTTCGATAATCGTTCAGGAAATATTGAAAAGTTCATCATCATCAAGGGTCAACAATCCTAGGATTGGTTTGACGCAGCCCTCCACTCGATTCTTCTATCGGCCATTCTCGTCATACCAACGTAGTTCCTCTCTTTCACGTCCTTTACGACCTGCTCCATGTAACTCATACGAGGCCTGCCTCTTCCATTTTTCCCGTTCACTTTTCCCTCGACGATTGTCTTCATCAGGCCATCGTGTCTTAAGATATGGCCGATTAGGTTTCCCGTCTTCTTTTTATAGTTTTCAGCAGACTTCTCTTTTCCTTGACTCTTCTTAGGACTTCTTCATTTGTCACTCGGTTGATTGAAAAGTTGTGAATCACATTAGCCGCTGCCAGCTACGATTGCGCTGTCGAGCTTTCAGCGCGGAGTTAGACTTTTTCCTTAAAACATGGCCAAAATATGGAATTAGAACTTGAAAATATCGCATTTTTGACAACTGAGTTTATGAAAAAGGTGAATTACACATTTAATGACACAGCGCCGCCAACCAAAACTAATTAGTGATCTAGGTTGAATTATAAGAGTGCGTCTAATGTTAATTGACCGCTGCAGCCATAGCCAATAGGGGCTTGTCTCGCAGTCACGTGCTGCTCGTGTTCACATTTTGCGATATCTTGATTGTTGCTGTTCCAATTGCTTCCCACAACAAATTGATATTAGGAATAAAATTAAGAAAGCATTTGACTACCTTTCATGACCTATCTCTTGATATGGATGCATTCAAATATAAATTTTACTATGGTGGGATTAAAAATATACTTATTTCATTTTTATCTTACATTTTAGGAAGTAATCCTGTATTTGTGGCATGCATCCCAAATTTAAGCACAAACCATGTGACTGTGAGACGAAAACCTATTTGCTAGTTGCTCAGCCGATCGGTAGAAACACCCGTACAGTGTGACTGGAAGTTTTCAACTGTGATCATCAAGCGTGTGTGCTACGGCGGCCATAAGGGCCCTCAATTGTTTACGTAACTCCAATTTTCCAATGTTTTCATCCATTACCTAACGTTGAAAATGAACCTTATACACATTGTAAATGATATAAGAGACATTTTTTAAAAATACCCTATACATTTCTTAATACGAACATTTATTCCCTATTTGATACAGGTTTCTTCATTATCTACATTTGGAACTGACGGCCTGAAGAAGACAGTCCTCGAGGGAAAGTGAAAGGACAAAAATAGAAAAAATCTCATTTGACATGAAGAACAACAGGTGTACAAAATTACATAAATATGATGAGGTTAGCTGATAGAAGGAAATGAGTGGAGAGCTGCGTCAAACCAATCTTTCTGATTGAGTTTGCGTCAAACCTCAATCTGATTTTGTCATTTCCAAGACTTGGAGGTCACAAACGACTGTTAAAAAAATCCTACACGATCAACTTCTTCTAATAATTCCGTGAATTCCCAGGGATACTGCCAGTCTAAATATAATCGCTCCCGCACATCACACACACACAAACGAAGCGGTGGCTCACAATGTGGTCTCAAGGAAGGACTTAAGTCTAGGGTCATCCTGCGGCGGATCAATTAAGGTCTTTGGGCTGGCACGAGCCCGAATTTCCCCGAATACAGGGCTCAATTCATTCTCTCCGTATGCTTTTAAGTGAATGCCTGGAGTGTTCTCCAATCGGATGCCTGTTGAGACAGTGTTACCACTATTAATTATATCTATTTTGTAGGTCGTATGTACACATAGGTGTATTAGGTGTGTGTCGGCCAAGTAACGATCTTACACCTCCATGTCTCGGTTTCAAATACATGCTTTGGTAGATGCTTATTAGCCATATATCGGTCATTACTAGCGTGCCTTAGTTGGAGTAGCCAGGTATGCAACATGCTAATATAGCAACCCATAGGTCTTGGGTTCAAATCCGCCCAAGGTATGGGTGTAGTAGTCTTCTGTTAGTATTAATATATGGGTTAGAATGAGAGATATATCCGCAACTGTTGGATTACTTAAAGCTTATAGCTACCTTGAAGAGAGGACTTCAAGTTCAGTACACCGTCCATCAAATGAGATACTGAAGTGTGGAATCCTCGGCGCTTGTCTGCGAGAGTGGATTAATGCCTCCCTTCGCTCCTAAAAATATTGCTGACCCTAAATGTTTGAAACATTCCGCTGTGGGGATAAAAAGGGAGAAAACAATTGGAAATAAATTGCAAAAAATTTCTTGTCGCTACGAAAAATAGCGGGATAGGGTGGCTAGAGTATTGGCTTTCCATCCCGAAAGCCCGGACTCGAATCCCGGCAGTGGAAATGATTCTTGGTGGTAAACCGTGACCTAATTGAGCAGTACCTATGTGAAGAAACCTTCGAGTTCAGTACTCCAACCGTCAGACGGGACGCTAAACTATAGACCCCTTTGGATGTATTTAGTTAAGAGGTGGATAATCCCGACGCCGGGTTTCTCTCCACCCCTCCTACAATCCCCCAAAAAGTTCCCTACCCCTACAAAATCACCTTATCACCTTACCCTTACTGAAAGAAACCATTGGGAGAATTGGGAAAATTGGGGTTATAGAAACCATTTGGGAGAAACACAAGGGACTAGAACGTTTTAGGCAAGATCCATCTACACCTACACAATACCCTGCATGCCACCATAAAGTTGTATGGCAGGGGGTGAATTCTCACCAAACATGCACTTCAAGATTGACGGTACTTAAAAAATTCATATCAATTGAATTTGAATCTGGCACTGTATACATAATTTTATCCGGTAATTCCATCAACAGGATTAATGGGAGCGAAAATCAACCTAGTAGTGAGGTGTAAGAATATATTTCTCACTCGTACAATACAAGAATACAACGCACAACAAGTATTTCAAGCACATTACAACTCTTGCTTCAACTTTAATTAACCGAGTTTTTTAATCTGCTAATTTTTATCTTTACGGTCTCTGCCCAGTAACCTCCTGCCGAACGGCTTTGGGGGACTCCTAAAATAAAATGTACATATATGTAAAGATGTACCAATATTTTTGTGGATAATATTTATCCTATGATTACTATGGGTTAAATTGGAACAGGTCATTCGGCATTATTAGATACTAAATATCGTCATGGAATAACATATGCTGGGTAGGTGAGTAATAAACCGGGAAATAAAATACATACCTATCTGATAATACGAAGAGGGTTGGGAATATGTTATTATATACAGAAAATTTTCGCAATATGTGACCACCTGTGTTCAAACTTCATGATCATAAACGTATAAATTTAATTATGTTTTGATAAAAAATGAACGTATAGTAATAGTTTATCCTGCCACACACCTTCGCGGTGGCTTGCAGGGTATTATGTAGATGTATAAGCAAAGTAAAGTAGAAAAAGGGCACACCTGTCAAACCCTATTGACTCTCGATAAGTATGAACTGTCCAATGTTGATTACAATGGTGAAACCGTAGGTACCCTCAATTGAATCAAAATAACCACAGGCATTTTTATTTTTATTAGAATGCAAGCAATACAGAAGGAATATGAAATCTCGAAAAAACTTTAGCAGATCACACACCAAAATGGTGGGTACAAACTGAGTTAAATTTCTTAATTGAGTATTAGAGTATTGAGTATGACAGAATGTGTAGCCAGCATAGGATTCTCACGTCATATTTACATTTCTGATAGCGGAAAATGGAACAAGAACGCAAATGACGGCTTTTTGGTGCTGGAGGATTGGAAAAGAGAAGGATAGAAACGTACTGAATAAAAATAATCGGCCATCACGTTACCGTGCTCTATGTGTATACCGAATTAAATCCAGCGTTAAATGGGTCGTAATGATCGTTCGTCTGTTGTTAACAGGGCGTTTAAATCCGTACTCTTCCACCCACGAGTTCCAATGCAAACGAAGGATTTTTTGTCATTTTTACCCTTTTTGACGCAAACAATGTGATCCGACAGTCGATTTTCTCTTTTCAGTTGCACCATCCGATTCGCGACGGGGATACTACGAATAAACGCCCGAGGTATGGGGTAGGTACCGTCCTACTCTGGATTCGCAATTGCATGACTGGCAATATAGTCGGGGATAAGATCACACCACTTCATTCACGAATGGTGGAAATTGCGCCACTCTTTTACCCTCGATATAAAAAAATCTTAAATGGGGAAAAATTGGTGTACGATATCATCGTTAACCTTTTGTCATTTCAGGAAACATTGCTCGTGTTGAGCAAACGCATCAAGAGGTCTACGCACGTTGCTACTCAGCTAAGCATTAAGATTTGGTGGCAAAAAAATGAAATGACATGAAAAGTCTCACGCAAATTCTGATTTTGCTAAAGTCATCATTCAACATCAAAGTTTTTAATATTAAAATTAAGATATATTTCATTTATAAAAATTAAATGTAATTAAATTCAGCTGACCATTCTTCATTTTTCGTTGCTAGGTCAATTGTCCCAATACTACTCATATGTTTAATCGGCCCATGTACTTATCCATGGTCTTTATTGTGGAGCCATATTTGCATACTTCGTCTTTATCATACTAAGCTCCATATACATATTTTCTTCTCGAGCTATTTGAATACTTCACCACTGTTAAAAAATTAAACACCATAGAGCGATTTATCATAATTTTACGAAGCGGGACCCCATTTGTCAAAATATTTAATTGCTAGATATCCCGGCCTAAAATTTGAATAAATTCTCATGAGCACGTAAGCTAATCGCAATATGCATAGTGCCATGAGTAATAGGTCTTAATTAGAAAATAAAGGGAAAAAGTTAAAGCAAATGCAATATGTGAATACCACACGCTGCTGGGCTAGTTATTAGGTAAACTTTAACCATTATTAAACTGACGGAACACTTCATTTATGCTTGTGTAACGAGACTCTGAGAGAAGGCTACTGATGTCAATGCTACGGGTCGGGTTAACCGCATCGTTGCATCATGGTTTAAAGCCTTTAGTTATTTCGATTTCCCTGTAGCATTAGCATTTCGACGCCAGCAGTTACGGCATGATGACCGAACACAATGCTTTCAAATAGAACTTGCTCTCCATTCCCGTGGTCAATGCTATCAGCCATGGCCTATCTGCTCGAAGGGGGTACTTCCGTGCTCTAAACTGATCTGGATGACCCGCCAATATGGGGAACGGATCAGAATTATCGACAGCTATGTAACCTTGTTAACCGCGTGGGAGTTGGCCATCGCGATTGTCCGAAAGCTACAGGACACACTTGATTCCCAATTATTGATAAAACGTATCTTCATCTGCATCAACAAAATACCCTGAAAGCTACCGCATTCCCTGCCACACAAGGGTGTGTGGCAGGGAATGATCAAACTCAGGTATGGATTAATAACAAGGCATTAACACTTCTGTTATTAGTCACATTAAGGATTATATTGGTAGTCTTTTAATTATTGCAAAATATAAAAAAAAATTCATGATAAAAAACCGTTATTCACATGCCAATCTGCTACTAATAATAAGCCTTCAGACTCCTGGATGATCACCCACATATAATCGGCATTTCCTGACAGCCAGAAAAAAGGTCAAATAGTTTACGGGTTCTCGTGAATTCATGCAAAAATACTAGCCAAAACCTTCATTGCCTATCTCATTATTCTACATGATAGCTTCGATTTAGTCTGATAATGTGCCAATTAGGGAGCTAAAAACGAGTTTTTATACTATTTTCCGTCTTTTTATCTCTTCTCCTTATTTCATCTACATGGTCTAACCTGAAATAATACGATGGAGCTATAAATAATTTTTTTACACCTTCCAAAAACGTTCCCGAAGATAATTTCTGCGTTACATTAGGCCTGTGCCTACTTTAATATCTGATATAGTTGTGATTCCTAACCTCATTCTAATAATTTTGATAAGTTGCTAAACTTATCGTAACATATCAATCTACTTTAAATACCTAACTGCACTATCCAGCCAGCTTCTAGACTTGTTTAACACAGGGCAGTGAGGAAATATTTTATCAGAACAACAGCCTATTGTTAAAAATCATTCCCTGTAGAATGAAATTCCCTCGCCAGGCCACAAGGCGTCCCACCAGCTTTTTCCCTCACATATGGCAGTGAAGCATGGACTAACAGCAGCAGAGAACACGAAGTTGGAAGCATTTGAAATGTGGTGCTACCGAAGAACGATGAAGATAAAATGGATAGACTGAGTGACAAACGAAGAAGTTTTAAGACAAGTGGGAGATATGAGAAGCCTGCTGAAAAGAAGACGGGAAAACTTGATTAGCCATATCTTAAGACGCGATGGCCTGAAGAAGATTATCGTCGAGGAAAAAGTGGACGGAAAGAATGGAAAATACATGCCTCCTATGAGATATATGGAACAAGTTGTGAAGAATGTAAAAGAGAGGAATTACGTCAATATGAAGAGGTTGGCCCATAGAAGAATCGAATGGAGGGCTTCGTCAAACCAATCCAAGGGTTGGTGACAAATGATGATGTTCACATTTTTCGCATCCTCAGATTGGAAACTATGCTTTTAAAATTTTAGAGGTTGGTGCACATGATGTGAGAGCTAGAGTATGCATTACATTAATGAGGGTCATAACTCGCATGGAGATATGAACGTACAATGTGTTTAGCCCAGAAGGCATCTGGTAAATAGGTCAGCATAATAATAAACTATTTTTCCTGTCCACAATACAAATCAGCAAGCAGCATTATTTCCGCCCACGTGGGGTATATTTCATGCATATTCAGCTTTTCATGGCAATAATTTGCAGAATTATACCATGTTCGGTAAACAAGCAGTTTAAATAGGTCGGTAAATGAAAGACGGGAGGTATGGTGAAGGCAGGCCTCTTGGTATGAGATGTATGGAACAAGTAGTGAAGTATGTAAAAGAGAAGAATTACTTCAATATGAAGATGTTGGCCGATAGAAAAAATTGAGTGGGGGCCTGTGTCAAACCAATCTTAGGATTGCTGACCCACGATGATGCATAGTAGCCTGCAAGGACTAGGTTACACCTCATATTTTTACTGGCGTGCAAAGGGTTCAGACCGTGATCAATATTCTGGTCAAACAATTGCCGAGCAACGGGCGCGGTAATGCCGTCGAGGTACGAGCAATGCGTCGAGGGGGATTTCCAGATCGATTTACTCCCTCGTTTCAACATCATCATCGTCATCACCCCTTGACCAGCTCACTCATCGTTAAGATTTGAGATTTTAGTCGGACTCAATTATTTCGGCGAGGGTGTAAAACGAAGTCTGAGTGAAAAAGGGATGTCTGTCACTTTTGGGGCGCAGGACACGGGCATAATAAACAAAGACCGTATACGAACAGATTCTGTCCTCGCCAACGCAAACATTGCCGAAGGGAACGCTAGCAAAGTATTTATATCGCATCGGGCAATAACAATCACTCTCCCCTTGAAATCACACGGCGTTAATTAACTTGTACAGAGCCGGAGGTAGGGCCCATCCAATTATTTAGTTCGTCGCCGGCCATGCGAGGACGAAGACTTTTTCGACTGGGGGAGCATTCATCCACTTCTGCGATCATTTGACCGGTAATAAAAACAGTTACGTAGCATCTCCCCTCGGAGCGAGAATCATACATATTCCATGAAAGGAGAACAAAAATCTCAAATCGGCGAACTGGTTTGAAAACTTCATATATCAGTAACGCAGTCAGATACCAGCTTCCACCCGCAAATACATATCAGGATATGAATGTCAGAGCTAAATTAGTACCTTCTAGCAAAGAAGAAACTGATTAAAGATTGCATGTGTTTTCACCCGTTTAAAACCGGAGAAAGATTCATCAGAGAATGTAAATAACACCAATTCAGACACCATTGAAAAAATAACTACCTTATTATTAAAAAAAGTATTGGAAAGATTTCTTCATTTCACTCCAAAATTCCTCAATTCTGTCGAAAAAGCTTGCATACCGCCATATGAACTTAAAGAAACAGGAACAAAATAATATAATAATAATTCACAAAAATTCGGCATTTTACCAAAAAAAAAGACTACAGTTGAAATGTAAGCATGGAAGTGAGGAAACAATTTATCAGAACATACAGCTTGACCATGATTTATGAGTAATGGACCATATGGACGTATGGACGATAACCTCAGCAAAGAAGTTAAGACTGAAAGCATTTAAAACATGGTGCTATAGAAAAACGATGATGAAAAAATCAGGTGACCGAGTGACTAACAAAGAATGAGTATTTTAGCCTTAATAGAAGAGTTGGAGAAAAGATAAATCTGCCGAAAACTTAGAAAAGAAGAACTTAGTTGGTCATATTTTGAAACATGACGGCCTAATGAAGACAATCGTAAAGTGAAACAAAAACTGGAAGATTCGTAAAGGAAGGACTCACATGAAATATAAAGCGCAAGTTTGAAAGCAATAACTTTAAAGAGAATTATTATAGAAATAAGTAATAAGCCAACAGGAAAATAAAGTGAAGAGCTCCGTCAAACTAACCTTATTATTGATTAATGAAGCTCTTGTAAATCTTCAATTTACACAAAAGGCTATCTAATGTGATAAGGGTTACTGACTTTTATAAAAATCAAAAAGTTAAAATAATTACTAGCAAACGATATAGCCGAGAAGTCCTTACATGCTCGAAGAATAACTTTGGTGAGATTGGCTATGCTCTACAATAGCATTAACTTCTCGCAAGACCTTGTCATGACTCAAGGACAAACGTCAATATGTTGGCGTTGAATGGACTATGGAATGTTATAAGTTGCTTATTCTCGAGTAAAAAGAAAAAAATAGTTTAAAGGTGTTTTTATTGCCAGAAAATCTTAGGCTTACATTTAATGTTGAAAGGGAAGGGATTATAAATGCTATGAAGACGGGCTATGATGTCCATCGTAATGCAAAACGAATAAATTCTGACGGTTACATATTTTAAATTTCAAACGCCATAAATGCTTTTCGTATTACTTCCTAAAACATTATAATCTTAATTTTTGAAAGATATAGTTCTCTGAATTTCGTTTATAAAATATATTTTAAATTTTATAAATAGGTTTTTCCTTTTCTTTTATTCCCTAAAATATTATAATTAAATATGTAACCGATCATAATAAGGTACTGAAATGGTTAAAGGAGCGGGATATTTTATTAGGAGAGCGCTACTACAAATGTCTTCACTAAAAGCTAAACTGCAAAATCCACCATTCACTTGTTTTGGATTGTTTCCGCCGATAAAATGCTTACCTAATATCAAAATCTAAAACAGGGAATCAAATTATGCCTTAAAATAATGAATTAGGTAACATAGTATTCAATGCTTTAATATAGCTATATGAACTATTTTACACAAAATTTTTTAAATCTCTTCCGATAAAATTTTCACCTCGTCAATTTTCAGCTAACGGATTTATGTGCGATTTCGTGGAACCGGTTAAACATAATTCCAATAAAATAAAATTTCTAGTACTTATGTTGCACATAAATACATTATAATTACGGCATGATTGACGTAATTATTAAAATACTACTTCACTTAAGAATGAAGTAATCACCTGATAAAGACGCAAGGCATCGGAACACGTTGTACATAAAATATATTTGTAACTATGTATATATTAGTTAGTTTATGCCGTTTCTATAATCCGTATATTTTATTATTGCCAACAATTACCCCATAGAAGACGCCGTATGTCTTACCCTTTTATCTACCGAATCATCATCATCATCATCGATCAACAATCCTAGGATTGGTTTGACGCAGCCCTCCACTCGATTCATCTATCGGCCAACCTCTGTAAATTGACGTAACTCCTCTCTTTTACATCCTTCACAATTTTATCTATATACCTCATACGAGGCCTGCCTTTTCCATTCTTCCCACTCACTTTTCCCTCGACGATTATTTTCACATCCATCGAATATCTGAATTTAAATATTACTATCATGGCAAGTTACTGATTTTGATCAGCGGAAAATGAAGTTGAAAATCTGTTAGGGCATGGGCAATGTTTGATGGAATAAAAGCAATCCATCGCAGCTCATACTCTTATACGTTCATGAGAGATCCTTGGTGGACTGGCAAAGCTAAACAAATAGCGTCAAGGAAAAATTGAACAATATCGTATTTGTCATGTTGAAGCTAAATACACGGAGCCACCTTCCATTTCTCTGTATGTCATTCCTCCGAATTAAAAATAATAAATATTTTACCATTATGTTATTACAAATCGAAAATTTAGCCCAAGAAATATCTATTTCTTCCACAGAATTCCGTATCTTGGATATTGTAGACTTGCTACATGACATGCGTTAGGTACATATTTGGGTGCTACTGCTAAAATCTCTACCTCACTTCCAATTAGTGGATTATTGGAAGCAGTTAAATTGGCCTAGGGTAGGGGGAAAGCTGTTCAAAGGAAACCGCGGACCACAATGATTACATGATGCTTGGCGAGAAACAACGTAGAGATGGAGGTAAAGGGAGAGTGCTGCTTCAGCCAAGAAATTCTCATTACAGTAAACCAAGGCGCTAATTACTATGGATTCTTAGAACAATTAAGAATGTTGTTGGCTATGAGTTTAGCCACAAAGGCATGCTAATTCCATAACTTTAATTCCACTAACAATGTTCCATTTATGGTAGCACCACTATGATAGGAAGTATCACTGTAATATTCATCTAATCTACTCTTCTCTGCACATACTTAGAGTGCAATGAAAAAAATCCTCATGAGGTGGGATCATTATTTTTTTCTCGTAGATTCGTATTATCTTTTAAGTTTTCATTTTGTGACATATTTTTTATTGTAAGTAATGTCTTTATCATAAATTATAAGTTTAATCAATTGTGATGAAACACATTTCTAGTTATAACTTTGATTCGGAGCCCATTATGCCAACTTCAATGAAGATCACTCATTTAAAAAATATATGCCATTTGAATAGCCTTTGAGTAAAAAGGGCATTTAATTTAACTTTCTGCTTAAAAAAGTCATTTGATGTTCTCGAATACAGGATGTGTCAATAATGACACACATGACAGAGAAGATATAAAATAGTTACCTCAAATTATTGAGAATAAAAAACTTGATAAATTTTGAAAAACATTTAACCAAACATCCCCTTTGAAAATACAGTGAAACTTTTATCTGTAATACCTTCTACCACATGGAACATATTTGATGTGAAAGTATTTTTCCGAATATAAAAATTAAACCATCTATCAATAAGTTAAAAAGACTGAGAAAGCTTCACATTTGTAGAAAAAATAAATTAGATTACGAACTTTGGATGGAAATATTTATTAATAATTATGTACCACGAAAGAATGCCACTTTGTCTGCCCTTTAAAAATAAGTCTTGTTTAATATCAACTCATCAATAAAGGGAATCATCCACTTATATGTTTAATTTCAGGTCCACACTCCAATATTTCCATCATTCAATATTCCAGCGCCTCCACTCCTCCCTATTCCTCCCGGGAAAACAAAAAGGGGTAAAGGGTTGGGCCAACTATTTGCATATACAGTCTAAGGGATCGGGGGCGTCCACTCTTCGAGATAAATATATAGATACATTCTTAGTCAAAATATTTATAATGATATACGTAATTATCATTATTAATTATGCCGATTAAGTAAAGTTCTGATGAATTATGAATTCCTTCCACGGCTCTTATCTCCCAATCAATGTCCTTCTTTAGTTCTGCATACTACTCTCCTTCCATTATTTTATCCAAAATTCTGTTTTCTCTCCTTTCGCCCATCTAAAACTCTTCCCTATATGAGGTCCTTCCAAAAACCTTTGCCACTAAAAACCTGCTTCATCCACTCCCTCGGCCTTCTTTCAAATTTACTTTCCACTTCTCAACTTTCTTTTCTCCCCCACCATCTTCAGAACTTCCACGTTTGTCTTACTAACCACCCACTTTACCATCTCCATCTCCCTTCACACCCACATCTCAAAAGTCCCTAGTATATTTTCATCTTATTTCCTTTCAAGTGTCCGTGCGGCACAGTACTTTATAATCAGTGAAAACAAGATAGTATTGAGACAAAAGTTAGGTAAATTTTTATTCCAATTGCCTATTTTATGATTTAAAAAAATATGGAGGCCAACTGGCGGCACTGATTTATTATGAGGCATGGGAAAGGTCTTAGAAAATGCTACGAAGCCTTTAAGGGGGAAGTGGAAAATAAGCATTTTGGGTGCCTTTATAGTTCTACCGCACGACAATTGCGTGCCGATATCGATGCATCACTGAGTATCGCATAGCCCTCCCTACTTGCAATTACGGAGAACCTGACCCGGACACATGCAAGTTTTATACCCCAAGCCCAACGGGGAGGCTCGGTCGTCAGGCTCAGCGAAGCACAAAGAGAACTCCGGAGGAGGGGAAATGATTTGATGCCTCCAAACATTTCCGTATCTAATCTATTCCGAGAATAATGCGTCCATCACTTCAGACTCCCGTAATGGCGGGGGCAAAGCTCCCTCCACCATCAATGCTTAAAAAGAAAAAAAAAAAGAGTTTTCCCCCGGAAATCAAGATTATTCAATTAGGCTGTGGGGTTGGGGTATGCTGGAGGTAAAGTGGGAGGGAAAGAGAGGTTATATGGAGGTAGGAAAGGAGGATGGGGATAAATCTCCTTTGTGGAGCACTTGAAAAAGTAATCAGCACTACGAAGGCCGTCCCGGGAAAGATTACTTATTCATAAAGCTCCCGCTTTTGTCTCGAGCCACGATTTCCGCGCTGCGCAACTCCTGGAGCTCGACACATTTGTGGAAGAAGGGGAATAGGGAAACAAATAAGAAAAAGACAAGATGAAGGAGAAGACGAAGATTCAACTCCACTCCGGCACCTTCTATGCCCGCTCCGGAGGCAGCAATGTTCTAGTCTTCGAAAGGCAATACTATTGCATTCCAGAACGAGTGGATTGAAATCGTTTGCCTAGTTCTTTTCGATAAATGGATCCGTGCTTCGAGTTTATAAATAAATTTAGTGCGAAAAGGAATCGAAAGGTGAGTGTCACGATGAAAGATTTTCAATGCCACTAGATATCAAGTAGATACATACTTCGAGCGCACGTGTAGTGTGTGTTCCTCGATGATAACGAGTCCAGAGGAATAGCAGCTCCAGGAAATGCAATATCTGAATAATTTGAACATAAGTTACATTAAACAACGAGGACAAAGTGGGTAATCCAATTTCCTACGGCAGAATTATCTCTTCAATCGCAACAAAGAAGTTATGAAGCAAGTTAAAACAGTACCGATGAGACAACTTTTTCGGATTTATCTTGAGACACTATTACCTCTTGAAGACTTATCTGAGTGAAAAATAAGTAGCCAGGCTGACAAAAGTGATGTAGATTTTCGGATAATATGATATCTCAAGATATCACAGAAGTGTAAATGCTTGCAATGCTGAGTACTGCTCGAAACAGTTCACTAGTCCGACTTCGAATGTTTATGGAAGAATCTTGAGAAACAACACCGAAAATGTATGGCCCTCAATGTCGGGCCTTTTATGGCCCTTTTATGAAACTTGGAAATAGTGATTCCCAAAGCAGGCTTTGATGAGTCACAGGCTTAATAGTTTCTATCTAAAGTTTTAATCACACTTATTTTTTCTTTAAATCTTCATATGAAGGATTCATTTGTAATTAGGTCAAATCATTCCATCTTATTAATTCTTCTATACAGATTTTATACTCGTTTTGGAAGAGAGATCAATATGTAGATTTAAAACTGTGTTGGTTCAACTAGAAATCTTACTAAAAAGTTTGCTGCACAATAATCATTCAGCAAATAAACATCTATGATTGAGCATATATTAATCGAGCGAATAAAACCTATCGTGAGATAGGCTTCAAGCAATTAATAGCAATTCTAAAATGAATAAAAAGTTTAGAGTAAAAAAGCAAAGATTTATGTAGAGAACAACATAAATATGAGCTGTAGGGACTAAAGAGGTATGCCTTGACAAAGTTGACATCTTTGAGAAGGTCAAAAGAGACGAAGAAAAGATCTTGGGGAATCATAAAGGCAAAAAACTGCATTAATTTAAACGATAGAGGCTAGTAAAAGTTATAGCTTTATCATCATGAAAAAATAAGTGAAAACGAAGAATGATTCCACTCAAATATATTTGGCCAAAATATTAATTTTAATATTTAATAGCGATTTCCATTTTGAAAAAAATCCAAATGTACTCCATTCTAAAACAACTGTGCCTCATTTTTCGTTAAAACGTAATACAAAGCCTTAACATGCACACTCTACCCTCTACATCACGCAGCATATAAATTAGAGTGATCAATGGATTTGTGTAAAACAATTAAGCTCAAAACAATTTTGTCCTTGTTAAATATGTATTTTTTGCAATGTTTCATTAGCGTTGTTGTGTCGTTTTCTATGTTATGGTCAAGCGATGTTACTTTTCACTAGTTAGGCCCCACCTTGATTATGCAGCAAATGTATGGGATCCGAATGATTTAGGTTTGATCGGAGAACTAGACAGTGTGCAGCGTAGAGCAGCTAGGCTCGTTAAAATGTGTTACGGTAGGTTGAGTAGTGTTCCAGAATTAATTCAAGAATTAGGGTGGGAACCATTATCAGAGCGTAGGCTATGGTACAGATTAAATCTATTAGAGAAATTTCAATCGGATAGCTTTACTGAAGATGTTAGGCACATATTAAAAACATCAGCATATTATGCTACATTCGATCAGATAAGCAAGATTAGAGAGATAGATTGTTGTACTGATAGATTCAAAATTTTGCCCCGAAGATTGAATTTTCCCCCGTACTATAAGTGAACAGAATAGGCAGCATAAAAAAGGGGTAGGTAGGTGAAATATTTTAGAGTAGTCTGTAGTGCATGATGAATGTATTAATCCCTTAAATACTATAGATACTAACAATCTAGTTGCCTGAGACCATATAGTAGCATGTTTGCATGTCTATAGTGCATGCTTGGTGATCTTCGACCCCCTGCCACACATCTTCGCGTTAGCTTGCAGGGTATCGCGTACATGTAGATTTCATTCATAGCCTACCCCTCACACCCCTCTTGGCCTGTCATAAGGTTGAGATGTAAATCTTAGGCTTTTGGAGACTGATAGTTTCATATGATCCACAAATGGAGTAACATGAGAGCATCGCATGATACAGTTTTATCATCTGTGCCGCACGAGGGTCAAGATAAAGCAACTCTGACCATGATGGATAAGTCTGAATGTACGTCTTCTTTTCCTCAGCTAGCGCCGAATTATAAACTTGTTAATATAATCAGTTTAGAATCATAAAGTTTAGCAGGAAAAATATCAACATACAGTTAAATATTTAGAAAGCAACTCAAAGAATTTATTTTTAATAAATTATTTTTTAACTATATATAGACCACATGGGTCGACGTCTTTGAAGTGGAACGGAAAAAACTAGAAAAAGGAAAGGTGTAACGCAAAGATATGCTTCGTTCCTTTTGTGCTTTAATGTCCACAATGAGAAAACAATTAAAGATGCCAATAATAAGACCTCAAGGCGGAGATTTTGCGAAGAATAAATTAACATTTTTCGCTTTGACAAAGGCATATCTAAATATATGAGGAAGAAGAAATTGAAAGACCCCATTTAGCGAGTATAACAGATTAAACATCACGAATGGATATACACAATAATAAAATAAAACATACCACGAAGACAAAGTGGATGATATTAAATTATGGAAAAAGGAAAATGGAAGAAGGAAAGAAGTTTTACTTATTTTGAAAGCAAAATAAAGGATTCCGAAAAAGAGAAGAAAAACTAATCGGTGTATACGAAAAGGTAGTGTGATAAACGAAATGCTGTCTAACAGAATGAATCACAAATCTAGGAAAGACTGAACTCTACAATAGAGTATAAATCTTGAGCTTTGATTATAGAAATTTATCTTTCTAGGACGACAACAGCATAGGGAAATATAACACATCAAGAAGCTAAAATATGGAATCATAAAAAGATCACGAAGATCCAATAAATGAACAAAGTAACTCAACTGAGTACTCCTAATGCTTACAGAATATTATAAAATTCTGTCTAGGAAACTGATGCTGTTCAAGCCAAAATTTATATATAAATGGTTCAGTGAAGACTGTAGAAGCGGTACATGAAATTTAGCTGCTAAAATGGCCAAGACTATGCTGCATCTTACTTAAGGTCTTAATTTCAGACGAACTCATGCCAAGGCGGAACTCGAACACGCGACCTTTTGAATCTCCAGTAAATCACGTTACCAAACTGGCACCCACAGCTGTAAAAGCTACCTTGTAGAAATGGTAGTAATAGTTTTTAAGGGGATTTCACTGAAACTGAGATCATTTGCGGAATTTATTAATTGAGCATAGGTATTAATTTTTAGGAAGTGGGGGTGCAGATAAACTCGGCATCAGCATTAGCTTGATCTTAACGAAAAACGCCAAGGGGATCGCGATTTGATGTCCTATCCGACAGATGGGGTAATATCACACATTATCATTCAGATGGTACGTCTAAGTTCCTTTTTTTTACGAGCAGTCTAATGCCAACATTGGGTTTCTCTCCAGGATGTACCCTATTCCCTTCTATCCCTATCCTTTTAACCACGAATATTACATTGGCCTCCTTGCTTTTAACTTTCCGCCCGGTCTGAAGCACCTATTAGAGCGGAAACAGGCTTGAAAACACCCATGTAAGGGTTTCCCTCCTCCCTTCTCTTATCTTGTAAAATACCAAATTCTTATTAAATTAATATAAATCACCGATCCACACCGGTGAAAATTACCGCAGTTGACGATCGCCACCCTCAAACAACTTTTCACGCAAATATATTTTTATTGGGTTAATAACCTCAGGTGATTATTAAATCAAGGTACTATAATTTTGCTTCCGCATGCATGTAATTCTTTGATTCTTTTGCACCACAGATTCATCCCAATATACTGAATGGCGCCCTTATTCCAGGGAAAGGAATGCTATTTTTCGTAAGCATTTCCCTTTTTCTAAGACGGCGATCAGCCTGCTACTCCTAGGATTCCCTTTTCTATACCACCATCTTATTCTATTCCTCGTAGCGCCCAGGGGCGGACATGAAAGGAAACAGGGCCCGCTGAAAAAAAAAACAAAAGAGCTATCGAAAAGTTTTCCCTCCTCCTGAAGCATTCCCTCCCTGTCCACGCGCTACACGGCTCGTTAATGATTCATTAGGGCGGAGCATGAAGGGGTGGGGTTTGTCGCGTGATGAATATCGACTGGGGTTAAATGCAAACTCTTTCGCAGGGAAGTGCACACACAAATATACATACACTCGTGCGAGGATTTGTGAGAGGGTTGTGTCGCGGGGTTGGCGGGGACTGAGGGGAGGATTTTGGTGGCGGCCTTTTTTTAAGTTTGCTGGCGCGGATACGGGGGAGGGAAAGGACTGGGGGATGGTCGGTAGGGAGGGTAAAAGGGACGTAAATGGATTATAGAGAGGGATGAAGGGTGGAGGGCAGTGCCTAGGGGGGTGGAAGCGAGTGGAGAGAGAGCGAGATGGAGAGAGATGGAAACAGGACACACAAGTTACACGCGCGGGGAATTGCATTTCGCACGGGGAGGGAGAGGAGTTAGCGGAGTTGAGAGGGATGCTGGATGGGAGGGAATTAAAGGGGGTGCAGGGGGAGAGTTGGAGTTTTGGGATGAATTAACCGAGACGGGGGGGTAGGGGATTCGTAGTACATGGGGGAAAAGGGGGTTTAATTCCGGATTTCGATTCGACCGCACCCTCCACCCGCACCACTCCGCATCCGGAACCGCACTAGCCCCGCGGCCACAGGCATCCCGGCCAACCAACGTGCCGCGCCACGCCACCCTCCCATAGAAAAGCCTACCGTCGTTAGGGAACCAGTCGCTTGGGGACGGTTCCATCCACAAGGTATTCGACGCATGTGCAATCACCTACGGATGCAGGAGTCTCGACCGAAGTCGACCGCAGGTGAATTTATTGAAGCCTTCTCTTCTTCTGCACTCCGCGGTACATGTTCACGCCTGTTTCGTCCTCAAGGCGTCCAAACAAAGTTTTATTGGTTTTCCTCCCTCACTCTTACCCACAGGTAGATAATTATATGCAGGCTAGGATACTCTTGTATCGTACATTATTTCCACACGTATCCAATTTTCCCTGTACTTCTCTTATCTCCTCTTTATCTCTTACAGACGCATTTTCATGTTCTTCTGTGAAACTTATTCCTGCATTTTGCATATTTGCTACTATTTTTGTTGGTAAACAAATGCCACTGCCGTGAAGCACAACAGGCAGGAGCATAAGAAAAGAGCGGGGTACTTTTTAATCATAATTTTTTAATTTGACCTGATATGACCGCGAAATGAGTTTAAAATAACCTCTAGGGTATTCTTCATTGCCAAAATAACAAGTTATTCGAACTGAGTGACCCCAAAAATATACATAAGCTTTTGCTCAGTTTAACCATCAAATGACCTTGAATCCGAGGTGATACAGGCCAGCCAAACCCAAAATCAAGGTCAGCAACCCAAAAAAACCTATGTTAGCAATTTTTTAGGCTTTTGGGCCACCTTTTCTCAATTTGACCTTCATATGACCTATAGCTATCCTTGAAGAGTTAAAATAACAGCGGATTTGAACTCAGCGACAAAACATATACCTGAATTTTTTCAAATTTTTTATGTAACTTTTTCTCCGTTTGACCTTCAAATGACCTTGAACCTGACGTGATGTAACTTAACCAACCTCGGATTCGGAATCAGCGATCCCAAAAACATATATAAATACTACGGTCATGTCTGGTGATTGTTCTTAGATCAAATGTTGACAAGTGTTATCAATTGGTGTTTATTCCTTTAAATTCCTGTGGTAAGTTCCTGGATTAAGCCACAACCACCTTGAACCTAGATATATTGCGTATGTCCGTCTTCCCTTCAGTTCTCCATCCTAATTAATTAAAATACATCCCTAGTTTCAGCACCATATCTTCTAAAATTATGTTAGATAGGACTGGGTATTTTGCGCAATAATCTATTCTAGTAGTAAATCATATTCTCCTATCATAAGAGTTTGACTTTTCCATTTTTTAACAATATCATCTGCGTAAATACTAAATATTCAGGGCCATGAATGGCACCTTTAGGGGAGTTCTACCATGAACTTATATCAAAGAGTTTCTCAACCAACCATAGTAAGAAAAGAAAGAAACCAAAAGAAAAAAATCTATACCACCAAATGATATTGCTTCCTTTAACAGAAAAAGTCAAGAATATTCCAACAATAGAGAAATGCTATAAATGTTGTATGTTTAGGCCGTTAACATGTTGTCAACTAAGTTCGTAGAATTTTTTTTTTCATTTTTCATGCTATTCAATCAAAATTAATCATAGCATCTAGAACCGTATCGCCAATTCCTTTCTCTAATGCCATAATATGTACAAATAACATACAAATTATACATTCATAAATATAGTTATAGAATTGAATCAACAGCTAATCTGATGACTCGTGGAACTGCGATTACTCTTGGAAAAAATACACCTTCAAGGAACAGACACTGCTCTTATTTTCATGGATGAGAATAATAAAATACATAATTTATCGTCGAAGCTAAAAGACCTTTATGATATTCCAGTACCAATGTCATGCTGTCTCGAGCTCGTAAGTTTCAAAGGAGAACCTTAGTTAAGATCCTTGTTTGATTCAACTCTCACGCTCGCAGCTCTTACATTGATGACAACATCTATTCAGAAAGACTGAAATGAATCTTTAATTTCGTACACAAAATTGCGCATTGCAAGTGTTATTATCCAAAATGGTGCGTAGCATTTATAAACTTTTTTTCCTCGATGTATACGTCTCTATGATCTAGGATTACTTCAAGCGAGAAAATTTAGGAAATAATTGTGAGTACATTTTATTCCATAGTTGGATACTTGGAAATTTTTAAATTTTTTTAGGACAATGCTGAATTTTTTATAAGAAAAACATTAATGGTGATACCGGATGAATTATTGACACTCAATTTGCAAACTTTAAATTACGAGCTTCACACCCGCCACATGGAGATGCTCGCAAATCACGCCAGAGAAATATTCATATTACCGGCAAATGAGAGTGTTCAGTGATTCCACTGATCAATGTACACGCTCGGATACCTTTTGCCAGCCAATATCTCACCGTACCCTGATCACCATGGTGACACCAAGTCTGAAGATATCTTTCAGTCTTCGCGGAATTCTTGAGAGGCAACTCAGTTGACGGGAAGTTAAAAAGGGAACTCTTACGGGAAAGTTTGGCCCGGGTGAAATTTGATTCCGAACTGCCTGATGAAGTTTGAATTAAACAGATCACATGGAAGCGAACAACCACAATCTAAGAGACTCCAAACTCCTGTAGAGTAAGCGATGTTTGAGAAAAACGGCCGGAATGGGATGGTCACAGGAACGCGACTCCACTCTGCACCTGAGTAAGTTGAAGTAAACATCGCTGTTGTACCTCACGATAATAACAGTCTCTAGCCGTACAGAAACTTTGGCAGCATATTATTATCATCATAAGTCTGTAATCCTAAAGTAGGGCAAATCTCCACTGAATTCTCCAATCAGGTAGCCTCTGAAATTCCTCTTTTACCATCTTCATCATTTGCATTATAAAAAAACTAATGTTCGCTTAAAATTTCAGTGTTGGTAATATGTTTTCATGTACTATTTTTATCTCATATCACATTACTCTTCCCTCATGTTTTTCACAAGCCTCTTCGGGAGTTTCCTGCACTGAGCTTTTTCCGTAACTTGCCTTCAGGGAAAACCTTCACGTTTTTCCCACAGTTGTACTTTTTTTTACATCTATGGTTGATGTTCTCTTTTGAGTCTTTTTGATATTTTTTCCTTATTGCGATTTTATATAGTTTTCAAGCTTACATAACTGTATTTGTTATGCATAGAATGTTTCATACGTTCACGAGGGGTTAGATGGAAGAAGGGGCTCATAGAGTCCGAATTTTGCCCCAATAAAGACGTCTTACTATTACATATCCTTATATTCGTTATGAAGCCTTTAATATATCCCTTGAAAATGGTATTTCATAAGGCTATTATATCTCAGTATATCGGCAATCCTGTTTCTCTTAAAGTTTTAAAAAGAATTTTCTTTTCTCTCTCAGGGATTCTTAGTCACTATGTCTATCCAATTGATCATAATTCTTCTGTAACAGCACATTTCGAATCCCTCACCCCTTGAATTCTCAATCGCTGCTGTTACGGCCAAAAAAATGATTGATGCAAATATATTTTCCGATGAATTGTTTATTCACAGGGGATCTTGTGATCCTAGCTGTAAGTACATGCTCCTTTCCGTAGAATGCCCTCTTCTCCCAACCATTTTACTCATTTTTTCTTTTATTTTGCATCGCTCATTACTGGCCATTCGACTTCCAATGTAGCAATACGCTTTCATCTATTTTAGAATTTGTTTTCCTAGTTTAAAGTTGATTTGATGGAAAAATAAAACTAATGCAAGGAAGGTTATATGTTTCCATTATCATTTCGTAACTAAACATATAATATTATTATTTTATTATTATTAAATATTTACGTTGCACAATATTATTTTATTATTATTTTAATATTTACGTTACACAACGTTGAATAATAGCTCTCTCCACTGAAACTCTTTGAAAAAGAGCGGGGGAAAAGAGGGCATACATTTCAAACGACGTGGGTTGTTAGAAAAAATCATTCAAAAGAGAAAGATTATCCCTGACACTGATTCGATTCGTCTCCCCTTATTGCTATCGGTTTATTTTCAATTTACTATTTTTAAACAATTTTTCAACTTCCAGTGACTCGAATACAGCTCATATAGCCATTTTAGAGATCGATAACAAATAACAGATGGACAATACACACAGCCATGCCCTGTGTGGAGAAAATTCGACCCAGGCGGGACTAGAATCTCAGGAATGGCAGGCGATGGCTTTACCTCGCCGCCACCGAGGCTGGCAAAAATAATAATTGATAGGAGATTTAAATGACCCATTCAGAACAAGAAAGCGATATGAGAGCTATGTAGTGCTGTAACAAATATTTATTTTTCTTATAAGTTCAAAGCATAAAATACTTACCAACAAGTTCAAAAAAATACTTGCTCAACAAGTTTAATGAAATCTTTAAAGTTCAAATGAGAACTGTAACAGCTTTGAGTGGTATTTTTTTATTGTACTGAGTTCAAAGATGCACGAATATCCTTTTTATTTTGCCATGAAACGTCTTCCAAAACATGAAAAAAGAGCATTACCATTTCAAAGGCTGCATACGCTGTATATTGATTCGTTCAAAGGGCAGTGTATATAACTAATAATAGATTTATGCAGTGACACGATTCCTCTTTCCACAGGTCTTATACGTTTCTAGCGGAATGCAGAAATTGAGCGCTCACGATATTTCCCTCAAAGGCTTCCGGCATGGGGGAAATACCATTGCTCATTTACATTGCAACGCACTCGTCGAATGCCGAAAGCAATGCCACTTCATCGAATGCTAAAATATTAGCAACACTTCCTCAGGGAAACAATCATTCAACATAAATGGCATTGAAATTCAGAGACCCCTAATCACTGGCCAGATGCATTAACTAGTTAGGCTAGCAATAACTCATTTTCCCTATGAATTTCGACAGTCCTTGAACTCTTAAACTTAACTGTTTGAGGCACCTTTCTAGAAATCATGGAGATGCAAGTTCGACTTCAGATCGTGGAAGATATTACCTTCCCGATGATAATTTTATTATTAAGTATATCAGCGGGTATATCCGTAAAGGTATTTTGAAGCGAGTTTTCACTCCTTAAATATATGTGAAAGAAACTTGTTTACGTGAGACACTTCGGTCCAGGCTACAATATAAATAGTTATCTAGAGAGGTTTTTGAGTAATAGAGAATATAGTTACCAAATTTTTATCCTCTAGGAGATGGACGCATGAAAAAAATAGTATAAGGTAAAAAGGAATTGCTTTACTCAATGTTGAGATTTTGATTCCATGACGTGCGATGTTTTTATGCAATGATTCGAATGTGGACGGAATGTTTTAAGTTTAGTGATAAAAGAAACACAAGTAGGGACCAGCAAGGCGAGTTTACCATTTCAAATCGCAAGAAACTTACGTCACCACAACAAATTATTGACTACACGTCTTGAGCAGAAGCTTGCGTTCCCTACGGGCGAAATCCCCTTGCTCACTCGCAAAGGAAAACCAATATGTGGCGAAAAAAGGAACGGGGCATATCCTTAGAGTCGGAACGGGGAAGGGGATTCTTCTAAAATCCATCTCATTGTCGTGACCATTCCACGGAGCCGGTCTTAATATCCCTCGGATGGGATAATAACTTGGGGGAAGTCCAAAAATTTTAATTCAGCTCCTCGCAAGACGTCTTTTGTGCCAATGGCGAGGCGTAAATAAAGCAGTGGCGTGGTGGTGGGAAATAAATTGAATGAGATGGAATCTTGCATGTTGTCGGGTAGGATTTGAGGAGGAGGGGGTGGGGATTAAATTTGCAAGCGGATCGCGCAAAAAGACGCAAAAGCAAGAGCGGAGGGTGGGTTTAAAGGGTGGCCCAGGGAGGGGGCGTGTTTAATTTTATATCATCCCGCCTCGGGCTCAATGCAGCTTTCGAGGACCTCATCGCTGTGAGAATGCGCAAACAATACAAATCCGAATACATTTCTCAGCGCGAGTCAAAGGGTACAAGAGCAAAAATACGAAGAGGCATGAATAAGCATTATTCACTAACTGCAGGCTAGGATATCCGCTATTCATAGAAGTGCCGCACTCAGGTTCAGGTACTCGACCCATGAGAATTAAAAAAAAATAGACTTTCATAAACGCATATGAATGCATATTGCATTAAGGTTTATCTTCATCAGAACAGGGCTATGAGAAAACTAAGTAAGACCCATTATTTTAGGGTAAATCGTGGTCATTACTCTAATGAAAAATTGACACAAACTCATCTGTGAATATCATCTGGATCAAAATATGTGAATTCAAAAACACAACCGTAAATCGTACAATAATAATATTTGCAATTTTAAACACGCAACATTACTGTTAGACTCATCTACTGAGAGGAAAGATAGATGCGATATTGAGTTGCAATTATTGCAACCTCGTTAACCATAGCAATCCTTCAATTTCCACTTTCATGCACCCAATTCACGAACTACACTCGAACCCGGAGCGACGAGAACTCTGATAAAGAGAACGTGTAGCAAAAAGGTAAAACTAATTTCAACAAAGAGTTTATGATCTCAAGTGAGTCTTTCAATGGCGATAAAAAAGGTGTGGAGAGTGGGTAAGGGGAGGTAAGAGGAGGGTGGATGGGAGACCGGGAGGCCCATGAAGTCTCCGTTTGAAGGATATCGGCGGATGGAGAGGGCACAGAAGCCCATCGATCGATTGATTGGCAATTTCAAGAGGAGTGGGAGAAAAGAGATTGAACCGATGCTGGGATTTATTGCCCCTCGGAGAATAAGAAGGGAAGGGTTCCCGCGAAAAAAGGCACGCGAAGGAGATGAAAAGGAAACATCCACCTGATTCTTCACAAAAATAAATTCAATACATCCATTTCCGAGCAAGAAAATTATTAAAATTTCTTTCCAACTTCCAGACACTCGTCAGCTTGAGAGGGTTTTCTTTCGAAATGGTAATTGGTGGAGTGGGCTTCATCCACAGATTTGCACCTTTATGCTCTAGTAACTGCAAGGCATTTTAATATAAGCAATGCAGTGAACGTAATTAATGTGTTATCGCTTTTGCCGGCACACCTCAGTTTTTATTATAATAATATATCAACGATCCGATGACGCCGCCTTCCACTTGATTCTCCGTCCACCTAGCATCTTTATATTTGTAGTATTATTCTTATTTAATCCTTACTGATCGATGTAGATGCCTAATACAAGGCCTTTCTTTGTTGTTCTTCACATTAAATTGTCCCTCAACGATTGTGTTCCTCAGGTCATCATGTCTTATAATATGGCTGATGATATTTCCGACTTTTTTTAAGTTCTCAGCTGATTTATTTTTTGTCCCACTCTTCTTACGACTTCTTCATCAGTCAATAGGTCGATCTATTTTATCTTCGTCATTCTTTCCATGAACCTCATTCCAATTGCCTCCAGCCTTGACGCTTACTCCATTACGAAGCGAGTCTCATATGCATGATCAGATTGTTTCTTCACATCAACCCTTATATTTGCTGCATGTAGATTTTTCTTCTAGTAGAATTCTCTCTTCACCTGAGCTGTTTCATTGACTATTGCCTTCTTGCTCAGTTCATCAACAGTTGCATATCTTTGTTTAGTGTGGATTGCAAAGTGGGATTACAACACAGGCCACAGTTGATAGTGGCTCATGTTTGTATTACGCAGCCGAAGTAATATCGTTAAGTGGTACTTTGGTTACTCCGTACAGAATAACCTGACTTGATTCTTAACTAACTTTGAAGACTATTCGAGCATTTATATCTAGGACGTGTTTCAAACCTTAGGGTTGCAGTAACAGCACTTTTCCGATTCATTCACCCCAGTTGGCTTGAACTACGATATACACGAATTTCATCAGAAAACTTGTGAAAACATGAAAATAACGTGCTACTTCGCAAGTATGAGAATTTTATGACCAAGATATCTGCATGCATAACAGGTTAAACAAGGAAAGCAAAAGTATGGGATTAAGTACAACTGGAATTCATATCACAGTTGAGACATGATAATGTCACTGGGTTGCTCCAGATCTTGAAACACTACGTTATTATTGCTTCCAGTGCTTATAATCTGAGGTGCATCGAAGGTGAAAGAATCGTGAAGTCAAACAAGAAGGGCACGTTTTGTCGGTCATGTAGAGTAACTGGCACTGAATGTGGGTTATAAAACTTCAAGAGATGCAATAAGCTCTGGAGATAATTTCCGCTACCATGGTAATAGCAATTTAAAACAGTCAATAGATCACATTTTTGCATATAGCATAAGATGCATGATCCCTTTGAAGAAAATAAAAGAATCATTTTTCACTGCTTCCGGTAATAAATTATAAATGAACGCACAAGAAAAAGTATGAATGAATGCGCGCAGGAAAAAACGTAATATATAAAAGTTCAACAGATAAAAAATAAAAAGGTTATGATTCGTGGCGAAAGAAAAAAAGGCTAGAATAGGAAAACATAATGTATTATGTATTATGGAGAATGCTGCTGTAGTATGTACCTCATAAAAACATCGGGAAATGGTGAA
The DNA here is from genome assembly GCA_933228895.1 of Platycnemis pennipes. Taxonomy (NCBI): domain Eukaryota; kingdom Metazoa; phylum Arthropoda; class Insecta; order Odonata; family Platycnemididae; genus Platycnemis; species Platycnemis pennipes. The sequence goes on along the minus strand of OW121857.1, from coordinate 65,635,355 downwards.
ACACAAGATCTCCAAAAAGACAACCGATTATTTTTTGCTGCACGCTAAATCTTTCCCTGAAGTTTCTAAGAGTGTGTGACTTTAATGACGTATCAATTATAAACAATGTTTTGTAGATGTCAAACTAAGGCTATAAATACAATCATTTCCCCATATTATTGCCACCGAATCCGCACATGCTTTTTAAATGTATATTATTCAGCGTGAATCAAGCGTTTGGTCATTAACATGAACTTTGACACGTTTTCCTCAAGAAAACACAGTTTCTAACTGTTCAACCTTAAGTTGTTCCGAGACCGTTTTCACCGTTACTACACCTAGAATATTAGCGTCGATTAGCAACATATTTTATTGCTAAAAATTCCGTTACCGCATGGTCACAAAATTTTTCCTAATTGTAAAAGTAAAAAAATTAACATTTCAAACAAAGAGAACCCTGAAGCTCTGACGTTTTTAGTGACAGCCGAGATTCAGCCCAGGAAAAGTATATACTCCTCTATACGTTTGTGTTCTCTTTTCCTGAGTCTCAACCCGTCAGTTACCTACAATTTTATCGTCAAGATGAGAATTAAAGTAGTTTCTATTAAAATGAGGGAATCAGAGCTTAAAATATTCTAAGCATGATTATTACCACCACGATATTTACTAAATTTTTGATGTTACTAATGGAAGACTTGACTTACGTATTTTCTGGTAGATGTATCTGCTGATAATCTGAAAAAAAGAAGTACCTGTTATGTTACTTTTTCCAGATTTTGGCAAATAAATTACAGAAGCACAATTGCAGTGTTAAAAATACTAACAGAATGAAGTCACAAAGGAAATGTACATTTGTATGACAATCTCCTGTTATTCTCTGCAGAGAGAAAGGCAACTGTGCAGTAGAATGATTCTCCATTTACTGTGTTCACATGATTCAAATGACACTATTTTACCACCGATCATTACCATATTCTATATGATTGCAGGGCATAATACTTGTTAGTAATTTAAATTCATTCGGTAGTCTTTAAAAGGAACGAAAACTGGTGACAAAAAAGTTTTCTGCATCTGATTTGAATGTAAATACATACGCATCATGATTAGTATGAGTGATCCTATAATGCTCAGCAAGACTACTCAAATTATTAATCCATGACTTGGACTTAAGAGTTCAAACAGCAAGCTTCAAATTCATTTTCCCACAGTTATTGCTGTCAAATGAATACTGTCTTCTTGTTGCTCGCTCGCTATCTAAGCACACTCAATACATCACACAATTAGTTAGAGCCTAGATAAAAATTATGTTAATGGCAATCAAGGATGTAGGCATAAATAATTCTCAATCAACAGAATATCTTGAAAGCTGGAAATGATAATCCGTCTTCTTAGGGACGTAATAACGCGAAACCTTCAGTTTCTCGAAAGTAAAGGGAATCGTTGAGAATTGTGTTGGGCCAGGATGAATCATTCAAGGGTGAAATGAGAATTAGTGTCCATGAAAGTGGACCGTCTATAGTTTCTGCTATTCGAAGCCGCGGTACAAACAAGCCCTTTTGGTCTGGTGTGTGGTTACATGAATAAGTAGGCTTGACGCGTACACTTTCCCACACACCCAAACACACCGGTCGAAATTGATTCGACGGAAACGTTTGGCAAATATGAATTCCCTTTGGAGCCAAGTGGCGAGTAATCCTTTTCCGTTATGCATATTTATCCTCCCAGGGATTCACATGGACAAGGGCAAAGAAGGAAGACGAGTACCGAAGTGGTGGTAGAGTGTATGGAGATTAAAATAGCGAAGACAATTACAGAACGATATTGAGATGTTAATTTTCTGAATTACCGCGATTATATTATTAGTATTTTTACAGATGAAGTTTGGTCTAAATTGAAATATATTCTTTTTCACGACACCTACATATCACAAGACGTCCCTCCTTTGTCTCTCATACTTCCTACCTCCCATTATTCTATCTCAACTACCCGTTTTTTTTTCTCCCACTAACCTCATTACTTAATACCTACTCTTTTCTTTATCACGTCTTTTAATATACACTCATCCCTTACTCTTCTATCCATTCACATCGTCTTCTCCGGATTCTATTAGTAAACATCTTTTCTTTCCCATCACTTAAAGCAATTCCTAGTTCAAACTACAAAATAGAGGAATGGAAGACAGAGAGAAATCCTCCCGTTATCACGTCAAAAATAAAATTTTACGAACTTTATTTACAAGCAGTCTTAATAACTTATTCATTATGACAAAGGGCTCAGAGTTTAAACACCAGAGTTGCAGTTACTTAGGGTAGACGACCGACAGCTGAGACCAATTTCACCAGACGGAATAGTTGAGTAACTGGGTAAAAGCAGGAGCTGTCAGGGATCGGAGGAAGACTAGAGAGGGGACCACCAAGGGGACCACGGCCTGACGTCCTATCCGACGGACGGAGTACTACACTCTAGGTGCTCTCAACAAGAAACTCAAGTAGGGACGGGTAAACCAATGAAAATTCCACCAGTGCCGGAATTCAAACCAGGGCCCTCGGGATGGGAGGCTAGTACTCTAGTCGCATCACCATACCACTCTCCTTAAATACTCGAGCAATCAATTAAAAGGATCAGGATATCCTGGAATCAAAGGCAGAGAGGATGCTTCAGTATATTCTCTCCTATACAAACCTAGGGTGTGTTTTACTGGCAAGAGATATTCCACGCTAACATACATTCTTCATTCCCATCGTGATGAATTAGCCTGGTTTCTGAAAATTATCATATCACTTGTCCATCTCAGCTAGCCATTTTGATAGTAACCAAGCTAAAACTGAACAAGAGAGAAGAATCAGAAAACTTGGAGCATGTTTCTAGAGGGTTACCATAGTAGTAGAGAAACCTAGTTTCAAGTTGTAAATCAGGGAACCTTGGTGTGCTAGTTAAAATTTATTTAAACTACTCATCTAATATTCTCCCGAATAACAAGTTAATATCCATTCATTTCTCAATGCTTCTCAATAGACTGGCTAATATATTAATTTTTAATTCTAAAATATTACTTTCTCCTTTGACTTCATCATAGTTTGGGACCTGTATTGGCCTTTCGTCTTCATCCACTGCATTCATATGTCCCTCCCAAATTTATTAAGGGTGAGGGCGAGTTTTTGGTATCTGAAAAAACTGGAGAAACCGACTATAAGAAACCACCCTGAAAGAAAATTCCTGTCCTAGAATGGGGGTTGATGTGGCTTGGAGATTAACTGGCAAGAAGCCAACCAATAAGGATACTTCGTGCTATTAATCCTTTAAAACCAAACTGGAGATAAAAGGACGAGAACTAACTTTCACTAAATTTGAACAAAAATAAGCGCCAACCTTGGGGAAACTTGCGGGTAGTAGGTCGCGAGGTCAAAGGATATTAGATTATGCTTCACAGCATATATATGCGGGTCCCTTGGCCCTCCACATAAGGCCTTTCCCCTTATCCGACCACTTCTTGGAGGCCAGAGCACACTGAATAGGCGACGGAGAGGGAAAGGTTGGTTTACGTGTGTAATCAAATAAGCTGGAATGGTCCGAGGGGAGGAACCATGTGACAGGGGGAACTATACGTGAAGGGGTTACATTTTAGGAACCAATTAAAATTATCGGCACAACAAATTACATTTAAAACAATTAGCACTAATCATTTTTGTGGATAAATATTGACATAGAACCTTCGGAGGAAAATTGTGAATTATGCTCCTTCACTAATTTCAATCTATGCCCTAATTGTTTCAATTCAATTCAGTAGCATCTACCACTCTCTCTCTCTCAACTTATCGGTCTGCAAAATCGGAACCTACAATGTTTCCCGGAGTAAAGTTGTAATTATTCTTTCTCGTTACTGAATGCTAGAAACGCTATATGTTGAAAATGAATAAAATGTCCCCAGCAACTTATTTTTGTTCTCAATCATCTAAGAGAAAGACCGATCATTGTAATTAGCTCGGGAACGAGACACACCGGGAATCTCAGAGTTGCTGATTCTAATTGGAAATGATGGTTGGAAATGGATGCGGTGTTTTTCTTGGAAATTGACTGAGACTAGATTAAGCTAAACAATTGCGTCCATTGAACTCGAAGCTTACTTAAAACCTACCACCAAAAATTTTCTGACATAAGCAGATCGCTGGAGGACCAAGGGATGTGGCAAAGCAAGTGAACTTAAGCGATTGGTTGGCATTAAATGGCTTGTGACTTAGACAGTAAAGCAGTGCCGTAAAAGGGAGAGGAGACATTTAGGATGGTAACTAGGGGAAAAAAAGGTATGCATCGTATACAAATTGCACGATGTGTGACGAAAAAGGACCGGAAAACCTGTAGAGTTGCTTATTAAAATCCACCATTCCAAGTAGTGTAGTTCCCAGTAGTGGCAAAAACCATGAACACAGAAATTATCTGCGCAGTACGCTGAAATTGAAAATAAAAATGGAAACTTGTATTCTCAACAAAAGAATTTCTTCGCGCGAAACCTTTTCTCATACGAATGCAGAATGTATTGATGTGGCGTAAAATAATTTTGGTAAAATAAACAAAAAGACATTGAAAATGGTTGTTTTTGATGTGTGTCCTTCTCCACAGCAGGGTAGGCTGTGGAGGTAGAGCTCCTATATGTGTTAAAATCCATCGTGAAACATACCTCCTTACTTACAGGTACTTTGGGAGCGTGTCTATCATCTAGGAGCCAATCCTGACGTCGATCGCAACATTAGACCATCCTCAAAGCCACAATCTTCCGAAGGGACGAATTTTGCGACTCCGAGATGTCAAACGAGAGGGCGTCTAACGCTTGCAAGGACGAAGCATAAACGAAAAAAGTTCTCTACTTCCCCCTTTTCCCTCACCCGATAGCGAGACATGGACGCATAACTCGCCAATCGACTCCGGAGGACCGACTCATCTAATTAAGACCCATTATCACCTTCACCAGGGTCACCTAGCGATGGAATCCAGTTCCCCGTGAATTTATCCGCGTGAGGTGCTGCGACCGCGAGCCATCCCCTTTAAATTTACGTCAAAGGACGCTTCACCCGCTTTCACTCCCTATTAGGGTGACTTTTTTGTTCAAACGTTTATGTCAAAATGGTCCATCTTGGATGAAATGAAGGTCCTGAAGGCTGGAAAAAGCAATAAGGAAATAGATTTTTGAATATTTTTTAGCAAAGAGGGCACTCTATCTGACGAATACTCTACACACACCTGGAACCTCAAACATACATTTACAAATACTAACTTAATATATATATATATACATTAACTGCATACACATATCTGAACATATATTTGGAGAAAACTTTATGGCAGAGAAGTGTGGAAGAGAGCAACAGCAGAAAATTTAAGTCTGGAAATGATCGAAATATTTCATGCTACAGGGTAATTCCGAAGATAAAATGGATCGACCGAGAGTCAAAGAAAGAAGTCCTCTGAAGTGTAGAGTAAAAGAGATATTAAGGAGCTCTTTAAAGAGAAGATTAAACAACGTAAATGGATATTTATTTAGAGATCTGATGAAAGCAAGTGTAAAGGAAAAAGTGAAGAGCAGTAAAGAAATTCGTATGAGATATTAGGAGAAGGTAGTAAAGACTGTAAAAGGGAAGAATTATGTAAGTTTAAGGGTAGAATTAGCTGGTAGGAGAAATGAGAGGTGAGATGCGTCAAATCAATCCTAAGATTGACTACTAGTAATAATGACAGTCATTATTTGGATGCATAAACATGAAATATTTCGCCCTAAAACAATCGATCCCATTCTTAAGTTTACTCGACTCTTTGGGTATATGCAAATTGAATGCGCACATCTCAGACTTACCTACACACGGTATCTTCGTGAATGTTTTTCAAAAAGTCAATTCAGTCGGCCCGAGTCCCACTCAACTTTTGGTTTTGAAGCTGTTCGCGACTATCGCGAATATCGAGACCACTATCGAGGTGCGTCCAATGGTTGGTAATTTCCTTAGAGGATAGATTGATGAAGGCTAATTGAATACATCGGGTAACTAACGAAGTAGAGGTGAGGCCGAGGTTAGGGTTAGAAAATATGTTTTCTTAACTATTAGCTAGAAAATCTTCCCACTCAAAACTGGATTTATGGGAATCAGAAAGAAATAAAAGATCCGCATTACAACATATCTTTGATATTGCAACCCTAATATTTAATTCGATGAGAACCAGCATAAAAGAACTATAATATAAAATGAGAATCGAAGACTTTTTGTAAATTTACTCTATAAATGCAGAAAATGAAGTTAAATTTAAAATCTAGGTTATTACATGTACATACATACCATGATAAGGAAAAGGTGAAAATGGCCCTTGTTTTCAATAAGTATGTTGGCGAATGTCAACATTATGGCTCATTATAACGCAAAATGTATATGCCGCTGAGTTTACTAATAAATATAAGTATAATTTGTATTACGTGAAAAAATTATAGATAGCAAAATACTGAAAAAGAATAAATAAAAATTTACGAGTAATTTGTAGTTCACTGCGTGCAACTAAAATAGCTAAATAAAAACGTTTACTAAAAAAATTACCGATAGCCAAAAATACTCATATTTCTTCGCCACGCTACATTAACATATGTTACATACGTTAACACGCTAATTTTTACAATAAAACTGCTTCACCTCTTATGCTAGCAACAAAATGTGTAGGTATTCATCGTTTTATGTAACCAAACCAAACAATATTGCCTGAGAAAATGCCTTCCTAAAATGGGAAAGAAAGTACCTAAAATAAAACTGTAGAGAATAAAATCCAATAACAATTTCCTCACAGGGACACCAAAACCCTCATTCGATAAAATTAAATCTTCTCTTCAACCTGCCAATGTTTCGTGAATGTGATCTAAACAAAGATAAACGCCCCCAATACTGTGCTAAACATGTTAACGTGTGTTCCATTAACACGCAAACCTTTCTATCTACATTCATTTTATTTTATGGAAATATAGCAGTCCGAGCTACCAATTTCCTATTTTTAGAGATAAACATCACCATTTTCCGCATTATGGCTATGCCTCAATTTCTATCGTTATACCAAATCAGCACATTATATGCTGTAGAAATGTTCATTCGAGATTTTTTTAACAAAATAATACTAAAAGATACCTAGTGACGCGGAAAGTCACTCTTAAAAATAGGACGAAGAAAATGCCTAAAATGGTTTCAAAATATTCAGCAAGTGACAACAGGGAGAGCAATGAAAGCATTTAAACCACAAGTCTCCATACTTCACTGCACTTGCCCATTTATTATTATTAATTGAAATTTCGGATGAGAAAAACTAGAATTTTTATGATAACGGAAAACTCATAGAACTGAATTATAACACCTACGACATAGAATTTTAAATTATTGGTGAGACTTTAGGAGGAGAAATGTATTAGACTTTTGAGTTATACTGGACTTTTACTTGCTTTTATTTTTACTGATTGCTAACTATTCCCACTAGGGGTTGATGTCCAATGCATAGTTATGAATCTATATATTACAATTATTAATATTTATCTAATAATATTGAATTACAATATTTATCACAAATTAGTGTAGGCAGTTCCACTTCCAGTGAAAGATAACAGTATTGTTCTTTATCAAATGTTGTAGAACCCAAATTTCGCTTCGTGCTGAGCTAACCTGTGAAAGGGTATTTTACCAGTAGAAGATTCTGCTTACAGCTGAAAATACAAGCGTGGAAGTGAGGAAGTATTTCATTAGAAAACACATCTAGAGCATTCTACTATTTGGCAGTGAACCATAGACAGTATCATCAGTAGAGATGTCCAGCTGGAAGCTTTGACATATGGTGCTACCGAAGAATGATGAAGATAAAATGGATCGATCGAGTGACAAACGAAGAAGTCTTAAGAAGAGTGGGAGAGAAGAGATGTCTACCGAAAACCCTAAAAAGAAGACGGGACAACTTAATAGTCCACATCTTAAGACACGATGGCCTGATGAAGACAATCGCTGACGGAAAAGTAAACGGGAAGAATGGAAAAGGAATGCCTCGTATGAGATATATGGAGCAAGTTGTGAAGGATATAAAAGAGAGGAGCTACGTCAATATGAAGAAGTTGGCAGATAGAAGAATCGAGTGGACGGCTGCGTCAAACCAATCCTAGGATTATTGATAATGATGAACCTGTGAAATATTTATCGGTAAATGTTTCTATAGCACCGTAATGACCATGTTGTGTACGAGCATGTGACCAACGACTTCATGTGGTGTATGTATCCCAATTCCTTTCCAACTCCAACACCTAAAGACAAGCACGTAGCAAACTTTTGTCCTCCGCTTTCCTTTCGCTACTTTCGCCTCCGCTCATGAGAGAGTTGGAGATACAACATAGTCCACACGCAGTCACAATCGACAATAATGCATACACTGAATATGTATGAACATATATTAAAGAGGGTTCTATATTTTTTTTACTAACTGTTTGTTGGTATAAAAGAAAATCGATTTAAATCCAAATCAGAGAACGCATTTTTAATTGACTATCCATAAATAAAGCAGATACTAGAGCATGGATTCTCCTCGGAACACTAGTGCCACGGCACAGTCATAGTTACTTGTACGTTGGGGTGCGCCACTATGTTCAGCATAGGCAAAACGGTCTTTTTATTTTACAAACTCTATCAGATTAGGCAATAAAAAGTATGGTAAACTCCATTAGTAGAGTACCTGGACGAAAATCAGGGGGTTTGGGTCCAAATCCCGGCCAAGGTGGATCCATTCTTTGTGGAATTCAGCTATTGGCAATTAAAATATTCCACGTAAACATGCCTTTAGCCATGTTCCGGAGCTGAGACCGTATCTGTTTTTTTCACAATAATTTTGAAGGCCGTTAAGGGAGATATTTGTTGTGACTAACTGCTTTACACAACAACAAATAAGTCGTACCGATTCCACAGTTCCACCATCTACAACTTAACACCAGCTCAGATATTAAATCGGCTAACTAAAACACTTATTAACACATTGAGTGGACTACTATCTGACAGTGATCAACTTAATGGGCAATCCCTATGATTATCGGAAACAAATATGTATTTCACATTTGAAGGAAGTTTACTGCAGTGTTGCCATAGCATTTTAAAAATTAGTAAATAAAACACTAAAAAGACTACAATCTACGACGGTGCGTACGATGAAAGTTGATACGCATCTTACATCTAGTATTACAAGGAAAATTTGGATACATGAGCGCACAAATTAGCAAATCGGTCCTGCGGAATCGAATTATAAATGCATATCCAAGGCTGCGAAAAAAAGTCTTTTTAGATCAAACTTCATATTATACTCTTGGGATATCCGTTGCTCAAGTGATAGTCTAGAGCTGAGCCATTTTGAAATGTATCACCAACGATATATGCAACACTTACTTGAGCATAAAAATACGACGTGATATGGAAACTACAGCCAACGATATTTTGGTATGCGATATCATACGAAAGTAAATAAACCAATACTATAAAAAAACATTGCTTTAATTCTCCTTTCTTTAGAAGAGTTGGTGCTTGCTTTCTGATGCGTGATTGCTTCTTGTAATTTCTGAAAGCCTACTTTAGCAACGCAAATTAAAAATAGCACTTTGTCATAGAGTTACCCACAGTTTACTTAATCCCAAAGAAAATTTTCCCTCACCGCAGCCGCAGTGTACTTGACATGCCGTAATTTATTTGCTCAGGTGATCTCACGCTTTCTCCAAAAGGATAGACTAATCATCCCTTCGCAAAAAGATTACGCCTTTTGATCTTTTCCCGAGAGAAGAAGGTATTTGTATGATCTTTCTTTTGTATAAACTCTTAATATAAGACGCTGGAGAGACCACACCTGAAAATAATGCGGAGCGCCCTCAGAGGGCTCCGAAGGGCTGCTTTGTGTAGTAACCTCACAGACTACAAAATACCTTTTGATCTCGAAAATTATAAAGCCCTTTTTGACGTTTAAAAATGTTGGAGTGTAGCAAGTTCATTTGCAGAAATTTTGAGATATGTTATGAGAAACAAGTTATGGGGAAAAATTCACCTACTCAACAAAAGGATCGGTCTATTTGTTAAGAGTGAATCTCACCAGGTACTGGGTACAGCGTTGTGTGAAATTCATGCATCAAAGTATAAGGGTGGCCATATCCTTTCCCTTTTCAGCATGTTTCCATAACAAAAAGATATACTAAATATTTTTGATTAGCCTTACTTACTCTCGAGGTAGCTTAAATATTTTATTGTGGTTTCTCGTAATTTTTACGCGGAATAATGGCTTTAAATATTTTGCCTCCACATAAATCTCGCAAAATTTCTCTCAATGATATAGCCTACAAAAATAGCTAAGGTTTGGAATCCTTGTGTCTTCAGCATTTTCAGCAAATGTCTTAAACTTTCTCAGACGATTTAGCGTGTACTAGGTACCTACAATGAAGTATCAAATATGACCAACGGGGTTGGGCTTTTGTGGTAGCTAGAGTACTGGCTTAAAATCCCGAGAGCCCAGGCTCGAATCCCGGCTGAGTTAGATTTTTTTTCGATACAATGGTCTCCCGAATGGAGCTTTATGGATAGCACATAGTATTCAGTACTCCGTCCCTTAGATGGGACGTTTAGTCGAGGGCCACTCTGCAATTTTTGATAATAATTAAGGCCGACGCCGGGATTCTATCTTCCCTTCCTCCGCTGCTTAAAACAATTCCTCACCATACCCAATTAACCACTTAAATGGCGCAGATGACCACAGTATTCAATCGCCTATCCCGAACAACTACTATGTAGGAAAGACACTGATTCCAGCGCCTATTATTCCTCGACTTAACAGTGAAAGCCGTATTCTACGAATGAAAATCAATATGATCACTCGTCTGTTCATGAAATATTCGTTGATAAAACTTTGTGGCTTTTAGGGGAATATATGCAAGAGACGCACAGAAAGTCAGATTTTGACTCTTATAAATTGACAAAAATATGTGCATCTACAGCTACGCGATATCCTACAAGCGACCGCCAGGGTGTGTGGCAGGGGGTGAAGATCACCAAACATGCACTAATGACTTGCAACTAGGCTACTACATGGAAACATGTTAGATAAACGGTCACATGTAGCTCGATGAAAAGGTGGGCCGATAGAAAAATCGAGTTGAAAGCTGCGTCAAACCAATCCAAGAATTGTTGACCAATGATGATTGTATAGCTAGATGGTTAATACATATATAGAAGTAAAGGGATTGGTTGTTAATACATACGTAATGCACACCAGAAATATCCAATTACAGAATTGGAATTGGATTGGACACATTTGGAACAGAATATGCATGTCAAGGGAATATTACAATTCATTGCATATTTACGCTATCGGCACGCATAAAATCAGAAAATGAATGGCTGTTACCATGTAGCCAGGTAAGAATGGACTTCAGGCCATAGGTCAATGATGTCATTGAAGGAAGCTAGTACGAGTGAAACAAACGGTAACATATTATTAACGGAGGGAGGGAACTCATAGAAAGAGGATCTGATCCCAAACAATTGGTTCCCCTGTCGTTAAATGGGGAATAAACAGAAACCACCACTTTCTACAGGATGCATTGGTGGCGTAAAGTCTACGGGATCAGGTCGGATTCGCACAAGTGAAGGTGAGGGTGACGGAGGAAGATCACAGAATCGACCACGGCACCGACGGAGGTGAAAGGGAAGCCGTTTCCAGGCAACCAATAGCTGAACAAACGTGCCCCCCCTGTCCTGGTCTGAACCTGTGTGACGGCATTCATTCTAATCCGTCTGTAGGGAGTCACGCGAAGCATAGCAGGGACCCGTTTAGTGGAATATTTCGCTCGGTCGCGCAATCGGATATTTGATGTCAGATTACCGGCGGGAAGTCCTTTGGTCAAAGGTAACTTGGTTATTGAATCACGGTCGACTGCAGTCAGATGTCATTCGATGTTTGGTCCCCCCTCCCCACACGGTCAAACGTATTTATTTTAAGAAACCATTAAAGGACTCCGCATACGTATTGCCTTCAAAACTCTGGTGTGTGATGGAGGCCAAGGTATCGCTTCATTAAGCGTAAACGTAACCGCATGTCTATTTCAACAAGCCATTCATTAAAATTGATGGCATATATGCTCTTAAGTTTGGCAATCAAATATTGATATAAAATAAATCATTCATTCCTAAACGTTCACTCCAATCTACATTTACATAATACTCTGCAAGGCAACAAAGGACATATGGCAGGTGAAAACGATTACCATGCATGTATGAAAACCAGAGAGAATCTACTATCATGCAGGTATGCAAATAAATTACTACTTCGTTCTAACTTTAATTACATTGCAACAAGAGCCACCATGCTACCAAGCCTTATAAGATTTTATGCATGCAGTTATGAGACACGTGAAAAGTTAGATATAAATGACAACAAAGTGTAAGTGAATTCAAAGTAATATAATAGGTTTTGATTAGTTAGTCATTTCTATACATAAATCATGTAATGAACTTATATTTCTAGATCATACTAGGAATAGAAATGTTAGTAGCTATTCTCACTAAATAGCAACATACTTGTGTTCCTTATGTAACACATATCAGAGACAACAGTAAGAAATGTACTTTTTGGCTAGCTATATACTTCCAACCCAAATAAGTGTACACATTCAGTAACTTTGATACAAATGAATATAGAAAAGACGTTTCCCGACGCAGAAAAGAGCCCTATGTCGAGTCTCCCTCAGACTGAGTGATAACATGAACTATACGACTAACGGAGGCATTTCTCAAATACATTTTGAAAGATGATAGTAAATGTGCCTCAAATTTTTACAATTCCCTACAAGACCATTGCAAGTATGTACAGCAGGAAGTGAACCAATACCAAGTGTGCATAAATATCACGAAATCAAACCTCATTAGTAACCTACTAAATTAAATCAAAATAATCTCAGTAATAAAGTATCTTCACGTTCAATAAAGCTATTAATATACTTCATAAAAACAACTTTTGAAGGATAAGTTACTATCATGGAGAAAAAAGACGGCCTTGAATTATACACATGAGGATATTGGTGAGAATACAAATATATACAGCTGGAAAGATAATCTAGCGGAGAGCTGCGTCACACCCAAGTTAGGATTTATGACTAGTGCTGATGACGAAGTTTTCAGATTGTTGATTGAGATTTTGGAGACCATTGGAACGTCAATTTATAAAACACTAAAATGACACATTTCTATTCTGATTGATTATGATGACATCAATATACGCTCACAGAAAACACTACAAAGTATAGGCAAACAGAAAAGTATTTTATTAGTTGGACCGTTAATTTCGGGTGGGAGTTGACACCAAAGCTATCATCATCATCATCGGTCAACAGTCCTTGGTTTGGCGCAGGCCTCCACTCGATTCTTCTATCGGCCAACCTCTTCATATTGATGTAACTCCTCTCTTTTACATCCTTCACAACCTGTTCCGTATATCTCATACGCGGCCTGCCTTTTCCATTCTTTCCGTTCACTTTTCCTCAACGATTGTCTTCATCAAGCCATTCAGGTCTTCATCATGTCTCAAGATGTGGCCCATTAAGTTGACCCGTCTTCTTTTTACTGTTTTCAGTAGACATCTCTTTTATCTCACTTTTCTTAAGACTTCTTCGTTTGTCACTCAATCGATCCATTTTATCTTCATCATTCTTCGGTAGCACCACATTTCAAATGCTTCCAGCCTGGACTTCTCTGCTGCTGTTATTGACCATGCTTCGCTGCCATACAGTAGACTGCTCTAGATGTATGTTCTAATGAAATGTTTCCTCACTTCCACGCTTGTATTTGTAGCTGTAAATAAAATCTTCTTTTGTTAAAAAAGGCCTTTTCGCTTGGGCGACTCTACTGACAATCTCTCTCTCTTTTGCATCATCCATCGCTGTTTACTCGGCTTCCCAGGTAACAGAACTCTTCTATTTTTTGTTTTTTTTAGTTTAACATTGGTCCTGGCTTCTTTTCTCCTCCTGAATACCAATACTTTGGTTTCTTTATTGATCTTCTTATGATATCTGGCCATTGTCCTTTCCATTTTTCCTAGCGTCTTCTTTAAATCTTCTATAATGGCCAAATATAATGATAATAGTGCTGCATGTTACATTTTAAACCTGTAAGTTTTCATTTTATCTATAATGTTTAAGCTAGTACAAGACTGGTTATACCTTTACTACAACTTTACATTCTGGTTTAGCCGGTATGAACTATTTTACAATCATATTTACGAACATTATGTACATTATTGTGCTGAATGATTTGGCCGGAAATATTAGAAATTTACATTATATGTGTAATTTTATTAACTTTACACTATTTAAAATATTTTTCCTGGTGATTTACACTTTATATCGCAATATTATGGGGTTGCAAAGGAGATAAAGTCGTTTATCTCCTTTTATTTCATCGTTTTTTTCTTGGAATAAATTTCTTTTCTAAATATAAAGTCATGGTATTTTTTTCCTTGGAGGAAATTTATAATGACTCTGAAGTGATGCTACTGTCAAAATTGCAAGTAATTCAAAAACCAAACTCAAAATACACTATCTTTAAACGTTTTTGTCATTGATGAGTTTTAGAAAATTATAAAACTCAGGGTTATCTGTATCAATGATTCTGCGCACTGATACGCAATAAAACCGTTTTATTTCGAAAAAGTGTTCACATAAAATAAAATTCTTTGCTCTTTTACCGGCATGAGGAGATTTTATTTATAAAATGGATTGATACTAAATTTCCAACTACTTATAATGTGGCTTTTTTTTGGTCGGTTTATTTTTCGTGGCAAAGAGGTAAGTTTATTTTTAACCACTATCAACGCATGTTACGCACCATCTAGCCTGACTCTTCAGTGCCCTTATGAGAGAGAGGAAAAATTGGAATAAATGGACACAAGGGTGAGCACGGGAGTGGGGAGTGGTGGGGAGATACGCTAAGGGGTAGTTCGAGAGCCGGGCCAATTCTCCTCTGCCTGTAATTCTGACGCCCTAAACCAACAGCTTTCCCTAATTTAATTATTTCCACTAAAAAATTTAGCCTCATAAATAATTGATTTATTCCAACAATTGAGGCATTTTTTAAACTCATTTCCAGTCTTCCTTGTCCTTATCTACCCTTTCATATCCTCAAAATATGTTATATTCTTTACCTATCTACTAGTTTACACGATACCATAGATTTAATGCCATTCTTCTCTCGTCAAAACTCTATCATTTCAATGTCTAAAAGGTATGAATATATGTACGGCAACTAATTAAAATTTTTAAAATTAAAAAAAAAGCGGAATAATATCTATTTAACGGTAAAACACGTCATATTTGACCACACTTACAGGATTCAAAACATCATTTACCAAAAGACACTAAGTGGTTGTATTTAAGAATAAACAGTTCCAATGCTCCGGAAAACAACAAGAAAGATCCCCTTTCACAATTTCAGCTGAAGCCTTGGGGTTGGCTAGACATCTTTGGCAAGAAATTAAGTTGGAAAATATAGATTTATTAGTTACCTTACTTTAAATGGATCTGTTATTTCTGCTTATTATTACATTCCCCTTCAGCTTATAAAAATTAGCTATATTTTAGTAATGTTTTCTGGATTCTCACAAACTTCTTCCTGTTAGGGAGTTTCTTTACAGTGATCTTTTTCGTTAAAGATATCTTGCAGATACTCATAACGAAAGTCGCCAAGGGATCCGACGGACGGAGTACTAAATATTGAGCGCACATAGCATTCAAGCAGGGACCGGTATACCGCTGAAAAATACCTGCCAACGCCAGGATTTGGTCCCAGACTCTCGGCATGGGAACTGAGTACTCTATCATGCTCATTCTTAGAACTCTTAGTCACCCCTCAATCTTTCTTTCAAATTCTGTCAATATGTTCCCTATTTATGTATGTACTTGGTCGCTCCCATATTCCAATCTCACATTCTTTTTTATTTAATTTTCCTTGTCCAAATGCAATGCAATATTATAATTTCATATTATATTTATCAAAGTAAATTACGTTTTTTGTGCAAGTATGTTGGTAAGCATATGTATGAATACGAATATTTTCCTCGACAAATGGCATTGCAAAAAATAAAAACAACTTTATAAATATTTGGATGATAAAAATGTTAACATATTTCGTCAAAAATTGTTCTTCTATTCTTGCTCTAATGATAGTAAATATACAGATGTATGTGCATCGATAATTTTAATCGTAAATATGCTTATATTTTTGTAAAATAAGCATTAATTGACATGGAAAAATTTTTTTTGGTGTGATCAATGTAAATCCCAGCACAAGTCAAACCTAGAGCTCAGCAAAATTTTAGAATAACATGTTTCGTTTTAAGATAAACTGCATTGATAAAATTATTTATCTAACATTTCTTTCAAAACAATTTATTCATCAATGCCCTACTTTTATCCCTACCCGTGCTCTTCCCTAGCCTTTTTAGGCCCTATCTTACCCTTGCTTGACTGTGTGTTCCAAGATCTCCCTCCACCTTAAACGGCCGTCCTCTTCCTCCCAGCGAGGAGCTCGCTCCGGGTTTAATCTTTAGTATTCCAACGGAGCGTTAGAAATGCCTGCGGGCCATTGTGGTCTCTCACTTATCTTAGGGAACGTATTTCGTTCCTTTTCCACCTTCCAAGCACTCGTGGTCACTATAATCTTGCCCTCGTGAGCAAATAAAAATTCTAAGATTTCTCTCCAGGCATTTTAGCCTCAATTTTCTTCCCCTAATTGTCTCTCTCTAGCGTATTCTCGTATTTCCACCTTATTATTCCTAACGTTTAACTTACCAACGTCATTTGCACTAACGTTAGAGGAAGAAGGACTATTCTACCTTCCTTCAGGGAGTACTCTTAAATACGTTTTGAGGGACAGAGGTCAAAATCGGAAGACTTATTTTATCACGCGTGGTTCATTATCGGTAAATATAAGACTAATGCTTTACACAACACCGAGTGGTGTACACGATAAGTGTAAGTGTACTTGAGTACTCTATTTCGTCTTAAAAATACGTAGCCTAGAGAAAAAATTGGCATTATATTTCAAACTTTACACAAAATAACTGTCGGTAATTCTTGCACGCCACTATAATGCCCCTCAAGTCGATTTATCTCTCAGAGACGTTTTTTCACGTTAATTACGACGTTAGAAAAAACTATTTAGAATATCTTATTATCGCACTAGAGTAAACTACGGAAGCAATGGAATAGATAATCGAAAGACATTGCCGAAAAGAAAGTTTTAAAATGTCGGTCTTTGTCGCGAAAGTGATCATAATAGTCTTCAATAACTAGTTAGATAAATGTATTGTAGGTATCATAGACTAATGTGCATCATCATACTGCTACTAACCTATATTAACTGCCTCTTAGCAAGCATGAATGAAAATTATTGCTCGACAGCAAATGCCTACAAGAATGATAATAAATATATAATGTATCATACGTACATTCTAGTGAATTATTTGCAGGTAGCTGGTTTATGCATGGCTTACACGTTCTCATTATTGTGCTTCATTAAGTTCCATAGTGCAGATAGGTAGACAGCTATGATGGAGTGCATATTTTGTTGATGTTGGCTCTGCATAGTGTGCAGTGCACACACCTTAGAGGTGGTTCGTACGCTAGTCTGTAGATTTTGTATTTATGCAACAGATAAGAATAAATTTTGGAAGACTGAAGAAATAATGAGTTAAAGAAGGATTATGCATAGATGAACCAACGACGGTAGATAATAATTCTTTAACGTTGGGAATTGCGTATAGAATAATTATGTACAAACTTAGAGAGTAATTATACATTCCTCTCCTATAATTCACCTACAAGACTTCTTTTAATACTAAAACAGAAACCAAATAATTCAATCATAGCTCATTCATTGGCGTTGTCAATGTCGTCATTAATAACGCAAAATCAACCACAAGCACACGGATTATGAAGGCAACAGAAGAAATTTAGATTTCAGCCTTTTTTTACACTTTATTACGAACCTGTAAATGAAATCGCATAATTATAACAGTTTTTTATATATCTATGAAACATTTAGATCAGAAGAATATATTTAGCAGGCAGAGTTTAACTGAGAGATGTTTCAAGGTGGGAACTGCGTGAAAACAATCATAAAACTAATGAGCAGTTATGACAATGGTCTGTCTCAAGCGCCTATTTCTTCTTTTTTTACAGATATTTGCTCTCGGGTTAAAGTCGCTCTCGTGGGGAGGACCGACGGTCAGAACGTCATTAGTAAGGTCCAACCTCTCGAAGCAGCTAATCCAAGACCCTTCCTCGAGTTCGAGGCTCGTATGAACCCAACCCTCACCGCAGGAGGCCCAGCCACAGAAGTTGACCATTTGCAGTTAAATATGCAATTTAAAAGTTTATAACTTAAATCCGAAAGTATCATGTTTATCGCATAGCCGGCGAAGATACGACTAAGTAGGTTTTTTGAACGGCATTGTGCGATAAAATTTAATGATTATTGATAAAAGTAAGATATTCCGTATAGCGATTTGGCAACCCTGCAGATCGCCGGAGGAATGGGGAGAGGGCACAGAGATAGGTAAGGACGACCATCGCCGCAGGAAGCCCAGCCTCAGAAGTTGACCGTTTGCAGTTCAATATGCAATTTAAATGTTTATAACTTTTACCCACATTTATTATGTTTATCGTATAGTACGCGAAGAGACGATTAAGTAGGTTTTTTGAACGACGTTGTGCGATAAAATTTTAGGTAAGAAATGCCCTATTGCGATTGCACCCTTACTATGAAAGCCACTGCTGTCTACAACTCTAAGATTGTCTTCTTCTAAACATTTCGTAGACTTAAAGGCCGAGATGTCTCAAAAACCTACGATTCATCAAATATACACTACCATCCATGCTGGATTGTTAGCTGCAGTAGACTAGTTGATACAAAGTACTGATGCAGATATAATCGTATGCACAGAAAGCTGGCTATCGAAGGACACATCACACATATCACATATGAAATATTCCCAAAGTGTTTTACCGAAGTTTTCAACTCAATCATTAGAAAAGCAGTAATATTCCCAGACAACCCCTTGGAATGTGTTTGGCCCCCAAACACTGATGTTGACTCAATATTAGAACTGGGAAAGCAGATAAATTCTATAACGTCTCGTAACAGCGAGCGTAGCGTGCAACAGCGTAGTATAATTTTAGGTGGAGATTTCAAATCACCATCAATAGACTGGAGAACATTCTGCTTCAAAGCTGGAGGAAAGGACAAGGACATCTGTGAGACTCTATTAGATGTATTCTCCAATAACTCACTGCAACAATTAGCTACAGCACCTAATAAAGGGGGATAACATTCTTGATTTACTGGCAACCAATATCCCACAACAAGTGACCATGATTCTACATCTACATCTACATAATACCCTGCAAGCCACCACAAGGGTGTGTGGCAGGGGGTGATTTCTCACCAAACATGCACTACATATCATGCATAAAAAAGGAATAGTATTAATATAGTAGTCAGAACTACACTATTTAAAAAAGATAGAAATTGCAAATAAAACATGCAAAAACATTCTGTTAGTAGGGTTAGCTTTAAGTACTCATACCAACATGCAGCTACCAATGCTATTCATTGCTACTCTCCGATAGGACATATTTACCGTTATTCGTATCTCTTATTGTGCGAGGGAAAAAGGACATTTTGAATCGGTCAGTTCGGCAATCAATTTCTCTAACTTTATGATTATGGTCCAGTCTGCCATAGTAAGTTGGGGTTCGTAAAATATTTTTAACATCATCACTGAAAATATTGCCTTGGAATTTGTGGAAGAGATTAAGTCTAAATTTCAACCTGCGATCTGACAATGATTCCCATTTCAATTCATTTAATAGACTGGTTACGCTAATATAATTATCGTATCGTCCCTTTACAAATCTTGCCGATCTTCGCTGCACCCGTTCAAGTTCATTACTTAGACCGATTTCGTAGGGATCCCATACACTGGCAGCATATTCCAAATGAGGTCTGATTGACACGGTTGATGGATCAGTGACCACAGAGTTATAACTGCAAAATTCTTACTGTCTTTAGATAATAATTTTAAACAAAAAAGAAATATTTACATCTTAAAAAGAGCAGACTTTGCTAACTTTAAAATTTATTTAAGAGATTCCTTATCGAATTTCAAAAAGTCTTCCATTCACGTATGTACGAATGGTTCATGGAAGTCGTTCATTAATATCATGCGCTCTGGGATCAATAGATATATCCATAGTAAATTTAAAAAAGAAAGCACTGAACCTAGGTGGTACAATGCCGAAGTGAGAAAATCCCTGAGACGGCAGCGAATATGTCGTGCTAAAATGAAAAGAATTAGTAAATATATGCCCACTGATGAGCATAACGTAATGTGAATGGTGGTGAATCCCGAGGGAAAGGTGACGAAGAACGGGTACGTTCCTGGTGTATACCAGGAGGTACGGTGCCCCAGGTGACGAAGGCGTTGAAAGCAACGGTCAGTGCCACTAACTGCTCCAAGCTGCACGTAGTCGCCCATGTCGGCACTAACGACGCCGCGAAACGGGGGTCCGAGGATGTAATGGATTCCGTAAGGGATCTATGCACCGAGTTCCACCGTGTTCGTGGAGGTCTGGGTATCGATATGAGGCTGACTATATGTAGCTTGGTACCTAGGACGGATCGGGGGTCGATGGTTTGGAGCCGAGTTTTAGGCATAAACCGGAGACTCCGTGAAGTCTGTGGGAGCGAGGGAGCTGAGTTTTTGGACCTCGGGCCGGAGCTGGAAACGTGTCGGGTGCCCCTGAATCGCTCGGGTGTCCACTACACGGACGAGGCATCGTCTAGGGTAGCGAGTAGGATACTGGAGCATACACGTAGGGTTTAGCTCAGGTGGTAGCCCAGAGTGCAGGTCAATCCGCGGGGGAAAAATCGTGCAAGAATTTGACAGAACATGCAGAGTAGTTTTAGAAGGTCAGAGAAAAACACATGGAGAGAACGAACATGATAATTCATCAAAGGTAAGAGGTAGACCAAATAGTTTGTCCGTCAAAAAATTATCGAGGAAAATTTTAGTTGGAAAGGAGCACCAAGAGAGAAACAGATTGGAAGAAAAAATTTCAGTGATAGAAGTGAATTGTCGTAGTATAAGAAATAAAGTAGCAGAATTTCACCACCTCATTAAGAGTACTAATGCAGATATAATCGTAGGTACAGAAAGCTGGCTTTCGAAGGACATATCAGATCATGAAGTATTTCCGAAGTGTTTTACAGTATACAGAAAGGATAGAGTAAGCAGAAACGGAGGAGGAGTTTTCATAGCTGTGAAGGACCCGTATGTCAGTAGAAGAGAACTTATTTCAGAGCGAAATGTAGAAAGTATTTGGTGTTCCGTTAAAAGTAAAAGTAGTAACGCAAAAAAGATATATGTAGGTGCATATTACAGGCCACCGGACGCAGACGTCAATTCTATAATAGAGCTAGAGTCAGAGATACGCACATTACTTTCTGGGAAGAATGATAGAGGAATAATAGTAGGCGGAGATTTCAATCTCCCCTCGATAGACTGGAATACGTGTAGTTTCATTGCAGGAGGTAAGGATAAGGAACATTGCGAATCACTGTTGAACACCTTTACGACACATTCTTTACAACAGCTAGTAACAGAGCCGACCAGGGGAAACAACATTCTAGACTTATTAGCAACAAATATACCCGAGAGAGTTCTAAATACAGTTACAGACACAGGAATTAGTGACCATAAAATAGTGCATGCGAAATTTATTGTAGGCGTTGAAAGACATTATAAACCAAGGAGGAGGGTGTACTTATTTGGCAAGGCAAATTACGACGGTATGAAAGAGGAATTAAGGGAAGCGTTTAATGTATTCAGCGAACAAAGCAAAGGATTAAATACAGAGGATTCGTGGAGAGAATTTCTTGAGGTCACCCGTAACGCAGTTCATAAATACATACCAAGTAAATATATTAGTGATAATACAGAGCCAAGGTGGTATAACGCGGAGGTTAGGAAATCACTAAAGCGACAAAGGGTATGCCACGCTAAGATGAAAAATGCCAGACGGGGTCTATCGGTAGAGGAAAAAAATGAGCTAGTTCAAAACTATAAAAAATCGAGAGCATTAGCAAGGAAATCATGTCGGCAAGCGTTATCACATTTCAAGAGCAAGATGTTAGGAGAATATTTAGATAGCAATCCTAAAGCGTTTTGGTCATATGTGAGAGAGCTTCAGGGAAATAAGTCCACAGTGCACACACTTAAAAATGATAAAGGAATCAGAGTCACCAGCAGTGTAGAAAAAGCCAACACTTTAAACACCTTCTTCCAAAGTGTATTCAACTCATCGTCACAAAACGCAGTGGAACCACCGCCGAACACTTTCAGTGAGCAAATGCCCGAAATAAGCATTTCATGTCGCGGAATAGAGCAGCAGTTAAAAAGCATAAGTAAAAACAAAGCACCAGGTCCCGATCAAATTCCTTCCAGAGTTTATAAAACATTAGCTTCTGAAATAGCCCCCTATCTAGAAATAATATTCAATAAAACACTAAAGAACCACACAGTACCCAAGGATTGGAAAGTAGCTAACATTACACCTATATTTAAAAGCGGTGATAGGGAAGAACCTAGTAACTACAGACCCATTTCACTCACGTCAATCTCTTGTAAGATATTTGAGCACATAGTAGTCAGTTCGATCATGGGGCATTTGGATAGTCAGGGATTACTCATAAACAGCCAGCATGGGTTCCGGAAAGGTAGATCTTGCGAGACACAATTAGCTTTATTCGTACACGATATTTTAGTCCACGGCGAAAGCAGTACTGAAGTTGATGCGATATTTTTAGATTTTAAAAAGGCTTTCGATAAAGTTCCTCATGACAAATTAATCTTGAAGTTAGAGAGTTTTGGTATAAATAAAGACGTTGTATGTTGGGTAAAAGAATTCTTAAGTGGGCGAGAGCAGAGGGTTGTCATAGATGGTATCATGTCGGACACAATCGAAGTCACATCGGGAGTTCCCCAGGGTAGCGTAGTAGGTCCGCTTCTATTTCTTTTATACATAAACGATTTGGGTACCGTAGTTAGTAGTAACCTTAGACTTTTTGCAGACGATGCGGTGGTGTACAGGGGTATATCAAACGAAGAGGACATGAAATCACTTAGCAAGGATTTAGATGCAATTCAAGAGTGGTGCGACAAATGGCAGTTAGAACTCAACCTTAAAAAGTGTGTAGCTATCAATTTTTGGAGGAGGAATAATTCGATAGAGCGATCCTATAGAATTAATAACACGAAGATCGAAAACGTTGAAACCGTAAGATATTTAGGTGTAACAATCACTAAAGATTTATCGTGGGGAAGACACATAAGGGAAATATGCGGCCGAGCTAAGAGAAAGCTAGGATTTATAAAAAGAGTACTTGGGAAATGTGATGAGAAGACAAAAGAGCGATGCTACTTTTCACTAGTTAGGCCCCACCTTGAGTATGCAGCCAGTGTATGGGATCCTAATGAATTAGGTTTGATGAGAGAACTAGACAGTGTGCAGCGTAGAGCAGCTAGGTTCGTCAAAAGGTGTTACGATAGGTTGAGTAGTGTATCAGAATTAATACAAGAATTAGGGTGGGAATCATTATCAGAGCGTAGATTAAAGTTCAGATTTAATCTATTGCAG
Source organism: Platycnemis pennipes (assembly GCA_933228895.1). Classification (NCBI taxonomy): domain Eukaryota; kingdom Metazoa; phylum Arthropoda; class Insecta; order Odonata; family Platycnemididae; genus Platycnemis; species Platycnemis pennipes. The sequence continues at coordinate 65,611,612 of OW121857.1, read as the reverse complement.
AAATTTCAATCGGATAGCTTTACTGAAGATGTTAGGCACATATTAAAAACACCAGCGTATTATGCTAGATTCGACCAGATAAATAAGATTAGAGAGATAGATTGTCGTACAGATAGATTCAAAATGGCATTTTTCCCCCGTACTATAAGAGAACAGAATAGGCAGCATAGGAAAGGGATAGGTAGGGGAAATATTTTAGAGTATTCTGTAGTGCATGATGCATGTATTAACCCCTCAAATACTATAGATACTAACAATCTAGTTGCATGAGACCCTTTAGTTGCTTGCTTGCATGCTAGTAGTGAATGCTTGGTGACCTTCACCCCCTGCCACACACCCTCGCGGTGGCTTGCAGGGTATCGTGTAGATGTAGATGTAGATGTAGATAATTGAAAACTATAAAATATCAAAATCCACTGCTTAGTAATGCATTTGCAGAATTCAAAGGAAAAACACTAGGGGAACGATTGAAGGAAAATTGAAGTCTTCTGGTTGTACGTCAAGGAGGTGCAAGGCCATCAGGCTAGGCAAGGCCATAAGTCTGCCGTTCATTCACATAACAATGATAAGGATGAAATTGCCACAAACACTCTTCACAAAGTTAACTTGCTAAATTCCTTCTTCCAAACCATTTTCAACCCACCTTCCGGGGATTCAACTGTCGTCTTACCTGACCTCTTTCAGGGGCTGATGCAACCAATTGAAATTTCCTATAATGGTATTGAAAAGTTACTTAAAGACATAAGCCCCAACAAATCTCCTGGCCCTGATCAAATTCCCTCCCGCGTAAATAGAATTAGCTTCCGAAATTTCCCCCTACCTTGAAATAGTATTCTACAGTACACATTCTAGACTTATTAGCAACAAATACACCCGAAAAAGTTCTAAATATAGTTGCAGTCACAGGAATTAATGATCACAAAATAGTGCATGTGAAATTTGTTATAGCTCTTGAAAGACTTTATAAACCAAGGAGGAAGATGTACTTATTTGGCAATTCTAATTACGACGGTATGAAAGAGGAATTAAGGGAATCTGTTAATGTATTTATCAAACAAAGCAAAGGATTAGATACGGAGGATTCGTGGGGGAATTTCTGGAGGTCACCCGTAAAGCAGTTAACAAATACATACCAAGTAAATTGAAAAGTGATAATATAGAGCCAAGGTGGTATAACGTGGAGGTTAGTAAATCACTAAAGCGACAAAGGGTATGCAACACTGGGGTGAAGAATGCAGGACAGTGTCTATCGGTAGAGGAACAGATGCGTTAGTTAAAAACTATAAAAAATCGAGAGCATTGGCAAGGAAATGGTGTAGGCAAGCGTTATCACAATTTTCAGAGCAAGATATTATGAGAATATTTAGATTATCATATGTGCTTCTGAGAAATTGGTCCACAGTGCACACACTTAAAAGCGATGCAGGAATTGGAGTCACCAGCAATTTAGAAAAAGCCAATTATTTAAACACTTTCCAAAGCGTATTCAACTCATCGCCACACAACACAATCTAAACACCGCCGAACACTTTCATGAACCTATGCCCTAAATAACAATTTGATGTCGCGGAATAGAGCACCAGTTAAAAAACATTTGTAAAAACAAATCACCAGGTCCCGATTAAATTCCTTCCAGAGTATATAAAACATTAGCTTCTGAAATAGCCCCCTATCTAGAAATAATATTCAATTAAACACTAACGAACAACATAGTACCCAAGGATTGGAAAGAAGCTAACTTTACACCTATTTTTAAAAATCGTGATGGTATGACGTGGGACATAATCAAAGTAACACCGGAAGTTCTTCAGGGTAGCGTAATATGTCCGCTTCTATTTCTTTTATACATAAACGAATTAGGTTCCGTAGTTAATAGTAAGCTTAGAATTTTTGCAGACGATGCGGTAGTGTACAGGGGTATATCAAAAGAAGAAGACAGGGAATCACTTACATCTACATTTACATCTACATAATACCCTGCAAGCCACCACAAGGGTGTGTGGCAGGGGGTGATTGCTCACCAAACATGCACTACATATCATGCATAAAAAAGGAATAGTATTAATATAGTAGTCAGAACTACACTATTTAAAAAATATAGAAATTGCAAAGCAAACATGCAAAAACATTGTGTTAGTAGGGTTAGCTTTAAGTACTCATACCAACATGTAGTACCAACCATAGTATAAATACAAGTGTATTGTATAGGTAGCTGCATATAATGTTGAGCCTGAAAACTTCTTTCATAATAGTGAATGCTGCATGTGAAGCATACGGAGAACCATGTAGAACAATGGTTCGGTCGCTCAACGGTCACTTTCCCTTCCCCCCTACCCACCCACTCCCTTGAATTTCTAACCTGTCTTAATTGCTTCATGCCCAAAGGTTAGACTACGAGGGTAGGCGAGGGAGAATTCTAGGAAAAAAGGATTTGAAAAAGATGAGGGAAAATTCTACGATATTTTTACGCTGTTATCTGGGAAAAAGGACTGGTAAGCGAGGAAGTAAGTGATCCTTGTGCGACCAGAACTTGGAAAGATTACTTAGAAAATGTGATGAGAAGACAAAAGAGCGATGTTACTTTTCTCTAGTTAGGCCCCACCTTGAGTATGCAGCCAGTGTATGGGATCCGAATGAATTAGGTTTGATTGGAGAACTAGACAGTGTGCAGCGCAGAGCAGCTAGGTTCGTTAAAAGGTGTTACGATACGTTAAGTACTGTTTCAGAATTAATTAAAGAATTAGGGTGAGAATCATTATCAGAGTTTAGGTTAAAGTACAGATTAAATCTCATACAGATATTTAAATCGGATAGCTTTACTGAAGATGTTTGGCATATGTTAAAAACACCAGCGTATTATGCTAGATTCGACCAGATAAATCAGATTAGAGAGAGAGATAGTCGTACTGATAGATTCAAAATGGCATTTTCCCCCCGTACCTACTATAAGAGAACAGTATAGGCAGCATAGCAAAGGGATAGGTAGGTTGAAATATTTTATAGTCTGTGGTGCATGATGCATGCAATAACAACCAATCCCTTATTATTATGTAGATACAAACAGTCTTGTTGCCTGAGAACCTATAGTTGAATGTTTGCATGTTTATAGCGAATGCTTAGTGATCTTCACCCCCTGCCACACACCCTCAAGGTGTCTTGCAGGGTATCATGTAAATGTAGATGTGGAGATCTGTATAATACCCTTCAGGCCACCTCCAGGGCGTGTGACAGGGGGTTTAACATCAGCAGGGTCTTCGTGACTTTTATAAATTTCTTGAACTCCGCTCCTGATTACAAACGAATACCTGGAGTTTAGAAAATCACTTCGTAGTGAACCAGATGCCATTCAAGGTGGTGCAATAAATGCATGCATAGCACATAGAAAATGTAATACATTTTTATTTACACGTTTTTGTATAGTACTATGATGTGACCGTAATGCCTGTCTTTGCGCTCCTGTGACTTTCGATTAGCTGCTGTAATTTGATAGTAATGTAGTAAGTACTAATTAATAATAAATAACACATGAAGATGCCACTTACAAGTAGCTTGATAACCATTTTAGACACGCTCAGATGGCGGAATGAAGAAGGTACCCATTCACTTCGATAGCGGATATGTTTAGGAAGTATCTAAGAAGTGTAGCTGTAAATTTGTTTTGTAGCTGACCCAACCCAGCCAACTAATCCTCCAAATCAGGGGTGGCGTGGCCAGAGCGGGAAGGCGGGGATTCCCGCCCAGGCCTTTTACGTCTAAAATAAAACGTTTATCGCAGCGAAAGTTTTTATGTCGTTTATACATTATTTGCAAACATTTTGCCATTAACGACCCGAAACGCGTTTTCACGTACAATTTTATTCAGAAGCGATGAAAGTCTGAAAGTCACCGCGAGGGTTAATGGCAGGATAGTGCGTATTTGGTGACGTGGAGGTTTTGCAAGGCACAATTCGGTCTATTTGTCCACGCAATATTTAGAAGCAACCCTAATTACTAGTAGAGTACTTACTTACTAGTAGAGTACTTACTAGTAGAGACGCAGAGACATAGTAAGGGTGCATTCGCAATAGGGAGTTTAAATTTTATCGCAAAACGTCGTTCAAAAAACCTACTTAATCGTCTCTTCGCGTACTATACGATAAACATAATAAATGTGGGTAAAAGTTATAAACATTTAAATTGCATATTGAACTGCAAACAGTCAACTTCTGAGGCTGGGCTTCCTGCGGCGATGGTCGTCCTTACCTATCTCTGTGCCCTCTCCCCATTCCTCCGGCGATCTGCAGGGTTGCCAAATCGCTATACGGAATATCTTACTTTTATCAATAATCATTAAATTTTATCGCACAATGCCGTTCAAAAAACCTACTTAGTCGTATCTTCGCCGGCTATGCGATAAACATGATACTTTCGGATTTAAGTTATAAACTTTTAAATTGCATATTTAACTGCAAATGGTCAACTTCTGTGGCTGGGCCTCCTGCGGTGAGGGTTGGGTTCATACGAGCCTCGAACTCGAGGAAGGGTCTTGGATTAGCTGCTTCGAGAGGTTGGACCTTACTAATGACGGTCTGACCGTCGGTCCTCCCCACGAGAGCGACTTTAACCGCTCTCGTATTAACCTCTCAATTGCTAATTATATTCCTTACACATCCCTCATTTTGATTTTAGAACTCAGTACGCGGATTTGCTATCAATTAGGTAATAGTGGTTAATATTCTTTACTTTTATGAACCTATTAATTGATGACAATGTTGATACGTTAAATTACTGGTGCTACGAATTGCCTCATCATTTTTGCGTTGGTAAAGATAAAAATAAATACATCAGGATGAAAACGTTTCTTGAAATATCTACATATTCATAAAAATTATTCATTCCTAATCGTTATTCTCTTAGTTATTAACTTAAGGTTGAGGAATTACGGAAACCAAAAGAAAGTCATGCTCACTTATTGGAGAAACATAAGGAGTGCGACATTTCCACCAATCAGGCACGTAGCCAAGGGCTACCTGGTATTTGAGGCTCCAGCCCCCTCCCGAATTTTTTTCCCAATAATTTTGTTGCTCTGATTCTCTTGACTGGGCATGATAATCCGGATTTCACAGCGTATAATTCAAGTTTTAAATGTCTTGAAACGTGATCACTAGTTTGATGCATGCGAATGGTTAATAATTCTTGTTTTCAATCTGATATGTATTAATGCGTAGAACTTCTGTTCTGGGGCCGTTCAAATTGACTGCTTCATAACAAGGTAAGCAGTGAACTTCACCAGTGAGAAGAGATAGGAATGGGCACTGTAAAAGTAAATACCAAGCACTAAAAATTAAGGGAAGAGATTTGTGACATGTAGGCACCGTATGGGGAAAGCTGATTTGTTTCAAGTTACGCTCCCCGAGACTTAGCCCTCCCCTGAATCAAATTTTTGGCTACGTTCCTGCCACCAATCAATCCCGGGAATGGTTTAAACGTAAGACACCTTTTTTGTGGACGATACGGGGAATAAATTATGGATATGAATAACGGTAAATATATCCAATACGGGTCTAGCAACGGATAACATTGGTAGCTACATGTTGGTATGAGGACTTAAAGCTAACCCAACTTACAGCATGTTTTTGCATGGTTGCTTGGCTATTTTTATCTTTTTTTTAAATGGTGAAGTTTAGAACAGTATATAAATACTCATTCTTTTTTATGCATGATATGTAGTGCATGTTTGGTGAGAATTCACCCCCTGCCGCATACCTTTATGGTGACTTGTAAGGTATTATGTAGATGTAGATGTACGGTGGCGGTCACTAGCGAAAGCATTGAGGTCAGTCGAAGCTCGCTTCGGTAGCAATGTCGGCAATCAATGACTGCCAGGAGAAGAGGAAAGTAGGGAGACGGTTGGAGTGGTGGACAGGCAGACCTCTCCCGTCCACTCGTCCCGAGGTAACTCCTCAAGACCACTGGGGAGCGCTCGACTCGGTGCAGGGCTGCTACATCCATCTCCCCCTCCCGCCAGAGAATCCGTGCGAGTGAGAAAAAGCCTTCTTCTCTTCCGCTCCGTTAATCTTCTCAGAAATTCGGCCAGTGGGCTGGCAAGAGCACGGCCACCTCAATGGTACCCCTACACCGGGCTTCAAGGACCATCATCCATCCTCAAGACCAAAGATGGATCGATTAGAGCATTTCGCATCCTTACACTGTTGATGATTCCTCTTATCTGTACTTTCTTTCCTCCGAATCATCAAATAAGAGTGAATTTAATAGTTTTTCGGGAATTCACAAACATTCAAAGGTATACAAAATACGCAGTTAATTTTTTAGCCTGAGGATATTAACTTAAATGTGCTCAAAACTAATGTTACTAGTAATTTCACTTCCAAAATAATATATGTCAAAAGATAATAGCCGTGGTATATAGGCTAGTAACGTACTGGGTTGGTAAGGCCATCGGTTATAATTCGGGTTAGGGCAATCATGTTTGTTCTAGGATTAACAGTAAGATCTTAGGTTAGATCGTACAATACCTCAGCCGTTGAAGCACTTTAAATCCAAGGCTATTACCATATAACAACATGATTAGTAGACATCATTAATTGTTTAGAGCCTGCGCCCTCAGGTCACTCTTGAATTGGGATGGCTGATGACTGTGACTCAGAGACAAAACAACGAGGAAGAATGCCGGGAAGCCGTTATCATCAGCAATTAATTCCGTGAAAACCACACTTCTAATCGTATAAGGCGTTCGTAAGAACTTTATAAATATATTTGATATTCATTACGACGAATCAATTAGAAACTTGTACTATTTTTACGCTGTATCCACATTATATGGTTAGTAAACCATGCTTTCAAAGCACAAATGTATTTTCGAGATTAATAATGACACTCTAGTGTATGATGCCTAAAGGGTAAACTTATTTAATTAATATTCTCAAGCTCAGATACAATGCTGATCCTTCTACGAGTCTGATTTTGTACCGCATGGATGTGAAAACTTTTTCAATCTGAAAGATGTCAGGTTTCAACGGCGTTTTGATGAGGGAAAGGTAATCTTGAGTATCTACACTGACTTAACTGTAGCTATAACTATTGCAACCTCTGCAGTGCATTGAAAAACTTTCTCCAAATGTACTGCAATCGGTGGGAAACCCGAAAACTCTTCCTCTAATACTTCGCTTTTCTAAGCTGGGAAAACAACGCTGGGTTTCTAAATATGTTTCACCAATAAAACATCTCATTAAAGTAATAACACTAACTAGTTTGCCGCCTCCAATTCAAAGTAATGACTGCTCTAAATACATGGTTACAGAATTAACTAGCATGAAAACTTGATAAGAAAGAAAGAAGGGAAAATATATTTCGCAAAACGGATTAAACCTAAAAAAAATGGCCGTCCTCAATTTAGCCACAGTGGTTAGTCAAATGTGTAGCAAACACCATCTATAACAGAAACTCATTAGGCGGTATAAGTAAATATATAAATGCTTATATGATGCATGCTTGATGATTGTTTGCGCCCTGCCACAGACTATCGAAGAGGCTAAAATGGTATTGTGTACATATATAGAAGAAGAGAACCACTTAGGCAAGATAATGGAGTTTAGTGTTTACTGAATGCAGGCCACCAACCATATCATTGGTATACTACCGTAAATACATAAAATTTAAACTGTTGATATCGTACATACCTAACGCGTTTCATCGTGCTCTATGAAAAGCAAGTATACCCACCAATTTCGACTGCAAGAAGCATAATCGGCAAGCGAAATTACGATTTAACGAAACATATATACACACATATCCAATATTTGAAGACTCAAAAGTTGAAAACAATAAGCTCGAGTTAAGTTGGGAGACTCGAGAGATAAAAAAACGTGAGGAGCACAAACTCAAAATTTTATCATAAAGGGAGCTTCACTATAAGTAAAAAAGCACCCGAGGGGGTTTCCTGCAGTTGTGCAGCAAGGATGCGCTGTGACGAAAAGTGGACACAGCACAAGTCGCTGTTTGAAACATCCATTAACGGGTCCCAAACTTAAAGGAATAAAAAGTAACATTTGGTAAAACTTCAACGAACACTTTACTAAACTTAATTTCGTTTAAATCTTCTACTTTGGAATCTTACGATCCAAGATCGCTGGAAAACGTTACCAGCAATGTTGGGGCGTAGGCATGTCATCCAGAGTTCTGAAACCTCCCTTTCTGTGCCTTGCGATAATCCGACATGCTCTCGATTGGAATGATGCCCGAAAAAGCCTCAAGGGACCCCGCGCACATCTTGGTTTTTTTCTTGGGTGTAACATAACTTAGGGTTCTCTCCGGTCACCACGAATCAGGACATTCTCCAGAGCACCAATTCATGTTATAACACGATTATCTACTCTATGTAGCGAAATATGTCTGGATGGAAAGAAATTATTTATATTTAAACGTTATAGCTGATGAATTTCGAAATATCCACGGATTACGAAACGGAGAACTTTTAGCCCTGAGAATTTAATCCTGTTTTCTTTTTAGGGTGAGGTCACGTTCAGAGAATCTCTTCTATTTCTCAAAAACGTCTTATTTCAGGAGAATACAACATGTTTGAGTTTCGTTGCCTCAAATTTCTATGCATGACCTGTAGTATTTTGACAAAACCATGAAGATGGAAAAAATAATTAATAAAAACCAGGTAAAAACAGTATAGAGGTAAACTAAGAAATGCATGTAGGTACTATGCGTATTTTAAGCACGTGAAGACATGAATTGCTATTATTTATGCCAAATGGACCGCAACCGAATGTATCTTGCAATCTCTACTGAAAATGGAATGTTGCCTGTTGACCCTGACAACCCCTGTAAAACAACACGTCCTAAAGAGATTACATATTTTATTTCGTAATAGAGTTCGTAGCCAAATGGCTAAAATAATAATATGAATTCAGATCGCTCGAGTATTACAATTATTTTAAGTAGTAAAATAAATCTGCTATATTTTCAGTTACTTCAGTGCCATGCAAAGGACGCACAGTACTCCGTACGTAAAGGAAAAAACCCTTGACACCTTCCGTTCGGAGTCGGGTCATGCCGCGACCATTTTGCTCTACATCGTTCCTTCTATCCTTAAATGATTGCATCCTTTCAAATATCTACCCATACAGTAAGTATTACTGTAAGGCATAGGCAGCCTCGACTTTAGATGGAAAAAGGTTGTAAATATCACACAATTCTCCTCACAATGATGTTTCATTTTTTCCAATAACCATGGTGAATAAGGTTCGTGTATCGGTTAGATTACCGATTAAATATTCCACATTCCAAGGGAATGAGTTTGGATCTCGACGATGGCAGAGGTTTTTCAGTGGTATACTAGTCCCTACAGGCGTACGTTGTGACGAGCACTTAAAGTTCAGTACTCCGTCCGTCGAATGGGACGTTGAACTTCGGCCCCCTTTGAGCCTTTAGAGGAGAGCAAGCTAACACTAAAGTTCTCTCCGCCTTTCCTCCACTACCTACATATCCCTACTACTTCAAACATACGCACCTATCCAAAATGGCTGAGTACCTTGGTATTTTTTTCCGATTATTAGCAGAAATGAACTTTACCAAAACGAATAGCCCCAAACCCATTTTATTAAACACGGCAATTTCAAAGGGACAACTGAACTTTAGTAATTTACAACACTCATCGACGTTCCGAATCACGCGAGACTCAGCTAATCGACGTGAAATCTTATTTGCTCTCCTCGGTATATTAGCCGCCGTTCGCCCAGCCCTTGTGCGAACGGTCTGGCGAGGGCCATCGCCCATGCGGGCGCCACGGGGAAAGAAATAACACTCCGCAAGAGAGGTCATAAACGTCATAATGAGGAAATTGCGCACCCCGCGGTGGCCTCGGGGGAAAACTTGACCTCGCGGAGAAAGGGGGAAACCTGGATGAGCCATCGCCCTCCCCATTCGACCAGTCACGCGAGCGAGAGGGCGAAACGTGAGGAAACGCCCTTATTGACGGGCCTGTCCTTTGATCCTTATGCGGAGACCCAGCTCTCGCCCTGGTTTCCGGGCACTTCTCTCGAGGGTCGCGACCCGAGGTGGATAATCAGGTGAGCGATCGAACAAGGTAGACAGCACTCGTGTGAGGAACCAACTCCAGCACGAGCTAAGCCAAATAGCGAGGGAAGTACATGCTTCAAAACTTCATCGCGGAGCACTGGCAAAAGTATTATCATATCTACGTGATACGCTGCAAGTCACCGAGATGGTGTATGGCATGAGGTAAAGAACACCAAACATGCACTACTTAAATGCAGCTATGGGTTAAAGGAGATCGGCGTAATATACAAAACTATGGACCAATTTCCTTGTTGTCCGTATTCGCTAAAGTGCTTGAAAAATTTGTTAAAAAGATGTTAGTCTTTCCTGGACAAATTCAAATATTTCAGTAACAAAAAGTTTGAGTTTCGCAGTGGAAAAGGTACAGAAGAAGCATTGGAAAATTTTATGTACCCTATTTATGATGGTATAAACAGCAATCAACGCACAGCTAGCCTTTTTGTTGATATAAAAAAGCCTTCGATACGTTAGAGCATACAATTTGAGAAGTTAAGGCAAGCAGGTGTTCGTGGTATTCCGCTGGAATGGTTTGAGGGCTACTTGTCGTCACGCTCTCAATCTGTAAGGGTTAAAAGTATCTATAGTAAATCTGAGTTCATTAGTTGCGGTGTGCCACAAGGCTCTGTGCTGGGACCCATTTTATTTTTAATTTATATTAATGATTTATATGAGTGCGATTTCCAAGGACAACTAACTACATTTGAGGACTATCTAACTTTAAGTTATGGATGTGTAAATTGGGATTTAATACAATATAACATGCAATTGGATTTAAATATTCTTAACTGACAGTTAATAGCAAACAAACTTCAATGAAGTGAGAAAACTAAATTAATTGCTATGTTTTAATTTTTGCAATTGCTTCAACTTGAACGTGGTGTATCACTCTACGGTATGTACGGAAATTGCTTGTAAAAAATGCATTGTAATGGAACGTGTTATCGACTATAAGTATTTATAAGTGTGGACATTCACTTGGATCAGTATTTGAAATGGGAACATCACATCAATGCTGTAACAAATACTTTAAAATATTGTAAAACTAAATTATATTTTATTCGCAACAAATGTCCTATACACTTTCGAAAATCAATTTATTATTCTATAGCGCACTACAAAGTGAACTATTGATTATTATACTGGGGAGGTGCCTGCCAAAATACGCTAAAAAGAGCAGAAAATGCTCTTTAGGGTATTGTTCGAGTGATAGCTCGAAAAGGTCGTCTAGAAACTTCCTACCCTATTTATAAGTTGCTAAGGCTATTACCGCTAAGGCACCTTCATATATGCAAGGTATTAAGATTATTTTTTATTCGTAGTGGCAATACGCCAAAAAAATATCAAAAACCACACTCATATAGCGTTAGAAGCATTTCTTGTTACGTTGTGCCAGAGCCCTGCTTAACATTATACAAACATCGTTACCTTTATATAGGACCAAAGTCATTTAATATGCTACTGAGTAATGTCAATAATGCAAAGAACTTGAGCATATTATGATGTTTATAATCATGGGTACTTAGCATAGAAAATGCAAATTGTTTCTTTTCTTTAAATATGTTGTTGTTGTTATTCCTATTGTATGCAAATTTTTGCACTGAGTTATATTGAAAACCTATCCTAAAGTTATATAGTTGTACGAATGGTGGTATGTGCAAGGTATCTATGTTTATGCATTATGTTGAAATCTGGGTCAGAAGTATTGCATTTTTCTTTTTTGAAATTGTTCCCACCTTCCGATTGCCCTGGTGGACACTTGGCTCCAAACTAACTTCAATGAGTGAGTTGTTTTAAAAAATATTTTTGTTTAGGAGCAAAACATCTCTATTTCTATATTCAGAAAATCAACTACAGTCTCGCCTACACCGCTGGAGTCCTAAAATATTTGTTTCTAGTCAAATTGGTGAGCAGATCCAACGTTGGTATTACTTACAAACGCCACACTATATACCGCCTAGAACCATATCAAGGAGAATTTGTATACAATTTTGAACTTGAATCGGAGATGTTACAACGTGCGCAGTAAAGTGAAAATCTAGTTGATATTCTAAGCCATATTCAGAATCCCAACTCATTCTCAGCGTCACGCTGACATGTAATACCACCCTTAGAAGCAGCATTTAGCAGGTCAAATCTGTAGACCAATTTGGCTTGTTGGGATTTTAGGGGTTGAGATTTGGAAGCAAGACTAGTAGAATTTCTGAATACGGCCCTTGTGGCTATTAATTGCTGAGGAAAAAGCGACCAACGGCTAAGATCATATGCATCACTTATGATAGGTGGGTTATTGTGTTTGAGAAGAACGGGTGGAGGGAAACTCAGTGTCTGCGTTAACATACTCTAAAGTAATCGACGTAATACCCTGCAAGCCATCCCACGGGCAGGGGGTGAAACATCACCACGGGGGTTGAGTTTGAAACCGCCGGGATTATCTGGAATAGGTAACCAAGGAGTCATGTGGTAGAAACACGAATGGTTTGCAATGGGGAATATGCATGAAATTTGTTTCTCAAAGATTAATGATGCACTTGATGCAAATTTTCTCACCAATTGAAATATACAATCCAAATTTTTATACGATCACCACAAAGATTATTAAATGAATTTAAATGTTCCCGAAAATTGATGAAAGTCACGTGACCTGAAACGCCATCTGACGTCACTGCACGGTATAGGTTCCATATTGCTACGGAGATAGACATTTATTTTTAACAGATAACGAAGTGAATATATTGTTTTGAGGTTTATAGCCGTTTCTCGAACGAAACGATGACTGAAAAAATACTTAGAAAAGCACATCCCGACAATTTCCTTTGGTTCACTCCCTTATGGCGGCCTTCTTCTGAAAAAAACCAGCGATTGCATAGGCGTAGTAGAAATCCTTGGGCACTAAACAGGCATTATATAATTAATGGACGATTTGCTCGTTACAATCCATACTAGGTAAATAAACATTCGAAATACAATCGTTCATTGCATTAAACAAATGAGATAAATACATGTGTTATCGCCAATTTTTTATTTAACATCTTACCTCGACGCATAAACAGATAAACAACGCCCATAGTGATACCGTGCCGTGACGTCAAGTGATGACGTCGTGTTTTTAAGCTCCCGAAAAGGTACAATCTTCAAAGTGTAGTATATTTGTAACAAAACTTAATTCTTCAGTGAAATTTTCGGCAAGCACATTTCAGCTAATAAACCTCACATTCAAAGAGTTATAAAAAATAGTGCATGTTCCCCATTTAGTGTGTCTGAATCGCTCGTTACAATATTATTAATTATTTTCACTTGAGTTTTTCTCATCTGTCACGACTATAATAACTATCACGACTGAGATAAAACACAAGTGTTAACAATGAATTAGGCTGTAATCGGCCGTTTTAACGCACCAAATTAGAAACCATTCGCGTTTATACCTACCACGGTATTCGAGATAATCCCCATGGTTTCAAACACAACCCCCCTGGTCAGGTCATGGTTTTTGTTACACTTTAGTGCTATTTCTATCCATTACGTGAATCTCCTCTGTAGCGCTATAACGGCTTCACCACCTCGTGCTACAAAGGGCACGCGGAGAAATCGCGCTAGGAATATTTTGCAATCGGCACCCGTGTGCGAGGCTACAATTGCACAGGTCATGGCAGAGAATGGCAGGAGGCAGAAAGTATTACGAATATCATGACACTTTCCGTATCAGTGATTTGTTTTTGCACCCTTTTGATTCAAGTGTTCATTTAATTTAAGTATTTATTTGCTAACCACAATGTCGGAGGGGGTCGCGGGTTCGAATTCCGCCCGGAGGGCGTGTCTATACATGAGTAATTGTTAATAGCTAAAACGTGCCCGGTGTAAAGACCGTCTCGGTTGTATTCGGGTTATTAAAAAAAATCAAAATTAAGAAAATGAAAATACTCGTAGTGTATGTACTACCTTCCAGATTATCGGTTTCAATCCCATGATGACAATCGTTTATTCGGGAAGAGAATCAGTATTAAAATTCATTGGATCCCACCAGTGATTAAGATCCATCAAATAAAATATTGCACTTAATTCTATTTCTAATTACCGTGCAGTGCAATACAAGTAGTACGAAACACCAGTTACGAGATGAAAACGGGTGTAACATTCTTTTAATATACACTTGGGTGCTTCATACCCGTCATTTTGTGTCTAAATTGATGAACTTTAAGAAAATCAACATAGCTCATCACTTGATAGTGATATAATGCAGGGTGAGATCATAAAAAACTGTTGTACACTTTTCCCTAAATATTGGATGGGTTAAAATCCGGTGGTTACTTACCACTGCGATGATGCTGTAGAAGCACTGAAGAACTCTTCAGGCACACTTGCGGGGAATGAAATTTTTTGAATACGCCCGGCTGACACGCACAGGTCCTAATGAAAATGAAGAGAAGAAATTAGTAAAATCAAGTTAGGCTCCGTGAATATATACATAAAATATCCAAGAATTTGTGAGAATTAGCTGATATGAAACAAAATGCATAACGTATAATGCATGCTTTTGATACCAAATTTTATCCCAGAAAATTGGGGGTAGAGGAATATTCCTAGGGTGAAAAGTTGGCTGTTAAATTTCCAACTGTTCACCGATATTCTGTAAGATCGACGTGACTAGATTCCATATTTTATTTTAATCCCCTGTTGAAAAAAATTCATTGGCATGTAAACGTCATTTACTCATACCCATTACTTGATCCATAAATCGTAAGTCATGTGATATGTGTTTTCATAATTTTGCCTTTGTTTATTGATCATTTTTTGTTTCCTAATTATTTAATTAAAAAAGCAAATTCTAGAAAAAATTAATTAAAACACCCGTTACTCAATAGCAGTTCTTTTTTATCATTACTTTTCCTTTCTCATTCACGGACTTTTCTTAGTCATAGAATTAATACAGCTGTTATCACAGGAGGGACATACGTCGAAAACAAAAACTTGGCTCAAGTTGAAGAGTCGGGACGATATATAAGTACAAAATCCAAATAACTGACTACTATTCCGCCAATTACTTGGCTTTTGACGTGAATTTCTTTCATTATATCTACCTTTAGGAAATGATTTCTCCTAACATGTCTATATATTTGGTGATCTATTTTCAAAGTTCCATTGAGAAATGAGATACTTTTTGATACCGCTAATACTCACATCGTATAACTGGTCAATTATGAACAGATTGCGGCTAAAAGTTTTGAAAGCTAACAAAATACCTAAACATATCGGTGAACAAACGATTAATTGTTAGCTGGCCTGATAAAAATGGGCCTTAAAGTAAACACTTCAACTCGAATGTGCATTCATTTGTATTTTCATGAGTAATGTACAGCAACGCTAATATTCTGTGTGTTCAGGAATAAAACTATTGTTAAAATAAACGGTGAATGCTAACTAAATTTCTGTAGCTGTGTCAAGACTCAATTCCTGCAGTTTTAACAGTAAGGGCTGTTTAAGGTATGTTTTTAATTCTGCCAACGTTGTCAAGTATGGTTTCAAGGGAGATAGTGGAACTCCAGCAAGATATTACCCATTCCCCGCTGATCGAATGAAAGCGAAATTTAATAGGAGAAGAATTGTCTCTTTCAAAGGCTCGCAGCGGTCCAGTTCTGTCCACCACATCCACGGCATGAGACTCGGTCACGAAATAAGGGAGAACGGGAGCCCCGAACACGCAAAGGGAGTCCTCCACAATCAATCTTTATATTTCGACCGGGGCGATCGTCAGCAGAGCGTGTGGCCCTAAAAACGGGTGGCCCGAGCGGAAAAAGTTATTTTTTCCACGAAATCCGGAGGCATTCCGCTCCTTATGTTGGCTTTATCCTTCATTAATCCCGGTCTCAAACCTGGTAAGGACCATGTGCACGGTCCAAAGGAGATGTACCCCCTGTCCCGGGTGAAGGCCGAGGTTTCTGTGGGGGTACTTGACTGCCGGCGTGGATTGTAGGGGAATATGGAAGGTGGGGCGGGGTTGCCGAAAAGGCGGGCAAGGCCTGAGAGGTCACCGTTGAAGTACTCGACGCAGCCCGGTGGAGAGAACTGAAGAGAGCCTTGAACTGAACATGGGAGTTTTACACAGGAGACCAATTTCGGGCACGGAAACAGAAAAACGACCTTAATTAAGCACCTTTCGGAACTCTCTAAAGGATATCTTCCGAAAATATCCACAAAAATGCCTTCATACCCTTTTTCCCGAAATGAAGTCAAATGCGGATTTTATGAACGCTGTTCAAGAACCTTCAGAATATCAGCGTCAAATAATCAAATTAAAGGATTACTATTCAATAGCGAAGAATGTAAAAAAAATCCTGCTTTCAAGAACAACCAGGAAAAGTAATGAAGTACAGTGAGGGTACGTGGGGAATTCGGAATAAGTACTCTAAATCTTGATGCAGAAATTATGATGCAGTGGTTTTACGACGTGTATACGTTTTTATACTAACAGGTACATGCAATGACACATATATGTTAATAATTCAATGTATTCACACAAATGACTGAAAGTCTGCCGTAATTATAATACTTTGGATAAACAAGGAATTTAGTGTCATTTATAGCTAACATTTCACGGTTCTCTTAACTGCATGTTTATTAATTTCCTTGCGGGTGTTAGCTGTTTGCTTCTCAGTTTCGGTTAAATAGTGTATACACGGAGTAGTATTTTTTATGCCTGTATGATAGTAAGTGCAAACATATACTTTGTAAAGTATATTGTACGCTTAGTAATTGCTCACCTCCTACCACACATACTTGCGCAGGCTTTCAGGGTATTATGTAGACGCACATAAATGCACAATAGCAGAATTTCCATAGAAAAAAAGCATCTTTCACCTTAACCGGGACCCGGTCTACGTGAAAAATTAATTTTCACGTTGCTTCACAAAACAATGTTAATGATTAAATAGCTGCACCGCGTAGTGTAATGTTTAATTTGAATTGATACATTTTCACATCATAAGAAGATAGAGGGTATTTGATAAGGAAAATAGTGGAAGATATAAATAAGGCATCTAGTAGAATACAAGTTGGCAAAAGGATAATATAATGCTCAATGAGAGGAGGAAATTTCAAAGAATCATTCCTTATGCATACACGTAGAACCCCAGGAGAGAAAAAATAAGTAGTAAGTAATTTACACACGTTATTCATAGATTCTTTTTCTTCGATTAAACTAGACATACAGATACTGAAAACGGCAGTTTCATGCTCATATATATTTCAGCTCCAAAAAAATAAGGGCACTGGATAATCTGCTCGAATGCATAGGATAGGTGATCAAAACTGCCCATGGTACGATATTTATGATAAGTTATTACATTGCTGCGGTGTTCAAAAAGTAATAATAATGCATAAACGAAGTGAAAGTAATGAGCACAGCACAGACGCCCAATAAAAACAGTATTTTAAGATACCTACATAAATATTGTGGACAATTACGAGGAAATTGAATGGGAAAAATTCCATTTGAACTCCCAAAGAAATTGTGATATCAAAAGGCTACCATTTGCTGATTGGGTTTCAACGTGAATATAGAAAGGAGATAAATCAACAAATAAATATCAATGATTTACTGAGGGAATCATCTGACAATAATCAAGTAAATAAATACAACGATTGATTGCTAAGTCTTAAAATATTAAAATTTATCGTTAAGCATGCATTTTTTGACAGTTAACAAAGCATTCTGACAGTTACCATATCTTAATGGAGACATTGCAGGATTTTTATTAATCAGTTCCGTTGGCTTAATCTAATAAAAGTGCTAATCTGAGAAGCTGAAAGTCTTTTGAATTCGAAATGGAAAAAAGTAGCCTCCCATTCATTTAGGCATCTCCTTCCCCTCTTTTATCTTTCCTGAACTAGTAGGGCTTAATTAAATGGAGTCTTCCACGGGAAACATCGAAATACGACTGCCTTTACCATTCGCCCACGCCGAAAGGGTTACCGCCCCCTGGATGTAACTACGCAAAGAAGTAGCGAAGGGGTGGTCGAGTGAAGCGAGAAAATATACTTTCTAGCTCGAAACAAGAATCACATCTTCTTAATTAAAAACATAGTTCCAGAATAATTTCAGCCTCTTGTAAAATGAATTTTAAAAGAACAAATGTACCTTAATTGAAACGTCAAAACTAGCATACATTTTCAATACTAGTCGAAAAGTGAGTTGTAGGCCCCTATTTTGGGTAAAAAAATTGCATTTGTGAGTCCAAACAATCATTACTACAGACTCTTTAGTCAAATCGTCATAATTCTAATACATTTTATTTTGATCCTACAAAAAATTTGGCAATAACGTTTATTAAATCTTATTCATGTCCCAATTTATCTTTGTGTGGCTCATTGAGCAAGAGTATGAGGGATTCGTTTTACGAGAAATACCATCTGGAATCCGACATTACATTTTAACATCCATGGCGTGAGAATAGGTATGTAAAACGGCCAATATATCTTAAACTGATACAATAATTACTCGTCCAAGAAATCCAACGATCAGATAAGGTTTGAAAATAATACTGATGGAAAGAAATAATTAATAAAGCCACATTATCCTGAAGATCAATTCATTTGAACAAAAATAAAAGGGCTGTAACATGGAAATATCGTTAGGCGAAACGTTATTACACTATTTTGCCAATATTATTTGGTGCATTAAGAAGGAAGTTGAGTTATCGACATTCTCCCTAACAAACGTATACGCGTCAGCATTCACCAAAATATCGACTATAAACGATATAATCGTATTTAGAGTCCACTCGAGGCTTTCATTCCATCAGCACTTTGATAGTGTAATATATCACTGGAAGCATACCTCACTTCCTTAATTAAAAGAAGAGCTCAAGAATAATACTTTTAGCCTCTTGTTGAACGCATATAAAATAGTGAGTGCTGGAGCGATAATATCAAATATAATTTTGCTGAAAAAAAAACTCATCCAAGCATTTAATTTACGTGCGGTGAAATGAATAAAATTAGCACATTAATTAAACCCTTGGACGTAGGTACAGTAATAAATTTACACTATTTCGTGGCATCGTATATACAGCTATCTGCCTTACCATCTTGTACTTCTAAACCTCAGAAAACGACGATGCTTAGCACAGTTAATGGTATAAGTATGGGGTCCAAATAAGAGGGTTTCCGGTAAAAAGGTATAATATTTTCTTTGAAGAAACTCTGCTCTTAAACATTTCATGGGATAAAAAACGAAGGTATGCCATGATTTATTATTTTTTGGTCAATAACTTTGGGAATATCAATGAATTTAAAAATGAATTATCAACATTATTTCCCCTAATACTGTGCATCGATATCCCCTGGAATTATGCATTGGTAAAGCTCCCTGCTGTCCACAAAAAATGATGCATACCGTCGGAGAGTCCATGTGAGGATCTTATTCGGCTACTGTTCAACTGTAAAGCCTTACTCCGAAGTAATTGCTGAACTCAATGCCATAAAAATAGCTCAGGATAAACAGGTACCAGAATAAAATTTTCGACGAGGCGTAAGATAAACCGGAAAAAGGCATGGTCCTTAAGATTCTTCCACAAAATTGAGAGCTTGGGATAGAGAAAGATTAGAATGGAAATTGAAGAAATATTCTGATTAGTACGCGCCGATTCCCTCTTCAAGTTTGAGTAATAAACGCGAGTGAACTGCATAAAAGTGCTCGCCCTCCCGATTCCTGAATTGACTTGGAATGACAAAAGTATCGTAACGAGGCCCTGGAACTCTTAAGGGCAACGCAAAATTTAGTAGCGAACGTTACGTCTTATGCTTAGTGTGAGAGCAGTAATTGCAGAGGGAGGGTTAGGCTGGGCATGGGGCATTCGTGACTCAACACCATTACGGTTGGGACGTTGGGGATGCGTCCGGGAAAATAGCGTGTGGAGCAGTGCTACCCATACGAACCAGAAAGCCATGCAGCAATATACGTGGGGTTTGAAGGATCATAAAAATTTAGCTCGCGTTCAAATTTACGAAAATGCTGGCAAATATCCGTTAATCTACCAAGGCTTCTTGGTTATGGGGGGTCCACCTCTCAATTTCCTTTTTTACGCATGCAATACGTTCATGCTTATGTACCTCGAAAGGTTAATTGCTGCCGTAGCCTCCGTACCATCAAGCAAATACGGAGTAGGAGTTATAAACACACAACTCATCCCCTTCACTGATATTAGTTTACAATCAAACTAAGTGAAAAAAATCCGAAAAAAGCAAAAAGACAACGCTTAGTTCGATGAAATATTTACATTTGAAGACGCTGCTTAATTATATTACTTGTGAAAAGATCTCTAATTTCCAAATGAAATCTAAATCTTTATGCAAAGATACATTTGATGGAAGCGAGAACTATTACCCGAACGACGGTTTAGATTTAGACTGAACCTTTTAAGTATAATCGTAGCTGATATGTTTGAAGACGGGTTAAGAAATATGTTAAGAACATCGGCGCATTATGCTAGATTTGATCAAATAAATAAGATCAGGGCGACAGATTGTCGTGAATTTAAAATGTAATTTAACATATGCAACAAATGGAACATAATACGCAGCATGGTAAAGGGAAAGGTAAGTGAAATGTTGTTACTGTAGTGCATGAAGCATGTTTTAGCATTACTAACCTATGCATGATAATGAAATGCGGATAAAATTTCTTAGAGAAATGTTTTTATAATCAGTAATCACTTCAATGCTATATACATACTAACCATGTAGTAACATGTGACACTGTATCTACCATATCTCCATGAAGTAGTAGCATTGTATGTCTTACAATTAGCTGAATGTTAGTACTTTGGTAGAAACGAGACAAAAACGTTAACATTAGGGTTGAAGAAACTTCACAATAGAGAAAAATAAATTTTTTGCAAGTTTGACATTGATTTAAATATTGCCTAATCATTTCAGAGACAACAATATGAGATAAAAACTTTAAATTGAGCTTTGGAAACGTAAAACCTTTCACAATGTATATTCTTCCATCCATCTCCCACATTAACAGATTTGAATAAACAGGAAATAGTAATATTAAATAATAATAAATAATATAAACCACAAATGATTCTAATGTGACATCGAGGATACGAAAACATCCTGAAATAGTGCAAAATGTATTCAAAATCAAGTCCGTGTGATTTGAACGACGATAATATCTGTCTCCACTACAGTTTGAAATGTTTAGCCTCAGAACAGCAGTGGGTTACGAAAGCCAAGTTTATTCGTCGATAAAATCCAGAAGATTGAGTAAAATACCGAAATAAAAATGGATTAAAATACTACCAGGATAGAAAGAGTCACGGAATCCTTCGGGATAAAGAAAACACGGATAAAGATTAGGTATAGCTAAGTGGAGGCACCTTACGTCCAAATCGGTGACGTGTGTTTGATTATAATGAGATATAAAACACACCATGTGCTGTCGTTTTGCTCTACTAGCCGCTGTAGATGGGATAAGACACGAAGGGTATGGGAGACATAGTTTGCGGGTCGGCGCGAGTTCAACGTAGCCTCCAATACCCAACTGAAAACGGGACATTTAACAATGCAGCAGACAATAAACTGTGTTAAGCACAAATATTCTAATTATAGAAATTAAAGGAAGGCCACATCTATTATTTCAATTTAATTTTGAATTATAAAAAGTCATTCAACAATTGATTATGGAACTCTGCTAAACGTTTTTTTTGCAGTCCAAAAATAAAATTTTATTGGCCAGAATGTCATTATTTCAGAATTTTGAATGTCCAAGAGCAAGGTGTAAAGAGTTACTTTTAATCAAAAGCCCATTTTAACTTATATTTTCAAATCACTCATAAACCATATTTTAGTAAATATTTTCCTTACAAAATACACCTAAACACATCCTCTGTTATACCAAATAGTAATTGGAATGTGTTTAAGCTCTTTAGTATCAGGACAGTTTATAACTTAAAGACACATACGTAAATGCAAACTTTCTGAATCCGGAAGTAACACTTATCACACCTTAAAATAGGAGTATAACATTTGCCTATTGACATAAAATGATCCAGTATGATGAGGATAATTGGCAGATCAAAGCTCAAGAGAATTTTTTCCAACTCTTAAAAATAAATCATGTGATTTATGCTACTGAATTCTTCAAATCTCACATGAATAAAAGTCAATCGTAAACCCACATACAAGGCACATGCTCAGATTGAAGCGCATGATGCAACACAATTTTCTTGTGAACGACGCTGAACATGAGTGTTCACATCAGCAAAAAATTTAATCTGATTCTATCAAACTTTAATACTAAACAGCAGCGGGTCCTTTGTTTTCATTGCTAAACAATTGCTTTTTTTAATTTGCATGGTTCAATTTATTATACTTCCAAAACCTATTCTTAGTGGTTATTCATTTTTTTCCAATGTCTATAGGAAGTAAAACTGAATGACTTGTCGCTGGTATTAAAATCCAAACACAAGATTTTCCTTTAATACTGACGAAAATATGATACTTATTTTATGCAATGCAGGCATTTTTCTTCGTAAACGACCCAATCATTTTTTTTTTCAGCTATTGACGAGCTTTCACCAATGTTTCATACCTGTAACGCAAGGCAGAAGACAATGATCAGGCTGACTAAAATCCGTGAATTTTCTGACTGAGCAATCAATTGTTTTTCACTGAAGCCTTGAGGCTGGATTGTAAAATCTTCCTCAAATCATCTGAAGTCAAGACAAAGCTACCATTCCTTGACATTCATTTTCTGCTACCAATCACTCCGATCTCAAAATAGATTTATCCTAGGATAGGTTATGACGGAGGTGCCGAATTATGAAACATAGGGATGGAAGAGAGATGAGAGTAGAGAAAAGATAAATATGGAGCAGGATATTATGGGAATAAATGGAAGAGGAAAACGAGGTGGAGCCGGAATTATATTGGACGCAAATGGAATTAAAACCTCTTCTCCACATCTCTCGCCCACGACTGGGACGTTCCACTACGCTACCTCCCTGATCCCCTTCCCATACGAAACCCTCCCACTGCATCTAACAGCTAAGTCCCATGTGAGCCTTCACCGTTGAGGAAGCCATAGAGTTTTCCTTCTAAAACACACAAACTGTCTAGTTTCACGTTTCCCCTGCTAAACTCTTTAAGGTCTCTCTTTCATTTCACACCCTGGAGTTTAATTTCCTCCGGGCGTAAGCAATTAAGTCTCTCCCAGCAGCGGAAAACATCCGCGATCCCTTATTCACCCTTCCTCACGTCACTGCGTTCAGGAGCGCGCGAAATTATGCACTTTTGCTGACGGTATGCGCTCCCAAATCCATCCGTCGCTCTGTTGCAAACCACGGCTTATTCGATGAGCGCTTACGTTCTCGTAGCAACTCCACCCAGTGCCGACCAACGTTTAAACCAGGACTCTTTTTATTTTTAAAGATAATCCGATATTATCTCTGTGCTGTTGCTCTTCTAGTATCTCCCAACACCTTGCTACGGAGTTTGTTGCTGAGAAGACACATTACGTTTTTCTCAGAAATTATTGATGGTTTAGAAAAAAAACAGGTACCTCATAATTTGATACATTAGAAGGTATTACGATGCATTGGCATTGGTTGGCATTATGGGCTGGCATTACGATGGCAACCAATATGCCATAAAAACAGGTACCTCATAATTTGATACATTACGAGGTATAGTTATTACATAACTAGGCCGAGCATAAAAATTTCAAGCCAATTTATCTAAATATCATTTATCATGTTTCTCAAACGTTTCCCGCTACAAGTTTTTATAAGGCCAGGTTCACAGTTTAAAAAAATTTTCTCTAATTATCGGTGTCCCCCTCGAGCATTGGTTAAATTTCTCCCCAAAATTTACGTCTTTTAGGTATAGCTCTGTATCATTCACCTCATGTATACTGTGCTGTGATGGGAGGATCTTCTCCATCTCGAATGGGAGGGTAATCTCCATCTCGAATTTTTCCGGAACTATATTTTCGTAACCTATGCATAAATATACACTAGTTTCGCAGCATTTAATTCATAATTATATGAGCATTCATGAAATTCTTCCTCCGGACAAAAGACTGCGTACAAGTAAAACCTATGTAGAATAGCTTAAGAATGTAGTCCAAGAAAAATATAAATATAAATCATAATACATTTATCACCAGCCTTCTGGCAGTAATCATATATACACACTCAACAGCTAAGATCTGAATAAATATATTGAGGATTTTTTTCTTACTTTTCCGATTAAGTAATAAAAAACTGAGTTTTTATATACCACTCCTCAAGTCAATAGTTACACATGTTTCTCACCGTTCGTGGCTCAGTTGGAGATTAACATTCAGATACTACATTTAACTCAAGGAATGAGTAAAATACTATCACTGAGTGAGTGACATAGGAGACGTACGTGTTAAGGGTTATTTCATAAAAATTAACCATGGAAACTAAAGGGCCGAATAAACACAGTCATTTTGCATACTTAAATTATTTATTTTGCTACACGTTCAATTGAATTGTAATTTCAACTTATCTCCAGAATTTCGGTGAGATAAATTCGCTTACGTTTCACGTTGGTAAAAGGTTTGGGTCAGCATCAATCACATGAAAATCAATAAGACAATATTCAGTATCTTCCAGCTTTATCCTTGCGCATTTTATAATATCTTCTACCTGTATTTTCGAGTAAAAAGTTATTAATGACAAAGGATTCTTCCAATGGCCATGTAGCTTTTCGTGAATGTAATTAAATGCAAGGAAAATGCCCAAACAAAAGTTTCCAGGAATAAAGGAGTTAATAATAAATTTTCTGGATAATTAATTATAACGACATGATATATGGCAACTAAAGCCAGATCTATAGTGAAGATAATCAAAAATTTCTGGAGAATAATAATTTTTACGACGAGATGAATTCCACCCTGTGAAATAATGGCTGCATTAAAAGAGGGACTAAGCTTGTTTCAAGGAAATACTGACGGCGAGTGAAATAAAGAAGGTGACTTCGCAAGCGCGCCGTGGAATTCCAGCACGCGTTTTTAAAAATTACGTATAGCAATGTCCGCTAGTTTTTCCTCCGTTCCTGGAAGGAGAGAAAAGGAAATGAGAGGGAAAGAGCTCGGGAATTAAACGCGTTTCCCTTTAATCAGCGGGCAATTTTTCTCGCCATCTTCCAACATCTAGCCAGCGGTCCGGGCACTCCGCGCTTTCATCGCTAACGACCTTCGCTCCATAACCGAGAGGCTGAAGTCCCTTAGCAACACTCGGGACCCGTACTTCGCCCTCTCTCCCTCTTGCCGTTTGGGAGAGACGTGGAAGGAGGCTGAAAGGGGTAAGGAGGAGGTGGTCCGGAGATGAGAGAGGGTGATCCTCCAGGGAAAAAGAGAGAGAGAGGAATATCTCTCGGGAAGGGAGAGGTGGCTGTGGTCCGAGTAAGCGCAAATCGCCTGGTAACCACTTTGGTTTATCTCGCGAGGGATGGAAGAGAAAGGGGGTGGCGGAGCTAGCGGAATGTTCTGCCCTTCTCTCACCTCCCGCCCCCACACTTTCCAAATCCACCCTCTCCCTACACTCCCACGCACTACCCCCAGCATCTCGTGTGTCCTCGGCGCTGGAAATTCATTTATCCCCACAAGCCTTCTCTCTCTTTCTCTCTCTCTCTCCAACGGCCAGCCCTGCGCTTGGCAAAAGGGCCGCCTCACTCCCCACCCTCATCGCTTCCGCTTTTTCCTTCCGAAGCCACGCACTCTTCCCGAAAAGGGCGAGAAGAGGAGGATGTTAAAGGGAAAGAGGACGAGGTGGAAGCGCTGGCCACACCCGACGTTGCGCGCGCCACTTAAAAACGGACGCCGGACAAATTTCGCAACAAAAATGAAAAGAGTCCGGGACATTCAGACTTGAACAATGCGAGTCGTCCCTATGCGAGCCCACTTTTGCAGCAGTTGGTCACCTCTCTCTCTATCTCCCGTACTCTTTTTCCCCCCCGGGTCCGTCGGCGAAAGTGTTCATTACGGAATTAGACAACGCAAGAGGAAGATCCGTTGGTACAAGGAAAGGTCATTTAGGGAAGAAAGTGAAAGTGACGAGGTTACTTGGGAAATTGGGCGGGGACCCATTCCACTGGGGAGGAGAGAAGACCACCCAAGTTATGCCAGACACCTAGCGGAATAGCAGGGCTTCACAACCTTCCAGAAGATTTGGTAATACATATCTACCTAACTTGGAGGTATGAACCAAGATGTTTAACATCATTCCACATCAATTAATAGCGGTTTCATAAAAGAAAGTTACAACGTAATTTTTACTGATGAAAACGTACATACATTTTTTCCGGCTGCGTACCTACTCAGTTTTAAGGTTACTACTAAAGGTAAATAAATAATGCTACATTTGGAATTAGAATATTATTGCTATGAAAATAAGAAGTATGATACAGGTTACATGAATTCATACTTTGACTAAAACCACTGCTGCTTTTGAAAACAAAGCATAATTTAGCGACGCATCTGGTTCTAAAGAAGACGTATAAAAGGAGTTGGTAGATAAAACTAATTAGTATTATTTATGAAATTAGAATCTTTATTGTTATTAATATAGGAAAAGTGATGCATCTCGTAAATTATACTTTAGCAATCGTACTTGGGAAAATTTAATGATAAAATTCCATCTGATATCGGCACATGTGGTCAACTGCAATTAATTTAAAAATTCTTATGAAGGATAATTATTTATCGGTAATAAGAAAAGAAATTAGCAAGCAAAGAATTTCACTAAGCGCAAACGTACTCTAAAAAGGGTTTGTAAACTGAAAAATATCACTCCCTATTGTAATGTAAAACGTGATGACGAGATGCACGGGAAGCATGAGAAGTGTATTGCAGGAAATTCACTATGCACAGGTGATATATATTTACTTACATCTTCAAAATACAGCACCTTGATTTTCCCGTTGTCTATCCCTTCCTTTGTCAATTGCGCCAAAGTTTTAGAAGTAGATGGGTTTAATAAGTTTTGTTCAAGGGATTAAATACTAGATAACATAATTCATCGTCATAAGTTATAGTTAATGAAACGTTTGACCACTTACGCACTTTTAGGTCGTATAAGTGGAAATAAATAATCGCAGATTATTTCCTCATAAAAATATATTTTCCTGTTACTTGGAACTTTATCTATAAGTGGAAAAACCAAATTATGATCCCATAGAAGAGACAAGCATGGTAATTTGACAAGAACAGTAGGTATTTTGGGGTGGGACAATAAGTATGGGAAATCGGATTGTTGTAGCGGTTAGGAGTACTGGCCTCCTATTCCAAGGGTCCGGGTTCCATTCATGTGAGCTGGAGAGATTTATCATAAGCATAACGGTTTCCACATGGATGTATTGTGGAGAGCCCTTCAAGCAAAGTACTCCGACGGTCAGACGGGACTTTTCAATTCGTGAATCCCTTGGTGTCTTCTTTTAACTGTAGTCTATAACGATGCTTGGTTTCCTACCCTAAAATATAAACCCATAAAATATTTCTACCGATTTACTCATATATCCTAAATGGCACTCATTACCTAAGTTGTTGGTTGCCTCCCCTGATGAACTACTACTTGCGTAATGAAAGTTCGGGGAGTACTACAGAAGGAACGCAGGCGACATTTCTCAAATTCTCATCAATGGAGAACTCTTGAACAACTGATGTTGCCATTTAAGAGCGGGAATTCATATTTGCCGATCTTTCCTCAATGATCCACCGCAAATATTGTCCTATTCTCTCTCACTCAGGCACAACAAATCTCTCGCTTTTATCTCTCCTCCATGTGCGGGAAGAGTTAGACTTAGGGTTGCCTTTTCAGTTTCCTTACCTTCACTAGCTCCTGCCAATCAATCTGAAGAGCTTGGAGGAATTTGAGCTCGGTCTGTATTTCCCCGTGCACAGAAAGTGTGATAGATGGTGCCATATTGCTCATTAACGATAAAATTCAGTGCCAAATATTTCCTATGAATTTCGCTGAATATTGCCATATAATTTTCCAAAACTAAATTAGTTTGAATAAAGCCTGGCTGAAATCTTAAAAGTAACACATTCTTCACACAACAGCGGAGAAGAAAAGGGTAGAAGCATTTGAAATGTGGTGTTACAGAAGAATGCCGAAGATTAAATGGATCGACCGAGTAAGTAACGAGGAAGTGCTAAGAAGAGTAGGAGAAAAGAGAAGTCTGCTGACAACTCTAAAAAGAAGAAGGGAAAACTTAATCGGCCATATCTTGAGACACGATGGCCTGATGAAGACTATCGCCGAGGGAAAAGTGAACGGGAAGATTGGAAAAGGCAGGCCTCGTATGATATACATGGAACAGGTTGTGAAGAATGTAAAAGAGAAGAATTACGTCACAATGAAAAGGTTGGCCGATAGATGAATCGAGTGGAAAGCTGCGTCAAACCAATCGTAGGATTGTTGACCAATGATGATGATGAACACATTCTTAATGTTCATGCAGTAAAGTTTCTTCAAAATGGTAGGAGGAACAAATGAAATTTTCCACAAAAAATATTTTTTCGATTTACTTCGAATCAATTTTCGTCCATGATTACTACATCAATCCAATTAACAATGACGAATTGATGATAAAATAGTTAACTACTACTAAACTAGAGGTCATAGAGTATCAAACATGACATTAATTGAGAGAAGCATTCGTCTTTCCTCCATTAAGGAACCAAAATCGTTGTAAATTTAATCATTTAGCTGTGAAATTGCACGAGAATAAAAAAATCCTTATCAATGCTTAAAAATGCAGATCCAAGGCTCTTCGCCACACATTTATGACGTAATAAATTAATTCTGGATCGAAACATTTTCCATTTTTTCCTAAGTATCGGAAACTTCTTCTGCCCAACCTTATTCTCAGAGTATTTCCATTCATATTCTGCCTATTCTCTTCTACATCGTCCGCTCTTCCAATACTCCATGTGACCTCTCAAGCACACTATCTTTAATTTCAAACGGATGATAACCATTAAACGCAATAAAGTCTGTCTCCTGCAATACAAATTGGCATTGGTAATAACCTCCCCAGTGTTCTTAACATTACCAGTCATGTTTCATTTCCTTTCAAACATTATTCAAGGTAGGCGTAACCATTATTTTTATATCATATCAAAGATAGTCGGTTTGAGCCCCATCCAGGTCCATAGTGTGATTTAGTTTAGGTTAGGCGTCACTTTAATGGTTCAGTATATCCTCCACAGTTCAAGCAACTAAACTGAACTGAAAAAATAAATCAACACCTGGATTTTTTAAAAATTAAATATATTCCTTGGAAAATACTCTTTTAGCAAACTAAACTGTAATAATGAACAATATTTCTCTACAGCATACCATTCAGCATCTAAAGCAGATATGACTCAAAGGTAAAATCCGCTCCTTTCAAATAACTATGTAGCGCATGAAGCCAGTCTGTTACTTGTGAATGAAGCAACCGTGGTAGCCATATCGATCACGCTCCCGCCTGATAGCTCAATGATGGTAAGTTTACATCACGCCCAAGTTAGGGGCATGGTGTATGTCGGAGGCTTTACGATTACGTTAAACGGTAACATGGTAAACTGTAGTTTGAATTCATAAAAACTGGTCTACTATGATATTATTTTTACTGGGTAAAGTTTATGCCTTTTCGAATACAGTGTACATTTTGACCAAATAGGAGTGAAGAGGGTTGGGGAAGTTAGTGAATTCCACAGCGCATGAAGGCAAAAGAAAGAATTATAGATAAGAAGGGGCTAATTCAACCGGTGGCCTTCCCGACTCAGGCGACCCATCTTACAAACGTGCCGTGCTAAGCGCATGTCTCACAGGATACGACACCGCCGCCGCCGCTGCGAGTCTTAATCTCAATGGCAACGAGGACGGTCAAACCACTCTGCGTCCTCCTCTACTTCCGGGAAGGCAAGTTGAGGAAAGGAAAGGGGCGTTTATTCCTCGTGGCTTCGGCAGGGAACGGTGCTAACGAAGAGCAATCCACACGTTTGCCGGCCCTGATTAGGGCGAACACCTAAAATTTCACTCGCGAGGGAGAGAGAGAGCCGTCCTTCGGTCCGTTGTCCCTTTCCCTGTCGGAAACATTCACACAACACATACCGTACGTATCTCAACGTTCCCAGGGGCCTAAATTAATTTGTAGCGGCCGCTCGCCGGGAGTAAATTTCGATTTTGCAGTGTACGGCAGCGAAAAGGAGTGGGTGGATATTCGCCTCGAGGAAAGGTACCCATTCAACACTTTACAGACTTAAATTTAGTGGCTGCTGATTCCTCAGAAGAGTATTCTTCAGTTAGTTTGGCTCGAAATCTTAATAAATTATAATTTTTCATAAATTTAAATCCTTAATGAGCGAATTTGTTTCAGGATTAACTTAGAATTAGCTTTATGAATTTCACAAAACTACATATTCCTCGCACAAAAAACATTCTTACTACTTTAGAATCAAGCTGTCATCTTTTCAACAGTAAGCTATATATTCTAATCATTATAACAAAAATTCTATATTTAAAGTAACTCAGAAAAAATTGAGATTTGAATAAATCTTTCTCAATACTTTAGGGTTTCTATTTCACTCTAGAACGAGCGAAGTAAATGTATCAGGGACTCTGCATCCACACTAGCTCTTCTTTCTCCTTTACCTGCCAAGAATGCAGTGCCAATAAACTATTTTCCTCCTTATACTTCGTACTTAACTTTAAATACCGCAACGTACCCTCAGAGTTCTAAGAGTATTTTATTTGAGATTCTCTGCTCCTGGATTTTACTACCACGTCTTAGTCAATCTTTTTCTATCGTGCCTTAAATATGATTTTATTTAACTGTCCGGCTAAATGGTAGGTTTTTTGCACCAATTAATTTCAAATAAAGACTGCTAAAATGAAAGGTAAATTATTTAAAGGTAAAAGGTATACTGCCTATTAAATTTCCAATTCGAGTCTTAAGAGGCCCAATCAAAGGTAGGTAGCTAGTTTAAGAAAAATGTACATTTACGTAGTGTATATTTGGCTTTTAGTCAACCCCTGCCACAATCTCTCAAGGTAATTTCTAGAGTAGCAAGGATATATACATTCGTTTCTCATATATGTTGCTTTAAAAGTTGAATGAATGAAATTCACCTGTTATAAACGGCCTGCGCGTGCCATTTTCTGAGCGAATTGGCCATTTTTATTAAAGCAGAATAAATATCTGCTGGCTGCTGGAATATTTCCAAGAAGTAGAAAACGTTTAACTTTATGCGTCAACTGAAGCAGAAGAGGGCTTTCTGCCTACAATCAAATGGAATCTAACAACTTTCAAATATTTTACCTTTGAAATATGGATTGGTACTTACTGAAAATGGGTCTTTGTAAAATGGAGGCCGACGCGGGTCAAATTCAGAGCATCAGGTGCCTCAATGCCTTCTTGATAGCATCCGTATTTAGACGAGATATCATATTCAGCTCATTGATACATTTTGACACAAACAACTATTTTATCTCCCGAGGGAGTTTCAAATTAACACAACCAGTTAATAGGCGCGGAGGTGAAACTTAAAAGTACAGCACGAAATATAAATTTACCAGTCAATGAAAGAGAGCTTCCCACCATGGATGGACATAAACGACGAATGGTGCGATAATAATTTGGCAGAGAATGAGGGGAATAGGGGGAGGTCCCGCCCAAGCGCCCACGCTAACCCTAAACACTCCCGGCCAGATAACGCCGAAGAGAGAGACTGTCGTTTTCTGATTACGCGCGGAGATAGCAGGGGAAAGGAGAGGATCCCGTCCCCAAGGGAAGAGATAGCACGCGAAGATACGCAGGGGCGAGGGTGTAGCTCTCGTGGATTTGCCGGCACAAGCCGGATGGCTCGGCAAAAGATGGTTACAGACTCACGTAGTTCAGAGGGATTAAGGCTCCGAGGTGGGTATTCCACGGCGCCTCGGAAAGGAAGGACTAGCCTCAAGCTCTCGCCACATCCCTTACTTACTTCTCCGCTCCCCCATACTCACCTCCCCCCAAACCCTTAGGGAGCTCTTCCTTCGCTAATACACCCCTGGACCTTCACTCTGAACGCACTTGCTTCATCCCCCCCCCCCTCTACATTCAACTAATCTAATAACCCACCTCTCCTCAACTTCCCTCTCACAACCAAAACCCCTATGCCGGCGTCAACTTTCTAAACCACCTCACGCTTTTTCCACCTCTTCCTTCCACGAACCTCTCACCATCCTTTCCATTTCCGTCTTCTCCCTCCCCAGACATTCACATCTCTTTGCTCCGGTTGCTTGGGCGAGCGACAGGAGGCTTCTTGGGGCATCCACCGCTATCATCATGTAGCAATGGCCGAGTAGGGCATTAGAGTGCGCGGATCGGAGTATCCCCGGTGCGTAACGGCGCACGCTACCTTATCACGGGGAAAATTACCGGGAAGGAATAAGAGTGGTTAGCACTCCATCCGGAGGGGAGTTTACGCGAGGGATCCTCTAAGGCTTTCGTGGAGATGTGAACCTTCTCTCCCGAATCTTAGGAATAACTGAAAGGGAAAGTAGAAGTCGAACCCCATTGAGGAAGTAGATTAAACGGATTCGAGGCATGATAAGAGCCTGAACGAAAAACCTAGCGAGACAAAACGTAGAAAAGCGTATAATGTAATCCTGCTGTCTTCATAGCGGTGGTCACATAATTTTTTAGATGGTTGGGATAATGAAGAACAGAATAAACTGATAAGGCATAGGTATTTTACAGTAGAGCAATACCAATCTAACTACCAAAATTGAACTCCCATCAGTATCCTATGGGGTCGGGTTGTTGTTGTGGCTAGAGTATCCGCTTGCCGCTTATGCAAATAACCCAGGATTGAATCCCAGCTGTTACAGATATTTTTTATAAGTAAAGAAGCTCTTTTTTGAGTCTTTTGCGAAGAACATTCGAATTTAGTACTCCATCTATTGGACGGGGCGCTAAGCCGTGTGAATCGTCTAAATATGATGGCACAGACTTGAAAACTACAGAGAGATAGATCGAAAATCATGTGATGATTCAATAAAAGAAACATTGAAAGCAAATATGGAGCAATTGGGTGTAAACAACCTTATCTTGTGCATTCGAAGAATATAAAATGAGCGATAAAATGTGCGGTCTATGAAAAATTGATAGAAAATATTTGTAAAAAGCAACGGAAAAATCAGAAACACAGCAAGGCAGCAGTAATTTAAACAATCATGCACTGGAAAATATAATAATGTGCATACTTTGAGGTATAGGAAAAATTTACTAGTATAAACAAAAATGTGTAAAAATGGAGATTAATTTGAACTTGAGATAATTCTAGTTCCTATGATAGTTTTCATATTTTATTGACTTCTCTTTTCATATTTTTGTAAATAAGACTTCATTAATAGGCATTTTATCGAATCTTCGGCGAAACACTAATTTAGTGGGTTCATATCTTAGGTGAAATATCGTCACGCTGTAAACAACTTGATTTTATCTTCATCACCAATTGTACCGCTACGACGTGTACACATTGTAAGCCAGCGAAATTAATGCAAAAGCAAACCCTATTCGTATTCCCTTGCCTCTGTGGGAAAAAAAGGAATAGGACCCGGCCGAATTTTTGCCAAGAATTTCGCATGTATGCAAATATATTCTCCTCTTCCTCCCTAATTCGTCCCCCGCCACCAAATTCATGCCACTAACCTCCCTTTCTCGTGTCCACCGCCCGTTCTTCCTAATGTTTTCGAAGGCACGCCGGACAGACGTAGAGAGATAAAGCTGTATACAAAAAATTTACCGTGCTATCAGCATCTCTTAAGGATGATGATAATGAGACGAGATAAGAAAATCGGTGATATCATCGTGAGGAAATGATGATGATGTATATAAAAAGCGGAATTAATGCCGTTAATACCATTCCTATATTTTGATTAAATAGAGTTATAATTGTTACTAACAGATGAAATATTTAAATGAGCTATCTTCCTTGACTGTACAAAAAACCGTCCGAAAAACTTGATACAAAGCTTAACAAAATAATCCATCTTGTGCCAAAAAATAAAAATTATATTTATCAATTTGCAACAAAATTAAAGAAAATGATAAACTCTACTGAAATAAACAAATTAATGTCTCACATAATAGCATAATGAAAATACGCGTAATATGTATTAGAAAAGGTAGAAAACCAAAAGCTAGATGAGAAATTTGTACTCGCAAAGTACACTCTTAAATGCCCATTGGCAATGTGTAGAGGAAATGTGTCCACACTTTTATTCTTTGGTTAATAAATGCATCGCAAGCCTCAAGAAGGCTTAAAAGGCTTCTGAGGAAAAAATTCGCAGTATGAAGTACTTAGTTTTATTTTGTATATTTAGTTTCCTATAAAAGTCAAACCAGAGGGGGAAGCAAAGTTTATGGATAAGTAAGGCAAAAATTTGCAAAAAAATTAGATTACCGCCTACCTTTCATAGTTTCCTGATATCCAAGTGTTTCTAAGCGAAAAAATAACTTTAATACTTTAATGGAATTGTAAAATTGGACTATTAGATACATTTATAATAAAAACATAAATAAAATAAATAAGTTATCTTTTAAGTTACTAAAGCAATGTTATAAAATAAAGTAGGTTTATCTACAGCGAGTGGAGGAATAGAAGGTAGAAACAGAAGAAGATTTAAAGAAGACACAAGAAAATATGGAAAGAACGATGACAAGATATCATCTGAAGATCAATAAAAAGAAAACTACGGTATGTAGTAGGAAAAAGAGATCCAGGACCAATGCTAAACTAGGAAAACAAAAAATCGAGGAGGTGGAAGAGTTCTGCTACATGGGAAGCCGAGTATCCAGTGATGGACGAAGTAAAAGAGAAATTGCCAGTAGAATTGCCCAAGCAAAAAGGGCATTTTCCAGAGGAAGATTCTGCTTACAGTTGCGAATACAAGCTTGGAAGTGATGAAATATTTCATTAGAACATACATCTAGATCATTTTACTATATGGCAGCAAAGCATGGACAATAACAGCAGCAGAGAAGTCCAGGCTGGAAGCATTTGAAATGCGGTGCTAAGGAAGAATGATGAAGATAAAATGGATCGATCGAGTGACAAACAAAGAAGTCCTAAGAAGAGTTGGAGAGAATAGATATCTACTGAAAACAGTAAAAAGAAGATGGGACAACTTAATAGGTCACATCTTGAGACACGATGGCCTGATGAAGACAATCGTTGAGGGAAAAGTGAACGGGAAGAATGGAAAAGGCAGGTCTTGTATGAGATATATGGAGCAAGTTGTGAAGTATGTAAATGAAAAGAATTAATAATAACAAGAGGTTGGTCGATAGGAGAATCAAGTGGAGGGCTGCGTCAAACCTAGGGTAGCTGACCCATAATGATGAGGTTAAAGAAATGACCAAGTAATCAGTTTTCGTTATTTCTTGATGGACAAAATTTAAATACCCCGGTCGACTTAAAATTATTTTTATTATCGCGGTTTAGATAAGTGTTTTGTAGGCTAAATTGAAAACATTAAATCAATGAATACGTATCCACTCAGAAATTAAACTCATGTTTACAATGACGCATATTTTATTTTTTGACAATAATCTTTTCAGGGAACAAAATATTTAGTTTATAGCGAGGAGAGTCCAGCGTTGTGACGAGCGAATGGAAGGCTTTGTGAGAAATTCGACTTCTTCAGGATCTCCTTGATTGCTGCCGAAGCCTACAACGATTTCATGATATTGGCCAATATAAAATTACACTCGGTTGGTGTTAGTAGCTGGAAAGATGAAACGAGTAAATTCAATCATTATCGACGATGATGAACAACACATGGTACAGGCCCAGTGAATATTTAGGATACTCGTCATTTTCTCACTTATCTAACTAAAAGCAGAAATACCAGAATTTTGATTGTGTCACCTGAGTTGACATAAAAAAGGGCTGATTAAATG
Source organism: Platycnemis pennipes (assembly GCA_933228895.1). Lineage (NCBI taxonomy): Eukaryota > Metazoa > Arthropoda > Insecta > Odonata > Platycnemididae > Platycnemis > Platycnemis pennipes. Next base: position 65,575,558 of record OW121857.1, on the reverse strand, counting down.
TTAGCCAAAAATAATGTAACTCTATCTAGTATTTTAAACGCATCTTCATACATTTTTGTAAAAATCCTTATAGTACCCTGGGTGGGGAAAGAGAGGATGGTGATGTCCTATCCAGTCTATTAAAATATAATGAATAAATATGATGAAAAAGTCCTGATGATTTGACTTTTATCATGCGGTCATAGCACAAATTATTTTTTGCTTAAAATTCGGTATAGGAAGTGCAAACATTTCTAGAGAGCTGGCCCACGGAGTGACGTGGAATTAACCATTAAAAGTAATATTTGGATTTAAGGATCTAATACCGAGCGCGTTTTTAGTAACTGAACTTCTTTAAATAGAGGTCACTTAAAATCTGCTCAATAATGGAATAGTGTGTACGTCTATCCTATGAGGGTCCGAAAGAGATAAATTTCCACCTGCAATGTTAAGGAATAAATTCATATTTAGTGACACCAATCAACTGAAGGAATACAATATTCATGATCAAATGCACATAAATGAGTTTTAGCAAATCGGATATTACCTTGCTCTGGCATGGGTGGCAACTCACAAGAAAATGCTTCAACAAATGGCCACAATTTGGAATCTTTCCTTTAATATGGTAGATATCGATGAATTCAGCTAAGTCTCTAGCAAAACGACGTGGTAAAACGTATGCAGGGAAACTAACTATACTATTAATGCGATAAGATTAGGTTGGAGCCACCGAAGTAATCCGAAGTAAATTTCAACTTTGAAACATATGTGGTTACTCATAATGCATATTTGAGGAAGTAAATATGATTAATGAAGCTAAAATAATTCATGCAATGACATTCTAAAGAACGGCTGGATGGTGAAAGATAAGGGAATGTACGACCCTTGCATGTTCAAGGGCTATCACCTCGATGATATAAAGGCTACGACTTCCGCCAATGTTATGTTTCAATTCAAGTCCCTTGTGTCACCCTCTCTATGCACAGTTGGGACGTTTGTAACCTCCCAATTTGACTAATTCCACCGACCGAAGGCACAGAACTAGACCTTTCTCCTCCCTGAAGCTCTATTATTAAGGAAATTCCCTTCATGAGTGGCCCTCATGCATTTACACAACAGCTGCTGTCGTCCTCAGCAGAATTCGCACGATTTCGAGTCCGATTGTTGCGCAACCCGGTGACGTTAGTGGACATGAAGATCCCATTCCATTTCCAATATATTTCAGACTAAAATAACAATAAATTTCAGGCTCAAGCCGCTTAGATATACATACAATGTCAATATTGGACTACTATCAAGTACTACTTATTTAAACGAGTTCAGCAACCAAAAATTCGCTTGTTATATGCTCATTAAATCCAAATATTACTGGGGTTAATTCCACTTACTAACTGTGCAAATAACTCCAACAACAAGCATCATCATACCTTGCATGCCACCACGAGCGTGTGTGGCAAGGATTCACCCTAAGCCTTAAATAAAATGACTGGTCGACAAACCATTTAGGGTAGGTATTCATGATTTCCCTCTTCTTCTCTAAATTTTAGGGCTCCCTCGCTACACTATTTTCTTACTCAGATTGGCGTACTTGGCATAAACAATATCCACAGTTTACACGTAATTTTCTCAACAATCTAATCTGGCTTCTCCTAATTTCTGTCAACTATTTTATTTCCGCAACAGCCATTCATGAAATGTCTTTACTTTTCTCCTTGCCGTTTTATTTGCTTTTTCAATACTCTTCTACGCCCAAATTTCCTAGTATCCCATTATTTTCTGATCATTTTTTCGTACTATCCATGCTTCAGATCCATACACAATCATGCTTCTTGCTCATAAACCTAGAGATGGCTTATGAGCATGCTTATCGTTACTGAAAGTACTCAATTAAAATTATCTGTTAGTAAATACCTTCCTTTTTAAAGCAATTCTTCCCTTATGTAAAAGTAAAGTTCTCAATGTAGCTTGGAAACTAGTCAGAATGTAAAGGAAAAATCACTGACTATGAGATATATGGTCCAGTTTTCATGCTGTGGCTAATAAAGCCGGAAATTCTGTCGTCTCCTAGACTCTCCGTTTTAATTTAAATTAATTTTTCATTTCATCACTAAATGTTCAAATGAACCCAACTTTTACATCAGTAGCCTTCAATATCCATTCCAAATTAGTACCTTATCAACAGAATATTGTCAGCTTGTCAACGCTTTCCCTTCCTTATTACTCAATGTACTCAATCCTAGAACGCAATGGAAAATATGTTTACCTCTACTCCAATTGAAAATTTAAAAACAGGAATAAAAAAGCTTTGTTGGGTCAACCCTATTAGAGGGCTACGAAATTCTAGATCCACTGCGTAACATGCTAAGTATGTAATATAAACCTATTATTAGAAAGCATGAAGTTGGGAAATATGTTACTGGGGAGATAGGATAGGGCTTTAACCCTTAGTTCCATCGTCGCTATAGGCGACTTTCGGAAATTCGGACTCTCGGATATTTAACAAGCCTGCCCGGACCTTTACACGAAAAAAAGTATGAGTTAAATATGGTATATATGTAATTTTTTTAATGTTATGCTCAGCATGATACTATTTTGAGTTAAGAGACTGCATGTGAAGCCATGTGGTTCGTTCAATTCATTTCGCGTTCATTTGAAACGATTAATGATGTGACTATTGCTATGATTTATAACATAATGTCTTATTTAAACGTTTAGTGACGTCTAGTCCTTAAAACTACAAAATTTACTTTCCGGGGTAGACTTCCCAAGCAATTTGAACGCTTAAGTGAATAAAATCATCAGTATGAACACAAGTATGTGAACGCATCTGCGTCTGTTACCGACTGAGAAGCCTCTCATCAAATACGACCCCCTAGCGATGAAGGTAACTCTTTTAACTCGATTCCGCCCGCAATTCGCATAATTTCATTCCGAAGCTTAAATTTTCCCCGGCCATAATTCTGAACTTCCCGGCAGGTCCCGCGCGTGGCAAGCATATTTTTATCTGTCCCTTCGTTCCCCGCACAAGAGACCGCTCATACTAACTCTTTCTCTCTCGCAGACAAAGAGTTCGACAGACACGCATTCCGGAATTCTAATCGTATTGCATTCCCCACATTTATATTCTTACGCCATTCCATGCTGATACGGATCCGCATAGTAAATGATAAAGATAGATAGCATATGTGGAGCAGGACAGGAGACTAAGTTGATAAAATTCAACGTACAAGGCACATTTTTTGTCAAAGATAACTTAAAAGCATTTGCTTCAGAGATTTTTTCTAAGAAAGAAACAGGCATTAGAATAGCTCCGGCAAAGAGGGCATTCGACCTTCAGAAGAGTATACCTGCTGGAAATATAAGCGTGAAAGTAAGAACAGTCCTTTAGAACATAGGTATCTGGAGTATTCTGTTTAATTGAAGTGAGGAATGGATGGCAATAGCATCAGAGAAGTCAAAGCTGGAATCAAGCAAATTGTGGTGCTAAAGAATAAGGATGAAGATAAAATGAATTGACCGAAAGACTAACTTATAGACGTCGTGAGAAGAGTTGGAGAAAAGATGTCTTTTCAGGCATTATAAAGAAGACAATTTATCCGGCCATATCATGAAAGATGACGGCCCGATGAAGAAAATCATTGAATAACAAATGAACGGGAGGAATGGCAAAGGATGGCCTCATATGAAATATATGCCATATCCGAAAATCAAGAATGCTTCGGTGAGGCATTCTTGGTGATGACGTAATGCTGACGTACAATAAAGCATGCTTAGGAAATAATATTTCATATTCAAACGGTCCACGGTAATGAGCAATGTTACACACTAACGGTAACAGAAAACAACACTAGGTACCTATAGTGAAATACGATAGAGGGTAACATCTATCAAATGTTTTGATCGGAAGAAAATGAGCAATTATATGTACAATGATCTTATTATAAATATGTTTATTGATAATTATGCAATCGTAATACACTAAGTGAAAAAATAGATACTGCACACATTTATAAGTAGCCAACGGCTCCACCATCTTTTGTTATTCTCGTCAAAAATGCTTCGAAGCCTAAATGGAAGCGTGCTTCTGTACTTCGGATTCGTAGCATGCTTCCCCCAGTGTGCTTCGCGTTTGGACATGCTTGTGTTTCCGACAAAACCCCCCTGCACCTGCAAGCAAGCAGTGTAGTATGCTTAGCACTAGAAGCACACGTTTCGGATAGGGCTATAGAGTTCAAGTGGCTAGAGATGTGAAAGAGAAGAAATACGTAAATATGAAGAGGTTAGCTGACAGGAGAACTGCTTGTAGCCAATCTAAGGATTGTTGACTTGTGTTTAAATGGGCATATTTTTCAGCAACGCTAAATATATTTTTGAAATTTGAACTTCCAATATACTTTGGAAATGGTCAACACTGAAAAAACGGTTGCTTGAACCGGATCCATGGGCTCATATTAAAATTACTTATTGATTATAGAATGATAAAGTAATTTAGCATGCAGAAGTAGATGTTCACAGGAGATTTAGCTCACGCTGCAAATAAAAAATAGCAGTAAATACTTCATAGTTCACCATGAAGTACAGCATTTAAAACTAATCTCAGCTGCATCAAGAAGATAATAGTATATCGCTGTCATTTTTTCAGTAATTTTAGATAGTAAACAATGAATGCCCAAAAGTTCAGCTTCTTCCTCTTTAACATGTTTTTTAGCTCCTCCAGAGTAACACAGAATTTACGATTTAAACAAATACCTGTCTTCTTGACAGTGTGAAAACCGTTGTTGAACTTTTTCTAGCGTACGCTAGGTATCTATGCTTGCTTGATTCTTTAATATATTCTGCACTTTAACACAGTAATTGTAATTTAGGAGTAGCATGTGGTGAAAAGAAAAGGAAATAAAATATATATGGATATAAGGACTGTAATTAAAAATGCGATACTAAAAAATGAATATGCATGATGATAGGCCAGAAGTTAGGTTTCAATCCGGAGTAGTAATTGACAAAATATTTATCAGACACACCAGTGCTAGTATAGTAGAAACTGACAAAGCACTAATCAGCATTCTTTAAGACAGTACAAATATGCACTACAGTTGATTATGCATCTATAAAGTAGGACTATTGTGATGTGATTGTAAACCCCCGGTCACACATCTTTGCGGTGGCTTGCGGGGTATTGTGGTAATGTAGATGTATAGACGCATTTTCCGACAAAGTGGTCAATTGTCATAGATTAAAACAAGATTAGTACTATCAAATTTCACAAGTAACATCTCAGTTTATGTACGCCATACCATGGAAGTTTGGCAGGGATGTTTAATCTCTTCAGATTAGTTTTCTTCCATTTATTTTTCCTTAAAACAGCAACAATAAGATTGCGGAGAAATTTGAACAAGTTCCAATTTCAAATCTGGCCCATATGCATGAGGTTTTTGTATGGAATTTATGATAACTACTAAGGATTTGTTTTTCAAGTGCCTTGCAAGAGTGTAAGATCTAGACCAGAGTATATCTGCAGGCGTGAAAACTTTCCTTATTAAAGAGATGCCTTCAGGCGTATCTTTGTGGAATTTATTCATGATGGGAATAAAAATTATAGTCGGTATATTCCAAACTATTTTATTTACCGACCGCGGTTTCAGCGTCAGAGCGTCATAATCATGGTAACCGAACTTCGGTTGAAACACGGTTGGTAAATAAAATAGTGTGGAATATACCAAGTATTCTTTTTATTCTCATTTCCTTATTAAATTTAAATTATTAAGGGCTTACATTTTCTTCATCCTATACTTATTTCCCAGTCTTAATCCCTCGTTTCGTGGTACAGAAAAAACCCATGGGTTGGGAAAGAAGATACGTGAGGAACTCTGGATGGGATAGGAACAGAACGCGTTCTGTTCCGGTCTCACTCTGAGTGAACCGCCCCTGTCGTAACTTTCATGGGCCGGCGGCGGAAGCGTCCGGGAAAGGGAATAGGGCACTTGATGGAGGAAGGCTGTTTGGCCAAGTCCCGGATCTACTCACGCATGGGAAAAAAAGGGTCTGTCTCTACCTTCCCCTCCCTAGGTCTCCCTTACAACCAGTCCTTCCTTTCTCGACTCCCTTTCCCCTAAAAGGGACCGTTTCTCTCCCTCTGTCCCTGTGAGAGGGAAGCCGAGAGAGATCGACGAGTGTAGGGGGAGTGGCATTCGAGAGGCGCCGATGTGCTCGTTCGCATGGATCGGACAGGGAAATCATTTTTAAATAAAAACAGAGTATTTTACATCGGCGAAGGGATAGGAAGGGAAAATACCAAGGAAGAACGCCTTGCAGTCTCCCCCAAGCGGGAAACGAATTTAAAAGTGTTGTAGAGTGAGAGAGAACAAGTTCAAAGAAAGCTACCAAACTTCGATATTGATTCGCTGGAAAATGTGATAGAACGAAGTGTCTATATTGGCATTCAATATTCACGATACGCATGGTAGATATTTTTGAGATCACCGAGATATACAGCTTCCCACTATGTGGTTATGCGTGGAAATATGTTTGTGATAAATCACTTCGAAGTTAAAATTCATTATGCAAACTATGCCAAGAGAACGGGTTGAGAATTTATGCATCACTATATTTTTATTACTAGTTCATTTATTATTCCATGTCTATAAATATAATGAGTTATTTAACCAATCATTGACAAGCAACAAGGTGTAGGAGTCAGAGCAAAACAGAATGGTATGAGTATTAGAAAGATGGTAGTTGTTATCGGGAAAGAGGTAAGCAGCTAACTTTCTTTGCACCATTAATAATAAGGATATTTATAAAGCTGTAGAAAAATGAGTGTAGAAGGAATAGAGATAGGTAGGCTTAGATATTCTACTACTTTCAGGGTAAGGCGTCCAGGGACCCACAAATTCCGGTCCTACCCGATACAGTTAGGGAATGAACTTGACGAGGATATGTGCAATACTTCATGTGGAGACCGATAAACTAAAGACATATCTACCTTCCCGTAATCAGAACCCTTAAATACGAGGAGTTAATATTACAACATATGTTTTGCCACAAAAGGAGCACTTTTATATCATTTGGCCAGTATCACCCTGGATAGCATTTAAGCTATTTATGCCACATAATATGCTCTTCATGTCCCTTTAAAGATATTCTAGCTTCTAGCATTTCTTTTACGAGATTAGTATTCTTTATTCTTTCCTACTTATAACCTCCTTTGTACTAGAACCTTCGAAATTCCATATCAAAAATTCTAACGAGCATCTTTACCCTGTATTGTAATGTTAAAAATAATAGACGCGTGGATAACGATCATTCGAGTTATAATTGCATCAAATAATTACGTTTCATAAAGAAATTCGGCGCATGCAGTCTTCTCAAAAATCTCTTAAGCATGAAGCTTGAATGTTTTATTTGAAGTAGGAGAAGTCTGAGAAGCGCGTAGAGAAGATTATTTCAGGAAATGCAATTAAATCAGCGAGAGGATTTAGAGAAAATTCGGAATATCGTATAATAAGCGTTTATAAGTCTCATTTAGATTACGATTCACAATATGAACTCGCTATGAAAATTCATTCCCTTACAACACTTAAATACGAGATATTCTGTACAAGAGGTAATTTGGCAACTCCATTCGTACGGGATGTAATTCTCATATTCAAGAAATCTATAACATCTCAGCATTTCACTTTCACTTTAAGTGCCACTTCCCCTGAATTGTTTAAATAACTTCAAGGGCAAAATTTTCTCACGGCGAAACCCTCCTGGCCAGTAAATGGATCGATCGAGTGACAAACGAAGAAGTCTTATGAAGAGTGGGAGAGAAGAGATGTCCTATATTGCTTGGGAGATTGGATGTATGTACTAGATTTTTGAGTCCTACTGGAATTTTACTCACTTTTATTTTGCCTGATTGCTCACTGAGCCCACTAGGAGTTGATGTCCATTGCATACTTATGAATCTATATCACAAATAGATGTAGGCAGTTTCACTGCTAGTGAAAGATAAGAGCCGTGATCTTTATCAAATGTTACAGAACCCAAAATTCACTTCAAGCTGAGGTAACCTGTGAAAGGGCATTTTACCAGAAGAATATTCTGCTTACAGTTGCAAATACAAGCTTGAGGAAAGGATACAAGTGAGGAAACATTTCATTAGAACATACATCTGGAGCATTCTAAATTATATGGCAGCGAAGCATGGACAATAAAAGCAGCAGAGAAGTCCAGGCTGGAAGCATTTGAAATGTGGTGCTACTGAATAATGATGAACATAAAATGGATCGATCGAGTGACAAACGAAGAAGTCCTACGAAGAGTGGGAGAAAAGAGATGTCTACCGAAAACCTTAAGAAGAAGACGGGACAACTTAATAGTCCACATCTTAAGACGCGATGGCCTGATGAATACAGTCGTCGAGGAAAAATTGAATGGGAAGAACGGAAAGGGCAGGCATCGTTTGGGGCATATGGAGCAAGTTGTGAAGGATGTAAAAGAGAGGAGGTTACGTCAATAGAAGAGGTTGGCCGACAGAAGAATCGAGTGGAGGGCTGAGTCAAACCAATCCTAGGATTGTTGACCGATGATGATGATGGATAATTTCATTAGCGCTATCTATCACCATTTTAACAAGGGCCGTCAACGATTAATAAGGGTCATGACGACGTATCGCAAGGGGTAATTGATATAAAAATTATTCATAAATCAATGTAATTATTCATCCTTGGAATAAAAAATATCTGTTTGAAATTAAGCGCCAAATCAACCAATCAATCACTATAAACATGTATTGAAACTGTCCATTTCCAACAGATGACACTTAATAATCATCTTCCGATATAGACGTGGACAAGTCGCCCTCTTTGTAATAAAAAATTTCAATTTTTTTGGGACTTACTGACTGGGCTGATAGAATGTTTTATATTCGGATGGAGGGGAATATGGAAGTGCTTAAATCTCCTTAAAAAGGCGTAAATAGCCTATAATTTAGTACACAGCAAACAGACGCTGATGCTTTTATATTATTGGCTACTCCTCGAGGAATGAATTTAACCTACAAAAGGAGTACACAATAGTAAGAAATAGACCATTTTTTAACCTATCAACGCAATGCAGTCTAATATATGAATAATATGTTTTATTCAATAACTAACACCACAGAAACACCTAAGTATATGTAGTATTCTTTCGGACATATATGTTCGGCGGTTTATTCATTCAATTGAGAATTAAATGATTTAGCAGGAATTTCGAGGAATCAATATATTTCGAGTCTTCTTTATTTATACATATATTTAGCAAATTTTCGAGTGCTTCACAGCTACTGATATTGATGAGACACTAATGCACACACATAAATATTAATTTAAAAGTACTTATGGAAAAATTAATTTTCCTTGACTTAACTTTGCGCTACAGAAAATAAATTAGACAGAATCCTTGGTATAGATTTGTAAAAGGTAAACATTTGAGCCATATACGAAAAAAATTAAGAGGATGGAGAATTCCACTCATGCCGAATATGAATGTTCCCAATAGCGCAGATATTGTTACAAAAATCACCAGGCTGTGAAAAAGTTCTGCGATACAAAAAATGGTGTTGACGTAGCATATCATAATTTACCAACGATAGGTATGTCTTACATATGAGAGTCAGTGAATTGTCGTCTTTAACTCATTGCCGACTGTATAGTAGAATCTTAAAAATTATATCCCATTTCAATCGACTAGAAAAAAATAATACTGTCAAAAAAGCTCTAAAATGAAATTGAGGTTCATTCCTTGAAAGTTAACGTATAAATCGTGCCACAATGAAAATGATTCCGGTCTCAATTTGTTTTAGAATACTAGATCTTTCAAACCGGATTCAAATAAAATCATTTCAGCAGTTATTAGCAATTGCGGGGAGTTAATATAACAGATAAATGTAGACAAATGTATTGACAACCACACGATGCTGTTTTAGGCTCTGCAAAGATAACTATTCACTGCCGATAATTCAATTTTCTCAATCTAATAATCACATAATTTCCAGGATATTAATTAACCATACGTTGAAAAATATGAGAGCAACTTCATTTGGCAGCAATATCTGTAATTTTTAATGAATAATACGAATTTTTTATTGGCTTGATAATTTATTCTGCAATGTAATTCTCTGGTGACGTAATTTGGTATCTCCTCGTTGTATTATCAATTACAAATTGCTAGAACACTAATAATGAAACGATTTTTGATGTTAGCCAGAGATAAAATTGTGACAAAAATGAAGATGAGGTACTGGTTCCATGTCAAGTCCAGTTGCTCACGTCACAATTTCCATGGTTTGAGTCCTAAACACCAATACCCAGGTGAGATCAAAAAGATAATGTAAGTGCTTGAATTATTGGTGCTTGTTGTATTAGAAATTAAATTTGAAGTGTTATCAGGATTTATTAGAGGGTATCCACGATACATGGAATATCCATTTCTATTCTTTAGAAAATAGCAATCATTCAATGTCGGCGCAGTAAAAAGTAACAAATTGCAAGTTATTGTAACCCCTTCAGATCAAATTATTCATCCAAATAGATGTTAACTAGCACCTGGCTATTTCATAAAGCTATACAGTTAAAAAAGTCAGTAATCATCAGTAAAGTTTGACTCTTTTATGTGAAACCTGAGGTAAACCGGGACACATGGGCAATATTGAATGAGGAAACTGGAAAAAATACTGAAAGATAACTATATCTCCTAGTTAGTACCCCGAAGCCAAGAATGGGTGATTTAAATAGTGAAAACCTTGACAAGACGTGAGTAAGCATAGGGAGAGTCTCCCCTGATGAGTAACAAACGGTATCTGAGGACTTGATTTATTTCTCCTCCCGGGAGAACTCACTGGCCAGATTGAATTTCCCCAACTTCTCATTTGGGGACCTGAAACCGCAAGATAGAAAGTAAATATAATTAAGAGAATGAGATTCGTGGGCATTTGCCAACTGCAGATTTAAGGGGGAAATAACACGCTTGTTAATTTAATAGCCAAAGGCAAAAGACCTAGAATAGGTATTAGTTTGAGGATCTCCGTGGTAGATTGTAGAAGTAAATGTTAGAAAATCCTTCATAAATATGAAAAAATCAAAGACGGAACTAAGCTTCATTAATATAAATTATTTATCCATTAGCTGTTGGCATTCTTTCATTAATATCAATTATTATGGGCGAACAATCAAGTATAGCTACAATTTATCATTTTCATCTTTTGAAAGCAAAAAGAAATGAAATATATTTTCGTTCGGATGAAAAAATGTACTACTCCTCATGACTCAATAACAATGAAATATACTTAGTAATACTCTATGGCCGTCAAATTTTAATTGATTAATTTGGTATTTTAAATATAATATTGAAGGAACTGAGAAATATTATACCACTCTCAGGATGAAATATAAGAGACGTTTAGGAGTTTTATTCTAATGCATTGCATAAGTATTAAAACTTAAAACTATTACTAATTGTTATAACAATTGCCACTAACGGAAGCTCCTAGTTGATCGTCGAACATACTTTATTTTGAAAAATCTCCGTTACACCTTATTATGAATTGAAGAGTGTTTTAAAAATCCCAATGTCACTGACGCGTATGAATGGAAGTAATTTATTATTGCATGCTAAATTCTGTCCATAATAAAAATGGGGTTAATGTGTTCAGCATAGTTTTTTGGATGCATTTATGCAATTAGGATGCTATTCTCATCACTCTTGTATACGCTAAAACAAACGAAAAAACGGTAACTATTGTTTCAGATTTATATTTAAAAAAACCTCGTGTACTAACTTACGGATTTTACAAATATTTATTTAGTATTATCGGAAAATAATTTTAAAATTACTTGAAAGAATACTAAGACCAGAAATGCGCATAGCCTGAACTTCTGCAAGTACACTGTCTGAACGAACAAAATTGTTCGACTCTTGCCATAAGTGAGCCATTCCTACCTACCAAAATTATGAAAACCTACATTAAAATTATAATTAATTCTATAGCGCAGTACGTAAAATCATAACTATTTTACGGAAAAAGAAAAATACATTTCATCATTCACATTGGTGTCCCGGAGGAACTAGGAAGTCTGAGTGTGGAAATTAATTTGAAATGCGGCTAGGCATGCCTAAATGCTTGGCATTTTTAATATCCCGAGAAATCTAGTACTACGAGAGAATATAAGCATATTGAGGGAAGGTCGAGTCCAACTTTTATTATTGGGAATAAAACAAGTATTAAAAAAATGTTCTCCCTCCGTTACTAGGATGAATTTGCCAAAGGTTAATGAAATTACAGCACGACGGAAATTCAATATTACGAGTTAACGCCCTAATATGACGAATCAGCCAAATTTTTATGAGCTTGCAGAGTCACTGTAATTAAACTGCTTTAATAATGATTGCAGTAGAATCTTTTTCTTACTTATAAAAATTTCTAGTTACTAAAAGAAGCAGGGTTATAATCACCTCGATTAAAATTACAAATAATTATTATTGGCAGCAAATTGCTTTTGGGTGGAAAATGTGCGTAATATTTTGAAACATACGTAGCACAAAGCATCTTAATTCCGCATTTTTGTGTTGCTGATGATGATGATGTAAATATGATTCAAAATGTTACAACAGGTTATGCCAAACAATTTGCATTTTGTAAATGAGGGTTTTTCGTCAGTATAGTGTTTCTAGTTACAAGATTTTTTTATTGCAAACTATTTTCGTTGCGAATAGTGGAAAATCGCCACTAGTATAGAAATATTCGGACTATGGAAAATAATATAAATAACATAATACTTAAAATAAAATAAAAGAGCTCTCGTTAATGACCTGAGGAGATCAAAACCGGTTGAGTGGTTTTAATATTATTTGTGTGGAATAGACGTATTTATATAACGTCGAAATTCCACCAAATTAGTTTTCCTGCTACTACTATGATATGGGAAGTTATTAGTTGTAGCTATGAAGAGGCTGTGGGTAAAATAATCCCATCACGTAATTTGTTCGTACTGCACAGGTGTAACATACCTTACAACTTCAATATGCAAGACATTCTCAGGGCGTCGATTCAGTTTCGCTGAAGCGTTCAACTGAAAAACACCCACGCTTCCCTTATGCGCTCCACACGGTGACATAACTTTGCCCTTCGACGCACAGTTGTGTCAAACCGCGCAGTTCTGCCACGCTTCTGTCACTGTCACGCTTTCGTGAGTTTTTTGTCCGGAGTAAGGAGCGATTCGTGGATTTACTGGTAGATTTTAGGAGTGTAAGAAAAGGCAGAGAGGTATTACGACCATGCGACATAAATATTTGAATATCGGATGGCGATATTAATTTCAAATGAAAGCATATCGTGAATTTACGGTGTAAACTCCCAATAGTGAAAATGTTTCTGAAAAAATGATGAGAGAGTACGAGAAAGAAGCTATTTCATCCACATCTACGTCTACATCTACACGATACCCTGCAAGCCACCGCGATGGTGTGTGGCAGGGGGTGAAGATCACCAAGCATGCACTACTAACATGCAAACAAGCAACTATAGGGTCTCATGCAACTAGATTGTTAGTATCTATAGTATTTAAGGGATTAGTGTATGCATCATGCACTACAGACTACTCTACATTATTTCCCCTACCTATCTCTTTGCTATGCTGCCTATTCTGTTCTCCTATAGTACGGGGGAAAATGCCATTTTGAATCTATCATTACGACAATCTATCTGTCTAATCTTATTTACCTGGTCGAATCTAGCATAATACGCTGTTTTTTTTAAATATGTGACTAACATCTTCAGTAAAGCTATCCGATTGAAATTTCTCTAATATATTTAATCTGTACCTACTTCAACCTACGCTCTGATAATGATTCCCACCCTAATTCTTTTATTAATTCTGAAACGCTACTCAACCTATCGTAACACCTTTTAACGAACCTAGTTGCTCTACGCTGCACACTGTCTAGTTCTCTGATCAAACCTAATTCATTTTTACACTAGTCAGGCCTCATTTAAAATATTCCGCTAGTGTATAGGATCCGTTCGAGGAAGGTATGATATAGAATTAGAGAGTGTGAAAACGAGATCAGCAAGATTTGTTAAAGGCCATTATGAATATTGTGTAAGAGTTACGAGTTTAATAGAAGAACTAGGATGGGAATTACTATCAGAACGCAGGTTAAATTTAGTGTAAACCTTTTAAGTAGATTCAAAACCGATTTTTTCACAGATGACGTTAGATATACATTAAGAAGCCCTGCGTATTATGCTACGATTGATCAGATTAACAAGATTAGAGAGATAGATTGTCGATCCGATAGATTTAAACTGTCATTTTTCACGCGTACCATAAGAGAGAACAATAGGCAGCGTAGCTAAGGGATAGGTAAGTGAAATATATTCAGAGTAGTCTGTAGTCGATGATGCATGTAAAAACAACCAATAATCCCCTTCTTATTATGTAAATACTAGCCATCTAGCTGCATGCGACACTGTTATCTACATGACTCCCATGAATATCCTAGTTGCATGTCAGTAGTGAATGTTTGGTGATATTCACCCCCTGCCACACACCTTCGCGGTGGCTCGTAGGGTATTACGTAGTTGTAGAAGTATACCTATAGTAAATCCGTATCAAGGAGGGAAATATAAAGCCGTTATCCTACAAATTCAGGAGCGCCCAAAGTTGGTAAGCTTTACTAGTAAATTCAATGTCATTAAGAGCCTAGGTTGATATAAACCGTAAGCGGCGTATCGAGATTAAAAACGGGATTATTTTTTATCACTCTAATTCAGAAATAATAAAAAACGGCAAAAAAGGATAATGGCTCCTATTCTAAAATAGGAGGAGTACGATTACCCTTTTCCAAATTTCAACGCAGTTTCCTTCCGCAAAACCTTACTCTTAATTTCAAAATTTACATAAATATATCTACCGATTGAAGACCAGACAACGAAGAGAATAGTGGAATTAATTCTGTGCCTAAGACAGGAAGCAAATAATTTTCACGTTTTCACTAGCTGAAGTGGCGGAAAAAACTCGAATAAAAAGAATTTAAATGGAATCGGAATCGAAATAAAAAGCAAGCATTAAGTCATCTTAAGACCAATGTAGTTATTATTAAAAAAAAATTAATATGTAAACATGGTGTAACTTGAATAAACAAACGTCACTCCTCCGTGGAATCCGATTTATATATAACTAAGACCAGCTAATGGTCTTCTTCAGTTGTGCATTCAAATAATTAACTCTTCCTCACTCAGAAAACACTGCCTCAGACGGCTAGATTGACCACGCAGAACTAAAGAAGAAACAAACGGTCTAATTGGAATTATTTAGGTACCATGTTGACTTTACAGTAATTACAGCCCTAATTTAACTGTATCCACTAAACACAACAAGTGTACACGACAAGATGTGTGCTACCAACAACTATATTTATTCATCTACCATTACTCTACTACATCTACATCACTACCAACAAATATATTTATTCGTCTACGTTACTACACTATCCATTACTATAAATTTACTGGTTCCTATGGCGTGTTCAAATTATATTTTTTACAATACGGGTAACTTGCCTATCTGGAAGTGCTTTATGATGATGATAATTGCAAGAAGAAGCGTCCTGCATCTGGAAGTGACAAGACATGTCCATTTTTTCTAAAAAAAGTAATAATACCCGGTTAATTTACGAATCCCAGGCATTCCCATTCACAATCCGCAGAGTTGAATAAAACGGCCATTTATACAATTTCATAAAATACAGTAATTGTCCTCGATATGTCTCTACAATTGAACCATTATAATGTCAAGGCGAACACGCTAATAGTAGGAAAGCTGCCTAAAGAAAAATTGTGAATCTGGACTAGTTTTCTCGTGAGGGGCCGTGTTAATGAATCACAAACTAAAGAATGGAAGTTGACCGTGGCTGATGAGAAGATTCCGCTACGATATTTCTTCGCAGCCATGAGTACTATTAGACCTCAGCACTTCAAAAAATGATTGACAAGGTTTTATTTTCACTTAAGACTTTCACTTTGAGAGAATATTGTGGTTGGCATTTCGGGACCTATATATTCTCACTCAAACTAAGCTGCCTGTTAGATGCCTATACCATTGCCAACAACCAAATTGCACGCTCAAAAATGACAGGCTGGTAACAAGTAGTCGACGCAGTCGGCGAAAAGCTTTTTCCCCTCGCCAAGTCCTCCCGCTGGGTCCATGGGTCATTAGTGTCATCTGCCCATCTGGGCTCGCTGTTCGGTTATTTCCCCATCCGCTCCTACCCTCATGAACGCCATTGGGAGTTGGAAGAACGGAGAGAAGATCCCTCGCACCATCAAACACACGACAATGCCCCTCAGACCCCAAAGTTCTTTTCCGCCTAAAACCCCCCCGAACCTGGTCTCTTATCCCCCCATCCCCCTCACAGTTCTCTTCCTGCCCTCCTAAAAACCCCCAGACGATGCGGTCGCATCCGATAACCTTTGCGGTTTCTGCACTTCAATTGTCGGCTCCTCGGAAGGCCAAAGGCTCTAACTCCTCCCTTTCTCCCTGCGGGAAATTGCTGGCGGGGGCGGGTTGTTGTGGGGAGGGGGGCAGAATGGAGAATGGGGGAGGGAGGAAATGAGGAGGGAGGCGGGCAGTTGCAGCTGCCCTTGTGGTAGCGCTAGGGGGTGAATTAGATGACGAAGGCGAGGGCTGAAGGAATGGGAAGGTTTTAAGTGGGGAGTATGACGAGGAGACTAACTGAAGGGTCCATCCATATATTACGCAACGGGAGATGTGTTTTGAAGTGTGTCTAGCAGAACGAAACAGAGTAACTATAATTTTTTTGGAGCGAGTTTCACCAAACTTTGGCTTATTAAATATTATCTTTTATCGACGGCTAGTTTATTTAAGCAGTGGATGATGACAATGGACAATTCACATTTTTAGCTTTCTACTACATGCCGGACATGGTCAAGTTGGGTGAGCAACTGTCAGTCTACCTAAAGATCGCAGGTTTTAAATCCTGCCTAAGGATAGAGATACTACCTATAACATTCTTGAGATAAAATATAATCGGTTTGAGATCCTGTTTGTCTGTTTCAACCATATGCTTCAGGTTTAAGTTGGGGTAGAAGGTGAGATTGTAGCCTTAGCACAAGTAAACTGTATTAGTATTTAGTCCCTTCACTTGATAACAACACTGAAATTTCACAATATTTTAATATGCTGCACCTGATCACCCTCATATGAAGTTCATTAAATTTCCAGAACTAAAAGGCTGTCCATGATTTATAGATATTAAAGGATGGTGTGAATACTGCCCATTATCAACTAAACATTAAGAAGAAGAACTTATGTGAGATAATCTTCAACCAATCAAGCATATCATGGATCCGAAATACCTCAAATCTAAATATGTGCCTGCCGCAGAAATGTTATAATTGCTTTGGGATAAAAGGGTAGGCTGCTACAAAATGGCAAGGTGTTACGTACACCGGTAATTCAACTGCAAGTGAAAACGTGCTCACACACACTGAAGTTTGAAAGAAAATATTTTTTCGATTTATACCGCAACTATTTTCTACAATACAGTCCAATACAATATTGGAATACCGCAACTATTTTCTACAATGCAATTCCAATAAAATATTGAAATATTCATTAATTTCCCTCTCATTTGATAGCTCAGCATAAAATATACATATCCTAATCTTCAATATCTCTGTGACACATTATGGAAAAGAATAACTTCGCTTACAAGATATAATACTCTGTCCCCAAAGGAATTTGTTTAATTTTCAATTATGACACGAGTCCCGAAATGTGAAGGGAAATTCTATATAACAGCTTAAAGATATCATTAATTTAAGAGCGATAAAACAGGCGCGGGAAGGTATAGCTAGCCGTGAGTAAAGTCATTTAAGCTATTTCAACGGAACACTACGAGTATTTATGACTGTTAAAAACATCTTTTACCTCCCGAGATAAGGATTTATTAATAAATTTCTCTTGAAAAAGTGCTCCTGATATCCAAGATCTAGAATATTGGGCTAAAATGTTATAATAAATTTTCCTCGAGAAATAAAATTCCAACTATGAAGTTCATTCCATAAAATTATGCTGATCTTGCCAACACTCAAATATAAATGCTAGTGTTTCACTATGACTCGAATAGAGAAAATTATAAGCTCATTAAAGCGATATCGTAAAAGGTCTTCAATAATAGTTGAGATAAAGCGTTTTTACAATGTCTCTAGGCATAGGTCTATTTGACTCAGTGCCCATGAAACTGTAGAAGCAAGGTCAGGTTGGTAATAACCTTTTAGGAACGTGGTGCCCTAATTGAAAATTTTAAATTCTGCGAGTATGGACTACAGGCCGTCATCTTCTTGCTTAACATAGCGATAAGAAATACAAAGGGAAGCGCTTAGTAAATGAGAGATGGCGAGGTTCATGTTTATAGCAATGGAATGTGGGTCGAAGAGTCGAATCACCAAAACTTGTTTGTTTTAATTCGAAAGTTTGAATAAATAATTTTTGACATTAAATGCCTATTGATAAATCTAATAAAATGTATTACTCCGAGTAGAATACATGAAAGCTTGATTTTTATTTTCATAAATCAATTTAATCTTGAAATATCAGTTTTTTGAACCTTATACTGTTTTCCACGAAAGGAAACTAGATAGGTGAATGTGCCGAATTAAATATCATGTATCAAGAATTCTGAATTTTAAGAAGCCGTCAGTTATACACGAGAAATTCGAACATCCTGTGAACAATATCGACGTTTATCCAACCACAAGTCCCTTCCATCGAAATGCAATTTTCCGCCACGCCTAACCCAGGACTCAGTCCCAGAAGTTTCCATTTCATTCATAAAATTTCGTCGATAATCTTCAGGGATTTATTAGCGATGGAAAAATTTCACCCCAAAACTTATCACTTGGCGTTATAAAAGACTTCCGTCCAATGACAACGTCCGTGTTCTGGAGCGGGGAAAATTGACCGAGGGGGAGGGGGGGGAGGGTGGGGGGGAGAAAGGATCGCGAGAAATGCGGAGGTTGGTCCCTTTTCGCAAAGGACTTCCGCTTCGGAAAACGATAATGCCCATTTGTTTCGCGCCTGGAACCCTGGAGAATAAGGGTGTGGGACGGGAAGAGGGTTATGGAGCGAGGGCGGGTAAGGGTTCCTACCGGAGCCGCGAAAGAAATGAGTGGAGCAGGAAGGCGGCTTTAGGAATTCATGGCTATCAGCGTTACCCATGGCTGGAAGGCAGAAGGGAAGAGGAATAGAGGTTAGGCCGTGAGCGGGACAATGGCAAAGCTGAGATTACGGTTTCTCGCTGCTTTGGGTTAGGCCACAGGTATGGTGGGGGGAGGGGGAGAGGCAGCGGTCGGAGCTAAGGGAGGGGATTTGGGGGTGGTTTAGGGATTTGGGGTGTTGATTCTTCCAGGTGGAAGAAGGGGAGGCGTCAAGCCAAGCGGGATAAATTCATTCGCACCGTTCGGTGGCCGCACGCCTGCCAATAAAACGAAGGAATTGCTGAATCCCATATACTTGACCAAACGAGTCGACCAGCTTCAATTGATGAAAACTACAACAGGAACTATTGCATAGCTGCTGCTCCTAAGAATGTTATAATGCACTGGAGGAGGCATCGCAGCTGATTAAAGAACCTAGAAGGCATTTTGGAATGTACGGGCATACGAGCTTGGTACTCGCGGTATTCGTACGGATAAAGTTGATTTTCACACCGTAAAAATTTTATTCGTAATCTTGATAACGACGAAATCTTTAAATTAGTCAAAGAAATTGGGCAAATTGTGTATTTATTTCAGCAATCGATATATATGTAGTTTCAAAGCTTAAAATTGGAACAAGTTTTAGTAAAAAATTAACTCCCAGAGATATGAAATACATTTTAGGAAGATTAACTGACGCCGTTGCGATAAAATTTGAGTACAATTTCGTTGCTATTTATTTTGTAACACAAATGCAGCCTTGATATGAGGCCGTATAAAATGTTATGATTTTTACGGAGTAGGTGGGTCCTTATACTTACCAAACCCCATTGTGGCTTCATTGTTACCCATAGGCTAACATACGCCTTCTTCGCTATATGCTAAACTCCATGGCTTCTTCCTCGATAACTTCGGCCAACGTGTAGGAAGAAACACCTAGAATTCGACCATTGACACCGGAGATATGTTCCCTGAGTGAATATCGACCTTCGGTTAAAGCCTAGTGAGGCAATACAAAAATCTGGGGAAGGAAAACGGCTTTTAACCCTCAAATCCTTACTGAATTGACACGTTTGTAGAGGGAAGCGTGAATACGGTGGTATTTTATATTATTTTTCTACGTGTTTGCGCCTGTTTTTATTCGCGCTTTAAGAAAGTCAAATTTCCCCAAAGTGAAAGGATTTATGCTGAGCCAGCGTTGTTACATGGTGCAGTTTTTTTTCAATGGTCAACGTAACTACTAAATGTATACAATGCGATACATGTATTCCATATTGATTTTGAGCTTTATATGATCAGGTGAGCATTTTTCAAGTGATATATTATAAGAACCAAATATTCTCCATCGTATGGGATTATATTTATTATTCCTTGCCTATGCTCGCTCTTTTTGTAATAACATGAACTTCTTTTTCCATGTTCTCCGATAATCTAGTTTTGCAAATATCATTCTCCTAACATTTTTAACACCCAAAGGTGTCCTGTAGAAGTTATCTTTACTCCTTAAAAACCTAAATCTCGCATAGGTTCGAAAGGCACCTTCAATGACAGGGATAATTTTATAAAACACCATATTTTGGTCGTTTAAAATGCATTACATAATTATGGGCAAGGTCAAGGTTTTTTACGGAGTTTTACGCCCATAGATATAAAGTTATATAAAATAAATTGTTTATTTTAACATATACTTTGTTCTGAGAATACCGTCATGATAATTGTATGAGTGTTACGAGGTTAATAGAAGAACAAGAATAGGAATTACTATCAGAGCGCAGGTTAAAATTTAGGTTAAATATTTTAAATAAATTTGAACCCGAATCGTTAACAGATGACGTTAGATATATATTAGCAACTCCTGTGTATTATGCTAGGTTTGATCAGATTAACAAGATTAGAGAGATAGATTGTCGTACAGATAGACTTAAAATGTCATTTTTCCCGTGTACCAAAAGAGAGAACAATTGGCAGCGTAACAAAGCGGTAGGTGAAATATAGTCTGAGTTGTCTGTAGTGCATGATGCATGTAATAACAACCAATAATCCCTTTCTTAATATGTAGATACTAACCATCTAGCTGCATGTGACCCTATTATATAGCATGTCTCCATTAAATATCCTAGTTGCATGTCGATAGTGCATGTTTGGTGATCTTCACCCCCTGCCACACACCCTCGTGGTGACTCGCAGGGTTTTACGTAGATGTGGATATATTAAATTAATGATGAAAACAATTTATTACGTTATACACAAGATTTATTTACATTTTTCATATTTCAGCGCCTCATTTAATGCTCGATTCTTCTCACCAGATATATTTTTAGCTTGTTTTCCCTCGTTTTATAGAAACATTTTTTGATGAGCATTAGCCTTTCTCATTAATGTAGATAATTTCAGTTAATATTTCCCTTCCATCGTGAAGTTACCACTCTCAGATTGTATTTTTTTTTGCTAGTCTTCCATCCACAAACTCTGATAACTTACTTAAACATATGTGGTTTAGGGTAATGGTCACTTTCAAGGCTGCCGTCCGCCATAAGCCCTGGCGGAGGGGTACGATAAATATACTCTGCACAAGTAGTAAATGTTAGTAAATGTAGTCTTAGTAAATGCCTCGTCAAAATAGTCGTAAAGATGGACATCAACTTCATTCATGAATATGAAAATGATGAATACTCCAATAAATATTATGGCTACCCAACCTGTTGCAACATTACCATATCATTTCAAGGGTATCATTGATAGTCTTGAAACCAGTCGAGAAACAATTACAACTCGTGGAATATTACGAAGTAATTTCACTCTCATGATGGATCCATTCCACAAATTACAGCCGCAACCAGTCGAAATTACATTAAACTAAACATTACATAAAATATTAAAATTACATTTTGAAATTATGCGTCGAGCGAATTGTAAACTGGGATTCATCAACAAGGGAGTAGGTAAATGTGACGATCGTGTTCGAGAAATCAGCTACTTTTCCCTTGTAAGACCTCAATTGGAATATGCTGCCAGTGTATGGGATCTCTACGAAATCGGTCTAAATAATGAACTTGAACGTGTGCAGCAAAGATCGGCAAGATTTGTAAAGGGACGGTACGATAACCTTATTAGCGTAAACAGTCTATTAAATGAATTAAATAGGGAATGATTTTCAGATCGCAGGTTGAAATTTAGACCTAAACTCTTAAACAAATTCCAACACCATAAGTATTTTCAGTGATGACGTTAAAAATATTTTGCGAACCCCAACTTACTATGGTAGACTGGACCATAATCACAAAATTAGAGAAACTAATTGCCGGAATCACAGATTCAAAATGTTCTTTTTTTCTCGTACTATTAGGGATATGAATAACGGTAAATATATCCAATACGAGTGTAGCAATGGATAACATTGGTAGCTGCATGTTAGTATAAGGACTTAAAGCTAACCCGACTAACAACATGTTTTTGGTTGGTTGGTTTTTTAGGGGAGGCGACCGACAGCTAAGGTCATTTGCGCCATTTTAGGATAGGTAGGTAATTGGGTAATGGTAGGAGTTTTCAGGGAACGGAGGAAGGGTGGAGAGAAACCCGGCGTCGGCATTATCCTACTCTTAACGAAAGGCGCCAATAGGACCACGGCTTAAGGTCCCATCCGACGGACGGAGTACTGAACTTAAAATGCCCTCCACTAGGCACTCAAGTGGGGATCAGTTTTCCACTGAAACATCCGCCACTGCCGGGAATCGAACCCGGAACCTCGGTATGGGAGGCCAGTACTCTAGCCACTACACCAACCCGATCGCCAAAGGCATGTTTTTGCATGTTTGCTTTGCTATTTTTATCTCTTTTCAAATAGTGAAGTTTAGAACAGTATATAAATTCTACTATAAATATGTAGCGCATGCCACACACCTTTATGGTGGCTTGCAGGGTATTATGTAGATGTAAATGTAAACTTCACCGAGAAACCATTCATCTAAATTCCAACTTCCTATTCATCTAAATTCCAGCGTCCTATTCATCTAAATTCCAATGTCCTATTCCGATGTCGGATGCAGTTTTTTAGTCAGCCAACGCAATGTTACGATAGTTCCCCAGTCGACAGGACCTCGCTGGAACCACTATGAGAATCTGTAAAGAAATCCTACGTCTCTTCCTCAAATTGTTTGGTGATCCTCTTGTCGGATCAGTAGGGGCATTGCGATGGAAAGCGCGCCGGGTGAGTGATGGTGCGAGTGGCCAGAACCAAAGCCGCTCGTCCCTCTCCCCGAAAGGCAAAACAGCGGGAGTCGCAAGCGGTATGGCAGGAAAGCCTTTATCCATCTGCACTCGTGAAGGACAGGAGCTTCCAAACAAGCTGGCATAGAATACGCAAGGATCTTTTACAGCAAACAATCCGATGACCTATGGGGGCCGCCCGCATGGTCGAAAACAGTAAATGTAACGTAAAATATCAACGTGGCACTTGACCCATTCGTGAACACGGAAGCAATAGATGAAGAGATTTTCTAGATTTTGTGCTCTAAATGTTTGCGGGTAAATCATTTCCACTCGGGATATCAGTGGTTTAGGATCTTTCCGGAACTTAAAAATTGCTCAGGCACGAAGAGGAATCGTGCAAATATGGGAATTTACTGGGAAAGGGGAAAGGGCATAGAGAAATTCCGCGTTGGCATTCTGTGACTCTGCCGTCTATTCTAAATAGTAAAGTAAAAAAGAATAAGAGTAAAGACGCTAATTGGGCCGAAGTTCTATTCTATTCTATTCTATAACGTTCTATTCGACGGATGGAGTAATGAACTTGGAATGCTATCCACGCGAAATCGAAGTAATGATTCCCATGAAATATACACAGGTGGGTGTAGGTAGCCTCTTGCAAACGGAAGTGACCTCCATTTAGGATTTCATGTACCCCCAAACTGGCTTAACAATTCCTCTTCATAATGGAATAAGTATAGGATTTCATAAGCACGTGACCTAGAGGTTGTAGCCAAAGTAGACACTTTCCAACGTTCTGCCTGGATTTTTAGGGCGTAGAGAAATTAGTACTGCCCCTCATATTTGATCGGAAATTTCAATCAACTTAATCTCAAAAGGTAAATGTGGCGTTTGACTGTAAATCAGCTCACACTTCCTTTATTGCTCTCATTTTATCATAAACATGTTGATACATCAGCGGAAACATGAAACTCGAGTCTTGAACAATTCATGTGAGAATGCGTAAGGTTCAGCATACAGGTCTACGTCATGCCCACAATGGAGTGTGATGAGAGCGTGTTGGGACATAAGCCCTTAGGGGTGTATTTCCTCTTCCCTGACCATTTTCTTTGGCTTCCAACTCACCCAACACCCAATTAGGTTGGGAATCATCATCAGATCGTATGTTAAAATACAGATATATTACAGAAATTTAAAACAGATAGCTTTACTGAAAATATTAGATTTATATTAAAAACACCAGCTATTTATTCTAGATTCGGTCAGATACATAAGGTTAAAGAGATGTATTTCTTTATTTAAAATGTATTTCTTCCCAGAGAACACAATGCTAGCCATAGCAAAGGAATAGATCGGCGAAATATTGAATAATCTGTAATGCATGATGCATGTATTAACAACCAATTCCTTTATTACTATGTTGATACTAACCGTGTAGCTGCATGTGACCCTATTATTAGGATGTTTCCCCCCTGCCACACACCCGCGAGGTGGCTCGGAGAGTATCGCGTAGATGTAGATGTGGTACCCCTACTTGCATTCCAATATGCATATTTGGTGAAATTCACCACCTGCCATGCACCTCGCGGTGGCTTTTGAGGTATCGCATAGATGTAGATGTCACCCTCATTTGCGACGCACTGAACCCCCCGACAATACAGTTCCACTGTGTCATCGGAGCTTCAGAATGACACTTCCCCACGATCAACTTGCACTTTCTTTCCCTTTTCCAGCAATTTTCCACAGCCTAACTCTCCACTAGTTTTCTGTATTTTGCTTGCGCTTCCTATCTTGTACATGGCATGGACGAGAAACGCTCGCCGTAATAAATATCTACCCTTATGGAAAAGTGCTAATTGTCCACTATTATTGATCATAATAAGGTTTAGCGAAGGTAGATAGCAATCAAGCAACATGTCAGGTCTTCATCTACACCTACGTAATACCATGCTAGCCACCGCGAGAGTAGGTATGTGCAGGGGGAAAAGATCATCAAAAATGCACTTCTTACATGAAATTAAGACCTAGAATGCTGCTAATTCACGGAGACATGATAAATCTATTTACTAACCCCGATTTTTTAACGTTACCTTGTTTTTTTTTCTCATGATGACGGAGTTTTCAATCGATTACAATGTTTTTTTCCTAATTTGTCTCTCATTCTTCACGTGTTATATTATTGAATTCACCCACAGATTAGTTTTTTGCTATGATTTTACGCTAAAAAAGTTGGGTCAAGTCTTGGGAGAAAGTATAAGCAAGCACAAAAAAGATATTCCGACCCCGTAATAATTTTAACGGATCTTTGTAATATTTCTCACGTGTTTCCATGTTGGATGAATATAGGAATATACAGTGCATGCTTTCATGACATTCATTGCGTTCCCTAACCACGTAGGTAACGTGAAAACACTTAAACGAAAATATGCAGTGCTGGCTAGTGATAACTTGTTTCATTCCACACACCATCAAGGTGACTTTCAGGTTAGTCAGTTTATAAAGGTAAAAAGTTAGCGCCTGTTGAAGGAAGAGACGTCAGCGTAGTATCCAAGTACAAATCAGAATGCAGTAAAGCAAGTGCAAAATAAAAAAAATATTGAAAAATAAAAGTTTATGAATTTACGTGAAATATATGCTTGCGTTCTTTCTTATGTCAAGACCAAAGGTGACTCTCGTGTAGATACTAAATGAGACAATTCATAACGGGACTGTTGCTTTGCTTTGGGACTGCTAAAATTAAAAGGTGTAGAAAGATATATATGTTGAAGTCTGAGATATATTCATGGCTTGAAAAGGTCAAAAATGAAATGATTGATTAATAAGACATCTCTTTGAAGGCGTTGCCAGTTGAATTCATGCCTGGAATTCTTCGTATTCATCTTTGATTTTAGGCTATGGAATTTTGGCTTACACGAGCTCTTTCTTATCCTCTCGCGCCATATAACAGTCACATTCAATCTTTGCAAAAATAAAAATAGTATCTAGTTGATGACAGGTGCCATGCCACATCAAAACAAACTACATCAAACAATGAGTTAGCCTGATTTTGATCCGACAATGCACGCAATATTTAAGCATGACATCGTATATGCCCTCTCATATGCCCTATAAACATTTTTTTACGTCAACGCGATTGACACGAAACTCATTGAGCGTACAAGACGTTACTCCAATGTGATCGTGGGAATAACTGCATTAGTTTTTCATGCACGCACGTATTCCCTCATGTTACATATTTGCGCAATAAAAATAAAATTTCAGTATTGACCCGCGTGTAAAGCATCCTTCCGTGATGAAATATAAAAAGCCAGACGCGGTAGTCAGGCCAATAAAGCGACGGCATGACAAGCCTAGACCTAGATTCAAATTCCACGTCAGCTTGGGGGTTTTGAGCTTAAGAATTAAGGATAAAACTAAGCTAGACGGTGAGATATTATCTCAATATCTTTGTAATAGACAGTAAAAGGTAGGCTATTTTGCATTTAACACGGGTCGGCATTCGACAAGCATTCATACGATCCCAGAATTCTCAGCACTCCTTATGTATCCCAAGCATACCAGATTGGAAATGCTAAATAACGCACATCATGGCTTTAAATCCTTCCTGCAATAATATTTTTGTACCCTGTGGGGAGAGTATCAATAGTTTATGTAGTAATTACAGAGAAAAGGATTCGTGAGAATAAAGAACTGCAGAGATGATGCAATTGGTGCATAAACCCTAATTATTCAACAGGCACGATAAGTGTATACAGGTATATAAGTGCTAGAGAGTGAATTTATTTTTTTTTAATCTGTTAATAAATACCACGAACCCGTGTGCATGCAGTGACCGTCCAAGAAGATGATTACTTATTATTTGTAGCAGTATTGCATATGAACATACATTATTTATAATGTTTATTCCATTTATTTTAGAATTCTCCATAAACCAAATATCCCGTTTATTTTCTAATTAAATTGAGATTAAAATGATTAGTAGTTATATCTACGTAATATCTTTCGATCCGCCGCAAGATATATGGCATACATACACTACTATTATAAGTAGGTACTACTACCTACTATTATGGCAGGGTGTGAAATTTTATCACGCATGTAACTAATTATTACTATCAATATATATAACCTGGTGGTGATGACCACATACCCTTGCGGTGTCTATTAGAGTTTTACATAGATGCTTATGATTGGGATCTAAATTGTTCTCTACAAGCAAACAAGAGTGATTGTAGCATGGAACGAATCATCACCAAGTTTGCACTACATACATACGTATCCTATTACAATCATTACAAAGTGCAGTAATACCTCAGATACTATGCCCAACACTATGTTATTCAGGATAGAAGGGAACGAGAGCAAGAAAACCTTGGCGAATGAAGAAACGTCGTACCCCCTTTGAGAAAAGGTCTTTGAAGAAATCCGACAACGGAGACATAAAACACGTTCCTAAACTCTTATATTGGTCACGCACGTCGAGTAAGATTCGATTTATCATTCTACGAAATAGTCTTCGCCGGTAATGGCCCACAGGGCACGTGGGCCAGAACCAAGAAGGAAAACGGGCGGTCCGACGGACGGCCGACGAAGAGAAGCACGAGTTTCCGAAGTAAGGGAAGGGCCTTTGGTTGCGGAGGGGTTTGAGGGAGGAAGGGGTGGTTTCCGAGGAGGGATGAACACCTGAATAAAATAAGGGAGGGGGTTGGGGAGTATTTTGGAGTGAGGGACTGAGCGGTCACAAAAGCGAAGAAAGCTCGGGCCATCCC
Source organism: Platycnemis pennipes (assembly GCA_933228895.1). Classification (NCBI taxonomy): domain Eukaryota; kingdom Metazoa; phylum Arthropoda; class Insecta; order Odonata; family Platycnemididae; genus Platycnemis; species Platycnemis pennipes. Next base: position 65,547,361 of record OW121857.1, on the reverse strand, counting down.
ACTGCCTCTACCCTCCCCAGGTCCGTCTTCTTTGTTCTTGTCGGCGGGAAGTAGTTCTCCTCTAAAGGAAGTTGTGAGTCCCCGTTCCATTCCTAGAGACTCCCTTTACTCATTGCAGGGGCGTCGTTCCATTGTTGTCACGGCCAGGTAGGAGAAATCGTCAGCGGCTGGCCCGGCTGCTCGCCACCCTCGCCCCCTCAACCCAACCATCGCTCAGCATCTACTGAAACACGACCCCTCCGAAGGGACCGGGCAGGGGTTCGGTCGACACCTTGGATGTGCGTCCGCAAACCGCATTGTGTGGTACTACAGGGACCTCCTTTTCCCGCATGCCAAACACCACACAAGCCTCCTCACAGCGAATACTGAGCTGTACGGGAAAATATTCGAATGCAAGCACATGTCGATGGAATTGTTCCCTCAGACGCGAGATACGTATCAAATTTACCCACAAATAGATTTCCACATAGACGCATTCAAAATATTAATGGATGAGGTGAAAAATATATTAAGAACGCCCGCATATTATACCTACTACAAATGTAGCATAACTTAAATAAATTCAAAGAATTTTATTACTGATGAAGTCAAAACATTATGCGAACTCCTACTTACTACGGTCTATACTATGGACTAGACCATAAGCGTAAAAGTAGGGAAAATAATCGCCAGATTGATAAATTTAAAATGTATTTCTATTCTCGAAATATTAGGGATATGAATATTTGTAAAAATGTTCAATAGAATGCAAAAAAGTGTAACAAGATTTTAAGGCATTCACATGTTGCCATAAGAATTATGGTGGAAATATTTATTACCAGAGCGTAGGTTAAAGCATGTACATATCAAATTCCTTACAGAAATTTAAATCGGATAGCTTTGCTGAAGATGCTAGGCATATATTAAAACACCAGCGTATTATGTCAGATTTGACCAGATAAATAAGATTAAAGAGATAGATTGTCGTACTGATAGATTCAAAATGTCATATTTCCCCTGTAATATAAGAGAACAGAATTGGCAGCATAGCAAAATGATACGTAAGTGAAATATTTTAGAGTAGTCTGTAGTGCATGATGCAGGTATTAACAACCAATCCGTTAGTTACAATGTAGATACTAACAATCTAGAGTCCTTAGACCCTATAGTAGCATGTTTGCTGTCTATAGTGCATGCTTGGTGATCTTCACCCCCTGCCACACACCCTCGCGTTGGCTTGCAGGGTATCGTATAGATGTGTATGTAGATGCATAAGGACTTTAAGGTAACACAACTGTCAGCACATTTGTGAATGATTGCTTTACCTACTCTTTAAATCATGTTTTATAACCTGTTATCATTCGAGTAGAATTTATATACTATTATAACGCATGATAGTTAAAGCATGCTTGGTGTAGATTCACCCCATGCCACACACCTCTATGGTGGCTTGATGGGTATTTTGTAGATATAGATTTGTTCGGAATACCAAGATCAAAGATACAGATGGACGGACGGACGGACAATATGGACGGATTCTAAACGTCTTTCGTTCCACGCACGATGAGAGATTAAATAGAGAAGTTATTGAGTATGTGGAAGAAATATTTGTAGATTAGTCTGAAGTTAATCTATAATGAGTTTATATCACTACAAAATCATCATAACTGAACTGTTGTCTGCCTAATAGAAATTACAAACTATTTTATCGATCAGATGATAAGCCTATTTTTAAGCATCATATTAGTTCGTAGATAAGAACTTTTTAGATGAAATGGTGCACTGGAATTCGCCCGGTGAATACAGTGTAGGTATATAATGTTATCCACAATCATTAATCCCCTGCTATAGACCGTTTAGGCTGCTTGTGGGGTACTTAGTTAAAGTATATAAATAGATGTCAATGAACCTACCACTCAGGCTGCATTGCAACTACAAAATGCCCTGCAGGCCATCGAGAAGGTGGTTGCCGAGGATTTACCTAGCATGCATTTAAAATGTACTGACGCGATCATTAAAACGATGATTTCAAATTTTTTGCGAGTAACAAAATACCGGTACTAAAATACATTACTAACTAAACTTGTTTGTAACTAAAATACATTAAATAGAACGATTTTACAGTAGCGGTCACTGTTGTTATAATAAATGGTCATAATCGTCTAAGTCAGACATGAAGCATAAAAATATGGTGAAGCTGTTGATAATCATTCGAAGAATAATTAAAAATATTAATAGATGATGTTTAAATATAGATCCATGCAGGCGAACAAAAAACAGGCAACAAATCTACATAAACTATTATTTCTTCTGATAGCTTCCTTCTAATTTGCTAATGCCCTCAAATGTCCACTGGAAATATATCAATTTTCAAACTTTTCCGTCTTACTGAATACCCCAATGTACAACGCTCTCAAGGGAACATCTGCTTTAAATACTCAGTGATACTGAAAATCCACCTCCAACTGCTACCAAATTCATCCTGAAACTACACTTCTCTCAGCTCGGCAGGGTGCTCTGAAGAGCGAGGGGAGTTTCATATCAACGATCCCTTTTCAACATCCGCACGTATAAAGCTCTCAGTTAAGTGCTGTAGAAAATGGATGCAGGGAAGAGTCCCACTGAGGCATACTCGGGAAAAAGTAGTGCGGACTGAGGTCTTCATTTCATAGAGAGAGAGATGCGGAAGTGGAGGAAATTGTGGTTATTTATTTTCCTTTCACATCTGCGACTCCACTCTGTTACATCGCGGTTAGCTCATACCTGTGTACCCTACGGTGTGAAGTGAGGAACAATTAAAGGAGTGAAAAATTGTACCACATGAATATTATCAAATGAGGCGGGTATAAAATTTTGAAAAATAAATAAAAATAAAATAAACTTAAAGAAAAATATCATAAACATAAAGGAAAACAAAATAAACGTAAATAAAAATAAATAAAAATAAATAAAAACAAATAAAAATAAATAAAATAAATAAAATCAATAAAAATCGATAAAAATCCATAAAAATAAATAAAATAAATAAAATAAATAAAAATAAAATGAAAATAAAATGAAAATAAATAAAAAATCATAAAATCGTAGTAGTCAAGACAAAATTAGCTTTATTTTAAACCAAATTTCATTTTAATTATGAAGAACTAACTTCAATTAGCTATCAAGAGATGACTACCCAACATTAAAGAGTGGCTTTCAAAATATACGTTTCGAGGCAGGGAAAAAAAGGAATAACGATAAAAATGGATCGTTACAACTTTTTAACACTCGGAAAACAGATGCAGAAAATCAATGAAATGTATTATTATATTATCTACTAGTAACATCAGTAGACTAAATGCCATTCATTCACTGTAGAGTTCAACTAGATTCTCATTACATGAATTGAAAATTTGAGGAGCAGAGTGAGAGAGCAGTCTCCTGAAATCTACGATAAATTATCATCAATATACGATGATCAGCTAGGCTCAACTCCAGCATTACTCAGTTTCATAAGGCTAAAATGCACCTTTAGTATATCTATGATTTTATAAAAGGAGACGTGGTATTCTATTATTATGTAAAGAGGAATATAACGAGTTAGCTTTTCCATTAGGATACTGAATTTGATTAATCACAAAATACTCTTGATGATTGGTGGTGTTTATTTCGCATGTCGGAATGCCGAATTTGCCTCACATAAACATCTACATCTATTTAATACCCTGCAAGCCACCATGAAGGTGTGTGTCAGTGGGTGAACTCACCCCAAACATGCATTGCATATCATGCATAAAAAAGGATTAGCAATAATATAATAGTCTAAACTTCAATTTTAGAAAAAGAAAAAAAGCAAAGAAATCATGCAATATCATGCTGTTAGTTGGGTTAGCTTGAAGTCCTTGCACCAACAGTAATGGACTTTTTTTAGCAAGAGATATTGATAAGTGAAGATTCCATTTGAATGGGCGGAAATTTGAGTGGGCGGTATAGTAAGACTTGAAAGAGTTAAAGATATTTAATAGCGTACTATACGATTGAATGGTAGAGAAATGCAAGGTAGGTACTTATTTCAGGTAAATGAAATATATGTGGATGTAGTTCTGTGCAGCTGCCGCGAGTGACCACACTGCCATTGGTGAGAAATATTAGTAGGAAGTTGTATACAGTTTTTAATTTGATACAGATTGACTAAATAACTTGATCAATAACTTTTGAAGGGAAACATGCGTTAAGATAATATGGCGCTGAATATCAACAATTATGATTTCCTTTTATAGACGGCTGTCAAAAAATTCCTGAGGAATGAAGTGAATATTTAATTCCAAAATATGAAAATGATGAATTCAGTAATTAAAGTTAAATTAAGTAATGTCATATTCTAAACATGTACTGCGTCCAGAAATAATATGCCGATAAAAATACAAGGGACCCTGGTTGGCCTGGTTGAACTCTCTGTTTCAGTTCTTAAAATTGAACCGAGTAGTCAGACGAATAATCCGTAAAAAATAATTACACCTATTTCTCATTCTAACTACCCCCTAGTACATACTTGTAGTGGAGTATAACTTAATACAATCTAAAAAAAAATCTAAAATAATTTCCACACAGGACATTAATATTTCAACATGTTAACGCTAGCGTCGATAAATGTCATATTCCTTCGTATCATATAGATTCGTTACTTGATTAATGCAACACCAAAATATCCCAAATCAATTGCCTAGCTGTAAGTACCTGTACGTAGGACAAGTTTGGTAACTACTAACCCCCTCTTAGCACACCTTTTCGGTGGCGAGTAGGATATTGCAGATGTAGTCGAACCACAAAATTCATGGGGGCTACGTTCATAGAGCACCTGTTGATTGTTAAAAAGAGCGAATTTTGGGAATGATCAAAAGTACTAGTATTAGCCCATTTGAATAGTTTATACCTTTATGTGCTATCTGAGTACTTTAATTTCTTTTCAAAACAGGTAGGAAAAAATGTAATGGAAAATGTATCAACTGTTCAAAACTGTACTTTATTGTCTATCGGAGCTATAGAATGTAAAATGTCGATTTTACACCTGTATATGCTGTGATTCACAAAACCATTATTCATATCATTAATATTTATATCAATATTTTTGTGATAAAATACATGTTATAAATATATTTATAACAAAATCATACAATAAAATCTAATTGTAAAACAAAAAAAGAAAATTCGATTTTTTTCGCTTACAATTACTAGTTAGGTTCTATCGATAAATCTACGAACGGCGGAGGCAGCAATGACCGCTGTAGTAATGTGCATACATGGCAACGAAAGGGTCGCGGGTTCAAAACCCACATACGTGAGTGAACCAACATGAGTGATGTGTTGGTATTACGTTAATGAACATGTTTTTAACGGATCAAAATAATCTCTTGAAACGCGTAAAACCCAATTCTACTCCGGAAGACGCGAATCTGGACCGTGGACTTCGCAAGGGTCAACTCTCGATAAAGGTCACATTAGTACACCTAGTGATGAGAGTTAAAAATTAGAATGGTGGCTAGAATATTGGCTTCCTATCCCAAGGGTCCAAGTTTGAATCCCACCATTGGTGGATATTTCATTGGTAAACTGGACCCGTCTTGAATATTATGTGGAGAACACTTCAAGTACAGTGCTCTGTCCGTCGGATGGCACGTAAAGGCTTGTAATACCAGAGTCGTGTACTCTTTGGCATCTTTCGTTATGAGTACACTAATGCCAACGCTAGATTTCGCTCCCCCCTTCCTTTATTCCCTAAAAGTATCCCTACCCGCATTCAGCTATCTACGTATTCTAAATCTTACAAATTACCTAAGCCCTCGGTCGCATTCCCCGAATTACTAACTCGTAGTTTTGATAGCATTTCCTTCACTACTCTGATATGTAGTGCATGTTTGGTGAGAAATCACCCCCTGCCACACACCCTTGTAGTGGCTTGCAGGGTATTATGTAGATGTAGATGTAGATAGCGACGAGCACAAGATTCCAAGTGCCTGTCTGCGCTCAAATTTGTACCCCCGTTCCCATTTATTCACATTTGAATGATTGAATTTAAAGGAATCAAGAGCGTAGCCATCTTCAATCTCGGACGAATGCCACGCTTTTGGAAGCGTCTACCCTCCCATGTAACACACGCACTCAATAATGCAGTAAACAGGGAATGAAAGTATCTTTCTCGAAACACGGGGAGGATCCGTGGGGGTTGTGCATTCAACTCGGGAGCATTGTGTCCTTCCCCGAAGGAGGTAAATTACGTCGGCTGTTTGCATTGAGTCCGAAGAGAAGTAACGAGGAGGGGAATGGGAAGGGGAGTTGACGGAATAAAGATTCCTCTCACGTCCTCCGCCTTTGAGCGGGGAGAGACAGAGAAGGAGAGAGTTGCATGCTGGGGAGAAAACAACGACCAGGGTTTCACCAGACCCTTGTACCCCAACCCCCTCCCAGCCCCCTACCTCCTCCGTCTCACTCAAGTGGTGAGAAGTTGACCCAGTTTGCATCTTCCCACCCCCATCCCACCCCCTCCCTCCCACTTTCGCGGTACATTTACGCCCCCTAACGACGCTGCGTCTTGCCCGAGAGACGGGGACGGAGAGGTGGTTGAATGGGCGCTGAAACAGAGGGCAAAGGGGGTCGAGATGGGGCAACAGGAGGGGCGCAGGCGACCAGTCCCCGTTCGCTGCCGATTTAGTCCGAGCTGCTTCCCGAACCCTGTTAACAGGCGAGAGGGAACAGGATACCCTGGACTGATGCCCGCCGTAAACATTGACCCATAAACGGAAGATTTGAGATACGTTGGGAAACAATTGCTCTCATGCACCTCAATCAAGTCATATATTTAAATATTATTGTAACATTTAGAGTGTGATCAAATTATGTCAACTCTTACCGATACGAAAAGGTGGATATTGAGAACTGATCTTGTAGATTTACCAATATATAAATCTATTTTTCTGCGTACCATAAGGGAACTAATTGGAGAAATAATGTACTTCATACGTATTACAGAAACGTTTACGTTATCTTATGTAAAACTTTAACTGTTGTAGGCTATACTTTGTGGAATAATGGCATAATGCACTTTCATTGAGACAGCAATGTTAAAGCATGCATCTTGCACTAGACTACTCAAACGATATTCCACATAATTAACCCTCTCCTATGCTATCTTTTACGTTCTCTTATGTAAAACTTCAACTGTTGTAGGCTCTACTTTGAGGAATGATGGCATAATGCGCTTGCATTGAGACACTAATGTTAAAGCATGCATCATACACTAGACTACTCAAACGATATTTCACTTACTTATTCCTCTCCTATGCTGCCTTTTACGTTCCATTATGTAAAACTCGCAATGTTACACGTTCTACTTAGTGGAATGATGGCATACTGGGATAAATAACGCACTTAGTACTTATTTCACAAAATTTATTTTAAACGCAACCGGTTTCGACTTTATCACGTCATTTTCGCGGGGAAATGGAAAATTTATCCTTGAGAATGACGCGCTAACTTTGAGAACACCATTCCACAAAGTAGAGCCTGCAACAGTAGAAGTTTTACATAAGATGTAAAATGCAGCATAGGAGAGGGATAAGTAGGTTAAATATCTTTTGAGTAGTCCAGTGAATGAAGCATGTTTAAACATTAGTGTCTCAATAATGCTAACGAAATACAGGTAAATACATTCGGAAAAATAACATTATAACAGAAATTATTTCATTCTTAGGTTGATAATAATCACCAAACGGTCCGTGTACCTTATATTAACATATTTCCATGATGTACTAGCATTGTAGCTCTTAGGCCATGCAAAAGATGCATGTTTGGAGAGTTCACCCCCTGCCACACACACTCGCGGTGGCTCGCAGGTTATTACGTAGATGTAGCACCCTCTTAAACAGAACCTAAATAGGGGCCCATTGGGGGTTGGGGTGGTGTATGGATGTATTACTGGCCTCCCTAACCTTGGGCTCGGTTCGAATCCCGTCAAAGGTAGATATTTTTCATTGGTAATGTGGCCCCTAAATCAGTACTCCAAAGAGAGCATTGGAGTCTATCACTCCGTCCGTCACATGGGACGTTAAATGCTCATTTTTGTTTATAGTGGGCTCGATTGAGTATGAGAAATTATCCCTCCATCAACCAAAGGGGCGGGAGAAGGCGGACGACGTTTTTATGAGGACGTAAAATATAGTTTATCACTTGAGTTGCACACACTCCAGAAAGAAATACGCCCTTGACAAAACAAATCCTTATGTCTACGCCGATGGCTAAGATTTTCAAAAGCATATCCATGGAATGGCCATGTAACATTAATGCATTCAAGGATCTAATAAGAAAATTTCTTTGATGTTTTAGGCAAATAATAGACAAATCAAGTTTTTACTATTTTTTATACAAGTGTCAGGCGAACCATTAGGACAGGAATGCGTGTACATGAACGCGATTTTTACGTGGATGACCTCATTCCAGGCAACTCTTACTTAACGCCAATAACTATAAGATCTCAGTTATAGGCTATGAGACTAGCAGAAGTCAAATTCTTGTAATTTCCATTCATTTAGGATGATCTATTCCTTTATTTAGCATTGTCATCAATCTCTGCTAACAATTTATTAGATAAAATGTGGTGATACTGGGACTTGAACTCGGGCCCCCTGGTTTCCAAATGAAAAGGCCCGAGTCGAATCCTTGTCAAGGCGAATGATTTTTCTCTGAGGAATATCTTGTTATTGTGCAATTTTAACTGATTATTCCGTTAAAGTTATCTTGGCTAGTTCGCGAGCTTTGAATTAAGATAGAAAAAAATATTTAGAGATGGGGAAATTAATGAATAGAGTAAATTTCATTTTTTACTGTGATATTTTGCTGAGGAAAATTGTGAATTAAAATGTAAATACAGTATATGATGCCAAGTTATTCAAAAGAATTACATTTTACAATTGTGGTGATTAAACAACTTATTTAAGGTATTTTCTCGCATTTTACTTAAATGAATTGTGTTCTGAAGAATGGGTCACGATAAAAACTCAACGAGAAAACGATCTTTTGAGAATGCGAATGGGAGGTGCAGTAAACATCACGCATGCTTCAAAAATGGACGCAAAACGTACGGCACTGGAAGAAGAGTATTTCATGCCTGAGAAAGAGGTTAAGACGGAGAGGAGCACTCGCTAAGGAAAGAGAAGGGAGAAGAGGATCTCAGGAGAGACGCTAAAGGACAGACCAGTAAAAACTTTGATATGGAGCGCGGCATTTTACGGTCCCGAAACTTGGCCTTTGAGGATGACGAGAGTGGATGGAGGCTTTTAAGATCTGGGCATAAATAAGTCGGACAGGGAGGAAGACAAGCGGGATAAGTGCCTGCACGGAGAGCGGGGACGAAAGTCGATGGGGGCGATTCGAAAATAGCAGAAAATAGGAGCAGAGTGGATGAAGGGAGAGGTAATGGTGCGATGGAGTCTGTGAGAGAAGGCAGAATCCGAGGCAAGCGGTTAGAGGAGTGAGATAAAAATATTCAGACCGTATTGGAGTCGATGCAAGGAATGAGAGGAATAATTTGATAAATGAACGCATAGGGATGCATTTAGGCATATTGTCACGCTGATATCTACATCTACATGCTACCGTGTGAGACGACATAAGAGCGTAAAGCAAAAGCGTAAAGCGTAGGTAACAAGCCTTTAAAATGACTTTTGATGGATTGTTTGATAATAAGCATGAAATACTAACATACATAATACACGTTGTAGTACTTCTCAGTTTCTTTGAATGGCGAATGAAAATTAGGGCTTAAAACGTATCCCGAAAAGTATTCATATTTCCTTAGGTATGAGTAAAATTGAGTGTGTGCAAATACGTTGTACCCGATTGATGACAACACATAAACCATGCCACACAGTCTCGAGGTGGCTTGAAGGATAGTCAGTAGATATAGATATAAAACATAGGAATGAAAAATGATTGAGTATATAATTATGGAATATGATATTTTTTTCGAATATAGGCTTTGTTTGCTTTTTAGTCATTTTTTGTAGTGAAAAAACTGTATAATACACTAACATTTTCTTCAAAGGAGAAAAACAAGTTCTTACAATTCTCAGTTAAAAACAATTAATATTATATATCTGTCGCCTCCCTCTGTCCTGCTTGTGGCCTGTGTATACTGAGACCCTACCAAATTCCTCGAGCGTATGTAAGTAGGAATTATAACCGAACCCGCATTTGTACATAAACTCATCGTTAGAACACTACTTACACAATTTGGGATTACTCTTCTTATCGTTCGGAACAGGCAATACTTAGCATAATTTATACAACAGGCCGGAAAATATTTGAATAAAATTACAAATATCCATCAGATAATACATACTTGTGGTATATATGGAAAAAATATTTTAAAAATTCTTTATTAAGCTATTTACGCGTAGTATGAGCAAATACATTATATTCAAAGTGGAGGTTTATCGACTAAGGCATATTGAAATAATAAATCTTCGTGTTTTTCTGGTGAGGAAGCAGAGAAAAATAAACAAACACTCAACTCCATCGGCAACGGAATCTATTTACCTGATCTTATTTCTATAATCCAGTTCGCCCAATTAGACCATACACTAATAGAACAAAATTTTTTATCAACTTTTGCATAATGCCCTGCAACATTACGTTCAAATTTAAATCATCCAGGACTTGGTTTCTCTACAATTTTTATCATAAATTGACACCTATTTTATTTAAAAAATGTGGGAAAACCAAGTGTCTCCAGATTTACAATGTGTCGTTTACACCAAGTAAAAGCCGATACCATAGAGTACTAAATTGTAAATTCTACATCAATTGTATGAAACTTATTCTGCAATCCCTACGCATGCACCTTCGTCCTAATCTGTTGCATTCTCTATTTGTGCGCGGATGTGGGAGGAAAAGTTACCGGTAAATTAAATAAGGGAGGGGTACAATTAGACTACTAGTGGATAGAAAGAGCCCAGCACAGAGTTGGAGAATCGAGAACGAGAATGGACATTAAGCGAGGGAAGGGAAGAAACGAAGTTTCACTCGATAGAGGGAAGCAGGATACAGAGAGATCCCCTCCGCAATGGGACGGGATGGAAGAAGAGTGTGACTGGGGGGGAAGAAGAGAAGAGCAGGAGAAACGAAAAAAGGCCACGGGGTCCAATTGGAAAGCGTCCCGTGCCCTTCAATTCTTCCTTAGGGCGGTGGAAGGAAGGGGGAGGTAGAGGGTTGGGGGTAGCTGCTGTCGTTGAGGAGTGAGAGGCTTAGAAAAGGCCACGGCGTATTGAGCAGCAAGGAGTCTTTCGATGAGGCCCCGAGAGGGGATGGGAGGCAGGTGGAAGGTAATTCTCAAGACGTACCCATTTATTTTTTTTCTCTCCCCTCACCGCCGCCTTGGGAGAGGACAGAGAAAGGAAGGGGAGGGGACGGCTGTGGCCCTCTTCAACACTCGAGAGGGCCCTGCTCCGTCGTCGGTCTCGTAGCCGGCAACCCGAGAAGGTTTCCGTGCTCACACACAAACGGGTGAGCGGTCGACCGCAGCCGCGTCCAGAGGCGCCCCCTTCCTCATCCCGGACCACATCCTCATTTAAGCATTTATCCCCTGCGCCTCGACTTCTACCTCCCCCCCAACAGAGCGTTCAAGACGTCCGTCCGGGTGACATGCTTCGAATAGGCCGGACACCGAATGCTCAGTGCCACCAGCCGAGGCTGGGAAGAGGGAACCACGGTAGCCCCAACTGAGCACACACCAAACGGCACTCGAACATGTATTCTGTTTTTAAACAAACAACTCTACGTCTCACTCGATGAGCGCCTGATTCATTTATGTCACATCAGAAGTAAAGATGAAAAAGTACCTATGTTACACTTGTCAGGCCTCATTTGGAATATGCCACTATTATAGGGGATCCGTAGGGAGGTATATCTACATCTACACAATAACCTGCAAGACACCGCGAGGGTGTGTGGCAGGGGGTGAAGATCACCAAGCATGCACTATAAATATGCAAACATGCAACTATAGGGTCTCAGGCAACTACACTGTTGGTATCTACATACCAATAAGGGATTGGTTGTTAATACATGCTTCATGCACTACAGACAACTCGAAAATATTTCCACTACCTATTCCTTTTCTATGCTGCCTATTCTGTTCTCTTATAGTACGGGGGAAAAATGCCATTTTGAATCTATGAGTACGACAATCTATCTTTCTAATCTTATATATCTGATCGAATTTAGCATAATACGCTGCTGTTTTTAATGCATGCCTAACATCTTCAGCAAAGCTATCCGACTTAAATTTCTGCAAGGGATTTGATCTGTACTTTAATCTACGCTCTGGTAATGATTCCCACCCTAATTCTTGTATTAACTCTGTTACACTACTAAATCTATCGTAACACCTTTTAACGAACCTAGCAGTTCTACGATGCATACTGTCTAGTTCTCTCATCAAACCTAATTCATTAGGATCCCATACACTGACTGCATACTCAAGGTGGAGCCTAACTAGTGAAAAGTAACATCGCTCTTTTGTCTTCTCATCACATTTCCCAAGTACTCTTTTTATAAATCTTAGCTTTCTCTTCACTGCCGCCGGTGTATGATAAAGGAATTAGAGTGTGTGAATAGGAGATCAGCTAGATTTGTTTTAGGCCGTGATGACATTTGCATTAGTGTTACAAGTTTGATAGAAGAACTAGAATGGGAATTACTATCAGAACGCAGATTAAATTTATGCTAAAGCTTTTAAGTTAATTTGAAGGTGGTGAAGCAGAACACGTAAGCTATATACTAAGAACTCATGAGTGTTATGCTAGGTTTGATCATACTAGCAAGATTAGAGGGATTGTCGTATCACTAGATTTAAAATGCCATTTTCCCCGCGTACCATAAGGAAGCACAATAGGCAGTACAAAAAAGGAATAGGTAGGTGAAATATTGTTCGTTCGTAGGTTTCCGCGGCGTTGATTAGATGTTCTCTGCATTTTTCTCGGGATGCGTCCGCGTCGTTTAACAGTGAGACAACAGTTTCGCCAACCTTCCTGTTGGCGTCTTCAGGTCGAAGTGAAGACGCCAACAGGAAGGTTGGCGAAACTGTTGTCTCACTGTTAAACGACGCGGACGCATCCCGAGAAAAATGCAGAGAACAGGTGAAATATTGTTAGAGAAGTCTGCAGCACATGATGCATCTATTAATCCCTTTGTTGCCATGTAGATATTAACCACCTAGCTGTGAAGGCTAAAGGATGCGAAGGGCCCATAATAATAGTTTGAATAGATATTTTTATTTTAAATTTGACGAGAATAACGGACCTCTACGTACCTTTCGAAAATTTAAGAGGAAGCGTAAAGAGCCGTTCAACACAAAAGTGACGTATCTTGCGTACCTACAGAAAAGACATATTCCTCAATCTCTGATAAAAAGAAATGTTCCTATAACTTCGGTTAGCTTACGTTGAATTTTTCTGTACAGTTGTACACTTCAAGTAGTGACATGAGATTTCAATCGATGTCTATATTTGACTTAAATTTGCGGTATGGATGCACAGAAAAAATTAATTTACCACATTTGAGCCTTATGTGGAAGTACCGTGGAGCAAAGACACGTCAGTGATTCTCCATATTACATAGGTACTACATAAAATGTAGTGAATAACTTTCAGTTGTATTTGAAATGTACTGATCATGGATTTGACCAAAGGTGGACTGAATATTTCGATGCATTTGGGATTAAAATCAAGTACTTCGCTGGAAGAATTCATGCTTGAAAACCAGCAACGCAGTGGTAAATAAGAATAAAAGCTTAACCATCATTACACGACCGTTAAGCTTAAGTGTAAATCACGTTTAATTCCCTAAATCGGGATGATATTTTTTTTCCACAAGAGCACGCACAATTTCACCTCACCCTATAATTCGTACTTAAGTATCACACATCCGTTACCTGGGTGGTGGTGAAAATCCCAGCGTTGGCATTGGCCAGCTCTAAATGGAAAGCACCAAGTGGTCCGCAGTTTAGCGTTCCATCTGACGGACGGAGAATTGAACATGATGTAATCTCCACACAGCACTCAAGTAGGGACCGGTATGCCAATAAAAATCTACCGATGTCGGGATTTAAACTAGAACCCTCGAGATGGAAAGCCAGTGCTGTAACACTACTGGAACCGGCACTATTTATAAGCATTAATATTCATAAAATACCATATTCATAGATCACACAATTTGTAAGATCACAATGGTTAGAGATTTAAAAGTTTATTTTTTAAGGGTTAATGCATAGATTGGTAAAAAGGTTAGCGAAAATGAGACGGAGTGGAAAATTATATGCATAGTACAGTTCTTTTCATGGATCTACCGTACTTTTTCAATTTAAATATTAGTTTTTTACTTCATCTATCCAAAAATAAATTTTAAATTTGTATTATTTTACTTTACTATGCCAATCTTTGCGTGTTGGATTAAAACGCACGCACACCATTACTGCAAGATCTCTTTCACGATCACTCGCAATTAATAAATATTTCACCCCTCTACTCCTTAAAACCCCACTGCCGCATGTCCAGCCCCATGCGAAGACCAGATTGACGCTCGTATAGGCGAAGAATTTTACCACCAGCGCTAGTGCCCATATCTCGACGGAGAACAGAGGTTGGGCGGTCGTGGCATTTTTAATTATATCGGGGAAAGCGTGTAGCTGAATGGGCGGGACCCAGGGAATGCCGGGAGGATGAAGTCATTTCGGGGTGGACGTGAGCGATTAAAGGAAAACGGGAATTAGGGGAGGGAGGAAAGAGGGTTAGGCTGTCAAGATTTTGATGCATAAATGCGGACAAGGGTCAAAAGGGGAGGATAATTATCAAACCGGAGCAAATGCGCTACGAGGAAATTTTGACGGAAATAGGATCGGCTAAAAGTTACTTTCCACACTGAGCGACTGTTTGATTTTGACATTAGCATACGTCAAGTGCACTACTAAAGGAGTTATTCTCAAATATCAAAAGCTTTCGTCAAAAAAATTTCGAAGCGCTGTCAGTTTGATTATATCCACCTAATAAGTTAAGCGGTTTCATTTAGGTGAAAGCCTGTTATATTATTAGACCAGAAATTGGACTGATTAATTAATTAATCAAGCGCAGAAATTACTCAACGAAGCATACAAACTCATTGGTTCAATCAAGCACATTGATTCAATTTCCTGTTCATACCAAATCTACACCTACGCAATGCCCTGAAAGGCACTACGAGGGTGTGTGGAAGGGCGTGAAGATCACCAAACATGCACTATTCATATGCAACTAAGAGCTGCAACTCTACTACTACATGAAAACATGTTAGATAATAGAGTCACATGCAACTAGATTATTAGTATCAACATGTTGATGATGGGATTATTGGTTATAAGGGAATTTATCTAATTGTAATTTACATGCTTCCATCTATCATCTAATCATGGATACCTAAAGTTGACGTATGCATCATGCCCAAAGACTATAGCAATAATTCACTAGCCTATCCCATTTCTTTGCTGCCTATCATGTACTCTTGTGTTGAGCAGGGAAATTGACATTTTAAATCTATCGGTACGGCAATACCTATTAGCACATAGGCACAACACGAAAAAATCAGTTTTAGTAAGTAGTTCGTGACTCATTCGGAGAAGGCGACCCAAAGCTAAGGTCATTTGCGAACGAAGTAATACAGGGGTTAACCTAGCGCCCGCACTAGTGTAGTCAACGTAATATCAGACAGACTTCTCTTAAATTGCTCTTCATAAAGCGCAAGAGAAAGGAGGGATAGACCCCTGAAAAATCAATGCTGTAGCCGGGGACAGAACCTCGATCCGTGGGAGGTAACATGTCTATTAATCCTCACCATGGTCAATGAAACCATTAAAGAGACTTAAAAATAAAAGAGTTGTTTAATTTAAACCCATTCAAAATTTAATTTCATTCTTCCAGATCAAATGAAGCCATTTTCTTCATTCTAAACCAATTTTTACCATTCAGTATCCACCGCCACCAATTCCACGTATGAGAAACAAAAGGACACTAATTATATTTAGCTTTAGCCTGAAAAGTCAAGTTGATTTGAAAGGCTCAACACGTGATAAACACACGGAGTTTGAAATCGGCATGTAGTGTCTTCGGTGATTCTCAGAAGCACTCAGTAAATCGCTCGTCTATAGTCTGCGTGTAACTTAACATGTCCGCAGAGAAATAGGCAGGATTATAAATCTCTCAGTTCATTATGAGGTGAAGGCTTTATTTAACGTATGGCAAAAACGATCTAAGAGTTATTTTTTTGCATAAATATTGCTCGTGGCAATATTTTGCCTTTTTCCGTGGAGTCTAAAGACATTAAATTCAGCGGTCCGATCAAATAAGGAAAATCATAATATAGCGTGAATGCGTTACAAAGAGAATACGCAATGACAAATTAATAAAAATAACATCCAGGTCCTTATTTACCTTTTTTTAATATCTTAACATTTCCTTGGTATCTATACTTGTGAATTTATAATTTTTTGATGAAATTATACTGTAGATGCAGCGCTTTCACTGAGAAAACTCTAATATTACTTAGTTTAGACTTATTTAATTATAATTATGTTCCATAAGTTAAAAACGTGAATTAATAGGTTCATCAACAAGTTCACTGACACCAATTTCGTAATTTGTTTCCCAAAATGCCTTGGTAAATAATAAATTCACATGAACTTTTAACTTAAACGATATATATGTAAAAACGTTAAAACACAGCTGAGAACTAAACACAAGTTTTAGTTTATACTCCCGGCAGACACTAAGGATAACGAATCATGATGGAATATATACATATATTTTCAGGATTGACGCTAGCATTTTCGTATCTACTTGATTGCAACCAGCAAGCCAACTCAAGGGTGTGCAACAGGGGGAGGCTTATGGAATAATATGAGCTAATAGAAATATTAAATTGTAGAGTATGAAACGGGCCATAGACATTGGCTATACAGGTGAAACTAAATGAACAACAGATAAGAAGAGAGAATAATTTTATCAAATGAATACCTATTTTAGGTCGTTTGGATATACTTGACTTTCATGATGGACGTCGATTTTGCAGGGGCACGTTAATCCATAGTTCTCAAAGACTGAATAAAATTTTATACGCAACCTATCAATTAGATTTCGAGATTTGTCAGTATAAAGTTGGTTTTTACTGATGTAGTAACCAGCTATGTCAAAATGCATATCAACAAAAGACTTAGGTCAGACACTTAGTTCAAGTTACCTAATTGCATCCCCTCATCTAGTAAGTCTTAACGCATTCACGAATTTTCTCAAAAATCTCACCCTTACCATCTTCTTGCGATGGAAATTGTTGAAAAGGGGCACTAAAATGAACCTTAAGCATCTTAGGGAATCCAGAAAAGTATCGCCTAACATATGGGATGATTTATTTTTGACAAGCTAGTCCAGAGACATATGCCACTCCAATTTACAATGGCCATTATAAGAGATCCAAAATTAACGAGACATATCAAATCAGGGGTAGCATGTGGGCTTACAATTTTTCAAAGGTTTTTCATAACTTCCTATCAAAGCACACTATTCTAAAATGGTTGGTCCAGATGTGTAATAAAGAGGACGTAGGCGTTGAACCCGATAATCGTCTTGTTCAGAGCAATTCTACCTACTCCAGCTGAGGGGGACCGGGATATCTTTAATTTGCAATCGTCGGTGAAAATTATAACATTTTTGGATCACTTACACGCACTTTCGGCTCCCAATTATTTCCTCCACCCCACCCACTTAACCCTTCAGAATCCTTCCTTTTATATCCATTTGGGGATAAAATCTCTTTTAAAAGGCACACTAATGGTCTCGTGCACATAATTGGGCACCCTCAGAAAAGGTTATCCGCGATAAGTATCGAGAAAAAGGGTCATTACTTCGGAAAGGGTAGGGATAAATAAAACATTGGTGTATTTATTTCTCACGAAGCAGTTTCTTTTTCTTTACCCGACATCCATGAATGGGCGGGAGGGATTGTTTTTTTTTTATTCCAAAAGGTGGGAAGGGATCCCTTATCCTTGGCGTCAAGAGTGAATAACCCTCAATTAAGTCTTTTAGCGCAGGCGGGTGCTGACAATGATCACGGATGTGGCGTTACCCTCGGAGAAAGGAAGAACAGGCAAAGGAACCTTTAGGAGCAGGGCCATCTGCTAGCGATGGAAATTGCTTCAGATTCCGTTGGAGCACCAATTCAGTACGCTCATTCTGAAATACGGTATGCCAAAACCATTTCTGCGGCAAGGTCACTAAACCTATCACTCATTCACTGCGGTAATGCCGCTCAACTATTCCTTACTCTTAGGTTTAAGATGCCTCCAAAGAATATATCACTCTCACCTACATCTACATAGTACCCTGCAAGCCACCATAATGGTTTGTGGCAGGGGGTGAATTGTCACTAAGCATGTACTTCATATCATGCATCAAAAAGGATTAGTAATCATATACATCTACATCTATACAATACCCTGCAAGCCACCGCGAGGGTGTGTGGCAGGGGGTAAAGATCACCAGGCATCCACTACTAACATGCAAACTAGCAACTATATTGTCTCATGCAACTTGATTGTTAGTGTCTACAGTATTTATGGGGTAAGACATGCATCATGCAATACATAATACTCTAAAATATTTCCCCTACCTATCCCTTTCCTATGCTGCCTATTCTGTTCTCTTATAGTACGGGGGAAAAATGCCATTTTGAATCTATCAATACGACAATCTATCTTTCTAATCTTATTTATCT
The DNA here is from genome assembly GCA_933228895.1 of Platycnemis pennipes. NCBI lineage: Eukaryota > Metazoa > Arthropoda > Insecta > Odonata > Platycnemididae > Platycnemis > Platycnemis pennipes. Next base: position 65,528,557 of record OW121857.1, on the reverse strand, counting down.
GATCGAATTTAGCATAATACGCTGGTGTTTTTAATATGTTCCTAACATCTTCAGTAAAGCTATCCGATTAAAATTTCTCTAATAGATTTAATCTGAACTTTAACCTACGCTCCGATGATGATTCCCACCCTAATTTTTGTATTAATTCTGATACACTACTCAACCTATCGTAACACCTTTTGACGAACCTAGCTGCTCTACGCTGCACACTGTCTAGTTCTCTCATCAAACCTAATTCATTAGGATCCCATACACTGGCTGCATACTCAAGGTGGGGCCTAACTAGTGAAAAGTAGCATCACTCTTTTGTCTTCTCATCACATTTCCCAAGTACTCTTGTTATAAATCCTAGCTTTCTCTTCGCTCGGCCGCATATTTCCCGGATGTGTCTACCCCACGATAAATCTTTAGTTATTGTTACACCTAAATATCTTACGGTTTCAACGTTTTCGATCTTCGTGCCTAGTCCTACTAGTCTAAACTACACAATTTAAAAAAAGATAAAAATAGCAAAGCAAGCATGCAAAAACATCCTGTTATTTGGGTTAACGTTAAGTCCTTATGCCAACATACAGCTACGTATGCTATGCATCGGTACACACGTATTAAGGCCAATGGTGACTGCCCCTGAAACGGTTTTTCTTCTCGCAGCTAGGCAAATAAAGTTATCGACATGAATCTTTCACCATCAACTTTTTTTGGCCAATGAAATTCTTTTTTGCTTTTTACATTTTGCAAAAAATTAAAAAACATGATAAAAAATTACCAAAATGGCAGAATGCGTTGTTATTTATAAAAATCGAAAAACTACGAAGTTTTCGAGTTTCTTCACTAATCAATTCCAATGTTCTAAATAATATTACGAGAAGGTAATAACTAGTAATTAGAATAATTAGAAGTCGCTAAAAACGCGCTGCTAGGAGCGTCACATGCGGCGAAATCAGGGAACCATTACGAAGCACCCGAGGAGCGATGAGGGAGGGGAGGGAGAGATGCCGCTGGAGGGATGAGGGCCATGCTGCTGGAGGCGTTTAAGGGGAGGGACGAACGAAAGACAAATCTTGCAACCTTGTGTTTTTGCTGAGAAGAGGACAGCGCGCAGGGTGTCGCAAGGTTATGCGTCCCTCTTCGTTGCTCTCAGTCCGTCTCGACTTTTCGTATCGAGAGCTATTTCCAATTGCCTAATATTTGCGTAAATCTTTCAAGAAATTTTTCTACATTCAGTGAGTCAAGAAATAATTTACAATTAATTTCTTCGATTTAAATTATCTCTGAAAAAAATATTATCATGGAAACTGCCAGAAAGGGCCATCCTCGAAGTAAGAAAGACGTGGTCTATTCTCATCTGCAAAACGAAAGAAAAGGTCTGCCGGGAGTCTCAGGAAATGGCAAGCGAAGTAATTATTTGGTTGAGGACGACTACACTGTAAAAAGTAGATCTGATTTTAAGGTACAAAAGTGATCTGAATTTCAGATGCAACAATTTTAAGACAGGGTATGTTGAATTTCAGCAGTAATATCTTGTCTAAAAATAAGGCAGGTGAACGACTGAAAATCAGACCAAGTGGACTTATTTTCAGATAGGCCTATGCTGAATTTCAGACAGCCCTGGTCTGGTAATAATGCGGGTTGCTATTGAAATTCAAGCCTACTCTGAGGGGATGTCTTATTTTAAGGCAGGTGCAGGACTGAAAATCACACCAGGTGGGACTTATTTTAAGATAGTCCCATGCTGAATTTAAGACCAGGGCTGTCTTAAATTCAGCATGGGCCTATCTGAAAATAGGTACCACGTAACAATGCGGGTTGCTATTGAAATCAAAGCCTACTTTTATGCGATGTCTAATTATAAATACTAGATATTTAAACACTTCACACGAACACAAACCAAAACCCTAACGTTTCCTATTTTTATTCGATGATACTGTTTCACTGACTAAATTCTTCAATAGAGCAAACGTAAGTCATAGAATTTCCATTGAAAAAGATTCCAGGACTGAAATGGGAACACATGGACAATAACTTCAAAGATAATATGAAAATGTGTACTTTTGTTGGAAACAAAGTAATCCATACTAAGTCTTCGATACCACAGATGTGTGCCAGTATCTTCAAACCGAAGCAGGAACTGTCACTTGATGAGGGCGACTATTTATTAGTTCTTACAACCCTGCCGCGTAGACAAAATAAGGAAGTTTACTCTCAGGATACGTCACTCAGACACAACTGGCTCCCTTCTGCAAATAAACGAAGTTACCACATTCTCACACCATTAATTCATCGCACGAAACTTATTTCACCTACTTACAATGAAATTTGACTAGACTTCGAATTTTACTTCCTTACGCTTCGTAATTCTTGTTGACATCCTGCTCCCTGAGGTGGAATGAAAAACACTGCGTTTTGTTTATCCTGCTCCCTGGTTACGCTCCGCCCATCAGTCGCTGCTATTGGCTGGTTATCTCCAATTGCGGAGCCAACCAAGGCGTGCTTATTTTCAGCCCGGGTGATCTGAATTTCAGATCACAACCATCTTATTTTCAACATGCATTGGTTATGGTCTTAAAATAAGACGGAGGTGTGTCTGATTTTCACGCATCATGAGTTTTAAATTCAGACCACTACCTAAAAATCAGACAGCGCTTAAATTCAGATCGCACTGAAAATCAGATCAACTTTTTACAGTGTACAATGAACCAATTCTTCAGGTTTTGTACGTTTTTTTGTTTTCATCAAACCGATTCTCAGAAAAATACGTGTTTCTGCTAATGACCTAGCCTCACCGGAACAGATTAAACATTTAAGATTTAAGTATAATTGTTGTCCATGGCTGATTTGACTATTTCACCACAGTATGTTTAGACAGTGGTTTCATCAGTTTCATCTTAACATACGAATGCGAAAATGTAGCCGTCACTTTTCTAAAAGTCATTTAATTGTTAGCGATATTATTTTACATTGCAAGAGACGCAATGTTTGTTCCAATTAAATCCGATGAGTAAACCGTGGTACTTTCTGAGAGAGTTATCTTCAGCCTGGAATCGCCACGTCCTATATTCCTGCATTATTTTTGTTTTTTTTGTAATTACTAATTATATAATTAGTAAAAACCCCGGTAATCATAACAAAATGTAAATTGAATTTTAAATCTAATAACACTAAAAAAAATGGCAAACTATTTTATGAAGCAAAATCTGCGGCAAAATATATTTAGGCCTTCTCAAAGTATAAAATAAAGTTCTTTTTAATTTTGTTTACAAGAACTGCATAGCTTTTTTCTTTTTTGTTATGAAATTTTGCCGTGTTCTAAATCTCCCTTATTTTTGGTCAAGAATATGGAAATCTCCCTTATTTTCTTCAAATATAGTTGTTGGTCACCATAAGTGGATCATCACGTGGCACGGAAGCTGACATGTCTGTTCAGGCATTTCGATAGAGCGAGGAGATGCAATTACTTTTCTTTCAATACCATTTCCTCGTAGGCAGTGGTGATTCGAGTGCTTTTGAAAAGGTGCGTGAATCCGTTCCATGTGGGAAACTGGTTAAGAAAAGTGATTGTTCTAGTCACGAGGTTACATGTTATACAAAATCCATCTTCAAAATTCTGGATGAACACCCTGAATTGAAACTATTTATAACAAAAGAAAGTAAAAGAAAAATATGGCTGCAACTCACTAGTTGAGGATCTAAAAAACGGGCCGCTTCGCGTATTCAACAGCACTCGAATTGCAAAGTATATAACTGCAATGATCAGGAGGGGAGGGAAAACATTTTCAACGACAAGGAGATGGGTGCCCTGGAAAGAGTCAACGAATTATTAAAACCCTAGGTATGGAAATCAATTATGCTAGCCATGATTGACACTAGTAATCTGGCGGAGAATTTTGTCGTTAGTGGCTAAGTTTATGGGAGGCAAGCAAGTGAACCGCGGAAAAAGTAGTTTGTATGCTCATCGTGTGCAGGGTGCAGGGGCTTGATTTTCAGCTGGGACCAGGGTGGAATTATTCTGCGTAGAAAATGATATGTGGAAGAAGCCCTTTGAAAAGTATACACAGACTTGGCGAGCGAAGGCCTAAACGCTAACAGTCAACTAGGAGGTGTCTTGCAAAAAAGCCTAAGAGGAAAGTTAGGGAAATTTATGAGGCAAAAGAAACTAAGGATTATGGAGAGTTCTGTCAGAAATTGGACATGGACCAATAGGAAATGGATGTAGAAATCGAAGAGCTGATAAAGAAATTGACGGTTGAGGGGTCAATAGAAGCTCTAGAGAGAGAGACGCGGGTCCAAACCGAATGTGAGCAATGGTTTGATGAAAGACAGAATAGATTGACGTAATCAAATTTTGGTGTTATTTGTAGGAGAAGGGAAAATCACTTGTGAAAAGACAAAGAAAAGAAAAGTTTTATGCCCAGTCATCTGAAAATGATACAATGAGATACGGTAGCCTAAATGAATTTATGCGATTAAGAAATATGAGGAGTTAACGGGTAGCAGAGTTTCCATGTGGCCTTTTTGTTGATCCCGGACACTGTTTCCTAGCAGCCTCGCCTGATGGAAAAACAATTGATGCAGCATCATTGAAGTAAAATGTCCAATATCATCGATACATATGACATTAAAACAGGCAGCTGAGGAAATAAAGTGTTTTTGCTTGGATGAGGATCTTAAACTCAAGAAAACCAATGGTTTTAAACCATAATTATTACTACGAAATTCAGGGACAATTACATGTTTCCCGACATTCCTTTTGTAATTTTATGGTGTGGACTCCTATGGACTGCAAAATCCAAATAATCTTCCGGAATGGTGAATTCTGGAAGAATCGCATGGAGAACAAATTTCTTTAATTGTATAATAAAGCTTTGCTTCCCGAAATAATTGACCCCCGACTTTTCCGATCTATGGAAATAAGAGAACCGGAAATAAAAGTTTGAATAGTGTTAAAGTACATTTATTATTGCCATCTATAAAATGTTTAAACTTTCAATTACATGATACAACCGGCAATGTTGGCTCAAGAATAGGAAATTCATGTTAATGCACCGAATTACTCCTAAGTCATTAGCAGCCATCAATCCGAAAATTGGTACCTATGCTGTAGCTCTACAATCTGCACTCTTCTCAACGAACCTCTTTACTCCCTCATCTTTCTTACCTTAGCGTATCCATTTATTTGCTCACGATGATCTATCCTTGGCCTTCCGTGGTAATTCTATCCGTCTACTATTCCTTCAATGATTGTCATCAGGAGGCTGTTATGCCTCATAGTAGGAGGCATAACAGCCTCCTGATGACAATCATTGAAGGAATAGTAGACGGATAGAATTACCACGGAAGGCCAAGGATAGATCTTTTTTTTTTTGACCTCAGATTGTAATTGTTTTAAGTATTGACCACTATTTCTTTTATATATTTATTTTGACGAGGGGTTAGATGGCAGAAGGGACAGTTTTGTCTCAATCTCGCCCCAATAAAGACCTTTTATTATTATTAGTATAGTATGTCCGATGAGATTATCTCCTAATGCAAATCATCTACAGAAAACGTCTTTCCCCAACTCTTCGTAGAACTTCTTTATTCGTATTTCAGTCTGTACGTTTGATCTTCATTAATCTTCTACAACACCACTCATTTCCATCGCTTCCAATGTTCTCTATTCTGCTGCTGTTACTGGCCAAGCTTTTATGTGAAAACATCCAGGTTTTACTCCTGACAGTAATTAGTTGTGAAAGTTTTTTATTGAATTTTGCTACGAGTAGAACATATGCCCCGCAGCCCCTTCTGAGCAGGTCAAGGGGTTTCTGCAAGCATCGAATGCAGGGCGTAATATTCCATCGGGTCCAATTATTCTGGCCGGAATATGATCCGCGTGAGAACTTTGCTCCTATCACTCTACTCTCTACTACCCGTTTTACTATTCTGCATGTCACTCGAGTTCTGTTACAGCCGATTTGATATCAAGGAATGCCGACCTGAAGCCTTTTTTACTCTGTTGATTAGTGTTTTATTCCAATTTTGCCTAGAATAAGCTGCGCTCTTTTACAGAGGGAACAGAACACGGACTCCTTTTTGAAATCCGTCCTGAAGTAACTTAACGTATGACACTTCAGTATAGAAGATAGAAGCAAGTATTTAGCACACATTAGTATGTTATAACATACCATTCAGGCTCGCCACCTGAAAAGTGATTCAGACATCTTTCGTGCCGTCATCTTCGTAGGACGTAGCGAAAAGAAAATCAAAGCGGATTCAGTGGACATTGGGGGAGGGAAGATATTTGGAAATCAGGATAAGACAAAGCATGTCACTGGGGCGAGTAGGTAATAGGTGGCGAGAGGATGTTGAAGATAGCTCTTGAGGGTGGAATGCTTGGAAAAAGGAGAAGAGGGTTGTGAAGCATGTCAGATGAGGGGTGTTGGAAAGTGGTGCGGATGCAAAAAAAATACGCCGAGATGAGGGGGTTGACAGTGGATGGAGATGCTTTGTGTAATCCTACCTTTAGTCCGTTAAAAAACTATGATAAATGTTATCATAGCAATGGTGATGTGTGATGCGCTGCTGGAAAGAAAATTCCTAATTTCTCTCCTGCCGACCTCTTGAACTCGTCTTATTTCCTACCTTACCAGGTGCTGTAGAATATTGTTCATTTAGTAAGAGCGATGTGGATTGTTTTCGAGGCTACCCAGTGGCTTCTGATGAACATCCTTGGGATTCGAGGCTTTCGCCGCATTGCTCTATTTTTAGGACTATCTTTTCGCCAGTCATCATGCAGTCTTCTTCCGATACAAATAGTGAAAAATATATTGCAGAAAACGATGAATAAAGAATAATGACCAATGCTTGCGACGGCTTCCCAGTTCCCACAGAAAAGGAAAAGGGTGGGTGGGTTGCCGGTTCACGCCAGAGGCAGCCGAGGCGAGATATTCTGGCTAGACGCAGTCCGAGCGAGACATTGTAAAACTGCTGCGACGTTGCAATGTTAGGAGTGGGGCAAGGGTATGGGCGATGTAGGGGAGGGTGCAGCCGGTGTCCGAGGGGAGACCAAGGCCATATTTGGGAATCGTCAGGTCACTTAGTTAGTGTCATGGAGCGCTGACAGTCATCGACTGTGGTTCCATCTTGGCAGGGGAGATTCACACCATAGGCCACTCACCATTCGCCTTAAGCATATTGACCGTTTTTCATATCCCTGCTTTTGCGAGGAAAAAAGGACATTTTGAATCTGTCAGTTCGGCAATCAATTTCTCTAATTTTGTCATTATGGTCCACTCTACCATAGCAAGTTGGGGTCCGCAAAATATTTTTAACGTCATCATTGAAAATATTATCTTAGAATTTATTTAAGAGACTGTCTAAATTTCAACCTGCGATCTGACAATTATTCCCATTGTAATTCATAGGCTGCTTACGCTAATATGGTTATCGTACCGTCCCTTTGCAAATCTTGCCGATCTTCGCTGCAATATACGGAGTGTCTTAAGGCAATTTTCGCGATGCAATTGACAATGCGATGAAGTCTCATTCCCGAAAATGGAAGAGAAGAAGCACGCTACCGTGAAGAGGTTGGCCGGTAGAAGAATCGAGTTGAGGGTTGCGTCAAACCGATCTCAGGATTGTTGAAAGATGATGAACACGAAAATTTCCCATAACTATGAATGGCAATATATCTGATGTTCATAAAAGTACCGATAACGGTAGTTGGGTCGGGTAAGACAAGGCCAGATGTTTTGTGTTCTATTCCCGCCTAGGGCATGAATGTTTCTTTATCCTCAGGACTAATTATGAGGTTGGGTGTGCTATATAACCTTGCTCGAGTACCCCCAGTTTTGAGGCCTTTAGAACCTAGTATTTCTATTGGGTGCTTTGTAAAAGGCTTGCTAATTTGTAGTCTCTTGCATACACAAATGCGGAGATTGAAATATATAGATACATCTATATCTACATAATACCCTGCAAGCCACCTCAAAGGTGTGTGGCAGGGGGTGAATTCTCACCAAGCATGTAATACCTATCATGTATTTAAAAGGATTAGTATTCATATATTAGTATAAACTCCAATATTTAAAAAGAATAAATATAATTCTAAGCATGCAAAAATGTGCTGTTCGTTGGGTTACCTTCAAGTCCTTATACCAACATGCAACTACCTATGATATGGATTGATTCACTCGTATTGGACATATAACCACTATTCATATCCCTAATTGTTCGAGGAACATTGTATGAGTTCTAATTAATCCTAATTGTATATTTTAGGAATTAAAGGGAATTAAAAGGAATTAAAGAACCTAATTGTATTAGGATTATATGCGAAGACAGAAATTGCATCATGTTAAGCAATGAATTGCATGGAAAACTATCCAAATGCTGGAATGACTGCGCGGAAAGTACTAGTCCCTGTTTTTATTTCCATACGTTTATCCCGGCAATATCTACGATTTTTGCTGATTCAAGTTGTGCAATTAATTAAATCCTGTAAAACGGCCTAAACACACTCCGTACGTGGGAAGTGTAAAGGCTGGGACACAATAAACCTGAACGTGTAATGTTCAGCTTGTACTTGAAAGGCGGTACACATACAGGTAACAATGCGTGAAGCATAGGCGACGGACCCCATTACCATGTACCTAAGGAGATGGTCATTATCATCTCTACCTGGCTCACGTACACGTTGCACGTTGATTGAGCCCCAGTCTTCAAAGACCGTTGTCCATGGTGAAATACCTGGTTCAGGAACTTGTTCAAAGCACAAAATGTATCGTGCACGAGGGCCTTGTACAATTCCTTGCACCTTAAATTACAAAAAACTGAATTCTTGAATGAAATCTTCATGGATCGACTGCGTTACTCTCTGCCCGTGAAAAGAGCCGGTAATGATGCTTACGTACAGTTTTCGAAAGGTTGGTATTATGTCTCAGCCACCACTTTTATTTTTGCCTCGGTGACACATCTTATATTTAATCAGTATTGTACTATTCCTTTTTGAACCATATTGTGGCATTTGTTGTTGAGGTGGAGTGTTCTATTTCTCCAAAAGATGAGCGGGATGCACTTTCAAAGTTTAAACCTCATTGTGACATTAGGAAGAAAGCGTTAATGTACCAAGTAAGAAATGTAATAAACAACATGACCAATGAGAAATTACATGTTACTTACAAGATAAATGAACGGTTAAATGCGTCAATTTAAGAGTTCAATTAACCAGTTATTTAATTTCATTTTACTATTGCCGTGATCAATGCTATTCCATTCATTGTAACCTAGTACAGTGACTTAATTATCCACAATACTACTAACATCTCCAATAATCACATGCCCATAGGATACGCAAGAACACTAGAAAAATATTATGGAAATGCTATTGTTTACTCCTTAATAATTCATCTCACTTCCGAAATCTGCTAAACAGAGCGTTGTCGAATACCGTAGTTCAGCTGTTTGATAAAAAAAACTACACATATCTGCACACAAACCCAACGCACAATTTCACGAACACCTCTGTTTCTTTATGACAGTCTAAAAATTCTCCAGATAATTTCCTAGTAGAAACTCGCCGTTTGATTTTGGCTCAGAGATCTTGTACATACAAGAAACTTCACTGCGTACATACAACGGCCTTAAGAGTGAAAATATTCTCGTTGCTTCAGTAAATGTTACGCAGTCCCTTCGTTCGGTCGGCGGAGCTCATAACCACCTTGCCAACGCCTAGACCGGCCGAAACATCCCGGGGGGCTATTTCGACTGGCTCTTCCTATGACTCTTCCGAAAGAGGTGGTCGGTTCGGTTCACCTTCCATCACCCTTCCCAACCCATCCTGAGGGGGTGAAAATGGGATGGAATAGTGGTTAGGGAGGCCACTCAGGGCGCCCTAAGGGCAAGGCGGCCCGGGAGCGGCCTTCAAAGGGACGTCCAGGGCGTAGAGAGGGGAGGCAGAACAACCCGGCCCTTCCCACCTGCCAGGGTGGCTAGGCCTATCGCCTTGGATCTTCACCAGAGACGGGACGGGGATACCCAGCCGTACCTCCTACCACACCACCCCCCTCCAACACCCCCTCTAATGGACGACGCCCTTACAGAGCCATGGCCGCAGTGGTCAACTCCTCGATCCCTCTGGGCAAAGACCCTATTTCACCCCATAAATTAGAGAATTATCAAGCACTCTACCAATATTGGTAGGCCTTATGGGTAGTCACTTCCTTCGATATGCTCCATCAAGGAGTCAGTCCCAACCATTCTTCCTCAAACAATCCGTTTCCCTTGCGTTGTATTCCTCTTCAACTCACCACATAAGCTGCCTGTGTCATATAAAATCTTCAGTGAGCGCATTAGGTATATTATAACGTAAATATTACAAACCTGTTCAATGGGATCATCTTAGAATGCTATTGAAAGGAGTAAGTGACATCTAGGCAGCAGCGACAAATATGAGGATAAGGCAATTACAGTGCCATGAAAATATGATCAATGTCTTACGCTTAATGCATTGCAATAGAAATTGGAAAGACTGATTAAAATCTTCAAGTGCTGCAATAATTGTAACATTTATTACTGCAACAAAACCACACAAACTATACTCATGTTGATGACGACGTAAAAGTAGAGTCACAGAAAGGAGGAAATCGACGTCATGTCCCACTAATACTAACCTGACGCACGAGTAGTGACAACATGTTGTGCTGAGATAATAGGTACATTAAGAACATATTAGTTAATATACATGCGGAATGGCTTGAAATAACTATCTTGATTGCCCACTATAAAGACTATGTGTAAATACATGAAATCCATTGCAAAATTAGAGTTATAACCGGATGCCGGACAATTTCGTATTGAATTATTTATTAAAAATGGCAAACAATGGAATTCATATAATAGCAGGTTTGGGCTCAAAACTCTAAAGGTAAGTCTTTCAAAACAAAGTAATCCTTATCATATCTTAGGCTGCGCTAACATCCATCCCAAGGCAATACTCGAACCCACAACCTTTGGGTAGGCAGGCAAGCTCGTTACGAATGTGGATGAATCTTATGACAAACCCTTTAATCTGTATTTGCTACTGATATTATTGGCTACTTACTGCGTCTATAACTCTCAGACACACATAAGAACGTTGAAGCAGCATATTTAAACGAGTATATCAACTTTCGGTGATACAGCAATGAACTTTGATAAGGCAGTAAAGGTAAATATATCGATACGAATATTGAGCCTGGTAAAAACTCCTCGTACTTTCTGATATTTATTGTTTGATTCCATAAAAGCTAATGAAAGTAAATTGATTCAGGTACTTTGATAAGGACAGCGGAACATATTAATGGTTAAATACTCTAAATTATTTCCAATTGGATTAGAATATTAAAAATGGCCACTGTTAAACATGAAACGTTACATCTACCGATAATCAAAGTCCAAATTTCGGAGAAAGCAAACCTTTCGGACTTTTCTATATATAATATTTATTATCCTTTCACAGGGTGTGAATTCACTTCTATCACGATATCTAGAAAACATTGCTTGCCTATAATGAATGAAAGAACGTTATACGTATAGGAAAGTAGAATTAATAGTATAATATTTCTCGCATTAGTGGTTACATGCCACACATGGACTGCAACAAAGATTGTTTACTTTTAAATGACGCAAAAATGTACTTATTTCTTTTACATATTCTGATTATGGATGCAAAATGTTCACACGTAGGGAAATTCAACAGGCCACATTAAGTGAAGGGGAAATGAATATTAAGTGATCTCAACTTGATGGAAGGTTTAAAAAATATGCAGTTCACGATGCCATTTTGCGCATCAAAGCCGTTTTTAACGAATGCTATTAAACAGATTATTGCGAGTACTTATAAACGTAAATTTAGCGAAAACAAAGAATATGAATTGAACCCCCGTAATGTCCCACTTTTTCCTTCCTGTTGGAATGACAGGGAGGAATTTCAGCTCGTAAGGAATATTTCGGCGTGTGAGGAGGCTAGGAGATGGAAGATGAAAAATGGAGCAATAGCAACCTACGCGTCTAATGTACATTCTGGTACAGCAAAAAAGCACAAAAATAAGGGAATAGGACATGGGACTACGAGATGAGTAGGAAAGGAATTCCAATTATTGCTTGAGCCAGCACAGAAAGTGAGATTGGGCCTCATTGTCAGTCTACTGTGCGCAGTAAAAAGGCTTTCGCTGTAGGACGGACTGCCGAGCGGGTATTTCCCTTACGCGCAGTTCTCCCTACCCATCAATGCAGCCGACCCTCTTACGACTGAGAGCTTCTCCATCTGCCGGGCTCGGAAGAGATATAACAAGGTCACTGAAGCGTAGAAAGACTAGAACAAGAGGAGCGAGAGTACCGCAGATGACGCGGGATGACGTGTTCAGAGTTCGGAATTGCTGAGGGTGGGAGGTAAAGAGTTTAAGATAATTTCATTGTAGGTCGAGTGGGTATTTCCATCCCTCAAATCAAGTTTTGCGGAAATCACAGGCCCCACTGTCTGCCAAGCGGAGCTAGGAAATGTAAGATGTTAAAATGCAATTGAACTTACCTCAGAGTAGATTGATATCTTCAAGAGGCTGTTAAAAAACCGTTTCCCTGAATGGTATTCCTCATTCCCCTTCAAATTTTATCTCCAGCGGTGACCAACTTTCCTCCTAGAAAAAAGCGGAATGACGTTTGTATCATGAGGATAGACAATAAAGCAACGGTTCATAACAATTTTTTGACTTACATACGCCTTGTAAGTATATTTCCCTAATCTATGCCTCTGTTAGCTGAAAAAACCTTGTTAGATACATTATGTACATAATTCAAGTTGCTGTGATACAATTCTACCTGCAAATTGATAAGAAAATCCGGGCAGAGTCGGTGAGAACTTTAGATGATTGTGAAAATTATGGTAATAAATGTTGTGGAAAGACAGTTGGAATTATTTACTTGCCTTAGATAATACCACAAATTTTTTGAAAATATTTGTTTTTCAAAATTCTGTTTAATTTTGCTCGTATCTCGCACCCAAAATGTTGAGGACGTGCACCAAATTTACTTCAAAAGCATGGTGCTATAATTAAGCTTATTCTTAGTAAGTGCATCCTCTCAGATTCATAATCATTTTACCTTTCCCCCTCTTTGCTATAAGATGCCTATGAGAACAATTAAAGAACGATGCAATTCATAATGAATACCTCCACATAGGAAAGTACTAAGGTATCTAATCATCCATCAATAAACTCGCTTCCAATGCATACACCAGACTTAAAACTTCTCCCATCACTAAAGCAAAATTGGAAAGGAGAATTAGATTAATAGAAATACTACTTGCATAAAGGCGATGAAATCGTGCCAAGAGGTCAACTTATTCGTAATATATATGCTTAATGATACATTAATTAAGTAAACTGAGAAAGTTGTTGCCACTGCAAGCATTAGCATTACTGTAAAAATATTTTTCAATGCCTTTTTGTACAAACAAGAACTCCAAATATATCCAGGACAGACCTGAAGAACACTTCTACCCTCTTTCTTTCTAAGATCTTTCTATAACTATAAATACATTTCGATGTTTCGCCACTAAACTTCTAAAACACATATGGGCAGCGATGGATGCCAAAGGTTGGTGGGCTATTTGCGAACTTAAACTTTTGAATACACTTTTGTTGCATCGAAAAGGCTCGAGTTTTCATTTTGAAAAATTATGTATTAATTATTCATTTGCAAACATGACAAAGCATTAGAAATTCATGAAATAAATGACATAATGGTACGTGCAGGAAAAAAAGACATTATAAATTTCTAGAAAAACATTTTGGTCATTCGCATGAGTGTTCTTAAAACTTTTCCCCAATTTTTCTGAATTCATTAAGATAAAGTAGTGTAAAATAGGGTAAATGCTCTGTTCTCATCACTGATCGCAGCATAGAACCTTGGCCGACAACGATATCCATTTAGAAAAGGTAACTAGTTTTAGTTATAAAGGCGTTTAAAGTAATGATGTGGTATGTTTTACAAGTTCATGATATTGGGATTGGCGATACAATAAGTTGGAGAAAATTAATTAAATATAATATTACTAACATATCATTTGATGAAATGGCAAATAATCACTTCTGCAGTAATACAGCAAGCATAAATTCAATAAGAAGTCATTTTCAGCAGGAAAGTCTTCAAAGCAATGAAATGATTTTGGTGCGATATGACCACGCCCATTACTTTTAAAAGAGAACTTTCCGGAACCGAAATTTATCACGATAATGACACCTAGGAGCAAAGTGGGTTGATTAACGGAGCGAGGAGAAGGCAACTTTCAGCAGTACTGATCCCCTTGGGGAGGAAAGAGGGCTCAATTGAAATTCGAATTGGAAATAAGGAGGGGATGTCGCCAAAGTTCGGTGGAACTTCGACCCTCTCTCGCAAATCATAGGATAGGGCATAATCCCAGAGGTGGAAAAGTTAGAAGGCGAGGGAAAAAGCCCTGAAAGTCAGGAAGTGGGATCGAACCTGGGTCTTGAATCTACTGAGAGGCGGGAGGTTTCACAGGATAAGTGATGAGAGAAAGTAGGTGATTTTTAACCTAAAGCATAAAACGTTTTGTTAACCAAAACTTCACACTAGGCATATTACAATATTTATGACTAGTGAATGTTGCCATTATTTTCATGGATCTATTTCGTGATACTCTCATGCACTATCCATGAAGCCTCTCCTCGTTAAGTACCACTGTATCTCTTTGTTGCGTTCACTATGATCATTAACCTCCTGCCATACACGCTCACGGTGGCTCGCAGCAAGGTGACTATAATAGGTGCCTATTCTACTCACCTTGGGCTCGCAGGGCAATGCGTGGATGTAGATGCTCTTGAACAGAGGCTTACGGAAAACTGACATTCCAGTTATGATACAAAGTAAGGAAATAACTTTGAAGAGCTATTTTTTTCGGTATGATAGACATCAAAGAATCCTTTAAGTGATAAGCCTCTCTTTTATGCAAGCACAAAAATGCTGGTGAAAAAGTAACTTGGAGTGGTGGGAGTGGGCTTTTTGGTTCACCCCTGGCACTTAGGCCTCATTAGATCCATTAGACCACTTAAATCCATTGTGCCAACCCACATTTAACCTACCTGCCACATGCAGGTTGTGAACAAGAGCACCGTGGTATAGGTATGGAGGAGAATCTTCCATCCAGCCTCCGTCCCGGCCAAACATTATTTACCTTCGTTTATCTGGCGGGAGCCTGTGTTACAACGCGGCTAGGCCCTTGGCCTTGAAAAATACTGGCAAGAATGAAAGTACTTTTGTTAAGACTCAAGTGCACCAACTAAATAAAAAACGTATCCCCACCCACAGAATTTAATTGCAGGCCGACCAAAACCCTTTCTAGCTAGATTTGTCAAAAATATCCCTTGCTCCATTCTTACCTCTTCTCAGAATCGGCATTAAGATTATTGAATAAACATTCGTATTCCTGAATTATTTTGTCCTTTATGATATTCTTTCTTCAAATAAAAGCAACGCATCTTATTTCACGCAATATCTCCTCCACATTTTCCTACAAATTACCCCAGGAAATTTTCACTTCACCTCCCAATTATGGTAATTCTTTAATTGAAATCTTCTCCATAAATGGGCCTCAAAGATTTAAAAGGAGACTAATTTTGAATATTAATAACTACAATAGATTCAGTGAGATTCTTCACAATTCCTATTTGCAGATGGAGTTGCTAAAAGCACAAAAAATAAGAATGATGGCATAAACGGACAGAATCCGAACACTATTTTAACATCTTAAATCAGCGTCTGTTTTTATGGAATAGAGACATAATAAATCCGAATAAAACATTGCAAATTCATTACAAACAATTTCCACAGACAACTAGTTTCTTAGCAATTGCTGTATAAGGCCACATAGGAACTATTACAACACTAAGTCGTACGAGTTTAAGCCTTCGTTTGAGGAGCGGAAGCTCCAAAATTCCTTATTTATACGCAATCAAATCATATTAAATCAGATTCTCATAACAATAATAAGCGGTTTTTTAAAAAACATTCTCGGGTTTCTAGCCGAGTAAGATGTTTTGTTGCTAACGTTTCGATGGAATACTCCTCCATCGTCCTCAGAGCAATAAAAAATAAATTTTTTTTTATTGCTCTGAGGACGATGGAGGAGTATTCCATCGAAACGTTAGCAACAAAACATCTTACTAGGCTAGAAACCCGAGAATGTTTTTTAAATATCATTCGCCGAGAAAGAACGAGATCATATATAATAAGCGGTTGTTACCAATAAATTGGTTATGTTTTGTAAAGTGCCAATAATACTGTGGAGAGAAAAATCAATTATTCCGACAATATCGTTTTCTAAAGTTATTGAAATCAATTCCTGGCCTAGAAAATTCATCACATATGAACCATGACCATTTCAAAGTAGTTTCGCCACGAATATGTATTCTCTTCAATCGAGTATGTCTGGATCTACTGACAAGAGCATGGACTGGCTATTCATCGGTTATCACACAGCGTGTGCCATGACGTGGTTACGTACATATCTGTCCTATTGCTCGAATCCCAAAACGAGCTTTAAATTTTATGGAAGAGGAATATATTGGCACGGATAAAAATGGAGTCACCGTATGCGAAATTGACCCCTCACGTATCTCTGCTGTGGGGAGGCAAAGGATGTTGGGTGGTTGGTATTCGGGTTGGTGGGCAGGGAAGAGGGAATGGAGTGTTCGGAGAAAATTGGGGCCGCGGACCAATGGGATTTGGGGGCGCTGGCGGGAGGACGCGTGCGATCTGGCAAAGCATATTAACGCGTCCCAACTCTCTTTCGCCCCGTATATTCCTACCGTCCGAGGAACAGGAGTTGGCACACAGTGTGGGGCGTGATAAAGGAAGGGTGGATCAGCTACATAGGGTAGGTTCCATCCTCAAGAGACAAATAACATCGACTCTCCACACACAGGAAATAAGAGGTGATGAAAAATTGGCCTTATGATAATTAACTCTCATCCAGAATAATATTGTCATCTCGCAAACATCAATATTTTTTGACAACTTAATGCACCGTATACACATCTACATCTACATAATACCCTGCAAGGCACTTCAAATATGTGTGGCAGGGGGTGTATTCTCACCAAACATGCACAACATAACATGCATTTAAAAGGATTAGTATTAATATATTAGTCTAAACTGCAATATTTAAAAAGATAAAAATAGTAAACTACGCATACAAAAACGTGCTGTTAGTTGGGCTACTTTCAAGTCCTTATACCAACATGCAACTACCTAAGCTATACATTGATTCACTAGTATTGGACATATTTACCGCTATTCATATCCCTAATTGAACGAGGAAAAAAGGACATTTTCATATAGTCGAGTTCTACCCCAGATTTTCTTGTATTATTTTCAGGTTTTCATTCATTTTGCCGACGTTTCATTGACCGTAGATGGAGAGCAAAACCCGGATGAAAACCTGAACAGAAGTCACGCAGATGATACGCCGTGAAAGCATCAGAACCTTCTCTACCCCGAATGCTCTGAAAATGTCAGCTCTTTTTCAGCATCTCCTCTTTAGTTCTCCCATCAATTCTACCCGAACACAATCAGGATTAAAGTTGAGCAAATAGATATCGCAGAATTCATAGGATTATTAATTAATGTTGAGCAAATAGAGATGGAAGAATTCATAAGATTATTAATTAATGTTGAGCAAATAGAGATCGAACAATTCATAGGCTTACTGCATGAACTACATTTTCTCGGCTTAAACAAATAAAAACTATGATGGAGTGAAGATATAATAACATTAATCTAATCTATAAATGACGCAACGCCTATAAACCGGTAGTATCGTGAACGTTACACTAACTGAATCAGAGAAATATGGTTCAGATCGTATGTTCACATAAAAATGTTGTCTATACAACATTTCATCATACTGTTGACATTACAAACTTTTAGAGCTAAGATCATAAATTTTGTAAATACGATACACGTGAAAAGAGTGGTCTCTCAATCACCCATTGATAAAATAGTTCCATAAAGCTTAAACACATAGAAGGAGAAACATTTCGACGTTAAACAGTCTGCCATGGGTTTGAAGTCACACTAGATAGATAAAAAAAACAAGAGTTATGGGTTGAATATGAAGAGCAATAAAGTGAAAGTAAAACGGTTTCAGCCTTAATGTAGCCACAAGAAAGGGAACGATATCTAGGGTTAGGAGCTATTTAACTTCTTTGATTTTGAGTAAAGGAAAATGGGTACAGCGTCTGAAATGCCTTAATAAGTATATTCGTAGGAGACACCCAATAAAAAAATAAATTTTAAGAAAAACTCTTGAGAGTGGACATGTTGAGAAAAGACCAATGCAGAGTTTGACTTGAATATTGACATTGCGCCAAAACCCGCACACCAAGGCGTAGGTTGAAAATACATGCCACGTGTGAAATGTGCGTAGAGTATGTTTGAAAAATATCTAACGATCGAGATAGATGAAGACACAGGAGGAAAGGATGGACTCGGTAAGTAAGAGGAGGGCGCTGTTTGGAAAAATGATAAAGAGTGAATGAAATAGGTGATTTTCATTTACATGCATACGCTACCCTACGGGTCGTTGAAAGGGTAGGTGGAAGGATGTGGTAGACATCACCATCGTTGCAGTTGCATTTTGCTGTGAAACTTTATTTTCAAGGGACTTTCAAGATTAAGGAATAGATTAGAATCAAGGAACCTATTGGTCAATATTGTAAATAACATTCAAAATATTAATTCACATGTTTTTATTTATCGTGATTAGTTCACAATAATAAGATTGATTTGATGCTGACATCCACTCCGATCTTTTATAAGTGGGTTCTTCAATATCTAATTAAATAAATAAATGTTTAAGTTACAATTAATTCCATGCATCACCATACGGATCACACCTAGAACAAGATACTTCAAACTGATTGAAACGTCAGAAATGAAATTCCTTAGATCTATGAAAGGCTGTATACATCTGGACCACATAAAAAACGAAGATATAAGGCAACAATTAGAAGTACAACCAGTAACAGAAGTAGCAATAAATTACAAAGAAATATGGAAACAACATGTTCAGCGCATGCCTCTAGAAAGGATTCTCAGAAAGGTTTTAGATTATAAGCCTAAGATGAAGCCGAAGCAGGTAAATTGCCTAAACCCAGGAATCCAGAAGAAGAAGATGTTACAATTTGGAAAACCGGGGTTTTAAATAGCTTGTCTCCGTAGATACCGAGTGCGCAAGAATGAATAAAGTCGGAGGAGATGTGAATCTCCCGCAAGAACAGGGTTTCCTCTCCTTCCACTTAATTATGTATCCATGCGTATGCCTCATAATTGTGTGTACGCTAACGATGCTTACGCGATCGCAATCGAGAGAGTAGTTACACACGCGTGTGTATCTGGCCACGAGAGTAGGAATGAACACGCACTTCCTAAGGGTTGGAGAAGGTCGATGTGGCGTAGTTGAGCGGAAGCGGGAGGGGTTGCGGGGGATTTTGAGAGGGCAGGGTCAGGTGGGCGAGGCGTGGGAGGGAATGGGAGAGTATTGGAGAAAACAGCGAGGGTCACGTTTCGCCTCTGGAAGTTCGGGAAAGTGAAAGAAAAGGGATAAAAGGGAAAGAATATACAGTCGGTCTGTATCTATTGGGAGGAGCAGGGTGCGTTGAGACGGGGAGAGTCGATGCGGGTTTGGGTTGCGCCGACGGGGTGAGGATGGCGAATCAACCCCTAGGAGTGTACCCCGGGGGTTGAGAAAAGGAACGGTGGTTGCAGAGGGTTGAGGGTCTCAGACTTGACTCTTGGGAGAATTGGTGAGAGCCCGGAGAGGCATAAAAGACATGAAAATATAGTGATAAAAAATCGACCCGACACCTTTCCTCTTTTTTTTCCAAATGGTGAACTAGGAGAGGTTGGAGGATACTTTTAACACTTCTCAAAGCTTTCAGGAAATTTATTCATATCCTCCCGTGGGTTGAAGTATCAAGGATAAAATATCATGCATCCTATCCCTGAATGCTTCTACTGAGGATCCAGAGAGACGCCAGAAAGAATATAATTACCGCCCTATATCACAGATAAGTGCATCAACTTTTATCGGTGAAAAACACTCTTAAAAAGAGCGGAGATAATATTCTAGCTTATAGCGCTACAGCATACGCTGACTTTAATACTTTTTCTGGGTTTAAAAGCCTCTTTCCTGAGGAGATAAATCTCAAACGGGAACATGGAGTAAAATATGCCCTGATAGAAATGTTACGGTCTGTAAATTTTGAAGAGTTAGGAAAATTTTCAAATTTTCATAAAAGCTCCTTCATCAATGCCGATATTCTGCTGTTACGACAGAACAAAAATTCGTAAATTATGCCTAGGAGTTAAATTAAATACGACGAGAATTGGCACCCAAAAATAAATTACAAATTATTTATTAGTTAGGAGCTGGCTGCCAACCCATAATGGTCATAAAGTAGCTTTTTGTAGCGTTTTGCAACTGTTTGTAACAAGAAAAGAATAACGATAGGCAAGAATTATGCAGTATATTAACTAGCTTAAATTTTCAACATACAATCTATTTCGCAGGGATATCTCAAAGGAAAGCCGTTGTACATATTGTTTTCTTTCTAAGGCAATAGATTCATTCAATGAAGTAGTTTTTACGTAAAGAACGTAAGTTTTTATCATATTTTATGCTTCTCCCCTGGAGTCATTGCCTAGGGATGCAATACAACAGCAGTGTCAGCATACTCTCGTCTCGAAGCATTTTAAATGTAGTATTACAGAAATGTGAGGAAGATAAAATGGATCGATCTAGCCACAAACCGGGCTTAAGAAGATTGCAAAGAAAGAAATGTCTTCTTAAAACTATAAATAGAAGACTGAACACACTTACTCACCATACATTGAGACAAGATAGTCTAATGAGATAGTCTAAGACTCTTTACGAGGGAACCGCGTATGGGAACAATGGCAAAAACTAGCCACTAATGAGATGCATAAAACAAGTGAAGGATGCTAAAAAGAAGGGTTATTTAAATGTGAATGGCTTATCTGATTTGAGAATTCAGTAGAGAACCGCATGAAACCAATCATTGGATTGATTTTCTTTCTATAGTGATGAAAAATGTATGCTCTTATTATTTATACTTATTACTACTTTTATATTACCATTTTTTCAAATGTATATTCAACTATAATGAATTCGGTTGATCTTTATATTTAGATTATCTTTCTGAGATGCTGAGGGCTTAATGTGCAAACATGTCTTCTACAGCAGGGTAAAGTGTATTTCGTGCCGCACGGCTCCAGTAAATGTAACGATCGCCTTGCGGCCAAATTCATGGCTGACGGTTTGTCCGCGGCCGCGTGGGATTTTCGGTAGTCTCCGGGGTGAGACTCATCCGTCCCGAACGCAAGCATGACCGTTTGGGATAACACGGACATAGTGTTGTGCGCGTGTAAACCAGAATAGAGGTAATCAAACGGAAGGTAACCCGACACAGCTCAAAGAAACACACACGCTCTGAGGCCGTGTTCCAGCGGCAGCATCAAAAAGTATCGCGTTTCAAATATTGAAGGGTCCATCGACAAGTTTCAGACGCAGACGTAGAATCGAACAGGAGAGGGAGGTGGGAGCCCTTCCCCAATAACCTCACAAAGTAACCTCACAAAATAAAGGAGGCATCAAATACGCTGGACGCCCACGTCTCTCCTGGCTAGCCGTTCCCTGAGCGCGATATAAAGCCATTAAAGTCCTTCTTTGATCACGGCAGATAAAAGAAAAACAAGCCCCGATATCCAATAGTCCCATCGGTCAATGTTTTAAGGCGGAAAACCGTTTTTATTTTAGCGTCGTGCCTTCGCAAAAGGTTGACTCGACCAAGAAATGTGCTTTGTGCCAGGACGGCTCCTTTTTGAAAGGGGACGGATGTGATCATCCCGATGGAAAGCAGGCTGTTCGATTCCCCGTGGAGAGTTAGGGCTCGTGTGAACGTAGAGAACGACGCTGTGCTGCAAAAGTGAGAATTTAAGGCTTGTAGATGGCGGAGAAAGCAGCCATTTACGTAGTCAGTTCTGCACAGAAAAGTTGAAGCGTGATGATCATCACGGCGATAGAAATTCGGACCGAAACACCTTTCTATAAGCTTTAACATACATCTATATCTATATTTTTCACTTCGATGCCTCGCAAGGGGGTACTCACAGCAGAAGGTGTTGGGTCACCAGCCGTAAAAATATTATTTTACAGAGAAATTAAGGAAAAATTGATGATTAAGGAAGGAAAACTTCAAGAAAGGCAAATTCAATTTAGTTTATTTTCTAATAGGATTCCGAAACATGATCCGTACTTTAATTACTTCCAAAGTCGATAAAATAAAAAAAATTGACAAATTCAATACTCTTAGCTCAAAAATAGGCGTTTTTCTCATATGCCCCAGACATAAGCCATTTCACTATTCCAATGCGGACTTACTGGGTACTATCTTCATTTTCAACTTTTGGTTTGAATACGCTTCACAATAAGCCCTATTTTAAGTATAAGTGCTTCAAATTACTTAGTCTAAGATCGTTAAAAAAAATTAAGCCCCCTGTCAGTCCATGAGGTGATATTATATTATTTGACTAATGTTTTTCTTTCCCTTAGAACTAATATTTTCATCGTTGAGATGTTCTATAATGAGCACAGGATTTAATATCGTGTATCAACGCAGACGTTTTTGTCATCCTCTGAAAGCGTATCGTTGTGCCATAGTGAGCTATTTCCTTGTAAGAGCAAATTGACAGTAATCCAGTGTAAATCACATACATTTGTTCACCATACCCTGCAAGCCACAGCAAGTGTATTAGACAGGGGTTGAATCATCAACAGGCATGCATTATTATCAGTAATCAAAAACTTTTTTTAATTATTACAATACGGATACAAATTCTGAATTTTAATTGTATGTTGAATGGAATGAGTATTTTTACATTCAATACTGGTTTTAATGAAAAGCCGTCGCTCTTTGGGAAGGTCTGATGACCACAGAATATTTTATCTTCGTTTGACTTATTATCACGGTGTTGATATCAATTACACGCAAGGAAATTCATGGATAAAACTAAGGAATAATTTGTAGCCGAAAAATTCAGAGCTTCATTATTCATTCATGGACTGTATTAACTGAATAATTTCGATACCTTTGGATTGCAGCTAGCTGCCATTCTGCAGGCATGCATTATATCATCTGAGTGATAAGAGTACCAAGTTTAAATTTTGTCTCTCCTTCAACATGAACCATCCTTTCTTTTCTTTTTACGCAATTTTGCTCATTGCATATAGCCAAAGAATACTAAAGCCTAACTATGAACTTGAATACGTTCGACTATGCATTGAAACGGATGTGAGATAATGTACATTTATTCAAAAGGCAAAATCAGGTTATGCAGTTCCTGATGAAGCAAGGTAGCTTTAGCAGGCGCTGCAGAAAGAAACTTAGTAACGCAAGTGGAAATCACATTAAGACCAAGAAATTTACCTTCTAGTTGGAGCACGAATATTCTTATATCCAGGATCACTGCTTTGTTGCATATGCAGAAGTTAAAGCTAACTCAGCGACGGAGTTTTGCAAAGGCAGATATGCTCCCTCACCAAACCTACGACTAAACTGCTGGCACAAAGTTTTATCGGACTGTTTCTAATGAATTTTGCATGGCGCACCCCTTTGATGGCGGTGTTATTACACAAAATCACAATACCCTGAGTTCTCTGTCTATGAACTCGTTTTCAATCGAGGTGGAGAAAACACACAGCAAGAGTTTAATTGTGAACAGTTACTGACTGGCACATCATTTGGGTATCGGGAATCTAGCCAAAGAACAGGAACAAAAATAAATGAAAGGAAGAAAAGCTTATGAAAATTGGTTTCCTATTTTTCGTCATATATGGAGCGTTAAGGTCTCTAGTACACCAAATCTATGGGGTTGTCATATAAAATACATTTACACCAAATGTTTTTTCTTAAAAGAAAACTCTAACAAGCTTAAAAGGGAACTTAAAAGTATTCTGGTGCCATGGAGTATTAGTGTGCTGTTAATTTCAGTTACACTACACACTAGACTAGTAGTTAGTTTAGCGTTAGTTATAACCGTAGTAATACTTCAAAGATTGAAAGAGAAGAACTGCGTAAAACTGACATACTAGCTGATAGGAGAATCGAGTGGAGAGACCCGAAACTAATTGTAGGGTAATTGACTCATAACGATGAGAACTCTTTGTCTTCCATTCGGCATTAGAAATATTAATGAAATGGCCGGAATGACTACAGTGTATCGAGTTTGATCACGTTGTCCAGGAATCTACCATTATTCGTATGGAATTATCATATTATTCTGAGCGAGAGAATGCTCAAAATATGGTGTAAGTTAGGGCAATTTTATTCATGTTACTCCAATGCATTTCTCATCAAAAGTAATGCTCAGAAGTGTTATAATTCCTGTTGCATTTAGGATGGAATAGTTACTGTAGTAATTGTAGTTGTTTCATAATGAAATATAATCCACGAACTCGTGGATTACCAAGCGGTTGATTTCGATACATTCCATTGCTGTTTTCAGAACAATAAGAGTGGAAGTAAATTAGTAAATATTTCACATGCGATATAGAGTTATTTCTCCAGAATTCTCAAGTGTATCTCAGGCAATTATTTGTATACCAATCCTGGAAAAGTATTCATAAAACATTTCTATTAATACTATTACCCTGACACAGATATCTTATCATGTAAACAGAATGCAAGTAGATCATAGCGGACGCCTAAGGGGCTAATATATGCTGTTTCCACACTGGAGAGAAAAAGGAAGAAGAGTCTTTATTAAATTTTAGCCACTATCCAACCTGCACTGACCCTTCCTCCCGCAAGCACAACCGCACTATATAGCTGACTTGATCGTACATTAGGCACTAAAGACAAATTCAAGGAAATTCTCTCAGCTGACCTCCCACTGGTGACAATAGTCTGGTGAGCAAAACCTCATACTCCTTTTATCATCATCATCGAGAAATTGTCTGTGCACCTGTAACCTGATACTATCCTGGGTGTCTATTACGGACCTTTCTATAAGGCAGTTATCGAACGGTAAGGTAGTTTCCGTTCGATACGAATCGTTCGACAACTGAAATGCTATTACAGTCCGTCTGTTGATATCGTTCGATAAATATGACGATACGGCGGAGGAGTTGTCGTTCGTTACGGGGCAAATAGTACGATAAAGCTATTACGGTTCTTCATATCGAACGGTAGCGGCTTATCGAAAGCACGATATCCTACAGCGGGTTACGGACCGTCTGTAACTCCCTTGTCGTTCGATACGGGAGTTCACCTACGACATTTATTCAAGGAAATGAGCAAATATATCAATGGATACTGTATTCTAATGGTTACATTACTATTATTATTGAATGCACTGCAAACTGATATACCTAATAACGCAATGAGGTGAGAATTAGAATTACAATGACATTATTTCTTATCGTTCAATTCGGGAGTTCACCTATGATGTTTATTCAAAGAAATGAGCAAATATACCGATGGATACTGTATTCTAATGGTTACATTACTATTATTATTGAATGCACTGCAAACTGATATACCTAATAACGCAATGGGGTGAGAATTAGAATTACAATGACATTATTTCTTGCCGTTCAATTCGGGAGTTCACCTATGATGTTTATTCAAAGAAATGAGCAAATATAACGATGGATACTGTATTCTAATGGTTAAATTAGTATTATCATTGTATGAACTTGAAATTGATATACGTTATGATGAAATGTGGCGAGAATTTGCATCAAATTGTTTTACACTCAACGTATAGGTAAACGCTGAAACATAATGCGTGAGATCGCGTAACGAGGCATAGCTCGCAACTATTAATGCGTCAATCTATTGTGTAGTTTACAAGCACCACTCTTTCAACAAGCTTCTTAAAGGATTTCTATCGAGTTTTATACAACCATAGAATTGTACTCCGTATAAATTCTTTGCAGGGCGCTGTCACCTTATCGACAGCGGTGGCCGAGTGGGCTAAGGCGTTGTAATAATATTTTTGACGAATGTTCGGTTCCGACCATGACTAAATTTTTTTGCTTTCGAATACTTTACAGCATGGCTGTTAGACGCTGATCCCGTACGTTTACGGCAGTAACAACAACATATTTTTATTTTAAAACTATTTGCTGGATTTCCAATCAACCCCTTGAGAGACATTCGAGGCGAATTTCGGGACTGTGATTACGGGGAAGAGGCTTCACATGCTGACAGGATTAATATGTTTCGATGACAAGGATTACTCTAATGTAAAGCAAAAGGTTTCATACTTACCATGCCCAAATGGAAATTCAACATTAGGTATCAACAGTTTAGACAGTGACTTCTCTTCGTAAACTATATTGAACGTATGATGTTCTTACACAAATGTAATCCTTTTGCATTGTGAATGAGTAGATGAAGAAGATGTATCGATTTTTTATCTACCAATACTTGAGCTTGAAAACCATGACTGATGTGTAAAGGCTTTACATTTTAAATGCTATGCTTAAGTACAAGAAATGGAAGGCTTATACTCTTGGCTGCTATTGCTGCAGAAGGAAGGAGGGTCATATTCCCATTGTTATGCTTGTCATGCTCGATGCTATAGGTTAACCATATTTAATGCATAGCTTGAACGATAAGTTTAACTATTATTATAATGTTAAATTGAGGAATGGATGGAATGAATTATGTCACCGTAAGCTGTATGCATGTTAAAACATGGGACTTTTAAACTACATCGTCAAAAATATTAAGTACTGTCAAATGTAATTATAAACATTTTGCTCACTGACCTTATAATTAGTGAATTTCGTTTTCGTCTATTTTATATGATGGTATGAAACAAGGCGATTAGATAGCACGATTAACAACATTAATATGAATGGTTTTGTGTCGTAACTAACAATGCAGCAACAATTACGGGAGTAATGAAAGCCAACAATCAAATGAAATCTAGATAAAATTCTGAAATAAAATATTCACGTTTGTTTTAAACTGTTTGTAAATATTTACTTCGTGATCTCAATGTTGCGGTTTGGGGTTATCATTCGTCATTTGTTAGCATCTGTTTCCTCTGCAACGTCACACAACGTCACCGTTGTACGATAACTCCCCGAAGACAGCCGAAGCTTATCGAACGAAAGCAACGCCTGAACCGTGATAGCACGTTAGACAGCCTCCATCATTTCGTTCGATAGTGGTATCGTACGATATCTCCTATCGGCGGAAGTTCCGTAATAGACACCCTGAAGGCAAAAACAGCTAATTGTATTATCCTCCCTTTTTTTTTTTAATGGAGGAGTGGGTGGGGACCTTCTGGGCACTTATGCTTCATTAGATCCGTTGTGCCAACCCACATTTATCCCGCCCGCCATTTGCAGACAGGGGACAAGAGAACCACAGTAGAGGTATGGAGGAAGGTCACCCATCCAACCTCCGTCCGGGTACAACGTTCCTTCTGTGATCTCACGGGAACGTGCCAACGTGCCTAGACCTTTCACCTTATCCCCCCTCGCAGAGAGAGAAAGAGAGTTGAATGGGTTACATCAAAAGCATTGAAGCTAAAAAAAAAGTGGTCACTGCGACAGTTAACCCTGTGCTCAAAAGGGAAGCCACTATATTTTTGGTAATAAATCTACATGATACCCTGCAAGCCACCATAAAGGTGTGCGGCAGGAGGTAATAAATAGTAATAATAGATAGTAATTGCACTGCATCTCGAACTTAGAAATGCTTCACCGGTTTTGATTAATGCTGACGCAAGTAACCCCTCCACGTGCAACTCGACAATGAGGAAAAAAACATGCAAATTGGAATAAGTTTGGAAGAGAAATTTATCTAATCCATATATTGGTCGATCCGTTGCCTTATACCCAGGTTAATTAGACAATTAAATTTATTCTAACAAAATAAATAAACCCACTAATATAATTAAATATACATCGTTTTATGGAATCATTATCTTTCTAGCGGCAATGATTGTTAGACCGACTTTATCGAATTAATCGTGACGCTTTTTAGATAGAAGGCATAGAAAAATGGTATTTTACATGGGGTAAAATACCGTTTACATGACATTTTACAATAAGTGAACTGAAGGTATCTCATTCGAAACATATATCAATTCGTTGCTTGTAACTTCAGGAAATATCAGTTACCTATAGTATTGTATAATATATGTAGTGTTTTTCTAAAAATTATCAATGTCTGTACAATTCTAACTCGGTGAAATAAAACATTTATTTGGTATATTGGATAAAGGCACGTTTAATCGCATTTATACAAGCACAGAACA
Organism: Platycnemis pennipes; assembly: GCA_933228895.1. NCBI lineage: Eukaryota > Metazoa > Arthropoda > Insecta > Odonata > Platycnemididae > Platycnemis > Platycnemis pennipes. Next base: position 65,500,165 of record OW121857.1, on the reverse strand, counting down.
CGTACCGTGCGGTAGTAACGCAACATCAGGTTTCAGACACTCAGGAACTTGCCATGGAACTCAATTTCTACTCTGTGTTTGTGGTTAGCAGTTAATTTATAGAGGAACCTTTGTTTGGGAGTCAATATGTCACAACTTCTTTGACAGTTTCAATGGACTGATACCACGAGTCACAAAAAGCAGCTACCAACATTTGATATATTTCGTAGATGGCCAAAACCTCAAGCAAAAACCACTTCGGGCGATGCCTGAGAATGACATGGAAACCCAACGCTACAATTGAAGCGGACGAAATTAAGTGGTTCTCACCAATTTTGCGCCCTTAGCAATAATTTTTGGCGAAGCAAGACTTTAACTACTAAAGTAATGCTTCCCAGATAAAGAAAAAATGCTGCAGTGAATAAATAATTTCTCACAGAAACGATATAAAGAAGAAGTACTACTCAAAGACGATTCTGTAAGCTCTCAAGTAATTTGACATTACCTGAAGGGTTAGCACGAATAAAGTAGCAATTGTTACTGAAGCCAATATTTTTACCTTATACCTATGCGAAAACTAAACATAAATAAATCCTGAGAATGATTGTAACCCGGTTGCTGATATTAAATTATAGCTCCTCACTTGAAATGTTTACTGCGTATAACCCAACTTGGTGAAGCTGTGGAATACGTAAATCGGACATAGAAGAATCTTGATGAATGTGAAAAATAAATTAATAATCTGTAGGTAATAATGTGTTTCAGAGTGTAAGGTATTCCTTTTTTCATCAATATCAACGGAATATCTTGAAAAACACATCCAGGGTTTTTTGAAGGCTATATTTCAGCGTCAAATATGCACTAGACTTTTGTAGAAAAATTTACATTACATTGCGTTCTCGAACTACATACATGTTTCGCAACAATCAGACGAAATTAAAATTGCGATAAATAATAGCTCTAATATGAGTAGCGCCTTGATTGGCAAACACTGCGGAGTGTAGGTACTATAACAAGCATTCACCCATTCAAGTATTTCACCCAAGCATTCAAGCAATATTAGTATATTATATTTCGAACAGAATTTATGCAAACAGTTCTCATAGGCATGAACATTTACTAATCAAAAAGATGGATGAAACTACCAATATAGAAGATATTTTAAACATTTTTTTAATCGGAAACATCTGGGCAAACCGACCATGAAAAACTAATCATCATCATGCGTCAAAATCCTTGCTTTGGTTTGCCGCAGCTCTCTGCTTCATTCTTTCCTCGCCTAGCACAATTGACACAATTTGTCTCCTCGACATACATGATTTCTTATTGGACGCATCTCATTTGAGGTTTTCCTTGCCATTTCTTCCCTATAGTTTCTCATTCGACGACTGTCTTTATCAGGCCATCATATCTCTTGCTATATTAATTTCAGTTTCTTCTTTCTTTTAACTACTCCGCAGCAAATAATACTCTTAAATTATAATACTGTCACCTACTTGTTGTCTAAGTCTAATCTAATCGTGTTGAGTGGACTATATTTAAAAGTACTTACATATTTCTATTTTATCATCACCGTAGTTCTCGAGGCGTTGTTTAAGTTTTTTTCTCAGTTCATAGCACAGTTCCTTTTATATTGTTCCGCCTAGTTATTGGCTCAGCTTTTCTTACTATTCAATATTTTAATCTTGTGAAGTGTTAACGTAAGCGAAAGGAATATATTAATAATTATATATACTTGCTTTTGATTGAAGAACTGCATAAAATTTAACGGTTGTCGCAGTAATTTAAATTGTATAGTTTATTTCTCTTTCATCTCCATTGAGTGAGTTAACTTACATATTTATTCCTCAGAGCTATTTTCTTTAATAAAATTTCCTCTTTGTATATGTAAATATATTGTTATCTAGCACATTTAGAGATCGTTACTTGTTTTGTTACATCCATAATAAGTTGTCTCTTTCACCGTCCTTCTTATTATTCTGTAGTTGGTCTCAGTAGTTTTATGTAGAGCTTTTTCTTTATCATTTAGTGATCTTATATTTCGTGTAGAATATATTTATAGTTAGTTATTTGCTGGTTACATTTTTACTAAATAGTTTATTTTAGCGTTTTTTCTTATTATTATTAAGTAGTTTAACCTTTTAAGTATTAACGTAAGTTAAACGTAGTATATTAATAAGTTGTCTCTTTCATCGTACTTCTTAATATTCTATAGTTTCTGTCTCAGTAGTTTTTTATGTAGAGCTTTTATTTTTCATCATTTAGTTATCGTCATATTTCGTGTAGAATATATTTAAAGTTTGTTATTTGTTGGTTACGTTTATACGGAGTAGTTTATTTTAGCGTTTTTTATTATTTATAAGTAGTTTAAACTTTTAATTATTTACAAAGTTATACGTAATATATTAATATCCTAACAGTAGTTTTAACTCTAATCTAAGTGGTAGTTGGGTAGTAGGTATTACTTGCATATTAACCTAACTCTTCTCTCTACTAGAGCCTTACTCTCCGTTGTTTTGTCAGTTAGCTGCTTCTTCCTTCTAGCCTATATTACTCACGTCAACAACACTACATTCCTTCCCTTCCCATCGCTAACCTTGTCAAGGTCCAGACCCCCAGCCGTGAAACAATCCCCTAACCGACTCCCCGTCGAGAGCCCTTCCTGCGCAAACCACTCACCCGTGTAAGTCTTATCCTACCTCCTGTTGTTGCTAGGGCAATTAGTTAAGTGCCTACGTGCTGGTGATTATTGATTTTTAAATCTTATTGCTGAGTCCTTTAGAGTTCTATTGTAGGCATTTCTTAGTGTGTACTGAATTGTGTAAAGAATCTAGGTACTTTCTGTTCCTTGTATTAATATATCTGAAGTTTATTTATAATCGAATAGTACTGCTTCCAACGTAGTTCATCCATAGCTTAGTGGTTGTAATTTATACTATATAGTCTTTACATAGCTTAGTTTTCGGGGAAAAGCGTGATTAGGATGGCTTTGAATCGGTCTTCTGTCGTGACGCTCGATAATTCAGGCGAATGCGCGGCTCTAAGGGCCCGTATCGCCGAGTTGGAGAGAATCGTGTCGGAGCTCCGTTCGAAGGTAGAAGGGAGGGTGTCTGTCTCCGAGAGTGCTGGAGTTTCGGGTGGACTCATTAGTGAGGATCCAACCGTCACTACACCGCTCAGTGAAGAGGTAGCGCCAGCCCCTAAGCCCGATGAGTGGAGGGTAGTTACTCTGAGTAGCGGAGGTGTAAGGCTGCGGCGCGGAGCGGAGTTTGCAGAGGCAACTCCTCTCCCCGTCTCAAATAGGTTTCAGGCGCTTCCTATGGATGTCGCCGAGATTCCTGCAGCCGGCCCCGTCGCTACTCCGAGAGCTCTACCGAGGAGAAGCCGTCAGAGTGGGAAGGGGGGGATGCTAGTGATAGGGAGTGGTAACGTTCGGCGTGTGATGGCTCCTTTGCGGAGAAGGGCAGACCGCGAGGGTGTTAGCCAGGGCTTAACGTCTTGGTGCATCCCCAGTGGCGGTATTCCTCAGGTGACGAAGGCGATGGGAGCGGCAGTTGCGGGCACGAAGTGCTCTAGGCTGCAGGTCGTGGCCCACGTAGGCGTCAACGATGCCACCGACCGCAGACCCGAGGAGATTCTGCATTCCTTTAAGGAATTGAACTCTGAGGTGAAGCGGGTAAGTGAAGTCGCGGGCGTTGAACTGGCGCTTTCGATTTGTAGTCTGGTCCCGAGGATCGATCGTGGACCTCTGATTTGGCGTCGAGTGGTAGACATAAATCAGAGGCTACGCCGTTTCTGTAAGGACATTGGAGCCTCCTTCGTTGACCTTCAGCCGTCGCTTCGGTCGTGTAGACACCCTTTAAACCGCTCTGGAGTTCATTACACTCCGGACGCCGCCAAACGCGTGGCGGATAGGATATTAGATCATTGCAGGCCTTTTTTAGGGTAGATGGTAGGGTAGAGAGTAGGTCATGTAGTGGGGTAAATAACTTCTCGTTGCCAGTCGCTTTATCGGCTAACTTTCATGAAAGCAGAATTGAACCTCAAAATACTTCAGACATGACTACAGCTCTCCCTTGTAGCCTTAATAATAGTCGAGGTGAAAATATTTCCGTTGCGGTAGTTAATTGCCGAAGTCTTAAAAACAAGATACCTGAGTTCCATCACCTTATTCATACTACTGATGCAGATGTAATTATAGGAACTGAAAGTTGGCTGACGGATGACATTCCTGACTCAGAAATATTCCCAAAATCTTTTAAAATATATAGAAAAGATAGACATAACAGAGCAGGTGGTGGTGTTTTCATTGCAGTCAAGAACTCAATCATTAGCAAAGCAGTTATATTTCCCGACAACCCCTTAGAATGTGTTTGGTGTTCATTAACATGCCCTAAATCCAGATCAATATCTGTCTGCGCATTCTATAGGCCCCCAAACACTGATGTTGAGTCATTATTAGAACTGGGAAACCAGATAAATACAATAACGTCCCGTAACAGCGAACGTAATATAATAATAGGTGGAGATTTCAATGCACCATCAATAGACTGGAGAACATACTGCTTCAAAGCTGGAGGAAGGGACAAAGACATCTGTGAGACTCTATTAGATGTGTTCTCCAATAACTCCCTGACACAATTAGCTACAGCACCTAATAGAGGGGACAACACTCTTGATTTACTGGCAACCAATATCCCACAACATGTGACAATCATTGACACGGTTGATGGAATCAGTGACCACAGAGTTATAACTGCAAAACTCTCGCTATCTTTAGATAAAAATTTTAAACAAAAAAGAAAGATTTACATTTTTAAAAGAGCAGACTTTGCTAACTTTAAAATTTACTTAAGAGATTCCTTATCGGATTTCAAAAAGTCTTCCATAAAGGTATGTACCAACGATTCATGGAAGTCGTTCATTAATATCATGCGCTCTGGGATATACAGATTTATCCCTAGTAAATTCAAAAACGAAAGCACTGAACCTAGGTGGTACAATGCCGAAGTGAGAAAATCCCTGAGACGGCAGCGAATATGTCATGCTAAAATGAAAAGAATTAGTAAACATATGCCCACTGATGAGCGTAATGTAATTATTGAAAATTATAAAATTTCAAAATCCACTGCAAAGACAGCCCTTAGTAATGCATTTGCAGAATTCAAAAGAAAAACACTTGGGGAACAATTGAAAGAAAATCCAAAAGTCTTCTGGTCGTACGTAAGGGAAGTGCAAGGCCATAAGTCTGCCGTCCATTCACTTAAAAATGATAGAGGTGAAATGACCACAAACACACTCGACAAAGTTAACTTGCTAAATTCCTTCTTCCAAACCGTTTTTAACCCACCTTCCGGGGATTCAACTGTCGTGTTACCTGACCTCTTTCAGCGGTTGATGCAACCAATTGACATTTCCTGTAAGGGTATTGAAAAATTACTTAAAGATATAAGCCCCAACAAATCTCCTGGCCCTGATCAAATTCCCTCCCGCGTATATAGAGAGTTAGCATCCGAAATTTCCCCCTACCTTGAAATAGTATTTAATAAATCCCTGACCGAACACGTCGTACCGATGGACTGGAAAGCAGCCGATGTAACACCCATTTTTAAAAGTGGCGATAGGGAGCAGCCATCTAACTACAGACCTATATCCCTCACATCCATTTCATGCAAGGTCCTAGAACATATAATTGTCAGTTCAGTCATGGGACACCTAGATAGCCAGAATTTATTGTCCAATGTCCAGCATGGCTTCCGAAAGAGCAGATCGTGTGAAACTCAACTTGCTCTCTTTTCCCACGATATTTTAGTTTCTGGCGAAAATAATATTCCAGTGGATGCTATATTTCTCGACTTCAAGAAGGCTTTTGACAAGGTTTCTCACAGCAAACTAATTTTGAAGTTAAAATCTTATGGGTTAGACAGTAACATTATATCATGGATTAATGATTTTCTGCATGATCGGGTTCAAAGGGTTGTTTTGGACGGTGTTTCCTCACCGGCAATTAAAGTCACTTCGGGTGTCCCACAAGGTAGTGTGATAGGTCCACTCCTATTCCTTTTGTATATTAATGATATCCAAAAGGTGGTAAAAAGTAAGCTTCGTCTATTTGCCGATGACGCAGTAGTGTACAGGGGAATTCTATGCCCGAATGATAAAGAATATTTAAATATTGACCTACAAGCAATTGAAACTTGGTGTGATACATGGCAGTTAGAATTAAACTTTAAGAAATGTCTTGTAATGAATTTTTGGAAAAAGAATAGCTCTCCCCCTAGCACTTACAAAATAAGTAATAATGAATTAACAAACGTGGAATCCATTAAATATCTTGGAATAAGACTGACAAATGATCTTTCCTGGGGTAAACACATTCGTGAAATAATGGGTCAAGCGAATCGCAAACTGGGTTTCATTAAAAGAGTATTGGGTAAATGTGACGATCATGTACGAGAAATCAGCTACTTTTCCCTTGTTAGACCTCATTTGGAATATGCTGCCAGTGTATGGGATCCCTACGAAATCGGTCTAAGTAATGAACTTGAACGTGTGCAGCGAAGATCGGCAAGATTTGTAAAGGGACGATACGATAATTATATTAGCGTAACCAGTCTATTAAATGAATTGAAATGGGAATCATTGTCAGATCGCAGGTTGAAATTTAGACTTAATCTCTTCCACAAATTCCAAGGCAATATTTTCAGTGATGATGTTAAAAATATTTTACGAACCCCAACTTACTATGGCAGACTGGACCATAATCATAAAGTTAGAGAAATTGATTGCCGAACTGACCGATTCAAAATGTCCTTTTTCCCTCGCACAATAAGAGATACGAATAACGGTAAATATGTCCTATCGGAGAGTAGCAATGAATAGCATTGGTAGCTGCATGTCGGTATGAGTACTTAAAGCTAACCCTACTAACAGAATGTTTTTGCATGTTTGCTTTGCAATTTCTATCTTTTTTAAATAGTGTAGTTCTGACTACTATATTAATACTATTCCTTTTTTATGCATGATATGTAGTGCATGTTTGGTGAGCAATCACCCCCTGCCACACACCCTTGTGGTGGCTTGCAGGGTATTATGTAGATGTAGATGAGATCTCAAGACATGACTAATTACGATAGGTACCATAGTTTTTGAAATATGCTAGCAAAAAAAAATTATTGACCAATTAGACGGTTATGGCCGTATTGAGGAGGAAGGGAGGAAGAACCCAAATAGGGCACCTATGAAGGCATGAAACTGGAGTTAGGGGAATCATGTAAAATATTTTAAGAATGAATAATAAGTTAAGGATTGAAGAAAAATATCCCCGAAGCCGTATTCTTAAGGGGGCAGAGGAATAAAAAAGGGGGAGGGGTGGAAGGAAGGAGTACATACAAAGTAAGGGAGCTCCCAATCACATGTACAAAATTAAGCATTCAAAAAAATGTAAATGGCAGTAAATGACAAATTCGCACACTCACAATGTTACAAACAACCGTAACAGTCAAAATTAAGGATATCAAGGTAAAAATAAAAACGAACAATGACTCACACAATCACTCGCTCACTCAGGTTTGTATACAAAATACAGTCATCTTCGTAAGTTCAATCACACTCACAAGCATGGTTTACGAGAATTTCTTCAACGCCAGTGACCCGTCATACACGCAAGATAAAAATAAAAGTGGGGGATAGTAAATTCAAGAGAATAAAAAGGAAAACTAAATTACTATAGTAAATACAATAAAATTAATAATAACTATCAAGCACTCATTCACATGGGTTTGCATACGATACACAGTCACCCTCGTGATTCCCATTCACACATACACGTACATTCAGGGTTCAGGGACTTTTTCTTCAATCACGCACTCGGGTTTGTACATTCACTAAGTACAGTCACCCTCGTGAATCACATTCACACACCCAATCAGGGTTTAACAAAAAAGAAAACTTAAAGGGGAAATGACCCGAAGCAAATGATTGAATAAGAAATACGATTAACACACTCATGTAAATTTTGATATGGTTTAAAGATAACCGATAATATGCGTAGGAAAATTCTCCGCCTGTTAGGGATTTTACTGCAGCACTTTCCATGGTATAAGGGATTTGCATTTAGAAAAGTGTCGCTCGGAACACATTGTGGGACCAAAGTGGTTGCGGCCCGCAAGTAAATTTGTACATTCGTGGTGGGAGGGGGCGAGATTTTTTTAGGATTGGAAGGCATTTTGGATTCCGGGAGCCGGGGTCGTATTCGATGCGACAACTCCACGGGAACAAGAAGCCAACTTCAATCGATTGAAGCGATAAGGAACACATACCTACACCCACGGCACACACGAGAGAGGGACAAAACACACACGATCACAAATATGTCGGGGACGGTGGAAAACCCCAGGCGGGACGTAGGGAAGAGTTGGGACCCCCCGAAACCGCCCGACCTACCGACCGAAAACTACGACCCGCTTGGATGGTACGCGAACACCAAAGGATAAGTACTCTTAGCTTTCCGAAGTTATAGTTTGGAAAAATTCTACAAGCTTGCTGTGAACGATTGTCAGTAGTTATTATTTCGAGCTAACATCAATGGTGAGGGTAAAAAATCTCCATCTGATGGTGAAAACTATAAGAAAACGCAGGGTGCTACATTGATAAAGGTAAAAGGTCATGCATCAGTTTAAAAAAAGAGAGAATTTTACTAAAAACAATAATAAAGTTTACTTCGTAATAATTTCTCGAGGGTGGTGACCGATAGTTTAACCATTGGTGTCTTTCAGTATGAATGGGTAGTAGGGAGTTGTTGGGGATCGATTCATGGCAGGGAGTTTCATAGAGCTTCCATTGAACATATGAGTGGGAGAGTTTTGCACTCGGACTTAATGAACCTTTTTGCTCTAATTTTTTTAGTCAAGACACGTATGTTTTCTATCTGCGATGGAAAGAAAGTTCAGTGCCTTTATCAGTACAAACGGATATTTTTAAAATCAAAAGATATTAATACTTCTTCTTGAAGTCCTCATGCACACTAGTCACTTTTACTAAGGTAAGATGCATTGTTTAATGTTCCTCATCTATCTGTAAACCATGGAGAAGCAGCAAATAAGAACGATTGATAAATCCCAATAGACATAAACCAAAGTGATATAAGTTGACAGTGAAAAAGGGTAAATATTTCACGGGAAAATAATTATAAGAGATGTACAAGAAGAGTAGATAGCAAGGATGTCAGCATTTTCAGAGGTGCGCGTAACGCTAGTCCTATTTTAATAATGAGTTAAAAATTAGGGCCCATATTATATCGTTATATCCTATTGATTCGATAAAAGAAGTAATTTGGATGCTAGAACTGATATTTTTATGCATTCATTATTCTTTCTATCGTAAAGACCACACTAAAGCACATGAGAACCATAGAAAAAGCCTCACCACTTTTACTCTACCATATGGAGGGCTATTTTACTCATTTTTTAACTCTTGTAGTCTGTTAGTCTATTATCCTCTGCCAAACGCCCTTGTGACAACTGTAAGAGCATTAAATGAATAAAGATTCATAGACACTTTGAACAATATGATTCAATCAAGAACTGCATGCAGTCTGGGATTTACGAGCTGAGTTTTGAATGGTGAAATTTGGATACCACCAAAAGGTAGGCAATGCATAGATTGGTTAGATGCTGAGACTACAATCTCTTTACATAGTATTATCGATCATCGATCTTCAAAATTTATTAGCATAGCCATTCTGAACTAATTATCTTTTTTGTGAAATCTTGTTTCTCAAATTCATACATATCTTAATGTATATTTAAAACTATTGAAGAAAAAAATACTTTCATTAGGAAAAACGGTTTAATAAATATGAATAAAAACATACCTACTCTTTCGGTGTGCGGAATTCAACCTATTGCACTATATTCCTTAATGCATGCAAAAAAATGTGATACATTGACAGTAATTATTAGACCCAAAATCTTGAACGTGAACTTAAACTCAGGCTCCCACTAGATTACAGTTTAGGAAGCATATTCAAATAATTTTTACCAAAAAGACTTTAAAAGTAGTTATGCATAAGATGCTCTATTGCAACGCTCTTCCCATTATAACGAAATTTCTCTATTTTTCTAATTTCTTTAAAATTTCTGAAAAATTTCTTCTTCATGATTTACATTTGCTAAGTTGTGCTAATTTAAAAATAAGGTAGGTTCCTACAAATTTTTACTATAGATCAGCCCTTAATCATATCACAATTATGATTATAGTAAGCACAAAATTATAATTTATAGCATCTGCATCTTATTTTGTGGCCAGCCTAAGGGATCCATGAAGAAGGAAGCTGCCAGTAATAGCGTAGTTGGCAGCAAGAGCAAGAGGCGCGTGTAACTAAATGGATAGTAGTTTTTCATAATAATGAGGGATTTACTGGTCATAAAGGCACTCTAGGCATACTCATTTGCATTTCCCTATTATCACTGGGTGAGTAATGTTCATTTTGTGCAATGTTTATTTTATTATTTTGTTATTTGAATGGCTTTCTAAACTGTAACATAGTAGGTGCCTACGTTCGAGTTCACGTTCAAGGTAATATTTTACTGTTAACATATCACATTTTTATGCAGTAAATAATATAATTTTTATCAGTAAATAATATCATTTTTATCAGTAAATAATATAATGCATTAAGTTGAATGCTGCGAACAGAATCATTCATTTTTTGTAATTATTTATGCAGCCGTTCTTCCTAATGAAAACATTTTTTCTTGAATAGTTTTAAATATGCGTTATACACTATATACTACACACCCACCACGACTTTTTCACCTAAATATCTCTTTGCTAAGCTCTCCTTTATATTCCCTTATGGCACGCAGGTAAATGACATTTTGAGTCTATCGATACGACAATCTATCTCTATAATCAATCTGATTAGATCTAGCATAATACCAAGGGGTTCTTCATATATATCCAAAATCCGATCCATATATCCGTTTAATATCTGCCTGATTAATCGGCATTTTAACCTACAGTCCGATAGTGATTCCCAGCCTTATTCTTCTATTAACCTTGATAAATTTATAAAATTATAGCAACGTTTTTAACAAACCTAGCTGCTCTATGTTGCAAATTGTTTAGTTCTTTTGTCATAGCTACCAAATTCATTTAGATCCATGCATAGATCACATTCTAGTCGGGACCTAACTAGGTAGTTAAGAACAGCATTAAATCAATTTATTTCTTCAATTTAACAAATAATTCGAACGGCAATAAAAAATATAACCTTTCCTATCCCTCACACCTTTAACAACCCTCTCTTCCCAAACAAAACCCTTACAACCAGCAACAATTAACAAAACAGGAACTTAGGAAGTAATAAAAAAATATAAAAATAAATATCATTTCTAAATAAAAGCGTAACGTTACAAAAGTAACATTCTTTGAGTATATGAGAGAATAATTTATTCTACATACTTGGAGAAAAATTTCGAAGAACCTTTATTTTCCATTGCCTCCTCAATGTCCTCTGATAAACTCTCTAATAGCCTACGTTACTCACGAGAACTGTACGGCACGAGCACATTTTTCTTCGCAGAATTTCATTAAGTTAACCAGCCCGTAAACTAGGACTTAACTCCTCAGGGAGAGCACTGATTCACTTCCGGGAGTGGCGTCAATCAGGTGGGAGGGGGCGAGGCGTCGAGTCGAGCGAACTCATGAAATGCACATTTTTCAGGCGGAGTTCATCTTGGCTCCCGGGGACAGTCTGGGGATTGCCAAACGGGACATCGCGGCGGTTCCAAACTTATAACTACCGCAGGGATTCAAGAGAATTCATTGCGTCCACTGCTCCGCTCTCGGACCTCAAATCACCACACCTACGTCGTCGTGAGGCTTAGTGCTCCAATCGCTTTGGGAACTCATTTGCGCAATTTGAGGAAAGTTACATCCTCCATGAATATATTCTAACAAATCGGTCTCACACGGTTGTTCCCAGGCGCAGGGGAAAACATGTTATCAAGGTTACAACCATTGGACGTCTACAGTCTGTAAAAAAATGTCAAGTCCCTCGAGTTTGAGAAGCATTAAATTCAAGTAGAGTCAGCCGATATGAATTAAATGAAATTCATCGAATGGAAAGTTTTGTTTTCACGTTCATTTATGCTCATTTAGATTGTTTGATAACCTAAGCCGTACTTTTACAACATATTGCTTAAGAAAAGTGCCCGTTTTTAGCACTCATAAACCGGTGACCGAAATTTCACTGATTATCTCTCAGTAAATTTAAATTGTATTATGCTGCAATCAAGACCAGATATATGTTAGCCAAGAGTGTTTGCAATATTTTGCTGCCAATGGTTTTTATATTTCGGAAGTTGCTTTAAATCTCCGCTAACATTGAAAGAAAACATAGATTGTGTTTTACTGTTATAAAGTAAGAATGAGAGGAATACCACCTTAGTAGGTCCCATTTTATACTGGTCCTGATGTCTCATCCACTTTCATCAAATTAATGATTTACCATACGATACCAACCCCAAGTCCTATTAAACGATGATAAGGATATAGTAAATTTTAAAAAGGATATTTCAGTTCAAAATTAATTGGTCTAAATTATGCGTGGCTATGAAGAATTATTTCAATTACATGATTATTATATGGGGCGTCATAGTACCTCAGTGGACGGAGAGTTTTCCTTCTGACTGGAAACGCAGTGCTTAAATTTGGGATAGGTCTTCGGGCTCATCAGCTTCACTCAAGTCTTGGGATATTCTGGGAACCAGATCTTTCTCGAAAAAACAAATTAGGGGGAATAAATCCCTACCTAATTATGCCTAATTTATTATTGTACTGAACACCGATATGATTATAATTGATTTTTAAATTGACGAATGGTACATACAATACTTGGATTGATACTTATTTAGCCCCACCCAGCAGGGCCAACCTTTCTGACGAACACTGCGGTTTTGGCAGCCTTTCACTATAATTCCCAAAATCGTCAGAATGCAGTTGCAATTTACTTGGGGGAAATTACAGGAAAAAATTCATTAACCTCATCGGTAAATGGTTGTCCGACGTTGAACTGCTTTAAAATTATTTCTGAAATCCTCCGTGCGCCAATTTGTCTATTTCTTCAAATTCAAAGAATCTTACAGGAGTGACTCACAGTACATTGCAACTCTCTTTTTAGCTCTCAAAAATTTCCCAAATGCACCCTTAATAACCAATCAACATAAACCCATTGTAAATAATAGAAACTAAAAACAGTAACTCATTAAAAGTAATAAACATAGATTTAAAATCCCAAAATGATAGCGCCAACGGGTCAAATGTTACAATTATAAGAGGAAATTATTATGCATGAAAATTTTAACTATAAACCTGGATTAAAAAAACTGTATGTATTACCAACATACTTTAGAGAAAATATATACGTTTTAATAAAGATTGAATATGCTTCCCTGCTCTGAATTTATTGAGTTTGCTAAATTTTGCACGCTCACGTTTGAACAAAATCTCATAACGGGATCAGCTGCCGGAGTGAACATAAGGGGTCGATGTAAGCTGAAGAGAATAAAAAGGGGCAGAGCTGGGTCGGATGTAGGCACGCCATTTTACGCAAGACAGCTCTCAGCTGGCCGGCCCTTTGGCGAGAATGTGGTCGATTGATTTGGCAGAGCGCCCCTGGAGGCGAAGGACGAGCGGCCCTCCCGGCTAAGGGCCCCGATCCAACACGCCTTGGGCGAATCCCCAAAAGCTCCCCTCGACCACTTCGAGAACGCATATTTTAAATAGTGGACGTTTTAAGGGTCCGGACGTCTTAAAGTAGGGTTTCGCAAGGGGCGTCCAGCTTCCACTTGAAAGGACCACGTCCATCCACTACTGAATCTTTAACATTTTCTACCGCGTATTTTAGCTTTGCTCCAGCAAGAAGGTGACGCCAGATCAAAGGAAAACAGCGTCTCACGAATAATTAGGTGAGGCAAAGCTGACAGTAACAAGACCATGAAAATAGCAACATGTTCTTTTACGCAGTCATCACGTCAGAGCAATAGACTTATCCCTGAGCGGAATATCTCGACTGTTTCATGCCTGAATGAAATGATAAAGCGTTAACATTGTATGCATAAAAAAACGCAGGCCAGAAAAGAGCAGAGCTCACCAAAAAAAGAGCAATGCATAACGTAAAAGTATGAATAGCCTGTTATTAAATATTCCAGTAACACCAGAATATTTCCGAAAAATAGGTTGAAAATCTAGATGTCCATCTTTTTAGATTAACGCTTGATTAGCCAAAAGTGTATTAAATTAGAAGCAGAATTTTCAACCTAATGCTTATATTTGAGAGTTAACTGCCATATGAATATGCTAAAAAAATAGGATATCATTTAGTATGTCCCCTTCACTTTCCATGCGTATGCATAGAATCAATCGATACCACCAAAAAGATCTGGAATTATTGCGTTAAGAAAGGAGTAGGAAAAGTGATATAAACGGAAGAATGACATGTTGATATGATGACATGTTGAGCATGGTGGAGAGGGAAAGAAGGTTTACAGTGGGAATTGGAGTGACGTGAAGTAGGATTGAAGAGTTACTTAGGGCAAAAAGAATATTAGTTAGTACGTATATAAGTATATAAGGTATAAGAAGATATAAATAATATAAAGTATATAATGATAGGAAGAGAAAAGGTACTTTTGTTGAGGGTTGAACGGGGAGAGGTAAGAAATATGCTGATCTGAAGACAGCGTTTAGAGAAAGATGTTAGGAAAAATGAACCTAAACAAAACATATGGGCTCACCGTTAAAATCCAACCACAACGGTAGAAAAGACTCAATGTTAGAAAAGGATTGAAAGTGAAAGGTGAGGAGCATTACTTATTGTGAAAATCCCCAATAGAAAAATAATAATTTGTAGTTAAAAATAATAATTAGTAGTTGGTAGTTAAGGCTTTATAGATGAATAAAATGCCATACATATTAAAGGTGATGCAAGATTAATTTTTACTAATAATTCGTTAAATCGAAGAGAATCCATACATCTATCAGAATTCCAGGAAGATTAACAATAATACAAGTGTTTTCAACAATATAAAGGCGAAAATTGTTATAACAAATTAAAATAAATATAATTTCGTCCTCTTCGATATTGAGAGTAAATATAAATATAATTGCATTTTTTAAAGCTGTTGACTCCCAGGGGGTAAACAAAAGAACCGAGGGAAGTGGCATTTTTTTCATTTGGAACTCTAATACTACGGTTTTCAATTCGAGCGATTGATAATAGAGGCATAATAAGGACATTTAAAATACACGCGGATTTGTTTATAAAGCCCAAGGAATCATAAATATGAGCTTTTATAGAACAAATAAGGCCAGCTTAAATTTATAAGTAGGAGAGCAGATGCTAGAGATATTGAAATAATTTTAGCAAGGTAGTTTGGAGAAAAAGGGATGTTTCAGTGTTCAAGCCCTATGAGAATTGCGTCGGTGAATGAAATTTTTACTATCAATCGTGAACTAATAAATCTAAACGAAAAGTATGGGCTCTCCGTAAAATCCAACCACGACGGTAGAAAACAGTCAATTAAATTATTGAAGCATATTCATATTATTGAAAATAACTTTAATGCGAAATGAAAAGGTGAGAAGAATTTGTTTTTGTGAAAATCCCCGATATAAAAATAATAACTTGGTAGTTAACGCTTAATAGATGAATAACATGCCATAACTATTAAAGGTGATGTAGGATTAATTTTTTCTTTGATAACAACATTAAGGAAAGAAAATTGAAAAAACTAATATGGTTTGTAGCACTATATGATGCGGAAACATAAGCTTACTTATGGTAAGAAGATGAAAATAAACTGAAGGCTTTTGAGATTTGGAGAAAGAAGGATTAAAGGGAGTCGAAAGGAGGGCGAACGATGAAGCGCTAGACTTGGTGAAGAGGAAAGGAAGTTGACTGACGGAATTCTATAACCGAAGACAGATGATCGGGATAGAGAAAGTAATACTAAACGAGTGTGTTATAAGGGACTTGAGAGAGGGAGAATGGTGGCAAAGGGGGGTACAGGAAGGAGATGAACGAGTTTAGATGGAACTAGTGGAGGTTGAAGGTATGGGGGGAAAAAGAGGGACTTTGTGTGATATGTAGGGAGAAAAGAATGTCCATATAGACACCTTCACCAGTAGAAAACTAACAATAATAATCATTCGCGACAAGGCAATAAATCCGGAGATAGAGAACATAGATATCCGAGAGGTGCACGCTGGAGATAGCGACGGAAAGGAAAACAAATTACCTGGATGCGGCATATTGCATTTCAATCCCCCCCTGGAGCCAGTAATACTCGGCTAAACGATCATCGACGCGAATTGGTGCCTCAATCCTCTCCACTCCTGTCGGCCGAGGGACGCGACTTTGATTGTAATTACGAGTAGCAAGCCGATCCCTGTAAGGGTTCGCGCCGATGGGGATGGACGTGGTAATGCCACGTATGTTGTCCCCCGCCCCCTCCCGCCGACAAGCACCAGAGCCACCTCTTGACGTCTGGTCAACGCGTTCGCTTCCGACAGTCGCCCTCTTGCGGAGCTAGGTGTAACTAAGTGCTCGCCCCGATCCCCCGGTTCTCAAGCTAAGCTCTGGTAAAAACCTTCAGCTAGGGCTGTGCGACATTCTGTTTTGAATATCGCACGACGATTTCATTCTGATATGGCGGATTCGCCGATATATCGGTGTCGCGATATAAATAGGAAATATCGGGATATCGGCATATCGACACACCGGAATATCGACATACCGGGATATCGACATATCGGAATATCGACTTATAATATAATAACTTAAGGCGAAAGAGGATATAATTTTCGATAATAGAGGTTCTGTACAATTTTTTGATATGGCCCATATGAGCTAAATTATAACCATTTTTCCTTGGTCAAAGAACGGTGAAATTTTTAAAATTCCGAATTATGGTTTAAAAACAATAAATTTATAAACAAATTTGAAATTTTCTTGTTGAATTCGAGTTTTCAGTATTGAAATCGCACCATGGCCATTCCATTCCCTACATCCAAATTTTATGATAAAAAAGTTATAGTTAGTAAAAATAACAAATTAGACAATTTAAAATATATAATTAACGATTGAGAAAGTGTAATACTTTACAAGGAAGAGACCATTTCTGGCACTTCAATCCGATCAACCATTACCGAGAAATTACGCTAAATAGAGACGTTATTGACGAAATGATTCATATTAATTGTGAATTAAGGAAAAATGGTCAATTTAAACACTTTATTTTACGAACCAACCCATGTTTTGGCATGAATGGTCATTATCAAGGCATTGCAAGACAAAGTCTGGGTAGTGGCATTTCGTACCAACACCTGGGTCAGTTTGTAACGTAAATTCTGGAAATTGACTATTATGCTTCCATTTACCATGAAAAGAACATCGGTTCGAGAAGGTGGAACTGTTTTATTGCTTGAAGAGTATTTTGGAAGAATATTGGGTGTAGTAAAACTAAAATGAGTCAAGGAGTTCCTATCGCTCAACAGTTATTTTCCAAGAAAAGAAAAAATCTTGAGCAATTATGCCAAAAATTGACGAGTAAAGACCTTGATATGAAGCGGATGTAGTATTTATAAAATACCTGAATCCTACGAGAAAATAAAGAAATGAAATTGGTGTTTTCTGAGATGTGGGTTGGGAGAAAAGAGAAAAAAGTGCGTAGATGGAAATAGAATAATTATTAATTACTGGGAATGGTGATGGGAAATAAAACTCAATTAAACTGACAATTGAACTTAAAATGCAAAGTAGATAACTGAACAAGCAATTTATTGCAGACTTTCGTTATGGTCGCGTCTGTTGCTGCTAATACTCAAAATGGACGGTTAGGCTATAGACTTAATCTACTAATTTACTTCGCAAGGTGTCTTCAGCGTTCGTGTGTGATAAAAAATGTTGTCCAATTGGTATCTTTAGCACTTGTTTACAATGAAATGATTTTACCACTGCTACTGCTAGTACCTACACTTTTTTACCTACAATAATATCTTATAATGATTTTTTTCTAAACTTTCCGTGCACCGATCTGTATACATACAACAATTTAGCATTATCTGCCTTACATCATTCTATTTAACTATAATTATAGCTTAACTATACAGTCTCTAAAAACCCATGGTATAATAACTGTTATTTTTATGACTGTCTGGAAACCATTGTCTTACATTCCCATCCTTATATCTTTCTCCCGGCCTGAAGCGCCTATTAGTGCGGAAACAGACCTGAAAAACCTGTGATGATAATTGTTTTCTTTTATCCTTAGCATTTCAGCTCTTTGTCGCGACGGATGTTAAACAGAGGACCCTCTATGCCTACATAATACCCTGCAAGCCACTATAAAGATTTGTGGCAGGGGGTGAATTCATACCGAACATGCATTATACATCATGCATAAAAAAGGATTAGTATTTATATGCTAGTATAAATTAAAAAAGCTAAAGATGGCAAAGCAAGTATGCAACGATGCCGTTAGGTGGATTAGCCTAAAGTCCTCATACCGTCATGAAGCTCCCTACGCTATCCATTGATACACTCGTATTTATGTTATTGAATATATATTTACAGCTATTCATATCCCCAATTGTATGAGGAAAGAGGGGCATTTGGAATCTGTCAGTTAAAAAATTAATTACTCTAATTTTGAGATTATGGTTCACTCCACCATAGTAAGTTGGAGGTTGCAAAATATTTTTAACGTTATCAGTGAAAATATTATATTGGAATATATTTAGGAGATTAAGTCTAAAGTCCAACCTACGATCTGACAATGATTCCCATTTTAGTTCATTTAATAGACTATTCCGTCGAAATGGGCTTTGAGGTCTTAGGTTACGAGTAGGCTAATGCCGATTCCGGATTTCTCTCCACTCTTCCTCGCTTCCCTATGAAATTCTTACTCATATCCACTCACTCAAAATGGTGAAATGATCTTACTCGTCAGTCGCCTCCCCATAGGTAAATATACTACCTATAAATAGCTAGCTAAATAAGGGTAAATTTATAATTTATGGTCTCCTTGTCTCATTCCAACTACTGCAAACCCCATGATCTTCTCTAGCACATATGATTGCGGATGAGAGCACATCTGTTGAAGTATATCAGTAAGTTTCATTTCATACGGAAAGAAATGCACGCCAGGTCGGGAGATGGATCGTGAAAGAACCCTTAAAGTCATGGGATACATGACCAAATCTACAACTTTACAATTTACGCTGGTTATTAGGGCCCGCGACATATTCACATCGTCCCTTTTTTCTACCTTCTCCCGTTATCATGCTGTGGGCATGCCTTTTTATTGCTCTAGTTTCCGACAAATGGCCCAGCGCGCACAGTCCCATACATACTCTCGTCACGTCACTGCTACGGGACCCTAGGGGGAAGTAACTCAGGACTCGGCCGTACGGAGGGCGCACCGATCAAACCTGAAAATGCCGCCATGCATAACTGACTATATGGGTTTATATACCTATCTCTCTCTCAACCCCTCACTGTGCAGGCACCCCCATAATCTTTCTCCGGACGCACTGAGTGTAAGAGTGGTCATGTGCATTGCGGTGGTCACGAGGCATGGAATGCGTAACTACCCCGAAGGCCCAAAGGGAGTTTGAGGATGAGACTAGTAGGTACTATGACGAGGTTTCCTCTTCTCGACGCCCACCGGCGCAGATTGCAAGACCTAATCCGAGACAGACAAGAACTATTTTTGGGGTATAACATCCGTATTTCTCAACCCACTGAACGTGGGTCTTCCTATCCCGAGATTGGTTTTCCTATACCCTTTCCCTCTAATCCATATTGCTCTGCTCAGGCACGTAGCCAGAAATTTGCTTCTAGGGGGGCTGCTAAGTCTAGTGGAGCGTAACTTGAAACAAATCAGCCTTGCCCGTTCGGTGCCGACATATTACAAATATCTTCCCTTAATTTTCAGTGCTTGGTATTTACTTTCACAGTGCCTACTCCTATCTCTTCTCACTGGTCATAGTACACTGCTTACCTTGTCATGAAGCAGTTAATTTGACCGGCCCCAGAACATAAGTTCAACACATGCATACATATCAGATTGAAAAGAACACCCTATTAACCACACATATGCATTAAACTAGAGGTCACGTTTCAAGACACTTAACACTTGAATTATATGCAGTGTAATGCGGATTATCATGTCCAGTTAAAATCAGAACAACAAAATTAATGGGACAAAATTCGGGGGGGGGGGGGGGGGGGGGGGGTAATGAAGCCCCAGAACCCCACCCCCACCCCCGAATATAGAAATCGGTTGTCATCATCATCAGTACATTAAAATATGATAGGATATAGAACTAATGGTACCAGGTTGAACTAATAATTTACTATAGTAGACAATATACTATAGCAGACAGAAGGTGAAAAATATACCAAAATGATTCTTATTGATATGAGTCGTTGGTGAGGTCCTGGAAAGCCCGCTAAATATTCCCTACGATTTTTGCCATCATCTTCAACTGAATATCAATGCATAAAAGAATCGTCAAATGCAAACCTCCATTCTTTCCTATTCCATGTTACATATTAACTCTTTTATTACCTGTACTTGTTCTTATTAGCACCCCTCTTTGGTTTTCTCAGATAATTGTCCCATTTTCTTCCTCCTTCGGTCTTCCTTAGCAGTATATCACTTGCAAATTCATCATGTCTCAAGGTATGCTCAATGCAACGTTTTTACCGTTTTCTTATTGTCATCCATACGTGAGTCCTTTATTCTTCAGCTATTCTATTCGCTTTCTCAGTTCTCTACCCAATCCGTCTATTTCATCTTTAGTACTCTTCTCTTATACCAGGTTTAGTTTTCAATTCTTTCTAGTCCGCCTTTAAAATGATCCACAATTTAGATCCCCTACTCTCAAGACATTTTTCTCAAGCTTATTTCTTCCTTGTTCTCAGCAGCATCAAATTTGAGCATAGAAGCTCTCTCTTCATCATGAACGTTTCTTAACTTAAACCACATTCTTTACTTGATGCTCGTCGCAATGATTCTTCCAGCCCAAATTCAATAACATGGTTCAAGTCGATCGCCTGCTGCGATATTCAGGTCCGTACAAGGTATATGCCTCAGGCATAGCGGTTTGGTCAGTTGCAGTACTAAGCTTTGGGTAAATTTTGGTAAGAAACTGCGTTTTAATCTACGCAGTTGTACTAGCTTAACATCACGCTATATTTTTATTTGAATTTCGAAAATTATGACAGGAAATAGCACGATATAGGAAGTGAAATTCAACAGCTATCCAGATAAAAAATTATGAGCCTGCAAGAAAGTTCCTTATACCACTGACCGTAGCGTGATAACTAGGCGTGTTATTTCATCAAGCAATTTATCAATTAAACAGCTGTTTATCGTGAACGTCACAGAAAATAGCTGTGATAGTTTTCATTGAATTTCACATAAGTCCGAGAGAAAAGAATGTGACAAAGCAAATCATAATCGAGCACTACCGCAAACATTGCAATGGAACGTGGTAAAGAAAGTGGAATATGATAAAAGCAATAGTCAGAATGCTTAGGCAAGAAACGAAATCGATTATAGTAGTCATTAGCGCCACTAAATGTTGCGGTGAGTGGGTCTTAGCGAAGAGTTAGAATTTATTCATGAAACGCTGGAACGGAGAAGAAAAATCCGCTGACGGGTTTACTCTAATCCCTACTAAATCCACCAAGAGGTCCATTATATAACACCCCATCGCACGAATAAACACTGCAGGTGTTCATTTAGTTTCACTTAAGTACAAATCTGCAATGGAAAAAAATCGGCCATTTCCGGGATTCGCACCTTGGCCCTCGAGATGGGTGACCTATGCAAATCTATACTAAAGCAAACCGACATCAATAGTGCTAACCTGATACATGCGGTAAAGTTAGTATCTTAAATTACATACGTTTATTTCAATAACTGGCATAAAATTTATGCAAAATGCCCTCATCATATTAGTAGGTAGTAATAAAATGTCAAACGTACTACTTCCTTTTATGACCAAACTACTTCTGCTTCACTTACATTGATTGCAGCACGACTAACACTTTCCAATCCTTATTTATTTTAAACTGATGTGTACCTCATAGTGATGGTGAATGATAACTGAAATTGTCAAATGGTAGATGAATGGTGGAATCTATGGTGGTGGAGAAAGTAGCGTTAATGAATTTCCATAGGTTGCAGAAACTGCAGTTTCAGAATAAATAACAAGAGAAGACTAAACTCAATAAGCTGAAGCCCTTAATGGGAGAAATGTTAATTTAAAAAAATAATTTAATGGAATACATACGAAGGGCATTATTTCTCCCACTATGCTGTTATTTCACAAAGTAGAGCCTGAAACAGTTGAAGTCCGATTAATCAACTTAAACTAAAAGTCTAAGTCCTTATCTGTTTCTAGAAAGACCCAGTGATAAAAGTAAAACTTTCCACATACTACCCTGAAAAATACTTTTGTGGGGACTTGAACGGTACATTGTGGATGAAAAATATCCCAAGTATACTCAGAAAGAGCATCAAAGCCTCCTTGACTTGAGGATGCCAGCATGACAGCAGACAACACTGCTGTATACCTAATAGGTAACAAAACGACGAAATAATCCTAGAATAGAGATTTCGTTAAATCTGCTGCTATTTACACCACCACATTGAAGAAACTGGATTTTGTAACGGACTTGTTTTGAAAAATTTAAAATAATGGCAGGAAGAAAGCGCAGCTAAGCAAGGATATAGCATAAAATATAGGCGTAAAATAAGAGTTAATTCCCATCTGAACCTACCTTAACCGTTAATTACAAATGATAATAATTACTGCATCAAGGAGACAAATCGGGTGAACTTACCTAGACAACTTAGGTATGAGCAAAAAATCTCACGTGCTGAAAATTCGTCCACTCTGTCACGTCGATCTGATTTTGAATCACATTTGAATAGACTAGTGCACGAGTCGACTGTTGCATAGGGCGCTGAGAGAGTCATTGTCTCTACAAGCGCAACAAACGCCTACCAAATCAAAAACGGAGCGTGAAGCGTGCATGTATCACGATGCGAGTGGGTTCAGCATCGCACTATCTCATCCTATCTCTGCCCCCGGAGACAAGGGCATGACCGGCATGTAATGTCTAGAGTAATGTCCGGGGGTCCGAATAACTCCGAACATGAGGCAAACTTCTAGCAAGTAATGGCTGCATGAGCAAGGGATAGCTGCTCTGATGTTATGGAAACTGACCTGCAGATCCCTACCGAGTGGCGTCAAAGTTTAACGTCCCCGCTATATTACTTTGCAGAATCGTGCACTGTTTGCTACGGTCCATGCACGAAGGAACTGCCACCCACAGGCGTTACAATGAATGTCACGCTTCCTTTAGGTCGGCGCAGGGCAAACCTTCACCTCTTCTCCAAGTCACATTTCTCCTAACTTTGTTAAGAATCCAACTCCATCCTCACATCACTTCTGGTGTCAAATGCAATGCAGAGTGATTCAAAATAAAATTATCAATTATTATTACTTTTTTAACGGTGAAGGAGGTTGTAATTGGGCATTCAATCTTTTCCTCGACCATAACCTCAGATTGTAATTGTTTTAGGTATTGACCACTATTTGACTTATCTATTTATTTTGACGAGGGGTTAGATGGCAGAAGGGACAGTTTTGTCTCAATCTCGGCCTAATAAAGACCTTTTATTATTATTATTATCAGTGGCGGATCTATGGGGGGGGGGCTAAGGGGGCTATAGCCCCCCCCATTGGGTCGAAACATACACTAGATAAAATCGAAATTTTTGGAGGTTACCACTTTGTACAAAAGTATTTAGTTATATTTTATAAGTATTTAGTTGTTATATTTAGTTACAATGGAAAAAGCTCTATGTTTCAAAAGTCTATGGAAACTGCTCCTATAGAATTTCAACCAAACATGTTGGTCTAATTATCGTTAGAAAAAAAGCAAACATAGTTGAGCAAAATGGAAAACGATTGAAACCCATAATAAAAAGAATACTATTTTGTGCCCAGAACAACCTCCCCATGAGGGGCCATCAAGATGATGGTAATTTGAGCAGTGAAGAAGACCAAGAAATGGCTCTTCAAGGAAAACAGAGGGTTTTCAAAGTCTCTTGTCATTTAGAATAGATACAGGCGACGAAGACTTAAAATGGCATCTTTCGACATGCAGACGCAATAACACACTTATTAGCAAAACCATCCAAAATGATGTGATAGAATGCATTGGTGATTTTTTTACGTTATAAAATTGTTGAAGTTGTAAAAAAAGCCAAATATTTATTCATAATATGTGACGAGACTACCGATTTTATTAGGAAGGAGCAACTTACATTCTGTGTACGATACATTGATATGAACAAATCCATAGTAAAGGAGGAATCCATTGGCTTCATTGAGCTCAAATCAACAACGAGCTTGGCTATAAAATCAACGATAGACGAAGAGATGTCAAAACTTGGCTTGTCATATGATTACCTGTGCGGTAAAAGGTACGACGGAGGATCAAATATGGCGGGACATTTACACGGCGTGCAAGCCCTAATATCGCAGCAACAGCCACTCGCAATTAACACTCATTGCTTCAGTCACTCCTTGAACTTGTGCATCTCAAAATGCTGCAAAATCCCAGCAATAAGAAATGTTATGGGAAGGGTTAGAAAGGTTTCTGTATTCCTATCGGCCTCCACTCATCGAGTAAATGTTGTTATCGATGTCCTCAAAAAGATGAATTTCTCCGAATCAAAGAAACAGAGACTGAAGGCACTTTACTCTACACGATGGGTCAAGAGTCATGACAGCATCACCTTTAAAGAGTTAATTGTTGCTGTTGTCACAGTGCTGGAAGATTTGATTAACAACAAAACGCCAGAAGTGTCGTCTGAAGCGTACATGTTATCCTGCGCCATAAAAAAAAGGGAATGTGTTGTTGGCCTTGAAGTTGCAGCCTACTGCCTTGGTTTAACTTTAAGGCTAAGTCAACGGTTGCAAAGCCCCAAGCAGGATATCTTGTTTGCTTTAGTTAACGTAACTGACATTTTGGAGAACTTGACAAATATTCGGCCCGAAGCCGAACTTGAGTTCAAAAGTCTGTACGAAAACTCCCTTCAAGTTGCAGATGACCAGGGGTTTGAAATATCAACACCGAGAACATGCATACGTCAAAGGAACAGAAGCAACGCGCCCGCAGAGAATCCTGAAGAATAATTCAGGAGATCAGTCTTCCTGCCTCTTTTGGATCATTTTATTTCAGAGATAGATGCAAGATTCAGCATAGGTTTCTGTGGAGTCCTTCCTCTTGAAGGCCTCATCCCCTCCAACCTATCAAGATTCACGGACAAGGAAATTCTAGCTGCTGCTGAAAAACATCAAACCTATACTGAAGAGATTAGAAGTACCACCTTGATGGTGGGAGAAATCAAGATGTGGAGAAACAAATGGAGAACATATGCAATCCACCTGAAACAGTATTTGATACAATCAAATAATTGGACATTTCTTTTTTCCCAATGATCAGTATTCTCCTTCAAGTTTTGGGAAAGATCCCTGTTACAACTGCAACAGCGGAACGTTCATTTTCAACGCTAAGAAAATAATTATAATCATGTATTATAACGTTTCTAAATCAGTCATGTTGTCAAACACTTTTTTGTTTGTTGTTTCAAAGATCTTTTTTGTTGTACTACTTTTTAATAATGTATGTAAAATATTTTTGCACTTTTTCTAATTACATATTTATAACATGTAAAATGGGTTTTATGTTTGGTTTTAGGTTGAAGACTTATTTGATAAGTACTATGGGAGATATACGGTTAAATGGACTGGCACTCGCAAACGTGTCAAAAGAAAGGGAGATACCGGTAGACGAAATAATCAGTATATTTAGCAAGGCTAAGAATAGACAGATGAGTGTAGAGAACTGGAAAAATGATTCATAACGCAGCTTCCACAACAACTAGGCGAAGAATGTCATTATTGCTTTTTAAATTAAACCGCTGTATTTAATCGGAAGTAATTTTTTTTACCATTTTATAGAACTCATTATAAATTCCCCCTTTTATTGTTAAGTATCTCTAGTTCAAAGATCAACAAGCAGTCAAATTTAAATTAATTATAATTACATTTTGAATGTTTTTTCCTATTTTAACTTCCTGACAGTTGTTTAACGTAAAAACTTAGTAATAACAACAAATGAACTTATCTAATCATA
This sequence comes from Platycnemis pennipes, assembly GCA_933228895.1. Taxonomy (NCBI): domain Eukaryota; kingdom Metazoa; phylum Arthropoda; class Insecta; order Odonata; family Platycnemididae; genus Platycnemis; species Platycnemis pennipes. The sequence continues at coordinate 65,473,893 of OW121857.1, read as the reverse complement.
AAATTGACTTATCTATATTTGCGTTCCTTATCATTAAGTCATACCTTAAAAACTAGATAAAGCATCATCATAAGTTTTTATTATTAATATTACCGGTATTTCAATATAGGCCCATAATGACCACCATAAACCTTTTACTAATAAAACGACCTAGTACATGTGCATAGTAGTGTCTTTTTTATCAAAGAAATAGCCTAAAAACGCCGTTTTTGAATCTTGAAACTCCCAAATTTCCAGAATCCGCGAACCCACCTTCGGCCGGGGGGAATTACCCAGACCCCCGGTTAGCCCCCCCCTTGGTCAAAACCTAGATCCGCCACTGATTATTATTACCACTGCTTTTTATAGTCAACATTTCAGGTGTCTCTTAACTGCATGTCTACTATTTCCCTCGATGTGGTAACAATGTGCCTCTCAGTGGCATCTAAGTACTGCATGCACAGAGTATTAGTATTTTCGTGCTAGTTTGGTAGTAGGTGTAATATTATTCTCTATGATTGGTAATGCATTAGTGGTGATGGTTCAGAGCCTGCCACACATCCTTGCACTGGCTTGCAGGATGTAATATAGATCTAGATATAATGCACTCTTCAGTGCCTCCTATATCCCATCATTCTCACCAAAGTAGCCGTTCTCTCTATGCCTCACTTCTCCTGCATTCCTCTCTCTATTGTGTTCCGCAAAAGACCCTCGTCTTTTATTTTCTGCTTCATCCAGACCTCCTTCCCCTTACTTTTCTTAATCAACTACTTTTCCTCTCAACCATTTCTAGCACCACTTCGTTCGTCTTCCTTTCATCTCACCTGAATTTCTGCATTCTCCTCCACACTCGCATGTCAAACCATGTCTATTTTCATCCCCTTTTCTTAAACTCTACTCCACGCAAAAAAGTGCAGTTTCTTTTAATAAAACGCTACTTATACTGAATTTTATATTCAATGCACCAAATCCATGTCTTAACTATGCCCTTTGAAAGGACGGTCCACGGTTGGAAACCGATTGGTTGGTTGGTTATTTAGGGGAGGCGACCGACAGCTGAGGTCATTTACGCCATATAGGATAGGTGGGTAATTGGGTAACGGTAGGATTTTTTAGGGAACGGAGGAAGGGTGGAGAGAAACCCGGCGTCGGCATTAGCCTTCTCTTAACGAAAGGCGCCAACCATCCGACGGACGGAGTACTGAACTTGAAATGCCCTCCACTAGGCACTCAAGTGGGGACCGGTTTTCCACTGAAAAATCTGCCACTGCCGGGAATCGAACCCGGGCCCTCGGGATGGGAGGCCAGTACTCTAGCCATCACACCAACCCGATCCCCTTGGAAACCGAATTCAATCCATTTATCGAATGTGAAGCTTCACATTCACTGGATGGAACCCTATAAGCAACGCATTTCCAGGTAAGAGAGCAATATTTACAAATATTTGAAAGCAACCGATAGAATATTCACGTCAAAGGAAACTCAAAATTTTTTAAAATGTGGTTAGGCTCGAGATCCTTTGCAGGATTATTTTTCTAAATATTTTGTCAGAGTTGAACGTTCAGCTAATGTTATTTTTCTTCGAACAGTGACGATTTAACAAATGAATGATTGCACAAAAGTCTGAGCGAGAATGTACGTATCTTCTATGTATATATGAAGAGAATATATACCTTAAGCCGTAGCCTCTCGAAAAAGATCAATTATTGATGTCTCAGCCTATAAAGAACCCGAATAATGGCTGAGAAACAGGTAATTTGTGAAAACCCTGCGTAAAGACTACTGTGCTTTCGGGGAACACAACACCGAATATTTATGTAATAAATGAATAGCTTTAAACTTTCCTATAAAAATGTTTTACTCCAGAATCAAAATCAAACTTCTGTGGAGTTATTAATAGCCTTATCAATTTGTTTTGAAGCCTTAATAAAAACACACTCGTTGAATCTGCCTAGAATATAAAAACCTCGTTAGGAAAAGTAGAATTTTGCTCATTTTTCGAGCTGCTAAAGGCAAGTTACATCAACAAAGAATTTTGAATTAAGAAACTATAGCAACCAATCATCAACACATCCTGCTAAATATTGAATGCTAAACTATTTCTACAGGCATTTTGGACAAAATACATAGTGATGGGCTAAAGTTATGAAACCCCTTCAATGGGGAATTGAAGCACTAGTAAGAATCACATCTAGTTCATAGTCCTCCACCTTAACCTTTCCCTAACCTTTATATCTCTAGTCTATGTTCTACCCGTATTTACAAACAAACATATTCAATATGAGGAAAAATGAAACTTCACTTCCTTACTACAGTTAGAATAGGTATGTGAATCATTATTGTGCCTTCCTTTAGTCTTTCCACTTTTGATGAGAATGACTCAACCATAGCTAAAATAACAACCTATATAAAAGAATACTCCACTAATGACGAAATTAAAAAATAAACGATAGTCAATTTCACCAAGAGGATAGTCGAAAATAATATGAAGAGTTGCTGCTAAAACTCATCATTAGGGAACTCATTTGAGTATCACTCAAGGACCATTAAGGAACATGTTTCCATGCTCGGTAATTAGACGACTGGTGAAACTATAAAATACCGAGGATTAATAGGCATTCATTAAGTACGTACAAAATTCTATCCAAAAATAACTTCTGAAGCTCTCAGCCTTTAATGAAGAAAATCGAAGCGTCATTATATTCAAACCACCTACCGAACTTTTCCGTCTGTCGTGGCCTCCAACAACCGATTGAACCATTACACATTCGTGCGTTCCATCATCACCAGATTTTAAACAGATATTTCTTCCATTTTGCAATCCTATCTAGCGGAACCTTCACTGATTTCCTCTAAATCAATATTTTTCAACTTTCTTGTGTGTAAGAATGTAGATCATTATCATGGATCCTAGGATTGGTTTGACGCAACCCTCCACTCAATTCTTCTATCGGCCAACCTCTTCATATTAACGTAGTTCCTCTCTCTCACGCCCTTTAGGACCTGGTCTATATAACCTATACGAGGCCTGCCTTTCCCATTTTTCCCGTTCACTTTTCCCTCGACGATTGTCTTCATCAGGCCATCATGTCTTAAGATATGGCCGATTAGCTTGTCCCGTCTTCTTTTTATAGTTTTCATCAGACTTATCTTTTCTCCCACTCTTCGTAAGACTTCGTTATTTGTAACTCGGTCGATCCATTTTATCTACACCATTCTTCGGTAGCATCATATTTCGAATGCTTCCACCCTTTTCTTCTCCGCTGCTGTCATCGACCATGCCTCACTGCCATAAAGAAACATGCTCAAGACATACGTTCTAATGAATTGCTTCCTTACTATGTACTAATGTTGTATGTACAGTTGTAAGTAGAGTTCTTTTCATAGAATGCCGTCTTTGCCTGGGCTAATTTACTATTTCTTTTTTGCTTCGTTCATCGCTGGTTCCTCTGCTTCCCAGGTAACATAACTCTTTCACTTCTTCCAGTTTCCGTTTTCGTAGTGTAACGTTGGTTTTGGCCTATGTTTTCTTGCTGCACGCCAATATCTTAGTCTTCTTCTTATTGATCTTCAGCTGATGTCTCGCCCTTGTCCTTTCCATGGCTGTTAGCATCTTTTTCAGATCCTTCTCTACCTCTGCTATGAGAGCCATGTCATCAGCGAATCGTAGCATGCTGATTTTTTCTCGTGGATGTTCACTCCAAAACACTTTTCCTTGATTTAATTGATGGCTCTTTCGATGTAAACATTAAAAATTACGGGAGACAGTACACAGCCTTGTCTCACTCCTTTCCTTATCCTTGCGTCTTCAGAGCTGGCTCTATATTTTATCACAGCTACATAGTTTTTATACAAACTGTGGATCATTCTTCGGTCATTGTTCGACACTCCAATGCCTTTCAGAATTCCAAGGATTAAATTCCAATCAACGTTGTCAAAAGCCTTCTCTTCATCCACAAATGCAATGTATGTAGGTTTGTTCTTCTCCATTCTCTTCTCTATTAGCATCCTAAGGGCCAATATTGCTTCTCTTGTACCCTTACTTTTCCTGAATCCGGATGTATCTTCATCCAGGAATTCTTCTGCTTTTCGTTATATTCTTCTGTAGATGATTCTTAAGAGATTTAATTAAATTTTGCTCTAGACAGCCAGAAACCAGGGGTGGCCAGTTCGGTTGCACGCAAGCCTTTCAGCTTGAAGGTTATGTGCTTAAATCTCGGCTCAGTCATGGTTGTTGTGTTTGTGTTTCAATTTAGAAACTCAAGTTTAGTCGGTGTGAAATAACCTAGGTCAGGATCACCTTCACTCTACTTCTATTTCAAAAAACTTCTGCTCCAGTGATCAACCTCTTCTTAAAAATAATATATATCACGAAAAATATTTAGCTCCGCAAAAAAATTAACATTAAGCTTTGAGTTAATTCATGCATATCCACAATTTTAAGTTGTCGATGCGTTTTCCAAGTAGATGCCAACAAGGCGAGTGCCAAGTGAGGAAAATATAGGGACGGAAAATGCAAATATTTTGGTATAAGTCCCGTTGCAATGCAGTCCTACGGTGAAAAAAATGATAATTGCTTGGAAAGACAGGACAGCTAAAGATCTTGGCAAAAGGGCCTGGTGCCTAAATTTTAAGTTCATTTTCCAAGGGCCTTTTATGATCTCAACGAGTTTTCCGTTTTTGATAACTTCCTTTGAGGTTCCTAGCAATCTTTTGATATTATGATTTGTATGAAACGAGAAACATTTTCACTATTTTGGGACTAAAACCTTTTAGAGAGAATCCCTTTGAGGTGAAAAACTGCTTGTTTCTCTAGGTATGTTTTCAAATTGAGCCCTATGTGGAATTATCACGCTACTAAACATCCACGAAATTTCAGAACTCGGAAGAGGCGTCAACGTCCAAAACGGGCAAGACAGAGCTTTTTACATTCATTGCCTTTCTTTTTCACCAACCACTCCCTTTGCTCACAATATAGAATGATAAACACATTATCTCACTATAAAGTAATACTGGTACTATCCAAGAAGAACATTTAGGGGGGTTCTGAAAAAAGTTTTACTTTGTAAACACTCGATCTCATTTCTCAAAGCAGTAAAATTCTACGACATGATAAACTATACTATTATTTTAAACAGATTAACTTAAACAAGATGGAATTCACAAGACGTTTCATGGTTAATATGCTTGGACAACTAGGTTTTCATTCTGTTTGAAACTAACGCCAGGGATAGGGACAATATGAATAATGGCATTTTTAATGTAAAACGGTACAGTACCTTTATGCTTGGTAAGTTGACACGTCTTTCATCTTCACTGCATGCTAGCCTCCTGAAAAGTAAATAAGACTCTGTTACTATACACAGTATAAACTTTATTATAGTAGGAAAAGAAATTACGAAGCCATTGACTTGCAGGGTATTATATAAATTTGGAATCTTGCATTAACCTTTAATGTATACTATTTTGGTGAATATGTTTAGCAAAGGCTGCATTAAACAAATGGTTGTCAATTATGCTTACCCATTAAATTCATGCTTTAACCAACGATCTTAATGCTTTTAAAGCTACAGATAAATCTTCCTCATGTGCGGTGGATTGGTAAGCATTCTCACGGTTCATGATTCACGAATGTTCCCAGCTCATATTTCTTTCTGAGATCAGGTCATAAATTACTCGAGATAGAGTTCATGTCGTTCTTCATGTCATTTCTCGAAGGAATGCACCAAGAAATACCGTGTTCCTGGCCACCATACTAGATAAGCTCTTTGCTCAACGCTTCAAATCGGATCATTCTTTAATCCATTACAAACCTTAATGGTATAAAGGGTAGTACTGAAACCGTATCATTTATCAAATGTCCGAATACTACCAAGATGAATTTCTTATTCCCTCTCTCCGGCAACCGATTGTTGAACTCAGCTGTCTTATGCTCTCCTATTTGTCTACTTACAAATTATCACAGCTAACGGTTGTAACTAATATTTCAGTACCTGTCATAATTATTTTTGCTCGGTTACCATAATTTCTCTATATTTTGGAATGGATTATTGCTGTAGTGTTCCTGTGTGGACTAGTATTTTCACTGTGAAAAAACCCTCTTTCTAAATTTGAAAAACAAAAGTAAGTGGAAAAATTGTTTGTATCGTCTGAAGGATCGTAGGCTTTTGCAGGTGTAATAATTGGATGTAGTCTTGTAGGGTTTTGCGTCGGCTTAGACATTCCGTGGCCGACATTACCTGAAGCGATTCATTGTCTTTTTCAAGACCAAAACTGAGTGCCGAGTTTGAAGATATCGAATTCGCGCGAAGAAGAACGATAAATATGGTCTAATCAGAAGCAACCGAAATGGCTTAACACAGGTTATAAATACCAGGCCAATATCAAATCCGGAAATAAGTTTTCTCCCTGAGGAAGATGAGTCAATTGCCCCTCGAAACATCGGTCATTGAGAGCCTAACCATGGGTGCAGTGCTTGTTTCGTAAGAGTGTTTTTTGGAAATAAATTTGAATACGTTTGTGAAAAAATTCGAATAGTCCCCACATAAACATAAATTAGGAAGTGTTTTCACTAATTTTTTGATGAATAGTTGGCTGAATAACATTAAAATCCACCTCCTGTCCAAGTAAAGTTACTACTACGTTACTAGTCAAACTACGTTCACCTCCATGGTGAACGTAGTTTGCAGTAAAACTCGAAGTGAAGTTTAACTGAAAAACACCACTAATATAAAATATGCACAGAATTTTTTTTTCTTCATGCCAATTTCAATGCTCAGGCGTCATATTAGAAAAAAATTAAAATGCAACATTGATATCATCGGAAATTCGGCAGATTTTGATGGGAATATCTAAATGGCGTTCGATTCTTCTCGTTAGGGGGCGAACCCTGCCTAGCTAGGGTGAGACACACTGACCGCTCGATAGAAGAGCTTACCTCACTCTCAACCAAGTGGACGGAATACAAAGAATCAAAGTAAATTATTACCGGAGTGGGATGAAATCAGGGATACCACTACCTCCCCCTCTTCCGTGTTGCGAGAAACCCTGAGAAAAAGGACAGGGACCGTTCTCCCCCTATGCCCGGCTACGCTCCGCATACCAAAGATGAATTTATTATTCCTAAGAGTGGTGGCTCGACTACACGGCCTCCCTCAAGTCCCCTAAAGTGCCCTGGGCGGCCCTCCCCCCGTTGTTAAGTCTAACAATGGGCCGCGGATCCCCAGACGGGCGGGGGTAACCGGAGGGTAAAAGGTATGGGGAGACAAAATTAGGGTGGGCAAGGGAGAAAGGTTTGTATTCCACACTCCCTCTTCCTTCATCATGGGTTCATTTCGTCGGCGAACATAAAGTATTTCACAAAGCCAGCGCGGAAGGCATTGATCCATATTTAATGTTCCTTGATTAGCAAAGGATATCAGCATTGGAGGGGAGAGGAACTCTTCGTGAAAAGAGAGGGAGAGTGGAATTCCGATGACTCTACGAGATACTAGAATATACTGGCGGCAAGTTGGCAGTTTCTCATTGAACAGGTTGATATGGGAAATTAGTAAGTACGTAAAAGGAGGAATATTTGTGACAGTGGTAAATTAGGACAAAATGTCAGATGGGGATTGGAAGTCAATTACAATGTTATCGCACATGAATGCAATAATATTCCATATGCATGCAAATTCAATTAGTTACATGGACTTTTATAACGCACCCAATGTGATGGGTTAGGTAAATTTTCCATGATGAGAAACGAAGTGTACTTCACGATAATGATGCTTGATAATTCCATGGGATGGGAAAAATATTTAAAATATTTATGGCGTTATGGATAACTTTCCTCGAGCAACAAAATTCACTTCAAATATGATGATGTAGCCTATAATATCGTGAACATGACTTTATTGATGCAATTGCGAAAAATGGCTCGGGGGATATGGTGCTAATGTTTCTTACGGATGCAACGAAATAGGCTACCATTGGATGGAAGCGTCAAAAGCTCACTAGAGAAACAGATGGATTAAAAAGACCTTTCTAATCGTTAACAACAAGAAAGAAATTATAATAGGAAAAAAATTGTATTGTAACGAAATAGCTGTAATACGTCTCTAGCCTGTAGTAAACCTAATTTGGTATGTAATGTTTAACAACAGTTAACTGCTCACTTTCATGCCTTTTCACAGATTTACACATTTTAAATTCTTATTCACCAATTTTTTCGGAAATACTGAGTTTTAGTTCGACTTGTTCCGTAAGGGCACATCGAGTATGTTTCTGTACTAGTAAAATTAATCTATTAGCGCACGTAGTTAGGTAATGCTCAATGCAAGTTAGTTGATTATTAACCCCCAACCACACGCTCAACTTGAAATTCAGAATAAATATTTGAATTATTAAGAATTCTTATTAAGAATTCAAGTATTTGTACATTAAAAAATATATGCCTTATGTGCCAAAAATATATTTGGAAGACTGCCTTTTTGCCTGGGCCTTTCTAATGATTATTCCTTTTTACTTCATCCAACGATGGCTACTCGGCTTCATGGGTTTCAATACTCTGTTAGATCAGGGATTGGTTCGAAGCAGCTCCCCAATCGCTTCTGCTATCAGCTATCCTCTTCACATTTACCTAATTCTTCTCTTTTACAGCCTTAGCTACAAATGCTATTTATTTCGTGCAAGACCTTCCTTTTCCATTTATCTCGTTCACTTGTCCCCCCGTAATTGCCTTTATTAGGCCATCATGCCTCAAGGTAAAATACTACTATGCAAGGTAAAATACTACTAAAAAGACTACTCGAATACTTGCTAAAAATAGGAAATAAAAAGTAGTATTGGGAAATAAATAAGACCGACTAAGTTTTCACGTCTTCTTTTCAAAGTTTTTCAGCACACTTCTCTTTTCTCCTACTCTCCTTAAGAGTTCTTCATTCGTAACTTCGTCGAATACATTTTGATGTCACCATTCTTCTGTAGTGTCATGATGTTTTGCCTTAAATGAGCGCGTTCCAAGTGTACGTTCTCATGCATCGTTTCCTTACTTCCATACTTGCATTTGCAGCTGTAAGTAGATTATCCTATTATCGGTAGAATTAGTATAACGGTGAGGATTTTCTTCCTCACCGTAATGAGCGATATCTTATTGCTTCGTTGAAAACTGCTGTGTAAAAAATTATCATATCAAATTTAGAGAAGTATCTTCTTCCTCGCTGGTGGCGAAGTGCGTCCGTTTGCAGAACGTTTGGAACGTAGAATTGTGGACGAGGAATCGGCAGTGGACTGACTGAGAGGGGATTCGGACCAGCTAACGAGATTACGGCGAAGGCCTGTGGCGGTAATAAGGGGGAGACGCGAGGGCCCTTGAAGGCGGAGGGGTTCAGGGGTCCGGAGTTGGAAGCCGACCAATGGCAGGAGAGCATGGACCACCCCCTCCTTCGCCACGCACGACTATTGCGGGCGAGCGGGGGGGGGGGGGGACCAAAGAATCGAATCGCTCCTAGGACCTCATTTGCGTCAGGCCCACAAGGGCCGTCGGGGACGAATGCTGGGACACACAGGCTTCTCTTGCGTGGCTTTCACAATGGTGAGGTCGTTCGGCTGGGCTAGGATGCGAATCCAAATCCCTCGAAATCTTGCCTAGGGCTTCAGCTAGACAACTAATCAGAGATAATCCTCCTAGGAATCCTATTCCACCTAGAAGTTCCCGGCCGAGGAGAATTTCTAATGCGAATTAGCCTAATCTGCGTTATTAACAGCAAATGGATCCAATAGTTTATGTTGTGGAAGTCCTGCGCCGTCAAGAAGCATAATTTCATTTCATAATTGTTTTTTTATCCGACAAATAAGCATACAATATTAAGCAGCATTATTGGAAGAAAATTATCATCCACTTCATTTCCACGAGGAATTGAAATTTAAGTTTTTTCCATTAATCTTTTTATAAAGGAATTGTATTAAGTTACGCTAACACATTGTCGTAAAGAAAATATTAAAACTATAGTTTGATTCTACAATAGTTATGGTCGAGATGGAAAATGTGTGGCACGGCAAGTATTGCCTCGGGAAATCGAAAAATGAAAAGTTAGTGTATAAAGATAAAAAGTAGTCATATATACATATAATGTGTAATACTCATATATAATCACAGGGCTGACAGATGTGGCGGCACAAAAAGAAAATACGCAAAATAAAACATAGTTGTTTAAATTTTCATAGGTATGCAACCTCCTTCCTCAGAAGAGTAGAACGCAGTTTAATGTGCAATAGGTTTACATAATTTTTTACTTTTTTAAATTATACCAATAGTACCTACCAATATTATTTTGATATATGATCTCAAGAAAGGCAGGCTTAAAATTAACACTCAGTTTTATGAATGAAAGGCTCTGACTTCTTTTAGAGCATTGTCGATGCAAGCATTGAAATTGAGGGATAATGAAAAATATTGCCACACTCCTTTCTGAATTCCAGATTCTTTAATGCTTGATTAATATTATACGAATCCGCTTGATTTTTATACACACTGCGGGTTACTGGTTTAAAATTCACGCTGTCAAAAGCTTTCTCCATGTCCAAATATGTTCTCCGTCTTTTCTCTTAAGGTTTAAGTCGCTACTTATGTACTCCATAATTCCATAAGTTGCTTAATTCATAACGGTCTTTTAAATTAGGATTAATTTAATTAAACTTATGGAATCCCGTACTTAACATCAAATCCTCTATGCGCTATGGTCTAAGCAAAAGGGTACCGTAGGGTCATCGCCCATAGCCCTGGAAAAAACCAATCCCAAATGGATCAATATTTCATGTAGTGAATTGAGCTCTAATCCTAGTCTTCACAAAATAGTAAATCATATTAAAGCCAACTAACGGGTCTATCACACATTCCACGAAAGATTGGCTTTGATACTGATGTGATCCGCACAAGAATACTGACAACGTGAGACGGCGTGCACTTACCTTAGTCACCCCATCGCTTTGGCTAAATGCGAATGATACATTATATTTTCAGCGGAAAATAAAAACTGCAACGCAATTTTTATTTTCCGCTTACCTTACCTTAGTCTAGTGCACTTACCTTAGTCATCCTATCGCTTTGGCTAAATGCGAATGGTACATTATATTTTCAGCAGAAAATAAAAACTGCAACGCCATTGATATTTTTTTGCCTTAAATGCGGTATATTACCATTCTAAAGAGAATTATTTGTGGAAAAGGATGTGTGGAAAGATTTTTGTAATAAATTCCTCGGCCTGAATAGACAGCGGGCAATTTGTTCACTAACCAACGGAAATAAGGAAAAAGTTAAGGTCTTTTTATTCCCTAGACAATTAACAATTCTTAGCTGAGCTCGCTAAAGGAGGAGCGAATAATAAGTCATTATAATTTCCTCTTGACTCGCCCATTGCTTTCCCTCTAAAAATCTCTCTCTTTCCCCATGTTTCTCATCTTAATATGTGCAGCCTTTTCGTTTATTTGCTCGTGTATCTAACGTATTACACGGCTACGAAATGGATTCTGGGACAGGCGCGGGAATGGTGGTCATCCATTATGGGCTTATCTCACCGCCACTCTTGTCGCAATCTCGCTTACACATCTCAGCCACCCCCCTCCCCGCCTTAATTACATACTTTCGCCCTCCTTTCTTATCAAACAATTCAATTTTTGTTTTTTGCCGATAGGACTCGCTGCCATCCCGAAAAGCGTTTTCATTAAGGCAATTTCCCGCGGAGGCGGGGCCGTCTTCATGATGGGGTGGGAGGGAAAGTCCGGGAAATATATGAGTGAGTTTTTGGGGGTGGGAAGTAAGGAATTGAGGCTGAGATGGTGGGATGAGGAGGGTGCGGAAGTCTTCCTCCTCACGGCGATGAAAACAAAAGTGCACCCCGCTTGAATTCGATGGAAAACCAGCAAGCCTAAGCAGGAAAAGGGTAGGACGAGTTTTTATACGGGTACATTGGGCGAGGGGAGGAAGTGGGATGATGTTTGGGGGAAGGGGTTGTTCTCCCCCCTTATAGGATGATGATGGACTGTAGCCAATTATCGTATTTCACCTTCGGACAACCTACCACTTGCTAGGGAGTCCGGCCTATTCGTAAAGCTCATTCGCTATTTATATCTTTCTACTTAATTAGTCCCCGTCCCCGTCTTGTTTACTTCGAGTACACTGAATGTAATTTCGAAATATAGACTCACCGGTAAGAAAATTCATTTACGAAAATTTGAATTTGAGAATCAAAATATATTGCTTTCAGTATCCTAACACGAAAATTCGGGTAGGTACTGAGCACCATTTTATGCCTCGCCACTTACTTTCACATGCATGCTATAGCGTGTTAACTACACCACCTGAATGGATTTTCTTTTATCAATAAATACATGAGCAAGCACAGATCGAAAGCTAATAGCATTCAAGTAAACATAATATCTTTGTTTTTTGTATACCGCCGATTCATGTGATAGCCTAATGATTTAGTGATACTTTTTCTTGAGACTATTTTAGACAACGAAATGGAAGGAACCAAATTCTGACTTCTTTCCTTCGGATTTTGGTACATAACAATATTAACCCCTTTTAGCACTCATAGCGTAGCTTTTGTTATTAAGCCATTTTGTATTCACTTTATTTAGTGAACTACACTATGATTCTAGCCAAAGAAGGCTTGGTATAGCTTATACCTGCAACATATCTAAAGTGTTTAGTTTATCTAGAAACAGGAATAAGGTAATGGAAACGCCATCTTTAAAACATACCGAGGGAAATATCTTTCTTCAAGATAATTGCGTTCTAATAAACACGTTGTTTTGGTGGTTAAAGGCTGGCATAACGCATTTATCCGACTTCCCTGCTTTGCACGTGCAGTCAATTTTTGTCACAGTCAACCGCTGCGAATGTCAACGTAGAGGTTGTTTGGTTGGGGCACTGGTTTGAAGAACAAAGCCCATCACTTCCACTTCAAATTCCGCCCTACTTTTTATCCCCACAACCACCACTAACCCCGCTTACAAAACTTGCTCACCCTCAGCAATGTTCCTAGCCCCCACATTCCCTCCTAAAGACGTAATAATTTCCTCAAAACTCAGAGAACACGCCATAATACCTACTTCCTCACGATCTCGCTACTCTTCTCTGACTACGGCGGAAATTTCACCTAGAACTGTCGGCCATATTGGTTTTTGACGTCACCGACCACAGCGCCGCTGGTGGTGATTTGAGCCTCCAATTCCCCAAGTGCTTCTAGCTACATAGCGGACAGAGTTTGTCACCAAGGTCCGAAAGATGGTGAAACAAAAACTAAATATTTCTCATGGTTAGCATTCATTGCTGTTCTTATTTTGCATCGTGGGTCCGAGCGAAGTGTATCTTCAAGCCCTCGGGTACTTTTTACAGGACCAAATACGTTGTATGTTCCCCAACATTGCACGGTGGGGTACTCGATTTTGCGAGCAAAATTGATTCCACCCGAGGGAACAGGAGATGAGAAGCCTGGCGGCGTTGGGTTGAATTTCTTCGAGGAAACGTAAATAGTGACCCAATTAACCGGACCGAGTCATCAGTCGAGGTGAGCCAACCCTCCCCCGACTGCAATTCCCAAACATTTCTCCGGTTGACCGGGAAGCATGGATCACTTGCTGCATGCGCACGGCCGGATGAGGCCGAGGGGGGAGAGATGGAGAGGCCGCGGGCAGTTCCGCAATATTCTGCGCCCGCCGGGCGGAATGCCTTCGAGTTAACTGCCCGGCAGACCTCCGCAAATGGCCAACCTTTGATGCAATTGCGAAATCAGCTGCCCGTGCGATCCGCGCCAGCAAGATTAGCTCTTCCTGCCTCCTTCTCTCATAATGCCGATTCTCTTGAGTCCCGGCATCCGACAAACCTTCCTTGCCTCCCCTTCAAGCATTCTCCTTTTGAGCCTTCACATCCGCCTCTCCTTTGCTAGAGAGCAGTTCAGGCCTTTCGGCAAAGGGCACCTCTAAACCCCATCCTGTTCCCTAGGGTTCTATTCCGCCTCGTGCTCCGAATTTTCGGCATTCTGGTTCGTTTGCATCCCAGCCTCGTATCTCAGGCTGTTTTGCATCTGCCATATACTAATTTTCCCTATCCGGTTATTTTTTCAAATATATCCCCAGGGAGGATTTTTTAACGGGATATGGGACTTTAAATAATGGGGTTGTCCAAATGCTTGACTTGAATTACGTTCGAAGGCTGTGAGGAGTATTTCCAGCCACTTTTATAAATGAAACTATTGCTACTCTTCCACGAATAATTTTTTAGAACATTCAAACTCTTTGTTGAGCCCTTGAGAATTACGAGCACACGTAAAATAGATGGAATGGCTTTATTAGAGGAAAAGTATTAATAGTCCTATCAATACTAAGATGGACTCCTAAAAAGTTATTCCCGAAAAGGGAAGAGGCAACACCTTTAGCGAATTTGTATCTCCATTGAAAATCCTACATGAACGAAATAATCACATCGAGGCAACTATTTAAACACTAGGAATTGGATTGCCTGTGGTTGCCTCCCCTGAATAATCGGTCTGAGAAGGCTTGAGAAGTGAATCAATGAAGACATTCGTTGCTGGACATGAAAATGGAAAGAATGGAAAAGGAATTCCTCTTATGAGATATATGGTAAAAGTTATTTAGGACGTGAGACAGAAGGATTATGCAAATATGAAGATATTAGCTGATAGGAGAATTAGGTGAAAAGCTGCATCAAAACAAACATAGAATTACTTACCTATAATGATGATAGATCCATCAAAATCGGTAGAGCACAAAAATACAATATAAATTCACTATGAGAAATGCCCGAGTGACAAAAGAAGTCTTAAGAAGAGTGTGAGAAAAGAAAAGTCTGCTGAAAATTCTAAAAAGAAGACGGGACAACTTTAACGGCCATATGTTTAGAAAGGATGGCCGGTTGAAGACAACCGTCGAGGGTAAAGAGAACGGGAAGAATGGAAAAGGCGGGCCTCATGCGAGATACATGGAACAGGTTGTGAAGGACGAAGGAGAAAGAAATTACGTTAATATGAAGAGGTTGGCCGATAGAAAAATCGAGCAGAGGGCTGCGTCTAACCAATCCAAGGATTGTTGACCGATAATGATGATAAGAAATACCATTGCTTCTGCCGATAGTTCAATTGTGCTTACACTTGCCATTGCTTATATGCCATTATTAGGTATTCAGTTTTCACCCATTTCAAACATGTTGATTGAAAGCCTATCGTGCCACACTATGATGTTAGCGTGAGGAAAACTTTTCAAAGCGCATCTCCACGCCCTGTGGAACCCTGATCGATTGATTACTACCGGGATGGGAGCCAATGCGGTCAGCCCGGCAGGCAGGGCGCACTTCGGATATTCTCAAGGCCGCGGAAATTGATTCCCTATGAGTACGCTATACGCACGGTTTCCCGTTGGGAAACGGAGACGAAGTGGACTGACCTATTTCGCGCTAAAAACTGCGAGAAACACATCCTTATAAAAAGACCGTGTAGAAACATTGAAACGACTACAATGAGATGTTTTCTGACGAGATACATTTACGAACAACTTCCTCGAAACAAAAGGAAAAAGTATGGGGTTCGTGTGGTAACTAGTGTAAATGTAGCCTTCGCTTAAGTCAACTTAATCGCAGGCTAAAATGCAGACTTAATCTCCTAAATAAATTCCAAGATAATTTTTTCAGTGATGACGTTAAAAATATTTTGCAAACACCAACTTACTATGGTAGACTGGACCATAATCACAAAAGAAGAGAAAAAATAATTGCCGAACTGACAGATTGAAAATGTCCTTCCTTCCTCGCACAATCACGGATATGGATAGCAGTAAACATGTCCAATATGAGTTAATCAATGTATAGCATAGGTAGCTGCATGTTGGTATAAGGACTTTAAGCTAACCCAACTAACAGCATGATAAGGCATATTTACTTTGATATATTTATCCTTTTTAAATGGTGAAGTTAAGAGTGGTATATTAATACTAATCATTCTTTATGCCTGATATTTAGTGCATGTTTGGTGAGAATTCACCCCCTGCCACACACCTTTATGGTGGCTTGCAGGGTATTACGTAGATGTAGATGTAGAGTACTTGATTTCCAACCCGATAGATAAAGTTCGAATCCCCGGAGATGCAAATATTTTTTATTATTATTCCGATCCAAAGCAGTGAGCACTTCAAGGTCAGTACTCCGTGCGTCAAAGGAGTCGTTAGGCCGTGGTCCTCTTGGTGCTACTAGAAAAAGCAGGATATTGACTACACTGTGGCGTGGTGGGTTTCACCTCACTCTTCCTCAGTTCTCTCATAATGGCTAACGCATTAAATTACACACCTAAATGGCGCAAATTTCCTCGACTGTCGGTAACTTTCCCCGAATAGCTACTACCACAAACGGATATAAGGTGCAAAGAATTTGCACTGCTTCACACACTTAAATGCCATCAAAATTGCTTAAATGAGTAATTCCTACAGGAGCTACTTAACCGACAAGAAATCTGTCTTTAACTTTTTTAATGCATGCTACGCTGAGGAGGGAAGTAAGAGATGGTTTGACATGTTTTTGGATTCAAGGGACCGATTTCAAGGTCTTAAAAAATGATTGAAAAGGAGAGAGACAGTGGGGGAAAGAAAAGTCGAGTACTTTAAGTAACCTCGTCTACCACACAATGAGAACATCATTATAAACGAAGCAAATTATAAGCTATTATATTTTTAATCATGACGAATTTTCGTTATGCTATGTTGAAAATAGAACAGTTTAACTAGAATTCTATTCAAAATTTTCAGGTGAAGATAAAGAAATAATGGTTTTCGCTGCTTATATAGGTTGCTTACCATTGTTGTTCTAATGTGCTAAGCCGTTTTTTCAATAATCCTTTTCATGGATTTCATTGTGCAGCCATCTTCATGATTTAAATTTTGGAGTTTTATAATTTCAATCGATTCCCTAATTAGCCAGGAGTAATTGCATTTTCTTTTACTGTTACATTCACCTCATTAATTTTGATCTCGTGTCCAGGCTTAATCTACGCATCATTGGCAATAGCTGATTGGCTGAATTTTTTTTCTCTACTTTGCCTTCTGGTGGTTTGGAGCCTAAATTTTGCCTGAATTGAATGGAGCGCAATGATGCTAAATACAGCACTTCATCCCCACAGGAAACTACGTGTGAACAAATCATAAAGTGCTACAACTTTCAAAGTTATCATATTTATTTGCATGGCTATGACGCAGACGGGCATTTTAAAGTTACACAAGTTATCTGTCCATCAGTACCTCTCCTAAGGTACACTTGGATGCAAACTTTTGCTGCTTAAGAATGAACTAATTTCAAACGGAAAATGGATTTCACGTCCTCATAAGCACTAAATGATACATGAAACTTTCTACACTAACGTGCTACAATACTACTTAAAAAGGCTTACTGAGAACAACGCAAGGCCGCCTGTGGCCTTAAGTTCGCAGGTCCTTCATCCTTGGCCTAACTGGACGTGCCAAAATACTCTCCTGGATTTTAACCAGGACTTTTGATTTCTCATCCTTCGAGTACTACTTTGTGAATGGCAGTATATAAAACTTGTACTTTCCCAAAAAGGTTTTTTTTTAACAGAACCCTAATTGGTTTCAACGGCTTGGGGCAATTTTCAAGTGACCATTAACAATGACGCCAAGACGCTAGAAACTAGGTAGTTTTTTATTCAAAAAAACCTTGAAGGTTGGAAAAGGACAAATTTCATTAGATTAACCCCAATCACTAGCTCAAAATTTTACAAGGTACTACGAGGATCTTTTAGGCGTTATTTTGTGGAGGTGCATGGTGATAAATAAAATTTGTAATTACTCACTAAGCGTATTTTTCGAATAAAAACCTACCTATTTTCAACGCCTTTGGGTCATTTCCTAGGAATTTATGACAATGACGCAAAGGTGTAGAAACATTGGTGGGATTTTATCAAAAAATCTAGCTGGGAAAGCACAGATTTCATTTAATTATCCAAATAATTTATCATGCATATAAAAATGCATGGAAGGAGAATAATTGAAATTGAATTAAACATATGTTTACACCGAAATGGCCAAATCATTGTGTCCAAATCCTTTCTGCAACACTGTCTTGAGACAGCAATTAGCTTTGCCCAAAAACATAGAAAATGTAACCAACCTTTATTTTTTTCAGCGAATTCAGGACTATGAATTCCTCTCTTGCAATTAACTGAATAAACTACGCACAGTTTCGTGCCCAAGAAAGTGAAAATGCTCCAGGGGAAGAACTTGACCCGCGATCTCGAGTTTGACTGCTAAGAGATTTACCCCGTGACGACGGACTTTCCTCAAGAATAAATGAAACGCCTCCAGCAGTGGCCGTCCCTGGGAAGAGTGGGACGGACCCCTTTACCACCGTCCTCTACGCCAAAGCATTTGCAGCCAGGGGCGGAGCAGTTGGATCCAAGTTATTCTCTTTCCTCCACCCATTTATCGCGCCTCAAAGGCCAGGGGCGTGCTGGCCTGTCCATTTCCAGCCGCCTTCGCAGACCAGCAATCTCCCAAAACGTTCCTCTGTTTGGAGGACAAAGACGGGGCTTTTCAACAGAGCCGCAGACGTAAATAAACCGATTTGGAATCAAGGAAGTAAGAATGCATTGGAGGAGGCATCACGGCAAGTTTGATAAGTCAGCGGCCATCCTGGTAAGTACGGATATATGGAATTGTTACTAGCCATACCCGTACACATGAGGGATTTCTGGACCCAGCAATAAATAGAGTAGTAGCAAGATAAACAATGAAAAGAAATTTTAATGTTTGTCAAAAAAAAGAGGAATGCACGCAAACACGCTAGCAATTGCCAAATATGTAGTTTAAATAGATTGAATTCGAAGTAGTTTTAGCAATAAAATTAACTCACAGGGGAATGAAATTCTAGAATACCTCCCTTGAACAGCCTTGGAAGGTTAACTAAAACCACTGCGATGAAGTTTGTGTACGATTTCTTTGTGTTTTTATGTTCTGATACACAAGCCGTCTCCATAAGAGGCTGCAGAAAATTGAAAGCTTTGTACGGAGTAGGTAGGGCCTTATCGTTTTCACACACCATACTGGCTTCAATTTCACCCATATACTGGCATGTCAATGCCTTCTACAGTATATCCTAACCTTCTTGGCATAAATACGCCACGAAAACACATTTTCCAGGTTTTTAAGTCAGAATTTTCTACAGAGGAACGTGATTACAGAAAGAGATCTGAGGGAGGGAGAGAGGTAAGGGCAAGCAAGAGAGAGAGAGAGAGAGAAGGTAGGAAAAAGGTGGAATCCAACTAATCTCTACTCTAAAATATTCTTCATAAAATCCCACTCCTACAATCCTAAGCAATATCCATGCCCACATATCCATGCCCACATAGGGCATGGATATTGCTTAATCCTATGAGTAAGGTCATAAAGTAAGGTTAAACCTTACTCATAGCATATGATCTTTGATGCACAAGGTCTTAAAATTCAAGACTCAACTGTTGTCTTCGCGAGGCGACATCTGGGAACGAAGACGCATAAATGAAGAAAATATCATCTCAAAGCAATAAAATCTTCAAGTGATCGTTGGAAGTGAAACTTTTACGAAGGCCCATTTCGTGGTACATATTACCGTGACGAAGGTTTTTCGTCTGCGATCGATTTTTTAAAGATATTTACTCGTTATTACCCCTCTATGGTAAATTATCACGTTAACATGTTGTTTTAAACATAGGTGCGTATCAATATAAGTCAGAATTGAAATACATTCAGGAAGAGTGAATATGCAAACTCATTATCCGTCGTCAAAACTCAAATGCCATTGCTAATAGTGCATTTGACAAGATAAAAATCAGAGCCCCAAGCTAGCCACGTCAGCCACGTTGTTGAAGCGCCGGCTTTCTCAGCCCATGCACTGCGGGATCCAATTCCGCCAGAGACATAGAGGATATGGTTGCCCTAGAAATTTTGACGAAAAAAATCCATTCCAAATGTCTCCAGATAGCTGTAATTTGAAACAAATGAAATATAAATCATGGCTTGAAACAAGTGGGGAATTTCAAGGGGTGATTTGGTGGACAGAATATTAAACTGTGACAACAGGGCTAACGGTGTTCGTGGATCGTCAATACAAGAGGTAAAATTTCATTCCTTGATTACTTTTAATTACCATGACTGGCCGCCCAATGTAGCCAGGTAGGTAGGTAACGTCCCGGCCTGGTAACACCATGGTAATGGGTTTGAATCCCCCCCCAGCATGGATGTTCTGTTTGTCTAAGCCTTAGCCACTTAGGTAATATGGTACAATACAGCCTTAGCACTAAAAAGTAATTCTATAATCTTGTCTGTGCTATGAATATTTGATCATTTTCATTCGCTAGCAAATGAAGGAACAGAGAATGGAGAATAAGTACCTGCTTATCTTTCGATTACGTAAGTTACTGAAACATTGGGCTTTAAAGATTTTTTCCATTAAGTAAACCCTTAAGTACTATAGCCTTGAATTTCCACTGTTTATGAGATTTTGAGCTTCAGAAAGCTCTCACGTACAGTGAGGAAAAAACGTTTGTAACTTCCACAGTTCCTGTAGACTATTCATTGAAAGGGTAAAAAATTTTAACTGATTTAGTTACGACATTACTTTTCATACTACTTGTTGAAAGTTTATGAACTTAGGAATGAAAAACTATTTTGTTTGTGAAAAGCTCTGACATTTTTTAGCCCATTAATTCGAATCAGAAATATTAGCACTGATTGATTACATACCAATTATAAATGTGATGATAACCAGTTGATAGGGCAACTACAGATATTATTTCGAAGGCAATTTCGAGCAATGTCTAAAGGAAAGATGAAACTAGGTTTGTGTGTTCGTTCTGGGCTCTCGACATGGGATCCTCGACACGAAATATCCAAGCTGATTAAACAACGATGGATAGTTAATCACTTTTATCAAACTTCATACCGGATTCATAAATGCTCCTTGATCAACATGCATTCTGGGCTTGCAGAATTATCCATACACCAAAAACGGTGGCAATGGGGAATGGAAGACCACATGATTTACTCATGGGTAGTTAATTTCGCAGTTCATTGAAATAATTAATGCTGCAGAGCGCTAAATTTGGAGAGAACACTTATTAAACCCCTTGCGATAACTACCACTGCAGTGGATATATGCCTTGAAATAATTTACGAACGCAATTGGAATTAACGAGCAGAGTTATCTTCAGATTATAAACTTGACACCACTTGAATACACATTGCATTAAATGCCTAAAGCTTAAAATATCTCGTGTTTGAACAAATTTCCCTTTTGACGTGACACCCTTGAACATGCTTCGATTTTCAAATGCATGCCTGCAATGTATTTATCTATATTTTTCATATAAATGCACATATCCCCGGTGCAGATGACCGGAACAATGATGCAAGGAATTGATAATATGATGCTTTAAAATATTCTCTTTTACCATCATGTGCTTTACCGAAGAGCTCTTGATAACACTGATGGACAAAAAATTGCAAACATTCTGAACCCGCGACAGCATTTGAAGGCTCTGGATTTATTTTATGCAGAATAACTAAATTTAAATTCATGATCTTTTATCGGGTCACGAAACAAAATTGTCTACTAATAGAATTTAATGGAATGGTGTATGGAACAGGATAAGCTGACCAGAATAAGATAACACGATATAAAAATATGATTCTCGAAAACGCTTATTTAATGTCCAGGCCAAACGCTTCACTCAGCAGCATCTACTTACATTGATCGACATAGATGTATGAAAACTTAAATTTTATCGTAATGAGTAATTTAATATAGTGAACTTAAGTTATACAGCGCATTAAAGCTAAATGACAGTGAAGGAAATGTGCTCGGTCTTCTATCACGTTAAAAAATTCAGAGGGGATCTTTCTAAGCACGCCTCAAACTCCATCTTTAGTAATTCATGGAAATCCATAAGAAAAGACGGACCATTTCCGGATCTAAAGATCGGCTTTGCGCTGACCAATCGGGGACCTCAGCCAATGAAAACCGTTCACGGGTCACCTGACCCGAGTCCTCAGGTACATAAATGGCCAGCATAAAGACAGAGCAACATTAGTACCGGGTTTGTGCGGTGGTTTAAGTGCTGTCCTCTCACCAGGAAGTCTCAGGTTTGAATCCCGGCATTGGGAAATATTTTCTCAACGGTAAACCGGCCCCTACTGGAGTGATTTGTAGAGAACATTCGAGTACAGTATACCGTCCGTCGGATGGGGCGTTAAGCAGTGGTCTCCTTGCCGCCTTTCGTTGAGAGCAAGCTAATGCTGACACCGGGTTTCTTTCCATTCTTCCTCCTTTCCCTTCCATTCTCAACCTTGTACCTTTCCTCCCGGTCTGAAGCGCCTATTCGAGCGGTAACGGACTTGTAAAAAATGATGATGAACATTAACATTTGTCTTGAATATGGCGTTTCTGCCGAATTTCGAAGCGTCGAATAATCTGATTTTTTTAACTTGGTGAAAGATCCTAGAATATTTCTTTCAACACCATTCTCCGGCAAAGTAAACACATCGTAAATGTCAATTCCTCTACTAGATGAATTGAACAAAACTGCGATCCCAAATAGCGGTGACATACTTACTATGCACCGTAAAATTCTAAAATTGCATCACAAAAACAAGAAACGGTCACATCACGCGAAACTGCGCTCGGAACGAGCCGACACTCGCTAAATGAACCAATTATGACGGATGAACAGCCCGAATATTCCCGTGATGAGGACAATGTGAATCCTTCCCGACGGATGAATGCGCTGCACCGGAACTCAATTCGAACGGAAATATTCAGAAAAGGGCCCCTAATTTCTTTTGAGATGCAAGAGAGAGAAGGGATGGAAGGAATGAGAGAAAAAGAGAGAGAGAATTAAAAAAAAAGACCCACTAAACGCATCCCAACCCTCAAAAAAACCACGCGGCCATCCCCACCGCCCAACTCCTCTCTTTTGTCACCGTTCGCTTGGAATTCTGGGAAACCACCTCTCCTTCCTCCCCCCACTCCAAGGCATTCCGATAGTCCACCGCAGCACAGCCCTCTGGTGGACGGAGGATACGGTCTTTTTTTTCAACCCTCTCTCCGACCCAGAGGAAAATTCTTTATCGCCATCTCGGGCGGTGAGAGCAAAAATATATATCACCGAAACCGCACTCCGCGGATCGTTACCGAGTCCATTCCTCCCGCTGACGTGGGAAGGCAGAAGTGGAAGCTTCCGCACGACCGCAATGTCCTCCGGCATGCATACCGAGAGCGATGAAATAAAAATAAACGGCATAGCCATATATATATTTCTAAAAAAAATTCTATTCCGAAAACGAGATTCATCTTCCTGCAGGGAAGACGGAAAACGAGCTCGTATAAAACGCGTTAAGTCGATATGGAAATGTTAATCCTCACAGATTCCCAAAATGAAAGCATAAAAAAATAATGCACAGGGCGGCTTTGTGTTCCTTCCAAAAATTGAATCGTGAACGAGTGCTACGACAATGAGTTTGGAGAGAAAATATTTCGTCTATTCCAGCTAAATTTTGAAGAAACTTGTTCTTGAAGTAGGCGAACTAAAAGAAAGTAATGACACGAATTGTTTTCAGAACCAGGAATGAAACAATCTTAATGTAGATTCAGTAATCATTTCTCATTAAAGTGATTTCTCAATGAAGATTCCGTGGGCATGTAGGGACATTTACGCCATTGAGCACCGATCTGGTGTTTGTGAAGAAGTGAATTTTTAGGGAGTGGAGAAAGGGTGGGGGCACCCTCCACGTAGGAGTTATACTTCCCTTAACGAAAATGGAAAGAGGGCCCACTTTAAAGCTTTTCCTGTTTACATTTTCCCTATTGTAGGCTCACAGCGTTGGAAAATAACTGAATGAACATATCTATATTTAATACATCAATCTCAGCGGCTTTCAACTAAAATAATTGATTTAAAGACTATGCTCTCTTCAATCCTTGAATAAATTGCCTTTTACACAAACGTAGCATGGCTTTTTTAATTTACACTCGCAAAAATATTATTCCTCGAATAGTCAGCAATGAACTTCAGTAGCATTTTATTCACTTTATTAACCACCATATAGGTACATTTATAGACTGTACAAATAAGCTTTTAAGAAGAGATAGGCATAATGACGTTCCCATTCGGGTGATAGTTCAAATACCGACGTTTCGATATGTTCAAGTTGCTTAAGACAGCTATCAAAACGTCGGTATCTGAGCTACAAAACCAATGAGAATCCACAGATGAACTCACTCGTGACGATGATAAAACTTCTTAAAACCTGTAAACATTAAAACATCCGCAAATATTATACAAACAATCGAAAACTTAAAATGCAAAATTTGAAGGTATAAAGAACTCTTACAAATTAAAGTTAAGGAGGATGCTAGAGGATTGGGCCCCGATTGCATTGAATATATTTGTAGCAAAAGATCTCTGTGTTTCTATAAACTTTGCTTCGCACCCTTTCTCAGTAAGGAATGAATATCACTTCAATGGTGCAACGCTTCTCCTGCGACGGCCAACTATCTCAACGCCCACTTAAGTGCGCAGCTTGGAATACTCACAAAGGGGTGGAACAGCTGCCATATCTGCAGTGCCAACAAATATCTGGGCACGGAGTCGACCCCAAATGGCGATAAAAGCAAGGTCATCTGGAGTGTTTTTGGTCATGCAAAAGGTGTTCGTGCATACAACTCAACCCGGTGACTGGTTGAACTGGTCAGTCGTATTTCACGGACTCAAATAAAGCAAGGTGGCACGAAGATGGTGGGAAATTTTATTCATCCAAATGGAAGAAGAAGTGCCTCATAACTCATAGAGAAGCGGAAAATATAGGTACTGTCTTTCACCTGAACTTGAGTTAATATACGACTTCACTCTCACCATATATTACGTACAACATCTTGAAATGCGTTTGTAAATTTATTCATATGCTTTTTAATATCAAAAGGAAAAAGATCCCTCTTTAGAATATTGCAATTAGTCCATAGCAGAAATAGTACTGCAAGATAGTTAAATTAGAGTGACACATAATTCAAAATACAAAATATTTAGTCTACTGAAACCGTTAATTCAATTTATCGACTCTTGTTTAGCGGGGATAGGGTTGGTGAAGTAGCTAAGTGATAGCTTCCCGCATCTGAACTTTGGATTCAAATTCCGGAATTGGCTTAGATTTTTCATCGTAAACCAATCCCTATCAGAGCAAAAAGTGGATTATGCAGTGCTTCAAGCTTATTTCTTGTCCGTGGGATGGAGCGTTATACCTTTGACCTCATTGCGCTACCACAAAAATTTGATATTGCCTCCATCCTTCCTTCATTTGCTGAAAATTATAGCTTCAATACCTCTACTCGATCCATAAAGGTGCAATTTCCCTCAGCTATTGTTCACCTCTTCTGAGTGGAATAACCAAGTAAAGTAATCTAACAAATAAAAAAACTAGGAAGTAAAAAAAAAATATTTTTTTTAAACTTTTGAGCTCTAAAAACTTCCATTAAATTTGAACTCAAATATACTGGCATGCTCTATATACAAATAAAAGTTAATAGGTTAATAGAGGTTAATAGTTATATAGCACACTCACTTCCCACTCAATGGTGAGAAATGGTTGAGCATAGAGTATTTATTGTCCTTTGGCCTCCCAAGAATGCAAAACATATTAGAAATTCCTTCTCTCCGAAACAGATTTGTAAAAATTCCTACTTCAATAAAGAGGCTTTTAAATCAAATATTGACAGGTCGTACTTTGGTTGCTATGAGTATGAGTATATTTTAAGATTGAACCATCGTATTCCTAAGAATAAAGTAATAACCAAATTATGCGAATTTATAGCTTTACATTTCCTCCTGTATTAACGAGCTACGATTACCGCAGATTCACTGCCAACCTTCAGATATCTGGCAGTAGAAGCGGTGGATGATCACAGGACCAAAAATGTCACCTGAATCACTCGATTAATTCTCCGGCCGGATTTGAGCGATAAGGCCCCAATTTAGGAAGGGGCATTGCTATTGCATTGGCATTGGAAGCGAATTCTATGAACGACTGTTTTGCTCTTGAAATTACATTCTTTTTAAAAGCAAAAAAGAAATTAAAGCCCGATAAGAAAACGTTTTTATAGTTATTCTGGGTAGAAGATCGACAGCTAAGTTCATCTACGCCATTTAGAATAAATGGGAATCCAGGTGGGGCCAAGGGTTTTTTAAGGAACTAAGAGAAACCTGGTATCGGCGGTGTTAGCCTACGAAAGGCGATTTTACGTCCCATCTGACGGAGGAAGTACTGAATAGTGCTATCCACAGCAGTTATAGAGGGACCGCTTTACCCGGGGTAATTCTATTAAAAATTGTTAACATCTCCTACAAATACTCAGATCTTTAAAAGTTTAGATTTTAGTACAGTGATAGATTTTCCGTTAGTCATTAGCTGTTGAATTAATTACGAGAGGGAATGGCAAAGAGACTAGGGAATATGGTGACAATCTCAAAGGAATTTCAGACATTTTCGATGGTATATCTAAATTCTACTAATGTCCTCTCCATGAGCAGAGGAAAGTTGCTTCTTGCATGTAGTTCAGCTGATTAGGAGAGGGTTGCATCCATAATACATGCTTATTTCTTCAATACCTTCTAAATCTAATTTTTTAGCATTATTTCCTCTTGCCTGCCACAACAGCAAGCCAGTATATTTAAATACCAACTGAGTGACCTCCTACCGACTCTATATCATAATTTATAAATCAGTGTGCGCCTGTATTTCTATTTGTTTATACAACACCTCGGTTGGTTGCATTGCACGCCTGCTGCGAATCGCCTCAGGGGAATAATTAATCTCGTGCCCCAAACAAAACAAATGAGTCCCCAATGGCCGTCGGGCCCTTTTATCAGCAGGAGCCGAGGACATAACACAGCTAAGCACGGAGCGCGTGCACCTTGCCCGTAATTCCCAAATAGATGACGACCATTTGAGTCCCCGCATTAGTTATTTAGGGGGCGCGCTCCGTGCCCCGACTCCCCTTTCATCCGCTCTAAGGGTTCCGCCGGGAGACCCTAGCACCACCCCGAGCGACCCCCACGCACTCTTCAACTCTTGTTAATTCGCGCCGCCTCCGCGCGTAGCCACCAACATTTCCCTAAACAAGGGACACATTTCCGGTGGAGGCCACCCCCTTTTGTTCCCACCCGGCCTTATCTCTCGCCCTCATTCTCCACCCTAACCCCTAACCCTCTCCCAAAATCGTCTCCTCGGATCACCTTACTCCGGCCCTGGGGGCATCGCATTCAGGAGCCCGACGCCATTATACGTTCCTCTATGGGCTCACATCAACCCTCTCACACCACTCTCTACCACCTACCAACATACCTTCTCATTTCTGCAGCCTTGCGATAAGACAATACACCGATGCCCAGTCGATATTTTCCATATCCCAATCTATATCTATTGAAAACTATGGTGCACTCAAACTGAAAATACAAATGAAATATGTTAATCCGTTTTTTATTACCAAATCTTTCGAGTTTCTGACCTCAAGTTTTTCCGTTTATTCCTCCATCCAACTTAATTGAAGACAGTTTTGTCGGGCTTGCAATCGGAATCCACAGGTCCGAAGTGATATGCTGAGATACTGTACAGGCTATAAACCACATACCCGAATTCAATGGTGTCACGGGGACCATGGAGCTCGGAAAGAAAAATATCGCTAACCTGCAGATATATGTGGAGGATGTGGAGTTAAAAATTGAAGTTCGCCTGCGGAAAGGCACACAAAAGCTAATTTCTTAGACGCAGGCATCTAGTGTGATCGTGAAAGGGCAATGAACAATTTCAAAAGTCTATGTTTTCAAACATAAGCAAACTCCACGCTCAGCCGCCACTAAAAACACCTGGCATGCAACTGGGGACGTAAAATCTTCGAGGCAAGTAATATCCAAGCCAAAGAAAAATTACACTCGCTTTCCGTTAACATTCCAGGTTAATATCATTATCGTCAACAGTTAACAGTCATAAAATGGGTTGGACAAATCTCTCCGATCGACTTACCACTTCATGCTCTCATAATTTTCCCTATTCCTTCCTAAGCAACTTGTATAATATACCTCACGCTAAGCCATTTTTCCACTTCTTCCCATTGATTTTTCCCTCAGTGATTGTTTTTATTAGCCATAATGTCACAAGCTATGAAGTGACCCGTCTTATTTTTAAAGATTTCAGCAGACTTCTCTTATTTCTCTCATCTTAAAGGACTACTCCATATTTCGAGAGTCAGTGTAATGAGAGCGATAGTGAATTAATATGGCGCTAAAGGGGAAAACTAATACCAATTAGGAGCATTCGGACATGGAAAATCCTATCGTGTCAAAGCAATTATAAATTGAATTTTTTTATATTCCTATGCACTTTTCTTTATTTTTCTCTCTTCAGTATCAAATCCAATACTTCAGTTGTAGGTATCAACCTTTAACAAGAAGTCTTCTCCTCGAAAAATCCCTTCTATACTCTCCTATTACAATGGCAATACAAAACAAACAATAGAAAAACAAAATTAAATACAGTAATTGACAAATGAATATTTAAAAAAGATGCATGCATAATAGTGATTGCTGGTTATCTCATACATATGCATCAACCTTAATAGTTAGAACACCAAACATAGACAATCTTCCCGTTGAAGGACTGAAGGATCAATACCATTAACTGAGCATTGAAAAGCCTTACTCGGTCCCTCCTATACTATCCGTCTGCTGTAATGTAGGGTAACCTTGAACTCATTTTTTCAAAGCTTTCTCCCTCTCTACGTATAAGGCCAGTAGCAGCTGGCTTGTATAGTTCCGTGCAACGATGTATTACCTGGAAATACATATAGCCCCCATCTAGGGAACTGAGTTAAGTACATATGCTTATTTTGCACCCGAAATATACAGTTAAAGCAATAAAAACTCTAGTCAAGGGAAGGGGAAAGCCTCATTTTAGTTTTGCGAGTCAATATTACAAAGATTATTTTGTGAAATGAATCAGTTTCACCGTAGGAATTCTCACGAAATGTTCCGCGTAATTCTTCCCATCCATTTTTTCCGCAGCCTAGTTGCATATCAATAGTGCATGTTTAATGATCTTCACCCCATGCCACACACCCTCAAGCTGGCTTTTTATGCAGGGTTTTGCTTTTAGGTGTAGAAATATGATAAACCACTAACTACTTTTTCATAAACCGTTGTAATTTGGGCCAATCATGTGACAAAAAAAACACCCATACTGCATTACTGTCACTCTTAACAATTAAATAACAATATCTATAAAAAATTAAAATGGAAAATATAATTAAATGGTGCACATACTAAAGAGCTCATCTCGGATGTGCGAAAATTTTCATGAGTCATAAAATAACTTAACTCCCCTAATCCAGTTGATATACGAGCGAAGTTATTTTCTAACTCATATGTATTGTGCTGCATCACAACCTTCCAATAGGTCGCACATTAAACCCCGATCTATACAAATGGATGGAGAAATAGGGGCTAAAGCTGATTTTAAAAATTTTATAAGAATTAAGCACTTTTACAATTTCATGACTAAACATTACTTTGCACTACACAAAAAATCATTGTTTTATAAAACACGGTTACTTTTTCTCTTAGCAGGACTTTTAGGACTAAAACGACCCTAATTTTTCAACAACAAACTACAAGATTAAACCTAAATCAAGCACTTTAGCGTACCAAGCATCATGTTTATAAAACGAAGCGCGTTTAAGGGTTACGCTACGTATACTAATTGTTATTTTGAAATTTTTTTATTTTTTTTTCTCTTTGGAAAGCTATTACCACCAAGCGGTTATTTTTGGAACCATCTATATCTAAACTATCAAGACCTATTTCCACTTAGCATTTTCTGCACTGAAAAATGTTGTATGGAAAGTTTTATCTTGTACATATAGGATATAAATCAATTAAATATTTTTTAAGGTAGGCACATATTAACAAATCAAATTTTAGTATTTAACAAAATCTCACAAGTAGGTAAAATAAAAACATTATAAAATACTAATGTTTTTACTGCATGAATTTTAAACTTTTGAGATTTAAACATTAATAAATTAATACGTATTTTTAATTATACAGCAATTTATGAACCAAAGTAAAAAGTGCTATTAAAAGTGTGCATTTAAAGATTAAACTTTTCATTTGCTGCTGTTCTATATATGAGCATTTACTTAGGTCAAAAGAAATTTCCCGTAAATTAAGTAAGATTATATCGATAAGAGATTTAATTGATTCATCATATGCACTTTCAGATAATATTCACTTAAAAAGCGTTGATGGAGTCAGCTGAATCCGTTCCACGAGAGCCCATTTGATAAAATCTACTTACGAGGCGAAATTGATAATCTCCTTAATATATGTATGAGAGAATGTCTCTGACGCACTGACTCATCATCTGCCCTTAATTTCCTCTTGGAGGCTAAGAATTGAAAGTGTCATCATTTATCATGGAAAAGCAAGGAAATTTACGTAGTTAGGTTCCCTAATTCATTGTTTTTTGACAAAATGAAATTTAGTCACAACTAATGCAATTTGTAAGTGATGACGCGTTGAAAAAATGAAATTAACTACGTATTTTACCTAGTGAGAATCTGTAGATACTCTCCCTTAAGCTAAAATTAACAAAAAATATTTAGTAATAGAATTAAATTCCTGGAACCAGAAATTAACTTCTATTCGTTTTGTCTTTGTTGCAACCTAAGAAACTTTTTACTAATTGAACAATATTTCCAGTAGGTAACTACTGCAATTACCTTACTCTTTAGAAGCTCGAATTGCATTTATCAAAACATTATTCTCTCTTACTGTGTTTCACAGAAATATCGTTCTCTAAATATCTATTGCACAGTGACACATTGCATGGAAAAATAGCAGAGGCAATATCTGAATGATGTATAGAATAGCGTTGAGAAAAACACATCTGCAAGAAGTTGATGGCAGGGAAAAATAAATGGTACCATTGTTTACCACGGTGCCCCAAATATTATTATAGGGTCGATAGATTGGAAGAGGAAAATACGAATGGCCTAGAATAATTAGGTAGAAGGATGTTGAGGTAAACTTCGGTCGGTTGAGTTCGAGGGCAAGGAATTGATGAAAAACCTCTAAGGATAAATGACGTCTAGTCCGAAGGGAATGCAAAGCTTACCATGAGCTGTAGAGCTCTAGGGTAACTGAGTGATAATTGTACCCCCATCTGCAATATAATTTGTATCATCGAGTGAGCAGTAACATGCATAAAACTGACTCTGCCTACGATGATTTGCAAGAGATTCTACGATATTATTCGAGCCGATGAAAGGACAGGACCTATTTCAGAATGCCCATACATCTAATGGAATGCGTTATTATGAAACTGTGGAGTCACTAGCCCTTACAATAATCGCAACAAAAATAATTTTGAACTATGCTATTACAGGAACATTTATGTTCTGTTCCTTTGATCTTCGGAATTTAAAATAAAAAATTAGGATTTTTGTCTACTCAAGAAGTGCATTTGGATGTCTCTAAACGCTGTCACTGTTTCAAAACCACGCTGATTACTTTCATTTAGCTACTACGGTTATTACAACAAAGCGGTATAAAAAATAGTATTGTACTTGACATTTCAATATGAAGATTACAAAATTCAGCTTACCACGATGTAATTAAATTGCTTTTAATGCCTCATAAAATTTAGCAAACCGTTTTTGACGCCAAGGGTAGATAAAAAAGTAACTTACAGAAATAAGCTCAATTCAGCCATGTTTTTGTTCTACCTTTTAATGCAAACTTAATGCCTACTATTTTAGATTAACAATACGTTTTACAAACTAGAAAATTGGTAAATTAATAAATGTCGTCAATCCGCAAAACATGATTTATTTAGGTATTCGATATGTTTCCCCTTTATACCTACTTGCATTTTAGGAGAGTAATTCAAATTAAATTCTACTTTTTCGGCAAGTAATATGAGGTTCTTTTGAAAAAATATTTCGACATATGCCCATTTATGTACAAGACGGCATGTGAGTATACATTCAAAGAATCTAATTCTTTTTATGGACCTGAACATAGCACATACCTATGGCTTTTTACATTCAGCTCAATAACCAATAACACATATACGTACACAAAACATATCCATGCCCTACCTACGTGATGAAAATCAAATCAAGGTGGGGCACAAGCCGGGACCTCATAAATAGCTGGAAAGGACTTCACCCCGTCGCCACAGAGGTAGGCGAATCTTTTCTATACCAAAGCTCGAAAATATTGATAATATAAACCAATAATTGGTTAGCTTTTTCTGTCTGAAAAAACATTAACCTTGACGAAGTGAAAAAAGAAAATACTTAGTTAATTCCACGATTTATTTTGAAACCGGTCGAGTCATTCAAAATAAATCGTGGAATTAACTAAGTATTTTCTTTTTTCGCTGTCTAAATTCCACAAAGTCAACTTGCCGACCATCGATTATATTAACCTTGACGACCAAATGTGGTCAAAATTGTCCGCGGAAAAATATTTTCTTGATAGATAATCGAACCAAGGACCGAGAATATGCATGACGGGTTGCGCCATAAGAGCTGTCAGAAATTAATGGAAAAAGACCGAAAGAAAATTATTGCCAAACATTGGCAAAGTAATTGCAACTACGAGGTTCGCACGCCAAAGGGGCATTAATATATCCACATATTTTATTTTTTGGCTTTTGGAACAAATGATATGTTTATATTCAAAAGTGATATTCACTAATTATGTCAGAGGTGTGCATAAACAGGGCATTTTCCAATGCCATCGATGCAGCGCATAAGTCGTTACGTGAGCGGACCTCGGAACGGCATGGTCCCACTTCCCTTTGTTGACCTGATGGACCAAATGAAGACGCATTCAGAGAGGGAGGCCGGCACTTAAAACAGCGGATAAACGGCTCCCGCATCCCAATTAAAACCTGCGATAATGGACACGGTCGTCCGGGGAAAATAACACTCCGGGCGGAAGTAATTAGACGGAGGCCGGAATGGATTAACTCTTGTTGCGTTGCGCGAATTCGGCGGGACCCCGGATCGGAAACCGCTTAATCAAGCGAAGTCGATGTTTTTGAGACAATTTTACGGCCTCTCTATGCATCGCGAAGCATTGATTCATGAACTCCCAATCGCATCACTGCGCATCGCCACCTGCACTGCGCTTCGGCATCGTTTACTCCATAGTCGCTACTCACCGGCGAATTTGAATTAGAAAGTAGCTCACGATGGTTAAAAATAATTTAGTTATCGCACGTAGGTTATGTTGTATGATGAATAACGTAATAACGTAATTTTATCTAGTGAGCAAAGTACCTTGAATGAAAGAAAACCACTTTGTATATTTAAAAAAAAAATACTATTCAATTTTTTAGTTATATGCAATTACGGAAAAAAACAAACTACGAATTTCACTGATATAAATCACGACCCAGGTTTCGAAAATTTATGCCATATTCAGGTATTATATCACTTACACAATAGTATCAGAAAAATTCGTAAAGTTTGTGTTTTCCATCATGGAAATTTTTCACAAAATTGCCCCTGAAATCCTTCGTTTTGTTATCTTTAATTAATTATTATGGCATGTTTTGCTTTGCATGTTTTTTGTGACTTGAAGGATTTTGCTGATCGAAATTTTGCGTATAATTATAATTACGGATTCAAAAACAATTGAAGAAAACATTTCGAAGCGAAATATACCATGACGTCGAATGATATTTATTTACCCTATACAGTCCGTCATTGTGGCTGTGAGTCATCTTGAGGAAGTAGGTATTGTAATGGTTCAACGGCCCGCCCGGATGAAATTTTTTTTTGGGCCGAAAGAAACATGTACAAAAAATAAAAAAAAATCTTCGCGAATCCTTCGCGAAGGGGTTCCCGACCTTGTGCAATTTTTGTTGTTCTTTTACGCGCTCCCTGGCTTTACCGCCGGGGCGAAACGTATGAAGGGTCTGGAAGGAATGTGGTGGGGATCGGGGTGATAGGGAGCCTCGCCTCCCGACCCGCGGAAGAAGACGACGCACACACTTTTTCATTCATCAACACACACCATTATTGGCCTCACGGCGACGGCCTAGTCCTGGAGCTCTCCGGTCGTCCGCGAACACTCTCCTCACCCTGTCTGGCCCGGTGACGGCGCAAGCCTCGCCCGTGGCTCACTTTTGGGAATCTCCTCAACTCGTCCGCCCTTGCGACGGGCACAACTTCGCCCGTGGCTCACTTTTTGGGGAATCTCCTCAACTCGTCCGCCCTTGCGACGGGCACAACTTCGCCCGTGGCTCACTTTTTGGGGAATCTCCTTAACTCGTCCGCCCTGGCGAACGGGCACAACTTCGCCCGTGGCTCACTTTTTGGGGAATCTCCTCTCGGGCGTTGCTGCTGCCGGCTTTTATATCCCCGGGGATGACGATGGGGTGGGGGAGGGTTCTCGAGGTGGGTGGGGGTTGCACTGGGGTTATAGGCCACCGTGGCCACAGGCCCATATCACCTCACTTGATTTTGGTGACTCATTCACTCCCGCTTTCACTCAGTCTCACCCTCCTCCACGGGTCGAGTCTAGAGGGGGTGGGGTGAGGGTGTGAAGGGGGGGGGGGGGGAGGAATGCGGTCGGGCCAGGGAGCATTGTGTAATGGTCGTACCATTACAGTATATAGGACAAATAAAGAAGCAAGAGAAAAAGAAAACTATGAGGACGTAGGGCATTAATACTGAGTAGGGCAGCATGGGGGGCTGCCGTAAACATATCCTACGATTGAAAGACTGATGATAATGATCTTTATGTTACTCTGCTAGCCACCGGGCTAGATTCAACACAATTTCGGATTGGTAGGTCATTGGGATTAGACAGGGGTTTACTTATCAAATAGAGGAACTGGTGGAGCGAAACCTTCAGCCGACGTTAGCCTACGCTCAATGATGGACGCCAAGGGGTCAAAGCTTAACGTCCCATCCGACGGACAGGAAAGTGAACTCAAAAAGCTCTCAATAATGAATCGGAATATATATTGTATTAATCCGGAAATACAACCCGCACCATCAAGAGGGAAAGCCTGATACCCAGTCGATTCTCGGACCGAATACCTCTCCTAGGAGTAATTGTTGTTAGGAATAAGTTATGTAAGCCACTGAAATGTTACCTGAGCTATTAGACAATACTAAAACCTAACTCTACTTCAGTGACACTGTATAGATATTTTTGGTATCGACAGTCGATGCTGAAAAGTAAGCATCGCATAAAACTCTCACCATCCGCTCTGAATCTTTAATGCCATTCACCGCGGGAAAATATTCAAGCCACAATATAAAGCACGGGCTGCATGAAAAGGGAAAAGAATGGGAGGGGGTGGGTTGTCACGGCGACCGCTTCCCCAATCCCTTCCCGCCTGTGAAACTCTCGTTTCCCATATCCCACAGCTGCGTCCGTCAAGAACAAAACACGGTCGCCCGGAGAAATCCTAACCCGCCGAACGAACCTATCAGTTCAATCCCTCTGCGGCCCCGGCCATCGCCAACTACCGACCTCACAGACTATCCACCGTTCCCTTTCCCACACCACGATTGCCATTCGTCGGAAAACATTGAATCGCGGCCCGTGAAATGATATTCCATGAATGCGGAAGTCGCGGAAATGACCGCTTTCGGGGAAGGGAAACTGCCGAAACAGGCGGGAAGGGGATGTTCGTCCCGAATACTTGGGTTCTAACACCAGAAACATAATCGGGTCGAACTTTTCCAAATTCGTGAGATGGTAATACACTCGCTCACACGACGAATGGATAATGCAAATTTAAGTTTGATTTAAATTTTGAGGTTTTAAAATATAAAGTATTTTCCTATCTACCCTGAAGCTCATGACAATCCTTTAAAAAATGTCTGCCACCTCAAGTACAGGTGTTTAAAAACATCACATAAAATTGTCATTGCCTATCAAATAGGTAGCATCAAACATCTTGGTATGAAAATTCTCTTGGGGGCACAATGCAATCAACACTACCTGAGAGATTGTCGCTGATTTTATGATTTGATTCGAACAGTAATGGCCTCATGCTCATAGTGAATCATTAGTTAGCTAATAGACTTCAAGTAACACTCATTTTAGATGACAATGTTTTGAATAAAACAACTTTCAAGATATTCTGAAGTTTCTTCTTTTTTTACAATCGCAAAGTATTTTTATTTGCTCTTTATTACCTCTTTATTGTTTAATATGGGTATTTTTTATTATACTTTGATGTTTACACCGCAAGATTCATGTTTTTCTCATCAAAAGTGACTCAACCAGGTTGAGACATCACGCATACCTACAATTTATCATGAATAAGGAAATACAGAACGTTAATGAATGCACAAATTGAGCTGAAAGTCAACAAAAACAACGCTTTAATACGATAGAATCTGAATAATCAAAAATTCTCTGCAAATAACACATTGACTACTACCTTTATACACTGAACTATCTACCCATTGATATTGGTAAATGTTACTATTGATATCTTAAGCTAGTTAAGGCAGGTGTACTCGAAAATCCTCAAAAAAATAATTGGAATTCAGAAAAAAAGCTTGCAGTTTCGAGACAGCTTCCATGAAATGACGTTAAACTTATACATGTTTGCAACATAAAATGTACCTAGGATAGTTCAGCTAACTAATTCAAACTTAAAAGAATAATGTTATAAACTGTGTCATTTGTTAAGACTCATACCAATATTATAATTTTGCAAAACAGTGCTTATACACCTTTACCTCATACTTAAGAATTGAGATTCATAAGCCTATTGGATTCATCTCTCGAACTTTACATATTATATGAAACATATTGTTCCCAGATGTCGCGTATTCCCAACATTTGTATCCTCAAGTATGAAACACATGAATCAAATATAACATTTTTGTATTGAAATAATAACACCTCATGGAAAATGCTGTAGTGAAATATAAAAAAAATCCTTTAAATGTTTTTTTGAAGAAAAATAACACTTTTTCCCAAAGAACACGTGAAAACTACGCCTCGTTTGAAAATCCAAGAGATCAAAAAAAGTTTTTCCTTTTGAAAATTATACTAAAGGAAGTAGAAATCATAGTACGAACTGGAATATTTTTCAACAAATGGAATGTAGGCAAGACAGAACCCAAGGTATCCCTTTCAATAAGATACGAAGACCAGTGGCAAGAATATCGTTTGGCACACTAATAAATTTCTGATACTAGCAAGCAATGCTATCTAAGTTCTTCTGTGTACAATAAATATTCGTCTCAAATTCACATTCGCAATGAATAGCTAAATATATTTAAAAATACCACAGGTACAAAAGTCATGGAAACAAATCTCATTCATAATGTAAGTACCCAAGCAAATATATTTACACACGAAATATCAAAATGTAATCTGTCATCGTCACGACTGACCAGAATCGTATGAAAAAATTACTGTAGCTCTATATATTTTGTATAATTATGTGCATACATATGCATTTGCCTTAATGAATGCAGAATGTACTAATACACACAAATATTTAACTATATTTATGTATACTTAGGTACGTACGCGAAAAAGAGTAATAACAAGGTATACCTATTAAAATTTTAAGGGCTTCACATCCGCTGTGGAAACGACAGTCACCAGTTAGCCAATTGGAGTGGGGAAACGATAAATTGCGCTCGTAAAATTTGAAACACACTGCACCTGAAGCTAGCAAACGAATCCTTCACCACTGGCTCACTTTAAATTCACACGTCACAAAATATTCCTTACGGGAAAGATTAAAGAGAGAAATGGTGATGGGGACACCGTTATAAAGGCACCGAATTTCGGGTCCGATATCGGGATTTCGAGGGGGAATTCCGCACCAAATTGTGTTTTTGGGGGATAGGGGGAGCCTTTCCGACCCTGAGTCCCCGAAAATCACGTCCCTAAATGCGATACCCTACACTTAATACGCGAATTCTGTGTCGACCCACGGGTCTCGTATTCCGTCCCCAACTCCCAGGCACTTCCATCCGCTGCCGCCCACTCCTACCCCTCTCAGTCCCCACCCACCCCCTCACCTTTGCGCCCCCTGTCGAACGAAGGGAGAAAAAGAGGGAATAAAGCAGTCGAAAAGCTTCCCTTGTCCCATCACCCAAAACCCATTTCGCACTTCAATAGCAACTCTCTCGCCAATTCATCTTTCTCGCTTGTTCAACACAAATTAAAGAGTTCGGTGTGTTTTACTTAACTAAAAATGGGTGAATATGAAACCTTCGCAAAATAAATTCGTTAATTATCACTACTATGCTTCAATCGTGTATATACCAATAGCATGTCCTTGGAGTATGGCTTTCGTGTGTACCATCTCCTTTCCACATAGCCATTCCCTCCACTTCAATAGGTACCTACCTATAAGAAAACTCAATTCTTACGATTAGGGTGCTTCGTGACATTATATGCACGGCAGTCCGTTTAAAACTCTACATCCTAGAACCTATAGAAATCTTATGAGAATAACTGACTAAAGCACCTTACTTGACGACATAACGGTTCGAGTCCCGGTCAAGGCAAATTTTTCTGATTTATCATCAGTAATTTTGCTAGTGTTCGCATCAGAGGGTAGCTCAGTTGAGGTCCTTCGCAGAGACAACACAATCCTCTGCTTTTTTACTCTATACTCTCTAGCCATTTCAAAATCGCAGGTCAAAGTATGGATTAAATCTCCTGTAGGAATTTAATTTGGATAGGTTTATAGAAAATGTTAGATGCACATTAAGAAACCCTGCGTATTGTGCAAGATTGGATCAGATAAATAAGAATAGGAAGATTGACTGCCGTACCGAAGGATTTAAAACGTCATTTTTCCCACGTAACATTAGAGATCTTATAGGCAGCCTAGCACAAAAAAGGTTGATGAAATGCTATTAGAGTTGTCCGTTGAGAATGGTGCATGCTTTAACACTACTTTCCATGCGTGCTAGGAAAATGAAAATAAATATATTTAGAGAAATTCCTTAATAACACTAATTGTTTCAATACTACGTAGATACTAACCATATACTAGCACGTGACTCTTATACCTGTTTCCATGTAGTAGTAGAGTAGAAGATTTCCTTACATCATCTCCTCATTGAATTTATTCCGCAAGAGAATTAATTCAAACACGTCTATTCCTTATCCATCATAGACAAGGCATCTTATTTAGTAATATTCTGTGAACGTCTACCCTCTTTTATCTTCGTTACAACCCACACCCTGGAGTATTAGCACCTCTTCTTACTCATATCCCAACGAAGCAACCGTGAAATGCTACGCTTCAGTTCAGTGTTTACCAAAATACGCATCCACTTTCAAAACAATAGAGACCGAGTGCTTGAAATTAACTTAGTAAATACTAAGATCGTAAGAACGGTTCGTATCAATTTTCTGCGTGAGGACATTTTAACAGTCGATTTGACATCCTGTCCTCAAGTTGGCAGAGCGTTAACTCGTGAATTGAACGCCCCTACGGCTATCCTCCTTGGAAGTTAAGTACTCCTTCAGATGAGACAAAGGCAGGTCAAGAGGAAGAGCCAAAAGGATGAGAAGGAAACGAAGGGTGCATTCGGTGGAACTGAGCGCTCGGTGATCAAGTTACCGGCTAAGACAACGCTCGCCCCCGCTCACCACGGTAGCCAATCAGCGTCCTTCTTCCATCCGCCTTAGGGTAACAAACGCTCGCATTATTTTCCCGCTGAGCGCTCATTTCAGAGGGATGCACCCGATACGATTAGTGGACCGTAAAACTCCCCCAACTACGCAACTGAGGTCTTCCTTCAAGGTGGTAGGTAGAGAGAAGGCACATTGCACAAGTGGGTCACACCCAGGGCTTTTGTAAAGGTAAGGAATGAATTCAGTACGTAGAATAGAGTTACGGGAGGGAAAAAGACCAGAATTATACCCTTTACAGACTATTCTTGCCCTTTTGTCTTTGATGGTCGAACCCGTCGACCAGTAGTCCCGTCGCTTTGCTAGCTCCATGTCGTAAATTAGCCAATTTTAGTAGTTTTTTTGGGACAATAAAGTGAGCTTGTTGGCTGTGACAATTTTCTGGAAGATAGTGCCTCCGAAACCTTCTACCGAAGACTTCTATATCGATACTTCATTCCTCTAGCAAGCACTTGCTCTTGGACAGAGGGCCACCACTGAGTTCTTTTTGAGACAATTTCCACACACACCTATCTCCCTATTTATGATCACCATAGATAGCCGAAACATCAGCATAGGAATCTTCCTAAAATAACTGCTTGCTTCGGAGTTGCTATCTTCTAGGAAAAAGTTTTTTTGGATGTGTCGGCACTTTTTTTCCACCCATTTCTAGCAGGCCAATGCATTGCATTAAGGAACGTTTTTATCAATACGTTAAGGAGAAGAATTTAAGAATAATGTTACCATATGTTAAATTGTTTTATAATTTTTTTCGTTATTTGAGACTAAATATATTTCATATTAAAATTAATTTTTTGTAGCTACCTTTATTCTGGTTTATTTAGGTCAATATATAAGGATTAAATTCTTGAAAATATAACCACTGCTTTTGGCAGAAAAACTGTTTTTATATGTATTCGAGTCGTTTTCAGAATGTAAAAGCGCATTCAGTCTAACCGTGTGTTATTCTTAGGGTTTATAACCTTTATTTGTGACCTAGTTTAAAATTTGTGCAAATTTTCATTCTCTTAGCAGCCAAACAAATAGTTATACATTTAATGGCTTAGGAATTATCTTGGTGTTACCTTTTCATATCTACTATTAGGAGATAAGAAAAGATAAAGATACCATGACTGATATAATTAATAGGGGAATCAACCTAATTATATATTTTAATCGATATTGAGCTCATGTAAAAATTCTATAGTCTCTCATATCCCCGAGTTTCTTTTAAGGCAAGCAACTGGTTCATGCTTAGTGCCATCTATGCGACGATATACATTATACTTTTCATAGAAGAGTGCAGAGATCAATTTTTGCGATTAAATACGACCGATAAGGGAAATAGAAAGTTTTCTGTGGAAAGTTGCCTTATTTACATATATTATATATTTAATTGAGCATTGAAACATAATCATTACTTAGGGAGTGAAAATATTTACACATATTTTATCAATATGAAAATATGCATACACTTAAAACAAATCAACTGTTTATAGAGTCAACATATGTGGTATAAATGTGACTATTATTAACTTTTTACATTTATTACGATAGAATGCAGCATAATGCAAATGTGAAGGGAATAGCTGATAGGAAAATCAAACGAAAGTTGCTTGAAATGA
The DNA here is from genome assembly GCA_933228895.1 of Platycnemis pennipes. NCBI lineage: Eukaryota > Metazoa > Arthropoda > Insecta > Odonata > Platycnemididae > Platycnemis > Platycnemis pennipes. The sequence continues at coordinate 65,432,519 of OW121857.1, read as the reverse complement.
ATCTTAAAAATATTGGACCATTATAATGATGAGATAAAATTTATATTGAACGGAAAATGCGAAGCAAAAGAGTTTTTATTGCATAAACATGCATAGTAGCTGCAAAAAGTTCCCGAAGGCTTCATTTTAGGTTTAAAGGTTTTTTACAAAAAATGATTCACATCTATTAATTCCAAGTTTTTACGTGGCTATTTTATCTACACACACATTCGCCTTGTCAACTGATAACCTCTAAAACCATTCATTAAGACGTAAAAATACTAAGATCTCATGGAGAGAAAGTAAAAACCTGGACATTAAAATGGTACACGGCGATGCCAATTTGTTAGATGTAACTATTATTTTATTACAGAACAGATACCACAAAGTTTTTCTTTTACGCATTATGGAGATATTTAACAAAAGTTACAACATCCGCCGCACTTCAGTCAGAACGATCCATCCAGAAAATCAAAATGACCGAAAAATCTACATTACCTACCTTCCTAACTTATTATTCCGAGGTAACTTTAATTAACTCTGTTAAATTCACACTTTTGACGGAAAAAGAAATGCTTTTTAGGCTTCTATGTCTTCTTGTCGATCTCTTTAACATATTCTATAGTATATAAACTACATAGAGCACATGGTACTGACACTCCGTCCCGTTGGCCCGAGTTCGAGAAACCAAAGTGGAAAATCCGATCCCCACTTGGGTTCTGTAATTCAAGTTCAGTAATCCGTCCATCGGATGGGACATTAAAATTCGTGACCTCTTGGTTAAGAGCCAAAAAAAGTGATTGTCGAGTTTTTTTTAGAGCCTCTCTTGTTTCACTGAAGAATTTATACCCTCCAAAATACTCACCTACACTAAATAGCGCAAATGACCTCAGATGTCAGTCAGCTACCCTAGCAGCCTATCATAACAGCGAGTATTGCCTAGCCGGCAGTGACCATATATCCATCCATCCATCGGCAATGTCCGTTTTCCCCTTTCGTTCCTTGGGTCGCAATTTCACCGCGTGTCCTCCAAGGGACGCCCGCGAGGTCTCCTTTGATTCCGCCACATCCATCGGAGCTAATTAAGCCCCACTCCTTACACAAGGCTACGCACCCCGTCTCCCACCCTCCTCGCAAGAGACGGGCGACTCCACCCTCGCCGCAAGTTCACGCTTCCCTTCCCATCGAAGCCAACGGCGCTACGTCCCTTAACGAGTTTAACTAAGGAGTTCCAGCTCTGCCTGCAATGCGTTGACTCTTCATTGCAAACGTGGGGGGTTAATTAACATTTCGCACCGGTCCGTTCCCATTCATTCCGCCGAACAAAAGCACAAAAGTTATCAGCGAGAGTCTATTTTGACCTTTTGACCACGCTGTCTGAGGATGAAATACCTAGTGAGAGTTGTCAACGAAAGGAATGATGTTTACCTCTTCACCACCATCATTAATTGTGCAGGACTGAAAATATCTTCTTTGCCAAGGTCCTGAATTAAAGACTTCAACATAAATTCACATTTCTTAGGCTTTTATAACCCAATGCATTGTGGCACTCATTGAAGTAACATCAGCGTATGCAAGCATGAAAGATAGAGTTTCTCAAAATGTAGATGCTAATACATGAAATTGAACATTAAAGAGTTTCAAAATAAATAATTTGGCAAATGATATTGAGCCATGAGAAAAGCAACGGAAGGATAAACACAAGGTAGAACGGAGTCTGGTTTTATTTTCATTTGAAAACGAATAAATTATCCAGGCACTACTTCGTCGTATTCGAATAAGTCTGCTACATTCTATACCTGAAGCTTTGTTGAACGCAAGAGCAATAAATTCACTGACAAAAAGTGATCAAATTTACCGGTATTCAAACCCAGAGCCCTAGGTAGCGAAAATCAGCGGGTAACCCCGTGTACGCTTTTCTCACGCGGGTCGCAATTCTTGTCTGTTGAGCAATTTAAAAGGAGTATTCTGAGAACTTTGTATTCATCAACATATACGTCATACCCAGTGACCCACCACGAGGGTGTGTGGCAGGGGGTGAAGGTCACCAAAGATGCACTATTGTAACTAGGCTACTACATGGAAACCTGCTAGATAATACAGTCACATGTAGGTAGACTGCTAGCATCTAGATACCAATTAAGTGATGGAAGGGATGCATCATGCACTATAGACTACTTTACAAATTTACCCTACCTATCCCTTGGCTACGCTGCCTATTGTGTTCTCTTATAGTACGGGGAAAAAATGACATTTTGAATTATCAGTATTCACATTGTCCATAGAACTTTTACAGTTTTCTCTTAAAGTTTTAGTAATTTCGCATTCATAATGGATTCCCTATAACATAAAATAGCCCCGCAAATTGACGAGGATCAATTATTTACAATTCTACTTCATTTTTTACACAAAATGTTTGGGGACATTTAATATTGATTATTTATAAACCATTGAATTGAACCAATTAAAAAAAATATTTCTAAACTCTCAATCGGCAATGAACAATAATGCATTGACGTTTTCCATGGCATAAGAAAGGGCAGTGTCAACCATTTAATTAGTGCGGACCATGTTCTGATCGAAAACATTTTGGACTAAAAACCCAAAGCCACAGGTTAGTTTCCCGAGTAAGGATGGATTTTGTCTTTGTTTAAGGAGCAAGGAAAGATTAGACGGTGCAGTTGGAGCACCTTAACCAACCAAACTGATTCCTGAATTCTACTACTTAACCTCAGATGATTTTTATTTGAATTGTCGTTAAACATGACATTGTACGCATTCCGAGAATTCACGATACGCTGAATCAGGAAACCTTGCATTAACGGGAAAATAAAAACACTATAATTAAGTAAATCATTAGGTCCAGAATATTGGAAAAATTGAAATATGGGAACTGCCTGATATATTTTCACCTAGGGGGCTGAATCATATCTATGAATATGCTTGGCAAATAAGTCATGCTAGCCTTCACACCGAAAGTTTTTTTTTAAAGGGAGCATTCAAAGGACAATATGACTTCCCAATTCCCCAATAAATTTCTAGTGCTCTAGATGTATGTCTATTTCTCTCCTTTGGCAACCTGCGGTTTGTACCCGAAGCACATGGAAGCTAGGTGTTAAGCCAATCAGGTCCATGGGGAATTTCCTGCTTTTGAGCGGAAACTAGCGGTTCCGGAAGCCATTCCTTAATATGATTAGCCACCAAAATGCATTTTGCTACATATGCTGATATCCGAGGAAATTTACTGTATTTGAAGGCCTCTGAGTATACACACATGGAGGATCAGAGTAAATTTGCACACGTTTCGCGAAAATGCTAAAGCGAAATAAGTCATAAATATCTAATAAAGTTTTAATACAAGTGCACCCATTGCACTGTATATCATAACTCCTTCCGCACTCAAGTCACTTATACCGTAAGTTCTTTATTGGGTCTAATTAAACTTCATTAATATAGGTAAAATCACATTTACGAGGAAAACTGAAATCCCAAAATAAGGAAAGTTAATCTAACATTGACCAGTTCATTGGACATCCAGGGCATTTTAATGCGATATTTTTCTTCAGAGATCTAGACGTAGCAAATTTGTTTATTCCTACTGGTCTTACCTTCGCACTTTCAATAGCAGGAATACTGTATTTTCCGAGGGAAATGTAAAGTCATTATTTCAAAGAAGTAAATGAAAACGGTAAAACCCAAGGTCTTGGCGGTCAATTACGGCTTCTGATCTTATGGTCTGATGGAAGTAAGTTTTTTGCCAATTGAGCTAAAAACTTTCAACAAGCTTGCGTTTGAGATTCGCGCCATTTTTATCCCTCACTTGTTAGCGTCGTTTGTAATATCGCCTCTTAGTTAAACGATAAGCAACTTTGGAAGTAGCATATCATCTATTTATATTTGTAAATATTTTTCCAGAACATGGGCGACTGTATTATGCCTAAAAATACGGTATTGTTTTAAAACCTCATGCCAAAAGTTACAATTAGAATAGGTATCACATTTTACGCCTCCTGAGAATGGAAACAAGGTTTATAAAATTTTAGAGGTTGGTATATATGGTGTGCGACCTAAAGTACGCATCACTTTAAGGAGATTCTCATCTATTATGGAGATATGACCGTTCACTGTGTTTCACCGTGAAGACAGCTGGTAAATGGGTCAGCATAGCAATAAACTACTTTTCCAGTCCACAATACCAGTCCGCAAGCAGCATAATTTCCCTCCACTTAGGCTTTATTTCATGCATATTCAAGTTGTCACGGTAATAATTTGGCGAAATTATACCATATATACATATCATGGTCGGTAAATTAACTCGGCTTGGACGAGTTAAAAATTCCATGATGACATGTTTCCTTGAAGTAGGCCTGTATTTATATATTACCAAATGAAAAAAAGCTATGGATACGGTTGAAAGAGAAAGTTCATTCAATGGGCGGCAGAAATGATTTAATGCAATGAAATATAATTAAATGTGAATAAATGACAAGAAATTGAATAAAATCTCGTCCTCAACAACCCACGTCATAAATAAAAATCGACGACTATTACTTCGTAAGATTTATCTGGCATTATTAATTGAGAAACATTTTTATGATAGATCTTTTTGTGATTCAAAGGAAAGTGCGTTCGCAAACCCTCCCAACTGAGCTTATCATCGGGAATCTGCGCTTCTATCACTACGTTTCCCTCCCTTTCTTACTTTCCCTTCACTCTCCGAAGGCAACTGGTGACTGAGCATTTCTTGCTCAACTCCCTCTATCCTTGCCATTGCTTCTGCTCAGCCAGATCCAAATTTAATCACAGCCACCTGCTCTTCATACCGGCCGCGGATTGCTCTTCCGTCATTATAGTCGGGATATAAAACGCAAAAAGTAATTACGGCTGATTACTCGCATCCCACTCGGTCCGCAATGAATCCCTCCGGAATCCCTTGAGCCCGCTTAAAATTGGGCCCATTGATGAAAATTATAATGCAGATTTATTCTATTCCTGTTCACAAAGCGCGCAATTTGGAGAGTTTTAGTTGTTCTTAGGGAACACTCTTCTTCTGTCATCTCCACCGCCGACGCCGCCATAGATCACCAATAATTCCACCCCCCCAAAAAACCCCGCCCCTTTTGCAATCCAACCCCTTTTCCCCCGACCTCCCAACCCTCATTTCCGTGCCCTTCATACCCCCAACCCACCCCTCTCCCCCAAACTCACGTCATCATTCGACCAACTTCCAAAAATTACCTCCCCATTTCTCCGACACCCCACACCTCTCCCCTACCCGAACCCTCTCGTTCCTGCCATTAATCTTTCAAACTCTCTCCCTATCTCTTAAACTCCCATTTCTCTTCTTCTATCTTTCTCTTTCTCCATAATTCCTCTCCCTCCTCTTCTTCTCTCTCTCTGAAATGCGTTATAGCTCGGTCTTTCTCTCTCTCGTACACACACCAGGTAGAGAGGCCAACTAAAGCCGGCGCAGCTAAATAAGGGCTGGCGAAACTCTTTGTGTTCTACGATTCTCGCATGTACCCAGACCGTTCCTCCCCTTCCTTCTCACAGAGTACGTGTTGGGAGGGTAGTTTTCCAAGTTATGAGTGAACTGAACTTATTGCGAGCCACAATCAGTGAAAAATCGCTGAATTCCAGAACTGTCAAAATTTCTAATGGTCAGAACGTGCCTGAACTGCCATTGAAATTCTGTATTTATTTACATTCATAAATTAGGGTGGCGTATTGAAATTGACAAATTAAGTAATTGCACTAATACTGTAAAACAAAAGTAATTAAATCCATGGTATGAAATCCATCGAATTAAACCATATCGCGTTTTTTTCTAAAGTAAACAACTGAACTAAGACTATTGGCAGGAATTAAAGGCGGACTCTTTCGCTAAAGATGATATGGAATTATAAAAACCAAAGCGTACTATGGTAGGTTTAATATGGGATAGAATTGGACAGACATATAGTAGGACACATTTTAACGTTCATTCGTTGTGACGCAAAAAGGGACCATTAAATGAATAATGGACGAGTAGAAGAAAAGCATCGCATGATCACGTGATGTACACAAATCAGGCTTATCGTGGGATGGAGGCGCAAGACTATTGTTGCGAACGCCATAGCTGATATATTTATTGCAAAAAAAGGAGGGTAGAATGTACTTCAGGAGACATCATTGCTGATTTGAGAAGACAACGACCATCTTGGTAGGTACGGAACAGTGGGCTAACTTTTTTAATAATGGGTACAATATATTTTACTAACAAAAATCTGACAATAAAGAATGAACATATTCATATATATGGCAATGAATGACATACATATTCATGTAACTACAAAAAATAATCTTTTCATCACAGAAAATCTCAGGATTGTTCTAAAAAGATTTTTTTGAATCGCATGCTCAATTACAAAGTCAATTTATATGGAATTACACTATAAAAAATGTATACGTTATAGGTCCAGATAGGCGATAATATAGCTTGCCAGCAGGTTCCTATATTAATCTCATAAATGCATATTGTTTTCTCTATCATGACTATATAATTTGAGTGGTAGGAGATATGTAACAGTCTAAACCACTAAATACCCGTGAAAGCCGAAAAGTTGACGTTGATTTCACGCGGTAAATATTAAAGTATTATTGGCCAATTCTTAACATAGCTGTAGGCGAATATGAAAGGGTATTATTGGTCAATTCTTAACATTCGTCAGCAAAGCAAAAGAAAGTGGAAAACACGCAAAAAAGCGCTAAATGTGCAGTGTAAACAATCTAAATTCAAACAATTTTCGATCAAATTCATTTGTAAACATTATAGATCTAATTCAAACAATTTTCGAACAAATTCATTTTTAAACACAATAGATCTATAGATAATACAGCTGATACTAATTCAAGATGTGACATTGAAAGGTTTCGTTTAGTGATAGTGGCCTTTGAAGAGATACCAGGAAAAGAACAATAACTAATGAAAAAGCGTTATCGTAAGGATGAGACAATAATATATCTCTCAGTTTTACCTGCTCTTTTTATCCTTCAGGTTCACCAAATTCCACAAAACCTAGCAAAATATTTATAAAATGTGTGTTCAACCCAGAGGTTGGTTTTTGATAGGTGAGAACATAACTCACCCCGTACTAAGCCATTGGTGTGTACGTCAAACCATTGGCATTCAGGGTATTTGCGATATCCTACCGGGTATATTGGTGACTTGCGATTTCTACGATATTCTGAAACGCAGAAAATCATGAGGATTTTAGGTGGGGGCGTTCAGAAAGTCTCTTGCCCGGGATTTGAGCCCGGGGCCCTCCGGTCGGTAGCTCAGTGTACTTCCCTCTAGGCCACCATGATTCCTGGAACCGGGGCCCTCTATTCTGCGTAAATGCACTGCACTCTTGCATTAGTGTTTTCTGCAAATCACAATTATGTATCCCAAATGAACGCTAGACACACCTGGCATTACTCTAATAAATGAATAAGCCCAATATTTTATCTCCGGTCCGTTGTACATGTATATCCTTGTATGTTTTTTTGGAATGTACCTAAAAGAGTTGTCCGAGATTTGCGCAGTGTCGGTCGGGCATGTTACAACTCTGAGGAAGAAGACTGTATTTCGTGTGAGATAACTGTCCTCCTAATAAAATGGCTGTATTAGGTGTAATGTTAAATATAACCACTACCAGTAAGATTCAGTTTTGAAATATGGAGTTAGATCCGAAAAGAAACACACTGCTTTTAACAATAATAAAATGTACACAGAGAAAGAAAACCACCATGAACGGAATTTGAACCCTAATCTACCAATTTACGACCAGACATTCTAACATGTTAATATCCATGTGCTAATATCAGTCAAGAAGGATTGATGGTGTTTTTCCTAATGGAAAACTTGAAATCGAACAACATGATTGAATATACGTTAAAAATACATGGTTGTTATGGGTTTCTTCTTGTCGCTCATCATTTTACTTTAGCATCCAAATCTCCTGTGATCCAAACTTTAACTACATCCCAAAATTGTGCCGTAGGACAAATAACCGACGAAGAGGATAAAAATGATTTCAAATCCAAGTGATCTATCCAATTCAAGCATAAGTAGACCAAGATGGATTCTGCAACAGTGAGATCTTTGCTACATTGAACTGACTGAACCACGGTGATTGCTATAACCAGTTCGTACTATGGGGATTCTCGGTGTAGTTTTTTTAATCGCTTACGGTATGCTCGGTGTAGTATTTTAATCGCTTGCGAAGTATACTATGGATATAGAAGAATATAATTTTTAAATGCTAGTTGAAAATTTTAAATTATAATTTAGATAAAATACCGAAGCATTAGGTGTACTCAGTTTTTATTGTATTTGCCTGACACCTGCGGCATTAAAGCTTGAAGATCCGCCCCGGAGGCGTAGCCACCTAGAAGTTACGACTTAAGGGCATTCCCAATGCGTGACGTGCGTCAATAACGAGGAAACGAGGGACGTGAACTTTCACCCGGTAACACGATCATGTTTACGCTTCCCTCCGAAAATAGTTGACTGGCGTAGCCTAAATTTGCATATTTTTCAACATTCAGTCTAAAAGGCATTTTATAAGATGTTTCCTCATAAACTAAGGTTTTCATGAGCCCGGGTTACGTTGATAAGTGTGAGGACTAAGCTAAAACAGGTGGAACTGTCACCTGCGGAAGTAACACCACTTACAAGATATACATGTCTGTTCGAAGAGAGCGAGCAGGATCGTTTAGTATGAAATAGACTATATTGCTGCAGTCTAAGCCTGTTGTTAAGCCTGATACTGTTCTTATAGCTGAAACATGAACACTAGTAAAAAGCAATATAGATGACGAGTATGATATGAATATCAATAGTAGGAATAGATAGTATAATTCAGGTGTTTAGAAAGAGTAAAGAAAAACATAATATGAGAGATAGGTGCATCATTCTGAATTGAAAAAATCACAGGTCAATTAACATCTTCCTTAAATGGCCATATATATGACTTAAATAACTATATCACTCACAATCAGCATGGCAGTAAACGTTCAAAACATTCGAGTAAAAATCGATTTGGATAATTTTTTCCCTAAAAGCTTGAAAGGAAAATAGCTTGTAAATGCTTGACTCGATAAAAGTGATAAAGTTGGACGGCGCGAGCTAATTCGAAACAATAGAGTATTCCAAATAATAAAAAAAGAAAATTTCCTGAAAGTTAAGCCACATTAATAACTATTAAGTTACGGAATATTTTCCCGCACCATTTCCAAATTATCTAATTATAGATCTTTCTATTTTCGCACCACAGAACATGAGCATTTCCGTTTTAAAATAGAAATGAGAAAATTTTTTATTTAGTTTTTGCAAACGTTATTTCTTCAAAATCGTTTTACTGACGCAGTTTTTATGTATAGGATTTTCCTTTGTCATGAAGGTCCTTTCCCTCACATTATTCAGTCAACCTTATTTTGGAACCTTCATTGTTACTGTTAATTTTACTAGATCTGCTATGGCCTTGGTATTTTCTATGTGGTAAACTTCGTTTGAAGAATCTTGATACGGTGGAGAAAATTCAGTCAACCACTACTGTTACTGTTCAATAGCAACTGATTGTCACTGTCTCTATATTTTAATCATCTATAAATTTTTATTGTGGTGTTTTTTTTGTATCGCAACCACAATGTAATTTGTGGTCGTAATAATATCAAGACTTGTCCCTCCATCTCTCTTTCAAAAAATTTATTTACGTTAATCTCAAAATCAAATTTCATTAATTAGATAAATACGCATTAATTAAACATATAGGTGAAATTTAGAAGGTAGATTTTATAAGGATTTCACCATGTAAGCATGAAGTACTAACATGTATAAGGCAAGTTTGCAATGATTTTGAAACGCTTCATTGCTTGTTGGTTAAAAAGTAGAGTTTAAAATGTCTGTCCCACATGGTATTCCTAGAAATCTCTCCGTAGGTATGTAGTATAAGTAACCTTCATTGCATCTCCGTAGTGCATACTCGGTGACATCGCCCCCTGCAACATACCCTCAGAAGGCTAGTAGGGTTGTATGTCGATATATGTTGATATATACATGTTATAACTAATACAATTCCGTCGCATCTCCATGAAAATTACTTAATGTCGGCCTAATCCCCTCCACCTATTCCACCACATTGTATTGACTGATATATAATGGGCAAGAAACAATAAATTTATTATTATCCTGCGTGGCATGCCACTGGCCGAACTCGAATGGTACTACAATTTTCACGGCCATTGTGAATAAAGTTCATTTCCCGGCGGATGACGAAGCGATAAGGGGTTAAGTGCCTCTCCCCTTTCAGGTTGCAGGGGCCATTCTGACCCCTATCCCCCATTCCTACTCATGTGGAGTCCAATGGGTGCCATTGTCCGACCTCCCCGGGTCGGGGTTTTATGGCCGGAGCACGTCTTCTGCACCTCCTTACGTCCCTCATACCACCACGAGCGAACCTACCCTTCCCATGGAACTCCATCCACCTTCTCATACTTTTGGGATGATGGGGAGAAGGGGGCAAGCCTTGAGATGGAGAGGAGATGGGGAGAATTTCCATCTTCGCGGTCGTGGCTGAACGACCGCTGCGAGACAAGATGCATAACCAACACCTTTATGCCTCGTCTGCAGGCATCATGCAATGATGGGGATGAAATCACCGCAGTGCCCAGTCGTGCAGAACTAAATAAGTGTCGAGCAATGAAAACTGAACAAAAAGTGTGATATTTTATGCAGGCAACGGAATTCAAAAGCTAACGGACTGGATTCAAATACTCTGCACGCATGAAGCCTTGACTCAGACGCATTTTTAAGAAAGTGGGCATGACTACCCTACCGATTCCAACTGATGGTATTCCTTATCGTATTCTCTTCCCTCATATTACAAAAAAATTTAGGGGAAACAATTTGGTAATTTTTATATTAGCTTAACTATAGACTCATTTGATCGATACGTTTGAATATGAATAAATAACATTTTATTAAAAAGAAACTGGGTAGAACATGTGTTAAGCATTTATAAGAAAGTGTAAAAAGCATGGGTCTAATACATTCGAGGTTAAATCCACAATATTTAGCGGTATTTGAATGTCACTTTGGTACTTACTCAACCTAATGTTCAAAACTGATCTCTATACAAGATAAATAAACTAAAAATATGACTTGACTATATCTCTTTCCGAAGGTACAAGTGACATTTTTTTGTTGGCACACAAAGAACATTTGCGGACTATATACTATCTATTCGCAACTTCGTTTAAATCAACATATATATTTTTTAAATTCAGATAATACATTTCTCAGGCTTGAATACTAAAACAATCTCTTTCCTAGGTTGGTAACAGCGTATGCGGCGAGATAGCAGAAGGATAGCATAAAAGTATAAAAAGACTACAACATCACATTAACAGCCAAATATGCTTACCAAGTAGGAACACATTGCTGTTGCAACCCGATGGTCATGGCTCGAAACCCACCCAGAGCATGGATGTTGTGTTTTTCCTAGGATTAGAGTAATAACTTACTCATCTAAAACCTAAGATTACAACTATTTCACAATAACGATTTTCAGCATGTACCTACTACGTATTAGAGGTTCAAAAGTAATTATCCCTTTATATCGAGTACCTACTCCTTCGGCGTTAATGCTCGTATCACTGATGAAAGTCTTATATGCTTTACAACTTAACCCTATCGTCGCTTCAATTCCATGCTCTATACTATTTTAGAGACAGAGCTCCGAAAGAAAGGGTGGAGAAGGCAACAGAGGCGATTTCAAGAGAGAATGGTGATTATAGAACGGAATTAGAAGCGTCGAATCCAATTTTTAACCCGCTCAGGAAGGATGGCTTTCCTTTCTGAGTCCTTTTGAGTGTCCCACAGGGGTCTGTCGTGTTCCAGTCCTCTTAACCCATGCCTTCCAACACTCCCAAAAGCCCCTTCTCTTCTGAGCCCGGGCGGCATAACGATGCATTAGTCCCACGGACGTCGTTTCTACGTTCAGAGTCCCACGTCCACCTGGGTAATTATTAACCTTGGCCGCACTTGCGTCATTATACCTCGAAAAGGGCACTTCGCTTCCCACCGCGAGGGCGATATCTTCATCGTTAGCCCTTGTAAGGCATTTCAACTGCGCATCACAGGGAATGGTGGATCCTCGCCGACGACGGCTCCCTCTGTCCTTTCCCATCAAGAACGAATGAATTATTTACAGCTGGGAAGCTCATATCTATTGCTCACAGAGCACATACCGACGGGTACCGTACGTTGGAGAATTGCTTCCCGAAACAGACCCGGGGAGGGGACAGTTTTTTAAATAGGCTGCAGAATGTAAGGTAGGTAGAATGACTTCAGTTAATCGGAGTTCTTTTCCAGAAGTAATCGTTGCATGGAGGAGTTATAATTTTTAAATTTTCATTGGAATACATCTTTGGCAAAGAATATATCCTTCGGTAACCTCTCAGGTCTGCAGATGTAGATGTAGAAGTATTTATAAGTATGGGAATTCACTTGGATCAGTATTTGACATGGGAACATCACATCAATACAGTAACAAATACTTTAAAATATTGTAAAACTAAATTATATTTTATTCGCAACAAATGTCCTATACACTTTCGAAAATCAATGTAATATGCTATAGCGCACTCCAAAGTGAACTATGGATTATTATGCTGGGGAGGTGCCAGCCAAAATAAGCTAGGGAGGTGCCTACCAAAAGTCTATAGTGCATGATGCATGCATCTCTTATATACTATAGATACTAACAATCTAGTTGCATGAGACACTACAGTTGCTTTTTTGCATGTTAGTAGTGCATGCTTGGTGATCTTCACCCCCTGCCACACACCCTCGCGGTGGCTTGCAGGGTATCTTGTAATGTAGATGTAGATCCACCGGACTAAAAAGTAGAGCGTTACGTTTTCATGTAACGTTTGAAATTAAAATACAGTGCCAACGACAAAGATTACACTATATACAATTCACATACGAGCTAACGGAGGTTATAAATGTAAATAAGTATCTTTTCGCAGCTTGGCACGCGCTAAAATTATATAAGTACATCTGACATGAGGTGATGAAACGTTGAATGTGGTGTCCTTGGTCTTATCAAATGTATGTCTTGGTCAAATGTTATTAGGTATCGATAACGGGCACCACAGTGCAGAAATATATATATAACTTAGACTATAGAAAAAGTATTGATTAGTGTACTGAATAATCGTTATCATATATATCGTTTATCGTATGCATCGCATGTAACTGTCAATCTTGTGCGTTTAGGCAAAATGTCGTGGTAAATGGAGAGGTGCTAGCCATGTTCAAATGAGCCGTGGACGCATACCAAATAGTGAAGCACGACATGAAAAATGTAAAAAGCACAAATTTCCTGCAGAAAGGAAAGGCGTTGTCTGTTAAGCATCGCGCGCCGCACACAAGTACGGCTAACCGGAAATCGAGGTCAACTACTGCTAATAACGATTGTACAGGAGTGGATGAATACTACACGTGACGAATTCAACGCTCAAAAGAGAGTTATGCACGGAAACTAGTCCATGTAGAGACACGATGTTCAGGCGATTACAACTGGCAATGGAGCTTAGACCAACAAACCCTATAAAAGTTGACCCCATGATAACATTTAAATAGATATCCAAAAATCTCTCTTCCAAATTCATATGATAATCACGCAACACCTTTTAAGGAACCTAGCTGCTCTACGCTGCACACTGTCTAGTTCTCTGATCAAGTCATATTCATTAGGATCCCACACACTGGCTGCATACTCAAGGCATACTCAAATGAAAAGTAACATCGCTCTTTCGTCTTCCCATCACATTTTCCAAGTACTCTTTTCATAAATCCTAGCTTTCTCTTCGATCGGCCGCATATTTCCCGGATGTGTCTTCCCCAAGAAATAAATCTTAAGTGATTGTTACACCTGAATACCTTATGGTTTCAACGCTTTCGATCTTCGTGTTATTAATTTTATAGGATCGCTCTATCGAATTTTTCCTCCTCCAGAAATTGATAGCTACATACTTTTTAAGGTTAAGTTCTAACTGCCATTTGTCGCACCACTCTTGAATTGCATCTAAATCCTTGCTAAGCGATTTCCTGTCTTCTTCTTTTTTTTATATACCCCTATACACTACCGCATCGTCTGCAAAAAGTCTAAGCTTACTACCAATTACGGTACCCAAATCGTTTATTTATAAAAGAAATAGAAGCGGACCTACTACGCTACCCTGAGGAAATCCCGATGTGACTTTGATTGTGTCCGACATGATACCATTTATGACAACCCTCTGCTCTCGCCCACTTACGAATTCTTTTACCCAACACACAACGTCTTTATTTATACCAAAACTCTCTAACTTCAAGATTAATTTATGATGAGGAACTTTATCGAATGCCTTTTTAAAATCTGAAAATATCGTATCAACTTCAGTACTGTTTTCGCCGTGGAATAAATTTAGTGTACGAATAAAGCTAATTGTGTCTCACAAGATCTACCTTTCCGGAACCCATGTTGCCTGTATATTTGCAATCACTGACTATCCTAATGCCCCATGATCGGACTGACTCCAATGTGATCAAATACCTTACAACAGATTGACGTGAGTGAAATGGGTCTGTAGTTACTAGGTTCTTCCCTATCACCGCTTTTAAAAATAGGGGTTATGTTAGCTACTTTCCAATCCTTGGGTACTGTGTGGTTCATTAGTCTTTTATTGAATATTATTTCTAGATAGGGGGCTATTTCTGAAGCTAATGACTTATATACTCTGGAAGGAATTTGATCTGGACCGGGTGATTTGTTTTACTAATGTTTTTTAACTGCTGCTCCATTCCGCGACATGAAATTTTAATTATGGGCATTTGATAACTGAATGTGTTCGGCGGTGGTTCTATTGCGTTGTGTTACGATGAGTTGAATACACTTTGGAAGAAGGTGTTTAAAGAATTAGCTTTTTCTACACTGCTGGTGACTCTATTTCCTTTCTCGTTTTTAAGTGTGTGCACTGTGGATCTATTTCCCTGAAGCTCTCTCACATATGACCAAAACGCTTTAGGATTGCTATCTAAATATTCTCCTAATACCTTGCTCTTGAAATGTGATAACGCTTGCCAGCATGATTTCCTTGCTAATGCTCTCGATTTTTCATATAGTTTTGAACTAACTCATTTTTTTCCACTGCCGATAGACCCCGTCCTGAATTTTTCATCCTAGCGTGGCATACCATTTGTCGCTTTAGTGTTTTCCTAACCTCCGCGTTATACCACCTTGGCTCTGTATTATCACTTATGAATTTATTTGGTATGCATTTATTAACTGCTTTACGGGTGACATCAAGAAATTCTCTCCACAAATCCTCTGTATCTGATCCTTTGCTTTGTTCGCTAAATACATTAAACGATTCCCTCAATTCCTCTTTCATACCGTCGTAATACGCTACCCGGATTAGCAAATGTAAAATTACAAGTGATGAATGAAAATTCCAATGACACTGGCATACCCCCGGCATGCATGACGGGAGTTTAATCAGATATTATAGCAATAATTGAAAACACCACAAATTTATACCATACCTTTTTATAATTATCAATCATAATGCATTTAGAATTTAAAAATTAAAATCAGAAATCAAATTAAAACTTTAGCTGGCACTATTTACCACATGACACCTTTGCACCATTATTATCCGAATGGAAAACGTCAATTATGTAAAATTTGGTATAAATCAATGGAATACTTGAGGAGAAAGGCATGCATATATATTAAATTGCATAAATATAGAGAACATTTGCATCAATGCTGACCTTTGCTCACGCTATAAGTTGAATACCAGAGGTTGTCGCTTATTAAGGTATACTTGCTGAAATAAAACTCAGTAGCACTGCTCGTGCAGATAATTCGTCATGAGTCTGCTCGTGCAAACTAATGATTTATCCACTGAATCTCCCCAAAGATCCTTTTCTACTAGGATGCCGTTTGTAGTGGAGGGCGCCGATCTCTAATTATTATATCTAGGAGGGTAAAACGTATATTATCAATTAACAAAGTGGTATTTTGAAATTCATTACGAAATAATGCATGGAGTGACACTTCTTTTACCTCCGAATTCCTTGTGCCAGAGAAGGTAGTTGGAAGCATCGACGAAATGAAGGAGACGACAAGGGTTGAATAGAATACACTTACTTGCGGAGGGAGACAACTATATCCGGTGAGTGGGAGCTAAGGGATAAGACCAGTGGGTGAAGAGGTGGCTTTGTCGCAAGTGTTGCAAATGGCGCCCTCTGGCTCAGGAAACAGTGAACGGAGGCCGAACAAAACACAAAAGGGGTCAAGCGGGAATGCTACCACCCATTTTGATTTAGGGTTCGTGGCCATAATGAACGACATGGCAGGCCATTGGCCACTGCATGAGGAATCTCAATTGTTCAGCGCTGACTCCACGCTTGTGACCCTCTTTGCGCTGATCCCAACCCCTTTTCCGGCTCCTATACTATACCCCCTGCATCTCTATTCCTTCAATTAAAATGGGCCAATATCGACAAAGCTGATTAGAGATATGAGTGGTGCTCTGTACATAAAAAGTCTTACCTGAAACTACCATTACTTAGACTTGGAATTTATTTGAAGTTATGTGGTTTAAAATATCGCTTTACTCACCCGCAACGAAGGACAAAGTGGATAAGAACGAAAATAACAGGGGGATAAGCAGGATAAGTAATGCATATATAACCATTAAGCTTGTGCGACAATTTTGCTTTTACTTTATAAACATTTTTTGGGGCTTCTTTTCTATTTTTACCTTTTAACGATTTTCTTATAGATTTACATCCATTGTAAAACGTGAATTTTACTTGATAGAACATTCTTTGTCTTCTTTGTAGGATACGTACCTAAAATCCTCAATATTGGAATAAAAATATTGGCCACATGTAACTTAATACACGCCAATGCTAAACTCATATCATCCGTGCATTTCCTGGTCAATTTATACTCACCCGTTTCATGAATAAAAAGTTTAAATTTAGAGCTCCTTTCTATTGTCTGGCACGGATTTCCTTTTCGATTCCAACTACGCTGTGTTTTAAATTGCCTATTCAGTACGTGGGAACCTGCTCATGCTCTTGCATAACGGGCATGCATATGCGCGCAGAATAATTTCATTATCACTTCCTTTCCGCAGCACGTTTCTACATATATCTCGCTGGGTGCGTAAACCTCATCCACCCCACTCTTGTCCACTCAAGCCTTTTGTCCCGAGGATACCTTTGCTTGCGTGGAAATCCCAGACCAGGAGGAAAATCAAAGGACGAGCCTACGGAGAATGTGTTCTGCATCCATCGCGCGAAATAATTAAGTCTCCTCTCTCTCTATTTCCCTCACACACACGTTGAGGAGATCCCTTTCACCGAAAGCGCAGCACTTTGTGGACCCTATTGTGAGGCAACTCCAGCATACCCTTTTCGGGAGGGTAGGTGTAAGGGATTCGATGATGTTTTCGTCAATCCGGCCGATTAAAGGAACACGCCTAATATGGCCTCCGCCCGCACTGTAGAAACTTTATCCAATCCGGCCCTTTTGACTGTCGAATATTCCGTCGTTATAATCACTAATCCCGCTCCCTCATTTCGGATGGGGTTTCACTCTGCTGGGTCCGCTCTCGGTCGGGGAGAAAGTAGCCCGCAGCGGTCCTTTGGGGGAGGACATGGGGAAGGGGCGAAGCTGCCGTTGATTACCTTGTCGCGCGGGACCCTTAATGACCCAAAGGACCATCAAAATACGACCACGAGTTCGGGAATACCAGGGCACGTGAGAAAAATACAGAGGCCGGATTAGAAATGCTATGTTTAATGAACCCTTAGGGATCGGTCCGCCGAGGCTCATGAATTCTTGCGATCCTGACTGCGGACACGCTGATTCTATACGATTTTTCCGGGCTTTTTGTTCCCGTTCTTGTTCCATTAAACTTTCCTTTAATTTAAGTGAAAACATGTGAACCGGCATAGAAACACTTGCAAAGTTATCGAGTTTTGCGTAGCTAATGGCTCCTTCCGCAAGCTATTCCTTTCTTTAGATCACCATGCGTAGCGCTTATTTTCATTTTTTCGGACAGTCCAGAGGCATTATGTGAACTACATTTTATTCATATAAGTACATCTGCATCCGAATAATACCCTGCAAGCCACCGCAAGAGTGCGGTAGGGAGTGAACTATCACCAGGTATGCTTTTTAAATCAAACAAGAATTAAATGTACACTTGTACGAGTACCATGCACGTATGCAAAGATGAAGTACCTACACGAGAATGAGCGGTACAATACTAGAGCTCATTAGCAAATGTTAGATATGAATTGCACAGACGCATACAACTAAATTTCTACTATGCAGTAATGCCAATTTGATCGTTTCAGACTAACATTTGTGAAATTTCAATTCCACAATGAAAATTACAAGAGTCGACATCATCAGAAGATGATGTCGACTCTTTAACGAAAGCGGTCGTAACCATAAAATTTCCCTGAAATTGTTTCCAAAATGTACTTTTTACTGTGGTTATGCCATTTATCTATGAACAAATATGAAATCCATATATCACGTTGTTAAAATTAAACGGTGCGGTATAACCTCAGCATTTCGAATCACATAAAACCAAAAACGGCATTTTCTACGAAATATGGAGAAAAACCCGGCGTCGGCATTTGTCTATTCTTTACATGCATCATTAATGATGTTCTTCAATTAAAGTCTCATCAATTGGGCACAATATTGGAAATATAGCGCATGCCACGCAGCACTCTAATGTTGGACAGTACTCAACTAAAAAATCTGCCATTCCGGGTTCCAAGCCCGGGACAACTCTATGAAAAAAAGTAAGTTAGCCATCACACCAATCACACCAACTATGCAATACTCCGCACCTAATTTTCCAGTAATTAAGTTTGATTTTTCAATCATTCAGGAAAGAAACGCGGTTTGCCGCGGTTGACAGTGAACATTCCTCGGCCATGCCCTCGGAGTTGTTTAGAGAAATATCATTACTGTTTTTCACTAGTTAACGAAATGAAATACATGCCAATATCATTTAATGCAATCCGTCGAGGTCAAAACTGTAATTGGGTCAAAGATAACAAACAGTCTCGGGGTACTAACCAAGGCCACTTTATAAATACGAATTTGACTTCGGACGGAACAAGAATCCGGCCGCGATAGCAAGGTCGGTCACTCACCTAGCAAATTAAAGGTCAAGAGTTCGATTACCACCTGGGGCATGGATATTTGTGTCGTGTTTTCCCATCATATCTTAGGTCAGCAGTGCGAAGTAACCTAAGAGCTGTAAATTATAAGAAAGTAAACCATTGGAGCACGCAAAGCCCGCAACTACCTTGGTTACGAAAAAAGACGTATGCGAAGCTAGAAGATGTGGATATTTAACTGCATGTGCTATTTTCACCGTGCCCGTTTACACCTGGTACACAAGAATAATACAAGTAGTAATTAATACGACAACGGAAATTAAATTGCAAAAAATTGGTCCCTTAAATACATACATATATGCAACAACTATATTATCATGGAAGATCTTACTAATTCCATTCATAGTTGAACATGAAAAAACGGCGTGAAGAGTAAAATGTTTGGAGTCTTGCAGCATATTCCACGCAGGGGGTTGAAAGTACTTTATGCGCGGGAACTTAAAGAAATAAATAACTTTGCTTGGTGGTATCTAAGGGTTTTTGAAGCAAGTATAAAGTCATGATACAAGGGAGAAAGTTGTATATACGATATGGAAGCTACGGGTGGGCATTATGGCTGAAAAGAGGAAAAAAGTACTCATGATTGACAAATAAAATAGTGAGAAAATGAGTTGTTTAAACGGCGAAAGCAGAATTGTAAATTTCACAAAGAATTACTTTCGTCGGGTAGCATTCTAACGAACAATACTTTCCTTGCTCCCCTATTTCCCTGGTGGTCTAAAAGGTGCGATTTGGTAATCCCTGTTCAATAATAAGTACCTACCAACGTAAAGAGTAGCAAGGTGATCGAATTGGTGAGGTGGATACAGTAATGACCTAACATCATGAGATCGCGGGTACGAATTCATTCAATGGAATACTTTTAACAGGTCTACCGATACTACTTGTGCTCTGTGTGAGACCATTTTCATATCAGTACACTGTCCGTTGGATGGGACGTTACAGGGACGACATAGGACGTTGACTGTAATTAGTAAACCTCTCGAAACCCCTCATTATAACGAAGGTAAAGCCACCGCTGGGTTTCTCACCACGCGTCTTGTTTTCAGAAAAATGTAACACACTCCCATAATTCCTACCTCTACCCAATCAATCATAATGATGCACATTGCCTCAGGTACAGCTCGACTTCTATGAATTACTACTACGAGGTACTATAAAAAGCAAGACACGAGGAAGAAGAAAATAGGACTCATCTCCTTACAGCATAGAAGCGAGTGGCCTGGATTCATGCTAATGCTTCGTTTAATTCTCTTCTCAGCCGAGATCAGCCTTGAATTTAAGGCCGGGCGAGGTCTCGCCTCAAAATTCCCCGGGTTCCTTCCGAAAAAATGGATTCGGGATTCTTCAAGGGAAAACCCTCTCCCTCCCCTTACCGCTGCGTCCCACTGCGCAATCTATTATAATGGCCCTTTCTTCAGGTATCCGACGACTCCTCGTTTGTCTTCCTCCGAGGGGCAGCTGCTTTTCCTTACGGACACCCCCCTCCCGCCCTCCGGCCAAGCCGCCCCCCTCCACCCACCCCTTCCCCACACCCCTTTGGCCTCTTCCCCTAACCCGACAAGTTTTCTTCCTT
Source organism: Platycnemis pennipes (assembly GCA_933228895.1). Classification (NCBI taxonomy): domain Eukaryota; kingdom Metazoa; phylum Arthropoda; class Insecta; order Odonata; family Platycnemididae; genus Platycnemis; species Platycnemis pennipes. Next base: position 65,411,670 of record OW121857.1, on the reverse strand, counting down.
TCTTCACCATCGCATATCTAAACCCCTCCTTCGCAACGCTCCAGGGCGATGCGGTGACGTATCGACGTAAGTAGATATTTTTTTCCGTATCCAACTCATCAATGTGGGCCTGCCCATGTATTACGAGACCCTCTATTTATTGCGTAACGTTGGTTTTCAACTTTATTACTCCTTAACTCTCTCCATCTGCAAGGCTCCGTAGCATTATATAAGCTCCCTCACCTCTAAATAGGGCCCGTGCATGAGTTTCTTTTTATCAAACAACATGCTTAAAATATTTGTAAAAATATGCGCAAATAAATTTCCAAAACCGCTAAGTCAGAAAAAATTCCACCCGAAAAATAGCAAATTTGAAATTTGTGACCTAAACTGCCGTATCGACAGAACGTTGACGCCAGCGCTCTGTTATCTCGCCAGTGAATATGGAAGGAAATAAATTAGCTTAACTAAAATTTGGCTTCGTGCGGAGATAAACTAATACAGGTGTTAAAACATCCAAAAAGCTGGTTTTCAATGTACTAATAGATCATGAAATGAGGAATATCGATATATATGCATTGTTATCTTGTTTGACCAAAATTTTTGAAAAAGTTTCAAAAATTTTAAAATTCCGCAATGTATTATGTAACGATGCTAGCCCTATCTTTTTTGTGAGTGACAAAACGGTCATGCTGTATTAAAACAGAAATGAAAAAAAAGCACTGACAGCAAGCTTCACGCCACACCCATCACGGTTTTAAGTATGTATTATTATCTACATCTCATTCTACGTAATAACCTGTGAGCCACACAGTGGCTCACAAGTGGACGGTGTGTGGACGGTCAGTGGTACGCAGTTGACGGCCGTCCCCTTGAAATGTCAAACGCAGCCGATGTATTAGTAAGCAACAATCGTTTTCAATATCATGGTATCGATGCTGTGAAAGACATGCATGCAAGAGTAAAAAACAACTGTTGCGGGTGATGTGCTTAGTGACGTGGCTTATAACTGAGCTCACCTTAATCGACAAGAAGATTTGTTAGGCAGAACAAATATGAATATCACCGACGATAGTTTATGACAATATAGGCAACGCCATTTGTTCAGTGACTACGCCAACATGGATCTTGCATATTCTGTAGGTCGCTACAATACCAACATTGTAATTGGAGATACAGCCAATATGGCGATAAATGAATGCATGTAATTAAAATTGCTATTTAATATCACATGCATGACGTACTGATGATAGTTTTAAATGTGAATGGAGATATTTTGAGCTTAAGATCCCACGATGTGTTACTGGATATCAACGTTACGATATTAAAATAAAATTGATATGGCAACAAATATGACTTTTGAAACTATATGTACGATATTCCAGATTATGACACAGGGAAACAATAAATCTATTGAGAGCATTCATCGAGAAGTTTAAACAGCTAACATAAGGAAATGGAAGGGTTTTACGCGTACGTATTGAGTCAAAATGAAGACTTTGACTGAAACTTATTTTATTCATGCATATTTTGACATTTTTAATAATAAATCATTCATATCAAAGCTGTACCATATCCGATGAAATAAAAGCTGATCAATATAATGATTATAATCACCACGTCTACTAAATTCAGCCAAAAAATTATTCATATGATGAGTCCATATATTTAAAATAAAGTATTCTACATGATGAAACTCCAGGGCAGGAATTTTGAATTCCATTCTGCCATACAGTCGTTCCCTGAGGCAGAATCGATTGAACCGTGGCTGCTCCACAAGGCTCATGTTTTTGGACAAAGGAACCTTACTCCCGACCCTTACTCCTCCAGAGGCTCTTATCGTGATAGCGCGTTTCTTGGAATCACAACAGTTAATCAAAACACAAGATTCGAAGAAGAGAATTATCCCGAAGTTCGACGATGGTGTTGGGGTGACTTTCAAAATCTACCCCTCCAATAAATCAACGACCATCTACCAAGTAAGCACTGAGGAGGAATCAATGCTGTGGCCTAGTTAATGTGGATTCATATATATGTGATACTCACACCTTTTCACGGATGTATCTATGTTACTCGACTTTCCGGCACGAAAAAGCTGCAACGAACAGTTTGGAATTGCAGCGAGCGATATGAAAATTGATAGCAACCGACAAAGTAGACGATATTGAAGTACATTTAAATATACAGTGAAGGAGAACACATTACTGTATTTTATCTAAGTTTGCTCTAAAATTGGTATTAAATAGAGTCGAAACAGCGAAGCAATTATGCCCAAAATAAAGAAAAATTTCTTTTGTGAGCTGCCCATGTTTTACGGTTAAGGTAAAACAATGTTAGTAGCTGCATAATCATGGTTCACTTCATTTTCACTACTATTCAGGCCCATAACATTTTTACACAGCATAGCACACTTAAATAAAAATATACAGAGATCTCGCAGGTGAATGGTAATTGCCGTTAGGCTCATTTGGCTTTATTATTCCACAGTGCGTGTTCGTTCTACCATGAAACAATATTCGAAAATCATTTTACGGGGACGCATTAATGATAGAAATGAGGTTTACCTCGTATTACGTGCAATAAATGACAATTACAAATGGTTTATAAATAGAAATAAAACATGCATTTCATTTAGAGATCAGGCTCTAACTATTTTGTGACCGCATTCAATAATGATAGGGAATTTAATCGTACAACTTAGCGTAATAAAGTACAATCCTCCAATATAAAATTACATCAAAATTTCATAACAAGAAATATTGAAAGTGCCGATTAAGAACCTAACATTTCATGATATGGATTGGGATCCATCTTTAAGCGTGATATAAATGAAATAATAGTTAAGACAACTCGTCTGATTTTTATCCAAAGAAGCGTGCATTCATTCGTTTAGTAGCGTTATAGATTGCTATCGTTCTTCTTCATATGAAACTACATGAAATTTGGAAATGAGTCATAATCATCATCATCATCGGTCACCAATCCTAGGATTGGTGGGACGCAGCCCTCCACTCGATTCTTTTATCGGCCAACCTCTTCATATTAACGCAGTTCCTCTCTTTCGCGTCTTTACGACCTGTTATATATAGCCCATACGAGGCCTGCGTTTTCCATTCTTCCCGTTCACTTTTCCCGCGACGACTGTCTTCATCAGGCCATCGTGTCTTAAGATATGACCGATTAGGTTGTCCCGTCTTATTTTTATAGTTTCCATCAGACTTCTCTTTTCTCCCACTCTTCTTAGTACTTCTACATTTATCACGCGGTCGATCCCTTTTATCTTCATCATTCTTCAGTGGCACCACATTTCGAATGCTTCCACCCTTTTCTTCTCCGCTGCTATCATCGTCCATGCCTCACTGCCGTAAAGAAACATGCTCCAGATATACGTTCTAATGAATTGCTTCCTTACTTCTAATCTGGTATTTCCAGCTGTAAGTAGATTCTTTATTTGATAGAATGCCCACTTTGCCTGGGTTATTATACTCACTATTTCTTTCTTGCTTCGTCCATCGCTGGTTCCTCTGCTTCCTAGGCAACAGAACTTTTTCACTTCTTCCAGTTTCTGTTTTCCTAGTATAACGTTGGTTTTGGCCTCTTTTTTGTTGCTGCTCACCAATATCTTTGTCTTCTTCCTATTGATCTTCAGCTGATGTATGGCCATTGTCCTTTTCAAGGCTGTAAGCATCTTTTTCAATTCCTTCTTTTTCTCTGCTATGAGAGCTATGTCATCAGCGAATCGTAGCGTGCCTATTTTTTCTCCGTGGATGGTCACTACAGAAGACTTCTCCTTGATTCCATTGACGGCACCTTCGATGTAAACATTAAAAATTACAGGAGACAGTGCACAGCCTTGCAAATAAATTATCTTTTTATTTCTCGAAACCAACAACAGCAAAAAATTCGTATTTCAGCATCTTAATTGTTGAAAAAGAATTACTAAAGACACAAAGGTAGAATCCCAACGTAAATGTTTCATATTAACTCTATTTTGCGTATGAAACTCCCATTTTCCCCCCTAATCTATCGTAATTTTTTTCATCATCGGCTTATTTCATCAGGTTTACCTTTCATTTTAACTACTATGTCATCTTTAAGAGTGTCACAACGTTAATAATCGCTGTGAATGGCCGGTGGTGGAAAAGGATCACTGATGGTGAGCACTCTCAGAAGAGAAAAAACTAGTCCGATTTTAGCATCAGTCATTTACTGCAATTAAAGAGCATAAGCATGGATAGCTGTTGCGTGCGATGGTTTGTTGTTTATACTTATATTTAGGGAAAAAGTATCTCAACCACCTGTAACATGTTAGATTTTGATGGGAAAAAGTTTTGTATAAATAAAAATGTAGACAAAAATGCAAAATAAGAGTTCTACAACAAAAAGTTTCCTTCGCTTCTACACGCAGGGATATGTCTAAGATTTCAACTTAGCAAACTAGAACGATCACAGCAGATTTTATGGTATTTAATAAACGTCACTTTTAGTTGTTATAAATAGTTTTCAATAGGTTCTAGTAGATTTTTTAATACAAATACTCTGCACATATAGAGGAAGTTCATCAATCGCATTTGTTACATAATGACCAACGTCGTCGATATAAGTTCATATAAAGTCTGCTACAAAAATATTCAGTGCCTCTTTACATCCTCCAATATCATGACTTCATTTCCAGACACGATCTAAACTTATTTACTTAATCCTTTCCGTGATCGCTCATTCTCTATTCATTTCCAGATTCACTTTCCTTAACCTCGAGTTAATTTCTCTTATCTTACCCTAAGGCTCGGGTCTCCGATTTATAAACTTTAAAAAAATACATTACTTAATAAGTAATATTAATTTATAATTAAAATAAACTTATCTATAGCAATTAATATAACAAACTAGCTTTCGTCTAAATTTGTTTTCAGCATTTACTACCAGCTTAGTGAAAATAATTATTCTTCTAATAACATTCGTTACTTATTCATATTTGTATTAAAATACACGAATGAAAATTATTTACAACTTGCTACAGGTGACCTCCTCGTTAGAATATGGTCAGATTCTATTTTATATCCCGAGTAGGAAATCGTTTTCATCATAGGCTAGTGCTTACTTATTAGTTTTTATAAAAAAAACGTGCCCGAAAACCTACACGAAAATGGAATAACTGGAGAAATTTAAAAACTGCTTGGTAAAAATTTAAAACTAAATAAAATAAAATCTTTCCAGCTCTTAAGGTATACATTGTGTGATACAAAATAATATGCTAAAGCAGTGTTGGATACTTGTGCATATAGACACGTTTCTTACCATTCATTTTTCTAAGTTACAATCAAATGCTATTCATTCAAGAAAAATTTCCATTGATTAGTAAAGTTTCATTGGACGTAATTTAAACGAAAATTTAGCCAAAAATTAGAAAAGGTAATTTGATTCCGCTTTCCGCCTTGCTGCTGTGGCGCAGTAATGGATGTCTTGGGGCAAACAAGCGAATTTGGGGATTGGCTGAAGAGAACTTCTTTACTTCTGCACCAGGGTAACTGACCTTTACGTTCCCCCTGAACCTTCAAACGCCTCTTTTATACACACGAAAAACTTAGCCTCCGTATCTAAAAAATCTTTGACTTGGCCCAAGGGAAATGAAGCGATCAAAGAGAAACTCGTTTCCTTCTGGATAGAGGGCGGAGATATGGACAGCCAAAGGGGAGCGTGCTTTGCGAACGTCTTACTAATACAAAGATCTGATCTTTAAAAAAAGTGGGAAAATTCAAGACCACATTTTACATAACTGAAGAGTCTATGAATTAAAATACACTTTTATACCAATTTGTCTAACAGCACTTTATTGTTGGAATTTTAATGATTTAATTAAATATTAAGAAATGCAATAAAAATATTGCACCACAAGCAGGCCACAGTAGGTATTTTGGTAAAGGACCAACATGCCAAACCATAGTTCCAGGGATTTTTAAACATCCACAGGAATAGATATTGCGCTAGTTTAGGAATAAATAATGGAAAGTGTCCATTACTATTAGCCGTAACAGCAAACTGAATCATGGTGTTCCTTTCATAATGCTTTCTTTCAATGCTTTCTCTCATTCAAAATCCGTAACTATTGCCACTTAGTATACCGAAACAACGCTCTGCCTAAATAGTCAAAAATATGTTTTCAGTTGTCCCGCTAGGGTATAAATTAAACTAGAAACAAAAATTGTGTAAATAGATGCCTAGTTTTTTCAAGCAAAGTATAAGCCACTTTGCAGCGTCAATGCGATCCAACGGTCATTAGTAAAGGGCCAATAAAAATTCACTGGAGAAAAAGACAAACCATAGACCACCGTGAAAAAATATTCTTTGGATTGGAACAAAAGCGATTTGAACAACATAAATGACAAGCAATGGAAATTCCACAGTGAGGTGCAGAGGGATACTTTTCCTCCATCTTTTGTCGCACGTGGACAATTTTATTAGAAAACAAACTAAGCAGCCAACCGGTAAAGATCCCTCGACCTGTCTCAGCTCTGACTCCTTGAACATATTTGTACCAATGATATACCTATATAAAATAACTGTGTGAAAGTAAAGGAAGTACTTGAAGCTATAATAGTATTAGGGTATTTCTAAAGCTCAAAACTATTCTCCAATTATACTGATGATTGCGCTAGCCCTAAAGAAGCACAAAAAGATCAATATTGTTACCGGCTTGCATTAAAAAATATGAGGAAAATGCCTCGGTAGTGAGGACTGAAATACATAACATAAATTTTCGCAGCACAATGTGAGAGACTTGTGGTATAAAAATATTAGTAAAAATTGAATTGAAATACTCGTGAAATTTTATTGAAATGCAACAAAAGTGGAAATATTACCAATAAGTTTTCGACTTGTAGCAGGGTAAATCACAAACGTTACCAAATATTGAATATAAAGTGACGATTTTAAAGATAAAAAAATGGTTCTATTGATAGAAGAACTGGTTGACATCATTTCTATCTATTGAAGTAATTAAGTCATATGTCCTGTGCAATCATCCATACTAAAGAGGAATAAAAGTACTACAAAGTAAATGGACTATTATGGAGTATTAACGCTGAGTCTTTTAAAAGAAGGGCTTATGAAAAGAACGTAAATCGGGTATGTAAGGAAACGTGATATAAAACGTTATGGCAGCAAGATAAACACTCAATAAAAAGGTAAATAGGGAGTGGTAAAGAATCCATAATACATTGAATGATGCTTCCAACACGAATGTACGCCTTTACTAAAGAGAGGTTAGAAATGTTAATGCTAAGAAGTTTGTAGGGAAAGGTGGCCCCAATTAACAGGAGTCATCCTGAAAGAAGAATGATGCATTACACAAAGTAAAACCTGTGATATTTCTCGATAGATCTCACGTAGCAAATGTTGCGAGGAGACACGGAAATGTTTTACGCTTTGTAGTTTTAATCTTAAATATTTTGCACAACTATTACACCAAGTTATCAAAAACCAATTCGTTGCACCCCATATTTAGTTTCCTGAAAACAACTCCAAAATCTAAATAACGAGACTATGGCACCTAGCGATATCTATTCGTTTCCTCATTCCTCTCACCGATTGTGAGCTACGAAATTCTGTTTGCCTGAAAAGAGTTTCGTTTAGTCTTCCAAATTTCCATCATTTTCAACAAGACTCCTTTCTACCATCTCTCACATATTCTTTCTTCTTCTTTCATCCTATTCCCAAGACGTATATTCCACACTGCTCTCCGGCACACTAAATCACAAAGGAGTGCCCATCACTGTTTTTAATAGATATGTCAGCTGTTTTTAGGGGGAAAGACTTTGACTCAGGGCCCTTTTCAACACACTCACCAAACGGTTCTTTTTCCCGAGGAGAAATTATTGTTCCCTAAAAAATTTTCCCCGTTTTAACCAATATCCCACCAAATCATTGAACTGCCGCATCAGCTTTTTCTACAACTGTTCTATTCCTGACGCATGTTAGAATGTAGATTGATGTTTTAATTACAGCTCCAAAGCGTTACAATACTGAATAATAAAAGTTTTTTTATAAGATATTATTCCATCTGGAATCCTCCTTGCTGTCTCAATATTGTCCTCAACAGCGACGGCCTTCCTGTAGCAGAAAGAAAGAAATATTTTTCTCCAATAATCTCCCAAAATTGGAAACAGTATCTCTCCCACTGTGAAGAGCCTCATGTGCTACTCTTCCCAAGACTAGCAATAAAAAAAGTTCTCGATTAACACGAGTTTGAAAGGACGCATTCTTGAAGGCAATTCCCACAGCAAGACACAAGAATTTGGGCGAAACGCCGTAAAATTTTACGTGCCCACGAGAGGGGTGAATTATCCTCAGGGCATCCATTCGTGTTATGGCGTTATTTACTATCGGACACGAAAGGGTGGTGGAGACTCCCATCACCACACTTTACTTCACCAAGGTGAAACACCCATTAACTAACGCGCGGGTGACCATATTTTTCAGGACCAATATTATGCCCATCGACATTGCGTCTTCTCGCCTCTCTGCGCCGCGCCGATTTCCATTCTTCCGCGCGGCATCGTTCTCAATTTACTCCCGCCCTTTATTTATTCCCTTAACAAATTTCCCGCCGAGACGCGCAAGGGGGTGGTGACCTCTCCACATGCTCCCACGGAGCACAAGGGCGGCGCGAGATAAATCAACGCCGGAAACATTGAAAAGGGCGATGATGAGCCCTCTGATTTATGCGATGCCCCTATTTCGGTAACCGTGGAGCGTAAATCGAAAGGCGTCTCTTCTCCTCTCGCGAAGTAAATTCACTGCCCCGGCCTAAGTGGCCTGCCCGTCAACATCCTGGGCAAAACACGGGACCTCATAAAGGGAAATGTTGTTAGGAGATTGAGGAAGTGGTAGGGGGCAGGAACATAGCTCTTCGCCGATGAAGCACGAGTGTCCAGTTCCATATTCCCATTTATCTATATCACTTCTTTTAACAAATCCCCCTTTTTAAATTACCTCTTCCTTAAAAAAATATACATGCATTTTTAATGAAAAAACCCCTCACCTGATCGCGAGTACCAAACGTGATATGTGATGATTGTTTTGACTCTTCCCCTGCCGCATTCCATGAAAGAGGCTTAGAAAGTGATATCCATAAATATATGATTTTAAAAAGTATGCTGTTTAAGGTTGATGACACATTTAGGAAAATGCCTATCGTGCGCAGTAAGGTAATTTGAAGAAATTAATCACATTTTGACCAACGGTACTATTATTAGAGGATTTGACAAGTAGGTATGTATGTGGAGTAAAAATAAAAAAATACACACCGGGCTCATGGCAATCACACCTGCCTCTTGATATTTACCCAGCGGGAAAGTTGGAAGAATAACTCTACGGACCTTATACAGGTTTTCAAACAGTTCACTTTCGTTCAACCAAACACTAGCGTAAAATCCTTTGGCTTTCTCCCACTACTAACCGTAACATTACCAGGATAACCTAGTCAATTAAAATTTAAAATAAATTATTAAAATTTGAATACATAAAATCTCCCTCAGCACACTGGAAAGGGCATGATGTGCTCTACTTGATCATTCCCTGTTAATGCTCAGCAGCGCGTTTTGCTAAGCATTATATACAGTATTGTCCACTATAGCTCTAATTTAACTTACTTTCTCCCAACTACATTTGCCTTTGAATAGGCATACCAAATTTGACCACTTTTGTTATACGTGAAACAGAAGTTTGAAAACAACCTTGAATTGATCGACGATAGAACAAGATGATAACTACCATTGCATTATTTAACATTTACATAAATTCTGCGGTCTCTATCCATTACAATTTACGAAGAATTTTGGGAATGCTGGGGAAAGGGAGGAGAAAAACGGGGTAGCTTGGATAGGATGATGATAGATAGGAAGTGTGAGGGTCTGAAGAGGGACATCGTGTGAAATGTAGGGGTCGAGAAAAGAATTAAATGTCCATTTAGGCCTGCCTTCATCAGTAGAAAACATTTATTAACATTACATTGACTTGTACCTACCCCATATCACTATGTGGTATCTAAAAGCCACGACTTATTTTAGAAACTGAAAAATAATATAAGCCCGGATGTTTATGCGCCGGCCTGGCTACGGAAGGTGGCAGGTTTGAACCTCTTCTCTGTCTTGGATGCAATGTTGCATTAGTTTTGACGGTTTGATAAAACCTAATCAATTGGAGCACGTTAAAAGAGATTTATACGAATACTTAATAATAAAGTACGATGTCAATTAAAATCTACTTTTCCTGGTTGTGCTAATTGTCTTTCGTTTGCGGGGCCTTTGTGAGGAGCTCTGTAAATTTTCAAGAGGGCAGAATAAAATTGTCGCACAATGCTGCACACCTTAAATTAAAGTCATGATTTTAGGATGTAAATCATAACCTTGAATATGGCTTTAGGGTATACCAGATCACAAATGCCATTGATGGACAAGGACGGTGGAAATAGATCAAAGGATGGAAATGAGAAAAAACAGGCATGGTCAGGCATTGCATAATGAACATGCCTGTTCCCGATAACTTACGTCAAAATACAATAAAAAAGACTACAATACAAGCCAACCCGATAGAAAATTATGCAATAGCTAAGGTCATTATAAGAGATTGCTTACTTTCGTAAAAACAAAAAAAAAATATACTCTTAAGAATATTTCTACCCACAAATCGAAGGCATAAGGGTTGAGCATTCATACATTTAAAATTCTGTTACAATTATAATTTTCATGACAATATCATGAAGAATCGAATCATTAAAAAAAAAAAAAATAGAGAATATTATACTTAGCTCTTGAAAGTGAACAAAAAACAGAATTATATTTTAAGTAAATTTTAGGAAGGGTGAGGCCCTTCCAAAAGCAGTGAAACAGCATAAATATGATACGTAATGGGAAAACAAATATATATATATATGCACTAAAAGGGGACACGGGCATGGGATATCACTCGTACAACGCAGTCCGTTAGTCTTTTGCTGCGTAGTTTGGACCGCAAACACGACGGGCAGTTTGTTTACGGTCCCCCCTGTCCTCTGGCCACCATAACTCACAAACACACACGTATGAAAAGGCAAAGGAGGCCTTACACAAAGTCCTAGAGAAGGAATCCCAACTCGGAAGGGGTCAACGCTTCAAGTGACCTCTCTGACCTCATGAATCAGCAAACATTGAGGGAATGGATATTATTTCGGCATTTCCCTCCCTTCCTTTGTTTTGGAATTCCAATTGCTCGAAATATACCTTTGCCAAGCTAGTGATCACCTGATTGCCATAAGCATTCCTCACCAGATTTGAAGTTATTTATAGTACAGTTTAGATTTCACGTCTGAACGTTGTATGAATACTAAATATACTTCCTTTTTCACCCTATATAAAAAGTAAAAAAAAAATAATCACGGACGGAAGGGACAGGATGAGGTGTGGGCACTCCATTTGTCTCAATTTGTGCGAGTAAAATGAATCTAGTCCGAAAAAATTCTCTAAGAGTGAGTAAGTTGACAGGTCAGATTATAATGTTTCGTTTAATATGCTGTTTTTATAAGGACCTAATTGCTTATTCAATTAGCTCATTAGATGCTTGTGTTGTTATTATAAGGAGCCAATTGCATTAACTTATGTTAAAAGGCAATGCAACATCGACAGAAATAATAGGAAAAAATAATTATAGATGGTGAATCTCTCTTATACCTGAAATTTTGTAAGCAAAAACATGCTTTCCCAACGAAATTTCGCTATTTTGTACTGAAATGCACTGGTAAAAGCATATTGTAATAGGATATTAATTACAATAGGATCCTTATAATAATAGGATCCTTATAATAATAGGATCTTTAAACTGCTTAGTAATTTAAACTATTCAAATAAATCATTTTATTGGAAACGTAGAACTAAATTCATAAATAATACTTCAGCCGTAGTTTAAACACTAAATAGCCATCGAGAGAATACAAAAAAGGAAAGGGGCCATGTATCTATAATATATTCACAGTACTCGAATCTCTAAGTAAGGTAGCCAGAGCCAGGCAGTGCACGCTATAGAGTTAGACAATGCATCATAAAGAAATATATTCGCTGAATTTAAAATAATAAATTCGACGTAGCCATAACACCAATGAGAATGAGTTTTTTATATTTTATATATTGTTTAAAAATCTTGCAAAATCTTAACATTTCAGTATAGTAAGCCAGGTGAAACACTACATAAGTAGTTTTATTTATCCCTTTCTGGTAATTCGTATATGAATACCTAATTACAGATAATTCACATTGAAATTGATGACGTAATGACAATGAGACACGGAAATGACTAATGACTCATTGTGATAAGGAGTCGCGTCGATTTCCATATCCTTAAAACACACAAGCTTTACCTCAAAAAGTAAGAAATTACCACCAGTTAAAGCCACTGAATTTCTCATTTCACACAAAGCGAAAAATATTTAATAATAAAAAGTTCAAATTAGTATGAGTATTATTTCCATGGGGAATGGCAAAAGGCAAAGGTAAAGAGCCTTTCTATAGATCTACATACGTATAATCCAACACAGAAACTATGCATTTCGTAACGATGAATTTCCACCTCTCTCACCCCCCTCTCTGACATTTCTCCCTAAAAATCTGTAATAATAAACCCCAATAAAATACACTACACTGTCAGTGAATCATTTAATTGTGAGCATAAATGAATGATAAAACTTATAATAATTTTACCTAATGCACTAATCCATACCTATACCAAAGCCTCTAATTGTTATTTTTATAATAACCATTATTTACACAAATATTTGTTTTATAATAAGACCTTCTCCTGACGCAAAGGAAGACTTCACCCAATCGAAAAAGTAAGCAAGATAATTCTTTAGCCTTACGTAATTTTTGGATATCCTCAAAGAGGTTTTCATGAGATTTTATTACTCAAGGGATTTTTCGGGCCATATGAGGCTGAGTCGAAGAACCGAGGAAGACGTCACGTTTACATTATGCTCAATAACGGACTTGATTAATTTACAATATTACCCCAAGTCGAACGTTCGAACTCTAGAAGGAATCACATTGTGAATACTTTGTGCTCGCATAGATGCCACCCGAACATTGCGGAGTACGGGGCTGATTCGAACCGAGAACGATAATTTGCATTTCAGCGATATCGACAATGCAAAGGAAGATCGCCACTGCAATCGTTTCGGATGGAAATGGATATCGAATTGGAATTTAATCGAATCCGCGCCCCGCTCACGGAGTCAATAATTTCGGCAACACCACCAGCGTTTGGCAAAGAGACAGACTCTCGATAGCAATCAAGCGGACGGCGTGAGGCCTTTGTTTCCCCCCGTGTGCGAATCGGGAATTTTAATGAGCAAGCTATATGTGTGTGTATCCTTTTACTCTGTAATTAAATTTTACGGGCTGACTAAGTAATAATTAACGAATGGAATGACCGGGTGAGCGAGAGTAATAACTAGCAAAGCGGAAAAACATATATAACTCATCGAGTAGTAAGCTCAATTTTCGAATTATGGCTTGATTGGAATTTTAAATTTTGATTAACGTTTAGGTGACAGAATTTTTCGTGCGGTTGCATTTAATACTATTAATTTCAATGATGATATCCCTAGTAACAATATGCCTTCTAGTTACGACTTACATTTTGTTGACAACGCAAATGATTCCATGGCTTAATTACTCCTGAGTTCATTTTTTGTGACCGGAATTTTATCGGCACTCGCTAATGAAATCAGTTCATGAATTTGAATAAAACCAAGGTGGAACGATGATGAAAAGTTGGGATATGCTTTAATGTTGGATGACAATAAATTTAAACAGTCGAATAATTTACCAATCAAAACCTTCAGTAGAAGGAAAATTTGATATTGGAAGGAAGTTTTCATTTGGTAGTACAACGATAAAATTTTGCTCGTCCTTAGGTTTCAAAGCTTGGTATATTAAGTTACTCTCAGGTGCAGTCAAAACAGCCCATTAAGGTCGTGATGGTCTGGTTAGTAATTATTTGGCGCAAATTTGAGAAAATCGTCCTTTCTTTCGATAAACCCATCATCAATACTAATGGCAAAACATTTGAAAGCAAAAAAGAGTAAATAAATGGATAGAGCTTTTCAATGCAAAGATAGAATGGAAGCATTGCAATATTTGCAATACTTGAAGGACAAGAAATTATACCGATAGCCTATTACCATAAGGTAGATAAGCGTAGCTCATTTCACTTCTGGAGGAAGATTGTCTAATCAAAGGTGTATCGTATACGTTTGGAGTTAACTTTCAGTACCTGAGTTTTTCTCTATAATCTGAGCTTAAACGACCTAGCTTGCATAATTTCTCAACGCCTAGATTTAAAAGCATAAACCTCAATATCAACAAAATTTGGAAAAAACTCACCCAGGATTTTGTTGAAAAAATCTGATCTGCTGTCTAGCATAATCTAATATATATTGACTTAAAATATATGGATCACAATTACGGAGTGATATATGAAATAAGAATACTGTAAAACATATTTACCCTATGATACAACAAAATAGGCACTCGAACGATCATTTATGATGAAAAAGGATACGTTCCATTAGGAAAGTAGTCGTAGGACGGATAAAGAAAAATTAAGATAAGGAAATCTTTGGCGGTAAGGCAGTAAATGTGCGAAAAACGGCAGTGATATAAAAAGATTTTTTTAAAATCTGGATATGTAAAGATAACACGCTGCATATCTACGTAAAACATACTGAGCCATGCGTCATAAACTGTGTTTAATATCGTTTATTGGAGCGTAAGATAATAATAATTAAAGAGGGTAGCCTGTTAGATAATATGGTTACGTAAAAAAAACTTCCAACACAGTGAATAAATCTTTTCCTCAAACACTCTTAGAATTATGAGTAGAAGTCAGTACAGGTTTTGTCTTTCCATTTTATTTCGCTGAAAACAAAAGCATTCAATTGATTGTGGAAGATAATTGATTTTATTCACGCCGAATCCTAAGACTAATCATAATTCATCACAATCCATATGGAGTAAAAAATGAACACTAGCATCAATTATGAAGAAAGTTTTTACGGATAATCTTGCTAAAGCACACAAACTAATGAAAATTACAGATATAAAATCATTTTTGTATGTAAAAAAGGTACTCGAGTCATATTTCATTCCAAGACCTCGAAAAAGCTTGTTTTGAATGTCACTGATCGTTTGATATTAAGATAAAAATTTATTAAGAATGGTGACAACCGTGATTGATTAGCAGCCAAATTGAATGTAGTTATTCAAAAAAGTGGCATTATTCGCTCTCTAAAAGGTGGAAATTAATCATTTTTAGAATCACTATGGCGTCAAAATATTCTACGTCAGAAATTAAAGTATGAAAAGAGCTCAATGAGAATTTCACGAAAATGAACAGTTGAATTGCCTTAATAATTAAAATCCTTATTGGGCTAAAAGTGTTGCAATTACAAATTAACGCGCCGAGGATGAACTCATAAACTAAAACAAGACAGCATGTGTCAAGCAAAGGCACACTTTACCAAAGAATACCGGCTTATTTCTATATTTTGGGGAGGATACTGAGGAATTAGACGCTTCAATCAAAAATTATTAATGCCAACGGTAATTAGCGCAATGATAACTCGTAAATTGTATTCAGAAGATTGGTTATTCACTTTTTCGTCATGACTGTAATTGAATTTCCTTGATCACCCACATAACACTCACGAGTTATAATTATTATCGGACGCCAAATACTTAATTTTCATTCTGTTATATTCATCAACAAAATTTGATTGAAGCGGGCATGAAATATCCCTTTGCTAATGTAAATCTAATTATATGAAAATAAAATGAATGGTTGCAGGTTTTTCACTCACTTATCAACAACTCTCTTCCGAGATGACAATAGAGGTTGATGATGAGACGGCTGGAAGTAACTAACCTGCAAAGAATAAGATAAATAAATGAAAAAGTGAAGATCACGCATTACCCCATAAAATCGAGGGTCGGCAAGTTTACTTGGTGGAATTTAGACACAATAAAGATAAGTGTACTTGGTTAATTCCAAAATTTATTAAAATAGATTCTACCGGTTACAACCTTTACAGGTCATCATCACGAGTAAAACACAGAGGGAGAGGGACGTGAATATATACCCGAAGAGTGTGGAGGGGTTTCAGGTGAAGTTTTTTCAATTACAATGACAAGGAGGTAGGGGGGATAGGAAGGAAGAACAAACCAGAAGGAAACAACAACTACAAGAGTTTGAATAAAAAACCATTAAATGTATTGCACGTAATAATGGTATTAGCGATTTCTTGATGGATAATCTATCAACCCAGCATCGATGTGAACTCGCTATAAATTTCACCACCGCTCTCCCCGACTCCGATAACTCCTACCAAGTTGGTGGAGTCACCCTTTATTCCAGGACTTACTTACAAATTATTTAAATTCTTTCCTAAGAACAAATATAAAATCTGTGTTGATAATCCTGTGATTCTCAGCAAATGTTTATTCAATTCTAAAGACAAGATTGATAATTGTGACAAAAGTTGTGCGTATTTGTTGAACTGTGACACTCCTGGTTGCAACTCCATATATGTTGGCCAAGTGTACGAAAATCGGAACATTTCAATTCATTGGTCAATGGAGATAAAAAGTCTATGCTCGCCAACCACCTAGTTGACGAGGATCATTTATTTGATTTTTCTCCTATGCTTTAACATGTATGTGACAGTGGTATGAAATAAGATTTCTTAGAAAACTTTGAAATCGTATCTTATCTAAATATACATGGTAACCATCTGCTTAATGACCTAATTCCGTCAACCTCCTCCCCCTTATTCTCCGTACTGGTTCTCCTACCTCCACCTCCAAAGTCTAATGCGGTTTGCCCTTGTAGTTGTTGCTTCCTTCTAGTTTGTTCTTCCTCCCCCCCCCCCCCCCGCCTTCCTCCTTCTCGTTGTTTATGAAAAAACTTCCTTTCACCCCCTCCACAATCTTCGGGTTTATATTCACGTCCCTTCTCTTTGTGTTTTACTCCTGGTGATGACCTGTAATGGTTGAAACCGGTAGAGCCTATTTTAATGAATTGTGGAATTTACCAAGTACCTACTCTTATTTTTACATATTACCCCTATATGTATCCTATGGCAATATTTGCCTTTTTATACGACAAAGAGGAAACATGCTGGCATAAAACCAATCAAATCTCCCGGTTTATTTAGTACTTTTGTTTCAGCGACAAAGTGGTCACAAACTTCTATATTCAGCAGCTTTGAATTTGATATTTTTAAAGCAAGCCAAAAACACCGCCGTGAAAATAGTCTAGGAAAAATTAATACATGCACGAAAAAGATGCAAAGTTGAAGGAATGGGTTGTTCTTTTTTTAAAAGTAAATGATTAATATTCTTTTAGTTCTTAATTTGTGATATGGTGAACGCATAGCATATAATCGAAAAAAATAATTCCATAGTTGCATAAAAATCACAATTTAAAGCCCTATTATATGATTTAAATACATTAAACCTACATAGTAGTTATTATTTTAATGTAGCATGGATAAAACAGTAACACTAAACGAAAAGTGAGGCAATGGACCACAAATACATGGCAGTACACTGTGTTAGGAATTCGAGACGCTGTTTTTCACTGCGTATCCAAAAGGAACTTTCAATAACTCATCTTACTTCGCCTCAGCGAATTTTTATTCTCATAAACTGATAACACATACTGAAATAAGGAATCCAAATAATTGTCCCATTAGTGGAATGAAAATCATTTACCTTCAACCTTTATAATGTGCTCATTTTTGCGCACGATTCAGGAATTACGAAGACTTTACGGAACCTCTAAAAATAAAGTTCAACAATAAGACACTAAAAAACAGAAATGTGTACTCGATAGGATTACATGAAATATTAAACTCCACAAGAAATGTAACCAGATTTTGACCTTTAAAATTCTTGGCAATTTTAGGCCATACCGATGTAGGAATTCAGTTATTATATTTATAATGTATTAGTCTAAAAGTACATTTTCGTGTAGCGAATCTAAACGCCTACTGTATAAGGAGCTTTTCCTATATTTTGTGAAGTTGACCTTTATTAGGAGTAACAATGAGTTAAGCTGCTCCTTTTCAACTTTTTTTCTGTATGGATTTAAATTTCTGGCTACAAGCAATTAAAAAAGATGTGAAAGGCAAAGTTATAAGTTGAGAGTAAAATCAGTTCTGTGGAATTTCTCACTCCCACTGAGATTTCGCAAACGATTTCAATAGTGAATATTTTATGATGAGCACTATATTTTAATGCAGGAATACTATATTTTAATGCAACTAAAATTCATTTCCGAGGCTGAACGGGGTGGATTAGCTTGCATTTCAAGGATTCAGGTTTAATGCGCAAATGAAAGTTTCGTTATTTTCTCGTTGTAATAAATCTATTCATTCTTTTCTACCGGTAATATAGGTTAAATTAAAATATGGTATTGGCCTGTTCAATACGTCTATTTCTCTCTTCAAGTCCGCATATCTCTTAATTCTTAGTCTAATTTCTTCATGCTGATCAGGAAACTTTCTTTTTCCTGCTAATTTGTTTATACACTGCATTCTACCTTAGATAGCAGCCATCTGCGTTCTTAATAAGTACCTGCTTTATGCATTTACTCCTCCTTTTCTTAATTTCTGACAACACTTTTGCTCCTCACCATTACTCTGCCTTTCCTTCCATCTAATCTTCTCCATGTGCCAATATTTCTTTTCCTTTTTCGTCACAATTCCCTTGACAGTGACTCACATCTATACAAAGCCACGTTAAATATCAAATTTATATTAGCTTTCCCTTAAGATGCCTGCTGAAGGTTCTAATCATGCCTTTTGCAGTTGGTAAACTACTACTAAGGCAAAGTTAGAAGCAAAATTACTAGCAACATTACCACTACTTTCACGTTGTCCGCTATTCTACCATGGAAAAAAAGCCGTTCCACTAGTTATAGCCGATACCCTTCTATCCGTTGTGCTTTCGTTTTCCTAGACAACTAAATCATTACCAGCAGCCAAAACTCCTTAGATAGGTATTACATAGCTCTCCACTTGCTTCTACTGCCAGCTAACCTATTCATTTAAACGTTATTCTTCTCTTTAACATTCTTCATCACTTGGTCTTCATTTGAGATTATTCCCGATCACTTGCCCTTCAAGGATTGTCGTAATCAGGACAACGCGTTTCATAATATGGCCGATTAAGTCGTTTCGTCTTCTTCATAAGATTTTCAGTAGACTTATCTTTTCTCCAACATTTCTCAGAACTTTGCCGTTAGTCACACGGTTGATCCATTTCATCTTTACTATTCATTTCTAGGATACCATATAACATATCGAATGCTTCCAGCCTTGACTTCTCTGTTGCTGTTATAATGTCTGCTACACTTCCATAAAGAAGACTGCTTGAGATGTATGTTTTGATGAATTATTTCCTTACTAGTAGGATACGTTTGTTTTTCCCACTGTAAGCAGATTTATAGATTTTAGTACAGAATACATTAATTTTAGTTTTCTTAATCTTTTATAATGATGTGTTTCCAAAAAGCTACTTAGAATATCACTGAATTCCTTTGAATTATTATTTGTCCAAATCCTCAAAAAAGAAGTGATTATTTACTGTCAGGGGGTGCTACGCCCCTGTTGCGGCCCAACCTCCTTCCTCCTTTCGCTCGCTTCACCGATATTTTTCAAATCCAAGCGGCAATTTTCTTTTGGTGGTTTTTGGAATGTTTTTCCCTTTCTATAATCATAGGTCCAAGGTCCTTCCATCATAAGGTAATGGGGATATGCATCTTAGCCTACGGTTCGCAATAATGCCTTAAAGGAGGTTAGCTTAGGAAGGATTAAGCCATACCTCTTTTGTAATAAGCTTTTTCATTAACCTCCTTTAGATATTTCGCATGCATTAAAATATGAATATTGAAACCGTAATTAGGTTTTCGTGGTAGTTAGCCTTTCAATCCGGTGTATTAGGTTTGGACCCTGGCATATCAAAGATTTCAAGTGGTTTACCAGTCCCTACTTAGGGCTGTTTGGAGATTACTTAAAGTTCTGTACTCCATCGTCTGGATATCACGTTAAAATCGTGCACCTTTCAGAACCTTTTGCCAACAGCTGGGTAATGCCTACACCGGGTTTCTTTGCATCTTTCCTCCATTTCCCGAAACATTCCAAGCTCTACGCAATTGCCTATCTATCCTAAAATGCACAAATGACCATAGCTAACTGTTACCTTCCCCGAATATTTATAACTACTAGATACTGATACCCAGCAATAGGGTCGTGCCCTAAATTTATCGCAGGGGTGTCATTAATCTACAAGATGACTATATTAGGTCAAAATAAATGAATTTTATTCCACAGGAGGTTGATTTTGATCTTAACAATTGCTAAAAACCTTATATATTCAAACAACGCATGTAACGTTTGCTTGCCTAGTTGCATACTTTCCCGTTTGCATTCATATGGTGATTTCCTTTAACAGCCGTACGACTTTTAGGTTTACTTCGTGCATCAAAAACTTCATCCGCATGTAGTGATTCCATAAGCCCGTGAATATTCCGTGGATTCCGCCGGCACATATGTCCCAGAAATGACACGCGATGCAACCTCCAGTACCTTCTAATCTCCTTGCATTGTTCTGCCTTCCCCACGAATTCTAATGAGAGTCAGCTTCAACATTGCCTTGGTCATTTAGGTGAATATTTCTCAAAAACACGAAAAATTTGACTGAATGTACGTACATTTTATTGAATATTTCGTAATTTGAAACAGATAACTAATGTATGATAAGAATTAAAACCCTTAAAGATTTTCCCTTCAATGTACTTCATATCTGTTGACACTACGATAATAAATGCGAATTTCAATATGGAAAATAAAAAGTGTTGAACGCTGAAAAACAGATTTTACCGTGTTTTATTTTTTGTAAACGAAAAATTTTTTGTAATGATTGATGACGTTTATCGATTGACCAAATTCCACGATCTCGAGCGTTACATTTGCACGTGACGATTTTCGGCTTATCATTTTATAGAATAGTATATATATTTCTGTTGTCTACATCCCTTTTATTCGACGGATACAAAGCCTATGGCGCTAAGTAGGTATAATATATCCGTGGATAAGATATTTTAGACCAAATTATGGCACAGTATATTAAGGTACGCTTAACACAATTTACTATACTAAACTGAAACTAATGTACTATCCTAACACAATAATGAACTATGATTAATACAGAGTATTTTTTTAATAAATGTTATTCAAAGAAGAATCCAGAAGCGTCACGAAACAAGAATACTGTATTCACAGTTCACTGTCATTTCATTTATTTCGGTATTTCATTCCAACAACTCAACAAAAGACGTAAAGATTTATCTTGGGAAGGGTTTGAACGTGCGAGAGATTCGCATGGTTTTACTGATTCTATATATGTAAAATATATTTCTAACCCTATATTAGAGAAAATAATTTTATGCTAAGGTAGTTCAAATCTTGCACGAAATTGATGAAGTTTGCCCGCAATATTGTCTCCGCGGTAAGTAGAAGAGCAGTGAGTATTTGTAAGGGTACATATTTTTCCCTCACCCTCACGTCGGCGTTAGATTGAAGTTTGCATCCAGGAAACTTCCTGACGTGAGACTGAATCATATTCACGCGGCGTTAAATGAGAAATGCGGGATCTGTTGATCCCTCGGCGAACCATTCCGCCCAGAAAAGCACGTGCCCACCGTTCCTATCATCCCCACACCCACTTCCCTCAGTTTACCGTAGAGAGAGGGAGAGTCGCTACACCTCCCCTCAGTTCAAAGTCTCCTTATTACCCTACATCTGATAATTCACACGCAGGCCTTTTCTGTGAACGGTATTATATAAAACTGACGGAGGAGTACGGATAAAATGCCGGCATTCTAAAATGCTAACGCAAAAGAGGTAGTGAAGGAAATTCGTTGCGTAAGGTGACGCATAAAGTTTTGCCTAAATGGTACGCAGAGATCAGAGAGCATGATGGAGGAACACGGGAAAAGGAAAGCTAGAAAAACATGGGTTATCAGTACATTAAATTCTACCCATTAATTCCGACTTTGACTGAAAAATTCCTTCCAAAGGGTTAGGTTGATGTGGTGACTAGATTACCGGCTTTTTATCACGAAGGGCTGAGTTCAAATCCCAATTTGACCGCGATAACATCAGTGTCAAGCGGCTCTTTACCGTGGCTTATTACCATTCAAATCTACTCTTAGTTGGCAATATTACGCGTCATATTTGTAAAGGATATGCAAATCGTCTAGAAGTTTGGTAATAATACTCATAATTGAAGTGCAGTTTGTTTCAGTTATAAAATGATATAGACACATGGACAAAGGAAAAAACTTATTACTGGAATCCTTCATAAAACATAACGGTAAATGACCTTAAATATTGAAGATAATGTCTACATAAACTTGCATAATTGTAAAATATGTAGAAACAATAATTTTCAATGGGATATAATGGGGTGTTAATTAGAAGGTTTTTTCCAACAACATCCCTATTGCATTAGAAAGTCGTAATAACTAATAAAGGAGTGGGATTGAGATAGTGATAAGTTGTGAGTCTTCGCAACTCTTTTCGCATCTTTATCTGTCGAAAAGGCAGAGATTTTTAATTTGTGTTATGGTCATCAATAGTGTTGTGTGGGAAGCACTGCAAAGTCAGTGCTCTGTCCATCGTATAGGACGTTAAATCTTAGTCCACTTGGCACTCTTCGTTAAGAATAGACTTACGGAGCAGGTACTAAAGGTTTCTCTCCAGCAATCTTCCGTTTACATGAACATTTCCTACCTCTATCTCGTACCACTGTTATATTCTTTTCATTTTCAGCTCCATTACGAGAACTTTGCATGTGATGAAGGGCTCAATTCTTTCTTCGTTACTCCAAGTAGAAACCTTTTCCTTGTTGTCCAAATACATGCATGTACTTGAGCAAGAGATATGCTATTGATAAGGATCAATCTTCGGTTCCATTTTTTGTATGTGTACCTATGCAGTGCTGAGAAGTGCCGCAAAAGTAATCGGAGATCATCCAATACTTAACGCAAGCCGGTGGAGCGCTTTCCATTCCTGTGCATCGTAAAGAAAATTTGACGATACTGATGGCAGCCATGAGACAAAGTAGGTGAGACATGCTGAGAGTTTCTCGAAAAAAAATCTACTATGACCATACATAACCGTGATTATGAACCATTTAAAGGACTCATCTAGGAAATTTTCAGGATACAAGGTTATGCGTAAAATGTACGTTGAATGCATAGTTCAAACGTTAAACATTTTGGTTTCATTTCACATATATGACAGTACATTTCTAAATCTTTGTACCACAAACCAAATAGATGAAAACTAACTGAAATATGACGAGCAATAATATTGCTTAAAGAGTTTTTTACAACATCCGCGGCCATTATAAAAATCAGGTTGTTCTAAAATAAATTTGGTTCCACAGATAAATTTCTTTCCTTGACACCCTAATTTTGCGCTATTCTATTACATTTACGCAGTGAAGTGCGCCAAAACTACCTCTACAACTGAAGTTTAAGCATACTGTCTAATTTTTATATATTATCACAGTTAGACAGATAGATAGGTATAACATTGATAGGGCATAGGGTATAGGGCAAACCTGATGACAACAACTATGTTTAGTGAACTAAATTCTCGGCTTTTTACATAATGATTACCAGATATACAATAAAAAATAGAAAAGTAAAACTAAATGGTGCTCAGTATGACATCAGCCAGTTACAAATATGACTAACTACCAAAAATACTTTAAAAATCAATACGCAAGTAATAAATTTAATATTTTACATATAAAAGTCAATGCAAAAAGTGAATAAGTACTGAAAAAATTTTTAATCAATACAGGTCAATTGCATTTAATATTTGTAATTTTTATAATAATTCAGTGTAACTAGGGTACATATCTGTACATATGTTAATGGCACGTATTGAGTAACATTTAAGTGTAAATTTAAAATGTTCTGCTGTATAGTTCCTATGGAATCCATAAAAATTAAATTTGCAGAAGTTTAACTTACGAACTTTGTTTCAAGGATGTAGGGGGAGGAGTTTTAAAATGATAATACCCAAATTAATAGTTAGTTAAATTTTTTTGGCAAACAAATTTGTGCATCTTTCACCTTTTTTGGTGTTCGCTTTTCATTCGATATCCATTTTTTCATGGTTGGTGACGTGCCCGGGCTAAAGGCAAGCCACCAATAAAATGTATGGCAGGGGGCAAATTCTCACCAAACATGCACTACATGTCATGCATAAAATAGGATTAATATTAATATATTAGTCTAAACTTCACATTTTAAAAAGACAAAAATAGCAAGGCACGCATGCAAAAACATGCTGTTACTTTGGTTAACTTCAAGTCCTTATACCAACATGCAACTACCTATGCTATGGGTTGATTCACTCGTATAGGATATATTTGCCTAAAGTAGAACGATGTGGTGGCTCACGGGGTAATATGTAGATGTACCACTCTCCTCTCTCTCCGCTTTCCCATGTACCCAGGGGCCGCCTTTCTACTCTCGGTCCGTAGCTCGAGGCTACCTCATTTGGAGGGCTTGGCGGTTAAGGGTTTGAGCCATCGGGGATATAGCGGCGGGTCCGTAGTCGCTCCCATCGGCTTTCTCTGGCCTCGGATTCGGTTCGGGATGAGCGGGCGAAATTGAAAGTCAGGGGAATGTTTGTACGTGCCCGGGCTAAAGGCGAAAAGTTTGGGGAAATTGTGTCAAAGGTGGAAATGCGTGGGAGTAGGAGGCGCTTTCATTTCGTCTCGCTACCGACTTGCATTCATCTGGAGCGGAAATTGAATGGAAAGTTGGACATCACGTTTAAATTTTTCTCACGAAGTTATCTCCTGACTGCGATAAGGTGGGTGGGGTAGCTAGAGTATGTATCGGCTTTTTATCCGAAGAGTGTGGATTCTAATACCAGCTGTCGCAGGGAATATTCATACCGGTACCCACTTGAGTGCTACGAGAGAGCTCTATGATTAACTCCCTTGTTAGACCTCACTTGGAATACTCTGCCAGGATATGGGGTCCTTACGAAAAAGGCCTAAAAGATGAATTAGAGAGTGTGGAGCGAAGATCGACAGGATTTGTAAAGGGCCGGTATGATAACTGTATTAGCATAACTAGTCTATTACATGAACTGAGATGGGAATCATTGTCAGACCGTAGGTTGAAATTTAGACTAAATCTCTTAACTAAATTCCAAGACAATATATTCACTGATAACGTTAAAAATATTTTTAGAACCCCGACTTACTTGGGTATACTGGACCATAGTCATAAAATAAGATAAATTGACTACCAAAAATTAATTCAATATGTCCATCTTCCAGGTAAAATTAGGAATATAAATAACTGTTGGGTGCGGTAACATTATTCGGTATTATCACATATCGGTAACACGAAGTTATGTTGCCGCACCCTGTATATCCAACAGTGCAAATACAAGTGATTCAATAGATAGCATAAGTAGTAGCACGTTGGTATAAGGAATTTAAGGTAATCCAAACAACAACATGCATTTTAATGCTTGCTTTGCTATTTTTCTCTCTAAATTGTGAAGTTTAGACTAGAAGACAATTGTTAATCCTTTATATATATTATACATAAGGCACGTTTGGTGTGATTTTATCTCCTGCCATACAATTTTACGATAGCTTTCAGGGTATTATGTAGACGTAGATGAGTGCCTTATACATCGGATGGGACGTCAACCAGTGAGGCCCCGGGGTGCATTTGGCTAATTTTATTCTAACGCCATCGCCGGGTTTCCCTACATATATCAGTAGAATTCATTATGAAATCAGTAGTATTCATTTTAAATATTCATCTCGTACCCAACTTTCAATTTTTCAACCCAAACTCAACTCAATCAACTGAATTATGTAAGTGACCTCAGCTTTTGGTTGCTGGTAGGTAGTCATCCATACCGAACCGTTAAGTGTTAGGATAGCTTGTGGGATGAGGGATGGTGTTAGGTAATACTTTTGGTGAAAATAGTTTAAGCACCAAAGGGGTATTACTACAATGAAGAAGTACTTACAGACCAACCAGATTGCATTTTAGAGAGCCATGAAAAGATGGAGATGAACCAGGCGTTGCGAGAGTCCTGCGGTTAACCAAAGCAAACAAGCAATGCTGATAATAAACTTCGTAATTACCAAGCATTGGTAACATTGAATTTTTTATCACCGGAAAAAATAACTTCAACACTTTATTTTTATTCCTATCCCTTTACCTCATGACTGGTGACATAAAACATTTCGTCCCATCTAACGGACAATGTAATGACCTTTGGAATTACTCCACACCCTCCACACAGACCGGTGTAGCACTGAAAAATCCACCTTCGAATTCAACTCCGGGCCTTTAGACTATGAAGCCAGTATTCTTGACGCCATATAAAAACCAATCTCCACAAAGGGTGTACGGAAAAGAAAGCTTTTTACCATGATAAAAAGGAAAAGACGAAGAATTCTGATAGCGACAGGGTCGCAAAGCGAAAGTCCCTCCCTCCCCAATGAATGCCAAGAAGAAACGGCTCCTTAAGTCAACTCAAGATATAGGGAAACGTTTCCCGGCCTCTTTCTCTCCCCTACTGCTTCATGTGAGGGAGGTAATTTAGCCCGGCCGCTATTCTGTTTCGTGATTTTTTTGCCGCCCGATATTGAATATTGATAACCACAGTTTCCACAGAGGGCCCTTTTTTTGCCCGAGTATAAAATTGAATTAGCGAGGGAAACGAGTCTTTCTTTGTAAGGAACCCGACTTTGGAGAAATTCCAACGTTTTTTTCCCCTTTCGTCGGGAAAAGACGTTAAAATTTACAGACCCACAAAAAAATTTATAATTTATCGCCCCGTCTCGTGAGACAATAAGAGGATTTTCAAATCTCACGTCACTTCACGTACGAAATTTCATTCTCCTTCTGGAACAGCCGAGTATTTCTGAATGTTTATAAAGATAATTATCTTAAACCAGCCAATTTTCCCCATTCCGTACGCTAAGACCGCTTTTGCTTCATGTTTAGGGTTCCATATTAAGCTATATGTGGAAGACTTTCTCGCTAAACCATTTAATCTTAACAATTTGACCATGTTCAGATTTTAGGGGCGCTAGTGTATCGGTGCGTCTAGAAATGTTCATCGTCGATGACTCATGACACTAATTCATGATGGCCAACATATCTATCCATCGTAAAATACACGATTTGATGGGTATACTCTGCCCTAGCTACATATGAGCGAAAATAATTGCTACAAAGCAACAATTAAAGGCTGGGACGAATGTTGCATTAGTCACGTTGGATTTATTCAAGTTAATTTATGGCACTATCTTTCAGATGATTATATACATGGAGATAATGGCAAGATGCTGAAGATATATTTAAGAGAAAAAAAATGTTTCATCAGTTGGTATTAAGCATTGAGGCCAGCGAACAAAGTGAATAAGAAGGAAGTGAACAAAAGTAACATAGAAGTATTAAACATGGAGTGCGATTTTGCAATGGGGTCTTCAAATTACTTAGCATACTACAGGAGTAGTATTTTCTTCCAAGGATACGTGAGAGTTCAGATCGAGGTCATATATCACATTAGGGGGAGGGAGGTGATCGTTCCATTGCTCCCTGATAAATCTTACTTGGGTGTCGGGCTCGTGTGGTGGGTAAAGCACTTGCCTGCTATCACTAGGGTTCGAATTCCGGCAATGGCTGATTTTTCTTTGGCATACTGGTCACTACTTTAGTGCTTTGTGTCAAGCACTTCGAGTCCAGTGTTCCACCCGTTGGATTGGACGTTAAGCTGTGGTCCCTTCGGCGCCTTTCGTAAGATCAGGCAAATGGCGGGATTTTCTCCCCCCTCTTCCTCTGTTTCCTGATAACTACCTTAACTCAGAAACCCACCTATCCTCTATGACGCAAGTGAAATCAGTTGTCGGTTGTCTCCCCGACATAGCAACAACAACAATAGAGCTTTACACCAAAACGAAGATAGAATTTGCCATTTGAAACCGAGGCTTCTAGATTCTGGGGTTGACGAAATAATATAATTATAAGTAAACATCGCTAGAGAATAAGTGCAGCATGAAGAGTAGGGGAGGAAAATTAAGGACTGCCACACTTTTCCATGATGTTCCCCTTTTCTAAGGTATATTACAACTATAAGTATGTGCAAAATGCAACCATAGGTTGAAACAAATATTTCACAGAAAAACTTTAGTAATTGTTCTGGTTTTAATCATCATCTCTACAAGCGCTCTGTAGGAAAATTTCTATTAATAATCCATGTTTTTAAATGCTGACAATGCTCATATCCAACATATTGATAGTATATATGAATTTTATGCAAGGGTTACGAAAAAGAGACAATTTTATTACTATCTCATGCTTATCTCAGCTAGCAATCTCAAGAAAACAACCGAATATTGTTTTGCAAGGAAGAATTGTCGAAAACAAATAAAATTTTATGCGCGGAAATAAGCTCCTTGACATTTAAGAAGAAATAAGTCTTCATGCATGCAGTTAAGAAAGTAATTTCTGCCTCAAAACTGCAGTTTCAAGATTTACATTGCGAAATTATGATTATTTACTAATTTTTTCTACGATATATCTCATCCTATGCACGCTTTAAGACTGCCATTTTGATTATCTTCCGTACATTGATTTTATAAATCAACGGATATCAGAGAATTATCTCGCATAATTGGTCAAACATTATGCCGAATTTAAAACGCAATTTCACACGAGAATAAGAAAATTGATCAGAAGCAGGGTAATTTAGATTAATCCACAGAAGTTAAGAACATTTAAGTTCGTGCACACCTTTGAAACCTTCATTAGTTCTATCACTTACTGACAAAATTCAGGTTCCCTTTGCAATTTCTCTATTAAAAAGCCCTTTTCATTGCAAAAATGTCGATGGTTCTCAAAGCCTTAACACACCTATTACAAGACTAACAACTGCGTTAATTTTAAATTTCAATTTCAAAAGAGGCAAAAAAAGGGCAATTGGAAAATTAGCCCTCGGGAATTCCGAGCCTCCGTTCATTAATCGTGCGATCGATTGATCTCTTTTTGAAAGGAGATTAAAGTGAGGCCAAGGGCTTGAGCCTGCGAGTTTTCAGGGTGTCCCAACTCCCTCTTCTCCCCCCTCTCTTTCACTTCGCCCCTAGTTACCCCTTCCCCTGACCAAAGCCTGCTTCTTACCCCTTTGCGGCGCGGGGAAGATGAAGGAGAAGCCACGACAAATGAGTTGAGCTCGCCGGAGAGGGGGAAAAGGGGGGAGGATGCGGTCTGCAGGGGGTAGGAAACGGGAGGAATGGGGAACCCTGGCTGTCTGTCTCCTCCTCTTTAGGAATCTTCCCCATTTTCGCGCATCCCTCCGCAAGGCAGACCTCACCCACCTCATTCCCTGCCCCAAGGCATCAGGGCCATTCTTCCCACTTTCACAGGGAGTTTAGAAAAAAAAACCTTCCTCACACTTTCTTCCATTGCTCCAGAACTTTTGTCGCTCTTCCACTCTCCACACTCTCCACTACTTCTCCACTCCTTATACACTCCTCCATTTCCTTCCCTTAGCCCTCCCCCACACGGCACACGAAGGTCTGAGACCTAGGGATGAAAGACGAAGTGAGTACGATGTGCGATGCTCATGAACACTTCCTGTACGATTCTGAGCAAAAAGTAAATGAGTCATAAAAGTAAACAGGCTTGCCTGTGAAAAAAGTCTGCACATTCAACCTCCCCCATAGAATAGTCTTTTGTTAGTCAGTTGTGGAAGTATATAAACAAAACATAAAAGATAATTTTTATGTGAGCACATTTTAAATTCACAATATCTCTTATTATTTTTTTCGCAAATAAAAACCAATATGCAAGTATCCTGCGGACTGATTTTTTTCTTATTGATTGTTTATTTACGACACCTAAATGGGGAGGGTGGCATTGTTGTTTAATTAGGCTAAAAGATTTTTTCTTAATTTACAAACGAACAATATGTTCTAAAGTAAACATAGCATGGTAGCTAGCAAAAGTTGGTAAGATATCCTGTACACTAATACCCTTTTCATCGCTATAGGCCTTGTATTGGTTTGGAAAAAGGAATGTTGGCCACATCAATAAAATTTATTCAGGATAATAGCATGGAGAGAAATACTACAACATGAATCCGATTCATGGCACACAAAGACACCATGCAAATTTATGCTACCTATATTATTAGAATATTACGTCACTGTAATAAGAGATGAAGGTCGATGTATAGGCTTTAATCATTTAATCATTCAACGCTGTATTTAGCGAAGTCCTATCCCCTTGCTTGAAATAAGGATTAAAAGTAGGTTCGCATAAAAAGTGTTTGTATGGAGTAGTTTTTACACGTTTGCTTGGTGGTGAGGTTACTCTCCGATTGATAATCCATGTCCATGATATCATGCGATGGTTCAGGAATACACCCCTGCGCTGGTTTTCAGGGTAATGTGTACATGTGGTATTCGTTAATTTGCAAAATCACTTTATGCTAGCAATAAATGAATATGTCTCAGTATAATTGGCATGAATTTATTTAAATTTTTATCTCTTTAAACCACAAAAAATACCTTCTCCCTTTTACTAATCGTACTCTAATTTTTTTCTAGCAAATTTCTTTTCTATTTGACCGAATCCAGCTAGTATTTTTAGCTACACTATCATTGTCTCACTTTTCCACCTTTCTCAAAAAACACCCATCAAACACCAACAACATATGTTCATAGTTCAGCGGTTTCATTTGATGTGCTGCGCTATTTTAGGGTGCCGGGAATAAAGCTAGGGGTTCCGCGAGACAATTGCGGGAAAACGACATTTATGAGGACCAACTTCTAAGTTGGGAAAACTCACGCTCAACACATTGCAAAACTTTTTCCACCTTAAGGAATTATTATTGTTAAGTGCCGTTTATCCTTGGTCATGGAGCGAAAAACCCAATTACATTAATAAAATATATTTGAGAAGGATACCCAAAGATCATAACCTCAGTTTGAAGCGTGCCCCAAACGTAGATCGTTGTAAATTATTGGTTTAGACTATTTTCTAAGCGATGCTAAAAACAATTAAATATAAAATGCTAAAACTACTTGCTCTAAAAATTTCTGCAATATGTATTTATTTCAATTACTAGACCTCTTATTAATTGCACTGCATGGCAAATAGAGTTCTTGATTTAATCATAAAACATAATTTCTTTCTCACTCATACAAAAAAGGTCTCAGTACCACTAATCCAGCTCTTATATCTTGATATGTAAACCAACTTTTCATTCTTTTGAGAATCCTACCTCTCTCCATCTAATTCACAAAAAATAAAATTATTGTTCTGCAGATAGCAGATATATCTATTATATATCTGCTATCATCGTCCCTTTTCGTTCACAAAGCCTATAGTTATGGAATAGATAACACTGAATTGCATTTCACTATCTTCTACCATAGCAAAATAAGTTCACGCGAAATCAAATTTTTGTTTATAGATTATGCTAAAAGAAAAATATTTTTAGCCTAAGTGAAACAACAATGCCCGGCCATGGAGACGACGTAAGAAAACAAAGAACATGAAATAAATATTATCAATAGGATACATGCATGTTAATTTCAATTGTGAAAATAAATAATTAGTAAATGACACTGTAAATTGTAAATACGACCACATTGATAAACCGTCTCTCTATTTGATATAAATATTCCCTGATTATTTCAATTCAACAACCCCATTAAAGATGGAGGTAGGTTGAATGTTCTTTAGTTTCGCAAAAGTTTACCGGCCAATTATCATCAGTGATGGGGAGTAACTGAGTTAACGGTAACGATTAATACTTATTTTTAGTTCGTTTTTACTTGTAATCGTTATACTTTAAAAATGTAACTGTTACTTGTAAGCCACTCTCGGTTTTCTGAAATTAATAGTTACTTTTTTGATTTTCATCTTGCATGCGACGCGGGTGTGAAATGCTAAGTCAACTCAAGGAAATATTTGCTGAAGCTAATTCCTACGGTGAAAAAATTTTAGTCCTGTCTACACTTCCTAAAAGCTGGAGTGTGGCAAAAATTCAAGAGAAATTTGGATCAACTCAATATTTAGCTCGAAAAGTGAAAGAACAAATAACAATTGTTGTTAACATTTATAGTTTATAATATAGTTTTATCTCATATAGCCACGACCTTGAGCAATTAGGAAATTTTTAGGCTTGCATCGCGTGTCCGCTGCATGTATTCCAAGGGGGGGAGCCGACGGGCCGCGCGAGAGAAGATTGTAAATGTTTAAATATTTATAAAAAACGCATTTATGAATTTCCACTAAATTTTATTTTTGAAATAGTTAGCTAGGTATGTTTAGATTACGGAAAATAAGTTT
This sequence comes from Platycnemis pennipes, assembly GCA_933228895.1. NCBI lineage: Eukaryota > Metazoa > Arthropoda > Insecta > Odonata > Platycnemididae > Platycnemis > Platycnemis pennipes. The sequence goes on along the minus strand of OW121857.1, from coordinate 65,379,180 downwards.
CAGCCGATTCTGAGATGGATTATTTGAGAAAAGTTTACTAACAATTTTTTGAACATTAGTAATGAACAACAATAGGGTTTAGAATAAAATAATTTTTTCTTCATATATTTGCATTCAATAAAGATTTATCTTTAAAAAGAGCTATTAATCATTGCTGTATGATAATTACAAGCGGAGATATAAGTGATAATATGATCTAAGGCTCGGATTTTTGCTAAAAATGCGAAAAAATTAAAACATGCATAATTCGCTCAAAATTTTTTTTTTCACGATACTGTTTGAGGGTATTTAGTTTGAGTTAATTTTGTTCCCATACACCAATTTTTATCAAAATCTGAGACCCTAAGGGACAAATGTTTGTTGAATTGAGGTGGAATTTGCCAAGGACCCATATATGTTGCCTTGATAATGACGCCCTAGCCGTCGAAACCGCGGTCGGTTCTTGCAATAAAAGGTGCGGAATATACCAAGTCATTTTTATTTCCATAATGCTACTTTCTTATTTACCCTCCAATTCCCTAAAGTGACTGCGCAAGCGCAAAATCGGGTACCAGCTGCGTTTCATTTCATCTGCATCCTGCGAACGATGGCACCTGCGTTCGATAATCGACTACCGCCGTAACTAAATGAAAAGCACCCTATAGGGAGTACCTAAGCATCTATCGGGAGTTGTTTCGATATATTAAGATCTTCAACATTCGTTTCAATCATTTCTCGCCATACTTCCTTCTACCTTCCGAATCTTTTCCGCCAGTCTCCTGTCATGGCCTATATACGCTTTGAAATATTTGTGCTAACTGCACTGTGTAAAAATAATGATATAATGTAAAATATGGCACGCAATAGATCCTAATTGACCTATTAGGTCCATTTCAATGTTTTTACTAGAACCTAATCTACCTTTAAATATAACCAAATAGTTTAAAAATACACTCTGCACTTTTAACTAATTATAAATTCAGAAGAGTAACTGTCACTGAGCCAAGTTACATTTTTGGGTACCCTTCCCATTTCTGAATATAATTAGCACATAATACAGCACCCACAACAGTTGGGGGTGCAATACATCGATATCGTACAGCCATACCATCTCGGCAATGACCCACTAAGATTCGCACGATGCGAAACACACGGTAATCTACGAAGGAAAGGGAAAATGGGTGTAGCGCTAAAGAGTCTGCAGGCAGGGAAGGGGGTAACAGAGGGTTATGAAGGAAGAGCAACGCCTTTACCCTGACCACCCCTTCTGTTTGCAAACACGGGAAAGAGCGACCGCTTCCCTCACGCGTTCTGAAGTTGAATGGGAGGAGGTGGTGAAACTGAGAGGGAGGAGAAAAGTGGTGACGGTGTGTAGGAGGTAAGGGAGAGTAAATATTGGAGTGGGAGGAAGGGGGAACCTCATGGAGAGTATTCTCCGAGAGGAAATGCATGCAGCCGTGCAAAATCTCCGCCTCAACTCTCCCATGTGAACACACCCCAGCGTCGCGCATAGTAAGACTGCCCCTACTCTCCTCGTGTGCTCAGGACCGCAGTATAGCTCCTACATTTTCTCCCGTAAACATGGAGTGTCTGCTCGCTTTTGGACCTCGAAAACGGACAGAAATAGAATCGTGCTGGCAATGACGAAAGCTCTCTGTTGCTATGGGCAACAGGGCAAATAAACATTCACAAGTTCATGTTTTTCCAGACGTTTCTCGTTCGAATTAGAAGAGTTGAAATCTCTGAGCTATAACATCCTGTTCTCCATTGCTTCTCGCAGTAAATTCTGAGATATTTCTTAAGAGGATCAGGACAATATCGTGGGTTGATTAGTCTTCAAATCCGGGGAGTTTCAGTAATATTTCATTTGTAAATAAATCCCTACTTCAGTGCTGTATAGAGACCAATTCGGTTGCAGTATTCTCTCTATGGGACGTAAATGTTGACCCTTTGCAGAAATTTGGTAATTTCACGGTAATAATCTGGTTTGATTCCACTATTGTTGCTTTCCATGAAAGCCCCTCCCTCCTATCTTCCAGTTTAATAAATAATAAAAATGAGGCAAGATTCTCCATTATTAAGCAAAAAAGAGACTAAAACGTTCCTTCTTAATTCTAATCCCAACAACCTTTTTACATAGATAATCTGTATGCCTCCTACCGCGAAAAACTATTAGTACGATAATCTAATATACTGTACCTTTTTCACGAAATTACTAACCAAAAATATATCAATAATTTGCAAGAGGTTAATTTTTTCTTATGTATTTAATATGAAGCTTGATGTTTATATCAATATTTTGAAAGTGGATTTATTTTCTGTTTGCATGTAACTGTTTTCTTTTGCTTTATTTAATATGAAACTTGATGACTATGCCAATGTTTTGAAAGTAAATGCATTCTCTACATATTATTATTATAAGTATTCTACCGGTGAAGGTAGTAAACTTAAATGGACATTTAATTCTTCCCACCCCCTAAATTTCACACGATGCCCCTCTTCAGCCCCACATACCTCCTGCCACCTATCATTCCATCCAAGCTACCCGTTCTTCTTCTCCTTCTTCCCCGCTTACCCAACGCTCTTCCCTCAATCTCCTCCTTCAAAACACCATCCCCTTTTATTACCTTTTCCATCCACACCTTCTGCCTTCTCCTAATTTCATCTATCAAATTTCTTTCCTCTCCTACCAATTCTAGCACTTCGTCGTTTGTTTTCTTTTCGACCCACTTTATTTTCTCCATTCTTCTCCACACCCACATTTCAAAAGCCCTAAGTCTATTTTCATCTTCTTTGCGCAAAGCCCACGTTTCCGCCCCATATAGTGCAACGCTCCATATTAAACTTTTCACTAGTCTTTTCTTCACTTCCCTACTCAACGCCCCTGTCATTAGTTCACGCCTACGAGTAAAAGCTTCTTTTGCCAATGCAATTCTCCTTCTCACTTCAATACTGCCATACCCTTTTTCTTCCAACACACTACCCAGATAGCTAAATTGCTCTACCTACTCTAGCTTCTGACCTCCCACTTTTATCGTTATACTGGACCTTTTTGTTCTTGAAAACCGCATTACTTTCGTTTTCTTCTGGTTTATCTTCATCCCGTATCTTTTGCACTGTCCCTGCAACACATCCAGCATTCTTTGCAAGCCACGGGCTGACTGGCTGACTAGCGCTTGGTCATCCGCAAACCTCACTGATTTTATCAATTTCCCCCCGACCTTTACTCCAGCCTCCAGCTCATCCCAAGCCTCTCTCACCATTTCCTCCGAATAGATGTTGAAAAGTACCGGCGATAACGGACAGCCCTGCCTAACTCCCCTCCCTATCGTAGCCCAATCCGATTCTCCATCGGCTACTCTCACTTGCACCTTCTGCGCCATGAATAAATTCCGGATCAGTCTCCTGTCTCTCCAGTCTACTCCTATCTTCCGCAATATTTCCATTAACTTGTCCCACCTCACTCTGTCGAACGCCTTTTCGAAATCAACAAAGCACGCGAATACGTCCTGATTGTATTCTAGATTCCTTTCCACTAGTATTCTCATCACTGCAATCGCATCCCGAGTGGCCCTCCCCTTCCGAAATCCAAACTGATCCTCGCCTAGGAATTCGTTTGCTCTCTTTTCCATTCTCCTATTGATGATTCTAAGCACTACCTTTGCCGCATGGGAAATCAAACTTATCGTTCTATAGTCTTCACATTCTTTTGTCACTCTCGTTTTCGGTATAGGTATTAGTACGGTTTTTACAAAATTCTCCGGCCAAGCCCCCTCCTCGTATATTCTACGAAAAAGTTCATAAAATCTGTCCCTTCCCCCTCTTCCTAGGTTTTTCAGAAGCTTGGCTGGGATGTTATCTACCCCCACCGCTTTACCTGCCTTAATTTCTCGCAGTGCCTTCTCTATCTCACTATCCAGTATTCCGGGGCCTACGTCATCCTGATCTACGTCCTTTTCCTCTCCTATGTCCAAGTTTTTAGGCCTTTTTCGCTATATATGTAATCATATTTTTTGCTTTATTTAACATGAAATTTGATATTTATGTCAATATTTTTGAAAGTGGATGCATTTTCTGCATGCAAATATTTTTTTTTTGTGCATTGACTTGAAGAAGGAAATCCCACAAGATCTGTTTTAACTTTTGTTTATATGTACCTACTCATCCTCCAATGGAAATTATTCCTAGATCAAGTAAAATATTTATCTATCTATCTAAAAATATTTCCAAACGGAAATTTTGGTGTGGCAGTTCATCGAAGGAAATTTTCACTGGAAAATATTTTTACTAAATTATATGCGTTGAGTTTTACATTTTAGGCGGCGGAGGAAAATTTGAGTCTTGTTATGGGGAGGATTGAACTTCCACAAGTTTGGAGACAAATGGCTACTGTAGTTATCAAAGTGGGTAAGCAAAAAAATACAGAGCACGCGCATTGTAATTACATCCATGAATGCCAATACTTAAGAACTTAGATAAACATAGAACCGAAATCTGGGAGAGTAATAATATGACTAATATGGTCATATCAATGGACTGGGTTGTACACGGCATTCTGGAACCTCTAATAACAGTACGATCAAAATTTCTCAGAATACTGTTAAATATTGGCTTATCTTGTTTACTTCATCAAATTTAGCTCAGACCTTTAAAAGGCTTTGGAAAATGAAGAGGACATATGTTTAGCCAGAACAGAAATACGAGCCACTGAATAAGTTTGGGTTTGAAATAAGGAAATGGACTATATTTGGTGAACATGCTTTGCGGACCACAAAAACATGAGAGCGTTGTACATCAGAATAACAATGAGTATCCAAAAAAATAAAGTTGTATCCAATGTGGTGAGAATGCTTTGATGAACGTTCTTGAAGGAGACAACAGATCTGAAAGCTCTTGTGGAAAAGGGATGTAAATAAGAAAAGGATATTAAAGAGCTATTGGAGATTTTCAAACAAAAATCAGAGTGGCAAGAGGGATCCGAGAAAACGTTAACATTTCCATGTAATTGCCAAAGAAAACATAAATAGATATAAGGTGACGATATATAATATCGCGTTTACAACGAAGAGCCAAAGTCTATGGAAATGTATTCCTTATAATTTAGTTAGGTTGGAGATTGCGTAATGAATTAAAATGATATCGTGCCTTAATATCTATTTCCACTACGAATGCATATATAAGATACCTTTATAACCTAAGATTAAGAAATTAAACGCACATACCGTAGGCAACCTTCAAAGGACGAAGTTTACGCATGCAGCGGGCAAGCGTGGCACTCGGTGCAACACTTATTTTTCCACCAATATTTATGACAATAGCTTGGTTAAGAAAGCGTTCATTGTATTAATTGCCTAAGTCGGCTCTGCGGGTGTTGTACTACCACCTAAGACACCATTACGGCATATACGCGAATCCGGTGCTGCCTTACACCCCTGGAGACATCGAGTTCGTCGTGAAGAACGGAAAGTGTAAGATCTGGTGGAATTATCCCTTCTCCACCACCAAGCAGTTGGAGGTGACGAAGCCTGATATCGTTCTCCTCGACAATCTCTCGCATGCCATGTTCGTGATTGAGTTTTCCGCACCGGCCGAAACGAACATGGCAGCGAATGTGATAGAAAAAAGGACTAAATATCAAGATCTGCTGTGCGAACTCCGGCAAATGTACGCGGGCTACTCTGTGAAACTGGTAGTCCTCATCGTAGGCGTGCTTGGCGGTGTCAGGCACTGGTTGAGAATCTCAGGGGCATCCCAGCGTGCAAGGCGCGAGCAGATGCACTTACAAGTGCAGTGCAGAAGGCTGTTCTTCTCAGGTCCCTCCACCTGCTTCGTGCGCATGACCCTAATGCTGGGTAGCCAGCTATCCGACGGAGGCGGACCTTAGGCACGAGACCCCTCTCGAGTCTCGAGACAATAAGCGATTACATGAAGTATTATATATTAGTGCAAATGTTCTACATTACATATTATATTTTAAAAGTATATGTAAAAGTGGATTAGACTTCATTGTGCAGAGATTTAGATAGATACTTCCAGTAGTTTTCTTTAAAAAAAAGTATGAATCGCGTACAGGTTAGGCTCGTGGGTAAGGAATTCTATAATTTTATGGCATTAGCAACAAAAGATTTTTCATATACATTGCTATTGTGTGGTGGGTAGTAAAAACAAACCAATTGTCTGATTTTTAAGGAAAATTCAGTTGTTTGCCTATTAGGAAACAAATCAAGCAGGTAGGCTGGCTTATGATTACGGAATAATATAAAAATTAACAATCCCAGAGAATATTTTCTCCTAAGAGTGATTGATAGCCACCCAAGTACTCGTCGGTAGGGAACGATTTGTTCAGATGTTCTCTTGTTATAAATAATTCTGGCACATGAGTTCAATAGCCGTTGGAGTTTTAAGTTTAGCTTTTCAGTAATGTAATAACTAAGCAGCAGTAATCCAGATGAGGAAAACTCAACGTGGAAATAAGTTTCTTTCTGGTGTCTATGGGAAGCAAGTGTTTATGAATTTCCAACTGATATAGAGTGGAATTTATTCTTTTGGAAACTTGGGATACATTATCTGCCCAGGAAATATAATTACTAATAGTGACACCTAGACTGCGGTCATCAATTGAATAGAGGAAGTCGTATGGATCAACCTTTATTTTTGGTATTATGTCAGTATCAGTACGCTGAAGCATGCGGTTGCCTCCCATAATTAGGGCTTTAGTTTTGGCACCATTTAAAATGAAGTTATTTGATGCAGCCCATGAATGTAGTTTCTGCACGTCAGAGTTCACTTTGATTACGGCCACTACTATATCTTGGGGTTTACAGTGGTAGTAAATCTATAAATCGTCTGCATAGAGCATATATCTACAATGCTTCAGTTACTGAGGCAAATCTAGAATGTAAATTGAAAAGAGAGATGGCAAAAGAACAGAACTCAGGGGAACTCCAAGTGGGACAAAATTCCATTCTGACAGTTATCCGTCATGGCCCTTGCCTGCTTGATTCCTACCACGAAGGTAAGACAGAAACCAGTTCAGGGCCCTACATGATAAGTTCAGAGATTTAAGATGTAAAAGAAGCTTAGCATGATCGACACGATCAAAGGCCTTGCTGAAGTCAAACAAAACAATAACAGTGACCATTTTGTTTTCCGTTGCTAGTCTAATATCATCAGTTACTTTAAGCAGTGCAGTTTTGGTGCTAAAACACTTGCGTAAACCAGACTGATAAGGGTCAAACAGATTCCGATTATCAAAGTATTCATTGACTTGATTTATACTATTTTTTCTAAACATTTTGACAGGAAACATAAAATGCAGATCGGGCGATAATGTGATACATCCGATGGGCTTTTGATATTTTTTAATGAATGAAGAAAGCTACATTTCCATTCAGTTGGGAATATGGACATTGATAATGAAAAGTTGATAATCTCAGTTAGAGCGGGGAGAATTACTGTAATTGAAATTTTAATATATGAAGGAGAGATACTGTTACTTCCAGACGCTTTTGATTTCGATTCAAACAAGTATTTTGGATGTCTCCTGGAGTAAAGTGACGAAAGTAAAAATTGCTATCATCAAATGGTTCTAAGGGATAAATGAAATGATGAGTATCAGAGAATATTAAATGGAAGGGCTGAAGGCAACGTGAAATGATCATTAAGTTGGTTCAACGTTTTATTCGGAATTAGAGTTTTCTTTGTATCGTAGTAGCCCAATGTGCCAAAGTTCACGCCAAATTAAATGTGGCTTTGAAAGGCCTTCAAGTTTAGTAGCGTAATAGGCCCGATTTGCAGCCTTTACAAGTTGATTGATTGCATTTCTAAGAATTTTATACTTAGCATACACTGCAGTGTTTCTAGACCTAACATAGGCTTGATGAATCCTGTCCCTTTATTTCATTTGCTGTTTCAGCTCTTTAGCTATTCATGGGGCGGCAGGGCGGCGTGGAATGACTGTACTTAATGTAGTATGACTGAATACGCTGTTAAGAATACTTTCACTAGAGGATTTACCTTTCTCATCTATGTTGTTGGAGGAGATTACAATAGACCAATCTTTTTCAGCTAGGTATTTTTGAAAATTATTAAGATTTACACATTTTAAATCTCAATGGATAAATGAGGAAAGGCTGAGTGTAGAGAATTTAAATTTATAGGTAATGTGAATTAAGTCATGCGACCAGAGAAATGGAACAGGACATTAGAGGCGCAGATGATTTTTTCCTAACCTACGATGAAGTGATCAAGCCAGGTATCACCATGGCATGTATGATGAGTGGGTTGAAAAGGAACAAGATAAAAATTATTGTAATGAATAAAGCCTTTCAATAATTACTGCTTGGATGATAGTACATGATTACTGTTTCGAAACAAGTCATCAAGATTCCTACATTTAAGTGTCATTGATGTTTTTACATTGCCACACACGACACCATTTCCACAGTAATAATTTTCTTACTCGCTCAAAAAATCATTTACCAAATTTTCACTTCCATAAGTCAACATGTGTATTCCAATGTCAACTGGTTGGGATTTGCTCTGATATTTGCTATTTTTTTTCAAGTACGTGTTCATCAATGAGCAACACAATGCTTTCCAGAGGGTTTTCCCGAAGTGTTTACAAGATGGTAAACATTATTTCAACGCATAATTCTTAGGCAATAAGCGATCGAGCTTACATTACCAGGCTCACGTTTCACAGAGCGCAACAAGGACGCCTAATCGTATTTTGATTCATTTTATTTCGAAAGCGGGGAAGCCTAGCTCCAGAAATACTAGAAGTTAGCTTTATAATGATTCAACGAAGGTATAATTCGAGAATTTATGCTACAGGCTCCCACAACTGATCAGGCGCAAAATAAAAGGAAAAATGTTGCAATTTGTGCCACAGTGCGCCCGCTGGAGGCTCTCATTCTCGAAAAATAAGCAAGGGATTTTACAGAAAAATTATCAAGCTTTTGAAATGGTAATTAAATGATGAACGAGCATCGAAAAATTATACACCACTATTATACACCAAAAATATACTACCCTCTACAATTTGAAGATGATAGCAAAGGAAGAAAATTTTGGCGACAAGTATGAACCTATGATCACAGAACCTGCAACCATCTAAATAGCAACTCGAAATTTGATTGGAAGGATCCCCAAGAATAAATATCATAAAAAACAAAAGGTTTACAGGCATATCAACTTCACATAATCGAATTACAGCGCTGGATAAGCCCATCATATTCTATCACATAACCTTGGATTTCTCCATAAATCTCGATAAAATCATAGGCCATGAGAAATTAAATTCTGATGCAAATGAAGAAATCTCAAATGATTTAGCTAACGGAAGGATATACAATGTTATAGCAGGATATTATGCCCCTCATACTTAACAAAAAATTAAACGTACTATTTTGTGCGAAACACTTTCATAACAACATCTCTAACTGTTTACCAGTTCATGGTACCTAAAACGGCGTTACACCTTTCACTAAAACTACATCGATATAATATTAAAGCCACCCCTAGTAGAAATAGACAGAAGGCAGTTCTCTTCTCGGTGGAGGAGGGAGAGAGAATGGGAGAGGAGGGAGGACTTCCACTACAACGGCAAAAAATGACCAAAACATAAGAAGCCGAGGGCTAAAGGAAAAAAAATAAAAGCGGTCACTTGCTTGTACAGCAAGCAGTCGAACAACTTCATCCCTTGCGGCGAAATGAAAGGGAGGCGCAGTTTCGACTTTCTCCATGTACACACCAGTTTCGATGAGCGACAAGGCCAGAAACGTCATGAAATGAAGACGAGACGGAGGGGAAACACGGTTTAAGGAGGCAATAGGACAATGTACATTGCTATTAGATTTTTTTACACACTGGATAGGATCGTGCATGGGATGAGGCTAAAAAACACTAAGGTGAGAAAAATTTTAAATCTTTTAATAAAATGCATTATTACTTATGAATGAATTAGCAAAATATATTACATACAATACAGTGTATTTGTATGCCTCTATATCGGCATTAGTGGATACGGCATGATAATTGGGCATGTCGCTGTGTTAATACTTGGAATAAGAGAAAAGGGTGGGACAAAACATTGAAAGTTTACTTTGATGCAGATCAGTATGCATGCTGCGTTGAAATAAGTGCAAAGGAATAGGGAAAGAGGTAATGCATGTTAGATGTAATGAGATATGTATGTTGAGGGGGAAGTTAAGTGACAAGTAATAGATGGAATAATTAGGAGAGAAAAAAGCGAAGCTGAAAGCTGAGAAATTTTAGAGAATATTGTATAATAAAGGAAAGGAAGGAAGAAAAAGGTTATTTGTTTTTGAATTCTCGAGTGGAAAGTTGAGGAACCTGAAATTATAAATAAGTAATTCAAGAGATTCCATTATTGGTTTTAGATTAACAATTCGCCAGTAGAGTCTGTTTATGGCTACGAAACATAAATAGCTAAAATCGCCGTTGATATACTGAAGCATCTAAAGAACTGGAGAAGAATATAAACTATTTCATTTTCTTTGTTATACGTTACGGATTTTTGAAGTAATATGTTAAGCAAATTAAATATCGAGTAGGCCCTACTGTTTAAATTTGTGTGCAACACCTCATTTCCTAGGAACGTATCCAGAAAATATAATTCATCTGAAAACTCATAATTGAAGACGAGTCAAACCAATTGGTCATTTCTTTAGAAATGATGATCTGTTGAAGACAAATGGTCGGCGAAAAGTGGATGAAAAGAAGGTCTTGTGTGATGCAAATAGGTATGATGTAAGAGAAAAACATTTTTCAAATATGAAAAGCTTCGTTGATAGGGGAACCAAGTAGAGTGTGGCGTCATACCAATCTTTTGCGGTCAAGTTGTTTTACGATTGGATTGGATATTCAGGGGAGGCGACCAACAGCTGAGGTAATTTGCGCCATTTAGGATAGGTGGGTGATTGGATAGTGGTAGGAACATTCCAGGTAATGGAGGAAGGGTGGACAGAAACCCTGTTTCGGCATTATCCTACTCTTAACGAAAGGCGCCAAGGGGACCACGGCTTAACGTCCCATCCGACGGACGGAGTACTGAACTTGAAATGCCCTTCAATAGGCACTCAAGTGGGGACCGGTTTTCCACTGAAAAATCGGCCACTGGGAATCGAACCCGGGCCCTAGGGATGGGAGGCCAGTACTCTAGCCACCACACCAACCCGATCCCCTTGTCTTACAATGATTTCCTCCAAAGTAATCTATAAAAATTGACCCCATTGACAGCGATCTTTACATGGTGGGAGGGAATTTTGTTCCAATGGCCCCTAACAAGTAAGTTCTGAAGTTTGAAGCAATTGCCATGGGTGTCCCCGCCGAGTGACCAATGCCACAGATGGAAGGGTGATGCCAGAAGGGAAACGTAGTCTACGAAGCACTGATCCTCATTGAGGTAGCTGATCTGCCCATCAGGCTATTTCAGTGACGATAAAAATACTATTGAAAAGGGCACCGGAAAAAAAGTTGTGAATTTCCCCATGTAATAAACACATTTCCAATTGATGAAAGTAATTCTGCCAACAAGTGAATCCAAAGATTGGAAACAGGGGTGATCGACGGGAAGCTGTTGCAGGAGTGAGTGAATTTCAAAATCTCATGTGATACAATTATTTTTGCTCCAAGCCAAAATTTAGTAGGATTCACACATTGTTGCTACAGTCAATTTGATGAATAATCACGATATTCATCACCGCTGATTTCAACAAATATTCCATCCAAATTCAATGAATCTATTTCCCGAAATGCAGTCCTCATTAACATGAAATTTAAATGAGATACCGAGAAAAGCAATGAAAATTCATGTTCAACAATGTAACAGCCAAAACAAAGCAAAATTTTACTTTCGAGATCCAATTTAGCAAAATGTTTGCAAAGAATATTTAAGAAAACCTGTGGAAAGTGAAAGTAAGTTTCAGTAACATGTATCAAGCATATTGTTAATGTTTATTATAAAAGTATCATATAACATCACATTAAATAATGCGTAAACAAATAAATAAACATTTCCATTGAATTATAGTTCTGGTATTAAATTAAACCTTAATCAGTGACTAACTTTCCCCACATATTACACCAATTATGACTAACAATAACAATGGCTTGTTTATTGATTGTTCCTGATGCATTCAAGAGAAATAATAACAGATGAACCAGGTATTTGATTTTCTCTAAGTTATTTCAATTAGCTTAACTAGCAGTATTTACTCAAGAATATATTAATTGGGAGACTAAGAGACAAATGCTGGTGTGTAAAATGATATTCAGTATAACCTGCATTATTGAAACAAAATCATATGCACTCAAAAATTACCAAAGGCTAAAAATTTTTCACCGACGGTAACGTGGTGCTGGATTTCACTATTTAAGTATTTTATGAGTTTACTTTAGGCGCTACGAAGAGCAGTAACTATTTATTCTCACTGCAAATCCTGACACCAAAACACAGAACTAAATAAACTACGTCGGTTGTAGATATCATTAGGAATAATTCTAATATTTTATGAATGTACAGAAGATCTCAGTTATGCGTAAGCAAAGATAATATCTTCTTTCTGCGAATAAGAGACGTTCGCTACCCTATGACGAATCACAAAAAAATGAATAAAAACTTTAAAAGCATAGGAAAAACGAATTTTTTATCTTTTATTCTTTTAAAGGTTTTTGAAACATTCGATCATTTATCACATCATTCTTCTGTCCCTTTATTCATTGATACAAAACTTCATATTCCATGATTTGAGGAAGCGGAATTTCTTCTTTCGAAGCCATTTATTCTCAGAGGTACAGCGAAGTTTAATCGATTGGAACCAAGCCCTAGAACTTGTCTTTAGTTCAAGTACGAGTTTGGGTACGTTGAATACGGGCGTGCCCATGGAACACCACGCTACAAAATTCTTTTAAAGCTGAACATGAGAGTATGATGAGGATCGTTTGATATGCCTGCTAAGAAAGGAAGGAGAAAAGCGAAAGTTGGATAAGAAGAAAGAACTCACATGTATTACTTATGAAAATAATACATTTATGGGAACTCTTGGAGTAAAGAAAATGCAGTAGTCTCGAAGAAATGAATTGAGTATACGCTGGGAAGAAAGGAAAGCATAGAAATATTGATAAAAGTGAAGCAGAAGAGTCTTTATGAATGGTAAATGTGAAGAGAGAGGTATTGACGCCATCAACGGAAAAATACACGGAAAGGCAGCAGAAATAATGCACAATAGCAGACACCCTGCAAGAATTTGATATGCGTTGCCATTCTACCACCCAGCCAGATATAAAATTCAGAAACTACTCCACAAAAATTCAGAGAGTTATCGAAAAGGAATCCTAACATACTTTTCCATAAGAAGTTCTTAAAAAGGTAAGTGTCTTGAACGGTAAACCCTAATTTCTTAGATAGACAGTACCTACAATTTGAAGGTTCTATAACGGCTTTAGTTTGTTCCTGTTGCACAAAAATGCGCATAAAATCCATAGAAAGGTTTCCAAATGAACGTAACTCATAACTTATAGGTCATTTGCTTCAAGACAAGCAGTCCAGTTATGAGGTCGTGCTACATTATTTGTCGAAAGAGAATTAATCACACACCGAAACTTTGCACCTAAGTTTCTAATTTTCTAAATGGATTTAATCTTGAGTAGGTATTCAGAGAATGGAAAGTTTAAAATGGATTTACTTTAAAACGGACAACCGTGTTAATGTAATAGCTTTCAACTCAGGTGATTTCAAATTCAGTGAAAACAATCTCTGATAAAGAAATGAAAGGGTATTTTTTTACATAGGAGGAATATATTTGTATACACGTTGCATTTATTTCTACGATTGTGTCACTCAAGCCTGAATTAACCAAATTAAGGTACTATGTAACCAGATAACACCAACTAACGTCGTCTTCACCCGTGGTATATCAACATGTTTCCCATTTCCGAGAGCGCGACACTGATAACGGGATTGAAAATGGTCTGAAGTTAGTTGCAGTCAATAAAAAGTAATTGTTGGAGGTAGGAACAATGATTGCGAGGAGCAGGTTAATTTGCTGGCTAGAATGCCGGCTTCTCACCCTGAGGGCCTGGGTTAGAATCGCATCAGTGGCAGAGTATTCATATGCATACTGACCCCACATTAGTGTCTTGAGGAGATTTCTTTTAGATCAGTAGTCTATCAGCCACAGGGATCGTTAAGCAGTGGACTTTCCCCCGTTTGCTAAGAGCACGACAGCCTCTACCAGCTCCCTCTTCGCCTTTTATCCTTATATTTTCATCCCCATTGTAGTGCCTTTCAACCCGGCCAGAAGTACCTCAAGAATGGGGATAGATTTGAAACGATAAATATGATGTTTTATACGATAGTAATGCATTTATTACATTTAGCACAGTTAAGCAACAAATGAAAAGAAAATTTCAAGGTGAGCTCATAAAATGTGAACTTGAAAATAAACCTTCCTGATGTTGTAATATAGGGGTGTTGTAATATAATATGTAAAATGGACATTTAATCCTACATTTCTACAAATTATATTACAACACCCCTGTATTACATAACTGTAGGATTAAATGTCCATTTAATCCTACATTTTCCGGAAAAAAAGAGAAAATATGTCAACAATATTTCAGGTTTCTCTCCACCCAACCCGGGTTCCGTAAAAAATCATAACTCTACTCAAATTTAAACCTACCCTTAACGGCACAAAGACCACAGTTGTCGCCTAACTTCACCAAATAAAACCTACCGACAATATGAGGGTCAGATATGTCTTTGCGTACATGATAATAATGATGCTAATAAGGTAACACTTTCGCTCATATGACGTCGCAATTGCGATTATGTCTCAGGAGCTTACGAACTAATGTCATGAAAACGGAGTTCACCTAAAAATCACCTTCTATTGCCAAAAAATCAATTTAATTTGCGTAAGGAGTGAGAGGATCCCTTAGCTATGGTTCTTCTCCAGCAAGATTGGCATTTATAAATTGTTCCTGCCGCAAAACCACGTCTAGAATTTTCGAACAATTTTTAAGAAGTCGCTCAAATATCTTATAAATTCCCTAATTTTTATTTGTACCAGCATGACAGAGTATTTCTTCATATTTGCTTTAGATGTCTAAATCCAAGCCAAGAGACAAAAATCATGGAATATTACGTTGTTAAGTTGCTATTATACGAATACATTAAATATATTTGTCATGTATGGTGCCATTTTAAATTTATTACACGCTAAATAATTTCAGATTTATTCATAATAATTTCCGTTGTATTGAAAATAAATTGTTCTACAGTGCTAGACCATTTATAGGAGATAATGTGGCCATCCATCATACATATTTGGCTGGTTTGGAAAATGTTTCCACCAAAGTTTAACACATTTCTGCTTCTAAAAATTCTATCACGAAAAGGAGCCATATTTAGGAAATAATCTCAAAAGTAAAATCTCCTTAAAAAAGGTTGGCATCTTTAACTAAAAGATTAAATATTTTGCGAAAATAAAAGCATTCACTTGTCATCCCTCCCATGTACAGTATCATCACCAACAAAGAAACCCCAAATGCTCACTCTCCCCCAAAAACACTACCCAACCCAACTTACCCCTAGATCCAATTCTGGAAGAAAAATGGTGGTTTAGGTAAGTGCAGAAAAATGGCCGGGGATCGGGTGAAATGTTCGGGAGTATTAGGTGGGGGTCGGAAGAGGGAGAGAGAGAGAGGTTGGGAGAAATTGGGAAGTGGGGGAGAGAAAGAGGGAGAGGAAGAGGCCGGAGACGAACTTCTCTCCCGAAGTGTGGGTGGGAGCGAGGGGAGGGAAGATGAACGGTTTTTCGTCGGTGGAGGGGAAAGCTCACCCCTCTCACTCCTCCTTCCCCACCCGCACCAATCTCCTGCCGGGGAGGAAGACGTGGGAGACCAGGGGGGTGGGAGGGGAAGAGGCGGCGCTAAGATGGGAAAGAGACCCAGCAGAGCATCTTGGAAATAAGAAGGGAGATTCGTGAGAAATGGCGAAGTGAGGTACTGCTCGCTCCAAGAATTCGGTCGCCTTTGGAAAGGGGAAAGAGGATGTGGTCGGGGGAGAGATATATATAAGATGGATATAGGGATAGATATTCGTATTTATTCCGGGCAGAACCAAGAACAACAGATCTCCATTTCTTTCCTTCTAATGCTATCCATATAAAGTCACGTCTTGATGATTAAAATATTTAGCAGCCTCACATTAAAATTAAGAGTTTCACTCATTAAGAGTTTCACACTTTAGTATACTTCAAGTCTAATATGTTTATTTAATCGAGTAGGGGAGGGAAATACGGATTAAATCCCGATGATGACCATGAATACAATATGTGCATCACATCATCATTGATGATTATTGCGTAAGACGTGATGGGAAAGTTGCAGACCTTCACTGTAAAATGATATCCATTGCATGTAATGACTCGACGTCGTACCATTGAGTGCTTCAGTCGTAATTACAACTTAAGCTCAGTTTGAGTTAGGTTAGTAGTTAGTTAGGGTTAGGTTGGTTAATGAAATTAGGTACATCGTAAAGGGTTCACGTTTACAACTATAATAAACACTAAAAACTAAAAATATGAAATTATAACCAGTTTAACTTTGTTCTATTTTGTAAGGAAGATGCGTGCAGCAACTGTCTCAAATTAAGTCATAATTGTTCAGGAGAAGTAAAAATAAGCAACTTCTGACTGGAAATTAGACCAATTTCACTTGATAATTTAAAACTTTAATTTCTTCATTTATTATTTACAGAATATTACTATCAAGCGGCTGATATTTCATCTCTAATCAGCTGAAACTAAATGTTACTTTCCTTGATTATGCTCTCCATTTACATTTGCCAATATTCTCGCTGATAGTCGGAAACAATCAATAACTGACCCTGGCCTGAGACATTAAGTCAGAAAGATATTCAAAGCACATCATTCCATGCTGACTCATTTAAATATTACTTTTAACCGGAAAATAGATGGCATTTGCATCACTCAATAACATATTTATTGATGAGATTTTTGATATGGCATGCACATAAATTACTAAAGGGAATACGGAAATCCTAAATGAGATGTGCTACCATTTGTGTAAAAGGCATTTAAGAAATATACTAAAAATTGATCAAAGCGTATATTGGTAACATAAGAACCGCGCTTTTCATTTTAGCGAAATGTTTTAGTAATTAAGCCCCTCCCCCAGTACGGTATACATTTTCATTAAAACGAAACAAATTGACTTAAGGGCGCACATCGGCGAACGCAACGCGATTTTAAAAATTCCTCTCATATTTCACCGGCAAACGTAACTTCCTGCTCAATTCGCTTTTCCGGCCTTTCACCTCCGACTCGTTCCCGTTCCTCCGTTCGAAAAAGCATACTCAGGGGCGAGGCATAAATAATAATTTTCCGTTCCGAGCTTGGCTTCCGCAACGCATCAGGAAAGCGCAATGAACGATTACTTAGCGGCCTAAACCGTTCACCTCATCGACCAATCAGCAAACTCCTTTATTCCCATCCGCCAACTATATCTCAATCCCCCGATCGTGCCACCCCATCGACTTTTAATGAACCTTCCTGATCGGCTCAATTCTGAGTGGCTTCCTGTTCCGTGACTCTGTTGGCTCCACGGGAGTCACACAATTGACTCGGAGACGGGAAAATCCATCGACTAAACGGGGCGGAGTTCACGGCCCCGCTAGCATTTCATTGCAGACAAGAAGGAAGCAGGTCCTCATCTCGATTGCCCTGGGGTAATGTTTCTATGGGGAAGTTGGAGCCCGGGGGGTAGTGAAAGGAATCGCTTGAACAATATCATAATCATAAAATTTTTCAGCAATTAATTCCGTAATATTCATTCGGATCATTTCAAATTCTTTTCAGCTCCTCCATCAATTGGGATCCTGACTCAATCCGAAGGTGATACCTTAATAAAAATATAAAACAAGTGATGCTGAGCTGATTTGGGGGAATTAAAATGCGGCATAACATTAAGAGAACCTCGCTTTTCCGAGAATAAACTCCATTACAAAGTGAAAGTTTCTCCAACTCAATGAAACAGTAGCGAAATATAAAAGCAAACGCAGTGGGAAGTTTCGTTCATGATGCATCTTTTACAGTAAATATGAACTAGAAGAATGCGTGCACAATTCACGGGAAATAGGAAATGTGCACTTAGAGCGAGATGAAAAAAGCCTCGAATTCATGAATTAATAATTAGGGCCTATCTTAAAATTTACTTAATCGCCTCCTCTATTATTTCTCTCCAAGCCTAACCCTATTATACAAATAATGCAAAAAATACTCCCTTTAAATTTCCCTTGCATGCGAAATAGGACGAAAGCTGTCATCCTCACCAGTTATTACATAATTTTATTGTCATGCTATTGAAAGTAAATTATAACTAGTGTATCTGTACTACTATCAGATGGAAAAACGCGCCTCCGGCAAATATCCTTCCGTTTAGTTGGTAATTTGAAAGCTTAGCCCTCTAAAAATGGTTTCTTGACTCTCCTCATCCTTCAAACCCCTTGGGAAATGCTATCCCAAACGGATATTGCTTTGAAACAAAATGTTATTGCTCATACAGTGAGAGGGAACGATGGAGGGAATATATTGGAACATATAAGGGCTAAAGGAAAACATTTTTTTCTGATCGGACCTGTAACTAATTCAAATTGAATGTTTAAAACGCCTTTTTATTTCGTAGTGACATTTGCTAAAATGGGAAAACAAAGGTCAGGGGCATGCTGAGGTCATATAATAGGGATCGTAGAAGGGGGAAAATTACCGGAAAATCTGTACATCGACTGAAAAACTACGATTGATTAAAATATTTGAATTTGTTATTTTCTAGGACGCTGACGACGAATTATAATCAGTGTGAACAAGTAATAATACATTTTTTGCTAACTTTTCGGCAATAATATACCAAACTAAATGAATGATTCAACATTCTTGGCATTGGATATAAATGGGGTTTTTGTCACCTCCAAAAGCATATTCATAGAACCTTTTCATCGTAAATTTTTAGTATTCGTTAAGCACATAATAATGCATTTAAATAATATATAAAGATTTATACTTACTAATCAAGTACAGAAATATAAAAATTTACTTCCATCCATACATTATTTAATCCTGATAGTGGAGTAGTAGCGAAGTAGAAGGCCAATAATTCATCCTCATCGTATCTTTTGCTATTAGAATCTGCCAATTTTTAACCGAAAAATAAACTATTGCTTGACTCTGGTTTCAATTTGAGGACATTTTTGTTGCCAGTAATATTCCTACTAAATAAATTAGGTTTTTTTAACCAACATTACCAAGTTTTTTTTCACGAAAATGAATTTTTAGGCGAAAAGCCTCGTATTTTACTCACACAAAAAATGAACTTGTTCTGCAATTTCATTGATATTTCGCAAAATGCTTCAATGTTTATATACTACTACTATCTTTTATTTAGGATTGCACGTTATTAGGCCCTCCTCAATTTCAAACTTAATTATCAGAGTAGGGACGAGGAGTCCATTTGAGCTCACCAACTATCACTCTTACCGATCCAGCTCATTAAACTCTTGATATATGACCTTATTTTTTGGACATTGTGGCCAGGTTATTCGAGCATTTTCCCCATTGTGTATCGTCACCTCTATAGAGGTGCCTATTTAATCAACGACGCGTTTTCGAACGAATGAAATAGGGTTAAAATTCTGAGTAGAACGATAGAGAATGAGGGTAGATAAAAAATCAGAAGACTAGAAGAGGAATTAAGGAACGGTAAACCAATTAAGTAGTGAAATAGGAGTGCAAGAATGTATTTTGACCAAATATAAATGGATTATAAGGAGGGATATCTCTTGATCATCCACGAATATCCCTAAAATGAAACAATACTTGTGTGAAGGTTTTCCTGGTGCTCCACTCGGGTGGTCAGGAGCTTTATACTCAAACTCAGAAAACGTTTTGAAATTCGACTCACTTTTCATTTCCAAGCTTCTAAATACCGTAAAATTTTTGGTCCCTATTTGCACCTCAGGGTTGAATTCAAGTGCTCCCTAATTATGTTTTTCCTTTTAACTAAGCCCTACCAATTGCTGAACATTTAGCTAATCGCCTTTCCTTGCATTGCGCTTGACATTCAAGCTGGAATTCACGTTTTACTAAAGCGAAAACCAGAATCTCCACTGAAATTATTCACCTCTAGTTGCATCCCGATTTTAGTAGGTGTGTTGCTATAACAGTCCAAGCGGTAAATTAATTTTGCTTTGTCCCACTGAATAATGCGGTCTCTACTCAGGCTACTCTACAACTACTGACTTTGCCTAATCGAGAGAGCATGAAATGACTTCTACGTTTTTACAATCTTTTTAATTGCGTGGCCATTAAGATAGCAATACTGTCCGTAGTTTTATTTTTTAAATGTCAACGAGGGTAATATCACCGATGTGGCATTTAGTTTTCTATGTCAGTCATATCGAAGACAATTGAATTCAAATTATTAGAGATTATTTGGGCCATATTGGCATATTGAGAATAATTGTCACCGTATTAATATGAGAGAAAAGGATAAAACCTATCAATTACGCAGTTTTAACACCTGCTGAATGAATTCTAATATTTAAACCGTCGGGTAACAACTGGCTGCGTTTCGCCGCATCCAACGCTTGGAGGGGAAGGGAAGAAGATACAAGGTATCAATTACGCAGTTTTAAAACCTGATGCACGAATTATAATATTTAAACCGTACCTATCTCGATGAATTGAACGAATTTTTAAAACGAGGGTGGATTTTGCTTAATAAGTGTCGCATTATTTATTCCATTTAGTAGGTCTTTAGGCATGAAATAAAAAGGGTGGCAAAAAATGGTGGCGTATCAATTCGGGTAACAACTGACTGCGTTTCGCCACATCCAAAGCTTGGAGGGGAAAGGAAAATGGTGGGGGATGGAATCAAAAATATCGCCGAGGGGTTGTTGACGGAGGGTTTTTGGGGTAGCACGGTGTGGAAGAACCAAGGGCAAAGGGGGGGGGGGGGGGATTGCAAAAAAGGGTGAGAAATCGTAACTTTAAAAAAAGTTAGGGGTTGTGAGGATTCGCGAGAGGTCATCTGATAAGTATAGGAGATGGAGAGTGATTTTTTTCCCCTGGTTGTGCCATGGAATGGGTAAGTGGTTGTCGTGATAGATGGCAAGGGGTTTACATGCGGAGGGGTTGAAAAGGGAGGAGATGAGTAAGGGTGGAAGGTGGGAAACCCGCTGGGACCAAATAGTAGGAGCCACACTCCCTTTATTGATTGAATAAAGGGCGGAATGAACTTCAATCTGGAAGCGGGCTTCGTTTTTTTATTTCAAATTAAACTAATGCATTTCAACGATAGTGAGTGCTGGCAGGTGGCTACGGAAGCGTGAGATAGGGAGACTGCCCGAGACTACCCTTACGCAAAGGCTTTCAAATAATTGAATAATATTAATTTACTAGTAAGCGAAACGTATGGTATATAAATGGCATATTAAAGCTCCGGGAAAAATTATGAAAATTCATGCATACAACCTGCTGGAATGTGGCGTGAACCAAAAAATAGTATTTGAGTGTATTAGAAATACATTTCCAATCAAAATGAGGAGAAAGCTAAGACATCACAGTTTGTTTAACTTAAATAGTTTGTAAAACAAATAACTTTACTTCTGAGTCTCTTCTGATATAGTTAAATTTCGCCCATATCTCAATGTTTAAACATATCTATTGTAGCGTCTTATAGTGTTATGGTACAAATAGCTTGTAGATTCAAATTTTACTCCAGGAAAAAGACGGGGGAATACAAGAAATATTAATGCGTCCAGTCTAAGGAAACGGGAGGCCGTAGTAACCAAGACGCGTACCTGAATCATGTCACAATCATAAATATTTCCTTCTCCACTAATATCGCACTCATACTCAATGTATCCAAAAGGATACACCTAAGATGAAGGCGAATATATATATTTACGAGCTATATGCGATAGAACTCATGATAGACCTAATACTCGATCCACATTGGATCAGATTTATTTCTGCTAAGGAAAAAGGAATTGCACATTATATTATTCACGTGACCCCTAAACTAGCAATAATGAAACACAAATTTTCGAGTTAACCTCGCAGGAGTTCAATTATTAATTATTTATATATGTTGTTAATTGGCGCGAAATGTAACTGCAATGCTAATCATTGCAAAAAAAACTTATGTTGCCAAAATATTGAAAACATTTCCAAGTACTGCAGGGAGGCTGAACGAACTTATACAATAATGCTATCACAAAAATATAAACATTAGTGAGATAAAATGAAAAGTATAGACCAATATAAATTCAGTGGAATAATTTAGAATATGAAAATATGAAAATTACAGTTTCAGAACTGTTGTGGAACAATCATTTGGAACCTTACATAATACATCTGTCGTCCTCTATTGGGAGGGTAGTGTCCTAAGGCCTGCAACTGCAAAAGTATCAAAATATCCCTAATGGATGAATAGCTAATACCTTGCTACGGAGCGAGATCTTTTTAAGATGCCATTAGTCGGATTTCCTGCGTCCATTAAAAATCAGAGCTATTTTCTTGCACATTTGGGGAAATGGCAGACTCCACCAGATGAGGAAGCATATTGTTACTACTTTTTGATCCCACGCAGCCAACCCTGATATTCGAAGAAGAAGAGATCATGGACCTTTCTTGAGAAGTTAAGCTAAAAATATAATGTGAACTCTTAAAAAAGTCTTAAGTTTTGCTATTTGGAATAGTGAGCTGGGCCTCCAGAGAAAATGTAGAAGATAAAGACCACATTTTCCATCAGGAAAAGACATTAACACAAGCGATGGCACTATGGATAAACATTATCCAGCCCCAACTTGCCAAACCTCTGGCCTAACAATCCAAAGATTGATGGTTCAAATCATGCCTTGTTCAATGACGTCATGCTGACCATATTGCTTAGCTTAGTATTAATTAATAAAAGTGTGGTTAAAACCATCGAACTTAACGCTGACCTAAGCATCTAAAACCCTATACTCCTCAGGCAACTGACATTCGATCACCCATACCACCTGCACTTATGCTTCACCATCATAAGTACAATTGCCACACTCTTAACTCCATTCCCTGATCAAATTCACACATTCCCTTCCTTCCTTGAACTAATATTTTTAAACTAAACTTAACCTTACGTTCTAAACTCCAAACAAAATGATCTCTATATGATCTCGTTCTTTCTCGGCGAATGATATTTAAAAAACATTCTCGGGTTTCTAGCCGAGTAAGATGTTTTGTTGCTAACGTTTCGATGGAATACTCCTCCATCGTCCTCAGAGCAATGAAGATTAAAGATTAAGATTGAGCAATGAAGGCTGGAGTTAAGAGTGTGGCAATTGTACTTATGATGGTGAAGCATAAGTGCAGGTGGTATGGGCGATCGAATGTCAGTTGCCTGAGGAGTATAGGGTTTTAGATGCTTAGGTCAGCGTTAAGTTAGATGGTTTTAACCACACTTTTATTGCTCTGAGGACGATGGAGGAGTATTCCATCGAAACGTTAGCAACAAAACATCTTACTCGGCTAGAAACCCGAGAATGTTTTTTAAATAAAAATGATCTCTCTTAAAACATATCGAACTACAGCCCTCGCCTACAGGAACGCCTATGGAACTACAGGAATGAATCCCTCGCCTGATTACTTATTTCTTAAAATATTCTCTCCATAAATCCTATAAATGATCAATTTCCCTCACCTCTCATTATTCTCCAATTCAACTTCAGAGCCATGATTGGAGAGGGCATCACAGACTTCCAAAAATAGAGCTCGGATCTCGGACTGTCTCCGTCACCAAGTTGTGTATGGCGGAGGCGACTAATAGATTAGTTCATATGCAACTTTTAGGACCGGAGGGTCACAACTGGTAAGAGGTAGGAATTTTTCAGTAAATGGGACCAAGTATGGTGAAATGTCTGAAATTGGCACAGTCCACGTTTCTGATTACCTAAGCCGAAAGGGAATTACTAATCATCCGACGAAAATAGAACCAAAAACGTAGTGCTGTCGCAAAGCACTCAAATGGGACCATTATACCAACAAAAATATTGTGCTAATTTCGGTAATCGAAACCGGGCCCTCAGAATGGTGAGTCACTTATCTAGCGATCAATGTGATCCGATCGCCTGAGATACATACGCATGTAAATCAGATTCCTGCAAACTGCCTCTTACTTCGTTCCATAACCAACGGCATTCACCATATTAAATCCTCAGTGCACGAAATATGCATAGAATTTGCCTTTTTCCATGGTCAAAGAATGATTTGCAACTGGTGGGATCCGTCCTTAATATCGGGATTTAAAACTTGCTCTATAAGACTAGACCGGTCTACCTATCCTTAACTTCTGTGAAGATATCGCCCGCCGCTCTTTAGCAACACTCATGCAAAAACTGAAACTTGATACAAGAAAAACTTTGTTATATTGTATTTTAACAACTAATGTAAACCATTTGACGACTCACATTTTTAATATAGTAATTTACCCATTAAGTTTCCATTGGAACAATTTGCTACTCATCAGAAGTGCAAATTTGCTACTCATACATAAAATTGCGATATTCTCTGTACCTTGATAGAAAATGGCTTTTTAACGATGGTAATTGTGTCACCTGATTAAAATCTTTGGAAAATTGACATAGATTACAGATTTCTTCCCAAATATTCCGCATCCATTCAAAAATTTCCCATTTTACAGTTTTCAATATTCACATTACCGCTAAGAATATTTTCCACCTATATTTGTATAAGCACAAACCCAACTTTGAAAATTGGCAAAAACCTGGTTGGAATATATTGGGAAAAAAGTACAGCGTATTCGTCGACACTATTGTGCAAGCACTCACGTAGTTCTGTCGTTCCCTGCGCGCCGGAACGCTCGCAAATCCTATTCCCAAAATCGGCGCGCAGCGAGGCGAGGCTCGACGCTGTGGCATCCGAGCAAGTTTCCCGCTTAGCCCCGCACCACCACCTGTCGGCTGTCTCCGAGGAATTTACAACCGGTCGAAGGAGCTGCATCCAGAAAACTGCCTCCGCTTCTGGTCAAGCGAGAGAGTCACGCCTCGAATCCTAATATATGCCGGCAGTGTTCACTGATGTGCGATTTTGTTTAGTCAAATGGCTCCAAAAGGTTCTTGATTTAACTGAAAACGAATAAATATGTTCAACGTCTAACATCTGTGATATTCAACATCATGAATAATCATCAATTCTGAGATCATGCGCCTAGCATCCGATGATTAACACCTCTCCAAATGACAGTTCTCGCCGTTGAGAAAAAAGTACAGCGTATTCGTCGACACTATTGTGTCGTACGTACGTACGTAGCACTCACGTAGTTCTGTCGTTCCCTGCGCGCCGGAACGCTCACGGAACGCAAGTAACACGGAACGCAAAGTAACTGCTACACATTCTGTTTGATTCCTACGCTTTGAAAACGCTGACATTGGTGACCAATATATAAGTTCTGACAAGAACTTCTTGTCAGAAATAGCCATAACTGAGTTCATTCCATCTATTTTATTGGTTTTTTTGGCCTTTCTTCAAAATGATTCTTTGACATATATATTCACTCCTTTCTCCTATTCCATTTCACGAGGCCTTCCTTTTACATTCTTCCTGTTTCTTCTTTTCTCTTAAGATTTTATTCTCAGACCATCATGTCTCAAGATATGGCGAAAAAGATTTACCCATCTTCCTTTTAGAGTTCCTTTTATCTCAGCTTTTACTCTTCTCAGGGCTTCTTTGTCGTCATGTCTTTGTCAGCGCACTTCTCTAAAACCATATTTCAAATGTTTCCAGTCTTGACTTTTTGCGGTTATCGTCCATGTGTAACCGACATTAAGGTGTATGCTTAAACACAAGTTCTTATGAAGATTTTTTTTTACTCCCATTACTTACCAATACTTAAAGCATTATTCAGCTATGAATTGGTAATTATTTTGGTAGGATCCCTTATTTGTCTGGGTATTTTCTTCTTGATTCATCCATCGCTGATTACCAGGTACCCCGACACCGATCAAGTAACAAGCGCTCCTGAGCTCAAGTTATCCCTTTCGACACAACTAGGCTTTCTAAGATTGAGGTGAGTGGCCGACCTTCATGCCACAGATTATTGTCGCCCATTCAGCCCCTCTTTTTTCAGTATTCTCCTGGGCCCTGACTGTAATCGTTCTGCTTTTTGTTATAATACAGTGTCTTTTTACTTCAGATGATTTTCTCACCTTCAAATACTTATAGTGTTTTCTCCCTTAAATTCCCAAATACTTGTTATTTTAGTTTCATACACCTTGGTTCAACCACGCTTCCTTCACCTTCTTGGCTGCTTCTTTGTTTCTTCTACCAATGTTCCTCTGAAGAAATACCTATATGCTTACACCGTGCTACATTCTTCCCTAAACTTCACTCTAAATATCTTAGTTTTAGTCTAAAGATCTCTGATTTGATCTCACTTTCGTTACACCTGCTCATCTTTCTTTAAATTTTGTTAGATATTCCAATTTGTCTTCCCCTGTTTATACTAATTCATCCCCTATTATCCCAGTTTGATCGGCAGGACTGTCGGTCATGTGTTCTCTTCATTAGTATTTATTATCTTCATTAGTTACGTGTTCTCCTTCATTAGTATTTTCAATGATTTTCTGGGCTATGGAGGCGCTACAGTCATTCGCCATTTTGTAACTCTATGGCTTATGAGGAGCAAAGTAACTGCTACACATTCTGTTTGATTCCTACGCTTTGAAAACGCTGACATTGGTGACCAAACTAAGAGTATTTGTCATTGTTTTCCACACTATAGAAAAATATACATGAAAAAACCAAAAAAAATAACATACCCAGAGGTCTCTCCATTATTTGAATATTCCGTTTGAACTGTGATTTGAACTGAAAATCAGTAGAGGAATTAAAATTTCTTGAGTGCTCCAAAACTTGCTAATATGGAGTCCTATGTCTAAATAAATGCTTTGCTAATCTCAGTCGGGAGGATGGATAAGGCTAGGTTTTTCCAAGAATTAAATTGCAAAAGAAATTGTAAGTTTATATTTTTGGGGAAGTGGCGGGATGAAATACGCATGAGATACAAGGTTAAAGCCCGGAAAGAGATAAGAAAGGATTTACCCATCAAATTTTAAAACGTTCGTTGACATGTTGATTCTTTCGAATAATGTGCGAAGTATGTGCCAGCATTCAACAGTGGAACAACATAAAGCACTCATTCTTCCCCTTCGCCTGCATTAGCTGAGTGACGGAATTCATGTTAATCTCAGATATTAACCTTAAAAAAGTCACGGCCTTTTTACGTTTAAACAATGGAAGGATTGTTTCCAAGCTGCCATCCAATAGCCATATCTCTATTCATAAAATATTACTGCTTTTGCTCCTTACAACATTTATAAATCTTCATTGTACTTGTTTTTTTACTGGGGGAGGCAATCGATAAATAAGACCAATACTGTGTTGAGGTATTGGCGGGATCTAGAAAAACCGAAGAGTTCAGCGTGTTCAGACAAGATGGTTGAAGAGATTGCCAAGCCCAATCCGATGTAATGAGGTCTAGGCGTCTACTATGTTCCATCTAAAACACGGTGTACTAAACTTGAAGTGCTCTCCAAGCCACGCTCATACAAGGTTCAACATGACACTGAGTAGAGCCAGTACCGGATTTCAAATATATTTTCTAGAATACTACGCCCTTTGGGCACAGTGACATTGCTAAAATATTTTAGCACCGTTTTAATAATCAAATCAAATTAATATTTGAAAAAAAACTTCACCTCATCCCACTTCTGTTTCCGGCCAGAATATTTCCCCCTCTTTTACGGCTACTTTAGCTTTTTCCAGTAATTTCATAATTTACATAGTCTATCCCTCATTCTGCTCCTTTTCTTTTGAAATGCCTCTTTTAACGATGGCAGAAGAAAAATGAGCAGGTACAAAAAAACACATTCAAAATTTATTTTTCTTTCAGGAACTAAGCGTGAAAGAATTTAAAAAGGACAAAAGAACGCCAAAATGTGAGATTGATGATCTGAAATATCTCTGGAAAGGCAGAATCAATGAAAAAAACGATACTCTAAGAAGCTATAACCATCGGAGCTCTTGGATTGGGAATCGTAGAGATGATACAGCAAGTGACTGGTGGCATATAAATTATTCACAAAGAAGATATATATGATGATGAACAGAATTTGTGAAGGAAAATTGAAGTAAACGATACCACTATTTCAAATAGGTACTTGGAGCAAAGTAATGGAAACGAATAGGGTGCAATTCGTTATTTTAAAATATCTCTGCTCAAGGAAAATGAAGAGTAGGAGGATAAATTGCGCTTTATTATTCTAAAATTCCATCATAATATTATTTCAGTCTAGTACGAAAACTATAAATGAAAATTGAATTCAAAAGAGCAACAAAAAAAAATAATTACAAGAGTGCATACCAAGGTATTGTGGTGTTATTAATGATTTCCATGACATTCCAAGTCGCTAGTCTGAATTCTATACTTTTACGCTTGCTTATTACCAATAAGTACATAACAGGGAAATTAAATTACTAAAAAAAACACGATGAATGAAGGACAAAGACCTATCCGTAGTAAAACTAAGCCACCGCGAATGTGAAGAGTCTACTGATTACCAATATCCACTAGCAATGGGTAAAATTAATGATGAAAAGAGACTTCAATGTGGTTGATAAGAAGACAGGAAGAACTCAAAAACTAAAAAGTATTGCAAAAAAGATTGACGGTATACCGCATTAATAGTTCCTAACTTTTATCGGATGCCTCTTCCAATTTTTAGATATTTTCTAGCCCTAAGCATACCACAATTTTTACGAGGCTAAATCGGTTCATATAAATAATTTTGAGTACATTCTATATTTATCTTTACATTATTACCGTGGCCAAATACGTCAGAGGTCCTAGAAATTAAACCTGAGCATCAACGTCTGCGTAGGTACTCGTTAATAATTATCCAGAAGAAAAGCATTAAAAATTCTGTTATTATTGAGTTGAAGCTCATGATCACGATTCTGAACTGCGAATTAAAGTCATAAACGATGAAATATAATTTTGCAATGATATAATCCAAACCTATGCATCCGTAGAAAACATCGGGTGCAAAATGTAAGCAACGTGAACTCATATTTGCACAAATACGCTAAATTTCCTTAACTTTGACTCTAATAAATAAAGATATGCAGAAAAAAGAATGCATCAGAAGAATAACGTAGAGGAAGGAGCAAGACAGAAAGCATGTTGTTTATAATTCAATTTATCGATCGTTAGTTAACCAGACAATTGAAAGATTCCAATCGTTTAGGACGAATGATGCAGTGCGAGAAATATTCAGTTATGATAATTTATAAACATTAACTTAACATTTGAAGTTAGAGCATATCATGAAGAAAGTAGAAACTCAAAACGTTAGGGCTGCTCAATTACTCCCGTAGCATTTTGAATAAAGGCAGAAGTGATATTCATATCTCTAGAAGTATATATACTAAATGTTTAAAAAATGATCGAAATTTCTTGGGTAAAACTAGTACTTTAAATAAAAAGCTATGCCGTCCTATAAATGATCCTTTCCATCTCATCGATAAACTTATCCTCCAGTACCAATACTTAACTGCAATAAAGGTTATACACCAGCGATTCTCTGGCAAGCATTTAAGATGTGCTTTATTGTAATAAGGACAAT
Source organism: Platycnemis pennipes (assembly GCA_933228895.1). Taxonomy (NCBI): domain Eukaryota; kingdom Metazoa; phylum Arthropoda; class Insecta; order Odonata; family Platycnemididae; genus Platycnemis; species Platycnemis pennipes. The sequence continues at coordinate 65,349,410 of OW121857.1, read as the reverse complement.
AGTTTGATAGCTCTCTAATATGATTTTTATTTTTATTAATGTCTTGGAGCTGATTAAACAAAATCAGGTGAAAGGATGGGATTCAAATGAGCATTCAAGCTACTGCTTAATACAAACACGAAAAATATAAAAGTAAGTACATAGCAGAAAATAGACTTTTACAACCAGGCAGAGTGCAAAGAAATATAAAGATGGCCACAGGAGTTAAGAGATAAAATTACAGACAAGTAGACCAAAAGTGTGGAGAGATATGTGAAAATATTACGGTTAATATTTACAAACTTAACGTTGGCTTAGGTTAGGTGGGCTCTTTCTAAGCTTTTTCAGAAGTAAATATCTAAGAGAATATATTAATGGTCTGCAATTCAGCGATTTCATGACCGAAACAGAAAAAGATTTAAAAAATAATAGTCTATAAATACAAACAACAAGCTAAGATAGCAAGATAACAAGATAAAGAGATAAGATAAGAAGAAAAGCAAAAAATAAAAATCCATGACCAATTCTCCCCTACGGTAGCTAAATATTGCGGAGTAGAGAATGTATAATTATATGGGAAGCCAAGTAACCAGCGATGGACAAGATATACATAATCAGCAAAATAGCCCTAGCGACGAGGGCCGTGTCAAAAGTAAAATATACTCAGTTTGAAATAAAAACGTGGAATAAGGATATTTTCCATCCAGTCACAAGATAATCAGGAAATGGAGACTGACAGAACTGAAGGGTGACACGTTTAAGAGGAATACTTTTTCGTTTGCCTATTCTTTTCACTTCGTTTCATTTGTGTGGACAAGGGGTACAAACAGTGCACAGTAAGTACTAATAGTAAAAACATAGAAGTGAACAAACTGCATTTTCATTTTAGGCATAACAAAATTGCCTCACTTCGATAAACCTACCACTTTTATCGACAGAATTTGGTAAATATTTGCAAAAAAAGAAGCCGACAAATAAACGCTTCAGAACTTTCTACCATAAATTGTTTTCCATTGAAACGATAGCCCTCCGCATGATCGTGGCAAAAAATGCATATTCCATGCCGCGAATCCCCAAAGTGGGACACGCCTGCGAATAGATGACCTCGTCTTCCACTAGTGCATGAGTGAGGGGGTGAGAATTTTTATCTTTCTTTTCCCCTAGCTGATCACCTCAACCAAAATCCATTAACCCACGAGTTTTCTTTCTATAGGAAGTAATGGCTGCGATTGAGACTTTAATTGCGAGTGGTTCAAGGGGGAGGGCAAATCATTAAAGACTGCACGTTATTCATCACTTGGGACCAATAACGAGTTTAGTTACCCTGAATTTAAGTGGGCACATGGGGAGAAAAGCGAGGATTTAACCCTCAAGGGACGAAGTAAACTTTTATTCCATGTATGTAACGATGCCGATCCAATTTGCATCTCTCCTTAATTCCCAATGTTGACGATGGACTAGAATCCACCCACATACTCTTCTGTAGATAAATTAAAAGCACAAAGGCACAAGTACGAAAAATGGGAGAAAAATTCTTACATCCATCTTATAAAATTGTAAAAATTATTTCTTCTTGCTTCCCTAAACCATCAAAAAGTTGGTTTACTTGTTGCCCAGGAACTTGACCGAGCAGAAATGATAAATTATATCATTAAAGGCTATTGAGATGTCATTTCAACCCTCCCTTCCTATTGATACATATCAAAACATTGGATACATGTCTCTCAAGCCCCAGGTAGCATTAATATATCCACATTTTTATTCCAAAATTCACAATCGTATATAGCAGATAGAACTTACTCCCCACAATACAACTATTGTTCTTCACTTCATGTACAGAAATCGCTCTTTATTGCAGCATGCAGCACCGCTGCAGCAGTGCAATTTACGTGCACCAGCTAACCAAGAAAAAAAACGGATGGATGGTGAAAAAAAATTCCAGGAAAACGCTGACTTTCGGATGTCAACAACATGGCTGTTGATCATATGATAGCTACATCATGTCATTTTCCACCGAATAATTTACTTTTCAACAATTTATTTTTCAATGTTTTCGTTGCATACCAAAGACACCTTCCAGAAATCATTATAAAGACATATTTCAGCTGCAAACTAGAAAATAAGACAGGACAACTTAATCGGCCCTATCTTGAGACATGATGAAGAGATAAAATGAGAGAAAAGTGAATGGGAAGAATCGAAAATGAAGGTCTCACATATGATTTGTGGAGGAAATAATGAATGACAATTATTACGCAAATACGAAGAGATTAGCCGATAGAAATATCAAATAAGAGCTCCGTAAAACCAATCCTAGGTTTATGGAGCCATGCTAATGATGATGAATTCAGCTGTATATTTATAACATTTTGCATATATCTACATACTCTAGTAACAACGTCAAGAGCGTATAGTAGTGAAACGAAAGGGGAGAGGTAGGTTGAAGAGTGTGTCAAGGGGTTAGGGTTAAAAGTTGGTCATGGTTTTGAATGGGATGTGAAGATACTGGAAGGAATCTTAGTTACATGTTAGTACTTGCATGTTTGGTGATATTTACCCTTGCTACACACCCTCACGGAAGCTCGCAAGGTATTACGTAGATGCATATGGAAGGAGGAACAAAATCCTAAATAAAGCAACCTCAGAGGGTATAGGAGTTGAGGCAGTCGACAGTGGGTAAGGTTGGTTTCTCTGGAAGTCGAATGGAAGCATAAGGAAGTGGGAAGTGTTTATTTTTCGTTTTATCTCTCCAAGCGTTGTTGTATTATATGACAAATTTGTTTTTTGAGTCAACCCGCTTCTTAGATTATATCATACCGTCTAAACTAACTTCAAGGCTTAGAGAAAGATTACGTTACCGAGTACCTCCTTCAATATTTTTCTTACTTCCACCTCCTCTCATTGGTCCCCTCTACTTATCTTCATCTGCTGCGCAAAAAACTTCGACGGAAATCACACCTCCAAAGACATTTAGACGGCTATGGCTGCGCAGAGTACCTTGGAAGTAGAGATTCTGAGGTTGGCGTTGACGGTGAGCTTAGAAACACACACTGACATGGCACTGACCCACATCGAACGTCCATTCCCCCAATCCCTACGAAACTAATTTGCTAGTAGGCGGGAGTTCATTCTGATCTGGAAACGAATGCCCCCTGTGCTAACTTTTTGCACCACGGCTGGGACGATTAACGAATCCATTTGGTCGAGAATGTCCTACCCAAGCAAAAGCCAAAGGGAATAGTCGACCACGTCATTGTTCGTTGGTCGAAATCGGAGGGAAAATTATTGCTTCAACATAATTCATCAGTTTTTGTGCAGAGCGCTGACTAAGAGCGGAAAATTAAATTAAGTGAAAGAAACGCTAATACCACAGGGTAAGAGGAAGAGATGTCATTCTTAAAGCTCCAACATACCCCATGGTTTCAGGCACAATATGACTTCGGTTTTAGCAGAAAACATGTAATACAAAGCAAGTTTTCAAAACATTAATTAAAAACACTATTCGATAAAATAGGCCGAGTTTATTGATAAATATTGTAAAGCTTTAAACCTCATGATTAGCAACAATAAATTTTCACGCTGATGATGAAAAAAGAAACAGAAATGATTTTGCAATAAAACAATTTTGAATTAAACTGCCATAATCTAAATATTTTATTTCGAATATTAAGTTTGCACTATCATCTTCCTAGTTGAAGGAGCATTCTTTTGAGGAAAGACACATTTTAATATCCAATTTATTCTTTCGCTGTCCGGCTACCTACTTTTGAGATTTATAAATGAATTTATTACCATGCACTTAGTAGCAGACTTGGAATTTTAGGTGTTCCAACGGCTACAATTGTGTGACATCTTCTAACTCAAATTATGTTTCCATAGACTGTTGATTAAGGTTAACTAGACATTATGCAACCGCTCCTTAGAATAGCAGGGCATGGATCAGAAGTTAAAAGAGTAGTGGAGTAGGAGTGAATAGAAACCCGTCGTCGGCATCGGCCGGTTTTTACAGAAAAGCGCAATTGGATAACAGATTATCTCATAGTCCAATGCACGGGTTGAAGAAGTGCAGGAAAAAAGCTCCTCTACGCAGTAAAGAAAGCATACAAGCTACATATCTGAAAAACGATCTTTGCCACTGCCAGGATTGAAATCCAGACTATCTCGATATGATGGTATGATGATCGATACCCTGAATATGCAATATCCAACGTAAGACATTTGTGGAAATTAAATAAAGAAACATCAATCTGTATCGCATCATACCATTATTAGATTTTATTTTCACGGCACTTAACTGACCCTTTAGTGTAGGGTCACCGTTAAATAAAGGTAATAGCCATAAAACTAGTTTTCTGAGCACCTAACCATGCATATTCATATATGATGTTCATTTTAGTATTGTACTGTGGTATAGAATTTCTGCAAAAGATTGCTAACGAAGATACGTCTCACCACTTCCATTCCATTGATCAAATACCAAGCGGTATTGAAACCCTACATTTGGTACGTTTACGGAGCATCATTTTATGCTTTTTATTTACCAATAGATTAAGTGGGGTGTTTTAAGAAGTAGGATAATTAATATCCTCTCCAAAGACGATTCTTCCAGAAGAAAGAACTCACTTCAAAGTTTACGCTTCTAAAGGACTTGACAAAGAAGAGTGACTTGAATCCATCGCTATTATTTTCCATCATTGAACCAGTTGAATCACTAATTCACAGTAGAAAACTATACCAAACATTTTTCAGAGGGAAATAACTCCATTCTCAATTCCCAGACGCAGGAGTAGAATTGAGGCATCAGGGGATTAGGGCAACGGGCCTGTGGGAGAAGAAGGGGAGGAAAATAGGTCTTCGTAGGGAAAATAGAACAAAGCCTCTTTCCGCCGCTTCATTAAGCAACTCCAATTTTCCGAGATCCTCAAAATAGGACGCCACGGTCCGTAAATCCTTGAGAGGGTGTGACTTCCCTAATGAGTGTCCGCCGAGAAGGGGGGAGCTATCTGAGGAGTGGCGGAAGGTGGAAGGAAGTGATTATCCTTGAACTGGAAATGGGGGTAAGGCTTCTTTTTCCTCCTCGGTTTTTGCAAACTTGATTAGTTATGTGAGTAAGGTCGATAATCTATGGATGTCATCATTTCAGGAAGTATCGCTGCAATCAAGTATGTGGTAGGACTTAAACATCATAAAATAGAATTCATTCTATGCAACTTTTTACTTAAAATTGTAAAATATTCTTTATGTCCATTGTAACTCTACCGGGTGTTGAACGATGGCGAATGCGAATGGAAAGCTCGGTCAGTAACGACGCTGTGGATCGACCGCGATCATGATATTACGCGAAATGGCGATGAGGATTCAGGGAAATTTAAGTGTGAGCTTCCTTTTTGTTAATTGGTCGAGTGGCTGTGCCCACGCATGCGTTTCATTTTGGATTTCCACTTTCCTTTCAATTATTTTGCATTATCATTGCAATCCACACCCTTGGTTAATATTTCCGAGATTGAAGAGAGAATTGTGTTACCTTGTGGGTGATAATTGTATAAGGGGTTTTCTCATTATCATAAATGTTGTTTGAAGAATTCAATCTAATGATTCCCGATTACCAGTGTTACTATCTTCCGTGCGGCGATTTTAACGAAGAACCTATATCATGGCCCGTACTCCTGCTGCGCTAGTCGGCACACAATGTAACCGTAGGTTTGGCGCCCGTAAGGCTACATTATTGATTAGTAATAGAAACAGTGATAAGTTGTTAAGATGTTCCAATTATTATGGTCCTACGATACCGTCTAACCAAAAATTATACTAAGCTGTAAGGATACACAACATTCTTCACCCAACGCGAGACACGAACTCGCTACCTTTGGGTGCCAACTGGAGTTTTATTGACCCCTCTACCGTGGCCAGGTTGATTGGTTATTCTTCTGCTTAAGTAATCTACTTCTACGTTAATCAGAAATTTGAATATAATGTTATACTCGACATCACATCAAAGACTACCCGTTTCACGGATGAACAAATATTTTCCTAACGAGCATCACTTTTTCATCAATTTTCCTCACGCTGTGCACAAGAAAGGCCATGCTCAGACAAATTTCTCGATATATATAGATCTATGAGACCATCAGATGAAAAAACAAATACATGTCATCCACAAGAACAAATTGAACGAAAAATTTGCGTTAGACGGAGAGGTCACAACAAGTGAAGTATTTCACAAATTGCTAGCAATAACAAATTAGACTGAATAAACATAGCGGGTAACGGATATTTAGTGCAGATTAGCTCAAGCTTAAACGGCGTCCGTGATGTATAAACCAATAAAGTGTATGATTGGGTTAGTTAGGAACGAAGAATAAATACGTGAAAGCTTTTGCATGAACGTTTGCATTGAATAGAAGCTTCCAAGATCTCGTATTTGTGCAGGAGCAAAGAGATCAAATGAAATAATAAAATGAAAGATGTGGAAAAAAATACTGAGGTACTGAGAAAGACATGTCTACAATAAATCACAGAAAGACGGGTAGATTGCACTCATAATGAGGTACATTAGATTTGCCTAAAAAATGATCGAGAGAAAAATAGTGGGAAATATCCCACTAGGAATACCGATAGATAAGTAAATACAGAGGGCAAATGCAGAGATATTTGGGATAGAGTTTCAGTTTAAAATTGAACTATTACATCTAGAGAAAATGAAGGGACAGCAAGCAACCAATATTAGGATTGTGAGAAAATCCTTTGTAATCCTTACCTTGCAGATTAAAGTGGAAAACACAAAAGAAAAAGACGATTGCGATTACAATTTTAATCATAACTATATGGTTTAAATGATAGTGGGTTAAATCCAGAAGCATTTCTGAACATGGGAAAGTATGAATGACTTTAGAGGTTCCATATATTTCTCGGAAACCGCAGGCAGCACGGGAAAACGAACATCTCAGGCGTCTAAATTTCACACACCATTGATCCTGGTATTTGCTGGCTCTACCCTCACTAACCAGGCCGATATCCGGGTCCAAACTTTGGTCAATACCTTTGAAGGAACTCAAATCGTGTTTTGAAACTATTATTTTTTTAAATACTCGCACCTTGTTTCACATCTAATGTCTAGCTTAAAATACATACAGCATTAAGCGTAGCTCATCATGCACGTGTCATTTTCGAGTAAGTGAAGTCTAGTATTATGTGAAAGCATTGTAAGGTATGCAATGAATTCACATCATCATAACTAACTCAATAGCCTAAGGTTTATTTGAGTCAGTCTCGTTTCCGCTAAAATATTTATATAATTCTTATATTTTATATCTACATCTTTACATATATTTTACATGCACAACTTTCTCGAATTATTTCATACAAGGCCGCCGTTTACCATTCACCACGTTCACTTTTTCTGTCAAAGATTCCTTTTCATCAGAAATTCGTGCCTTATGATACTGCCGATTTAGTTTCCCCAGCGTCTTTTTAGTGTTTCCAGCAGACTTCCCTTTTTTCCCTCTCTCCTATAAACCTCTCTCGTGAATACCCGTTCTTTCTATTTTACCTTCATCATAATTTTGTAACACCACATTTTGAATGCTCCCAGCCGTGACTCACCTGCTGATGTTACTGGCAATGCCTCTCTACCATACATAGCGTAAGCTCTAATAAACTGTTTCAGCGCTCCGAAGCTTGCATTTTCAGCTGTACGTAGATTATTGTTCCGGAGAAAATACTTTCCTCACCTGGGCTATCAAACTAAATATTCCATTAATGCTTCGTTCCGGGTTTGTAATACTTTCTATGAATCAAAATTCAATTGCATGCCGCAGTAATATCAGAAGACCAAGTAAGACGTTAAAAATTCTATTGATATTTACTCCAACTACTTAGTTTGCATCTGAAAGTCAAACTTTAGTTCCTAAATATAGTCAAGGGCTATGTCTATGCTCACGGAGATAGTTGAACCCATGACCTTGGGGGTTTACATGCCAGTAGATTTTCGAGCTAGCTACCTCGGCCTCCATAGATAGAATTTGCACCGTTCTACGGTATTATATGAATATTGAGCACCTGCAACGATGTATTCTAGGAATCTCGTAGTCTTGAAATGGGCTCATCTCTTTCCTCACAGACGGGATGAGATTGGAGTCGTAGGGTCGGAGGAAATGCTCGTGGCTTTTCGTGGGTCCGAGCGGATTGGGTGAAGAGGAGAAGGTTATTGGAACCGAAGACGACCCTTGGCCTCGAGGGACCGTAGAAAAGGAAGGAAATTGGACGGAGAGGGGACATTTATGCGAAAGAAGGAGCAAGGTGGCGTGATTGGGGAGGGGTCACCAATGGATTTCAGCGCGCTCTGGGGAAATTGGCATCGGGCCTTCGATCGATGGATGGATGAAAGGAATTAGTCCTAATTTAAACAGTAATTCAGGAACTGAACGTGCGGGCACTGCGTTAGAATATAGACACTCGAAAAGGTAAGAAATACTAAAAAGTACTTTACTCCCTTACAAAATACCTGCACTGCTATATAACTTCACTTATATCTCTCAGTCAACAATTAATTTCCTTTTCAGCCACTGTCACCTCTCAAATTATCAAAATGAATGATTGCACACCCTGGAAAGGAAAAATCATCTAATTCATATTCACTAGTGAGAGAAAAAATTAAGCTCTCTGCAGAACAAGAATAGGGAAGCATTGCACTTTAAATTAAAAATATTTGTCGGCCGTATCTATGTGATGAAATTAATTTCAAAAACTACGAAACAAATAATCTTTTACGCATTTTTTTTCATGGGTGTTTTCAAGTCTGTTTCCGCACTAACAGGTGCTTCAGACCGGGAGGAAAGGCATAAGGATAGGGATGGAAGGGATGGGGACCCTTTTACGCATAAGTTGCAACAGCAATATAGAAGAAGATAGTCTCGCCCCCAAAATGAAACTTCTTGTCCCAACTGTTGTGCCTACAGTCTGGTTAAATATCACTACCTTCAGTAATAGGCTAAGTAATTCATTATAAAATAAGGAAATCAGCTATTTTTAGATACTTGGGAAGATGAGGAAGGGTGAAGAGAAATCGGACGTTTTCTCCAAACGGATGGCACCAGGGGATAAGCGGTTTAACGCCCTCTACGACGGGAGGAGTCCATCAATTTATAATCTCTCCGAAAAACTGAAATAGAGACCGGAGTGCCATTTTTAAATTGTCTGTCACAGCCAATATCCAGGGAGGTCAGTGCTTCGGCCAAAAAGCTAACCTGACTCCCAACGCTTACTCTAATGCTGGTTAAACCGCAAATGATTAACCGCCACCGCAAGTAATGTTCTTAGGGGGTACAGTATTAGGGGGTAGGTTAGGGGGTAGGTTCTTGAATCAGAAATACTTCATTCATCCCGATTTTGAAAATTAATATTTTTTTATTCCATTCAGTTCCAGCGGATTTATTAAATATACGTCCAATTTACTCCATTTTATTTTCGTCTAGCTTTCACTATTTTCATCCCAATGTTTTGAACATTTTAAGTTTCTGCATTTACTTTTTAAAATTAATTCACAATATTGCACTTCATAAAAATAAATTGTTAGCTTTTGACGCTCTCGTTAACAAGACATAAGTAGGCCTACTGTCCTAAACTGGGTATATTCAATAAAATTTACCGAAAAATTATATATTTTTACTTTGAAACCCTCCGCACAATACTCTGCATCAATAACTTACGAAAGTCAAATCTTACCCTAGTCAAATCATAAGGTGTGAGTTCTTGAATCAGAAAATCTGTATTCAAAATGAATTTGAAAACTTACTTTTATTCATTCAGTTACAGCGAATATATTAAATGTATACGCTCAATGTACTTCACTTTATTTTCCTTTTAGCTTTCACTATCTTATTGTTAATTCCAATGCTGTCAATATAGGAAACTGCAGAAAATGTTTCGTTACGATTTATGAGAAAAACATTTTTTTTTAGGACAAAGTAAGCTGCAGGTAATTATTAGGCTATTAACTCTCTTTATGGGTTCTATATAATTTCAAACAAAGATAAATATCAGAACATATCTGGTAAGTACCATGTATTCATATTGAGAGTAAGCTATACGAGTGCTTATTATCTTCCGGTAAGGAAATCCAATTATGTCTGAAAATACATCCCATAAGAGAGAACAAACTCAAGACCCGGCTCGCTATGGAACAGTAAGGATTGGAGCAAATTTAAATGGCTAGATTTCCTTTTGTTCCCAGGTTATTAGGCACTACGCCAAAATTGAAACAATGTTCAATTTCATGCACGCATTAACCCCGTTACTTGCACCCTGGTGACCTCCATAAGGAATTATTAAGGAGTGATTAAGCGTTCCTCCTATTCTTGAACTTCATTAATGATCAAGATCGCTGGCTGAAATGAAATACGACAATTTCCAGGCTCAGTTATTGAAGAACTGAGATGTTTTAAGAAGGCTATAAGAAATCTGAGAATCTTGAGAAAATGGAAGGAGGACGGCTACTTCGAGATAATGGCAAAAGAGCAATCCAAATCTGAAAGTGAGTGATTGATCGTTTTGCCAACCTGTAATTAACGATGCTATGACAAGTATGGCCCGTAAATTCGCTTCCATCACCAATCATAACCGCACCACTTCCTTATTAACGTCAACATCTATTTATAAGTGAGTTTAAGGAGTTGGCGGGGGATAACTAATAACAGGAGACGATGTGTTTGATCGCTCAATAAAAAGAACAAGAACTCAAAGAAACTGGCTTGAACTTAACACCTACAAAAAATCAAAATCCCTAAGGTTCTACTATAGTCATTTGCATAGTATTTGACCTTACATAACAGTGATTACATTAATTTGACAAGGGCAAAATCAACTTCTCAAATGAAAAAATAACAAAATAGCGACTTGATAAATTCCAAGAAAAGAAAAGGGCCAAAATAAAATGGATATTTTCGGTGTGTAACTCATGTCAAGTGCAATATAAGTCCTATGAAAAGGGATTAAGGCTTATAATCATTTACTATGAATTAATCGCATATTCAAAGCATTAATTACTTTTTGGACTCAAATGAACTATCATTGAAAGAGAAAAAAATTAGGATGAAACATCGTTTTTAAATATATATTTTTACAAAACAAGACACTTTTTTGCTACTTAAAGCATTCAAGAAGTTATTTCTCATTATGAACTATTATGTTTTATGGACTACGGCGGTCAGTTTCAATTCAAAATCACCTTCGATATTAGAAGGCCGTTATTAAAATTATCCGACCAATAACACTGATTAAAATGCTTAAAAAATTCACAAAACTCTGTGTTATTCTGAGGTCAAAATATTTTAATTAAAGCATTCTTTCAAAACTGCTTTTTCACACTCTTCCATTGAAGAGAAGAGAAATCGTCAGCCTTGAAACACCATAGTTGCAACAAAGATATCTGAATAATCTGATAGTTCTTTCCAAATATAATGTGGGATGATTTCATTGTTAACAACTCGTCCAATGGAGTTCTCCATATTTAAAAGGTCTTGCGTAAGTTTTGCAAATTAACAATTTTAGACGGTGACAACTGCATTCCTCCACAAAATTGGAGATTTTAATTTGCCGGCTAAGATACAGTGATTTATAAACGTAACGATGAATTGAATACTCAAGTTTATTGCAGTACATTTCATAAGTGATGATTGTATTGCAATATTTAGTGAAATAAGCTTTGTAAAAACTTGAGAAAATATCGAGAAAAAGTATTATTAATGGTATTTTGTAACTTTAAATCTAAAATAACTTTAAAATAGAAATCGTTTCAGGCATGAATGTGTCAAAAGTTTTCAAAACCGTACACAATGTCACCATTTATTATTCCTCGGTTCAAGGTGTATTCACCCTTATCTTTAGAGTGCTGTCCGATATAGTAGAGTAATGTAAATCTCCAAAATTTCTGTCCTATAAATTAAAGTTATTTGGCCTAAGTAAAATACAGCTAAAATCATAAAATAATTCATCTGATAGAGATGGCTGAACAGTAATGGAAGTCTTTATTGGTACTCAAATGAAGAATGTATCATAGGCAATCTAATTTCACAAATCTGCCAAATGGTAATTTAATTGGATTACTTCAGTTATCTAAATATTCATAGCTATCTCAACCGTTCTATATTTCCATGCAGAGTTATCGTAAGCATTGGTTGCACACTGTGCACTTTGCTCTGGTCATGCTGAATTGTTTCAGCAACTTTCATTCCAACGATAAATTTCTCTCCACTTTTCCATCATTTTCCACATTCCCACACCATTCATAAACATCTCTCTTTATATGCACAGATGAATTCAGTTATAATTCACCTTCCTTAACAATAACAACAATTACCACAGAAGAGTCCGGTACCCGGATAAGCACGAATATGGGTTTCACAAGTAGTGTCCATCGAAATCTTAATGATTTGAACGCAATATACCCGATATTGCCAAATCCAATCCTGAAAAACATTGACAGAAAGTGAGCCTAAATAATCGCTATGCAGTCATTCGTCGATCACATTCAACACATTTCACCCTTACGCTCAGTTCAACATATGACGGTTAGACTTATGCAATAGTCGACTTTGATGGTTCAACTTACGACCAAGCGTTTTGCAGGGGCGCGAATGTCACTGTTTATGGATACTGCTATAACGCTCACAACTGAGTCTGTTATCAGAAGCGGTTGTGACTAAGTTCATTTTCATTTGTGCCAATTGTAACTTCGCCACCATAAAATAAAAGCCAGCAATGTTAACGAAACGCAGGCACTTAATTTCCGTATGAGAATATAGGATGCATATACCTACGCTGAACATTATAATGTAATTAGATCCCTGGCTTTCTAACAAATATTTTTGGCTCTGGGGAAAATATGGCGTGTATAGATAATATTGAATATCAAAATCTACCTTTAAATTCCGAATATCCAACTTCTCAAATCTACTTTCGACCGAGCTATCAAACCTCAAACTGGTTACAAATTGTCGACTGACTGTAACAGTTTTTTTTGGCTAGCATTGAGAAATTAATTACTTTACACATTTTTTACAAATACAACGCTTCATTATTCTATGGGAAAGCCAATTTTTTACGTCACACATGCAAGTGCCAAACTTAACGCTGCCTGATAATTAAAATCACGTAGGTATTGCTACGTAAATCTCCGCCTCTTCTTCATTGAGCCATTCCCAAATCATTTCAACGGTCTCGCAGCTCTAAAATAGAGTCCCCGATATCCATCGCTTAAACAGCGAGGAAAATCCTCCATCTTCCTTCCTTTACGTTCCCTAGCACGCCGAAATTCCCGCCTCTAAATATTTCCTCGAAATGAACTCCAGACTCGAACGCAAAAGGGAGTGAGATCCCCTTTGCCTAACCCCGAATCTCGCTCAACCCCGAGGCCCCGAACGCGAAATCTGAGACCCTTCGTAAAAGGAGAGTTTCGGGAAGGAAGAGGCTTCGTGAAGCACTCGCGGTATGCACACCACTCTCCCTCCACCCGATCTGGGTGATAACGGGCTTACCTCACCGGGCCAACAGGTAATCAAGACGTGCACCCAAAAGACCGATCGTGGATGGGACGCAAGAGGGGGGGCGGGGAGAGCAGGAAAGAGAGAGAGAGAGTCTTCAATGGGGGAGATAAAGACGGCGGCAGGAGCGAAGCCGATGGTTTTTCTGGATGTGATATGGGCGAGAAGACGTTGGGGAGGCCACCTTAGGTAGAGGGGCGGCCTCCCATTTTGCCCCATTAAGAACGCACCGAGGCAACATTTCTGATGGGCTCGCGCGATACCATGATGCCCTTAGAACATCGACCAAGTCAATACGAAATAATGGGATGAAAAAACGTAGTCATGGTGATATGAGCGATAACTTTTAATTTTTTTTAGTCATACTAGACATTTTTCAATGCCCTAAGCCACTTGTTATGCCATCAAGAAATAAAATCCTTCTGTGTTCAAAGGAAAATAGAAGAAGACTGGTTAACCTCCAAAATGCTTGTGACTCATCTTCGTTTATGTACTACCAAAGGAAGGTTAAAACTACAATTAGAGGACATGTACAATTTGCAGCACCTTGGCGATGATTTGAACACAAACCTAATGTAATGGATATTTCCTTGTTTTTCAGGCGAAAAATTATTTATGGAATCGCAAGTAATTAAATGAAAGGTCTATAAAAATAGCTTATAGTTATACATTCATCCCAGAAGAGGATCTGGATGGAGGTTCACCAAGATATACTAATCTCAACGGTGCGTTAAATCAGGGAAGGGGGCTGTGATCTTTTCATAAGGTTTCCCAGAACAACCTGGAGCCCAAAAAATCACGAATCATGAATTCAATGGACGAGTTATAACAGAATTTGTATAATTATATAAAATAAGTGGTTGCTATAAATTATTGGTCGATACAAAATGCATTATTTTTCTAATTCTGCCAGCCCCTTATAGCGGTCGCAAGCGCGTGGATTATTATAGCGTTGTGAGGCCCAGGCCATGAATAAATCAACGGTTTAGTTGTTATATGAATATCTGTTCTTTCAGCCAGGGAATGGCAGGTCTTCATATGCTATGTCTTTCCGTTACCTTTCACTAGATCATACTTTGAGCCCATATATATTTTTCTCTTCTCGTGATATTACACAGATGTATTGAAGTTAACCTTTTTAATTCGACAATAAGTTGCTAATGAATTTCAACATTGTAATTAATACTTCATTGCTAATGATATAATAAACCCACAAAACATGAAGTATACGATGTTATATTCACATAACAAAAACTATAAATTCATTATGTTTCGTTATTGACACACAAATATACAGCGTTTCAACTTAGTACTTCACTACATACAACAAGGTGGAAATCAAAATATATTTTATCTCAAAGTGTTTAATAATTGGTGGCGATGCAGTGTGAACGGGAAGAATGGAAAAGGTAGGCTTCATATGGAGCAAGTTGTGAAGGATGTAAAAGAGCGGAGCTACGTCAATATGAAGAGGTTGGCCGATAGAAGAATCAAGTGGAGGGCTGCGTAAAACCAATCCTAGGATTGTTGACAGATGATGATGATGAGCGATATAGTGTATATGAGATTAGTTAACGTCTCATATTCATAAAAACTACATGCGTATGTTCAATTCTACCTAGTACTTCTTGTACTTGATGTTAAATATTTTTAAAATATAAAAATAATTCTATTGGCAATTACTCTCACATATTTGTACCATTTTGCTACTTATATTTACTATTTATTGCAGCAATTTATTGCCAGTTAGTTCCACGCAATGCAGTGTAGTTTAGTGCACTTTGTTAATTAAGAAATATTTACCCGGAACTACAATCGATACAGCGGATCGAACTGTCCTCGGCATCAGCCTCTTAACTTACTCCCCTAAGTAGCGGCCGGGGAATGAGGAAGAGGGTGGTTTTAGAAGGCTCTCTGGCCGACGCCGGTGGTGAGATTCAGGAGGTGTGGGCCTATCTCCCGAGAATTATGGCTGGCGAGATAAGGAGGGAGGAGTAAGGAGAGGAGGTTAACCAACCAAGATGGGAGAGGGAGATTTATTCCCGACCGGAGAGTATGGAAAAGGGTGGTGAAGGAGACGGTCAGAAAAATAAAGGAAATTATCTTTCACAAGGGAGTTCTCACCGTGAAGGGGTGTCGGCTGCCGGAACCACCTTCGCCATTTAAAACCGACCTTCCACCCTCCCCTACATTCGTCCTGCCCCGCGGGTGGTGGAACTTGGCCTCGGAAATTAATTCAATGGGGGAAAAGAAGACGGGAAGGTTTTTATGTAAATGGGCGGCTCCCACATTAGATGCGATAGATATCGGGAGATTGATTGAACTGTTCTCTCGTGGAGGCGAGAAGCGTCCCCGCAACTTTTATCGGAATTGACCGAGCTGCCTTTCCACGCTTCGAGACTGGAGTATTGCCCGAGGGCTTAGTGCTCAAAGGCTTGATAGGGTCACCAATAAATTATCTGGTGCTGTAACGGTAATAAGCACCTGAGCTTCATCCCCAGATACATGTAAGAATACTCAAACTTTGATCATTCCTATAAAACTCTCAGTTTCTAATATTTCTGAAATAAGTTCAAGAGAACTTATTTCAGAGCGAAATGTAGAAAGTATTTGGTGTTCCGTTAAAAGTAAAAGTAGTAACGCAAAAAAGATATATGTAGGTGCATATTACAGGCCACCGGACGCAGACGTCAATTCTATAATAGAGCTAGAGTCAGAGATACGTACATTACTTTCTGGGAAGAATGATAGAGGAATAATAGTAGGCGGAGATTTCAATCTCCCCTCGATAGACTGGAATACGTGTAGTTTCATTGCAGGAGGTAAGGATAAGGAACATTGCGAATCACTGTTGAACACCTTTACGACACATTCTTTACAACAGCTAGTAACAGAGCCGACCAGGGGAAACAACATTCTAGACTTATTAGCAACAAATATACCCGAGAGATTTCTAAATACAGTTACAGACACAGGAATTAGTGACCATAAAATAGTGCATGCGAAATTTATTGTAGGCGTTGAAAGACATTATAAACCAAGGAGGAGGGTATACTTATTTGGCAAGGCAAATTACGACGGTATGAAAGAGGAATTAAGGGAAGCGTTTAATGTATTCAGCGAACAAAGCAAAGGATTAAATACAGAGGATTCGTGGAGAGAATTTCTTGAGGTCACCCGTAACGCAGTTCATAAATACATACCAAGTAAATATATTAGTGATAATACAGAGCCAAGGTGGTATAACGCGGAAGTTAGGAAATCACTAAAGCGACAAAGGGTATGCCACGCTAAGATGAAAAATGCAGGACGGGGTCTATCGGTAGAGGAAAAAAATGAGCTAGTTCAAAACTATAAAAAATCGAGAGCATTAGCAAGGAAATCATGTCGGCAAGCGTTATCACATTTCAAGAGCAAGATGTTAGGAGAATATTTAGATAGCAATCCTAAAGCGTTTTGGTCATATGTGAGAGAGCTTCAGGGAAATAAGTCCACAGTGCACACACTTAAAAATGATAAAGGAATCAGAGTCACCAGCAGTGTAGAAAAAGCCAATACTTTAAACATCTTCTTCCAAAGCGTATTCAACTCATCGTCACAAAACGCAGTGGAACCACCGCCGAACACTTTCAGGGAGCAAATGCCCGAAATAAACATTTCATGTCGCGGAATAGAGCAGCAGTTAAAAAGCATAAGTAAAAACAAATCACCAGGTCCCGATGAAATTCCTTCCAGAGTATATAAAACATTAGCTTCTGAAATAGCCCCCTATCTAGAAATAATATTCAATAAAACACTAAAGAACCACACAGTACCCAACGATTGGAAAGTAGCTAACATTACACCTATATTTAAAAGCGGCGATAGGGAAGAACCTAGTAACTACAGACCCATTTCACTCACGTCAATCTCTTGTAAGATATTCGAGCACATAGTAGTCAGTTCGATCATGGGGCATTTGGATAGTCAGGGATTACTCATAAACAGCCAGCATGGGTTCCGGAAAGGTAGATCTTGCGAGACACAATTGGCTTTATTCGTACACGATATTTTAGTCCACGGCGAAAGCAGTACTGAAGTTGATGCGATATTTTTAGATTTTAAAAAGGCTTTCGATAAAGTCCCTCATGACAAATTAATCTTGAAGTTAGAGAGTTTTGGTATAAATAAAGACGTTGTATGTTGGGTAAAAGAATTCTTAAGTGGGCGAGAGCAGAGGGTTGTCATAGATGGTATCATGTCGGACACAATCGAAGTCACATCGGGAGTTCCCCAGGGTAGCGTAGTAGGTCCGCTTCTATTTCTTTTATACATAAAAGATTTGGGTACCGTAGTTAGTAGTAACCTTAGACTTTTTGCAGACGATGCGGTGGTGTACAGGGGTATATCAAACGAAGAGGACACGAAATCACTTAGCAAGGATTTAGATGCAATTCAAGAGTGGTGCGACAAATGGCAGTTAGAACTCAACCTTAAAAAGTGTGTAGCTATCAATTTTTGGAGGAGGAATAATTCGATAGAGCGATCCTATAGAATTAATAACACGAAGATCGAAAACGTTGAAACCGTAAGATATTTAGGTGTAACCATCACTAAAGATTTATCGTGGGGAAGACACATAAGGGAAATATGCGGCCGCGCGAAGAGAAAGCTAGGATTTATAAAAAGAGTACTTGGGAAATGTGATGAGAAGACAAAAGAGCGATGCTACTTTTCACTAGTTAGGCCCCACCTTGAGTATGCAGCCAGTGTATGGGATCCTAATGAATTAGGTTTGATGAGAGAACTAGACAGTGTGCAGCGTAGAGCAGCTAGGTTCGTCAAAAGGTGTTACGATAGGTTGAGTAGTGTATCAGAATTAATACAAGAATTAGGGTGGGAATCATTATCAGATCGTAGGTTAACGTTCAGATTAAATCTATTGAAGAAATTTCAATCGGATAGCTTTACTGAAGATGTTAGGCACATATTAAAAACACCAGCGTATTATGCTAGATTCGACCAGATAAATAAGATTAGAGAGATAGATTGTCGTACAGATAGATTCAAAATGGCATTTTTCCCCCGTACTATAAGAGAACAGAATAGGCAGCATAGGAAAGGGATAGGTAGGGGAAATATTTTAGAGTATTCGGTAGTGCATGATGCATGTATTAACCCCACAAATACTATAGATACTAACAATCTGGTTGCATGAGACCCTTTAGTTGCTTGCTTGCATGTTAGTAGTGCATGCTTAGTGATCTTCACCCCCTGCCACACACCCTCGCGGTGGCTTGCAGGGTATAAAAAATAAAAAAAAAAAAAAAAATATATTTCTCTTGCACCCCTTTTCCCACCTTTATTAGTTATTTATTCAGGGGGAGGTGACCGACACGTAAGATTATATTACCATTTAGGATTTGTACGTCATAGTGTGTAAGCAGAAACTTTCCAGGGAACGGTGAAGAGAAAACCGGCTTCGGCGTTAGCCTGTCGTTAGCGAAAGTCACTATGTGAACCCCAATTTAACGTCCTATCTGACAAACGAAGTACTGTACATGAATTGTTCTCTAAAAATCACTCATTTTGGGCAAGTATACTGTTGAAAGATCACTGTCACTACCGGGAAAAATGGTCATAACGAAAAATGGTTGGTTATCACTGACTCACTTAGCGCATTGAATGATTCAAGCATGGAAATTTTGCCACAAATGAAGTGACCATAGATGGCGCTCTTAAAATTCATTGATTTTACTCGCTTGTTTATCTTTTTACCGCAGAAATTGAGCATTGTATTTTTCAACGCCTTCTTTAAAAAATGTAAGTTTTCCCCTTAAGTGAAAGAGGATTAAAACCGAGCTGCGTTGTAAAACTGGGCAGAAAAAAAAAATAATTTTCCCACCAACAAGCAAAGGAACTTTTTTTGTGATATTTCCATATGAGATTTACCCAGCAACGCCTTGCGGTAAATTCTTTCACATAAGGGTTGAGAATATAACAAAGAGGTAACGTGACATACGAAAGAGTATGAATGTTCAAATATGTAATGCGGAAATTATCATAAATATAGTATAATACGATGACAAATTTTAAAAACTCAGTCAGTAACTAAAATTAAAAAATTATCAAGGAAGGTAAAAATTTGAAAAAAAGCTCCAAGTAATGATGCTAATCAGGCCAAAAATGCAACATTATAGTGTATGTGCTCAATGTAAGAAGAGTGTACAGTGTTTTTTTAATTTGACGCATAAAATTAGTTCATTCAGGGTAATATCAATGTGCTTAATCGCTTGTTGATATGACCACTAAATTGATTCCGTGATTACCAAGCTACTTACATGATTAAGTAATTGAACTAATAATGAACCGTGTCTGGAAGAATGATTTTGTACCACAACAGAGCACAAATGGAAATTATGGGACCGGAACCAAATTATTGAAATCCGTATGATTTGAGAAATTGAAACAAGGAAAGTTCGATAAATATTGCTTTATTTTGAAGCTATTCCACCTATATAATAAAACATTTTAAACTTTGATTGATGATTTGAAAACAAATATTCAACTTCTAAGTGTTTTTGGAAAGTGATGCAAAGAGAAAGGTAAATATTTTTTTTAGGTAACTAAATAATGAGTTCATTCATATTTTTATTAGGTAACTAAATAATGAGTTCATTCAATGCAATCCTCATTTTCAATTAGTGCGTAACTAATGGTGAACTATTTTATATCGATTAAAATATTATGAAAACTTTTCCTGAAGGTTAATGGGTTAAATTTTAAGGGCACTGAACCCCCACTATTAGCGCTGAGATGGAATCATAAATCTTGAGTCTCGGGTGCATTTCGAATAAGTGATACTAATGTTGACAAAGGGTTTCACTCCGCTATCTCTCTGCTCCGTTCCTATATATTTAATGACGCAAGTAGTCGTAGTCACCACATTTATATTTCCCAAGCGAGAGTTTATGAGATGATTTTTAATTGAATGCTCCCGTTCTCTTAAGTACAAAACTACAGGTATGATTTACTATCCAGTTTTAGAGAGAGCTTGCAAAAATATTCTCTTAAAATATGAATACCTCACCACGAGAAACTTAATTTTAGATCGCAAAATCAACCAATCTAAACAGAAATCGAATAATGGTAGATAATAATACCATTATGCCTTCATTTTTATTTCACTAATCGTGCCCAAACTTGGGAGTCGCCAGGCTGTCTATCTTCGAGAAGTGATCTATTCCTCTGAACGATATGCCTCGAGTAGCGCTTAAAATGCTTAAAAGGGAGAAAATATATTGTGAGACTTACACCTCTGTGGAAAGACTTCGGGGGAAGATTGAACAAAAAGGGTGATTCATTGGATAGAGTTCGGTCGATATACAAAATGTCATCATTTTTTCTCTGATAAATTTGATCGGCATTCCAGAGGATAAATAAAAAGGTAGTGGGGAAGGGGGGACCCGCGATATAAATTCTTCCCTTGTCACACACGCGCTGCCGTTCTCGGGTTCATGGATTCGTATAAAATCGTCTGTATCCGTGTGCGTTTGGTTACATTATTTCCATCGACTCGGGACTTCCTATGAACCTTCGCGCGCGCGGAGAGAATCGTACTCCCCCTTAAAGGCAGTCAACGCACCATATCCCCTTACTTTCGCAGGGATCGCTTCCCCGCGAAATCCGTTAGGTTTCTACCACCGTGATATTGAATTTATAGGATTTGTCCCTCCAAAGAGAGTGAAGCGGTCTGGGTTGGGGACGACACGATAACAACGCAAGGGGATTGAAAAGAGAAGGGGTGTGCGTGAACTTTGAAAGTCATTCGTTGAGGATTGGAGGAAGATGCCGAAGTGATTTCTCACCAAGGCGGAAAGAGAGGGGAGATGATGGAGTAAAGGGATGCAGCGGGTTATATGATTGGGTGGCTCATAGGTCTATTTGGTCATGCGGAAGACGCGGTTTACTCACATAAGGAAAAAAAAGCCTCACTCTATACTAGCCACTTACACGGATTCTCACGAAACAGAGCAACTATCTAAAAAACATTTCATCCATATTTTATCAATAGATATAGATTTGGAATCAAAGGCTTTCCCATAAATACCAATGGTTGGTTATTCAGGGGAGGCTGAGGTCATTTGCGCCATTTAGGATAGATGGGTAATTAGGTAATGGTAGGAGTTTTCAGGGAACGGAGGAAGGGTGGAGAGAAACCCGGCGTCGGCATTAGCATACTCCTAACAAAAGCGCTAAGGGGACCACGGGATAACGTCTCATCCGACGGACAGTGTGCTGAACGTGGAATGCTCTCCACTAGGAACTCAAATAGGGACCGGTTTTCCTCTGAAAAATCCACCACTGCCGGGAATCGAACCCGGGCCCTCGGGATGGGAGGCCATTACTCTAGCCACCAGATCAACCCGATGCCCTAATTAACTATCTATCATAACTATCAGTTCCAATAAGTTTGTGTTCCCGAGTCATTACCTACTAGGCATATTGATATGTTGGCAGCCAGACAAATATATATCTGAGTCATTGATCCTCTAATGCGTAAATTTTCTCTGCTAATCTGTCTGAACGTCATCTTGTCGTATTAATATACAGAATCTAAAGTCGTGCTGGCCTTCTTCTGCAGTTACATACCATTTTCTGCCACCATAAAAAAATACTTAACGCTAGAAAAAAAAAGCGCATGAATTTTGAACCATCCACAGTTTATTTTAAGTCCATTTTATTGCCAGCATATGCATTAAGAATATTCGTTGACATGAGAAGGTACGTACTAACACGTTAAATTTGACAACAAGTAACATTTTGCCCAGTTGTTGACTAACTTAAATATCGTCGGCTCTTGACTCTTTCTAAAAATGATGGGCATTGCTGATAAATTCCATAAGACAAGAGCCGAAACTATGATAGTCGCTGCAGGTGGATTGTATTTCAAAGGATTTTGTGGATAATAAACTTGGTATCTTATAAAGAGCACAATTATGAGATTTCTGAGAAGTAAATTAGAAGGACAAATGAAAAGGTGACTAAAATTGAGCAAAAATGATACCAGATTAAGATGTGCTAAATATGATACGTTTGGGAAGGTAATTAGCGAGAGAGATGAAAGTATGAAGCAGGAATATATAGAGGACGTATTCAAGTAAAGTGGCATTCACTGTTCATCTTTAACGTTGGAATATTGAGCATTAATATAAGTCGGCGTCCCATCCGACTGACACTAGGCACTCAAGTAGGGATGGGTTTGACAACTGAAATATCCGCCACTGCCGGGACTCGAACCCGGGCCCGCGAGATGGGAGGCCAGTACTCCAGCCACCAGGCTAACCCGACCCCCATATTGTAAGCTTTAAAGGAAAGTAGAAGTTAAGAGGAACTGAAGAAGAAAATCCTCATAATAGCCATTTTCGAAAGAAATTTTTTGACATGAACCTAACTACTATTTTAATGATAACCATAAAACAAAAGTGACAACCAAACAAAGTAGGAGCATTTCAATAATGAAGTGTTCTCAAAATCATTATGAGTTGATCAATAGTATCAAAGATAATGGCGAAATCAAATATACTCAAAGTACCTTTAGAAATTTAGCCCACGATCCTTTAATTTTACATCAGTCTTTCAATAAATAATTGAAAAATATTGGTTTCCAAATTGCTGACTGTCATCTCAGTTTCCAGCATGTGACTCACGTGATCATCATTCACTACTACTGCCCCAAATCATTCACCGTAGAAGCGTAATATTTCGATAATGACTCGTGCATGGACAACAAGGTTCTCTTATTCAGTAACATTAATCTGATAATATATCATGCATTTTGGGGGTTATTTACTATTTCCACAAGCACTTGTAACGGCTTGCAGTGTACTCAGGATATGCAGTTTGTTTGTGATGTGCCTTACGCCTGTCGTATTCCTTCATTCTTCAAGCCTCCACAAAGTAAGAGGACGTCTTGGTAGCTCAACTGGTAGAGCCCTTGACCGAACATTTGGGGTTCGAGTCCCGGTCAAGGCGAATGATATATTTTTTATCTCACTGGAATATCTGCTATCGTATTCCTTACCTTTCCCTCACGCTAATTTCAATGACTCATCCCTCCCCTTGCATGTCGATCCATTACCATCTAATGCATGCTAATATAAATGTTGGAAATCGCCAGTTGAACGTGGCTGCAAGCAAAAACAGCCTTCACGGTCGAATTCAGGACTGGATGTTCAATGAGTCCGATCGATTCAGAACTTGTCAGGTCGCTTGTGGGAAGAGAGGTGATATATATCCCCGGTTTTCCACAGATATTTGATCCCACGAGCTAGAGGCACCAATAGGAGGGTGCTAAGAGTCATTTGGCCTGGAAGAGAACATGGGAAATAGATGGAGGGAGAGGCATTTCTGGGGTGGTGGTAGGGACGACAGGGCCCCAAGTCCAAGCACGGACCATTAAAGGCGTATCCGGCATCGAAGCCTCAGTGGATGGACGCAGTAGGGGTCGGAAGAAGGAGATTCTGAAGGAAAATGTTGTAGAGTGAGGAATTGATATTCGATATTGTGAGATGTTGGAGTCAATTATTTCGAGTAGGATAACGGGAGGGTTCGGAGACCGCGAAGCAGGTACGGAAGGTGGTACGATTCATTTCCTTGCATGGGATGGTTGGAGTTTTGAGGTTGGGTGATAAGAATAAAGACAAGACTATACGTCAGTACTTTGTAGATTTGATATGAAATTATAAAAATAAAACATTTTTGCGACAGCCGTAACGCCTGTTCACAGAGGCCAGAAGCTAGGCCCATCATATTGGTTGTCGTAGACAAGCAGTCTTGTTTCTCACCATACTCATAAATGAATTTGTGTCAGCACATTTAAGAAATAAAATTAACTTTCTGTGGAATAATATGCATTAGTGACTGCTTTAAGGAATATTGTGTAACGCCACTGTGATAGAATTCGGGCGTGAATTAGTTTCATAATTAAGTAGTTATACCGAAGAGTACTTACTCCATGGTTATACACAGGCAGTCCTCATAAGAGACAATATAAAACGCAATGATATTTTCCGAGGAGGTGGGGCTCAACCCACTCCTAAAACGCTAACGCGCTTAATTGTTACTCGCAGGGGTATAATGCATATGTTGCCTCGAGTACATTTAGACCTCCTTGGTCGAAACAATTTTTTCGCACCATCGTCATCAGTAGATATTTTTAATCCTAGAATAATTTTACTGCAACCCACCATTCTGCCCTATTCGGTGTTAATTCCCTCAAGCCCTGATAGATTTCCTCTTTCACTTCCTTCTCTTTTTACGTGTACACTTGTCCCTTGGTCTTCCTCTATTTCTTATCATGCGAAAAATGTTTACTTAACAGGTTCAAGAACGAATTAGCAGGTATTAAAATATGGTTAATGATGCCGGAAGAAGATATTGTATTTGACACTGCTAGTAGAGGTGGTCAAGAACTTATGTTGGCCATTTTTAATACGTGCTTGTTTGGCAAGGGGTAAAAATTTTCAGGGAGCCGAGGAACGGTGGAGGAAGGCCAAGTATTGCATTTACCTGCTTCGAAAGAAAAGCATCAAGGGTTCTGCGGTTAAATGTTCTCAGGACTGAATGCTGAACTTGAAGCAGGGATAGGTGTACTAAAGCTATTACCAGGATTTGAACACGCGGTTTAAGGATAGAAAACCAGTACTTAATTCACCACAGCAATCTGTTACCTTTAAAAAAATTAAGAATGTCTATTTGGTATCTCGTATTTGGTAAGCGTATTATTTCATCAATAATTTACGTATCTTTCCGCCAAGTCCAGAGGTGGAAAACCAAAGTTTTGATGATTGACTTCGTATTGAGGACGATGCCGTCAATTTTCATGCACTCCGAGTGATTCAGCATGATGGTAATAATATAGGAGGCATTCACACCAATTAATTTATGTCATAAAACCAGCAAAAATATAGTAGTGGCAGATATAGATCATAAGATGATTCAACTGCAAAGGTTATGTTAAAACCACTCAGCTAAGCTTAATGCTAATGAAAACACTGCATACATCCTCAAGCAGGTATTAAAAACTGCAATCACTGGGTTCATACTACGCTCATTGCAGGCTTCCATTCTCTATAAAATACTGACAGATTATGAAACGCATAGGCATTGTAATTCCCATGTGGAGACTATTCCGAGTTCATAAATGGGTCGTTAGGGTGATGCGTAAAACTCTGATCCCTTTGCGACACTATGGTTGATTTCGACATTTTTTTTCTCTACACCCCCATTCTTCCTTTTCAATACTATCCCTGACCTTTTTCTTTTCATTCTCAGGTGTTTGTATTCGTTGTATACGAATGAAAGAACTTCGCAATCTCATGTGAACAAACAAGGTGAGTCTATAAAACAGACCATACGTTCTCTGATATCATCCTTGGAAACTGGAAATTTTTAGATTAGCCGTCCGACGGTGGAGGCAGGAGGCATTCGTATATATTGGGATATCTTGTTCATTTTTTCCATAATTTTTATCGCTCTAAAATAGTACAATCCAGACAGCACCCAATCCGTGTGCTGTGATACTTTGCGCCGACAATTTCCCGTAAGAACTAAGATACAAGTTCCGATAACTTGGAAAACTCTCTTCTTCAAACGTGGGTAGGAAACGTGTAAGCCGTGTGACCCACTTTGAAGTCCACCTCGTTTACTTAAGCGCTAAGCTCTTCGAGTCTTTGGGTGAAAACAAACAGAAACGATAAGGAAACAACTTTCCGAATTCCTGGAAGAGAGTGCAGGTAACTCAATTGTTTAGTTCTCTGCAGGTACCAGCACCCTTTAAAGAAAAAACTTACTGCATGGTTGCTCCAATCAACGTGTTTCAAACCCTTACTCCTGTTCTGTTTTCAGTATCGTAATACTAGACCCGCTGACAAAAATTATCTGTGTATAGTCTCTATGCTTATAAGGACTCTACCTAGAAGAATGGGGGCGTTTACTCGGAACCGAAATCGCAATTTTGTACACGAAATTGTTAGATGGAAACGAAAAAAGAAATTTAGTGAAAAAATTAATCTTCTAACCACAATCATTCACTCATAAATCAAAAATTAAAATAAGCAAAAGGTGACGCCCACCGAAAATGCTGCTGTGGTAACATTGACGTCACTTTCCTCCCGTCCTTGACTACTCTTATGGGAAGGGGAGGGAGTGGAGGGGGATTCTTGGAAGGTCTGCTCGCACATATGCTGTCGTAACTGGTCCGATTGGCAGAGTCAGCTGTGTCCCCCCCTTTGCGATAAGGCGAAGTAGCTTCGCGGGCTCAGTTGTGATTGGACGAAGTCGTTATACGTCAGGGGTTGCACCACACCTACTTTTCCGAAAGGGTTAAAAACATCAGTTTTTCGACGCCTATAACTCGAGAATTAATTGACGGATCAAAAAACGGAAAAATACGGGTCTTTTTATTTTACAAACTCCATCATATTCGGCAATAAAAAAAATATGGTAAACGACCCCATTCTTATCATTGCATCCTCCCTATATGGTGAAGACAATGGGGTTCTGATTTTTTATGGCAGCCTTCAAACCTTTTCACTAGGATTATCTTCTACACCAGAATTATATACATATAATTAAGGCTCAAAATTAAAAATCCATGTTTATTCGGAACTGTAATGGCGATGTTAAATCGTCGTTCCCTATATTAATTCTTACTGCGCGTGTATGAAACTTATGCAACAATGTGAATTTATTGGGAGAGCGAGCATAATTTTGCATTCAGTAATTTAGGACTGCCACATCGAAACGTTATTCATAATTATTCCTCATTGATTTTTGTGGAATGATTGAAAATTATTGTTAATTTTTACTATATTAATGGAAAAATCAGCAATATCATATAGTTAAAAATGGGTTTACATTGCCTGCAAATTTTGTGCTCCCATGGTTGTATTTGATGCGCAAGTTAAAGGTTTGTCGTTCTATTCGGAATTATATTCATCCACTTCTACGGCACATGAGATTTTTTTACTCACTGAATCTTAAGGTCTTTTTTTTCCATCATCATTGCATAAATATAGTTTTATGCAATGCAAAATATCTATTTTTATGTCTCCAAATCAAATAATGAACACATCTATAATTTTTCTCCTGATATCTACTGGTAAGTCCAGGGTTTTGAAAGCATCAATTTTTGGAAATTTAAGAAAAATTAGAGTTTACGTAATTTACTGAAAATTTTGAGTTTACGGGAGTAAGTTTCATTGAGCTGTGAATTCCGACGCTGTGAACTGTTTCAAATAAATTGATGATTCTTAAGTTAATTTCCATGTCGTATCAAACTATAGTTGCCAAACCATATGAATTAGATGCGATGTATCATGCCATGCGAAGTAACGTATCTGAAAATGGGCGAAATCGTACGAATATTAAAATCTCGCGAAATCGCTAGCTATCGCGATATCAACCGATATTCGATATCAGTCGATATTCAATATCAACCGATTATCTGATATCAACGGATATCATGATAGCCAATTACACGATATCCCGATACACGATAACACTTATTCCAATACCGAACGATATGCGATAACAGACTTTAGCTTGCGATACTACAAATTTACATCGAGAACTCGATACATCGACGCTGTTGCGACATCAAATTGATATCATCGTGCGATATTTAAAAGGGCATTTCGCACATCCCTCCTTGAGCCTAACCTCACGTTCTGAAGAGCCCAAAAGTGCGGGTACGGGATTGAAAACCACAGATTTTATTCGAAGTTTCCTCGGAATCACGCTCCCGCAACCCCGTATCGGTTTGCCAATGTTTTCCTGCTTTTTCGTCTCGTCTGTCATCAATAGTGAAAGCACGATCTCAAGTAAAGAAAAGAAAGGGAAAACACCCCGTTCTCCATGCGGCAGTTGACAGACTTTCCTACGACCCCTTTTCTCCCTTACCCACTCCTTACCATCCGTTTTCTTTTTCAACCCCCCTCCCCCTCTTTCCCAGTTTCCTCCATCTCATATGTTTCCCTAGCTTGTCCCACCCCCCGTGGTTCCTTCCGCGTGAAATATCTCCCCCTTCTCCATATCGCGCTCACAAGAGGCAACTACGATTCATCATTTTTGTCATATCTAGATACGATCCTTATTTTTTGCTTCCCGCTGATTTGCCATGCTATGAAGCTAACTCTACGCAATTTTTTTGCATCCTCGTGACGGAGAATTTTTATTTTCACAGCCGCTCTACATGCTATTATTTCGGCAATATTTTGGAGACGGAAGCTAAGTGTTTCCTCAAATATCGCAGCCACACCCAGCCGCTCAGAAAAAACATGTTATGAGATGACGAAGAATATATCAAGATACTGCTATGTTTATCCTAAAAAGGCCATTTGGCACAAATATGTGGTTAATTAGGCAGAAAAATGTAGAGCGAGCAGCTTCTTTCATCGAAAAAACAACTACGCAAAAGAATGGCTAAAAGTAACCACTGAGCACGTAATTTCGTTTATTTAAGCTAGTTCTGGATATACGTTTTATAATCAATTCATATTTACAACGATAGCATGTAATATATGATATCATACTAATGGACGTATTAGGTATTACATACCTTAAAAAATTTATTTGAGTTTCAAATACATGTCGGTATATGTAACAATATACCTATAGGTGAGAGGTCCCCCATCCCTTCCATTCCTATAGTTATACCTTTCCTCCCGGTCTGAAGCGCCTATTAGTGCGGAAACAGACTTGAAAACACCCATGAAAAAAATACCTATAGGAGACCAAAACGGAGGTTTATTAGTGTGAAATGCGCGTGTGTCTGTCAAAAACATGACAAGACAAGGTGAAGCAACATGGCATGTAAAATACATACATTTTGTATATTTCGTGTAAACGTAGAAACCGTAATTTAAAAGGCAAATAGTATAATCTTTCTGAGAGGTAAGAAAGTGAATTCGAAAAAGAAAGAAAGTATTTATTAATCATTTTTATGAACTGCTGAAGCTTAAATACCATTATTTAACCATCATAAGGAGTGTATGTGCATGGAGGAAGCCATGGCATCCTAGAACGGAAATAATCTGCTAAAAATTTGAAAGGCATTAACCATTACGTCTCGTTCCCGATCGTACGGTGAAGCATGTTATGGAAACACTTGATTAAACATGCGTTTGCGCAAAAAAATAAGTTCAAAACACGACTTAGTCACTGCTGACAAAAAACTAAGCATTTTATTTCGATAGATTTATTGACTTCATTACCCTTAGCCGTTGATCCCATAATTTAAATCTATCAAATTGCTGAAGGCTGAATGTAGGAAATTAGCGTACATCAGAGGTGTGGGGGTGAGACTATGAAGAGAAATTGTAAGAGTTTGCGCAGAGGGGGAAGCATAGACTTGCTATGTTGATGGAAGTATATAAGTACTTGAGAATATGCAAAGGAGCAGGTATAAGGAAAATAGCAAAATTGATTTTCATAAAGCCATTGAGAATAAAGGGGAAGTATTTAAGACATTCTAGATGGTGTTAAAGTAGTCGGGGGATGCGTGGAAGAAAATATTCATAATAGGACAATTGTGTACTAGTGCCTGAGAAATATTTATATTGGTCCCAAAAAAAGGGAATAAGCCAGTTAATAACTTATATAAAAATGGCTAACGATTTCGGATACATAATTTTCCACATTTATATCCAAGAATATTCTGACATAGTGTACCGAAGAATCACGCTAGTCTGCTAGCGGCAGATGGTCCTCAGCGAACCCATGCTCCTTGTGCTCTCATTTGGAAGAAAATGCCTGACGGGAACCCAGGGTGTTGGAAATTTTTCCAAATCAAATATAATATTAAAATAAATAGTGTAAACCTTAAACATCAGCCCACCATAGTTTAATCTTCATTAGTTTTTAATCCCTTGAGTTATTTAAGCACGAGAAAAGGATGAATCTAAATTTTGGGACCCGATTAACAATCTCTTATCGATTAACAGCTCTTATAAAAAGCCTTCGATTGTTGATTCCGATCATTTCATAATTAAAAATTATTCCATCGTTTATTATCACCTTCATAAGACCGTAAATATTTTAATTGTATCTATTCTAGAACTAATAATGAAGATTTTTACAGATTAAAATTTTAATGTCATTTTTGTTGAACTAGAGTGGAACCTTTTTTAGCTAGTATTATGTATTTATCATTACTGGATGACTAGTACTTGAGCACTTGTAATTCAGCCACCTTTCACATACCAAAACATTTTTAGTTACCCTCGTGTCATGCCCAGTTCATTATTCCGAAGGAAAAATCGATGTTTCCCTCCTCTCTCCTTCTCAGTAAACCCCTGGCTCACATGAGGTTTGTGAGCATCGCCGAGGAGAGAAAGGGACCTCCTATAATGGAAATGAACAGTTTCTTTCCTCCCAAAAATCTCCACGAGTTGCCCCAACACTTGCTTCCCTTAACCTATCTCTGCCCATACCCTTAGTGGACCGTAAGAGACCCTGCCACTACCAGGGCCCCACGAAACCCAATCTCCGTGAATGGAATCGCTAGCCGGACTAGGAAACGCACTCCGGTCCCAACAGGAGGCCGAATTTCGGCAGAAGTTGCTTCGGGTGTGAGGGGGAGTGACCAACAAGGACGCCAATACCTCTGACGCGAACGTCGATGCATGAGGGCAGAAAACTAAATTTTTACGGTAACACCTCTTTTCATGCCTATATTGCCTTAAATAATAATTTTAAAGTAAAAAAAAATTAACGGCGAAATATATTTATGATGCGATACATAAATAATGTATAAAAGCGTTTTCTGCAGCACCAACTTTTGGAGCATAAATGTAAATTTGAAATACATTTAGCAATGAAATATCTTACCATTTTTTTCTTTTTCTACCAATTATTTTACGCTTTCATGCAGCAATAATAATATGCTATGGAGGCCAAGAACAGACCCTCGACATTATAGTATCCTACTTCAGACCAGCGTGTCCTACTTCACTCTATCAATGTTAAAATGCCATTTACATTTCTTCCTTTTCTACGTTTACTATTCTTTATCATTAATTACGGCATTCGATATCTTTTATCCGGTAACTTTCTTTCCTTTTCACTGCATATTTTTTTAATCAACACCAACAGTAATTTATTCCTTCATTCTGTAATATGAAATTAATCATTCGACATCTTTTTAATTATTTTCATAGGTAGAAGTAAATGTATTTTGCTCAGTGCTATTTCAAATAGCTCATTGATATAATATATATATATATATAGAGAGTAGGCCAAGTCACAGATAAATCCCATACCCGTCCATATAAATGTTTTCACCGCACCAAAACTCATATAGCAAGAATATTTCCGTTAACTCTCGCCTCATTTCTCCTACGGTCCAGGACTACTCTATAAATGACATGACAATGCTGACAACGATAGGTTAAATGTAAGCCATCAGAATGATTTACCATATTATTGGAAAACATAAATAATTACCTTGACCGAAGAAAAGGGTGACTCGCTGCAAACGTGTTCTTGGATAAAGCTGTTTCTCCGCAAATCTGAAAAAAAGAGGACCCTTTTAATGATAGTTTGTTCCAATATACATGCTTGTAAAAGGTCTTAGGTAACAATGAAAAATCTAATCTTAAGAGATAAATGACGGTTTCCAATAATTACTAACTGCTATTCTCAAGAAATATTGGAATTTCTTATTTTGTTTGCACCTAGTTTTGAGTATCGGGTTCATGTGGAGATCAGAGTCATGGACACCCATCCCGAGAGACTAGGTTCATGCCCCAATCATGTCAGATTTTTCATTGGTTATCCGGCCCCTACTTGCAATTCGTGTAGAGAGCTCTTCAAGCGCAGTACTTTGTCGGATGGGCCATTAAACTACAGACTACATTGCACTCTTTTGCTTAGACCAAAGTGATGCCAACGCAGGTTTATCTCTTACTTTCCATCGTTCCCTGAAAATTTACTTTTCTTTCCAATCAGATACCTCTCCGAAACAGCGCAAATTACCTTAGCTGTCGACCGCCTCCCCAATTTACCACTAAAGCTAGTATTCGTATTGATTTGGGTTAGTGACTATAGCACTGGTCTCCCATTATGGGGAGCCTAGGTTCGAATACCGAATGGATTCGAATTATTAAATGACACCCTAGAGCCTCTTTGGCAACTTTGTGGAGAACGCTTAAATTACAGTACCCCGTTAGACCGTTAAATTATAAGTTTCTTCCTCCAAATTGATGCCAACGCCAAAGGTCAATGAAAACGTCAGGGTAACTGCATGCTCCTCCTTCGTTCCCAACATAACCCACTCATACTTAATGGCACGAACAGCATTCCTTACTAGTCACATTACTACACGACAAGTAATGGCAATAATTTGCGCAAATTTCCTGAATGGATAGGAGAATTGGTTTCATCGATAGAAATAGTGACGACCTTAAAACTTATTTATTGTATTTAAAAATGAACTCCGGCAATTATGACAAAATTGATTGATTACTGACAAATATCTTTTCCAGAGGAAAATCATAATTGAGGCATAACGTTTAGGAATTAATCAGGAATACAATGTTAGAAGTGGGCATGCTTGTTAGCGATTGACTAAATTATCGCACATACTAGATAATACCATAGAGTTGAATACCTGCTAAAATAAAAAGAGTCATTTTCTCCATTTTGAGGGTTGTCACGTGCGAACTAAATATTCTGTACCGCGATAGTGAAGGATAAATTTTAAGCATGGACAATAATATTAAATTATATAAGTAAAATCACTTATTTAATCCTCAAGCATGTATATTCTAACACATTCTTGAGAAGCTCCTTGAAACAAATCTAGGTAAAAAACGAAAAAGAAGTTTAAGCCATGCTGATTAATTTAATAGCACACATTTTGAGCGTTATAAAACTCATATAATGAATACAGAGATAGCAATTTACTAATTGCAATTTGTAATAATGTAATGAAATGAGATAGTAATCCAGAGATAGCAAAGTAACGACAATCGCAGCAACGAAATTACCAAATTCAATGTCATTCACCAAGCATACTAGAAAAGATATTTCTCAGTTGTTTAAAAAAATGTAATTTTGTCATGAAGTGCGTAAGCATGATAAACTATTAAGGAATAGAATTTAATTAATTATATTCAAATGCTCCTATAAATCCCATTTTTTACTCATTTCTCCTAAAATTCAGAATAATACTGAAGAATATTTTCCCTCAGAGCTCGTTCTCCACTGTATATCATGAACATTAAAAAGTCCTTTCAATTATTAAGAGTTTTATTCAGTTGTTAAAATAAGCTAAAATAATTATTACGAAACTATTGCTAAATCTTAATTTTTTATCACAATTATATATGAATATTTAAAACAATATTTTTCAAGACATTTTTAAGCATAACCCGATGGATACTACAGTTGGTTATTGCTTAAAAAAAATGGAATTTGATAGAACAAACTGAACACTATATTTTTCCCTTTTTGAGGAAAATTTCAAAACGTACATTGCACAGAAGGATGATATCTGAATAATGCAGGGCACCTCAGGGTCAAAAATCTAGAAATTATCAATGTCTAATCTAATTTTGCCAGAGAGAAAAATTACTCGCATCCAAATTTCCTTCATAATTAAGGCTCGAATTCCCTTTACTCATAAAAAAAGTAACGTTAACCACATTAATTCCTTCCTGCAGTCTGCACAGCGTCAATTGCAACGCAGAGCTATATTATTCTCTTTCAATGTCGCTCCTGCCATTTAAGTTGGCAACCCCTGGTCCCACTCCGACCATCCACCGTAGATGCGAACGGGGATCGTTTCATTAATCATCTAATTGCGAGAGATTTTTTTCCCTGAGTTACCAGCTGTAAAATTACGCAAGGGAAAGGTTAGGAATGTGCAAAGAGGCCCTAAGGGAAAGGAAAAGATGAAAAAATTCCGGACACTGAAGGAAAAAAAAGGGTAAGGCTTGCTCTCTGTCTCGCCACCTCCCCACCCATCACGACTCCCTCTGACTCGTCCGCCTAGGATTATTTGGGCATCTCCCTTGGCGATGCTCATCTGTTTTCGTCACGAGGACCCTCAAATCGGACGCGAAAATGAAATAAAAAAATAAGGAAGAATTTCCCGCCGGCGATGCAAGCGACTCTCTCTCTCTCTGTCACGCAAAGAGGAGAGGGTTCCTGCTCCTCCAGACGAGACAGGCCAAGAGGTAGAAGAGGGTGAGAGACGCTAGGGGTTTGATGGGGAAGGGGACTCGATGGGTACGGAACCATGGACAAAATAAGGATTGCAAAACAGAGAAGAGGGAGCTTGAGAAAAAAAGCCATATTTCGGAGGGTGATTAAAATGCCTATTCGTTAATAGATAACGACCACGTATTGCCGTAATAAAACCTGTTCTGCGTCTTTACTTGCATGGATGTATGTTGATTTTGATATTTTTCGGCAAAATAAAAATAATACCATACCAATACTAATGAAAAACATCATTCACCTTAGTATACGCATATTAAAAATTATTATAAGCACATCCACCTTACTCAATTGGCTTGTCTACCTTATGGTTTATAGTTTTACACAGGTTAGGGTAGAATAACCCAATTGAATTTTCCTCATTATTTAATCCGAGGGTAGATTCCTCAATGATGTCTACATTTTCTCAGCATTCTGGGGTAAATAAAAAACAAGCTACGCTTGACTGGGCATAAGTATCCAAAATCATATCCCTGGAGTCCAATCTGGCAACTCAATTTTGAAGGCCAGGACTTCCTCCACTGGCCAGCACACTTTGTATCTATCATTCTGATACGTACAGTATCCTCTATCTTTCCAACTTCCTCGCTAATCAAGAATTAGTATTTTTGCCATTACCTCAGAAGGCAAACTGCTATGTATTACCAATAAATTCAGCTGAAGTCGAATACAATCCAACAACTTTTATGTCCTCTAATTCTCGTATTATCCCAAGGGCAGCTGCGACCAAAACTCAGGTTTCTAAGGGAACTCGTTTTTCCAATCGACAGTGATAGCCATTACTTTCTCTTTGTGGCTTGACAACAGTACGATTGATGGCTTTGGCCCCGCCATAACATGGCACATTACTTTGGTCTATGTATAAATTATAGCCTAAATGGCGCATAATTATAGGCGTTTATTATAAATTCACTTTACTTAAATATTAAGCAATTTCAGAAAAAAACCTATCCACCAGAAAAGAATTTATGCACATATGGTCTATATGGTCCTTTCGGGGAGTGGCTTGGTGTGGAACCGAGGAGCAGGAAGAAAAGGAGCATAAGAATGGGAATAAGAAAAGATGACGAGAAAAGATTGGAATCTTAAAATGAGGAGGATAATGGGCGAAAAGGTGAAAAAAAGAAGAGGTAGTAGAGGGGTAGAGATAATTTTCTGGTGGAAATTGCATATACATGTACGCGATACCCTGCAAGCCAACGCGAGGGTGTGTGGCAGGGGGTGAAGATGCACTATAGACAAGCAAACATGCTACTATAGGGTCTCAGGCGGTATGTACATAGTAATTAAGGGATTGGTTGTTAATACGTGCATCATGATCTACAGACTACTCTAAATATTCCCTCTAAAATATTATAAGACGGAGTAGGCGGATGGAAAGGGTACTAGGGGGCAGTGGAATATTACAAGCAAATATCAATGTATATTAATTGGATATGGATTGAGGGCAACAGAGAAAAGGAACTATGAAAAGTATAAATAGGAACAGGAAATATGAATAATTGAAGAGCTAAATATTTTGGGATGGAGTTGAGCAATTAATGATATGATTAATTTTCCTGTAAACCTCCAACTAAACCTACCCTTACCAGTAAAAGAACTATCAATCAAATAATTCTTAGCGGCATCACCTTTACAAAGGCCAAAACAGTGTTGATATATTTTTATAACTAAATTAATTTAATTATAAATAATGAAATTTTCTTAATCTAATAAATATGGTGTTGAGAAGGTAAGATATGTCACAATTTTGCAACTTTTAATATTTCGTAAGGGTTTCTCTGGCCCTCCACCGGGTTATTGCGTCAATGTCCGCCGACGTTTCGATTCCCGACTCGGTCATCGTCTTCAGGGCTTCCGAATGCCCTAAAAACGATGCCTGCATCAGAAGCATTCAGAAGCCTGCGTCATATCGTCGGCGGACATGGACGCAATAACCCGGTGGAGGACCCGAGATACCTTCACGCAGCAGATACGCCGGGAAAGCACCAGATCTTTCTTTTAATAGTTGCTAGCAGGGTTTGCATCGCTTGGGGATCACTTAGGAAGTGCACAGTGGAGAGAGGTCTTTGCTCGCCTTCTGTGGAGCGTTAACTCTGGTGTGGAGAAACGGAATCGCAAAATGCGAACCGAGTGACTCGCTTGAATTAGTGATGCGTTTGAAGGCGACTATGGCGGCTGAAGCGTCGCGTCGCGCGATGAGAGCCCCAGCAAACGAGGCGTGCCTGGCGACTGCTATGAGATGCCGACTTGAAGACGCGTACGGTAGGTGATCTTTCATTGCTGCCACACGTAAAAAACAGTCAGTTGATCAATAGATAGATCCTGGCAGACATCTAGATCTAGACCGACACGTCCTCTTTTCCGTGAAGAAAGAAAAATACGCGTCCCCACATTGAGACTGAGTTCTCAGAATCCTATAGTTGCCATCAGAAGAGGAAGCTGTCAACCAATGGCAGTTGAACCGTTCAAAATTTTGGGTGCTTGAAAATCGGTAAGAGTTATTTTTGGGAATCATATTCATGGGTCAACAATCCTAGGATTGGTTTGACGAAGCCTTCCACTCGATTCTTCTATCGGCCAACCTCTTCATATTGACTTTATTCTTTCATATCCTTCACAATCTGGTCCCCGTATCGCATACGAGGCATGCCTTTTCCAATCTTCCCGTTCACTTTTTCCTCGACGATTGTCTTCATCAGGCCATCGTGTCTCAAGATATGGCCGTTTAAGTTGCCCCATCTTCTTCCTAGGGCATTCAGTAGACTACTCTTTTCTATCATTCTTCTGAGGACTTCCTCGTTACTTACACGGTAGATCCACTTAATCATCATAATTCTGTAACACCACATTTCAAACGCTCTAGAGGAGAAAAACCCATAGTCGGAATTAGACTACTCTTCATTAAAGATGCCGAGGTGTCCACGGTTCAATGTCCCATGCTACGGACGAAATACCGAACTTCAAGTACTCTCGACACAGCATACAAACAAGGACCGGCATACAGACGAAACATCTCTACCACTCCCGATACTCCAAATGGTCCCTAGGGAAGGTAAGCCAGTATCCCTATACACCACGCCAACACAGTCCTGCCACAAAACCTTTATGAGCCAGAAGTATTGGAGAACTCTTCAATGATACCCAATGAATAGAAAGCGGTGATACTTCTCAAATTCAGCACTCATGTTTATTTTTTTCGAACACGGTTGCAATGAAGTATGACCATCGCGTGCCAGGTTTATAATCGTGGATTCGAATCCTGCTAAGAATTGTTTCACGTTCAATGTGCTTGTTTTTCCAATAAAAAAATTCATTATTTGAAGCTTACTCGCGATAATGTCGGTCAGAAACGTATTTTTAAACTTACTCGCGATATGTGAAGTATGAAAGAAATCAAATTATTTCACTATTTGGGCAGTAAAATGTCCCAGTATGTTATGAATGCTCCGAAAAAGCCAAGCCGTTAGCAATATTAATGAAAAGTGTCATGATACTAAGGAACAAAAAGCCATTTCTAAGGTAATCACTGAATATTTTTTAGCACTGAAGCTAGCATCTTTGTAAAACGACAAATAAAACACACTCAATTAGTTGATACTTTTATGATATTTCTAATTTTAACATTCATGAATACATATTGATCTAGTGAGAACTTTTATATAAAGATATCATTTGTCTCTAGCCTTACAAGCACTACGTTCAATGGGCGTTCTCAAGAAGGTTTACTGTTTTATATTTAAATTCAAATATATATGATATATCTTGACAACTTTTTTATAAGGTCTCGATTACCTTTGTAAAAGCTTCTATATGAGTACTGCAACGCATTAAATATTTAAACACCTGACATGATATTTGGAGTAGTTAAATGTAAAACTTTGAAAACATCTTCGTCAGGCCAAAAGCTCGAATGGCCATGTACTTTTTCATCGATGAGGACTGTTTATACTTATTACAGTTAAGCTTACTCGTCACTGCTTTCATACGTCTTCACTACTTATCAATATTGTATTAAATGGAAGCCCTTAACATGACACTGTCTACTTGCTCACCTTAGAGCAAAAGTTATTCATATCCACATAGTCCATTAGAAGACTTCGGAGTTTTATTTTTCACTGGTCCTCGTTCCCATTAACAGTTGCTATAGTATTTCTGTCCACTCTGTCCGTGATCGCACGTAAATATGTAAAATGTTCACAATAAAGTCCGTTGATAATCAATTTTACCAGGTGAACATTTTTATTATATTTCGTTCGTAAATTCTGACAAAAATTGAGACTCGATTACTACCTAGAGAAAATCCTGGAGATAAATCTAAATTTTCTACCACTCTAGCGGAACATTTCAAGTTTATCTGCTGAAAGATTACACAATTACAGGTATTTTAGGTATATTGCTTTGATAAAAGGGAGGTAATAAATAGCTGATACCATTTTAAATCTTTAAACCAATACCGTAATCATATTGATAAAAAAAATGGAATGGAGAGCTGCGTCAAACCAATCTCAGGGCTGTCAACATGGTGCTGAAAAACTCAAAGTAAAGTTTTTGAAATATTCACAGTAAACATAAGTTATCTCTGACTTTTATGTTTTCATATTCATGAAAAGACATAAATTAAAAAAAAACCTTCCAAGAAAATTCTTTTCAGGAATGTTTACGCTGATTCGTTCCACCTTGCATAGTAAATCATTCCGGTTGTCAAGATATATTTGTGTACCACATGTTTAAAAATTCTTACCCATATACAACAATTGAGTCATTTATGCTTCATCAATCACTCTGACCTAGAGATGAGCCACAAGTTCCTATTTTTTGTTTTTAAATCACTGCTATCAAGGTCACCGCTTTAAAAATGGCTTCCTAAGACCCCCAAAGCTCTCCTTCTAAACACTTAGCTCCCAGCACATCCGGGGATTCATCCGAAATCCAGGTCCATCAAATGCCTACCAGGACCAGGCCCCCCTTCCCATTTTGTCCCGGGCCCTTAAAGTATTCAATTTCCATCCACAGCGCCGATCTCGCAAAGGGAAGTGCCCGGCGGCTCTCGTGGACCCGGCTGGCCGCGGGTGATTGATGAGCGTGGAGCCAGGGTGCAGTTTAAGAGCAGCAGGGCCTTCATTCCTCAAGCGAAACGCGGCAGCGCACTCTCAGCTGGGGAACGGACGCAAGCGCATAGAGTTTAGGGGGCTATACCGAACCTGGATGCACGTAGTATAATGGACCAATAGTGGGTCACCCAAGTTTACGACCGCGAAAAAAAATTGAATAAAAAATGAAATATTGAAATACGCTTATCGTAAAAATGGAGACGATACAACCACTGCACGGGGATTTCGTATTTTGAAATCTTACTGCTAAAAAAAACAGCCATCTTTCAAATGAAGCGAAATTTATGGCCGATGCAAATTTTCAAATAGCAGTATTTTCCTCTTGTAAAATCGCTGACATGATTTACACAAATCTTCAGGTCTCACAAGACACATATATTAAATATATCAGTGATATCAAATAGTTGCAGTTATGTTTAATCCTTCCCCTCCAGTGGAACTGCTATCGCATAGGATCATATTGTTTTTGGTTAGTCGTTAATGCCCGTACTTAGTAAAAAAAAGTCAAGTTCCTTAATCAGTTATATCAACAGATTCGGGATTGACGTAGAGGAAGATATCCAAGTATGAAAAACTTTAAGCACTTTTCCACAGATTAAATAACCACCACGCATTTCAACTCACAGAGCCTTCATATTGCACCTGATTTTTCATTTTTCTTAATCAGTGAGTAATGAAAGTTAGCTTCAAAATTTAACGTGCATATTGAGCGTACTAACTAACGTTGATCAATTATAACAGGGTAGCTACAGCAAAATATGGACGCGAGTTAATCCCCGCAAACGAAAGGAACATAGTAATTAATAACACACGTAATAATATGAATTGTCGTCAGTACCAAAATACATCAAAAATAGAGCTCACATTGTTTTGGGAAACTTTGTGAGTTAAAATACAGGAGATTATCATTGATTCCAACGCTCAATTTCATAGAAAAAACTTTCCTCTCGAGCTGATTTCATAAAAATTAAAAAGTAAAAGAATTATAAATTAAGGTAATCAAACTGGCTATATGATTATCTTTTAACTTTTAACCTAGCATAACACCAAGAGTAGCTCTATAACAGAAATAATTTCTATGCCCGAGGCAGAAAATAACCATGTTATTGTGAGTTACTGGCTTGAAAACCCGGAAAGGTAAATATAAATGAATTTAAAATAGTTCTTAATCCATCGCAGGCATATAAGGGAGGAAATATATATTTTTCACTGGCACACTACCAGAGAAATTTACTAAAATATACTTCAATCGCCAAATCCCATACAGAGGCTCCAACCTCTGTACGGCTTATCGCAACAAACTACTTCCGTCGACAAGTTTCTTTAAACCGCGAATGTGGAGCGTGAGCGCTATAGCACAGTGCTCACCCAATGACTCCCCATTGGCTCGTTCGTTTCGGCCCAGGACTACAAGCGCTGAGAGACGGGAGTCGACACCCGCCCGAACCCGAGAAAACCACGTCGGTCTGGGAGCACGAAAATCCAGCCCGTATTCGCGCCTACCGAGGCGATAAAAGCTTAACACTCCCCTGCACTGGATCCGTTGGCGGGAGAATGATTCATTCCTGGTTTATGAATGCAACAAGGTCGCGGG
Source organism: Platycnemis pennipes (assembly GCA_933228895.1). Lineage (NCBI taxonomy): Eukaryota > Metazoa > Arthropoda > Insecta > Odonata > Platycnemididae > Platycnemis > Platycnemis pennipes. The sequence goes on along the minus strand of OW121857.1, from coordinate 65,307,921 downwards.
GAGCGGACGCAGGGGGGGAAGGAGAGACGGAGGATGCGGCTGGATGCCACGGCGCGGCAGGGGAACGGTGAGAAAGGAGCAGCAGCTGCCCTGAGTGCGGAGACCCCCATGCTCTGCCATTCTCTTGAATTCAGAATTTATATTCCCGTGCGTTGTTCCGCATTCCCCCACCCAACACTCAACAACCAAACCCTCTCCTTACTCTTTTCACCATTTATCACCGTCCTTTCGCCAAAATAAATGCAACGGGCCGTCCTCTTTTGCTTGATGCCCTCGCGGGGGTTAATAAAACAAGCCCAGGAGGCCGTGCGAGGAATGGGTTACCGCCATCGAGGGAGGCGCACGTGTGCTGGCGTCCGTCTGTGTGTGAATGGGAATAATTAATCCACTTCTCCCCTCTTCGCGCTTCCTAGTTACGCCGCGTCGAGGTGTCGGCACTCGCCCCTCTGTGAATAATTAGCGAAATATGTAGCGGGCGGCTTGTCGGAGAGACGTGGGATGCGCCGTAGATTTGAGATGCGGTCTGTCGGCGGCGAAAAGTGTGACGCGGGTGCCTTCGGAGCGAGTTGGACACCAAGGTTCCCGGCAGGTCGCGGTGACCTGTCCTCCCTGGGGGGCTAATCACGTGACGTCCGGGGACAGCTTCCGTTCCCTCGTAGGGAACGACAAAATGCCCTTCACCTGCGGACGGGATTAGTGACTCCGGAGGAAAGAATTCCAGGGGATTGACTCTTTGCGAAGGAGAGATAATTTGGAGTTCAGTCATGACAGCGAGGCGAGCATCTGCCTGGAAGGATCAAAAAGCATCGAGCTCTTGATCAGATTGAAAGGAGCAATTTAGTTCCTTTTAATTCTATCCGTATCCCCGCTCTTAAAGGAAATGCACCTAAGATGAACTTAAACGGATATCCTGGAAAGTTTAAAAGTAAAAAGTAGCCCAACAACTCGAATCCTGAAGCATATACGTTAATTTATTTTGCGATTAAATTGAAAAAATATATATTTTCATATACTATTTCCTTATTTCATGGTTTTTAGTAATTGAATCATAGAAAGAAGGAGTGTGTGCAGTGCACAAAGGTGTGAGGGCCCTCACACATTGAAATCTTTTCATAGTCGAAAATAGTACAGAAGCTTGGTAATTGAAGGTAACGTATTACAAGGCAATTATAAGGCAACGAGTTTTATCATTTTGTGTGTAGCCTATGGCTTCAATATCAGGTAAAAATTCTAGTTTTTCGAATGCCATAAAATAACTATGACATTGTGAACAATATTGTTTTATTCAGGAAAAAATAGCTTACTTTTTAGCCTATTTTTTTCAAATGGAAAGAAATAAGGTAATGATCAACGTGGACAGCTTTTAATGATTCTAACTCATTGTGGCATGGCAGCTACCAAACTCGAAGCTAGATACGATTTATAACTACAAAAGCTTGTAAAAAACACAGATGCATATTTGAAAATATAGAAAACTAGATAAGGCATAAGACTAGACGAGGGACATTACAAAAGGCCAATTAAGTCCATTCATTCAGTTTTCTTCGAAAAGAATCTACAAAAACTTCGGCTTATTTTCAAATAATCGTTCTCAAAACATTATCCGTAATTGCACATTTCATTGGTCGATTTTAAATATTATGTTTCTATAAATGATAGCAAAAGTTGAAATTTCCTTTCCATAAATCTTTTGATGAGCAAAATCTTGATTTTTCTGATTCCATTGTGTTTTTGAACTTGTTGATTATCATCAGACTGCTTCCAACTAATCCGCAGAGTTAATCATGTGTAAAGCAAAAAAATATCTACAAATCACCGAGCACCCTGGAATAATATGTGATGATGTATGGAAAGTTTAATTAATAGTTACAAAAGACAATTTTCACACAAAGAAAAAGCAAAGACAAAAAGACAAGAAAGATGCTATTTTTCAGTTCCGTGGACTAGTTACATAGATGATTCTCTATGAAAAGAAAATTTCTTGACGTTCTTCATTGTGAAAATAAAATAAAATAATTGAATTATGCCAGTGTACTGAATGTCTATTTATAATGGCCTATGTAATTGCTAGCAAATATTTGTCCATGCATGCAACGATCTCATCTGGAGTTGATAAGCATGCTATTCTTATTGAAAGAGTTAATAGTGACAATTAGAATGTCACCGACCACAAATAGTAAACAGGGCGTGCGATCTCAACTATATGTTACCAAAAGAGAATATTTAAACTCAAATGTCAGCATTGATGAATGTAGCCATATATACCAAAATATATGCCTCGGAAAAGGAAAATATTAGTTAACGAGAACGGAATTGAACGTAACATTTGCCAAAAACTTCATTCAATTAAAAAACAAATTATAAGTCACCAGGCAACTTGTATCCTGTGTTATGCATAATTGCAGTATGTAGGCAAACTGAGCTAAGAACACTAGTCGTTGACAACATTGTGCATAATTCTAATTTATCCCATACTTGAAATAAAAACTATTCAACAGTATTTACCACAACTGAATGTCATTAGCATTTCAATCATCAATTCCTGAAGGCAGGAAGGAAAATCAAAGGAAGCCTAAAACACCGCGGACCGTCCCCAACTTCACTTCTGCTAGCTTTCGGGGATAATACGGATTTATCCCTTCCCTTTGATAAACACCCAGTACCTATTCGGTAAAAAAACACCAGCTTCACTATTTTTATCGACACTCCCTTCCAGCACTCTCAAAATATCCTTCGGCCGAACTAATCCCTCATTCCGGAGCCCGAATGCTTGCCTCCCACCCTTGGGGACCAGTCCCAAAACGGGACAAACCCGCACAAGCGAATGCCGCTCCCAATTCTCTCTTTTTCCGCCAAACAAAACCCTTTTTATGCGCGCCTGGCCCGCGAGCGGAACGCCTCGCTGCGACCGCGGGCAGAACTTCGGCTTTGACGTGACGCGTCCACTTACCGTTCCATTGTTTATTTGTTTTTCCATCTTTCGCGCGCGTGCGCACTCAGCCCATAGCAATCGTTGGTTTACTCGCGTCAATTTCGGCCGGAGATTCAACGAAAAAAAAAGCCCTAAAGTAATCAAAATGAGGTCGCGTAGCGACTAATTCTCCACCGTTCATTACTGATTTAACAGAGAGTATTATTTCAAATAACGACACGCCCGATTAACCCCAAGGCTTCAACAGCTTTTCCCATTTTTTGATATCAAACTTTTTGCTAAACCCGCATGAAAAATGACATTTCTTTTCAAATAACTAATTAATATATATGACTTTGAACAGTCGTGCTCGTTAATTGATTAGTAATGGAACATAAAATATGACAAAGGGGTTAATTACGACGGGAATATTTTTTGTATGCACGATAAATAGGGCGGTAATAAACTCCCTTAAACGAAGATACACACAGGGGGAGGGGGGGTAATAATATATTGCCTTCGTCGAGGTTTCCAATGAATGAATAAATGAATGCAGCCATTCGAAGCGTAGTTTGTAAATAGGCACTGAAAGTCGGCATTAAATCAAACCTTACGAAATCTATTCTAATATTAAAGTAGGCCTGCCCGTGTTTAATGGACTTGGTTAGGAGAGCTGGATCAAGAAAAATTCAAATAATAGCCCATTTTATTTCATCCCATGGTGCTTAGTAGCTAAATAACACTTAATCTATACCATTAATTGGTATGGGAGTGTTATCCAAGCAACTACGTAAGAATATTATGCTTTTAACACATTAAATTACATTAAATTAATTAAAAAACAGTAAGAAATTAATTCCTTAAAAGTTAGGGGGTAATGCGACTAAAGAGGTTGGGTGCTAGAGTCACGGTTAATCAGGTGCATTGATGAAGTATTGGAAACCCTGAAGATGATGGATGACTATCTAAACAAAGCTCCGGAAAAAAATGAAGTGTGTAACCCGGTGAAGTGCCCGAATAACCTTTACCAACAGAGCGCACCTATGCATCTTCAGCAAGGGGAGACTCTTAAAACTTATTTAATACTCTAAGGGCTTTACCAGAATTCGTATAGAGCCCAGATTTTCATTAAATACTCGGGTTTTTGACGCTATCACTACTAAGATATTTGTTCTAATGTGGTACAAACTAGTATATGGTTATATATATGTGACCATACGATACACGGTAGGAGTGTGGTAATGAATTCTTTGTCACAATTAGCATTGGCATGATTTGAGTTATTTAAATATAATATTACTCTTTTCCGTTAATTAATATCACTAGATATAAATCTTCAGATTGGTAGTAGTAGAATTGGTTTTTTAGGGTGCTTCGACGGCTTAGGTCATATTGCTTCAGATCGGTCTCCACTTAGTTCTTCTATCCGGTAACCTCTTCAAACTAATGTATAGCTTCTCTTTCACATTCTTCATCACTTTTTCCATATATCTCATACCTGTTAATTGTGGCATTTTTTTGGTACCCCCCTTCCCATCCCCCTCGTTGGACATAACCCCTCGGTGGACTAATTACCCTCCGGACTTAGCCGAAGGACTTGCAAGACAGGCGTAGCTAACGACAGGCGGAGCCAACGACGCCAACAATGCCTACGATTCCAAAATGCATCGATTCTCGCCTGCACCGATTCACGCCTGCACCAATTCACGCCCGAACCAATCACGGCCGCACCAATCACCTCACCACATTCGCTCTCACTTATATAGCCCCCAAAGCGCGGAAGAAGACCAGAAATTAGGCCATCGTACAAACCGTTATTTGGTGTTCCCCCGCCGGATTCAAAAAAGAGTTCCTGATCACCCAATCCTAAGCTTCCACCTCGCCCTCTTCACATCATGCCACTTCCCTTCCCCTTAAATTGCACCTATGGAATTACACGTAAATACCCCATTGCACTTTGACCTTGCCGAAAATACCCCCTCCTTACCCCACAGAATACCTCCCCTCTCACGCTCTGTTCGAGTCGAGACGGCAACAAGTTCACTTCGTCGCTAGGTCAGCGGAGACTTGGTGATTGTCGAGTCTCCTTAGCGCCATGGACTCTTGGTGCAAGTTATTAGCTTTTCCCTGAGTTGTGAAGAGTATTTCAATTTTGTTGGTTTGTACTTTGTCTTTTGTTGTTTAAATACAGTGTTTGATTAGTTAGCTTCTCATACTTTTGTGGTTTTTTCTATATTTGACATCATCTTGCTCACCCGTCTTGGAAAGAATTTTTGTCCCCTGGACAAGCGTTTCTCGTGAACTGCTGTTCTTCTATCCAGAAACGCTGTATAATAACGAATTGATAGAGGAAACTTCAAAAAAGGCAAGGCTAAGAGCATTTGAAACTTGGAGTAGCAGAAGAACGACGTAGATAAAACCGATAGACTGAGAAACACTAAGAGCTTCCCAGGGAAAGAATTTAAAATAAAAAGTTTCATCAAAAAAGGGGGCGGGACAACTTAGCCCCCCCAATTATTATGACATGATGGACAAATTGAAGACAATAAACTTCAATGTATGGCCGTCAAAAATACAGATAAAAAATCACGTTTCAATGTTTAAAGACTATTCTATTTATTTAATCTAATAAAAGGGAAATTTGGAATGAAAAATTAGGAATACTATAAATTGTTTGTATTCGCCTTACGGAAGGAGATGAATCTTGAATGCAATACCATGCGATTCGCGATCAACGTGTAAATTGACCTTACTACATAATTTAGGTACAATACTTCTTACGGATATCATTATCTAAGCTCTTTTGGCTCCCTGAGGACTTGTATGGTGTTGTGGCTAGAGTACTGGTTTCCTATTCTTGATGGGCCCGGAGTCTAATCCAGACAGAGGCGAAGATTGTAATGGGTATATCGGTCCCCACTCGTGTGCTCTTCACAAAACTTCACAGCGCATGTTCAGTGCTCCGTCCATCCGATGAGACGTTGAACCCTGGTCCCCTTGGTTTCTTTTGTTACAAATGTACTAATACTCACTCCAGCTCAATAACCCCTTTCTCGGTTCACTTAGCAATACTAACCGTACGCCATTACCCATCTATCCTAAAAAAGTCAAAACGACCTAAGCTGTCTGTATCATCCCCCGAATAATCACCGAATACTCTTCTTTTAGCTTCCCGGGTTACTGCGCATTAGCCATCGATGTGAGTTTCTCTACCGCTATACATAATGTTATAGCGTCGATTAACATCACAAATATATCCCATAATTACAGCAGCAGTAGATCACAATGCAAGCTATACCGTTTCACACAATGATATTCAGCATTAGATATCAAACCGCCAGCCTTATCCTAGCGCCCACTCAGACCAAGAAAGGAACATGGAGAAGGCGGGGGAATATCAATTCCATGTCTATTCCATCTCCATCCCGTCGAGTGAATTTTGAATATGTCGGTGATGTGGAGTGGTTTCGCCGGCCGACTGAAAGAACTAAGGGCCAGATCACTTCCCTTGGGTAAGGGTCGGTTGGATAGGTAGAGGAGCTACACCTACCCAAGAGTCTCGTGAGGGATACGGATAATGGGCCTGTTGCCGCGGTTCCTAGGGTGTAAAAGGGTCTCGCCAATGGGGAGGGAATATTAGAACACCTGAAGTGATGTAAATGGAAAGAAGGATAAAGATCACTACATACCCATTTTCCTTATAGTAAATGCAACAGTAAGTTTTGGAATATGATTCAATAAAAATGTCGTTAAATTAACCATGTGACTTTAGAATAAAATATAACCGAGTTTAAAAAAAACGTGCTAATATGTATCAAAATTTCCTAAAAAGAGCAAAATTTTAATTTTCATGACAAAGGCTGGACCTTGGCACACCACAATTCAGTTTATTGAGAAGTAAATACATTTTTGACAGTTTTTACTCTTTTGAATGGCATTAGAATAATGCCCATTATAATATTTCTAACATAAACCTACGAGTCAATAATGATATAGCGCAGTTATGTTCAAAACTACTATTTATCGGCAATTTACTGTAGAATGCTTGGATATAAATTTAAAAATCTATATATGGCTCAAAAATTAGTTGTAAAACTATCAACTGCCACAAACATGTTTCTATTTGAACGGAGGCATGAATCATTTGCAAAGCTATCGACTAACACAAGCCTGTTGAGAAGTTTAATGCAAAAGTAAAATTTAGTTTGAAATATGTTAGTTGGTGATGAATGAACCTACATGATAAAAGAAATAGACAATAATATTCATAATTTAACTACACATATGGAATTACTTTGAGGAGCAGAGCGAGAAATGAATAGGGCATGTTCCTGATATGTAATATACTCTACAAGTTGACATGGCATGCACATTGATAGTTTGAATCCAACGAATAAATGAATGAGAGTTACATAAACAATAAAATTGGACAAAGAGAAGCTAAGTTCTGAGAGGATGAAGAAAGGTGAATTCATCACCACATCACAAAGATATATTCTATCAACATTGGTAGCTGTTTAACTAATGTTAGCCGGCTACAGCCCGAATATTTCCATGGACTCGATTTTTTCCTTTCAACCAATTTTAAGTGGTTTAATCAATCTTAGTATCTTAGCCAACATCCCATTTACAAGATATAAGGCAGTTTAGACTCCATAAAATGTAACGTCTAAACTACGTTATAGACAAAACTTGATAATTTAAGACTTTTACCCACGCATTGTATTATTATACCAAAATACCATTACACGAGTGACAGTGATATTAATGAACACCACTGAGTTTGAGTAAGGGAGAGCATTGGTGACAATAACCCGTGGAGATTGGCAAGTTCGGCACTAAACAACATTATCCCGTGATGAATAAAAGTTTAATTCTCCCAATATATCTGGAAGAGCTAAGTTTTGGTTACCTCTGAAGAACTACTTCCTCAAAATTACTCCAAAAGCCAAGTACTCACTATCGTGCTTCAGATTAGTGAGGCTAGACTCATTTTTCAAGGTGGGTTGTGATAATTCTACAATCCAACCACTCTTCAATATCAAGGTTTTCAGGCCTTTCCTCCATGTCTCCCAAACAGTCCCACTAGGGCACACTGCCTCCAAAACATCACAACTTTCATTGAAACAGATAAAAAGAAGCCTGAAAAGGACGCTTTTGGATTCTGGCACACGAAAACATCTTTTCAGGACATGCGTATGCTTTCAGGAAAAAATTCGATCCCGCTACTTGGGTGAGTTGAAAGTTAGGTCAAGCAATACGCGATACAGCTCAGATTATTTTAACTTAGCCAACTTCCCGTCCCAATTCTTTCTTCCTGTATTGCATTCGGCGGAAGAGACCTCCTGTGCCTACCGGAGACTGAGGGAGTATTGCTGACAATTTGGCAAGCAACGCCGGCCAAAACGACGCCAGAATCATTCGTACTCATTCCCAGAGCAACAACGACGGCGTAGATAGAACCAGAGTTGTCGAGCACCATGCAGGAATCACCAATCTTTTGACGTCTTGAGTTAGTTCCGCTGACCCTAGCTGGGAGTGCCCACGCAAAGGGAAGGGTTAATGCCCACCTCAGCTACACATACTTGCGCATATGGACCACTCGCTTATTCAGTACGCGGTGAGTTCTGCGCTTGGCTCGTATTCGGGGTCCGTGCGAGTAAACAGAAATAATGAACCGTGGGGAGGTGGAAAGAGGGGTGTGGTTCGTAAGAGATGCTGCCAAATTGAGCTGCCGTAAAAGGGGAAACGTGATATTGGGATTGATTTTGAGTTCCTCCATTCGAAATATACGATGTTTCTTCATGTCACCCTTCGATATACAAACACGATCCCTTGTATGTTGCCTAAAGGGTGGGTGGTACGAGGTGGGATGTCACCAGACTTGAATTGACTATTGCAGAAAAAGAAAAAAGTGCCGGATGTGAAATAACAGTAATAACTCCGCATCGCTATATGATGCAAATAGCATATATTGTGTACTCATCGCTAGATTTTTTCTCCATATTTCACAGAGTCAGTTGATGAACATATCCACTTAGTGGAGTATTTGGAATCCAACCGCAAGGTAGTGGGTTAAACCCTGTACAAAATCTACTGTGATATTCGTCGCTATAACTCTCTTTGCTGTATGTACTTATAACTTAGAATCAGTCATAAGCTGCTAGTCCAAGAGAGGCGTTTTCCTTAAGAGAGTTGATTGATACTTTCTTACCCCTCTTCAGCGAGCTAAGTAACCTGAAACCAGCCTCCAACGTGGTCACTGAGTATAGTAGCTGCATGTTAATACGGATCTCTATCTAGAGTAAGCTATACAGCAGCTGATATAGGTCAGGGGTATTCAAATGTAAATTTTAGTATCCCTATAGCAAGGAAATTATATATATTATTATTTTTTGTTGGTTTCAGCATTAAAATATAAGAGGCAAGAAGGTTTGCATGGGCTTCCCTCATTGAAATGTCCATTCAGTTCTTAATTATCTCATCTTTAGAACGTTTCGTATCTAGTTTCTAAAAAAACTCAACCTTTTTAACTACCCCCTCTTTCTCCTTGTACCGCAGCCTTACTGTCCGCGCGAAAATCTTGTAGACTCGAGTTTAAACCTAAATAACTTCGAAGCCATTCATCAGATTTTCATGTTATTTTACATAATGATTCAGATAATTTTGTTGTTGACTGACTACATTGTTAGAATAATTAAAAAAAAAACAATTGTGGACCTGTTTCTTACGTTAGAGTAAAAAAAGAGTTATTTTTTTAGCGCTACGGCACCAAACGTCACTTTGTCGTCTAATAACTTCCAAGTAAAGCATTTGGCTGCAAAAAATTTTAATACAAGGTGAAATATATTTTTATTATTACGTCTGCGAAGTTTCAAGGCTATAACTTTAGTACTTATTGGTATGCTATTCCATTTATAACCGCACTTTTTCTCGGCAACTATGCATCATGACGCCACGAGACTAAAACTGTCATCTTCCTCTTTAAATTTCCACAGCGAATCAGATACTATCATTTAACTGAAGTTAGCACTTCATTTTATATCGAAATTTATGTTTGCTGAAAAAAACGCAGCGCAGAAAAAGCGCAGCGTTGCTGGCGGAGTGTCCTTAGTTCTTCCAGATACCGTGGGAGAACCAACTTTTATTCATGACGGGATAATGTTGTTTAGTGCCGAGCTTGCCAATCTCGACGGGTTATTGCCACCAATGATCTCCCATACCCAAACTCCGTGGTGTTCATTAATATCACTGTCACTCGTATAATGGTGTTTTGTTATAGTAATACAATGCATAGGTCAGAGTCTTAAATTATCAAGTTTTGTCTATGACGCAGTTTAGACGTTATATTTGATAGAGTCTAAACTGCCTTATATCTAGTAAATGGGATGTTGTTTAAACTCGAGTCTACAAGATTTTGGTGCGGACTGTAGGGATCTCACATTCTCCGGACATGTGCTTACCTAATTCAAATTTCTGCCTTCTACAAACATTTCCAACACTCCTTAATTTAGCTCACGTAAAACACGCCAAAAATCTTTTTCCTTACTCTGCTGACGTCTTCCCTTATGATGTCTTCCCTTAAACACCTAACCGAACCAAACTAACTAGAAAATCAAGAAGGCATAAATAACTGTAGCTTTTTGAGTACCTTTAGGCCAAAAGCATTAAGCATTCCGCAAAGAAAGTACAGTTAGGGTTTTGGCTCTAAATTCTAAGATTGCACTGGATCGGTGCCATATCTTGAAACAATATATGTATTCCATTCTGTATCATGCCAAAAATCCATGACGAAAGCAAGATCGAACCTGAAACCCTCACTTATGATGTCAATGCGATGCAGCACGACTTACGTAGCCGAGCAGAGAAATCCATTTCGCTAATCTCAATTTAGGAAGTGCATCATCCATAGCACGTTACACGAGGCATAGAGAAACTAACGAATGATATCCAATGGGCGTAAATGATATTTGAAGGGAACTGGAGATATTTGTAATAACTTTGTGAGTTAAATCATAATTCACTGTATACAAACATATTAAAATAGATCGAGCCGATGTAAACAGGGAAATTATTAACATGCATTATGTGATTTTATATTTTTTCTCAGCGTGATCCTTAGAATGCAAATTTCCACTTTGCGTATTCCACTTTGTATTAGCTATTATCCGTTTTTCCGTAGTATTGTAGTCAATATAAAAATATTTAGCGAATGATTTGTGATTATTTGTCCCTAGCCAAACACAATCGAAATGTCTAACAGGGTATTAAGTAGGTGTAGAACGCAGCCTAACCTTGTTTTTTAAGGAAGCTGGCCATCCAAAATGTTAGATTCCACTGTTATAAAATAGCGTACGCCTTTTTGAATAACAAAAACAACACGCTAACACATTAGATGTACATGAATGTCGAGGAGGTTTGAAAAATAAACAGATTACTAGGTTCATGTCACTATTAAACCGTGTAGGGCTTGGCAAATATGCTGGATTTCTTCACGCTGGGACAATGGCGACCTTCACCGAGGTGAGAGGAATGAAAAATGGTTTATTGTCTATTCTGACGCTCATGTGAGTTTGGGTCTCCTTGGGGGATGGACCCGCCTTTGCGTCTGAGGAAGGACTCGGGATTAAAACGGATGCCTGCGCAACGCCATTGGCTTAGAGGAACGGCCGCATTGAAACCGGGAGCATAATTATCACGGGGTGGAAGGAGGGATGGTTACGGTGGGTTCGGGGTGGAAAGTCCCGGAGAGGGTGGAATTACACGGATTGCGTTGGCTGCGGTGGGAGTGAGATAGGGACAGGGGTGATGTGACGGGGGGCTGAGGGGGAGAGAGGGAGGGGATTAACATGGGAGTGGATTGCGTGGGAAAGGACGCGGATTTTGCAGAAGTTGAGCGCAAGGGCGCCCCCATGGGAGCGGGGGTATTTGCGAGAGAGAGGGAGGAGAAAAAAATGAAGGCCACGAGGCGCTTCATTTGCGAGAAGGCGCCACCCTTGGAAGGCGCCGGGGAAAATACGAGATGTGCTTTCACCTCCCAAATAATGTGGTGGACTCTCAGCAATAAACATATTACATGTCTTTACATGTCCCACAGTGAAAGTGCTACATACTCCTTGAATGATGCCCCCGCAGTTCAAAAAAGTTTTATCTAAGAAATTCTGCTTACCAGAAAGCTTAGGATAGCTCCGTTTTCTCACTCTGAGTCTCCGAAGAAAAATAATGCTGCCATCGTCATTAGCAGACATCAATCATAAGATGGGTCTGACGCCTCTCTCCACTCAATTCACTCACCAGTTTATGTTATCACATTAACATAGGTTTTTTTCTGTTCACTACCTTCACTAGCGTCTCAATATATTTCATATAAGCCTATGCGTTAAAAATTCTTTCGCTTCACATTTCCCTCGATGACTGTCCATATAACAGCAATATATTTAGAAATTAGTACATAGATAGTTAGTAGTCACTACATATTTTATTGTGAGTACACAATAACTTCGTCAGGATAATACTAACACACTTAAGAATTTTTCTAAACACTTAATTTTCCTGTCACTATGCCACGCTATGATTGAAATGAGAGAGAGAGAGAATAAATGTGTAATGGTAAATGAATACGCAAGATGTTGTAAAAAAATTTTTATGAACCCGCCTCAGAGCATTCCTGTAAATTTGATCGTTTGAAAAATGCAAATGTAAAATAACATTAGTAGTAGGATAGAGTTGGTACATAGCTTATTAGGATTCTGGCTTTAAAATACTATGATAATTTTCGGTCGCCCGGCAGAAAAATTATGAAATAAAATGTCAAATCTTGTAGTCATTTAGGTTAATGAACAAACCCTAGTATTGACATTGCCAATACAAGTCCAGAAAAGTGAACCCATGCATGCCTCTTTCCACATTACAAGGAGAAGTCAACCATTACTAATTATAATTTTTGGAATTTAACATGTATTATATGGTGAACGCAAAATAGGTAGATAAATAGATATGTCTGAGTTATTAGACCAGTGAAACAGCGACAAAAGTACCTCGTTGCAGCATTAATCAAATTTCATGTCTCAGTTCAGCATAGGTGTGAATAAAGTAAATAAGGGACTCGCGTCCTAGAAAATATAAATCCAAGCAATATTGACAAAAAGCTATAATAGGTAAAGGTAAAAATTTGAAAGAAATTATGAGACCAGTCATTCCGGAATAACAAAGTAATAGAAACAAACATCCTTAAACTTGAACTCCTACGATGATTGCTTCCGTTATCAAACCACATTGGCATTCCACTTTATTCCTTTTCCAGATCGAGTAATATATTCCCGAACCGATCCTAAACTAAATCGTAAAAAGTTACTCTCACGCTATACGTTAAAGAGGGTGGGTGGCTTACGCGTAGGAATCGTTCGCTTCAAGACATCAATCATAATTTTGGCAGCCATCCAGGAAAATGTCTACCTTTTTCTCAGAAATGGAAAGAAAGGGCACGTTGTTTCTCGATTTCTCTAAAAATCATGAAGAGGCGGAAATTATTGAAAATTAAATCAACAGAAGTCGGGCATTAATATTTGGTCCTTTATAAAGATCATTAAAAGACTAGTTCAATGTTGATCCAGGACTCAAGCTGACAACAGTGAAAGATCCCTTTCTGAAGTCACCCGTGTCGAAAACTAAAGGTTTTAACACAATGTTTTTGCATATTGACTTGCATGAGTGCTTCGAATTTGATGTAGTAATGATGACTTGAACGGAATACAAGAGAGCTGTGACAAGGATTAAAAATTGGCAATATGGATCGGAAGTGAGTACTAAAATATTGTATCATGCAAATAAACTGCGAAAAATGAAAGAATATTTACTCCTACAATTTACCCTACAAGCTACCGTGGTGTGATAAGGGATGGTAGGTCACTATCCGTGAAGTTGACTTTTAGGAGAAAAAAACTTTTTTTAAATAATAGTTCATGGCGTGAAGTGCGTTAATGGAATTATTATGTGTTTGAATTTTATTCTTGCTTTATGTGAGGGAAAAACCAATTCTTGTATCGTTAGGTCCGACTGTTGATTTCACTTTATAGGAAGTTGTTGGAAACCACGTTACCCAAATGTGTACCTTACAAAGTTCTTGAATGTACAAGAAATAAAAAGATCTTTTTACTTTTTCCTGTATCAATTTAAAAACAACTCCTTCAATCCGAGATCTAAAAACAAATCATTTTATAATATTAAATATTTGTATTGATTCCTGACGTGGTATTTTTCCCTGAGGCATTCAAAAATGCACAAAGCTCTCATAATATTTAATCATTACATTAGCAAAGTGATTCAGTGGCTGAAAGCATCAGAAATATCAATCCCACAATGATTCTGTTTCAATAAATAGAGCATCCATTTTTTTACATATTAATAAAGGTAGTTGTTTCAGGCTTGATTTGGTGGAATATCATAGCGAAAGAAAAAATGGCAATTTTCCACAAGAATAAAGAATTTAATTTGACCGGTTTCGGTGTACAACACCATCGTCAGGTGACCTGACGATGGTGTTGTACACCGAAACCGGTCAAATTAAATTCTTTATTCTTGTGGAAAATTGCCATTTTTTCTTTCGTTTACATATTAAGACTTAACGTGCATATGAGATCAAATCCATGAATGCGATTGTTGGATTATTATAACAGCTTTCAGAATTGAAAGCAACTCTTCAGCATCTCACTCGTACCCCTTGTCCGCAATCCACTTCTGTATCCAATTATTTTCCGCGAGGATGAATCCGGCGAACAAATCCTCGGGTATTTATCCTTGGAACTACCGCGCCCTTTGCAAGGTTTCATGCCTCTCTTTCCCCCTTCCACCCACGTCAAATCCAGCTCTAACAAGGGCACGACTTCTACAGGGAGACTTTGATCCAGACAATGAAAAAATACTCCGCGGAAAACAATTTCTCTCTCTTTCCCCCTCTCCGCGACTCTCTTGTCTTCTGAGACAAGTTTGTTCTTTCCTTGCCCTCCCTCGCCATTTCCCTTGCGTCTCGAGCAAGCGCACTTGGGGGCATAGAGGGGTGGTAGAGGAGGTAGGAGAGGCTGTGTCAGTCGGTCGCTTGGAAAATGAGAAGCGTGTAGTTGGGACCAGACCGACATTAACTACCGAAAGAAACCACAGTGTTCAACCCTGAGATCAGTGTTGTTGTTGAGACCGAATCTCATTAAATACCGCGGTTTTTCGGATAAAGACCGTTAATCACGTACTTAGTTTTTCAATATCTAAGTTTCCAGCGCAGTTATAATCCTAGATTCCTCCATATTTCTCATATAATTAACTCATTTGCCACATATTTAAATATTATGAGGGTTTTGCACCAAGCATGCTAGATTTATTGCCATCTAAGGTTTTCAATTGTTCCTACCTGTCTATAAGTTACAGAGCAGAGATTTTAATGGTATCTATTTGGGACATATGGGGAGAATTTTTTTCTTTTCAACGTGTAAACGCTAAAGGTGCATTACATAATAAGACCAGCGATCGAATTTCGCTCAACATTTTATGGACTCAGGTAAAATATGGTGTTTTGATTTTATGAATCTAAGCGTGCGTGATAGGCGACAAAGGTGATAAAGTGATGAGGTGGAAGGAATGTTTAGAGTAATTATACAACGGAAGCAATTTCAGCGTGAAGGCTATTGAAGAAGAAAATAAACTCGAGAAGCATTATGTAGGAGGCTCAGTTTTGAGGAATCGGCATATTTAAGGGATTTAAGGGATCCCCTGTGAAATAAGGATCTAAGAATTGACAATATTCATGCCGAGCTAATTAAAATATGGATATTTACCCAGCTGTACAAAAATACCATAAGCATATACTCGATGTTTTTCGTCATTTTCGTCAAATATGCTCAAATACCACGCAACATCGCCATATTCCTCAAAATCGAAGGAAATATATCTTTGGATCCAAAACTCGGGTTCTCACCGACTCTAGCCAGTATCGATATATGAGCTCATAGACATATCAAAATGTAAAATTATCGATCTGACAAACTATTTTTATTCTTGATAAAAATATTCAAAATATATATTAAATATTTATTATTATTTATTTATTTATTATATATTTTTTATATAATAAAATTTATTATTATTATTATTATTATTATTATTATTATTATTTGCTACTTTTGTAACATCCACCTCCGAGTCTCCGGCTAGCATCAGGTTTCGTTGCCGTCATAATTGCCGGGGACTCGAGAGGGGTCGTGCCTAGGGGTAGCCACGTCCGCCACCGGTGGATAGGTGGCTACCCGGCATTAGGGTCATGCGCACGAAGCAGGCGGAGAGACCCGAGAAGGACAGCCTTCTGCATTGCACTTGCAAGTGCATCCGCTCGCGCCCTGCACGCTGGGATGCACTTGAGATTTTCGACCAGTGAGCTCTTGACACCACCAAGCACGCCCACGATGAGGACTACCAGTTTCACAGAGTAGCCCGCGTACATTTGCCGGAGTTCGCACAGCAGATCTTGATATTTAGTCCTTTTTTCAATCTCCTTCGCTGCCATGTTCATTTCGGCCGGTGCCGAAAACTCGATCACGAACATGGCATGAGAGAGATTGTCGAGGAGAACGATATCAGGCTTCGTCGCCTCCAATTGCCTGGAGGTGGAGAAGGAATAATTCCACCAGATCTTACACTTATCGTTCTCCACGACGGACTCGATGTCTCCAGGGACGTAAGGCAGCACCGGATTCGCGTCTATGCCGTAATGGTGTCTTAGATGGTAATACAACACCCGCAGAGCTGAGTTGTGCCGGTTTATATATGCGTTCTTCGCATAGAAGCTGCAGCCGGAGAGTAGATGACCTAATGTCTCCGGCTGCCTTCGGCACGCTCTGCATCTCGTGTCCGTCACGTTTGCCCCAAAGATGAGGCGACGGTACACGAGGGTGTTGATGACACCATCCTGGCACGCAAGCACGAATCCCTCGGTCTCGGACTTCAGACCTGCGGAGCGCAGGAAGGCGAACGTGAGCTCCTTCGATAGCCCATGCGTTTCCAAGTTTCGATAGAAACTTCCATGCATGGGCTTCTCGGTATGCTTGCGGAGCAGGATCTTTTGCTCCGCATTCTTTATTTCGAGCTTTAACACGTCCGCCTCCAGCGACAAGATTGATTTTTCGCACGCTTCTCCGCTGGAAGTAAGGTCCAAGTCCAAACCGAGGCCATCTGCTGCCCTTTTCGCCGCCTGGAATAGGAACGCCCCTTTGCCGACACTCTCGTGTTTCTTCACGAGCAGCATAAGGGGGTCCGTGCTGTGGAACACGCGGCAAGCCGTATTCAGGACTACTCTGTCATGAAGGCACTCCAGGCTTATCAGCCCTCTACCACCTAGCCTTCTCGGGAGATACAATCTGGCGACGGAAGACTTCGGATGAAGACTGCGGTATATGGTCATCATTTTCCTCGTTCCCCTGTCGAGGTTTTGCAGCTCGTCGACATTCCATTTGATGCAACCGAAGGTGTAGAGCAGTGTTGGAACCGCGAAGGTGTTGGTCGCAAGAACTTTGTTCTTGCCTGACAGGTCAGAGCTCCAGATTCGCCTGAGAGTCTGCCTGTATTTCGCTGCAAGCCTTTCCTTCACTGCTCTCACCTCCTGCAACCGGCGCTGGGGGACGCCAAGATATTCATACGCTTCGTCTTCATCAAGAAGACGAATAGCGTTTCCGTCAACGAGCTGCACGTCTTCCTGGTCTTCCGAAATCTTTCCTTTCGCCAGATGGATGGTCGCGCACTTGTCCAATCCGAATTCCATCCCTATATCCTCACTGTATCTGCGTACGGTGTCCAACGCCAGGCGCAGGTCTTTCGCGCTTGAAGCATAAAGCTTCAGGTCATCCATATAGAAAAGATGGGTGACCTTATGCTCCCTTTTTGACGGGACACCGCACATATATCCCCTACCTCGTCTCAACTGAACGGACAGTGGGAGGAGAGATAAACAGAACAGGAGGGGACTGAGGCTATCGCCTTGAAAAACGCCACGGTGGTATGTTACCAAATCCGTGTAGACGGTCTTCTTGCCAGATGGTATGGCGAACCGCGTCTTCCATAGTGGTAACAGGCGTTCGATGCAGGACACAACCTCTGGGTGGACTTTCATGTACCTCAGCATGGCTATAATCAGCTCATGAGAGGTGGTATCAAAAGCCTTCTTGTAGTCCACCCAGCCCATTGACAGGTTACGCTTGTATTGACAAGCGTCCTGGCTCACACACCTATCAATGAGCAGGTTGTCCTTGCATCCCGCGATGCCTTTCTTGGAGCCCCTCTGCTCGTACACTTCCTCCCATACCGGTTGGACGTGGCGGAGGATAAGGTCGTTCAAGATGGAAGTGAACGCCTTGTATACAGTGTTGAGACAGGTTATAGGGCGGTAATTCTTCGGATCGGACAAGTCTCCCTTTTTCGGTATTAGGACCGTTCGCCCCTCAGTCAGCCAGGACGGAATTGGCTCCGTCCCTGACAGGAAGGATGTGAAGATTCTGGCCAGGTGTTTGTGCGTGGAAGAGAACTTTTTCCACCAGAAGTTATTCACTGCGTCCATTCCTGGAGCAGTGAAGTTCTTCTTGCCAGAGAAGGCCTTCTTCACATCACTTTCCGTGACTGAGATGGGACGATCCATATCGTCTAGGTGGCGGTCACAAAACTCTTTAAAGTGGGCAATAGCTGGAGTACCTTCGTTGAATGGTTTCCTAGTCTCGTAGATGTCCTTCCAGAAACGTTCCACCTCCGGGACAGATGGTGGTGTTTGGACAACCGGTGGAGGGGGTCGGAAGAGGCGGGACGGCTGAAAGGAGAAGGTGGAGTTCTCTTTCCTGGCCTTGGTCCTTTTGACCAACTTCTTCCTCGCCGTTGTAAGTGCCCGCACTCTATCCACCTCGTGCTGCTTAAGGATAAGCAGTACTCTTTTGTTCAGTGTGTGGTGGTCTCTCCGGATTGCACGCGCAATGCGCTTGACCTTCGGCGTAAAGGCCCGACTGGAGGAAAGGTAATCCATCACACACTGAAATCTCGACACCTGTTGTTTTGCCAGCGTGATTTTGGCATTAAGCTGTTTAAGCCTGTTTGCTGCTTTAGTCTCCCAAGTGGCAGGCACTCGGGGAGACGCCAATAGTGTGGTGGCAGCATATACCACGCAGTCTATTTCCCAGAGGCTACTCGTTTCGGTCAGGATCATATCTACGATGCCATTCAACTGGGACAGCTGTTTGTCCCGCAGAGAAATTTTATGATGAATATTTCTCTGCCTGGTAGTCGTCTCATCGTAGCTTATCGTGTTTTCCAACCGCTGAAGCAGATCAGAATCGGCCTTCAGCTCGTCTCCCTTCGCCGAAAGTTCGGCGGGAGCACCGGCAGTAGGAGGTACATCTGCCTTGGTAGGAGATAGAGCCTTGGCCGGTGGTATGCTACTCTGATCTTGCGGTTGGGGTGTCGTTTTCTTGCGCAGGTGATTGGCGTAGTCGCGCAGATTCTGCTGCGACAGATGGTTATGTTCAGGATGCATCTCACACCACAAAGAGTGCATCCTCGCCATATATCCCCTGCGACTTGGCTCACTGGCAGCATGGCAAGCGAGAAGGTCTCCCCTCAGGGTCTCCGTCCACTCCATGCGAGCTCCCTTTTTTGATGGCATAGGTTTGCCACACCCAACTTTGCTAGGGCCCTCATCCGAGAAGGGCCGGTTGTGGGTGGCGTCACTGGATTTCTTAGGAGCCCAATATTTCCGCGAGTGGGGAGGTTAACCCCACAAGCAGACGGCCACCATTAGCCGGCCGAAGCCGTTACCGGGGACGCCACGAGGAGGCTGGTGGTCCGTTTTTGACCCCTTATTATTATTTATTATTATTATTTATTATTATTATTTATTATTATTTATTATTATTATTATTATTTTTTTATTATTTATTATATATTAAATATATTTTATTTTTTTTGATTCTTGATTTATCCGTCTTAATTAATTACTGCAGTGACGCAGAAATATTTAACTTTTCGTAAAATCACGGCATACAAGCAAAACATTTCATATTTTATGAGAATAAAAAGACCCATGGAATTTAAATCTGAAGGCCCAAATATAGGGGTTATAGGGTTTGAAATTTAGATAGACCTCTACACGGGAATATCGGTACCTAGCGTAGGGGCATGTGAAATTCACTCCGAGTTTAACAGGACCCAAAAACTTACATATAAAATCTCTGATCTGCAATGATCCGCTCACAGAGTTAGTAGAATCGTCACCCAAACTGTTTGACGTGCATTTTTGTACGGGATATCAAGTCTAAGTAAAATTACCGACCTCAACTTCAAATAATATTGGAGTGGGAAGAAATAAATCCCCTTT
The DNA here is from genome assembly GCA_933228895.1 of Platycnemis pennipes. Taxonomy (NCBI): domain Eukaryota; kingdom Metazoa; phylum Arthropoda; class Insecta; order Odonata; family Platycnemididae; genus Platycnemis; species Platycnemis pennipes. Next base: position 65,287,618 of record OW121857.1, on the reverse strand, counting down.
AATTAACTAAGCCCAAACGCGTGTAGAATATACGGGCTTAGCAGAGGATATGGAAGAATGCTTGCTCATGGAGGAAACTTTCTTCCCATGGCGGTAAACAGGATATTACCGCCAGTTTAAAAGTGAATGACATGATTTGTGGAGAGTGAGGATAAAATATGTGGGGTGGGAATGAAGGATATAAAATTTGGTAAATATGCGTATATGACGAAATGAATATGCAATTATTTTTCAGTAATTTTTAAATTAATTGAAACAATGATGACGAATGGGTTTGGAGATATGAATTGGCTGGAGGTCCCAATATATATGAATTTTCTAGTACAACATTGATACAAAGTATTAACAGTATGAGAGATGTGATAACTTGTCGAGCCCGAAATTAACTTTCTTCGTTAATTTAAGCAGCAACCACTTCCGTTGGCAGAGCCAGTTGTGTGCCTCCCTCCCCCCTCCTCCCCTTGTGATAAGGCAAAGGAGCTTCGCGGTCTCAGTTGTGATTGGACAAAGTGGATGACGTATGAGACCTTTGCACGCCAAATTTTCTGAAAAGGGTTAAAAACATCCGTTTTTCGCCACTTATAACTCGAGAAATAATTGACGAATCGAAGAACGGAAAATTGCGGGTCTTTTATTTTACAAGCTCTATTTGATTCGGCTATAAAACGTATGGCAAACGACCCCATTAGGGGTCAGAAACACATATCTGCCACTGCCGGGATTTGGTTCCGGTTCCCCGGGGAGGGAGGCATTAAAGTCATCACAACACGCCGATCCCCATAGCAAACAACTTGCATCGCAAGTTCAAAGTTTATGCATGAAAATGGTCGCTTTGTTTCCATCCATTGCCTAACAAATGTATACCCTCCTAATCCCAAAATGGCCTGCATGAGGGACTCAAACAGAATGTGGGTGGATGGGAGGAGGGATGGAGAAAGATACGCGTCGTCTCCCCTTTCTCTGTCGTGGAAGGAATTCGCTTCCGTAAACATTCCGCCCGTCTCTCTCATTTCCTGCCCTCGTCTGCCTTGGGCAGCGTCTCACTACGTCTGCGTGTCGCGGGTGTCTTTCTTAATCTTCCTCCTTCTCCCAACCCTCGCCCGCCCCTCCCGGAAGATTCCTGTCACTCGGGACCGCCCTTTCCCTCTTCTTCAGCGACGCAAAAAAAAGAGGGACGAATTCCCTTGACAGCGGAGCCGACTGGTCGGAAAGGAAAGGGATACTCGCCACATGGATGGCCCGTCACGGCAATCTAATAGTCCAAAACACGTGCTGTCGACACAAGCAGGACTGTACAGCTCAGATAAACCGATTATTGACACATATAATTCATCACATATGTCTCGATTTATGAAAGATCCTATTGCAGTCGGTTATCTATTTTTGACACAGAAAACGTTTTACTCTCCAAACCAGTAATAGGTCCCTCCACCGCAATATCCAGCTTTACATTTTCATGTAACCATTGAAATTGCAATATTTTCCTTACAAGAGAGCGCGAACGGTTATAGGACTTACCATAAGGTTAATGAATGATAAATGCCTATTAATTGAACAATATAAACATACTATTACATCAACCAGCGCGGGTCGAGTGGAGAAAGTTACATAGGGCACGTTTTGCGCTATTCAGCGCTCGCTATAATTAGTGTGTCCTTGGACTCAAATGCGACATAACCTAAAGTTAGGTGCCGTTGAAATTAACACATGATGTAATATCATTTAGTTTTCTATGATAGCAATCAAATAAACATTGAAAGTATTTGATAATAGTACTTTAACTTGTAACAATTGTGCGTTTGGTTTATTATCGCGGTGTATTGCACGTGGCATATGGTTTAGCACTGACGAGGTCAAAAGTATCGCAAACAAAAATTTACGCTCCCAAATTATCTTTCTTAAGCAACGTGTAAGCAACCATTCATCTTACTTGACATAGACTACGCTCAAAAAGTTTGCGGCCCTGGCTCTTATTGTTCCTGATGTTTTGTTTTTATCTGGTCACATTGGTCTTTCACTACTGCCTGTTTACTCACAGGGGCCATTCGTATATAGGCTCAAAAGGCCTTCTATTTTGCATTTGATCTTTAATTAGAGGCCCAAACGCTTTAATTATTAGACCAATTGAAAATTTTCGTTGACGTTTGGGGAGTGATTTTTTAAATAAGTTGAAACAATTTGTGCTCTTATGTTACACTGAAAATGAAAAAAACAACTAGAAAAACAATGTGTGACATTTTATTTAAGCACGTACCTATTCAAGTCAAGACCTACTAATAGGCATTATGGACCGGGAGGAAAGATATAAGGATGGGAAAGGAAGGACAACTATTTAAAATAATTTGATTCACCGATGAAGTTGGCAGATTGTATGAATGACTCGATGAATAACATACCAAACGGAAAATATAGGGCATCATCCAACCAATAGCCTTGATGTAATTCAAGCACTTAACCATTAAAACAAGTTTTACTGTTTAAACTAGTTATAACTTATATTCGAACGCCTACGGTGGTTTTCAGGATACTATTCCATAAAGATTTCTTTCAATGCCCTCCTCTCCTCTATCTTCCTTAACCCCTATGTAAATCATATATAAATATCCAATTTTTACGAAATTGTTCTTGATTTTCTATATAAAAACAGATAAAAAACTTTAAAAGGCGTAAAATCTAAATAAAAACATGTCTGTTTTAACCTGGCAGAAACTCGAAGAAGTATAAAAAAATGAGAAAAATCCGTAAAATATTTCATCCTTAACAATGAATTCATGATAATTATCAATTTTTAACCAATAAAAATTCACGTCAGCCATGGTAATTATACGCCGGTTTAACAGACAAATGGTCATGTGTTTGAATTCAGCCTCTGGCATGAGTGACGAATTTCCGTTAATGGCTTAAAAGTTAGGTTAGACGGCGGGAAATAACTCGAGTAGTTGGAACAACTTAAATTCAAATTATATCTCTGATACGAAAATACGATCCACACAGAGTTAAATAAATAAGCCTACTGACGCAACTAATTGAAATATAAGTAGCAAAATTATTAGAGCGTCATAAGTCTTACTTACTCGTTACCAAATGGCCGGTGTGAATATCATTCCATTTGTGTGACTTGATGCCAATTTTTTTGCGGCAGGTCATGACTTTTGGCGACATGCCTATACAACAGGCATCATAGTGAGAAAGATAAATATCCCCCCTCACAGATTGCCAACTGTGTCACAAGAGGAGGATTTATTTTATTGAGTGGGATTAGCTGGCAATAAATTGGTTAAAAATTGACCGAAAGAACCTCATGGAACGATTATTTTCATACACAATGAAAACACTGTAAAATCCAGAGGAACGACTGAGGGAGGTTGTAACTCCCGAGGATAGAAATATTTAAGTACGAATTTTTTCTGCAGATGACGAAGGTGATTCGCGGAACAAAAAATTAAGATTTTACTGTATTAGCATGAAATTCTACATGAATGCAGAGGAATCGATCTCTGGAATCATCTTCTGCAAGAGTAAGCCATTATAAACTCAAATTTAGCTACACGGGAAATTATTTTTTTAAATAGTGTCGATATTTTATAAGCAACACTTCTTAGGAAAGTAAAAAAACAAGCTGTCTTTCGAATTATTCAGATTTTATATCATTAAAAATATCTTGTAGCGGGTCATCGTTTGAGAAGTAAACGGCTAATACCCATGACCTTAAGAGGGTTATAATGAAATTGACGATAATTGGCCCACAATATTAATATTGGTCATAATAATAATTATTATTAACATGAAATTATGCTTATAAACGAAGGTATTGTTTATTTATTTATTTACTGTGGATCGCCCAGTGCCCTGCTGCTAAGGGGCGGTAGATAAAATGGCGCAAATATGACTTCCCGGTCAAGGGGAAGCCAAATATTTTCCACTGTTGCCATAAAATATCCTTATAAGATATCCACAATGAGTTTGGGGTATTTTGGTCATGGAGTGGAAAACATATTTCAAGACGTAGGAAAATTTAAGTATGGAGGAAAATTCAACTAACAGAGGGGTTTTGGCGCATGAAAATGCATACGCAATCAATATATTTTTCGATTAAATAAACTAATGGCTTAAGGAAGTTCAAGCTTTGCTCAAAAGCATTTTCATTTGACCAATCAATAGATAAATATTTCCAGGCCTCATTGAATGATAATCTTTACTAGTCAAACGATTGCTTCTGGTGTCACTACATTATTCCGGCAATGATTTAATCAATACAGTCACTGACGTCAATACTCGGGAATTCAATCACAGTACGCATTAAATGAGCTCTATTCTACAATATTAACACGTAAATATGAAGACACAAATATTTAATCCCTCACAACTCCTTAGACCATGGTAGCTTAATGAGTGCATACAAAATCCAAAAAGTGATTCCACACAGTGCAATATGTCACAGGTGCTATATCTGATGCACAGTGCCACAAGTGCTACATCATAATAATATGAGGACTTCATATCGCAGCTATCACCAAAATGTAATTAGGAACATCATGCGTAATTACAAAACTACTTTTGCCTTTTCGAGTGGAAGTGACTTCTCATTTATAACACTATAGTGTTCTTATTAAGAAACTTTATTTAGCTTTTCGGAATGGCTCTGCCATGTTACAAAAGATATAATAAATATCCTTTAATCCTAATAAATATCCTAAATATCCTTTAAATCATGTTTATTATTTTTATGTTATTGGTGGTTCATCCCATTTATAGCCTTGAAAAAGGAAAAATAAAATTTCCGAAGCGTCGGCCAGATGTTGAATAGTTTTCATTTAAATAAAAGACCTAAACTCACGAAAAACCATCCATATATTAATAATAAGGAGGTCTGGATGTCAACTTACCAACAAAGGGCATTCTGAATTGTGAAAGCGGCATTTTTAATACCAAGGAAGATATAAGTCATAAAAACTAAGAAAGGACATTTTACATTCAACTGAAAGAATTATGTTGTTCTGGCTGAATATACGTCTGGTACGTCTTCTCAGAGAAATACTTGAGTATGCTCAGTCAAAATGGCTAACCCACATACTTAGATATTTCATGGAACGATAATTAAGAGTGTCGATCAGTTCATACTCATTTCGGTTGGAGCCGTTGAGCCGCAGCAACGGACTAAAAGAGTTGTCAAAGAATTCATTTTCGGCATATCTAGGTCTCTCGTGACGTCAACTCAACGTTTTGTTACACTTAATTACAAACACCACAAAGGCCTTTTTATCAAATTACGTACCGTAAACCCCCTTCCAATTTTTGGCGAACTGCAAACAAAGCTAAGCTAAGTATTATTCCCTTTGCCGTCATTAGAACTTTGGCTTCAAAAGACTGGGCATAAAGCTTTGATACATATATACCCATTTTAGAATTTTGCGTTTCCTTCTCTGCTAAGAGTGGCGATGCTTTTGCTTCGGTAATGAATTTATACTTTTGAGAGTTTTTCTTAGATGTTTAATATAGAGATATCATCGAGTTTACCAAAACACCTAAAGCTAAATGTAGGTCCATGCATTTTAAATAATCAAAGGAGACCAGTCAATCATAAGTTCCTTTAAAAAATTTGACAAACATTGAGGAAAGTTCTATTAGTTCAACACTGTATTAAGGTACAGATATAATATAAATATACGATTGAAATTAAGCCATCGTTGACATCTTCTTGTAGGGCTAAGGTAACTTTAATGAAAAATTGATATCATTTTTGGAGCTGTGTATTTTACCCTGGTATATTTACAACAAAACGTAGAGAACTGAGAGGAGCATAATTACGTTTCAATATTCGGATAAAAATGTCAAGAAGCAATTACAAAAATTGTAAGTCACGAAAATTAAGCAATGTAGACAGCGCCTCTGTTAGGCCCACCGCTTAATTGAGAATTAAAGGTTTTCACGCAGGTTGCTTGAGAACAATAGAAAAATACACAAATTACACAAATAATAAGAGATTATTGGTAAAGTTAAACTATGGTGGTTATTAACGAAAAGCGTAACAAGAAAATAGAATTAAGTAGATATTAATCTAAGATTGCAAATATCATAATACCCTCAACCACGAATTTTAAATGCACTGATAGCCTAGGCCTTACCGTCCATCAAAATTTTACACATCATCATCATCATGGATCAACCATCCTAGGATTGGTTTGAAGCAGACCTCCACTCGATTCTTCTATCGGCCAACCTCTTCATATTAACGTAGATCCTCCCTTTCACGTCCTTTACGACCTGTTCTATATAGATCATACGAGGCCTACCTTTCCCATTCCATTCTTCCCGTTCACTTTTCCTTCGACGATTGTCTTCATCAGACCATCGTGTCTTAAGATATGATCGATTAGGTTGTAATGTCTTCTTTTTATAATATTCAGTAGACTTCTCATTCCTCCCACTCTTCTTAGGACTTCTTCATTTCTTGGTCGATCCATTTTATCTTCATCATTCTTCGGTAGCACCATATTTCGAATGCTTCCACCCTTTTCTTCTCCGCTTCTGTCATCGTCCATGCCTCACTGCCGTAAAGAAACACGCTCCAGATATAGGTACGTTCTGATGAATTGCTTCCTTACTTCTGATCTTGTATTTACAACTGCAAGTAAATTCTTCATTTGATAGATTGTCCTCTTTGCCTGGGCTATTCTACTCACCATTTCTTTCTTGCTTCGTACATCGTTGTTTACTCTGCTTCCCAGGTAACAGAACTCTTTCACCTTTTCATGTTTCTGTTTTCCTAGTATAACGTTGGTTTTGGCCTATTCTCGCTTACTGCACACCAATATCATATTCTTCTTTTCTTTGATCTTCAGCTGATGTTTGGCCATTGTCCTCTCCATGGTTACAAGAATATTGATCAGGGGGGGTGTGCTTGAATCGCTTGGGATTGATTCCGGTACGTAACTAAGGACTCACTCGTATGTTTTTACATTGTGTTCGGGATTATTCCGTACCGGAATCAATCTCGAACGATTCAAGCACACCCCCCTAGGGGCCTAATTCTGTAAAGTCGAATTCGAGATTCCGACGTCACAACCATACCCATATATGGAAAAAACGTCATAATGGTAGTACAAACCGTGCTCCCTTGATGGCGCGACGGTCGTTCCGGCTTAAGGCGACGGAGTCAGAACATTTTGCGGATCATTTCGTTCATAATCCGTCGCCAAATACTTTCTGGCGAGCAGGCGCTGCTATCGCGGTGGGTACCGATAGAAGCTTCGATTGTAGCAATCGACTTGATGTTTATCACGCAGGATACAAAGTGAGAATGATTAAATCTTTCCTGTCTCCGTTTCCTTGCCACTTATACAGTTAGAAGTATATAAAATGATTGGAATGAGAATACTTGGTTGTTTTGCATAAAAATTTATTTCACAACACAAGACGACCTAGGTTTCGACGATAAAACGTCATTGCAAATCAAGGGTTGGTCCCCCCTTGAGAATGACGCTAGTCGTCGAAATCGATCGGGGAAGTTATAAAGCTGATTGTGGATAGTACAAAGTCGTTTCATTTGCAATGTTTAACGTTCGAAATTTCCACAAAGTATCGCCTTCATCCATTAATTCAACCTAGGTCGTGTTGTGTGGTGAAATAAATTTTTATGTGGAACAGCCAAGTATTCTCATTCCAATCATGAATCCAAGGTTCCATAAAGTTACGGTTGATACCATCAGTTACATCAAGTACATAAAACTATTTGTTTTGTTTTCATTTGTCACCACGCAATGTTTTTGTTTAATGTTGGTTAAAAATTGTCAGGTAGACAAGACATATAAGTTTTTTTATTGGTGTATAACTTCTACGTAATATTTTAATGCTACTGCAGTGGTAATCTATATTATAGAGAGAGATGGTGTAATGTTGGAAATCACATTGTTTGAGCAAATATCATTATGCTGGCAATTGCTTTGTATGAGTACCTTTCTTTATGTGGTTGTGTTCTACCGAAAAATTCTGACATTGTATGGACGTCCCCCCTGTGTGGCAATCTCCCCCTGCCACACACCTTTATGGTGGCTTACATGTTATATGTTGATGTTGACGTCCTTTGGTCTTCAGACGCGTACATTATCGCATGACATTGTACGGTGGTTGTATATTTGTTATCTGCTACTGTAATATCATCCATTCCAAATAAATATACTATTTAAATAGAAACATAGGCGGACAGAGGAACATATGCACGAAGATGTAATGATTCACTCGAGAAAACAATATTTTTACAGTTTACACAATCAATTGATAAAACCAAAACGTTTGGTGATTTAATTCCAAAAATGTAACCAATTTCAATCATCAGAAGTTTCAATTTCTTAATAAGTCCGCCGTTATTCCATACCAGCATATATATTGTTACATTTTAAAGCGAATACATTGATTACAAACATGAATAGTAAGTCATGTTGATGAATTATTGTTAATTACCTCAGCTTGTTCCCTCCATTGTAATAATTGCGCGCTGGATAGACATAACGCTGGATAAACAGTCAACTGTTGTACGTGATTACGGCGGTGAACGATGTTCGCGAATCGTTCGTCCCTTCTTTCGTCGAAATTCTTTCGACTTTACAGAATCGGCCCCAAGATCCCTCTCTGTCTCTGCTATGAGTGCTATGTCATCGGCGAATCGCAGCATGCTTATTTTTCTCCGTGCATAGTCAGAAGACTCCTCTTTGATTTCATTGATGGCTCTCTCGATGTAAACATTAAGAATTACGGGAGGCAGTGGACAAGCTTGTCCCACTCCTTTCCTTATTCTTGCTTCTTCAGAGTTGGCTCCAGATTTTATCACAGCTAATTGGTTTTATACAAACTGTGGATAATTATTCGGTCATTTTACGATACTCCAAAAATTTTACACAAAACTAATTTTATACTATTTTCCTAGCCCCTACCATCCCCTCTGTAGCGTTCAGTAAACCCCAAAATCCTAAAGTACTTAACGCTGCCAAAAAATGTCCATAAACGAATCACAGAGGCATAATTTATTAATGCATTATTTCTATCTCAATACAATAATTTTCGCCCAACCTATCTATTTGAAACTTCGCCAAGGCTTTACGAGAAAAAAATGAATACATAATGAATCGATCCACCAACATTAGGGAACGGTTGTTTCTACCTTCTCTGTATCGAGAATGAAACGTGATAATTGTCCTGACTCCTCGTCCCTTTTACCTTATTGTACGATTTATTTAAAGGATTACAGACGGTACTTGGGAAATGTGACGAGAAGACAAACAAGGGATGCTAATTTTCACTTGCTATGCCTGACTTATACTTTACAATGAGTTAATGGGATCCAAATGAATTAGCCTTCATTTCGGAACTAGAAAGTGAGCAACGCTGAGGAGCTAGTTTTGTTACTTACAAAACTAGTGTTATTACAGGTTTCTCAGTGTAATGAAATCAGTATAAGAAATGGGTTGGAAATATTTATAAGAATCAAGGATAAAATATCGATTTTATTTCCTGTAGGAATCTAAACTGACAGGTTTAATGGATGTATTACAAGTATATTAAAAGTACCAACGAACTATGGCAGGTTAAATGATTTAATTAAATGAGGGATATAACAATAAATTAGTTCATGACTACATTTTTCCCCGCACAATTAGGGAAAGTAATAGATTACAGCGAAGGTGCATGAGAAAAGCAGAATGGGAAGGTAGTACTGCAGATTTTGGTGTATAATTACAAAGTATTGATATTTTTAAAGTATATATGTTTTACATAAGTAATTCTTGAATACTGTAGAAAAGTTAAGTTAATAACTTAATGCAATTATTGAAATTACTGAAAAGTAAAAACCTTTACATTGCATACATACTTAAAAAACTAACAATTAAGTGTTATTTATGGCTAATATTTCACATGTCCCATTACTGCATGGTTAGTATTCTCCTTGGGGGTGTGGAGTGTCAGTTTCATGCAAGTAGTGTACACTTATTTTTTTGATACACCTGCATAGTAGCACGTGAAATCATTCTCTCTGACTTATAACGTACCTATCCCTAGTGATGTTTCTCGCCCGGCCTTATATCCTAGCGGTGGCTTACAGGGTATTATGTAGATGTAGTCATAATGTACTATGGAGTGACCATAATTATGAATAAATTATTTTTTCAGACGTGAATGCGTTCATATATTATATCATACCAGCTACCTCTCTTTTTCTTATTACGCCTTCAGCCAAGCACATCTATGTACGCACCATTTCGTGGTCGCTACTCGCCAGGTTATGATGCGGGAAAACAGAAGGGATTAATTTTGCTCCTTTAGTGAGACCCAGGACCTCTCCAACACCACCGCTCCCTGGCGCAGGTACAACCCGTAAACAAAGCGAGTCCCGTTGCCGCATTAACCTTCCGGATGCACGGGTAAAGAAAAAACCCTAGGAATACTGGCGCCCATTTCCGCCTCCACGGGCCGAGTTGAAAGGGCGTTCATTTGTGGAGCCAAAGGCCTGTTTCCCTGCCCTTCCTGGACCAACACCCCAGCAAACAGGACGCTGCACCAAATCATTGTTGCGTGTAACGATGATGGATGCATATCGCTGGTGGTGAACTCCTGTAAACTAAATACTCGTCCATTGCTCGCCAGCAGCTCCAGTCTCGCCCATCTGTTCTCAAAACAGAGTAGGTTTTTAACCTGTTTGGTGCTTGCATTCCTTATCACCGCTTCAATGTACGTGAATGGCGTGTATTCCAAGCAGTTTTATCCAGTAACTGTTTTCAAAGGGTAATAAGTTAGATGAATATTGAATTCCACACTAAAAAGGCGCTATTCTGCATTTTTTCATGAAAAACCTAATCATTGAACTCCCGACTTCATCATAAAATCTTTAAAGCACTGATGATAGATTTTTTTAAATCACATTAAGGAGCAATATTTGCTAAGTCAGCATATCGAAAATGCTTCACTCAAGATGCATAGTTTCCAACGGATATTTTGGAGACCAATTAAAAACTGTTAAGTGCAAACATAGAGAATCAGGAGTATTTATCATTGCATTCCGAAATTGAGACCTAAAGGAAGGCCGACGAGAATACACATGGCGCATAACCTTATCATTAAACGAAACTAACAGCATTGCGATCATAGCCAGCCATTAGAAAAGTTGAACTTTGTTGAAATAGAACAAAAAATAGAGATATTAGCAGTTAAATAGGCGTTATAATATAATAACCATTCCGTTATCTTCTGGAAAAAGCGACAGTATTTTCCACATTAGAAAAATATTTTACCATCAATTTATACTAATTGGTCTCACATCATCATTAATACGATTTTTACGATTTCTCGTATTTTTTGGTTCTATGTTAAGGAAAAATGCTATTTTTCTCCCTTTATAAGATAATAATCTAGTTTTAAGCTAATTGTAAATACCTCTGTTTCTATTCTATGGCCCAACAAATTGTTACGTTTTGATTTGACTGAGAACTTTTTCTGTTTTTTATGCAAATTTATATTTCTCACGTTCTTCATCTTCCAGATATACTTAGATATTCTCTGCACTGAAGTTTTCTTAGAAATAAGATCAGGCCTAATTACTAACCAAGTAAGACGAAAATGACTCCCTAGATATATGATCTAGCACTTTTCCGGCGAATGCTATTAACGAATGATTATCGGGCTTTCCACTGGCAAATGGGGTCCATATCAGCCAATATGATATGATATGGATATGGGCTTATATGGAGCCCATTACCCGGTGGAAAGCCCGAGAAGCATTCGTTAAGTCCTTCGATGTTTCGCCATGTTATGCCATGATCAGATTTGGACAATAAGCCACATAGTTCTCAGGTAAAATCTCACGCGTTTTGCATGAAAATGGTAAATATCCATATGCTTTTGTCTCGGTCAGTGGTCGGCAAAATCTCGGGGTGGAAAAACCAAATCCTATCCCACGTAAACGATCAAAAATATTCAAGAGTGATAAATAATTTTTTTATAAATCAGTAAAATATCAATATATATATTATTAAACCACTATTAACTGGTGGTTTTTAATTTAAAGTAGATTACCAAATTGGCATAGGAAATTAAACAATGATAGATGCATTTAACAATGGCATCATATGCTTCAATAAATCTAGCTGAGATAATTTTATTTCCACTATCAATTTTACTTCAGAACCACATAACCCGAAGGGTTCCCGATTAGTAGATCCTTCCGCCCCTGCATATGTCGTCTGGAGTAAAATAAGCCATGCAGAGGATAGCAGTCGCCAATTTCCGTCTATAAAACGTTATTTACCGGAATATCAGAGTATTAGTAACTAGTAGCATAAAGACTGTCCTTCTCAATATAAATACACGCAAACCGCTGCGCTATAGATTGAAAAAGACAATACGGATGTCTACTTGGACATTATTGTTTACTTTTTATGCAAAATATTAATAAAAGTGTTCATGAATGACTTATCGACTTCAGACGCCTCCATAAACGGATCCACCTGAACTCGTAATCCTGTCCATGGCCGATGCTTTTCATTCCCGCCATGGAACCGTGCGGGAGGTATGGAGAGCAAAACCTTTTCGTCCGATGGCGGGCACGTCGCCATTTACGGCACACACGCCTTTCCGGGCGCGGCACGATGCCCATTATTTCGCGAGCAAGGGGGAGTGGTGCAGTGCTGTTGCTCGTGCCATTGGCTGCGTCCCTGCCAAGAGCTGTCCCCAGCTCACACGACCGCTTCCATCCGACACAAAATGCATTTCACCCGCGAGAAACAAAACGACAAAGGACGAGATTACCTACCCTCCAACACGTGCACCACGTCCACAGCAATAAAATTTACGAGATCAAATTGACGGAGTGACAAAAAAAACATCTGTTTTGGAATGAATACCATGTTTCTGCAAAACTGTCATCTCACTCAAAGCGCCAGGGTTATAATGCCGACCATGGAGGGTACTTTTCATAGAAAAACCTTGGGAAAATAGAGTTCTTTGTGGAGAGCTTCAAGTTCAATACTCAGTCCGTCGGATGCGACGTTAAGCCGTGGTCCCTTTGGCCCATTTCGTAAGAGCACATTATGCTGAAGTCGGATTTTATTCCACATCTCCTCGGTAGTGGATTTAGACCTTTAGGTTATTCAACTCTTAATGACGTATCACATCATTTTACATATAATCTTAATTCTCAGAGTACCTACACAGCGTACTTATTTGCGGACGGGATACTAACTATCAATCCATTAGTTAATATGTCGGCACATTATCGACCTGGCTACCATGTCTGTCACCTTTCTCCGTTCACTGAGAATGGGGTCGTTTACCATATTCTTTATGGCCGAATCTGATAGAGTTTGTAAAATAAAAAAAAAGAATTTTTCCGTTTTTTGATCCGTCAAATATTTCTCGAGTTATAAGTGGCGAAAAACTAATGTTTTTAACCCTTTTGGAAAATTGGGCGTGGTGCAACCTCTGACGTCATCGACTTCGTCCAATCACAACTGCGCCCGCGAAGCTACTTTGCCTTATCGCATTGGGGGGGGGGGGATAGCTAACTCTGCCAACCGGAGCGGTTGCGACAGGATCTGTGCGAGCAGACATTCCGAGAACCCCCCTCCACTCCCTTCCCCTACAAGCAGACAAGGACGGGAGGAAAATTACGTTAATGATATCAAAGCAACTTCTTCGGTGGCGTCACCTATGCTTATTCCAATTTTTGATTTATGAGCTGGTTGTGGTTAAAAGATTAATTTGTTCACTGAAATTCATTTTTCGTTTCCATCTAACGATTTCGTGTACGAAATTGCAATTTTGGGTCCGAGTAAACGCCCCCATTTGCTATACCTATCCCGTCATCATCATAGGTAAACAATGCTAAGAATGGTTTGACGCAGCTCTCCACTCAATTCTCCTATCGGCTAATCTCTTCATGCCGGCCTAATAATTCTCTTCCACATGCTTAACAACTTACTCCACAATAGTCATGGTAGGTCTTCCTTTCCCATTACCCCCATGCATTTTTACCTCATTGGTTGTCTTCGTCAGGCCATTTGTTTCAAGGTAGTTATTGGGTTGTACATACATTATTTCTTTTTCAGTTTTTTCAGCTAACTTCTCTCCCTTGCACTATTTTTAGGACTTAGTTGGTTTATCACTCGGTCTATCTATTTCACATTCATCGTTCTTTTGTAGCACCACCTTTTGAAATCTATCGCACATAGGGTTAAATATATACGCCCTTGGTCAACTCCCCGAATAATAATCCCCTCAAGTAACAAGGAACGATTCTGCTTGAATTCAGTGACCGCAATCGCACTTGCCCACAAAGAGAAGGTCCTGCGTGAATGCAAACTGAGGCGAAGAATACTGTTGTTGCTGTGGACATTCAAAGGTTGAATCTTGCATGGGATTGCACGAGGGATCTGTTTGGTGAGGTGGCTAGAGTATTTGCCTTCCATCCCGGAGGTGGCAGATTGCTCATTGGTATACCGGTCCCTACTCGAGTGCTTTCTGGAAAGAATTTGAGTATAGTACTCCGCCCGTCGGATAGGACGTTAAGATGTAGTCCCCTTGGCGCTATTTGTTAAGAGAAGGCTAATGCCGATCCCGAGTTTCTCTCCACCCATTACCATTTGCCTTCCTACCATTTCCCAACTATCCAACTTTATTAAAATGACCTAAATGGCCATATATGTCACCTTCCCAAATTAAGTAAGTAACTAACGCTCGCAGAAAATTAATTTCGCGTATAATTTCGGGGTTGGCACCTAGTCCACTGCGGGAACCCATGATACCCGCTCTAAGTTTTATAGGGCACAGGAGAGCGGAAAGCCACCTTGAATCTCTTCATTTCTGCTATCTTTTCGTCTCCTCCCTTGAACCTTCACTCTTTCCTCCAACCCTTTACCTCCGAAACGGACACGTGCACGTTCTTCAAACTGCTTCACGCGCCTATGCTCCGCACGTGATTGGTGTACGTCAGAGTCACGCTTTTAAAACCGCCCTCGACGCCCACGAGCGAACAAAAGAGTGGCGGGAAAGCGTAGAAAGGGGGAGCGGGAGAGAGCGGGTATCCCTAATTGGTGCCGCAGCAGTGGACGAGACGGACCTTTTTCAGGACCGTCCACGACCCTTTAAGGGAGAGCCTCCAATTAAGGAGTGTGTAGGTGGGGGCAACACAGATGAACAATAAAATTTGAGGGAGGGAGAGGACATATAAAAAAAGAGAGGATCGAGGAATCGGCTTGTTCTCCCATTCGGGAGAATGCGTTCAAAGGTTTGAAAGCCCACGGCTTTAATCCCAATTTCCCCTCACCCGATTGGGAGAGACGTCTCCTTGCCGAGTCTTAATTATTGCCGAGGAAGCTGCTTTGGTTGGGTTTTTCTCCACCGAAACTGCAACGTGAGGCAGCGACATCTTTCTTCAAGGCGTCTCCTCTCTCTTTTCATTCCCTCGGCTGATTGCACCCCATTCGACGCTCGTCAACCTCCTTTTCTTCGTCGTCCGACGAGCTGATGGGGGAGGGGAGGGAGTGGATTGGAGCAATCGGTAAAGCTTCGCTTTTTCAAACTACGTGCGAATGTCTCTTCCATTCATCGCGACCGAAAGGCTGTCACCAAATTAAAGCCGAGAGCCTCGAAATAAGACATAACATTAAGAGATACAAAATTAGGGAAAAAACGTTCGCCTGCTTTATTTTTTCGAGCGATTCTGACATAGGTCTGACAATGGCATCAAAAACAATCTCAAAATCTGGACCCGCTTTATGTGATTCATTTAATGATGAAATTATATAAAAAAATATCATACAGTATTAAAGAGGGAACAATCAGTAAGCTTTTCCTTAGATCTGTAAAAAATATTTTATGCCTTGTGATAACATTGAAATTACCTAAGCTTCGCTAACATAATTTGTAATTTTTGCTGAAGTGACTTTTTTGTCTAAACTATTTTTATATCATCATCACCATCTTTTCCGAGCAATGTATGTGAAACTCAACTGAAGGCACCCTAAAAACCCTAAGGCCTATTGCCTTTTAGGATGACTAACTTGCCAAGTTTCTAATTGTAAAAGTAATTATATTGGAAGTATAATTTATTATCATTACTGTTTTCTACGCAAGTTTTATGCTTAAATACGTAAAACGGAAGACTTTACATCGTATAGTTTAAATTTTAAGCTCGGCGTGATCATCAACAGAAATGGTATTTAATTTTTTCCTTATTTTTTAAAGAAAGGAAAAGGAATGCCCGAAAAATCTACAACACTTATATTTGCAAGGAAATAGATGGTGATAAATAGCAGTGGGATGGATAAAATAGATGAATACAATTCAAACCTACCGTAGTCGGTATAAAACTTATTTATTTTGCAAATCAAGATGTTGCGTCCCCCTTTAGTCACACAACTCGACAGCTAAGGCACTGCAATTGGCAGTAATTTTAGAATATTTGCCTCAAACAGGGAAGATTGTAACTGTCACTTCTTTTCGAAGACTTTTGCTCTAATTATATTCAACACGATGTCGATTTTGGGCTCCAGTTTCTATTCACACGATGAACTATCAATAGATTCCACAGAAATTTGAGTTAATCGCTGCATATTATAGCAAAAGAAGACAGTATCACTCTGTATCTATAAAACATTCTGCTTCTATAAGAAACTCTGTATCTTAAGAATATGCACTTCCACCACATTTTAAAAGATTCAGAAGCCCATTACCAAAACATATTATAATGATATCAGATCGAATTTCACTTCATATGTAATGATTACAGGTATAACTTAGAACACTCCCCAATTATGGAAAAAGTAAGGCATTGCGATGGAAAAATATCTTATAGCAAATTCCAATAACAGTCTAAATCTGAGTTTGCATATATGTGAGAAGATCATTCAAAGCAGTTCATTTCAGTAAAATGTCCTGGGCCCGTATTCTCGTTTGAAACGCAACCTCGGTTATCTCCCCAGCAACGAAACCGAGGTTGCGTTTCATTGATTTCCTCATTAGAATGTTTACAAAAAGTTAACGCGAGTCCCGAAAACCTATGGTATCCCTTGGATACCACTAGAGTTTCAGAAAGAGAATAAGGACCCTGGAAATATTTAGCGTTCGACTAAGGTTCAATCACTCCCAAAATCACCAAAGACTTGTGGTTCATTCTGCTTTAAATCGACAAAGTTCAAAAATATCTTGCTTCACCATCTCAAATTGTAACGAAAATTGTTGTATAGGTAGAACAAGCCTTGGTGAGCTAGAAAGTACAGTAGAAAAAGCCATTCCTTGTTTTAGCAGGAAAAACATACCTATCACCTGGGATATAGGCAGACATGCAGTGGGTAAACGTTTGAAAGCCTCCTTTTACATTTTTTTTCTACAAGCTGCTGCACACTAACTTTAGGAGATGCATAAATGTGAAAGTTATCACTGTAAAAATTATAAAAAATACTTTGCACTGAAGTGAATATTAATGGAGTTCCCGAAGTAATTAATGGTCTTGTGTTATTATAAATAAATGTAACTTCTAACATTTTTTCACAAGTTTAGCTTAGAATTACACCATGAAATAATTTCAAAACGGGCTGATATTTCTCACCCTAAAACTTATATGCACAATGTGTTTGAATATATTAAGATATTTAGAATAAAAGCATTTCTCACTGAGAAGAGGTCACTTGAATATAATAAATTTGGACAAACAATTTTTCGAAGCTAAAAAGTCCATGTCGGACAGAGTTTAAAAATTACAGAAGCATTGTTGCAGAAAGCCTTAATGTTTTGTATTAGTTTGTAAAACAGTGTTCAATTCCCACAGGCAGTGAACCCACACAAACACATGCATACCAACTATACTACTTTTAACCCTTATTATATCACTAACACTAATAAAAAGCACAAATAGTGGAACTGACATTTTGTAGTTGGGATATTATTGATGTTTTGATGAGCAGTTGCCAGGAGGTTTTGTGAGTAAAGGGCTTAACTATTCGTGCGAAAACAGGGTGGCTTTTGGCTTACGAAGGCGGCACTACATATACAACAATTTTCGTTAAAATCCGTGGTTGTCATGCTAGGCCCATTTGTTGTTTTAAAATGGAAAGTTCTTTGCGCCATTGTTCAAGACAGTGGAGACAGAGCGCCATTGCTCCAGACAACCACGAGTACGCGTAATACTAGGATTTAGGTGGACGTGAAGAAATGCTACGGGACAAAATTCCTGATATTGTTAAAAAAAATCCTGCTGTCAGAGATCAGCGGGTAATACCATAAAAGCAGGTAAATATCAACATTGTTAGTGGCTAAGATACCATTTCAACTGCAAATGAACATTAGTTTATTAGGTTACAAACATGGCTCATGGGTAAGGAGATACAGATTAGGGACATAGACTACCGAGGGGTATGCATTTGAAAAAAGGTCGGAAGCATCTGATTAACAGTATCATTTTTTTTTCTTTTTGCGCACAATAATCTTTTTCCTCGTTTTCAGTACGTACGGAATAAATTTGGTTCTATGTTCTTCATTTCCGGTTACTTGTATTCTGAAGTTAGCCTAGTTAGAGGCTCACTGCCTTATAGGCTAACTCACTTCCCTGAACGGCAGTAATAATTGTATCAATATATGTATGGAAGAAATAAAATTAATATTAGTTACTTTTAAAATTTAGCCTTAATTCATCTTTTATGTCAACAACTGCAATTGAAAAAATAATTGTTTTTCTAACTGAACGAAATTTATCACAACTAATTTTTTGCGTCAAGATTTACACTACCTCTTTCTATCGAAAAACTATTTTTCTTTCCAACTGAATTAAGTATATCATTCTGCTCAATACCCTACTAAGTACTCAGCAAACGACAAGAGTACAAGGCAGGAGGTGCTCTACATCAAGTATGCAGTATCGCCGAGTAAATAATCTCAATTTTAGGTACTCATCGAATGGGTTTGCCGCTAAACCAAATTAGTTACCAAGGAAACACAAAATCCTACAAGCAATACTTCTTCAAGCAATCTTAATTCAAGCTAACATAATGAGGGATGATAAGGGGTCAATGGGGAAACAGTCTTGTGTGGTTACTAAATCAGGACTATTATTGTGCGATTTGTCAATCACAAAAATAAATTACTGGTTACGCTTCAAACAAACAAAAAGGCCTTTAAAAACAATTTCTCCTCTGCGTTGCTGCGCATATTCACAACTTCAATTCACAACAAACTGCATATTCAGTATCTTTATTATTTCATCGATGAGTCTGATAGCGTCATTAATGGCCATTACCGATGCGGAAAGAATGATAATAAAGCTCTTCTATCACCAATCATTGCTCTTAAATACTTATCTCAACAAATACCTATCCCTCTCAAATTTATGTTTCAAGTGTACCTTCGAGTTGTTCGTTGTTTTCCGTTAAAAAATGTATATAGTCATGGAATGTGAATAGAAATGTTTCTAAAAATATATTCATCCTCCATTTCCTGAATAGAGAGTACTTGATACTTGATTGAAGAGTTCCATAGTATTGAATGACATAGCAAGCAGAGAAAGAAAAATTTCAAACACATAAAAATTATATATGGCTTCCAAGCAATATGCCGTACCTCTTCTCGAGCGATACGGTAGTACCCTCATATAAGCCTCATTTTTCTTATTATTTACTGAACAAAATACACACAAAAAGTATGACGAGAGCGTAAAAAAGTGAGGAAAATGGTAAACATCGGGATTTGAAAGGATATCTGCTTTTTGTTCTCAGTGTCTAAGACAAAGGAAAGGATTTCTATGGGTTGGATATTTGATTTTCTTACATGGCAAAGAAAGTAGACTAATCAGAGCAATTGAGTTTTCCCCCTAGAGAAGTATCCCCGGGTGAATCGTTATGTGCCTCTGACCTTGTAAATGGTTTAATTTGTTCATATTCAATGATTTGATGAAGGAAATTTGTACAGTTAGGAATTCTAGGGGGGGTTACAGGACTCGTAAAATTAGGGCTCCAAATAGCTGTGTATAATTCAATAAGTACACAAATTTATCGAGGTAGCCTAGACAGTTTTTGTCAGTATAAAAGCTTTTAGCGGACCCAATGCATGATTTTTTGGATTTAAAAATCATTTTTAAATCGATATAATTCCAAAAAAATATGTGCACTAAACTTCTTTAAGCATGATCCATAGTGGATGGTTTGGTGGGATCACCACCTGCTAAACACGATTACGATGACTTACTGGATGTTATGCAGATTTAAATGTAGATGAACACGTTTAGTTGGAAATAAAAAATGGTAGTACATTTTATAAACATATTTTAGACTGAGATCAAGAGTATAAACCACACAGATTCATTCCCAAAACTTCTCTCTAGGGAAAGTAATGAGCTGTAAATTTCTGAGAAAAGTGAACGTGAATTTCTCTCATTCCCTACCCTTAAACACCATGGATTCCAAGGACTAAGGGACTCTGAAAATAAACCCTTGCACTCTCAATGTCAAGAACCGAAAAAAATGGGAGACGAAGAGCAGCCGTCGACGAACCCTGATGAAACCAATTCTTCTGCCTCTCGGGACTTTCATTGCGTGAGGCATTTGCAAGAGGAAAATGAAGCACCGACTGGTTGGACAGTTGAGTTGAGACTGGTAACAATGGGGGCTTAAGTGAGAAAAGGGGAGAGAATGGAGTGAAAGGAAACAAAGAAGGGAATCAGGCGGACGGAAGGGCCGAGAAGAGGACGCATGTGAAGTGGGGTGAGCAAGTACGGCTGAGGGAAAATAAAACCAGAGCGTAGGGACATTGGGAACGCGTAAAAAAAACAGAGAGACGCCAGCAAACTCACATCTTCCCGCTTTTTGATTGTTGTAAAAAAAGTGGCGCTTGACAAAATATTCCCCTTGGAGACGAAAAACCTGAAAACAAACTTTTGAGTCTAGAATTTGATTCAAAGTGACGAGGCTCCTACAGCGTAAACTCAATGCAGGCGAAGGGGAAACCAGTACCTAGAAGAACGCGTTTGGAGTGCATGCCTCCGAGGGGTAAACACTGTAACTTACGAAAAGCTGTCCACAAAAATAAAGTACTTTTAATCCCTATTCGAAGCAATCCTAAGACCAAATTTAACAGATCATTTGATATTTCAATATCTTGCTATAGCAACAGAATAGAATATCTCCCGGATAAATACGATTTTGCTAAAAACCAGCAAGTGGAAATTCTTCATAGCTTTATAAATAGTTGAAATCAATAGGTGAGAGACTAGAAGAGAAAGAAACATTACAGTGGACCACAGGGTTTTGTAGATTCCACATATCCACATGTATTTATAAAATGATTGCAAATAAGATAAGTAATATGCATCCATTTTCACCCGTTAAGCACTAATTTAATGAGCAAATGTAAGTATAACATGACTTTGAAAAGTTTGCAATACAATGAAATTAAAAGAGTGAGGTGAAAGAAAATTAGTGCTCCATGGTAGGAGTGTAAATATGCCATAGACATACGTAAGTGGTATTATAACGCTGAATAGTGTTAAATCTGTCCTGTCACCACTTTTAGCATATTAAAACTCAGTACAATTGATAGGTTTCATCCTACAAAACACTATATTTTGCCTGTTATGTTTCCTATCAACATCATAATACCTGCCCACGTCGTGAATAAAATATGATAATTTTACCCACCTTCTTATCCCTCCGTGAACTTTCACTGACTTATCACTGTGAATAATTTCCAAAAACGCCAATAGATCCAACATTTACTTCTCCGTTTTTTCTCTAAGTACAGTATATCCCATCTTTCTCCAGCACCCTTTAGCAGACTTTTCAGGAAGCAAACATACCTTATTCATTTTTTTCAATAGAAAAACCAGTGAAACCATTATCCCACGGTGCATTGAAATACTACGCTAACTTTTTAAAGCAAATTTGGAAATTGCTATATGTTCTGCTTCAAATTTATAACTTTCAATAACCTTACTTCAACCCTTCATCCACCGAAAAGGCGCACAGGGATCTTTACCGATTTTATCAAAGTGATTTTTTCGTAGTAATGGTAATCTTCGTCACAATGCCATTAAAAAAAAACACTTCCATCACATATGCGATGATGGCGTCCCTGAGCTCAAATTTTCATCCATAATACCGAAGATGAGAGAATAAAATATACCAATTTCGTTAAGTTCCATCACCAAATCCACTAAAACGTTTCACTAACCCTGTTCTCGTGATACCCTTCAATTTTCTCCTACCCCCCACCAACCTTACCATAAGCGACTAATGCATTAAGAGAGGAGGTACACCATGGGGTGGAGGTGTCGTCGCTTGGTGACGCGCTGGTTTGGGGACATAACGGACGGCTTACAGCGGGGTTGGGGGTGGCATGAAGTAAGGAGGAATCCACCCCCTTTCCCATTCGGGGATGATGGAGAAGACGGCGTCCGCGCGTAAAAGGCGAGGCGAAGAGGGATGAGCCCCCTCTTCCGGCCGAAGCGATTTCGTCGCCGATTCGAGTTTTCCGGATTTCGATCCGTTACCCCAGGCTCCATTGCAGCGACGGATCTTCGAAATTACGGCAGCACCGGAGGGAGAATGGTGCGTCGAATGGGAGGAGAGGAGAAGGGGCATGAGAGATTGGCGGGTGTGGAATGGGGCGAGGGAAGATGGATGGGGTCGCGTGATACAAGGCGGAATGCAATGCATAATGTAGAAGGGGAGAGAGAGGAAAGAAAGAGGATATGTACCGGGTATAGAGGGTTCAGGGAGGAGAAAGGAGATACCCTAGATGCTTCAGAAGTGGGACTAGGCCACTGCCCTAAGGGGCTGTGTATAAAACCGTCGGGATTATCTCGAATAGGTAACCAAGGAGTCACATCGTACAAACACGAAGGTTTTGCAAATTTTGTGTCTGAATTGACCATTACAATATCATTAATTATTTTCACTAGAGTTTTTCTCATTTGCCTCGACTTAGAACCCTCGGATAAGATAAAACAAAGGTGTAAACAATAATGAGGTTGTAATCACCGGTATTAACACATCAAATTTGTGAACAATTCGTGTTTATACCACAAAACTCCTTGGTTACGTATTAGAGATAATCCCCACGGTTTCAAACACAGTCCCCCTCGTCTACAAGTGCATCCACGTGATTCCTTGTAAATGCCATGGGGTTGATAAACTCACCATAATTTACGCTTCCTCTCTCTTAACTCATGGAGAGCCACCCCACAGATGATTTTCAGGTAGTGTGAACGTATCGACTTTCTAGGACAAAAAGATTTATACGTATCGGAAGCGAAATGTGGCCAAACCTCTATAGGTCTCGGCTGTGGATGCATTAAAGAAAACGTACCGAATGTCATTGTCTACGAAAATAATTTTTGCTTCCTCAAATATTAAAGTTTCACTTCACTTCATCGCAGTCCTACCTAAAACATAGCATATTTTTATACCATTATTGCATGAGTATATATTAAAAAAACAGATCGAATAAAAAGTAAAAATTATAAATAAGAAACGAAGAAAAAATACATATTTGTGTACTATTAAGAGCGAACTCACCTATAGATCACGTACATTGAGAAAATTCTGCTTACGCATTTTTATTAAGTTACATGACTAATATTTTTCACGCATTATTTACTAAGCCTCGCAAGTGGTTACTTAGTAGATAGGACAGTAATTGATATTAGAGAAGAAAATGTTTTAACAACATATCAAAGAATAGAATCATCTTTTTTCACTTCACAGATTATATCAAAGCAGCAGGATTAGTCATAAAGAGAAATTCCAGACATTGCTAAAAGGTAACGCGTACCTCAGGAGTTAAACACTAGTATTGATTGTAAGTTTATTATTTCCGATTATAAGGACTTCCACAGTCTGGCAGCTTTCACCTTAAAAGATTGATTGAGGTGAGAGATACTGTGACAGGGGACATGAATGTTAGCAGTGAGGTTCCTGGTTAATATTGAATGGCTATTGCTTTACCAAGTAAATAGTTTAATGGCGGACATGGACGCAATAACCCGGTGGAGAACCCGAGAAACCTTCACGCAGAATAGTTGAATATTGCAAAGTTTTATATACTATGAATCAGTTTTTACACGCAATGCTTGAAACTGTATTGCAACAAAAAGGATAGTAAGTTACTGCATTCATTAACATGTGCGTTGCTTTTATTAAATATCTTTATGAGTTCCCAGTAATATAAAATGTTAACAACTGTCTATTGTACAGTAAAAGTACAAAAAATATGAATTACTTCACAGACCACATTTCGAATCCCAAAACAGAGGAATTTTGAAGTCAGTGGAGCAGAGAGGGAAAAAAGGAAATAGGAATAGGCTTATCTGCTGTTGTCACATAAATAAGAAGTATTATTCAACTTAATCATTAACGACAATTATATTATGAATTATTAGCGTGCATAATCTAGCGCATAATTTTAACCTTCCAAATTGCATGTAAAAATAGAGATATAAATTTGCAAATTTAAGTCTAAACGTTTTGTGATCCAAGCGTAGGGGGTAATTAGCAATTGACGGGGAGAAACCAGAAAAAAGATTAATTGATTTTGTAGCTTTTTTTATATCTGACCATCAGTAAGTAATTACTTTTGGGAAAATATCATCTAATATGAATAACGGGTACATGAAATATGGAAAGTCACTAATATTTCCAAACTCTTTTCTTCGGCTTGCTGTAGAATCACGGAGGAATTCAACCAGTCATTTATCAATCTCCCCTAAAGTTTAATATTATTAAGGATACTCGTTCTTCCGTGAAAATATTTATGATATAAAATAAAAAAAGATTCATAACTTCCGTTGTCGCATCAATGAGCTGGCCTGAGAAGTGGGGAACTCTGTAAATAATAAAACAAAATTCAAAACAGAAAAACATGCTCCGTAGCTCCTCCCACAGGATATTTCACACTAGGTTTCACCGCTTGATCTATGGAAATTAAGCTTCTCATCCCCCACACGGGCTATTCCTCATCCGGCAACATGGCGCGGAGGCGCAGCGTAAAAGGACGCATCTCCTGTGGGACCAACCCTACAGAGCAACAGAGAGAGAGGGGAAGAGGATCTCGCTAAGTTTTGACGCAGCGTTTTCAAGTTGAGTACGAGAAAATAAAGGATAGAAAAAATTATACAAAAGGGTGAACAACAATATAGCGTGCCTTTGAGAGAGCGAGGCATTGGGTCTGAAGTTTGACTCTGCCTTTGGTCGCCAGAGTACAAGCTAAAGCATGAAATATTTTTAAAGTTCCGAAAGATAAATAAAAAAATGCATCCTTCAGCAAAGTTTTGACATCCCGGTGAACAAGCATGAGCTAAAAGCGGATAAAACTCGACGTATAAGGGGGGAGAGCAGATTTTACGGACGATCAAGCGAGCTGGAGCTTTTACGAGCGGATGAGATGTGGAAAAATTACCAATATAAAAGTGAGCTCGACTTAAAAGTACGATCAAACGCTAACTTATTTCCCCTTATTCTAGAAGCATGACTTGATGTCAATCAACAGAGGGGATAGAGAGGGCTACGTTTTGATATGGTTCATTTAGAAGCAATATTTCGTCATTATGAATACCTTGGACTAATTTAATGCCCATTTGAATTTCCTAATCAGTTAGATACATCGGGAATATAACTTCCAGAGCCAATGTTAAAAGTTTTAAAGGATTGACAGATGAATCTTTTAAAAGACTAAAAAAATTCAGTTTCCTTTCAAGGATTACTCTTCATGATATACAATTATAATAAAGAGAAGGTTAGAAAACTCAATATGTCGCTAAAATAAGGTTCATGAAAACGGAAGGGAAACACAAGAGCATTAAATATTCCTCATTCATGCAATAGCGCAGATTCTACGCCCTAAAGAATTGTGAAATTAAAAACTGTCGTGACTGTAAAAAAATGAATGACTTATTGACCCTCTTAATAAATTATTACAAATGTGAAGAAAAATGATATAAAAATGGAGTTCCTTCAAATAATGACCAAAAAGTAACTAACAGGAGAATATAAGCTACAAAATTAGACATCGGAAATGAAATTTTCTTCAAAATTAATTTTACTCAGAGCTAAAATTTAGCAATAGAGATGAAAAAACACGTTTTTTTGTGCAAAAATGTGATCTGTAAGATACGAGTATCTTTTTATCAGGGTAAAAAAACTATGATATCAAACCATATAGCCTTGATTTTTCCGGAGTGATATCTGAATACCTAAACAGAACTTTGACAAGGCATTCCGATTTCAATGTACTTAATTTCTACTCCACCATTCTGAGGGAATAAATACAAGGCTCTCCACGGATAAAAGAAGGAAGAACTATGATCCTACTCCATACGGAGATGCATTAGAACCCTCCTTGCTCATTCATTTCCACACTTGATTCGATACTAAAAACGGAAACATTCTCCTCAAACGTTTCAGAAGTAGCGCCGTCTGCGGATTATTTATTCGGAGGAATAGGGGCTGTAGTAAGAGGAGGTGCTTAGCCAAGAAGTCAGGAGGTATGGTAGAGAAAATGAAGATCCTGGAAAGGCCGGTACGTAAGTCGTCGGCGGACACGGTTCGCGTGAAATAAAAATATGAGAGGACACTCCCTTTTCTCCACGTGAAAAGAAAAATGTAGGGAGAGATGACTGGCGTGTGTTGGGGATCACGGGAGTGGTGAGATACACGGACTGTAACCCTCTGCTCCCATCATGCCACAGCAATGAATGAGCCTCTCGGATGGTACTTCAAGACAGAAGGCTAAGAGTGTAAGAAGCAGTGAAAGAAGATCTTGACATCGAGGTGACCCCGACTGCAATTCTCTGTGAGGTGAGGAAATATAACCGTTAGCCGTAATGGAAATAGACCCTCATTATGAACGATTAGATATTTACGAGAAGAGAAATAGATTCGCATTAATGTTACAAAAAGGAAAGCAAATAAAAAAGGTGCCTGGGCAAAATGATTTTAAATGGCATGAATCTATCCTAGGCGAAAAAGGATACACTCACAATTTCATACGCGCATATGCATAAATCTCAATTCACGAAAAAATGAAACAGAATAATGATTGAGCAAAATATTTTTCAAAATATGCCAGGTTTTCAATAGCTACTGTAAAATAAGCTATCCAACTAAAGGAGATTTATTGCATTCAGTCTACAATATATGGATCATGTGTAGTTATCACCAAATGTAACTAAAAGTTAGTAAAACGTGAGTTTCCCAGTATTCCTCAGTGACTTATATTTATAACGCTACTTTGTGACCATAAAAGATAAACACATTTCTGGCAACACTCATATTGAAATCCAAATATTAACCCTCAATAAAATAAATAATTCACACTTAATCAAGGATTCACCGTAAAGCAGCTTTGTGAGAGATATTTCTCGACTGATATGCTACCTACTCATTGTAGTTTTGTTGTTGCTTTGAGAAGCTATGGAGTACAGTAAGTGAAAGTAAAAATTATTAAATGACTCTGATGAAAAAATGGAGATTATCATTTCATATAACTCAAGTCATTAGCAAGTCCGAAAAAGTTAAATTTCTTAAATGAAATTGAAAAGATAATGGCAGTTATCATCTGGTTTAATTAACGTGGTCACTATCTATCCTTGACGAAGTGCACAAGGAGTGAATCTTTTGAGAATCTTAGTTCAACGTTCGAGCTTGACCACCAAGGTGGAAAATCAATAAACCAAGGCTATAAACACCACCCTCGACGATCGCCCAATCGTGGAGAGGTACTCTGGCATACTTTATCCTCGCCCATGGCCAATGTTTGCGCAAAAGATTTTGTTTTAATTTCCAACGGACGTCATCGCGTCTTTTCAAGGTGCCCTTCTTCGAGAGAACGGGAGAGAGATAGAAGAAGGTGGGAGACGGTCCTTGCCATTCAGGGAAACCAAGGGGCTAACCCCTCCCCCCTCAACAACGCCCCTGAAAAAGCCCAACTTCAAACCCCCCACCCAAGCCCAATTCAACAGACTAAGTTCCCGGGGGCCGTTCGCGAGAACACTCGAGCCGTCTGCGCGTGGCCTCGGGTGGGATAGGGGGGGGCCAGGGGGGGGGGGGGGGAGAACCGAAGGGACAATCGCCCGGGTGAAATTCTTGATTCGGAAAAGTTGGCCTTTCAGGGAGAGAAAAAGAGAGAAAGAGGAAGAGGACGCAAGGGTGAGGAAAAAAAGAGGCCTCCGAAAAGTGCGAATATGAATAAAAAGGCGCCTTTGTTTGGTGTCTCTCCACTCCAATTCTCCTCCCTTTACCCGCCTACCAGTGGCGAGGGGAAAGGAATATTCATTCCTCGGGGCACCCCACGTTCTCTTGCTCAACGCACTCTTGGCCCCTGGCCTGTAGACGGGGACAGAGAGAGGGAAAGAGCGGGGACAGAGGCACCAGAAAGGGCTAAGGCATTCGTAAGGGAAAAGAAAGAAGCGGAGGAATAGTATGAGAGTCGGCCATAAAGGGGGGAGTTGTTGCGAGGTTCCGACCCAGTCGGAACCTCGCAACAACTGTTTATTAACTACACACAGCTAGAAAAAGTCACAAGACTTGCTCCCCATACGCAGGTAATATCGCTTTCCTTATTTACTGTCTAAGATCACTGCAATAACTGACCAAGATAACGTTTCATTTCACTATTCCCATAGCAGTCTAAAGAATTTTCGTCGATGGATTTTGGCCGGGAGATTAAGGCCAGCACAAAAATCACCTCTGAAGAAAATAATAATATCATCGAGGCAAAAATGATTCTGAATGAAGAGATGTATCACAATATCTACCGAGAATATATCCACCTTGATCAGCTGGACCAATCAAGGTTGTATTTTTCTTTGTGGAATTTTTTTCCTCTCAGGAAATTCGGTTATTGTGGATTGGAGAGAGTGACTCCGCTAAGTTACTGGTGCCTAGTTCACAATCCCTTAATGAAGCGCTGTTTTAAATTGCCTAATCGTACTTAAAACAGCTATCACATTGTTTAGGAGTGTAAAGATATTTTTTTAAACTTTGAATTAGCTAGAATTTAGGCAATAAATCATTAAGGCAACGTTTTTTCCGAAATTGAGATGACCACCGATCAAAGATCTACCACCGTCAGAGGAGTTCGGCCAGGTATCAAAGAGAATCTCATAAGGGTAGCATATGCGTCACGGTTAAAAATTTTAGACTCTCATCAGGGTACACCTTAATCTGTATGAGGAGTGGATAAGTATAAAATCTTACTTTCTTCTCCCACTCAACTTCATCTCATGATTAATATGTATAATGGTAATTTTAAATTTTTCTTGCTAACAACCTCAGCAGTATTTTATTAACATTACCATAATTACCAGAATCCAAAGGCTACCTCCGAAGGAGAAACTAGGCCTAGCGGCAAAGAGGTGTCGCCTTAGGGCTGCTGGAGCATCGCTACTGAAAATAGTTGGAGTCTCAACGTGGTACGCTACAACCTACATCAGGAGTTGTGAACATATATTTAATTTCAATTTTTCGTCGCACTTTATGATCAAGAAGTATAACGCTAAATAATATATTTAGAAAGCTATAAGTTACGGGAAGAATACATGGAAAACGTAATGAGACGAAAGAATGCTGTTACTTTTGCCCACTTATTGCCCCCCTAGAGCAATATCCGGAATGAAGCATCAGAATAAAAGATAATTGAACTATTGCGTTTATTGAAGATTCTTTAGGTTAATAAAAAGGTGACATGTAGGTTTGGATATTTTTTATTATATTATTTATGTTTGATGTTGCCAAATTATTGGAAAACTAGGTTAAGGATCACGCTGGATTACTGAAGTCAAGGCTTCAACTGCTGGTAAATATTAGGTGGATATTCTTCCGATTATGAAAATAATATATTGAATATCTTCCGTAACTAATATGATAAATAAAATTTTCGGGTAGATAGCCATAAAGATGTGGTGTAAATGCAATTTGGTCGCATATAATCATGATGAATAACAGATAGTATTTACGTTACAGTGGAGCACTTTAAAAATTATACCCAACCAGGATTTTAGTGATACTATTCATTATTAAACTTTGTTTCCACTTCTTGTCACATATCAGTGCTAATTCTCTACATACATGGAATGAAACCTATCCGTGAAAATCTTGACTGAATCATCCAGTGATGTAGGCAATATCAGAATTTCCACACAAAAAATGTAATTCACCTTGAGAGCCATTCACTCGGACAACTCTGATTTCTGCCAAGTTGTTTTAACTAGTTTAGTTAACACGATGGCCTATTATCTAGCGGACTTCTTGAGGCTTTAAATGAATAGGATGTTGAAGGAACTATTGAACATGCAACGGCACCCATCGCCGTGATTGTGTGCATTATGCCACGAAGTTGAAGCCAATTTTAGCACTGAGTTGTTTACCTACAACAAGTTCAAAGCCTCAAACAATCAACAGAGCAGTAGGAAGTTCAACTGGACCATACAACTGGCCGGAAATCTGGGGTTTCAGGATTCGAGTTCCCGTCAAATTGAGTGATATTTTCTCTGTAGGAATCCTGTTACGATGAATAAGAACTGCCATTGATGCTTCCTTAATAACAACACCTTCTACATCCTCTCTCCCTTGTTATCCATCATCTTTCCTGTCCGTTACTTCCTCGTCACAAAAATATGACGCAATTTCGTTACGAGTCATAAGACAACGAACCCCAACTTCTTATCAATTTCCTTTCAATTTCTACCTCTCCTACGCGAAAACCTCTTTCTCTATCATACAACACTGAGAAATATTAAAACATGCTGCCAATCTAATTCTAAGCCAACTAATCTTCAGTTATTCAGCAGCGGTATTTCCATTTTATCCGTACAAAATAAGAAGGGATACAGTTATATTAATACACATATACTGTTTCTGAAGACGAAAGAGTAGGCAAAATTGGCTTTGCGCAGCGACTGAATAGTGGCAGTCATTGGGTTATTTTTACTAAGCACTATACATAGAATGGAGGACTACAGTAAACCAATCCTAGGATTGAAATACTGATGATGATTAGTAAATATTATACCCACCCATCAAGTTTCAAAATTTAATTTGAATTAGGTGTATTTCTTGCATTTCTGCAAGACCTGCACAATGCATAATATTATTAGAGCATTAGTTTTTGAAAGCAGATGATCGGCTGCTAAGGTCTTTTGCGCCATATAGGATAGGTTCGTAATAGGTTATGGATAGGAAACATCCAGCTCTTATCGAAAACCGCCAAGGGACCACACTTTAACGTCTCATTCGACGGACAGAGTACAGGACTCGAAGGGCTCTCCACACATCATGTGGGGACCGGTACACCATTGAAAATTCTTCCTCGAGATGGATTTAAACCCGGTCCCTCTGTTAGGAAGGCAGTACACCAGCCATCAAATCAACCTATCCCGTGCTTTAATTAGACTTTTTCCTGACTTTTTGCAATGTAACCACAGATATTTGAATATAATTTGAGTCGTGGCAGCCCCACATGATGATAGTCAAATAAAAAATGGGATTGTTATTGAAGTGACCAAGGTTAATTCTTGAATTAAACATGCATTTAACGACAGTGTATCCGTAAACAACATCCTTTTTGACATGTTGTTTATAGCTATGTCACCAGCTGCAACATACCTCTACAGAGTGGCCTGCTGTGTAGACAGGCCTTTCCAGGCACACCTGGAACGGATATTTTATTTTTTGTCAGTCACTGCTATGAATGAAGGGCAATCACTTCTACAGTTGATGGGGTCAGATCCGATTGGGTCTATCAGGAACGAGGTCAAAGCTCGGCAATGGCAAGAATTTTCTTTTTGAATGGAGGCTCATATTTGGGCAACGTGTTGAGATGAGATCAATGCTGTTGTTCTGTGCGTTGTAAACAGCGTCCCTCTTGGCGTCATTCGTTAAAAGTAGGCCTATGCCAACAGGGAATTTCTCTCTATACATATCCCCTTCCCTTATAACAGACTTTTTAATTCTGTATACTAAAACTACCAATAATGAAGCAAATTACCTTATCTTTTGATCACCAAACCCGAATGACTACGAGTGTAAGGTTTTGTATACAGCCTTTAGACGAGGTTAGTACAAACATACCCGCGCACTGCGACTGGGTATCAATGCTTGATCCTAACTGACCGCTAGCTGCAAGCACTCCGTTATTCAGCTTGCTGTTTGATCGGGGGGCGGCGAAATGACCTCTCCATACGAGGATGCCGGGATCGATGCCCTCAAGTCATCTCTCCACGTTAGGCAGCGTTTGACGTGCTCTCGTCAAACACTGGGATGTACAGGTTTGCGCAGTCTGCAGATAGCACACGGATGCAAGCAAAGATTTTTTATTTACTATTATTTTCCGAGGTATAAATTCACTCGATATTCGTAATGATCTGGCATTTAGAGTTTGAAATATTAAAATCATAGCAATAACAGGTTTAAAAATAAAAAAACAATTACTAGCTTATCAGCACTGGCAGGTTTGAAGAGAGTTCCATTCTCTTATCTGATATGACGTATTTTACCTAATATCGTAATCAATCCCGCTTGGGTTTTACATTCAACTTCCCTTCAAATTTTCACTTCCTCATCCCTAATGCTAGGGACTGTATCAATTTTTCATCGTATACTTCCACGCTAACCCATCATTTTCTTCTTACTCGAAACAGTAAACGTATTTTAGTATTCCTTGAAATGTTTTCACATCACATTGTAATAGTGAAAAGGATAAGGCGAAACCCTTCTCTTTCTATCCTGTTCAATTCTAGCTTGTTTTCCTTCTTCATTCTTTTCCACGCCCATATTTCAAGTGTTTTCAATTATAGCCAAACCTCTTTCTTGAAGGAATAGTTTTGCAAGAATAGAAGAGTGACCTTTACCTTTATATTATCCTCAGCGCTTGGGGTTCTAAAAGCTGAAATATATTGTAATACAGAAAATAAATGACTAATGGATGGAGGATCGAAGAAAACTTAGAAGCACATGCAATGTATATAATGGTAAAGCTGCGGATGCAAAATTTACCAAAGTTAAAAGTCGTTTTAAGCCCAGTTTTACAACTCTTTGACCTTGTCCTACGCGATTTCACTCTCTACAACATAATAAAAGTTGTACCTCATTACTTGAACCACAAGTCTATCTTATCCTTCTTTTTTTTCAAAACAAGTGCATTTTACTTTCTTTAAATAACTTCAAAAGCCTATGGATTATATTTAATGACATGTATTTATCTAGCCAAATCATCAACATCAAAAGGTATGTCGCAAATTCATTGCAAGGACTGTGACTGAAATCGAGTTGAATCCTTGAAAGTACCTTCCATCGAACATCAAAAAAAGGATTTTGCAAGAGAAAATTTATTTTTGCAATTCGTAATTAAATATAGATATTAGGTAAAGTTACAGGAAAGTCCCGTCATTTTAATACGCAAATTTGAGCTTATTTTACGGTGAGAAATACTGTAGAGATCAATACAATGGCATGACCTACTGCTGAGCCAGTGACTAATTACTACAAGAGAGAACGTGGTAAATGTAAATGTAAAATGAATATTTAACCAAGAAGCAATATAACTTTGCGTTTCCATACCTGGATCCACACACATTCATATTAGTTTAGGTGAATTGGGTTCTAAAAGATGGCATAGATTGTTTTACCAAAAAAAATACCTAGACAAGGGCCAAGCCACGTTGGCATCCCGGTTGCCGCGAAGTCATCGAAGTTAAGCAAGGTTGGGGCCGGACAGAGGTTGGATGATTGACCCTCTTCCATACCTCTAACGTGGTGCTCTTGGTCTTTCTGTGCAAGTGACGGGCAGGTTAAATGTCGGTTGGCACAAGGCATCTAAAAATGTCTAAGTGCCAAGGGAGCTCCAGAAGGCCCCCGCCTACTCCTCCAATTTAATTTCAATAAATGACCAATGGATGGACGATCGCAGAAAAATTAGTAGCACATGAAATGAATATATTTTAGTAAAGTTGCGGATGAAAAATTTATGAAAGAAGCATAAATGTACGGAGTTATTTAAAAGTGCCTACTTCTTAGGACCTCGACAGAATAGATAACAGTGGACATTAAAGAATATAAAGGAAGAATAGAAATAGTATTTTGAATGGCAAACGGAGTCAGCTAAACTTTTCTGCAAAACGCAAAACATGTCCACGAATATAAGCTGGAAGATTCCTATACTATTTTAAATTATTCAGCTGGCATTACCTCCGTGCATATTTTTTGAGCGTTAAATCATAGAAAAACATAGTGAAATGCAATGAACGGTACAGCGTTTCATGATTTGAATTTGTCAAAGGTTTTTTTATCGATTAGCTCTAAATAGGGGAGAAAAACAACTCCAAACCATTTTGTGCTCCAATACGCGCAGTATCTACAGAGTATATGTATTTTTTTTACTGGGCGCTTGAAGTGACATAAAAAAACACGCGGTCCCCCGCAGCAACCTCACGAGGCCCTTAATTCTTCGGAAACGAGGCAGAACCCTGTTTCCTAAGGAAAGAGAAAGATTCCATTTATCCCTTCGACCAATCTTGACCTCTTGCCCTTCGTCTCATTCCCTTACCCTCAACCCTATACCTCCAATGGGCACTGAGCCGATCACGTAAGGAGATCCGGGTCAGTGGGTACCAGGAGGAGGTAAGAAAGCTAGGCCGAGCTAGAGCTAGCGGCTTAAAAACCTATTGCTAGTCGGCGTTCGTTGTTGAGCGCCATTTCAAGTATATATTTTAGACTAATAGATAATGTATAGCTTGCACTTGCACGAAGATTCAGTAAGATGTACGCGAGGAATTAAAAATGCGCCATAAGCTGTAACTCTCTTTTACTCTGGCTTTACTCATAACGGCGCTGTAACAAATGCATTCAATAAATTCTAACCACAACCTCGTTTTAATTTTCAAAAAGAGGAATATATAGCATAGGTCTTTGGTGAAAATGGGAAAAATTTACATTTATATCCTTCCACGTCTCTAAGAAAAGAGTCATTCTAGAAAAGACATTGAGAGGAAAGTAATTATTTTATTTTAACATGGGAAAAGAATATACGCATAATGCATCTTTTTCCCAAAGTAACTAGTTCCCACCTTATCTGCGAATAGTGTGCATCTTACTATCGTTGCTCCTTATGATGTATGCTTTGGCATATTAATTCAGTTATTGATATCATTTCATATAATGAATATTCAATTGTTACAGTAAATGCTCATTTAAAGCATCTCATGACGTATATGTTCTATTTTAATACGTGCATTTTGAACATTTTTTGTCTTCATTGCAACATTAATTTCCGTGAAATGTATACATTTATAATATTTCTTCGTCATATTTTATTATAATGACATGTACCTTTTTCTGACAGGGCGGAATACCAGGTATTCCTTTGGGGCTACTTAGTCCTTTAGGTTATTATTATTTCAATGCATATGAAAGCAAAAATAATTATTATCATTAAAATTATCTAGCATTCATAGTTAGTTCAAATCCTCCCTGCCTTTTTCTTTGCGCAACTTTTTATACTCTCCTCCTTAAGCGTATTATTGACAGCATCTATATGTAAAACGAATAAGGAAGAAATTGTTTCCAATGAATTCCCTCGTTTACTGGATCTGGCACTTCGGCTACAAAGGTGAAATAAAATCGGGGCAGGAACCGATGCTACCCATTTACCTTTTGTTCTAGTCCTAATGAAATCGCTAATCTTTAAGATCCATTAAATCATTGCCAATATTTTTCTTCCACATCCAATTTGATGTTATTGGCACGGGAGGTCCACACTCCACGTCCCACTCGAAGGTTGGAGCGAACAACTTAGAGAGCCCTCCCCACGCCACTCAATTAGGGATCGGAGTGCCCCTTAAATATCCCTCACCGCAAGGCTTTCGACTTGGGCGGTCCTGCGTGGGAAGACGCCACAAATTGACCCGGCCAATCAGACCCCATCTCCCTCTACTCCTTCTCCGATGTGTAACGGACTGAGAGTCTAAACCTGCGCTGTAACTGTCACGGCAGAAACCTCCTTCCTGGCGAGATTAACTAGCAGAGCTAAGCCCTAAACAAACAGCTTTAGTGTTTGAATCCTTACAGCCGCAGAGCCACCGCGTCTTTTCATTAGCTCCCTCAGGTTTAATAGAGGTCACTATCACGGTGAGATGTTTAAAGACCATAGTGGAAAGTTATGAAGAATAAACAAGCTTGTATCGAAGTATACGAACACTTAATCGAAACCAAATAACGATTACATAAACCAAGTTATTGTTAAAGCACTGTGGGGAGGATACTGACAGCTATGGGCATCTGCGCCATTAAGGATGGGTGGGTATTAGAGAATTGGGATGAATTTAGAAGTGGGAGGAGAGAAACCCGGCGTCTACTCTTCCCTTCTCTCAATAAATTACGGCAAGGGATCATACTTTCGACAATGGGGACAAATTGCTGTTTTACGTCCCATCCGAAAGATGTAGTTTTCAACTCATAATGCTCTACACACCACACTCCATTTGGCAACGGTTACCTACTAAAAAATAAACTGTCGCAGCCGGAATTCCAACCCCGGACCAAGGTATGGAAAGCCAGTAATACAACCACCACACTAATAAGATCCTCTAGTGACCCGGGGAGTCTGATTTGTAAGTAGCGAAAAACATCTAGCTGCCACAGCTAGATGCCTTTGATGTACGACTCACCAGTACTGCACTCAGCAAACATATCAAACACCACCGCAGCAGCTTACTCAAAACCTACGGCTGAAGGCTGCAAAAAGTGGATGCATCTCATCAATCATCATCCGTATTTTCCAATACAGCACTCTTTCAGTACAATTCAGGCCTTGAGGGCTTGCACATATATTTGATTTGAGCTGCTCTGCCGAACCCCGCTAACTCCTTCTCCCAATCTATTTATTTCTTTTTTCACTCCCCCGTTGAAGTAAAATTAAGTTTTCAGTGCCCTAACCGCATATATTATATTGAACAGCCTAACTTTACTCTCAAGAAAAACACGACAAAGATGACGGGAGCAGGATTCAATCATTTGACTTCTTGAATGGCAAGCAAACATGTTAGGATAAATATATTGTAGGATTTCAATAAGGATATATATGTTGCTAGCTATCTCTATAAATACACGCACCTTGGTCAGCAGTTGAAATTTGTATTAATCTGACCAATGAACATCTTAAAATACAATTATGCAAGTCCAATTTTATTCCTTTTACTCAAATGCATTCCCACAAATACCCAACAATAGCGGTTTATAATTTAACGTCCACGTGCGCGAAAAAAAATTAATTTGAGAAAATAAAAGTAACAGTTGATAATGGAAAGATACTTACTGGCATAGTTAGGGGCACTATATTTCATATATCGCCCACTGGCAGCCCACCTTTGAGTTAATCTTAAGCTTTCTACTCCCTCCATTCCTTCTATTCCAACACTCGATATGGCCATGAATCCTTTCTCGTCTGCCCATATTCCTCTTCCCCTACTCATTGTTCCTTGCCTGATCTTTCAACAGATATCCCGAGAATCCGTCGGCATACCCCCAACAAATAATAAGCCAGCCGCAAGAGTCGATTTAAAAAGTTCACAAAGCGAATATGATCCGACACAAAATAAGCCTTCATGCGTCCGCAAGAGCTCATCGTATGAATAGGGTAATGGAGCCGGTATTTTCCTCTAAAAAACGTTTACCTGGAAAACTTCATTAATTTTGAATAGACATGTGCTGAAATGTTTTTAATAATAGCGTGGTGGTAGAAGTGGATATCGTAGTGAACGGAGAACTTCGTAGATAATTAGAAGAAAAAAGAAGCCTTATTGGTACTTAAAAATTGAAGATGAAAAAAACCGTATAGTATATATGTACGATGGTACGATGAAGACAGCAGTGGAGAAAAAGGTTTATGGTAAGAAACGCTCAGAAAGGTATCATATAAAATATATGGAGGAAGTGGAAAATTATCCCAAAAGCAAGAATTTTTTTATGAAGAGATTATCCGATCGACCTTAGGACTGCGCGAAAACAATCTTGAATATGATGATTAAGAGTTGAAGTATTGAAAATGAAACGATGTGAGTTAACTTTATATCTATTGCTACTTTGAAGACTCCTCACAGGAACTAATATTTCAATGAAGGTTAGCTATTTGTATGCATAGGCACTGATTTTTTCCTGAGCAAAAAGGGCAGGGTAACATCAATAAGTAGGAATTCAGAAGCTAACGCAAGTGAAACAATTTAGCTACCTGGGTAAAATGTTGGAAGAAAGAGGTAAAAGAGCATTGTACCTCAAAGGGTAATTGAGTTGGCGAATGAAGCGTTTGATGGGAGGCAAGAATTAGTGATAGCATAAAAGTTGAGTTAGGACAAAAAGAATGGTGAAAATTCTGATGTAAAACATAACATTGGTTGAAGCGGACAATGAGTAAAGAAGAGGAAAATAGACGAGTTTTGAGATGTTTATGTGTGTGAAAGAAAATGGAGAAGGTAAAGTTGGAGGAATGGAAAACAAACGTGGGAGATGGAGGGGAGGATAGGAAGTTCACTGAAGAAATAATGTGAACCTAGAGGAAGTGAATGAAGATTTTAAGAGACGATAGAGTTTGGAAAGGCGTGATAGAAGGAAAACCATTGAGTCAGGGGGAAGTAGAGAAAGGTATAGCGGGTAGTTAGGACAGAATATTGGTGAGATAATATAGAGAAAATATATGAAACTGTAGGACAATATTTGAGAGATATATCTTGAGAGGTATTTATTGCCTTTATTTAAACGAAGACCACTAGTAATAATTAAACTTATTATTATTTGAAATAATAATGATGTCCATATTGAGTTAACGGCGTTTAAAAGCACATGCCGCTGCATAATTCCTTGGGTAGAGCAATCTAGGGTTTTATTCAGGTTTTTACACAATGCACCTGTCTAGTTTCAGAAAAAAAATAACTAAATGCTCAAAGCCTATGCTGACAGCTACATGATTTATAAGATATAAATTGGAAATCTCTAAAAATAATTTTCATACTTTTAATGTATATAATTATGTTGAATCCAATACAGAACCTATTACAATTAAGAATGAAATAATACCCACGACTGCTATACGGCATGGAATGGAATGCAGTAAGAAGACAAAGGCATCATTGTAGGGATCAGAGCTTAGGATTCAAGTCTTCCCCGCCTTAGCAAATACAGGTAAGCTTTATGATGATTTTCCAATTTGATCATGCATATAACTCCTACCATCAAATATTAACTTGCGACTACAAGAAAGCTGAAAAAATGTTCATTTTTTAATGGATGAGCGAAAGTAGTAGAATTTTTGAGCAAAGAGAATTCTCAGATATTCCTGTTTTATTTCTGTTTATTTTCTTCATGCATACAGCAGGACGGAGATAAATACACAAAATTAATTTAGCTATTTGAAAAAAAGCACCATCCCCACAGATAGTCCTCGTTACCTTCACACCTAAATATAAATCTGGAAACATGCTTCACGGCTAAATCATAACCGTCTGGCCATTTGTCACGACGCCCAACAGGCCGTAAGTGAAAAAATGTGAATTGATTGCGGAGTGTACAGTAAAATAGGCGGAAGATCGATTTTTTTGGACCTTGCTGCAAATGAAAAAATGATCGCTTGGCAAATGATTTGCGTAACCATGGTATATACAAGCCCAGATGACCAGAGATGAATTATAACGGGGGATGGCAACAGATGGCAAATGGGGGAACATAATACAAATATAATTCGAGTCCCAAAGAACCATTCCGCTCAAATGGTCCGAATTTTTCGCAACCCACTATATTGGGGTCGTTTCAACAGTTAGCCGAATCCGCATCCGTACCTTCGCAAATGATAACCTATCCTGTCACCAATCATTGGAGAGAACGCCAAGCCTTTAGGCTTTAGTGGATTCTACCTCAATTACGGAGGCATTAAAGTTCCATTTGGGAGCCCATATTTCCTCCATCAAGCCAAAATAACTCACTCAACGACAACGCCCCTGCCTCACCTAAATCAAAACCTTTAATATCCACCGGAATGGACCCATTTTGTATGGGCGTTAATGTTTCTGGAACACTCAGGGGCGGTCGTGAGGCGCGTGATTTACCGCACCCGGACGTGGGGAGTTGAGTGCTCCACGCTCACCGTGTCTCTACCGCTCCCGCCACCCATCTTTGGCGATAAGGCGCTCGGCGGCACCCAGGCTGACCAGCCGGTGGGGCGGGAGAATGCGAAACGACTTGCAGCAGAATGGGGTGGGAGGAAACGGGGCTGAGTGCTTTGACGCGCCACGGACAACACAGCGAGCGATGTCAAAAACGAAGCGGTGACCAATGATAGGCTCTCATCGCGGCCTCCGTTAAAATGCACGATTCCAGATTGATGGGACGGGAAGCATCCATTTCCTGAAAAGGCCTCGCTCACGACTCAAGTATAGCATGGGGGGGAGATGATGATAAATTGATCCCATTCAGTCCAGACAATAGTGGCACTCATTTGTTCTAACATTGTCGGGAAAACAATGTTAGAACGAGTACTGTGTGCTCGTTAATTCACATGAATAATTTTGGGAATTGAGTTTGGGTGGTTGTAGTAATATATATTTATTTTATGGCGACCGAGACATGGGATCATTTGCATCATTTAGGTGTGTCATTTAGTTAGGTAGTCTAGTAGGGGCAGTGTTTTTCAGGGTAGGCCCGGCATCGGTATTGGTCTGCAGCTAAAGAAAGGCTACAAGTGGACCACAATTAAACACGCCTCGACCAACGGACGGAAGCAAAGCACTCAAGTGGGGATCGGTATGAAAATGACTAATATTTGCAATTTCTAGGACTTAAACCGGGTCATTGAAATAGAAGGAAGTACCTTCGCCACCACAATAATTCATTCCTCTGGAGTTTATGCTTTTAGGTCACCTTTGAAATTAAAAGAATGATTGACTGGTATTTTATCAGATATGGCAACTTGGGTACCAGCTTCCCTCCTCAACGGTCCAGATTTGAATAATTGCAAAACACATCGGTCAATCAAAGGCACTAAATTTGTGAAACACTATTTTTAAACTTATTTAAAGGATAATAAGTGACTGATTCGAACATAGTCACTGGTTGTCATGGCAATCATTATTTCTCAGTGGTCTATCGCTCCTATTTGGGTGCTATGTGGAGAGTATATCGAGTTGAGTCTATTGTCCGTCGATCGACATACTAGACCTCGGACCCCTTCTGAGTCTTTCAATCAGAGTAGACTAAATCCAACATTTTTTCACTCCACTTTTCCAACTGTCCCTTAAAATTCCAAATCTCTTCCAAATTACCTACCTACCCGTAAGAGCGCCCAATGCCCAATGGTTTTTGGAGACACATCCTCTGCTAAAAAATTACAGTGAGAGGATGCATTTCAGTTTCATGTAAAAATCTAATCTAGAATGTAGCATGTTTTTGCTGTAGCATCCAAAGTCAACCACATAATCTGTGCGACGAAAGAATTCACACTAAAAAACTTTGGCTTCTACGATAACCTACTGTGGTTTATTACATTGCCCTATATCATACCATGACCATACGATATCACTCTCAATATCCAACCATGCGCATATTTCTGACTTGGGTTAATGACTTCAAGATGGTATTATTTCCTTAGAGTAAACGGCCACAAATAACCTTCCATGAAGAAATCAGCTAAAGTTTCCTGCCCATCTTCATTCATTCGTAACGTACCTCCTGCTCCATCTATCGTACTCTGATCTCTAGTCGCCTATAACCTCTCGTAGCCATGTATATCAAATAAAGTATTCGAATTCAGATTGATTTAAAATTCCTTAACGATTTCATGAATTTTCATGAATTAAAATTGGAAAACGGGAGGAAAAATAAGAACTCATAATAACTTAACATGACCTACTTTGGACACTGAAATAAAGATCGCAGATAAAGGTTTTCCATTGCCCCATAACCACTCACGTTCACGCCTCCCACGCTTAGGCCTATCAATCCAAAGGTTGCAGATTCTAACTTCGTGCTTGATGATGTAAATAGCATTGGATAATTTTAGCCTATGCGTTGCAATATAAAATTTGCAGTCGGAAGATCTGCAATTACTCAAACTGTGCAAATCCTTCGCGCTTCTATCTTAGATTAATCTAAATCTGCCATACAATACGTAAATGGTTTTACATTTTTATCTCAATGCAACAGGTTAATGTCAAGTAATTTATTTTATCAATCAGAACATCAATAATGTGACGATTTATCACATCAAATGATTTAGCATAATTTCTCTTTGATTATAAGGAAAGAACGATTTGAGTTGAGTATCCAGAATAGTGTAATTTCCAAGTAATATTCAAAACATCCTTATATTGCTATGATTTCTTGAATATCTTGAGGAAAAAAGTCCGTTCTTTTTTTCCTGTTAATAGCAAAATTATAGCTCTCAACTTAGGACTCTATGAACCAGTGTCTGTCATATCTCGTTTGGAGCCGATTGCTATCGGCCTGTGCATTAGTAAGTATTTAGGGAGTAGATTGGCCGGCTGCCGGAAAAAAACATAGGCCGTGACTCACCACCAGGAAGAGAAATATGGAGATATGCTTCATCGTTTTGTTTTCATTCAATCTCCAATTTCAAGAGACTCGCAGGATAGAGGCGTTCGAATCAACACTGCAGTGCATTCTTTTGGCATTGGTAACAGAGCCGTGCCTGGTGGGCTTCCAACTCATCGGAAAGCGAATGAATACGTGATTTGCATTGGTGGCGCATGAGCGGTGCCTCAAATAGTTTGTGTGAGGGAACATATTGCTCGGTGGCGGGCGAAAGATGGAAGTAACGGATACATCCACGTATGGCCTCCTTCCATTAGGAATGGAGAGAAGAAATGGAAGGACAGTAGTGGACGTACCCATATAGGAATATCAAAGGAAATTCGGTCCGATTGGAAAACAAAGGAAAGGAAACATAAAGGAGCCATCAGTGTGACGGAGATGAGGACGAAATTGAAGACATAAGGCAGAAAAAGTTGCAACCGCAGCGCATCGAAGGGGCGGCTCAAGCCATAAACCATTCTCGGCGAAAAGCGAGAGAGATTAATGAATATGGATATGAAGCATTTTTGGGATTGCTCATATGAATCGGTATCCCATAATATATCAAGCCCCATTTAGCGGACGCATTAATTTCATTGCGGCGTAATGCAATGTACTGCGTCTAGAACTGGCGTGGAAACATATCCTAGGATAAGTATTTTAAATCCAACAACGGTGCGGACTCACAGAATTCTTTGAAGAATACAAATTATTCAAAGAACAATAAATGAATAATTAGTACGAGATGCAATAGACTCTGGGCAGTAATTTTAGGTGGTATTTTATAAGATTAGCCGAGAGTCTGATACGGAGAGAGGCACAGTATAGCGAGAAAACACGGATAGAGAATTAATTTTTTCGTGCACAAAAAGGGACAGAAATAGATTAATGCGAAGGCACATTGGGAATTAAAAATGGAAATTGCAGAGTTAAAACATGTGAATTAGAATGTAGTGAATTATGTTTTAATTGTGTAGGCACATATTTCATCGTTTGGTACAAACTCATATATGCTCTAGGAAATATAAGTATATAGTTAAACTTCTTTATAGTAATGACTACAAAAAATAAAACGTTTATACTACTTTATATTAGCTGACAATCGGGCGTAATTTATGGCTAACATCTCACTTGTTTCGTAACTGAATTCTTAATAATTTTTCCAGTGAGTGGCAGAACTGTAAGTCTTGATTTCATGTAAGTTGTGTATAAACGCAGATGTATATTTTTGGCGAGCTGTATGGTAGTAAGTATTCTCTCTGATTGCCAGATTCATACCCAGTGATGGGTCACCCCCTGCCACACACCCAAGCGGTGGCTTAACGATTTTATAAATGTAGATATGAATATGAAAATTTTCCTGCGTG
Source organism: Platycnemis pennipes (assembly GCA_933228895.1). Taxonomy (NCBI): domain Eukaryota; kingdom Metazoa; phylum Arthropoda; class Insecta; order Odonata; family Platycnemididae; genus Platycnemis; species Platycnemis pennipes. The sequence continues at coordinate 65,243,661 of OW121857.1, read as the reverse complement.
ACATGGTGGGCGGGCATAGGTACTGTATAGTGCTGGAAAATGAAGGCACAATGGCAAATTTCCGCAATTTATTTTACAAAGAGACCCTGTAATTAAAATCTAAGGAGACTGAGCTATGGCCTCTTAGAGTTACTAACAAAAAAATTAAAAAATCTCAAATGGCCGTAAAAGTTGACTTGCAACCCTGTGTTGCAACCTAGGCATCCTGATCAGGGTCCCATCAGTCCTGTGAATGATCCCAATTGGGTTGAGTGTGTGTGTCTGTGGTTGTGTCACTGGCAGGAAGTAACATTTCCGCAAACCCACACAGGAGGCTTTCTGGAGGAGAGGATGTGGTTGGTCACTGCTGTAGAATGACCCTATCGTAAACCAACATAGAAATTTGTTGACGAGGGTTGCCAATTTTACGGCCATTGGAGATTTTTCAATTTTTATTTGTCAAACGGACCCCGGTTTCGATACGACAAGCAAATATTAAGGTGAAAGTGCGCATAGATGTAGCTCTTTTTCAAATAAATACTCGACTAAGGAGGAGAAGGTATATTATGGAAATCGGAAAGACGAGGGTTAATCCCTTATGAATCACATGAAGGTCAAATAGTTGAGCGAGGGGGAAGAAAATAGGTTAAAATAATTGGGGAAAATAAATTACAACCCTGAGACGAATCGAGTCGGATGAATCCGGACGAGGGTAATGTTTTTTTCTAGTTCTTTCCCCCACAACCCCACCAGGGATATCGGGTGCATTAAAAAGGATAGGGCGATCTTTCGAATTAGTCGCGCAACATTCTCAAACCTCAAATACAATGAATGCATGCGACCCTCTAACAGCCATTTTTTCGCAAGAATATTTCATTCATGGTTGGAGCGCAACGGGTGTTTGGTAGGGGGGGAGCAGACTATAATTCTCCTTACATTGATATCTGTACTGGTTTGCACACAAAATCACATACTTTACGAAAAATGCTATTTCGAGGTTTTTCTCCCCTGCGCAAAAATTGGAGGCTAAAACAACTGATGAAAACATGCATTTGAAGCTCGATTACTGTGGCCAGTACGAAAGATGACAGCAGCAAAGATGTAAAGACTAGAATAATTTGAACTGTGGTTCTAGAGAAGAATGATATAGATAGAACAGACCGAGTGACAAATGAACAGGTCCTAAGAAGAGTAGGATTAAAGAGAAGCCTTCCAAAATTGAAAATAAACGATGGGAAAACTTAATTAGCCATATCTTGAGAATAATGTCCTGTTGAAGACCATCCCCGTGTAAAAGTAAATGGAAAGTTTCTTATATTGGGAAAAGAGTTACGAATGTGAAAGAAAATATTTATGTTAATATTAAGTTTACTCGATACTATAATTGAGTGGAGAGCTGCCTAAAACCGACGGTGGGATTATTAATCTATCATGAAGAGGTGTTTGCAGCTACGCAATTAACTGTTTCTGCAGCATATTTAATCTGCTAAATGTTATATTATGCATAGTTTATTAGTAATTCAAACTTAACTTGGCCATATTTTGCTGTCCTGGAGAAAAGGACCAACTCTTGGTGCTGCTTTAAGAGGAGTTTTAAAACTTTTAGGATTTTAAGCAATCCTTTTACTTGAAAGTAGACTTCCTCATGATGTAAAACCACGAAATTATTTTGAAATTAGATAATACATCCACCTCAAAATTGTAATGATATTAGGAGAAGAGTTGCATTGGCTAAGGATAATTTTCGAAAAAATGGCAACTTATGAAAAAAGGGATGTTATGAGAATGTCAGCGAAGAGAATGATATAAAGCGTAGCTTTGCGTGGAAAGGAAGAGAAGGGGAAAATATTAGAAACTATAGAAATGTGGGTGAGAAGCAGAGAGGCCATTTGTAAAGGACGGAAAGGTAGACAGATTAAGTGGTTCTGAACATAGCTGAGGAGGAAAGAAAATGCTGACATATGTCAGGAGAAGGCGCAATAGGTGTATGGAACTAGTTCCTATGGAAAAGGAATGAATACTAAAAACTGAAGGTGGAATGATGGGTAAGGAGGAAAGAGAAATGCCTAATTCATAGTATAAAGAGAGATTAGAGGAACAGCGTACCTGAGGAGAGAAATCTATTGCGTCTGGATGGAGCCCATTTATTTATGTATTCCATAGACAATACAAGGAAGGCAATCCATCGTCCTATCCTAACCGATAGAAAACTATCTATCTACCAAATTGCCACAGAAAAGCATTCTGATAGTCGCTGCTATCAATTATTTGGAATTTGAGCATGACAGGGGTGATATAGAATAGCAAATATCCATACTAAATGCATTTTGGAGGCCAAATATTAGAAGGTAAAATAAACGCCATAATAATGCCGTTACATTTCGAAACCCACCGGTACTGATGTCAAAATCCGATCTCGTTCAACGTGCAGACGATTAAATTGACATACAATTTATTTGGGTGGCAGAAATAAAAATCTAACCTTCATTTTCACTTCTAAAGTTATATTTTATTCTTGATATTTACGAATTTTGTCTATGCTGAGCAGAACTTTTCGCCATTTTAAACGTATTTACTTTAAATTACAGCATGCATACTGGCAGAACTACAGAGAATAAATTTTATTGGTACCTATATTCAATGGATATAGCTTCTAATTCAATGTGGCACTGCATTAGCGCTAGTGAATAAGCGGTTGTCACGGAAATTGCCAGTATCATTGCCATTTTATAATGGTCACACATCACTGATGAGGTACTATTCTCAGCATTTACTTGAAGACATACTTAACACTAGAATGCCGGACATATTGGACCCCCCAAGAATGCCGGGAGGGTGTCATTTTGACACCCATCTGTTTATATGTTAATAGCGGTGTTTTTGTGCGGATTATTTTATGTTCTGTGGTTGCCAGTGTCAATGTGGCAACTTGGGTATTTTTTGGCGTTTTTTTTACAAATTAAAATAATTTTTTTAAATGCAGCTCGATTTTAGAAAAAAAATTGCCTGCAAAATTTTCTTTCAACCACAATATTTTTCGAAGATTTTGTTGAAACGCAGGATGGCGGACATAAGTGGTTAGTAAATAATCATTTTTTACAATCATTTATTGTTTACGTAAAGTCATGTATAATTTATATGCACTTAAACCACAAATTTGTGTAAAGGAAAACACAACGAAATCTAAGGTCCCTTTCTTACAGGGCCACAAAAAAGTTCGTCTCAATTGCTTCACGTTTATGGCACTTTCGCTCTGTTTTAGCCGTACACGTGCCTGATACTTATTTATTACACAGCTTACAAAATCCAATTGTTCTGCTTTATAGCATTTTATATTTATGACAGTTCCTAGTAAGTTCTGGCTCTCGCACTCCATCACACTCATCAGAAGTTTGACAAACATTTCTTGATGCAGTGTTAGGACCTCCAATCTCTCCCGCTAACTCTGCAAAAACCCTTTCGGGATATCCTCTGTAGAGTTATTTTCTTATAAAATATCCAGGCATTTATACCGGGAAAGTGAAGAGTATTCTGAAAAAAATGGACTGGTCAACGTCTGGTTCCGGTTCTAACGGAAAATTTCTGCCACATCTGATCAATGATATCCACTCAATACTTGGTCTCATTGTCACACTTTACAGTTTCTGGCGTTTTCTTAGAGTTTTTACTAATGTCAGTGTCATGGTGAGGAGAGCTTAGAACAACAACACACTTTCTCGGTTTGCTCTGATAAACGGTAAGTGCTGCGTCACCGTTTTTGTACAATTTAGTTGAGTACAACTCTCCCCGAAAAGCTGTTATTTCAGGAAATATTTCTCACCTTACCTTATTTACGGCTCCCATTAGACTTATACCTTTTTTTAGGTCTTAGGTGAGCACAAGTGATGAGAAATAGTTATCAGTTGTGACATTTCGGACTTGATCAAGCAAGGCTGCATAAGTATCATTACAACATAATCTGCAACGCGATCGCCAGCTTGACGAGAGCCATCCTTGCCAAGGTCGAGAATTCCATTTATCAAATATTTACCGTCCTTACCTACTGTAAGCCAGTATTTTTGCCCATGTTTATTAGGCTCCGATACCATGTATTGCGTAAAGGAGCACCTAGCTTTGCTTGGAAACAGATGTTAGTCAATAGTAATGACCGGTCCAGGCTTAGAGCATGCAACACACTTATTAATAATTTTCTTCCACATATCTGAAAACATTTCAAATTTATCTGTCTGCAACCGTACAGAATGACTTGACTTTTCGTCAAGGCGAAGATAGCGTAAAATTTCACAAAACCTCAACATCTTGATCAGACCGTTTTTCGGACACGTCTTCAGAAATGTTATTTAGCACTGCCGTTATTTGATCCTGCCTAATACCTCTGCGTAGCGCCATAACCAAGACGCAAGCTATGTCAATGCAATGGCCTCGATTCAAGGAGAAGCCACGACGGTCTCGATACTCCAGTGAGCCAGACAGCAAGCTACAGCTCGGCAGTTGTCATCTGTATTGTCGTGTCAGTACATTTTTCACGGCAACAGTGCTTCTTTACGGCAGATAAATACATTTCTGTGTCACCGCGGACTAATGAGCTGGATTGAAGGTGAATCATTTGCGAAAAGTAGTGGAAAATAGACTTACCTGACGTGCTACTAAATTTTCGAAAAAAAGGTAAACAGAGTATTTTTATCGAAAATATGTAGAATTACACAAATGCAAACTTGACGTACTGTTCGAAATTCCCCGTTTGACTATTAGTAATCAAATCGGTTCCAAAGATACGCCTAAAACGAAAGAAGAAATGTTAACATTTACTGGGTGTCAAAATGACACCCTCCGGCATTTACGGTAAATTTTAATTTTTCAGATGAAAAAAAAGGTAGAAGGCTATATCTCACACAGTGGTCTTGTTCAGCTCTTAAAATGAGTAAAAGTCACGAAGGAGTTTTTCTTCAATACAGTGTCATGGGCAGATATGCAAACAAATGTAGGAGTAGGGTGTCAAAATGACACCCTTCGGCATTCTAGTGTTAATAACTTTCTTCTCCAAATACAGGAAATGTAATTGTATTTCCAGCATACAATACTACCTAAAATTGTTATAGAAATGCAATAATATAAAAAATTTGAAAAACCCTGACACTGACTTCCATTGAAAAACAATCATCAACGTGTTGGTCAAAATCCAGAAAAAAATGCATTTTAGAGCAATGGCGAGCTAGTGTTTAGAAGCTTGCATTTTTACGGAATCTCTTCATTACTATCACGTTAATGGTTAGTGCAACGACATGCATTGCAAAGCAAACCTGCTTATCGTCATGTCATTGACCTTGCAGCATTTTCTAGGTGATAGAGGCAGGGATGACGGTGCTCACTGAGACGGATCATTGGCCTTAGCATCACTGAGCTGCAGGAACTAAAGTTCTAATCATAACGTCGTCACTGAAAGCAACACACCATGTTTTCCGTTGGATGCACTTCCAAAGACTAGACTCAGCTATCCACATCAATCCATTACCAAGAGTTTAGAAATGGCCCTCACAAGGAACGTGGGAGAGCAATAAACCCCAGCATGTCCTACGGCGAATTGAAGCACCCTTTGATATCCTCGCAGTGCTAGTTATATAAGAGTATGCTTCGCTACGCAAAACTCGCATTGAGGATTATAGCTCCAACACTTAAGACGACATAAATTTCACTAGATTAAGCAAACGACGCGTAACAAATTAGTTCCACTCTCAAGCAAAGACGAAAGCCTTGTTTCCCTGATCAAAGATCTTAACGGGCTTCTTCGCTCGGAAAGGGCTTCCATCAGAGTAAAATTAATTGTATCTTTTTGTGGTCTCTTATTGCAAATTGGGATCTTATACCCCTATATCTTAAGTCTGATAAATGGTTTTATCTGTTCAATATTATCTAATTTACGATCTTAATATAGTCCAAATTATGAGATTGTAACTTTTTCTATTTCTTCATTCAATCTCTACAAGGGAAGGTAGGAAGTCAAGTTTTCCAAGTCGAGTTTTTGTTCACCTCCAGCCACTCTAAATGATTCATTTGCACTTTGTCTTTTATGATAGGCTACAGATACATTTACGAGTTCCCGAGCTCTCGATTCAGTAGCAATCGATGATTTAATGGCTTGCATTACTTATCCTATGTCACCACCCATTACGAACAAATTCAACCGCGACAAACGTCGAACTTAAAAGGGAGCATACAGCAGGTACATAAATTCAAAACCGCGAGTATACCTGTAATTCATTGGGCCAACATCAAGGAATGAAATATTGCCTGCTCCTATGAAAGAGTTTATATCGCACTATATCAGCGGTAGAATTATATTTTGAGATACACATACTGCTAAGGATAAGTCGCTCTGCCTTATAAAGCGTAATCATAGACGTAATTACGGCAAATAACTCATCCGTGACCAGATATGGTGTGAAACCCGCAACCGTTAGGCTGCCAGACCATTGTGTTAACGACCAGACTAATTCATAGCTAAGACTATTTTAAAGGAATGTTAATTTTAAAACAGATCGTACGTTATCTCAGTTATACGTAATACAGGTAATTATTGTGATTCACTACAATAAGTCTCTTTGGCTATTTTTATCTCTAAATAAGGTTGCACACTAAATATTATTGGCTCTCCTGGATGAGTCTATTTTTGTATTCCATAGAAGTCACTCTTTACAGAAAATTTTCTATATTTTGTACGCATTGTTCACCAAAAAATGAATTGAAAAGTTTGTGATCGTATAATATATGGTTAAAAACATGTATTTAAGAGTGTCACGTTTCTCTTTGGGTCGTAATTAATATTTAACTAGAAAATTTGCAACAAACCTTTTGTCTTACTTTATACATGTACGCTAAAGACGTCATTTAATAGCATTGCCACAGGAAGCCTTGTTACTCGTACGATGTTTGTTACAGCGTTACATGTTGCATGATAATGCCTTAAAATACCGTTCTCTATTAATGAGTTAAGTATTTTACATAGAAATAAAGTAGTTCCGATAAATCATCATAGCTGCCTCTTTTTGTGTTCATGCAATATGGTGGCTGCATATAATATTAAAAATTTACGGTATAGGGTCCTTGAATGGCGCAGAGGGGATTGCGGAGGACGAAAGGCGTGAATCGAACAAGGGTGACGAAAGTAAGGAGGAAGAGATTGGGGGGGGGGGGGGGGTGGCAGCTAGGGATAGCCACTGTAGTTGCCCCCCTTCAAGCCACCGCCCCTGAATTAGGGTCGCAGCGGAATTTACGACGCTCACCGTAGCTCCCCACTCAAGCGCCGTACATCAGCGGGCAAGCGGTGGAAATACGGCAAACAAATGAGGAACGATCTCATAAAAATCCCTCGACGGGAGGCGTAAAGTAAGAATTTCTCGCTATTCCGGCTTCGAGCACTGCTAGCAGATGGCGTGCCCTCCATCCCAGTCCTATCTTAAAAGATTTCTTCCACACCCTCTCCAACTCCCAATTCACCTCTTCACCCGTGATCTTCCGCAAGCACCCACTCGGTCCAACTCGCAGAGTACCTTGCTACGGATTGAACGACGTACTCATTCAATTGGTGACGGGAGCAAATGTACTTTATCGAGAGCAGATCACCTTGGATACGATTCGGTCCTTGAGCCATTCACTTTAAACACTATCATTCATTCTTTATAGTTCATTACGTTTGCTTTAATGTTAACGAAGTTTTAGTTTCGCCATAAGAGCCGCTTACCTACCTTTTTTGTAGTGGGTTCCTAATGATGAACTGAAAACGTCATTTGGCTATTGTGAGAGTTTGGTAGCGAAACCCTAGATATGGTTGTTTGTAAGATTATTAAGCGGAAGCTCGGAATGGTATAACTACTAGAAAGCCCGTAAAGATCATTTTGACCAAGAATAAAGTTTTTCCTGCTCTCTGAATTTTATGATTCATAATTAAATTTTGCTGTAGGGACCTATAGCACATTGTATAAATAGTAATTACAACAATAATTGTTTGTTCGATTTTTTAGAAGAGTAAGTTATGCTGCAGTCAAGCATATTTGCCAAGTTCTTGGTTTGCATTTAGCACACATTGGCCTCTACCAACAGTACACTAATTCATTGTCTTGTTTTAAATTTCCTAATATTTAGGTATTGGCCTTCTTCTTAAGCTTGTGTGGTTTGTGAATCTGTACTAATAATTATACGCAATGCCCTACTCTGCTTGTACCCCCCTCGGAGTTCAGAGGCCAATTGTAGCAGACCTTATACCGAGGTATTTCGATCTCCGTATCTCCATGGTATAGCACACTTGTATTTATATCTAAGTGATCGACTACATTATAAAACACTCCTTGAGTCCTGCGATCTGAAGAAGCTTGCACAAAAAAATTCTGCGTCATTTGATCTAGGAAGTCAGCACAACTTGTTGCGGAATTATAAAATATACATATATATAAATAATGGAAGTCTTTATTTAAATGTTTTTTATTGAAAAAGTAAAAAAATAAATTTATTATATCTGGAATCAGTTAAAACTTTTTTCCCTACCCTTTTATGCATTAGGCTTTGCGCGATCAGACATGAGAGCAATGGTGGAATTCTGCGGATCACATGATTTTTTGGAACCTAATGGAACTTATTTTTGAGCATGATAAATGGTTCACATAATTCTTGAACAAAAATAGTACCCTTTGCTCTCAGTTTGCTTGCAAGAGATGTGGGTACAATATAATTATCTATTGCATGGTCATTATCATTCGTGAAAAATTCAATGAGCAGGAAATCGAATCTGAAACCTAACGTATATTTCTACCTTCACACTACATCAGCAAGACAGACGTATGAAGTTAGATCAACTGTCGGTTCAAGCGATAATACGAGAATTCGTTTTTCCACGCGTGCATAAGTTAATACAATGCATTGTGAAACTAAATTTAAATATTCCCAGGACATTAAAACCATTTTTCATTATAAATGAACAAAGTTTTAAAGCCACCACTACCACCATTACCACATTCCCTTGTGGTGGCTCGAAGGAACAGATGTATGCGTAGATTATAACTGTAGTACCGCTCGAAGGAAGCCAAATATTTTACCTACGTGTTGGAATATTCATGGCATTGAAGATTTAGACACGATATTCGAATTCAATAGCTTTCTTTTTGAGAATTTTTTTAATATTTGTATTAGCGTTATAAAACTTATTTCATTATAACATTGGTTTATTTAAATAGTATTGGCCTTATAGAAAACTCGATCCATGAGACCTCACTTAAATCAGCTGATACAGTAAAGTCGCTCCAATTGCAATGAATACGAATGAGGAAAACGTTCAAATTTACCAAAAGTATTCCGCTGATAAAACTCATTGATAAAATCTAAGAAAAGTATCTCGTTATGCTCCACCAAAATCCTGTGAAATATTTGTTAGAACGAACAAACCTATTTCTCTGAATCAGTTTCTGATCTAATACACAGAGGCTGCCTGTGACATGACTCGTAAAAAGCACTTAAGGAACGGCTATAGTTTCAGGAACATTATTATTTCAAAAGAGATTCCAATCCGTTATTGTTGATCTAACTGCAAGCCATGTAACCAAATTTAAAATATGCAGACAATCGCATTTTCTGAATAGTATTATATGTAAAGGAAATAGAAATATGCTTTTTTTAAGAGAGAAGCAGTATAGAGATTGAAGCGGTAAGTAAATTTAATCAAAGCTAAGAAAATATAGAAGCGAGAAATAAAATAATATGAGTCTCAAGTAATAACTTTTTAGTGGAATTGCATTTCCATAGAAGATGAAAAGTTTAGCAGGAAAATTCCATTAAAACCTTCACCTAACTCTAAAATATTTTCACACGGGACAATTCCAAAATTTATACTCTTAAATATAGTACCTATTCAAGTCCATAATCAATCAGTTTTTTTATCGAATTCACCAATAAAGTATTACTATTAATCTAAACTGAAGCAAAAACATTACCAAATGTACAATGGACCACCAATGATTTAAATCGAGGCCCAGTTACACTGTCCAGTGGTAGGAAAATGTATTTTGAGGACTGAATTTTCGGTTAGAATGCATTCTTGCGAACCACATTATAGCGCTCTAGTGACTTCTAGAATTGCCACAGCATTTCCCTAGTGTATGCGTTCATATCTCTTCTCCCAAGGCTTTTTCCATAGTTTTTCCCTTCCCTGGCCAAATATTTCCCATGAAAGTCCTCCGCAACTCTCAACTAATTGCCAGAATTCACTTCACTCTGACTGTCCATGAACGTCCACGAATAATCCTCCCGGTCCACACAGCAAAAAAGGTAAATAATGGTGCGATTCGCATCCCCCCAAGTGAAGGGAACTCCGGAGGGCGGCGTTTACAGTACGAGGAATTCGTACCGCCGAAAACGGGCCTCCCAAAGACCAATTGAAACCTTAGTAAAAGCCATAGCATGGCCGCAGCCAACTCTGGAGACAGATATCCCTCCTCTGAAAGCCTGGAAGGCCAGGGAATTAACTTAAGCGCCTCCCAAAATAGATTGTTGATACTATTTTTTACTCCAAAATTTCAAATACTTAGAGCCAAGTTCTGAACTGTCTATCTAAACCATGACGCAAGAATCGTAATATGATTGTGATATATCTAACCTTTTTCGATATCTATGGTTATACGTAAGGAAGATTCCCTACAGATGCAGATGGCGAAGGATTGGAAAACTGTGGATCGAAGCGTAAGCGAGGACGAGGAAGAAAAAGAAAATTTACCACAGAAGTTATTAAGGGAAATAGGATATACGCCATTTAGAAGAGAGAAAAAGCTATGCGATTGGCCCGATAAGTATATTAAATCTAAGCTGAGAAATAATAGAATCAAGAGATTTGAAATAATTGACAGTGCCGAGCAATACTTAGAGTAAATGCGTATCAGTAGAGGACGAAAAGTTGAGTGGGAATACCATATCAAACCTAACCTACCTCGTAGAACACTATCAATCAATACAGCCAATATCTTATGTGAGGTTGTAACATTCATATTTCTATTGGGTGTATATTATTTAGCGGAATAAATATATTCCTCATCAAATTGTTTGGTACGAGAAGAAAACCACCCGAACGAGATCCTCTTGGCCGCTAATATCATTCCCGAAGACATTTAAGCCTCCGATGCGTTATCCAGTAATTGAGATGGATAAGTCAATAGGCTTTGGAGACCACGAGAATGACACTGTGGTTACTGCCGCGAACCCCGTTACTACTGGATACAGACGCTATGCGACAGAACGAAGCCTTTAAAACCCACTGTTCTTCGGTCGGAGGCAGAATATCAAATCAAAAGCTCAAGGTATAGGAATTAACAAAGAATATAGTGCATTGTCACTCCTCTACCAATAATCCACTGGTGAACGCTTTGAATCACAACACTGTTTAAATGAAATTCCAATATATTATCTCTTTTTCACTATCTTTTGAATAGTTTTCTAACCGAACTAATATAATTTATTTACTTTGCCTTGCCATATCTCTATACCTTATTTTGGATAAGATATACTACATACACTATATTAAGAAAAATAAAGTTTCGTAACTGCATGTTTACTATTTTCCTTGGAAGGTTAACGTTGTGCCTCTTAGACGCATATTAGTAGTTGATGCATGGAGTAGTATTTTCCACTTGCCTGTATGCTAGTAAGTGTCATCTCTGATTGATATTGCATGGTTTCTCCTGTTGGAAGCTATCTCCTGCTTGGCTAAAGCAGTTCTTATTCTACCGTCAATGCTACAAGTTTAACTAAAATTCGTAAGTAAACTCATTCATATTTACTTCATATCTTACCTATTGATATCTATAAATATTTTGGAATATCTCCGCGTTTTCTCTCTCGTCACCATCATGGGTAAAATTGATGTAGTTCTCCACTCAATTATCTTATCAGTTAACCTTTAAGTTTTATTATAATTCTTATTTTTCACATCTTTAACGATTTGCGCCATAAATTCTTCATGGAAAGGCTCACTTTTCCCTAGAAGATTAACTTATTCAAGCCATCTTGTCTCAAAATACGGCCGATTAATTTGTGTTTTCTTCTTCATAAATTTTCCAGCCAACTTCGCCCTCTTCCACGCTTAATAGGTCTTCATCTATTTTGCGGGATCTATTTTATCCTCATCATTCTTATACATATCTTTTCATCTGTATGCCGGCACTCTTCCGCATCTTACTTCTTCATTACAATTGAATGATCCTGTGTATGCATTCCTCTAACTTCCGCTCCCCTTCTATGGGACTCCTCCTTTGACCGGTTCATAATACATCGATGTCCTTTCACCGCATTTTCACCATCCTTCTTTCATGTTCTCCAGCCTTTCTCAAGTCCGAAACTATCTAACGATCCATGCCCCCACTTTAAATTGCTTATGGCGCCTGAGTGGTGTACTGTGTTGGACAGTTCCATCCTGGAGATCCTATTGGGGAATATAGAAATATTCGTAACGTAAAATAGGATTGGGGATCCTATTTTACGTTAGGAATATTTTACTCGAGAGGGTTCCATTATGAATAAAGAAAAAGAGTGGAGTAGCTGCGACTAATCGGGATAATTAATGTGGTGATTTCCCCTTGCCTTCCACAGCACAGTAGGTACTACAAACCTTAAAGTGATTGTTACCACATCTATAGTGAAATGAGCATCACTGTATTGACCACTAATGTCTCCACATTTACTCATACGATGAAGAGCTGCTGTCCTCTCCTCCAGGTAATGTGATGCATTATTAATGGTAATGCATACCGTCGTCCGGTAAAGGCATTTTCACAGGTTTATTTTAATTGATAGGCATACCTCACCTAAATATCAAAATCTATCAAATTTAGAGGCTAACAAAATGCTTCATTTTTTGCTAATGTTATACTTTTCTAATGATTTACTTTGGAAGAAATTAAATTTATTATTAAAATTAATTTATTATTATAAATATAGGCCAATACCACCTCGGAATGCAGAGGACTTTTACTGACGACTGCTTATTCCACGAGGAAGCCCGCTTACCTCGCAGGCATCTTGCACCATCTGCAACCCGTATTCAATGGGACGTATTCATTGAATTTAAGCTCAGTTCCGACCTTCGATCACATTCATTCATCCGATTTATTCTAAGACTTTTTACTTGCACGTTTTGATTTATAAAATGGAACATATCTCCAGAAATATTTAGCCTCCCTGACAAAGAATTATTCATTGCATTTGATACACTAATGTGGAGACTGACATTGAGTAAACACATGCTCTGCCGGGAAAATTGAGGGTAGACTAAAATAAATGTATATTTACTCATGGAAGGCCTTTCTTTGGATTTGAGTCTTGCAAAATTGACGCATTATGACCAGTGCCTTTCTGAATTCTTAAAAACCACCTTTGTCATTCATATTTAATTAAAAAAGGCATGTGGTGAATAAAAACTAATTACTTGCGTGGAAAGATATTCAGCGAGCTGTGTATAATGACCATAGTTACATTGTAAATATGAAAAAATATGTAGTACAGATACACCTGTGTACACACTACGACTAGTACAAAAACATAATGTAGTTAGTTTACTTAACAGTTGGTTAAATTATATTATATCCTATTACCGTTTCCTTCAGGAAAAGGGTGAATCACAGAAATTTCATACTGTGACTCCATACTGTTAAGTTTCTCGCTAACCTGAGCTTTATTTTAATCTTTAGACATTAAATGCTAGCAAAGAATAACAGCGGCAGAAGCTGTGCCACTCGTCGCCGGCCTCAAGTCGGAGCGTATGCCTTTTATTACCGCTGGATGCCTCTAGTGCCATCTCTTCGCAACAGAAAGCAATAAAAGTACTTTCGTATTGACGCAGAGTACGTGGACGTGTTGTGATTTAGGAAAACTATGAGCATTTTAAGTGGTAAGTAATGTACAATAAACGAGGTTTATTAACGACTTTCTTTTAACATTGACTTTGCCGGATAGTTAGAAACTACTTTCGAACCATCCAAATTTCTATGAACGAACCATATAACTCGGACCACATAACGAACGGACAAGGGCTATATATCGCATAGAAGTATAACAGCTGCGTCGAAATAGTTTATGATTGCATTTGGAAAACTATTTTTAATGCTTTACGACTCCCACTTTCTTAATTGTAGATAAAAACTGTATGGAGGCTAAAATATAAAGGACAATGAAAAACCAGGAACAGCACCATAAAATTTCCAATCCGGCAATCATTATTCAAGGAAATTTTTTCCTATAATGCAATATACATTGCTATTAAGAATTTTAAAACTGTGTCAACTTGAAGAAATTTAAGTGCTTATAATGGTGACAAGCTTCATTCGTAGATTTAAAATGGATTCCTAGAAGTAAAGCTTAAAACAATGAGGATAATGTGTATTTTTTAAAAGGCACTAATTTTCAAGTTTCGCCGATTTCATAAAAATCCTTGGCATATTAGTGCATTAAACACCATCTGTTTCTAGACATACAAACTACTGTAACCATAATTATTGCTAAGCCTGCATCTTTTGTGAAAACTGGCTAATCTACTCCGGATAAAAAGTTTTCGATTTATTGGGCAAGATCGTAATTCCTTGCGATGGCTCTCCAAGTTTTCCCTCTCGGATCTGATTAATGGCTGGCACTTGCTTAATTGGCGTTGCTTGTGCGTGGAATTCAGCAATGATCATAATCCCTTGAAATGGGAGTCGTATTCTTCACTCCCAAGTGAGCGCAAAGATGCCAGCCCTTGTTCGCGAGATCGATCGGGCTATGCGGCGCATAAATACCAGGGAGAAGCTACAAGAGGCGGCTAATGATTCTCCTTAAAACTTTAGGGAACGCATCTTTCTCCGCAAATTCTCGATGGGTCCGCTTTATTCCAGAAGTTTCCGCGCGGAGACAAAACAGCGCAGGAAAATTTACATTAAGTGGCGCGCGAGGCTTTCTGGTCGCGAATGATATTTCACTCGCGACAGAGGGATTTGGATTTAACGATACTTTTCGGGGACTCTGACGGTGGTAGGGGATTATTTTGGGCTCGCTACAGAATCCCACCAAGCAGTGACAAAATGGTAATAGAAAAGACGGGTGAGGGAGTTTAAATACGAACTTCACTTGTTTATGCATCTGAGGTCAGCAACAAGATTTTAGCGCAAATAACCTTGGATTTGCAACATGAGGATTGGAGTATCAAACCGTGCTATTTCTGTAGTGTTTCAATTAAAAACACCAACGCATTGGAAGAAGGAAGACCTTCACATTCCACCATACGGGATCAAGTTTGCACGAGTACTATCCTCTCATTACGTGGATCCGGGCTCGATATCCCAGATTTAGCTTGCATCCTAGTGGTTTGCCTGTACTTGAGTGCCTTGTGGATGAAACTACCTGTGTGGTATTATTATGGCGTATTATATTGGACCCCTTAAGGTCTATCCTTAAGATCAGACTGATCTTGGCGACTTAGCGAGTGCCGGTATTGTCTACGCCTTTCCTTCAATATTAAAAAAACGCTATGTCCATTCACAAATATCCTCGTATCCTTAATGGAGTAGATTAACTTAGTTATCAGTCATCACTCCGAATCGCAAAAGCCGGATTGATTTCAAAAGTATCGTAAACTCGTACACATTGAAATTTATCGTAATGGCCTTTGACACTAAATCGTAGTGTGACGCTATCCATCGACGCATCAGGCATCATAAATCAGAATTTCTTATAACCAATAGCGTCATAGCACAGCTACGATTTAGATTCCAACTCGGAGAGATACGAAGGTTCACGGCATATTCCTTATGACTGACAGAAGAGAACCTTCAGAAGGTTCGGCTTATAGAAAGTGGTTCATAAAAATTTAACCCGCTTGGCAGAGCAACTCGAGAATAAATTCGAACAGGTAAAAGAGGAAAATAATTGAAGAACTTAATAAAAGGAAGATGTTAGATTCATTGGGTAATGTATGGAGGATAACTATAAGTTTGGATAAAATAAGGGAAGGTTTCCAAGCTGAAGTAGGGCATCATAGAATGACAGGGATGGGAGTAAGAATTTTTTGTCCATCTTAACTATACACGGTATTTCAGCATTAGTTAAAAAATATGATGAACAGTTTCTAAACCACATATTTCATAAATAATCACTATCACTTCCTCTGGACAATAAAAACTCAAGAACGCAAACGAGGAAATACATATTCTATGGACATGACCACTAAATGCTCATTGGAAATGCGCATCCTTGTGCGAGTAGGACGAGCAAGCTATTTCCCTTCAACTACATTAAAATGGAGATGATGTATTACAATAAATATTAATTACACTACTGTAAATGTAATAGTTTCTTCAAAAGTACTACATTTTAAATGAACAAGCATGCTGAAAGGTTTTTTGCACTAGTGTTGGAGGGAGTAAATAAAATGATTGGATCTTAGAATAATGAATCATGTGGACTTACCGATTGTTGGAGGACAGCTGATCTGGTTACTTGGACAATCCTGGAAATTAATGAAAAAAGTTTTAATCCAGGAGAAATGCTTGAAAGTAAATTCAAGCCCAACACGAAATTTAATAGAGGTAATATCGAATATGAACTATTAAATTATGCGGATAGTACTCATAAATAAAAATGAAACTCTCTTTTAAGTTGAATTTTGGTGATCTTATGGACTTGTATTGATTAGAGTAGAAAACAAAACATGGAAGATTCTTGATACTCAAGCATGAATATTTCCTTACCTAATCAAGGCATCAAAATAGACACTTCCTTCCCTGTTACGCGCATGTACCACAGCCATTATTTTCTATCACTGATCGGGAAATTCTATTTGTCTTTCACCACACTCTCCGTACCCAAATTTATTTTACATTTTGGTCAAAAATCCTCTATGCAGCGTGCTTCATTCCAATTTGCTATACCTTTCCTTTGGTAAGCCCAAATGCAGATGAAACAAAATATTTAGTAGGCGATCTCCCATTCTTTCATGTTTTCCCTAACATTCACTCAAATCACCCGATATTCTGGGTACTGGACTGGATATTATAAGCAATTAGTTAATTTACCGGCAAAATTTTCGGATTATACTTGTCAAAATTTCATAAATATCCGAAGAATTCATTTTCAGCCGATAAAAGCGCATTCATCTTTTCCCTACGCACGCTACCTCTCAAGTTCAAACGTCGCAATATGCTGCAAATGCCCGACATTCACGAGAATCGAGGGTCACGGAACCAGCTGGGGTAATTGAGTTCCTCAGATGTGGATCCATGGGTGAGATACGACCTTCTCGTAAACCATAACGGAACATTTTAGCAGCGGTAACTCTGTGGCGAACGACGGGTCTGACCATTTGCGCCATTTCGCTTAGTTCCGAGTTCATGGTATGGATTGTGGCCATAGGCCGAATTTTAACGAAAAGAATTGGTTAACGGCCAAGTGTATTGCAAATGAATGCTATTAGGTAATAATATCGCTCTTTACCCTTTAATTAATAATATCCAAAACTCTCATTCGTCACACGGCCAAAAAAAATTTAAATACCGAGGGTATCGGGTTGATGTGGTTACAAGAGTGCATCTGCACTTCACCCTTCAAGCCATAGCAAGGGTGGGTGGCTGGGGGGTGGTAGGTCACCAGCCTGATGTTGAGTTTAGCTGAAAGGAAAATTGTTACTTAATAATCAGAATGTGATTGTAATAATTAAGCTTTTTTGCATAGTACTCGTGTGCTGGACGTCGGAAGTGAAATTCTTGTAACGCTCAGTTTGACATTTATTTTTCCCAGATTTTCGATTCTTTCTGTCCTCCTGAGGCAGCGAGGAGGAGACATATACAGTCCTACTTCCTGTATCTGCAGTACCAGATATGAAGTCGTGAGACTTGAACTTTTCGAGTAACAACAATCTTGCGAACAATACTCTCCTTTATATGGTTTCCCAATGCTTTAAAGACAGATTCCTTCACTTAATCATTTGCCTATATTTCCTAACTCACTCACTCAGTGATTCAACCTGAAGGTTGGTTTTGATATTTCCTTAATTGCTCTAAAAACCCTAGCTGTTGATATCTTAATGTGAATAACTACTTCGACTGCTCAAAATTCCGGTCTTTCACTCACGGGGTACCTACTAAACGCATAAATAAGCACCACAGCGAAGTCATAAGATGATGAAATTTTGGACATAAAGAAAAGCTCTTAATTGCCAAGTAATACTTACTGTACGCTCATAGCTTTTTTTTTACAAAACTCTCTGTTTTCCTCTGAATATTATTTTTCTCACAAAATAAATTTTTACTCATTGCTCCCTTATTATTGATGCATACTTAAGGTGTGGTCTTTCACTTTCAAAATAACATATTCATTTTAATTTTTCATTTGAATACTTTCCCACGGTTAGTTCGTTAGACCTCAGTCCCTACAAGTAGGTGCCACTTACGTTTTGAATGCGATTACCCAATGATAGAATTATGTGATTCCACATGATAGAGTACTGGCTTCCTATCCCGAGGACTCGGGTTCTAGTCCTTGATGAGGCAGATTTTTCATTCATATGCCGATTCCCATTTGGGTTCTTTATGGTGATCATTTGAAGTGCAGTACTCCGTCCGTCAGATAGGACGTTAAACCGTGGTCCCTTAAAAGATATCCGTCAAGATTAGGCTGATTCCGGGTTTCACTCCACTCTACTTCCATCCTTAAAAACAGATTTCTTCCCCTAATTATTTGCCCAAATTTCCTAAGTGCCTCTAAAATGCCTAGCTCTCGGTATCTTCACGTGAATAACTCTTTCGACTGCTTAAAATTCCGGTCTTTCACTCACGGGGCGGTGAACACCTAAATGAGCTTCACATCGAAGTTGTAGGATGATGAAATTTTGGACATAATGAAAAATATATCATCGGCCAAAGACTTTATGGCTCTTGCTTTTAGCTGATACAGTCTACTGCCAATTTGGGCAGCAAATGTATTAACAGAAGAATTCGGGTCCCATACTATTTTTTTCCTTCCGATCTGATGGAGAAGAAAATGTGGTGGAAGAGACAATTCTATTTCACAATCGTTCTTCTATTTTATGGTCAAATATGTATTGGGAGAATATGTGTGAAGCAACAAACATTTTTTTAAAGGAATTTTAGCTTCAGTATAGCATTGAAGTAGAAATTCTGAGAAAAGTTCATCAATTCTAGAATCAAGCTCTGTGTCTTCACGGAGTTTGAGTGTTTCACCCCTCCACAATGGAAGCCAAAAGTATTTACCATTTTTTTTCGTTCCCCTTCAAAGTAGCACACAATTCACAAGGAATATATAAGGAATTAAATGAGTCATGCCTTATATCGTTCTCTTTTATACAATTTGGAGGTATTTCGGCTTGGACTAGAAATATACGTTTACACTATATTATGTGTGATTTGCATATTATATAACCCACCAGGCATAGGGAAAATACCATTTTATAATGATCAACTCCATAGGCCTAGTTTTGAAATGTCTGTGTTTGGCCTATTATCAGTTCATGTGGACCGTATGTTATATAGGAGTTGTCGAAACTTTTGCCTACTAAAAGTGCTTTAGACAAACGAAAGGTTGATAAGACAATTAAATGCATAAGAAAGTAACCTCGACTTATTTTTAATCTCGAAAACATTAGTTCAAACATTATAAAACTGACGCATGTTATGTAAATGAGAGTAATATTTTGAGTAATATCATAACCCAAGTTTGGTAGATAAAATAATGAGAGCTTCTTATTTGGCTTAATTGAAAATGTCCAAAGACTAGAAAATCCAAGGGCCAAATTAATTATGGAAAACGATATCTCCCAAACCAGTTTTTAGATTGTCAAGGCAATCATCAACGAGGAGAGCCAGGCAAAACAGGTCAGAGCCTGTCGAGAGCAAAGCGGAGAGTGCAAGTTTGAAAGCATATAACCTGAAAGGGGAGTCCCTAGGGCTTGCCTGGGTAACTACAGTTTGCAGGCTTTGGAAAAACACCATCCTATCTCTGCGTTATCAAGTTAGCTATTTCCTACTTATAAAACAATCTTCTATTATTTACTTATTACAATGAAGGAAAATGAAATATTAGTATCATTAATGAAATATTTTTCCTTCCTGTGACTAAATCTACACCTGTATAATATAATATAATAATCCCTGCAAGCCACTATAAAGAAGTGTGGAAGGGGTGAATTAACACCAAAAATGCACTACACATCCTGCATAAAAAGGATTAGTAATTATCGTATAGTTTACACTTCAAAATTTAAACTAGAGTTCTTTCAAAATCTGGTAGGGTAGGGTCACGGGGCAGAAGTTCCGCATGCCAGGCTCAAAGGCCGCTACTGTGGCCTGATAAATGTATATGCACTACGCATTTGGAAACGTTAGACGAAATCCATTCTTTATCTAGCGCAGTCACGTTTATCATCGCGTGCAAAAGAAAAGAGCGGGGAAACTTTTGCTTTTTCAAGGTATACGGCAGAAGCAGAAGAGAAGGGGGGGCGTCCTGGCGAAAACATTCCAAGCAGGACGAAAGTGCACCGCTCCAAACGTAGGATTTCGATGCATATTTCATCCGACGGGCCCCAAATCCTCTCCACGCTTTACCCTGGTCTAGTTTCGGAGTGCACTTTGGGCCTGGCGGAGGTCGGTTGCATGATGGATGGACCTCCCTTTGGGTGAGACGGACTTTTCAAGTCAACGAACGCTCGAATGGGAATAAACGGCGCGGGCTGGCGGGAAAAAATGCAACTGGAAACATGGCTTTCGCAAAGGGGCATCCGAATAATGGGGAAACTTTCGCGGAAAATTTTAAATTTAGCGTATTTATTCCTTTATTTCGTTTCCATCATTCATGAACCCCAGCACTTTTCTCAAGCCCGGGAACGTTAGATCATTTAGTCTATGCAGAAAGCTTGATGACACAAACCATTAACAAGAGTCATTACCGATAAGCATGTAGGAATAAAAATTGTGCCCAAAGCTTTGTTTTCTCTAATAAATGAATTTTGAAATGTTTTATTTGTAATAATCACGGTAAACATCCAGGAATTTTGCCATAATTATTCGTCGTTTACCTTTGAAGTGATATAGAAATGGGAAAGAGGAATTCTTAATTCATACTAAGTAATAGTAACATATAATATGAGTATAAGCCTAGTCTAAGTACTTTCTGTACATTTTCGTGCAAACTTTAATATGATGCAATGCTTGACGAAGCAGCCCATATTAATTACGAGGCTCTGTTCATATTTAAGAATTATAATTTATGATAAAACAACACCCAAACTCGAACATCTCTGAATATTATGAAAGAGGGTCCTAATTATAATTCATTTACGTCACAAAACATTTCAAAAATCCATGTTTACACTCAACCTCATACGTTATAATATTAAAATATAATACACCAGAATGGTACAATATTATAATGCAAAAGACAAATGTTTACAGCATGTTAAATGCAATTGATTTTTTCTTAATTTCGTCACGTGAGAAAAAGGCGTTCTTATATCTTATCGTTAACGATAATTCTTTAAAATAATACTAGATTTATTGCCATTTCTCCTAATTGCACGTACAAACGAGATCGTTTCTCGTGGTTGATAATATTTTGGTTACGGAATGAAATGATATTTCATTTCCTACTATCAACCATTATAATAAGTTTATGGACTGTAATCTCAACCGTTCGATTACCTTAGCTTAATAGCTGTTTTTCCGATTTTTTCATTAAAGATTTCCCGCGGATAATATCATGCAATTTCTTATTTTAACGCTTAAATTTTGTACATGAGAAATGGGAAGGAATATTTGCTATCAGACTGCGCAAACGCACAAAACCGTATGATTTTGATGAATTTATAATTCTATCATGAATTAATAATTTTATCATCAAGGAGCCATTCCTTCAATATGACATAATTTATGTCATAAATCAATCTTCTGTTACATAGGCAAATGAAAGAGTATTCCGTTTTCAAGATCACTTAGACACGTAAATTAAAATGGCTACCCACCATTAACTAACACTGTTTTTTATGTGTTTTTTACAGAGGCATACTCTACTTCATGTTAAAATTATAAATATACACTCACTTCATAACTCGATTAGGTCGAAAAAAGAACTAAATAGAGGGGATGAAAAGGAAGCCTTTTGACAACTATTTAATGAAAACAGAAGAACTTCTTTGGATGTATAGAGAATGAGGATCTGATGAAGACAATTAAGGGAGCAGGAAAGAATGAAAAGAATAGAAGAAGAAGTCTTATGACGTATACGGAGCAATGCGTGGAGAGAGTGAGAGAGAAGTATTATGTAAATACAAAGCAAAGATATTTGGCAACAGGAGAATCGAGTGAAGAACGGCGTCAAAACAAAAAACAGGTAAGTATTTTTGGATAAGAATTATGATGATAGACAATGTTAAGTGGCAAGCAGAAAAATATTGTTAAGATACTTGCGGGCACTTTTGTTGCGTTTTTTCGTTCTCTGGCTATTTTCACACCGAATACCTAGGTAGAAAAGAGCAACAATTTATTTACTTGCAATGGGCAATATGTATTTTCAAATATTATCAATAGATTGGGTTATTTTTGGAGCTTATATTCGACTACGCAGGTAGTACTCAAACTTTTGGGCAAAAATCATAGATCATTTGGTTTAATAGCGGCCGAAAGAAACTTGTCTCAAAACTCCAACTCATGAACCAAACCGTCTTTGAAAAGTTTCCCTTAGGGAAGGAAACCATTGGACGGACGAGGGACCGTCCGATTCCAGTTAGACCTGTAGTTATGGTAACCGAAATGGGGCGGGGGCCGGGGTGGGAGGGACGAAACCCTCGCATTTCGGGCCAGAGGTCAGAGGTCAACGTGAAGATGTGTTAGCCGAGG
The DNA here is from genome assembly GCA_933228895.1 of Platycnemis pennipes. Classification (NCBI taxonomy): domain Eukaryota; kingdom Metazoa; phylum Arthropoda; class Insecta; order Odonata; family Platycnemididae; genus Platycnemis; species Platycnemis pennipes. The sequence continues at coordinate 65,220,781 of OW121857.1, read as the reverse complement.
TGACAATTGGCGGGGTCCCGGAGTAACGAGGCGGAAGCGTGGTAGACCGACGGCCGGAAGAGGGAGACTGGGAGAAGGCTGAGGCGGGGACTTCCTTCTTCAGAGCTTTCAAATGAGGCAAAGGGCGAGGGATTTCGCTCAAAGAGAGATGCAGGACGGCAAGGTGGGAACGAGGGAAAGAGACAGAGAGAGCGGTGGTCGAAATCATTAATGTATTCCCTTTGCACAGCATACGGGTACCTGGGCGAGGGTCTGAACTGGGAGAAAAATCCTAAAATAAACATTAGTTTCTCTAGTTTTTGCACACGCACTTCGGGAATTAACAAGGCAAAAATGTGCTTTGTACCAAAAAAATGCATAAATAGGACTGATAATCACAGTCGTAGAAAGTTAGAAAGAATAATCCAGCAATTTTGTGGGCGTCTCAATTAAATTAAAATAACACTGCACTCAAAATAAAAATGCACAAGCAAACATTTCACATTACATACATCAAATGCATTATTTAACAAACAAAAATTTAACATTTTTAAACTGCGAATTGATTTAATTACTGGTTTTGAACATTATAAATAAATACTCAGTGCAATACTAATAAAGTCACAACATATACTTCTAATGTATTATTTAACACACAAACGTTTAACTTTTCAAAATACCAATTTATTTACTTACTATTTGTTTTATACATAAAAAATAAATACTCCAAAAATAATAAAGCAGTTTAACGGTTGAGTATACTTCCAATACACTTGATCATCACAGCATTGGAAAAAAATGAAAGGTTCTAGCGATGGATAAAAGTACGAAGGGTTATGTTCGAACTCAACAGTTAAGAAAAAGTATTTTAGAGCTAATGAGGTAAACTTGAACGTCGCAATCACCTTATAGAAATAATTATTTGGATATATCTGAATGTCACAGCATAAGGGTTAATACCCAATTTGAATACCAGAAAATTGATCCATTATATCTTAAAAAGCGATATAATTTGCAATAATTATGGTGGAGTGTTTAGAGCACGGATTCCTTACCGGGAGGGCGTGGGCTCAAATCAAAAAAATAGAAGCTATTTTCTAATGATAATGAAAAACGTAATGTAACTTCTGTTCCTACATTTGTGAATTGTGGAGACAATTCGACTACAGTGCTCCTTCCGTCGGATAGGACGTTAAGCCCTGGCGCCTTTTCGTTCAGAGCTACATAATGGCGATGCCGGGTTTCTCTCCACACTTCCTTATTTCCCTTGCATTCCCATCTTAGAACATTTTTACCCAGTCTGAAACGCCTATTAGTACGAAAAAGGACTTAAAAATCCAGATGAGATGATGGAGAAGTGGTGAAAGTGCTGCCTTCCCACCAGGAGGGCTCTGGTTTGATTATCGGCAGTGGAAAGTATTTTTCACTAGTAAACCGGCCCCTACTTGAACGTTTTATGGAAAAAATTTGAGTACAGTACTCTGTCCGTCGAATAGGATGTTGGGCCGAGGGCGCATTTTCGTTAAGAGCAATCAAATTCCGACGCCAGTTTTCTCCCGTTTCTTCCTCCTTTACCTTCCATTCCCTTAAAACGATTGAAGCACAACAAGCTACCGTGGTGAGGCTTGCCATCCCACAGGGAATTTAGCGTCAGCATGTCGTTGAAAGATGTGTGTGAAAGAAGAAAGAAAGGAAATAGTTCTTACAAATAGGTTGGGGGAACCAATACTTTGCATGATTCCACGGGGTTTAAACGATTTAAATAAGGTTTAGGGCCTAGAAAGATAATCTAACTTAATTTATACTGCGAAAGTAGCATCACGGGGAGTATTTGAATTATCCAGTTAATTCTGTGAATCTCAATATTTTGCAGTCTTATAGGTAATATAAACTTACACTTATTCTCAAACTCTATATTGTTGGAAAGTGAGGTAATTTTTGAAAGCGTCTACTGGAGATCAATATGATTAAAAATGAGAAAGGTCATAGTAATGATGTGCGGAAAAATTTCTTTTATTCCAGGAAACTTGCCGAGACTATTGAAATATAAACGGTAAGCTTTAAAGGTAGAAATTAAGGCAGGAGTAAACAGGATAAAAAATCGTTTAAATTTTTTTCTCGACCTTTTTAACTGCTTAATATATGACTAGGGATGGGTCGGTTCCACTTTTTTTCGGTTCCGGGTCCGGTTCGGATCTTAACTTCGGTTTTTGGTTCCGGTTCTTAATTTACCACTTTGCATTGCTCAATGGTAAGATAAGATAATCAATAATCATTTTCAGAAACATACTGCTTGAAAAAGAATACTTCATTATATTTTTGTGTTTATGTAATTTGAATCCATTTTTACCCTTTATGTGAAAATATTTATAGAACTCAAGCACTTTTGGTTTTATACTCGTTGCCCATCCATGGATGGAGGCGGTCGCCCGCCCAGCAGACGACGGGTGACCGCCACTTCTCGGCCATTTCTCCGTTAAGGCCACATTCGTGACACTTCGGAAAAGTCCGAAAAAAATAAATAATGTCTTCGGATTGTGCCTCTCTCTATATCTCTCGCACACAGGCAGGCGACCCTCGACCGTATTTGCGACCGTGTGCAGGCCTCTACTAGTTACTGAAGCATTTCGTCTCTTTGGAGACACGATTGGACTTTTCCCGCGAAAATTTATTTTATGTTTCCTTTCCGCATGCTTTTTCAGGTTAGAAGTGGATTTACATGCACCTCTGGAAATTAGGGGATGACAAATATTACGCTGCGAAATTTTCATTTGCTGCAGCAACCGTGAATTATTTCCACACTTCGGAAGACATTGCGAAGGATTCTACCGCGTGAGTAAAGGTATGATATAATATCGATAGGCATGCCGTATTTCGATAGCTCTTCATTTATCGACATGCGACTTAGGAAGCATTCATCTGGGCCAGATATCTGGGGTCTGGGCACTATGAAGTGCTAACAGTGTTGATTCGTATGCCATGGCTCTTGATGGTAACTTGGCCTTACCTTGCGCGATTGATTTTTTCACCATTGGCTTAGATCTCAGTTAGACCATCTGTGTGACATGCGTTGACATAAATTTACGTGTACCATTTCCGTCGTTTCAAAAGATTCTGCTTTCCTATTTCGTTTCGGAATCTTTCCAGTATCTCCAATGCCGTGATTATACTTAACGGCGATACGTTTATTAAGTATGATACGCGTAAGATAAACCGAGTGTGTACTTTCACTTAGTAAATTTCATACCGAGGGTATGAAATTTACTGCGTGGTATGCTAGTTAGTTAGACCTTATGATAAAGAATGATTTTTAAATTTACTATTTTTTCAAGTCGTAGAATTCTGGCATAGTTATTTTTATGAATGTAGTGCGTATTAAAACATAAATTATACATTACATATTTAGAAATTTGCAAGGGTTCGTTTGTGCCATTTTATGCTACCGAGTAGTTTTCAATTGACTATATAAATCTGTTACTTTTCTTTCCCTATTTAAGGTGGCCATTTTATGATCCGTACCTCGGTAAGTTTAAATGAACTTTTTGCTGAAATTTAATTTGCATTATTTAACAGGTATTTAATTAGAAAATATTTTAAAACTCATAAATGCAGGCTTTATGAGTTACAATAATTTTATTAATTTATCGCAGTAGTTTGCACTACGTAGAGCCCAAAATACATTTTGTGTAGATAAATGGACAAATACACAATGATGTACTGACAAATGGAACTCAACCCCTTTTTTATATCTTTCTCGCAAATTAAACAATAATAGTGAATTGACGGTCAAGCCTGAAAACAAACTAATTATTAAAAGCTGATTGGCTTTGGGTAATTGAATTCTAGGCATACGCTTCACTGTTGTGTTGGTCCCCATTATTTATTTTGTAGAAAATTTTGCAATTACACCCATGTTCAATGTTCTACTCTTTTAAAATAAAAATCGTTGGCTTATCAATTAAAGTTTGTTTGCCTCCTTAATATTAACTTTACGTTTAATCAAATAATGGATTTACCGTTAATACATATTGTGTTTAATTATTTTATCTTATGTAAAGGCATATATAACAAAAGCTACTTGTCATTAGCTGATTACGCCATATGCGTTTCAGCATATCAGCGTTCCATATTTTTTTGTGCTGTTAGATAACAGATTAAAAAATGCCTACTAAATCTCTCCAAAACCTCCTTAATATGGGTATTTAATTCCAAATCATAATGACAAACTAATAAGGACAATTGTCTTCATTTGACGGATACTGATAGGTTTCCAACACTCCAATCTGTTCCGCATAAGGGATTGGTATTTTTCCAGTGATACTTATTTTTAGCGAAAATACCAATTTTAATATACAGTATAAAAATTTATCACGAGATCGCTAGTGAATAAATGGAATTAGTTAAAAACACATTAAAGTGTATTCTTAGACCCAACCTATATTAAATAGTTGAGCAAAAGTCAAACATGGTATTTAGTTTTTGGCACCGTTCATTATATATTAATAATCGTATACTTTGCCTTGCCTATAATAGCAAGATAGTCATGTCTCAACATATGCATTTTTTGTTTAATATGAATGGTAATAGAATTTGGCAACTTTTATTTTAATAACACGAATTTTTGGACCTACCAAATTATTCTTCTAAAAAAACCGAGTACGAAAAGGGCAAATTCCACAGTTTTCAAATTTTAAAGGCTGTCGACTCCCTGCTAGCATTGAGAAAAAAATCTGGAGGCGCCCAAGCAACATGTGATTCCCTATATGTGGCTGGGTGTGCTTTATACGGCACAGCATACGTTTCTAATGGGGGATAACATCAGACGCCACAGTACTGATCCCCCAATTACAGACAATTCGCACCCCTAAATGCAATATGGACATCCGCAGTCGTAACTGGCAGCCTTGAATACGCGGTACTAACATTTTATCACACCGAGGGCGTGAAGGATACTTATACCTATTTTTTTGAGAAATATTTTAATCGTTTTGCATGGTCTATTCCCCAATCTTAATAAATTGTCCCTTTTGAGTAACGGTATGGGGTCGTTCAAGAGATCCGAGAGCATATCTTCGAAAGGGAAGAAATTTTTGGTGGGGGATGAAAGCAAGGGGAAAGGATGGGGAGACGAAGGGTGAAGGAGAGAGGGTGAGGTGACTAGGGAGAAGGAAAGGAGAAGGGTGGTGAAGACATGAGAGTCGCAGCAACTGGAGGATTGGATTTAATTAAATCTCGCTCCCGTGTCCAAACCCTCTACTTCTCAAACCCAACTTCCACCCTTTACTACCCCCTTTCTCCCTGGCCCTTTAATTTTCGGAGGGTGGGCACAGATTACTGTCTCACTGCCTTTCCTTCCCTGAAAAAAATCTTCTTTAAACCAACCTCGGCACCATCCATTCGTTCCGCCTATTTTTCTTTAGGAGTACATGACTACTAGCATTAGTCTTATTCTTTTATCTTTCGATTTAAGAATATTATTGTTCAAAGTCTTAACGTGGAAGGGAAAGAGTTAAGAACGATGCGTGTGACTGCAAATGAAATAATTTGATCACTTGGATTTTCAAGAATAGAATGCAACTTTTTTGTTCCCAACTCAGGGTTTCGGGTTAATTGGTTAACAAAAAAAATCAAAGACACTGTCGTGTAATACGATAGGTAGATAATTGCAAAATCTTCCCGGATCATAAAAAGGTTAGAGGAAGCATAAAACGGTTTGCAGCGTATTTACTAGTATAAGAAGTGGACAATTAAGAAAGTAGTCTTCAAATGCGTGGAATAAAAAACAAACACTTGCTAAAAGCAAACTAATCGGCCATACCTTTCTCGAAACACGAGGATATGATGAAACAATCTTCGAGGGATTAGTAAATGGTATCAATAGCGAAATAAGACCTAGTTCGATGCATATGGAAAAAAGGGTGAGTTGGCTAAAGAGAAGACTAAGATGAAAATGAAATGGTTGGCGGATAGGGGAATCGATCGTACTTCGTCAAAGCAGTCCTAAGAATATTCACCAGTGCAGATGATGATGGGTACAATGTGGGCGCTTTTACTATCTTGTTTCATTATTTTAGCTATGAATCTCACTTTAGAGGAACAGCTGTTTTTTATCTCTAGTGATTTGCAACTTCTTACTTCTCTTCTCCTTCAACGATTATTAATTCTTCCAAGTATGGCCAATGCAGTCGTTCGACAAGGGTTCCCATTTCATAATTCCTCATCTTTAATTTCATTTCTACGCTTATTTTTTGAATTTCTAGTGAAACCATTGCTGAATCACATATTAAAGGAGAAATTTAAGGCAACATATATTCATCTTGAATGCGTTTTAATTTTGTCGAATAATATACTCAAGTATTCAAGGTAACTTTGAAACGTGTTTCAATATTAGTCTTCATAATATCATCTATGACTAAAATTTTAAGTGATAACCATTTTAAGTGATTTAAGAAAATGAAAGGATAAATATTTGCTAGGTTCACTTGTATATTGAAATAGGCACGACCCAGGTTTTATAACATAGTTACATCTTCAGCTACATCTTCTCACTATGTTATGAAACCCGGGTCATGCCTATTGAAATATAAAAGTCAAACTAACAGTTTTATTATTTCATTTTTCACAATGGAACTGTTTCAAATAGCTAGGGCTGAAGTTATCAGTTTTATTAAGTGATTTCCTTATGCCTTCAAGCACCCTCTGCGCTTTAATGACATTGTTGTGTAAACGCCTCCGATAAGATGAGGAAGAACTGGAAGCAAAGTGATACAGAATAATAATAACTTTTTATTAGATAGAGCGTGTAATATGCGCAGAATTTGCATGGAAATTGTGATAAATGAAAATTTTTAAGAAAATAGTAAATAATTTATGCATTAACCTCATCACTCATTTCTTAAGGCGTGATAATGTTGTGAAGACAGTCATTGTGGTGAAAGAGAATTGAAGAAAGTAATGTTAAAAGCGCATTTCGTTGGACATATCTGGGATAAGACTAGTGTAGAGAGCTACTTGGAATCAATCTTTAATAATTTTACGAATAAAAAGTAAATGTGGTGAAAATAAAAGCAATTTTTTAACACTTTCGGCTTTAGCTGACAACGATATTTTTGCATGTAATTGGCTCCCAAACCACATACCTTTATCCCCACTTCAATAAAATATATCATTTCATTCGCATAGCATTCCGAAAGTAGTGAATGCGAAGCATATATGAAATCAACTTCCAAGCGAAAGCTGATCCTGTCCCCTTAATATATTACGCTCATATTCACGTCGTCCAATTCGGAGAAGGAAGAGCTCTCATCCAGGAACGAGGAGGTCCGAAGAAATTGATGAGCGCCAAAAGGGTTTCCCCGTTATCCTCAGGGTCCGGGATAAGGGCCGAGGGAAGGGGTGGGTCGCAGGCCCGGTCCCATCACGCGGGGAAATGGCATAAAATTAAACTCCGGCCCCCCGAATATGCGCGAGCTCTGCTTTTCTAATCCGGCGGGCAATAATCGGATCGCTCAAGGCGTCGGTTTCCGATTCCCCCGAATGGTCTCTCTCTCTGGGAATGGGGAAGCAATTTGGCGGGCCGCTGCCGGTGCAGCCCTTAAATAACGCTGGGTGCGGAGGAGAGAGAGGGTTCCCCCTGAGAGGTAGTGGCACCAGCGTCGTGGAGGGAAAAGTGAGAGAGAGAGAGAGAGAGAGGGACACGATTAGAGGAGGGAACGGACCGTTTAACCGAGGGAACGAAGCGAGGCGGAACGCTTCCTCGTACGAGAGAGGGAATGAGGAAGGTATAAGGTTGGGTTTTCTTAATCGGCTCCCCACGAAAACGTGGGGCTTCTCTCTTACTCCGTCGTCCACATCTCCACCATCCTCTACCCTTTGCTGTCCTTTTACTTCTCCCTAAATGCCAACCGTCAGACCCTTCTAGTCCAGGTGGGGTGTAACCGCAAATCTACATATTATCCGTAGAAGTCGCCGAAATGGTGTGGGGTGCGGGGTCACAAGATGTTAAGAACAGGGAGAAGAGGGAAAAATGATGAAAACATGAGAATGACCGAAAGATGAGGGATGCTTGATGCGTAGTATTAAAGTTTAGTTGTATATTTATCATTCACTTACAGTAAAAACGAATTTTTAAGGCTAGTTGTTGAAAAATTAATCACACTTTCGTCTTTCTCTCTACATCTTGTGCAGGTGATGCAGTGCAAGAATGAAACGGGACTTAAATTTCCCTAAATAATTAATTGTGGTCTACAGACTTCAAGTCTCTACTAGCTTTCTAACCAGTTCCCCAATAGCCTCAGTGGTTCCAGTTATTTTAGTGTGATTATAGGTTTAGAAATAGATTTTTGGTAGCTTCAACTGCTAACCTAACGAAAGCGAAAGAAAACCTGGCAATTTTCCACAAGAATAAAGATTTTTAATTTGACCGGTTTCGGTGTACAACACCATCTTCAGGTCCACCTGAAGATGGTGTTGTACATCGAAACCGGTCAAATTAAAAATCCTTATTCTTTTGGAAAATTGCCAGTTTTTCTTACGCTATGATATTCCACCAAATTAAGCCTGAAACTACGTCCTTTATGCTAACCTAACATTCAATAACTTAACTTTAACATATACTTAAAAAATAGACACGTCAAGATCAAGGTATTATAATAATGTGTCAACGAATCTAGTGAATTCAAATAATTTACCAATACTTTCAATAATTAGCACTAGTACATAACATATTAATCATGAACGAGACGGGATTCGAATCCACAACCGTAGGTATGCCAGGTCGGTGAGTTAATGTTTTCAGTAGTAGTGAGTTCGTGAAAATGTTCTACGTAAAATCTGCGCTGCATTCACATTTTTCTATTTAGTTGGCCATATAAGCCTTTTTTCATATCTAAAATATATCAATGTGCCTCTCAAGTCAAGGCCCGTATTCCAAAGGAAAATATGTCACTACGTGGATTCAACCCGAGCCATCGAGATAGTAAGCTAGTATTCTAGCCATTACACAGACCGAAGAAAGCTGTCCCATTCAAATGTGTTTACAAGTCTCTACCCGTACATGTAAAGGTATACTAGTTGCATGTCAATAGTGCAAGTTTGGTGATCTTCACCCCTGCCACACACCGTCGTGTTGGCTCGCAGGATATTGCGTCGATGTAGATTTAAAAGTATTTCAGCCAAGTATGTAAAGTATAAAAATCGGAATGGGAGGATGAGGAGATGCCCGGCGTCGGTATTAGCCTGATCTTAACGAATGGCACCAAAAGAGCCGCGGGTTAACACCCCATTTGACGGACGGAGTAATGAACTTGAATACTTCTGAAGAAAGCACTGAAAAACGGCCCAGGTTACCAGTGAAAAATATCTCTCACTGCCGGGATTCAAACCCGGCAGTTCTAAAAAGAGTCTTAAGTCACTACCACAACCCAATATTACCAATGAATAATCCAAAATTTCTGGCGTCTATTTTCGCAGATTTATGGAAAACATAACTCGGAAATTACTAAATTCGTCAATATTTCACGGAAAAGCGAATTTTACGGGGGCAATTGCAAGGCTGCCGAGATTGCAGCAGCCCTCATTCTGTAGAAATGCAGATCCCATTCACCACTCCCTCAGTTTTTCTAAGCCCTCATCTTCCCAGCGAACTCTTTTCTCCTCACCCCCCATTCTCTTGTCTAGAAAATAAAAAAAATCTCGTCCTTCGCCTTTGCTGCCTCGTCACACTGCTAGCCTTTTTTTAGCCCTCCTGCTCCTATTGTTTGCACACCTAACACACCCTACCAGCCCTATTCTACGGCTGCAGACTCAGTTTAATGAGCACATGCCTTCAACATTGAGCTCCGTGACTCCTTTTGTTTCGCTGCGTTAGCGCTTACGGCCCGAAAATGAAGTATGTAGATTTTTTCCTCTCTACCCGCTCGCTTAACCGTGAATGAGAATCTGTTTGTTCCGGTGAAGCATAAGGAGTTTTGAAGTTTTTTTTTGTCTTTATCTTCTGAAATAACATAACAAATGAAAGCCTCGTTTTGTTTGCTTCTCTCTCACCACGAGGAAATTTATAATTCCCCTGCCTTTTCAGTTTATCATTTCAAGGTTTTCGTTTGTGCCTAGCTTGTCCCTACTTTCCCACGTATAACATAAGATGACATGAGAGGCGTAAAGCTGTAAAAATATACCCTGCTCACCAATAACAATGCACTTGCCCATTTCATTGTCATTGCATAGTTTTAAAATATATTGGTACATGGGCACTGAATTAAAATCAATTATTTTCGAGTATTTTATAAAAATTAAAATTGAATTATCTTCTGATTACTATTCTCCTTCATATTAAATTTAAGTGGGTTCAGATTGCATAATGTATAGTGGCCCGTTCACTCATGAAGTAATGCTGAATTGGGAGGTATTTAAGGGCTAAATCATAATTGGAAAACATAAGTTATTGATTTTATTTATTGATAGAAGTGATCGGGGGTCGTTGTGGCGTAGAGGATAGAGCACTGAGCTACTGACCGGAGGGTCCCGAGTGGACACCCCACCTAAAATCCTCGCGATTCAATTTTCTGTTTGTCAGAACTTCGTTTGAAATCGCCCCCCTTCCATTAATGTGTGAATTTCACATGCCATTGGCTTAGTACGGGGTGAGCTCTACTCTCACCTATCCAAACCAATCTTCGGGTTGAATCTCTGAATGAGTGAGAAGTGATTGACAATCAATAGCTACTGAAAAACTTAGTATAAAAGACAATTTAGTGCAATTCGCCATCAAAATGTCACGTGTCCCTTTGTCAAATACTTTTTCCGGTGGTAAAATTGTGCCCCTAACAAGCATGTATGTAGTGTACGTACAGAGCAGTATTTTTGCAACTCTGCATGGCATTAAGTGCAAAATTATTGCATGTAGATGAAGTAATAAATTGTAAAATGTTCCTGTAAAGAATTTTGCGGGGTATAAGAGACTTAATTTTCGGGTTTTCATCCACGTCTACCCGTCTTTCTGGACAATATTTCGCCAGCGCCCTCAAGCTCTCTTCCTCAGGTACGTTCCTTGGTACATTTGCATTTGGTACATTTGTAGGAATATTACTTCATATGCATATTTTCTAAGCCCGTAACTTAAGCTTAGTAGTACTAGTATTAGATAATTTGGTTTTGCAAATGTCAATGTTATATTCCTTGCCTAAACCTACTGTTGATATTGATACTATGACGAAAAATACATGCGTTCTCAAGGCGGAGTTCTAACGCGCGACATTGTTGTCAACCTGGTTTCTGCGGCCATTATTTTTAAATTCTTTTATGTTTTTCTCAACAAATTACGTCGTCCTCTTTTCCATGGTTGGGAAAAATATTTTGTGCAAATATACTCATAAACAAATCACTTCTTTTATCCCAGTTCGTGTACTTCATCGCTTTTCTTGGAAAAATATCTTTCTCCAGTTAGTGGACGTTTATGGCGTTCGAAATTCCATCTTAAGACATTCTCTTCAACTCTGCACCGTGATTTCAATTTGATCTCCGCATAGCATACTGTTCTGCCTATGTGAAGCGAAAGGAAATCCTTCGCTTGTTCCGATTTCTGTCTATTTGTGTCCCACGCCCGCACGAGGACAGCTAATGGATTGTCTCCAACCTCTTAAGCCTCATTGACTGGGTTCGATTTGGAAGAGAAGAGCTTATATAAGTTGCTTGAGTGTGAGTGCAGTATCCGTGGGTACCATAGGCGTTGCTTTGGTAATCTAGTGCGTAGTGCCATTCTTTAATTTTTTCTTCGACTGCTACACGTTTCGTGATGCGAATTTTTCTCTTCCCGATTACCTCGTCTTACGACGAACACTCTCCGTCACGACTTTTATTGAGAATTTACAAGTTTCTGAGTTTTGACGGGAGACACATGGCATTAATGAATAATTTTTAAATGTCCCGTGCAAAGGAATTTGCAATTCATATGGAAAGTAGTTCATTTTTTAACGAACTCATTAGAATTTCATTATTACGCTAATATTGAAACTCTTAATGCTAGTTTGACCTGGATGCATTGTAATCTAAATTCACATTCTTTGCGCACCACTAAAACATTCATGAGTCATAAAAATTGAATTAAAATAATTATATCGGATGCCAAGTCAGTGGTAAAATAGCTCCAACGTTTCTCGACCGTTACTTGTCTCTTTCCTCCTATCTTTCTAGCCACTTACGTGGCTATTACCTGTGTTAATTCTTTATTTTTATCACATTTAAGGCCTTAATGAATAGAGAGTCTGAATTATAGAATAGTTATTCCAAAATCGTGGTTAAAATATGCTCTACTCTCAATCTACGGAAATTCTCCACCAGTGAAAATGATAACCTTGGGAACCAACCATTAAGGAGTGAGCCACCCTACCTTCAGATCTCAGTTCATGAACGTGAGAGCCAACTCACCTCTGGAACAGAGATTCGTCTCCCTCATGCATCTCGGGACGTATGCTATCTCTCTGGTGATTCACGTCTTTGCTTCACGTCGGTGGAGACGTTCTCTCGATACTTTTTTCATCTTAACGACTGGGGCTTTCACGGACTAGTAATCCCGGAAACACTTCAATTCCTTGCATTCAAAATCTCATGCCTTCAGCGTTCACTGAATTGAGAACTTCGTTAAACGTTCCGAGGGAGGAATCTTCTTGACGCAGCCGTTCTCTTCTTTCGAATGGCGTCTTCGTAATGGCATATTGTTTGCATTTCTGCTACAAATGGCAAGTAGTTCATGATAAAATTTCCAGTAGCAAACGCGGCGAAGAAAAAGACATTGTAGAAAGACTACTTTTAAACGGTATTGAGGTTCTATTTGCTTTAAAAATTTCACAAATATATTCAATGAATCAGACCATGTAGCGGCATTATCTTCTTGTTTGTGGATGATTACGTCTGGGCATGTAATTTATACTTTTTACTACACTCAATGCTTTTCTCTTGTACCCGTTTTGCAAGCCCAAGACAGAGTAAGGGCATAAAAGCCTACCCTGACAGAAGGTAAACACACAAGTTGTAGAAATTATTTGGGATAGGCGACCGACAATCATGACACTTGCGCTGTTTAAAACGAATTGAAATTGGGTAGAGAAAAGATTGCTCAGAGAGAAGAGCGGGAAGGTGGAGGGAGATCTCGCCTCACAGATAAGCCGCCCATAAAGAATGAAAACAAGGCGACTACGATTTAGCATCCCAAAAGATAAACGAAGTACTGCAGTTGAAATAGAATCTCCACAAAGCACTGAAGTAGCGACCATTACATCATATAAAAATCTCCAACAGTCGGTGTTCAAAGCTGGGCACTCAGGAAACGAGACCAGTATTATTACATAGCACCAGATTGATCCCAGGACAACTCACATTAATAAATGATAAGTTACCAAAATTTACATGTCTACATGATAGTAAATATGGCCCTATCACAATACATCCTTGCAATCGATTATATTTTAAAACAATGCATACTAAGAGAGGCAGAGAGACACTAGGACATGCTTTTTAATATTTATTCGGTCGTCGTTCCTAAATAGGTAATTTTATGTAGCCAAAATGAATTTCAACGCCAATTATCAAAAAAAGAAGGAAAAGAAAGTCTTCTTTTTATCACCCCACTCCTTGCCCTCTTCTAATACTCTTATTTTATTTCTTCCCTGCTCTGTTTCTTTCCCTTAGCTTTCACATTCTCTTCTACCCTCTTGCTTCGAGGGCAACGGTACTGTGATCTCTTCGCTCTCCATAAGGAAAAGAAAACGCAAGAAACGCAAATAGCGTTCGTAAAACGGGGGCAAGAGAGGAGATGGGGAACTCGCTGCGCCACCAACGACCAGCGCTCATCTCCTTCAAGCGCAAACAAAAGAACTACGGAGTCCGCTGCGGGAGGGTACAAAGGAGAGAGAGGCATGTTTGACCTCCTCCCTTTATTTAACACACACCCCACACCAGCCGCCCTGCGCCACGTCGAGTTTGAAACAACGGATAGCAATAGAGTTTGTGTGTACATACTCACTAATGAAATGGTGCCTGCAATTTGCAATATCATGGTTTATCGAAAAAATATTGTAAATAAGGATAATCTATAACTTATAAAACTGGCCCTGCTTTTTAAGTAACGGATTCCTGGAGAGGAATTTCGAAGCCATAGAAAAAGAAAAGTATGTGGTATTACAACACATTTATATTTAAAATCTTACCCGTTTAGATAATAATTTACTTCGTTAACTCATAACATCTCGATACTTATTGTGAAGAACATAGAAGGCTGTCATATTTTAATTAAAATTGGGGAAAAATAATGTTTTCCGCTGTTTTACTTCTCTATGCACATAATGGCTAAATATTCATAGAAGTAATCATTTGCAACTGACCACGCATAATAGTATGGTGGGCGTTGTTGATATAAATGATGATGACTAATCTATTCATGGAGATGGCATTAATCACCGGCAGAAATTCCGTAAAAATCAATACTTAAATGCCATTTGATGAGCATTTTAACTTTAATTTTCTTTCTGTCGCTTTGAGCATTCACTGTAATCCCCTTAAACGAGAACGCCAGGATCAAATTTTTTCGAGCAAATTTCATACTATTCTTACACATTACCTTCCGAACTATTCATGTTATTAATTAATAATATTATTACATATTATATTATTATGATTCATTATTACTATTAATAATTGATTAATATTATTAATGGCAAGTAAAGGTCATCTGAACATTTTTCCCTATTCCCGCTTCGTGTGCCTTCACGCAAGGCGCGGTCGAGTGAACTATTCCATTGTTTCACCCCTCGCCTTTCTGTCTCTAAACGCTCTTCTCTATTCAGACTCCCATCATTCTTTAACTCCTTGTCAAAATGTATTCCCAACTTTGATCCTTTCGTTCATCTGTCATCTTCCTCGCACCATATCCATCCTAATATTCACCCGCCCCCTCTCTCCATCAAATGAACTCTGCGATTCTATGCTATTTGTTAATATTGTTAAATTTTGTTATCTTCATTACTTATTATGGTTTCTTTGTTAGGTGTCCTTTGTAACTGGCCTTGTGCTGTTTTTGGACTATTTTTAATGAATAAATAAATAAACTATGGAACATCTCTTGCGGCTGAGCTTAAAGCCACCGAGTGCGTCAACTGGGTTGCGGATGGCGGGTCGACTTCTAGATATAGAGGTTAGCTGCGAGATAAGCGAGTTAACTCGTCGAATAAGCAGTCGTGGACAAAAAGCGAGGGCATTCCGAGGGCGTCTTGGTCTATCCTTGGGTAAGGTAGGCCTTAAATAATACAGAACCTGTGAAGATGCCGTGACTTGGCGATGGAGGCCGCCAACAATTAAGCTTCCCATCACCCGGAGGAGAGGGCAGCAGCTCTTCTTCACATGAGTGAAGGTGGAGACCACAGTGGTTGGTACAGTGACACTCATTTCACTACAGGCGTGGTAACATTTACTTTAACGGCTGTAGTACTGCGATGTGGAAGGCAAGGGGAAACCACCGCATTATTATCCCGAGGAGTCGCAGCTACTCCACTCTTTCCTTTATTATCAAGACGTGATGGCACCCTCTCGAGTAAAATATTCCGGAGGTAAAATAGTCCCCCATTCGGATCTCCGGGCGGGGACTACCCGAGAGAGTACATCAGTCAAGTGTGATACTCATTTTAAAGTAGGAACGTGGAACGTGCGACCACTTCGGTCCTGCCGAAGACTGGAGAACCTGAAGGCGGAAATGCGGAGAATGGACCTCGATGCATTAGGAATCAGTGAAATGAGATGGCCCGAAGAAGAAGACTTTTGGAGTGGAAGTTATAGAGTTATTCACACCGGATCACTGAATGGTAACGCTGGAGTAGGCATAATGCTCAGGAAGAGTGCGGGACTGCGTGTGAAGAGCTTCCTGCAATACAGTGAAGGGATTGTAATGGTTAAAATTGAAACTAAGCCTACAGATACCATTGTGGTGCAAGTTTACATGCCTACGTTGGACTACGAAGATGAAGAAGTGGAAGACGTCTACGAAGATATCACTGAAGTAATAAAACAGGTAAGAGGAGAAGAAAACCTAATTATTTTAGGAGACTGGAACGCTGTCGTCGGCGAAGGACAAGATGGAAGAATAACTGGAAAATATGGATTGGGAACCCGAAACGAAAGAGGAGAAAGACTGCTGGAGTTCTGCACACAACATAAGTTAATGGTTACTAACACATTGTTCAAAAAATCACAACCGAAGAAAATACACGTGGAAGATGCCAGGAGACAGAGGAAGATTCCAAATAGACTACATTTTAGTGAATCAGAGGTTCAGGAATCAGGTGAAGGACTGCAAAAGCTACCAGAGTGCAGAAATCGACAGTGACCATAATTTAGTGATGATGAAATGCCATGTAAAATTCAAGAGATTGAAGAAAACAGTAAAGAACATTTGGCAAGTAGAAAAACTAAAGGAGACTCAACATCAGCTGTAATTTCAGAAAGCAGTAGAAAACAGCATAGAAGAGGACGTGATTGAGAAACCAGTAGAAGAGCGCTGAGAAAACATTAAATGTGGACTACAGAAAGCCGCAAAAGAAGTTCTTGGAAGAAGAAAAGTTGTTAAGAAGAAACCATGGATCACGGAAGAAGTCTTAGTGCTGATTGAAGAAAGAAGAAAGTGCAAGAATGCGAAAACTGAAGAAGGGCAGTTTTGCTACAAAAGAATAAGGAACGAAGTAAGTCGCAAAGCCAGGAAAGCTAGAGAAATGTGGATGAACAATCTGTGCGAAGATGTACAAAACAACCTTACCATTGGAAAGGTGGAAGCTGCCTATAGGATAGTGAGGAACCACTTCAAGGAACGGAGCGCAAGATGCAATGCTATAAGGTACAAGAATGGAGAACTTTTGATTTAAAATGAAGACAAAGTGAAGAGATGGAAAGAATATCTGGAAGAGTTATACAACGGGAACAATCTCAGCACGAAAGTGGTTGAAGAGGAAAGCGAAGTCGAGAAGGATGATATGGGGGCTTCAATATTCAGATCGGAATTCGACGCAGCAGTAAGAGACCTTCGGCTGAATAAGGCTTCTGGAATTGATGATATACCCGCAGAACTGATAAGGAATGCGAGAGAGAGGACATTGGCCCATCTTTATAATGTCATCTGCGACATGTATCAACAGGAGAAATACCCAGGGACTTCGAGAAAAACATCATCATTCCTATTCCCAATAAGAAGAGAGCAGAGAAATATGAAAATTTAATGGACTATAAGCCTGACGACACATGCATCAAAGATATTGACAAGGATCATCTACAGAAGAATAGAAGGAGAAGCAGAGGAGTTCCTGGATGAAGATCAATTCCGATTCAGGAAAAGTAAGGGTACAAGAGAAGCAATATTGGCCCTTAGGCTGCTTATAGAGAAGAGAATGAAGAAGAACAAACCGACCTTCATTGCATTTGTTGATTGAAGGCCTTTGACAACGTGGATTGGAATTCAATGCTTGATATTCTGAAAGGAATTGGAGTTTCCTACAATGATCGAAGAATTATCCACGGTTTGTATAAAAACCAAGTAGCTGTGATTAAATCTGGACCCAGCTGTGAAGAAGCAAGAATAAAGAAAGGAGTGAGACAAGGCTGTGCACTGTCTCCCGTAAATTTTAATATTTACATTAAGAGAGCCATCAATGAAATCAAGGAGAAGTGTTCTGGAGTGAACATCCACGGAGAAACAATCAGCATGCTACGATTCGCCGATGACATAGCTCTCATAGCAGAGACAGAGAAGGAGCTGAATAAGATGCCAACAACCATGGAAAGGACAATGACCATACATCAGCTGAAGATCAATAAGAAGAAAACTAAGATATTGGAGTGCAGCAAAAGAGAATAGGCCAAAACCAACGTTAAACTAGGAAAACAGAAACTGGAAGAGTTGAAAGAGTTCTGTTACCTCGGATGCAGAGTAACCAACGATGGTCGAAGCAAGAAAGAAATAGTGAGTAGAATAGCCCAGGCAAAGAGGGCATTCTATCAAAAGAAGAATCTACTAACAACTGGAAATACAAGCTTGGAAGTAAGGTAGCAATTTATCAAAACGTATATCTGGAGCATGTTCCTTTACGGCAGTGAGGCATGGACGATGACAGCAGCGGAGAAAAAAAGGGTGGACGCATTCGAAATATGGTGCTATCGACGAATGATGAAGATAAAATGGATCGAGCGAGTGACAAATGAAGAAGTCCTAAGAAGAGTGGGAGAAAAGAGAAGTCTGCTGAAAACTATAAAAAGAAGACGGGACAACCTAATCGGCTACTTCTTAATACACGATGGCCTGATGAAAAAAATCGTCGAGGGAAAAGTGAACGGGAAAAATGGAAAAGGCAGGCCTCGTATGAGTTACATGGAGCAGGTGGTAAAGGACGTGAAAGAGAGGAACTACGTTGGTATGAAGAGGTTGGCCGATACAGGAATCGTTTGGAGGGCTGCGTCAAACCAATCCTAGGATTGTTGACCCTTGATGATGATGATGGAACATCTGTGCGGAATACGGTGAGGCATGGCAATGAGTAGCCAAGACTAATTATGAACCACCTAAAAGTGAGAAATCAATTCATTATGAAGGCTTTTAGTATACAATGTCTTTGGTGGTTTTTGTTTAGATGCCGCCCCCAACACTACATATTGCTTTCATAAATGTTTTACCGGCACTGAAGCTACTATCTTCTGAGCAAGTCACCTTTATTCTGAGAACGCCGGCAATAGTGTTTTTAGCACTAAAAGGACCTACGTGGAAGATATATGGGAAGAAATGTATCTACAGTGATATAACCAGTCAATGTAAGCTTTGTCTCCCTGATCTCTCCCGTTGCCCAAGAATCCATTCGTTTCTTCTTTTACAGGCACTAAGAAGTTAACAATCTCAAAAAGTTTTCCTAGTGCATTTGTCATTTAAATCCTGGAAAAGATTTTCTTCTGGTGCATGTATTTAGATCAATTGTTGTTATTCCGGAGAGGTGAAAGTTCATATTCAACATTTATATTGGTGACTTATTACTTATGAGGGAAATTTTTGGCATAGAGAAGGAAGGTTAAGCAAAACCCAGAAACGGCAAATCATTCGAAGACCAAATGCTGAACACGAATTTGACTCTATACAAAACTTGGGTTGGGAATGGTATGCTAATTATATTAAAATTGTTAGCCATTGCGAGGACCTGAGTGTGGGCTTTTGGAATAGGAATTTCTATCCACAAAACTGATCCGATCTCTCACCTGAAGCAATTAATTATTTTATTTCAATGCGAAACAATGATAAATTGTAAACTTAAAGCATGAATCAATGCATCAGACCGAAAATACATTTCAATATACTTTACACCACATCCAAGCCATATTAAGTGATGCTAATCAATTATCATATTGAGAAAAAATGAGAATATTAATAATAATAATGTTAGGGAGGAGGAGGAGTAAATGGGTGTAAGAGGTAGGTCGAGACAATGGAATGCTAAAGGCCGTTATCGAAGACATACTGAGTAGGCAAGGACAAGGAAGAAAGAGAATATGAATTACAAATATTTTGTAGAGGTGTAGGAAATATACCAACTTGAAGAAAGAAATAGCATAGGGATGGAGCCATCAGATACACAAGGAAAAGTAGATTTTGGACACTCCATTACGGTTTACGAAAATTGATTAAAAGGCCAAGTGCTTGTCAGTAGCCCAGGTGCAAAAAAAATCATGTGTTACAAATAGTGTGAATTATAATCAATGCAGATAAATCACAAGAAAATGAAAGAGGGGATCGGGTTGGTGTGGTGGCTAAAGTACTGGCCTCCCATCCCATGGGCCCGGGTTTGATTCCCGGAAGTGGCGATTTTTCAGTGGCAAACCGGTCGGTGTAAGTACCTAGTGGAGGGCATTTCAAGTTCAGCACTCCGTCCGTCGGATGGGACGTTAATCCGCGGTCCCCTTGGCGCCTGTCGTCAAGAGTAGGCTAATGCCGACGCCGATTTCTCTCCACTCTTCCTCCGTTCCCTGAAAACTCCTACCATTACCCAATTACCAACCTATCCTAAATTACGCAAATTACCTCAGCTGTTGGTTGCCTCC
Source organism: Platycnemis pennipes (assembly GCA_933228895.1). Taxonomy (NCBI): domain Eukaryota; kingdom Metazoa; phylum Arthropoda; class Insecta; order Odonata; family Platycnemididae; genus Platycnemis; species Platycnemis pennipes. The sequence continues at coordinate 65,200,693 of OW121857.1, read as the reverse complement.
CCTGAATAACCAACCAACCAACGAAAGAATTGAGATACTTTAGCAAATTTGGCCAGTTTAAATTTAAAAGTAGGAGGGTTGAAACTAGACCACGTGGAATAATTTAACTACCAAGGAAACAGAGTATAGCAGCAATGAAGTGAGAAGGAGAACTGCATTGGCAAAATTATTTTTTACTAGTTGGCGTAAATTAAAGTCGTCGAGTATGAAAATAAATAAAAGACTGGTGAAAAGTTTAATGAGGAGCTTAAAACCGTCCGGCGCGGCGCGAAAACGTGGGCATTAAGGAAAGAGAATGAACACAGAGGTAATACTTTTGGTATGTGGGTATGGGGAGGAATGTTGAATGCAAGGTGGGTCAAAAGGGAGGACGTATGATGAAGTACATGAGTTGGCAGCAGGAGGAAGCAAATTGATTGAGAAAATCAGAAGAAGGAAGGTGTGGATGCAATAGATGACAAAGGAGAAGGTGCCTTGGTGAACGTAATTGAAGAAAGAATATTTGCTAAGCGAAGTAGAGGAAGGAAAAGAAGGGGTCGTTTTGGATAGAATGATGGGAAGTAGGAGGCATAGGGAGCCTAAAATGAACATCTTGTGAAAATTAGGCCTCGTTGTAAGAAAGTAATGCCCATTTAGACATACCTTCGCTGGTAGAAAAATAATAACAATAATTTACAGAATTACCAATTCAAGTGGTTTATTTTTTGATGGCATTACATCGCTTACACACATTCATGGCCGCGGCATAACCTTAAAGATCAGCGAGCATGCATGAATGTTTTTGGGGACTGCGTCGTACCCTTTGTTGGCTTGATCATCTCATTTCTTCTTGCTGAATATTCGATGCCTAATTCTTAGTAGCAGCGTCGGTAGAGGCGGCGAAGGCCTCTCGTTTTTGTAAACTGCCGCGTGAATTTTTTTTAGCATTTCGTTGGAGTGGAAGCAAGAGAAATAAGGCTAAAAATATCTCAGTGCCCAAAGTGCGCCAAGGCCTTCCGTAAAAGAAACCATTAAATATTTCAGACGCGAGGTTACGAGGATTTTTATGCTGCACACACCACTTCTAATCCGCCCTGGCTAAAAGAAAAGAGAGATGTTAATATTCTTGCTGCACAAACACTGGACAGAGTTCATTACCCAGAATTTTCATTTTCCACCCAGAGAAGCGCAAGAGGACTTTGTCCTAATTTCCCGGCAAAAGCACGTCGTAGTGTGACCACTACGTTTTCACTCATCTCCGTCCCAATAAAGTGCTTTCAAAAGGCAAAGAGTGGAATTCCTTAATGAATACTTACAACGCTCAATATTTACTCCTTGAAGCTTGTTCAAATGGGTTAAATTCTTGCTTAGCGTGTTAAAAGATAAGGAATATTCCTAACATCGCACATGTTTGAAAACTTTGTTCTACACTAAGCAACGCCGTCATCTGCGACAAAAATATCGGCCTGATTTCGTTCAATTTTCATATGAAGAGTAGGTATACCTAAATTACAAAGCAACGCACCTTAATGTAATAATATAAATGTTGGATGAGTGTCGGTAATAGGAAATAAAATACCAAAATTAAATTTTGTTCAGCGCCAAAATTTTGGCTACAAATATTTTATCAAAGATTGCAATTTATACAATCACAAAATCGATTTCTTCGTGGAGCCGGGAAACTCTGTTAATGAACACGGATTTCTACACAGACCCAGTTTATATTAGATATCTGCAGTGAGTGTAAAATGAATCGTGTTATTTAAAAACAGTCATGGTCATTTTTGCTATGCATTTTAAGCATCCTTATAGACACATCTAAATTCAATGATGATCTATACATTTCAAATCATTTTCCAGATCAAAACAAGAACATTAATTAGAGGACCAGATAAAAAAATGGAAGTGTTATATCCGTAAAAAGAAGCATATAGTGTGGGTTTGAAGGATGTTTTTCTAAATTAATAAAGAATATCTCGATTTGATTAGCTAAATTTCGAAAACACTCTAAGAAAAATGCATCTTAGTAACTGGTCAAAATATTTTTTTCTTTCATCAGAAGATATGTTTTTGCTCCCAAGAAAAATCACAAAGAATTCTAGGAACACTAACTAACTGCAAAAATCTTAACGGCGTTACCCGCAGGTATACCACTACTGTAGTAGGGTTTCCGCAGAGAAAAAATTTCTCTGCGACCAGTAGTAGACCCCAGAACCCCTTGATTACCATAAAGGTGACTTAACAACTTATCACTTAAGGCTTAGAAGGTACTTGGAAGGACTTCGTGACATTTATATTCGACAGTTTGTCTAGCTTCTTGTTTCTTTAGAGCCTAAAGAAATCCAAAGAGAATAAGATATCCTTGGAAGCTCAACTTGTTATGCATCTCGTCGGAAATCAGGGAGTGCCGCATGCAAGTCACAGATATTGTAAATTATTTTTTTCTGTTTATCTTTGAAAGTTTTGCTACCACCATCGCGATTTAAATATGCACAAATATTTTAAGCAAATTTACCCCTAATAAATATTATCTCAGAATACCAACCTCAGCATTACTGACACTACGTAGTCGTTAGTAAAAAAAAAGGATCACATTTGTGAATTGACAACAATACTAGTTTCCCATCCCGAAGGACCGCATTCTATCACAGGCTATAGCACAAATGTTTCATCCGTATTCCAGATCACACCTGAGTGCTGTATCAAGAGCACTTGTTATTCAGTTACACTATCAGTCCAGAACACTGTCCGTCGGGTGGGACGTTGATTCGCGGACCACTCGGCGCCTTTCGTTAAGAGCAGTATAATTCCGAAGCAGGGTTTCCTTTATCCTTACTCTGTTTCATGACAAAATTTTACTCCTACCAATATTTACCCTAAAATGATCCTGATGTCCGTAATGTCGGTCATCATTTTTAAATATCTAAAATTTCAAATTAAAATTAATTTTTAAAAGAAGCCCCTAATAAATCCTAAGTAATCCCTTCCGCATCCTTATTCGCAAGACATTGTTGAGTTATGAGGTGGCTTAAGGTAAAACTTTCCTGCCAATTTCTAAAAACCATGCTAATCATTTGAACATACCTAACGTTTACTTATACGAAAAATTAATATTTTGATGCCAGCCGAGGAATCCAGGTTGTTTACATATACGTGCTGGCCTGGCAACACAAGGTCCTAATCTCGCTTCATGAACGTATGTTATGTTGTCCTAGGAGAGTCTGATATAACTTTAGCCATTGATGCACCTATAAATACAAGTAATATTAATAAAAATAGAGCTACGTGATTAAACAAGACTGATAACGGACACCAATCGTGTTCAGAAACATCGGCTAATATGTACGGCGGATTATAAAATATTCAAACGACTGATTATTGTTGATGCTTTCAAATTAGTTTTGAAAAGATGGCTAAGCGCATGAGTAAAATAGGGATGAATTATAGCACCCAGAGAAAATATTTACGCTCTTCTTTTTGCTCACACCTTCGTGAAACTGGCCGCGAGATAAATATTTCGCCCGATATGAGGGGAAGAAGACCATCCACTGCAAGCACTAACGAATCTAAAATTCGTTCGTGAAGCACCACAAACCACATGACGGTTTCCTTTGAGAGGGGACCGAGGAATTAAAAAAAGAAGTGCTAATAAGCCCCCGTGCCTTCAAAAGAGCGACCGTAGTTCACCACGGGAATGGAAATCCCACGAAGGCCGAGAGAAAAGAGATCGATGCACTAAGCGTGAAATGGAGCGCCCGCCGAAGTCTATGTGCGGCTTTTAAATGACTCACGAGAAAATTAGCCGACAGCGGAAGGTAGTTCGGGGAGGGGGAAGGAAAGAGGAAGTGTCGGGGTTGGTGGAACGTGCTTCTGTGCGTTCCACGACTGAGGTGGTGAGGGGCGCAATTGGCAGCGTTTTCGCGTTGGTTCACCCGAATGAATCTGCGGAGGGGAAAAGGGGATGTTGATAGAAGCTTGCTAGAGATACGAAGGAACTAATATGGCTATAGTGATACAAGTCGAGAAGAGATATTCGCTAAAATTATTTCTTTGAGATAACGCCAACTCAAATAAAACCACTTAACTATTATGGCCAAATCTATGCCATTCTATTTGAAAATTTGGACGAGCATTATAACTAGAATATTGAATTTCATTAATTTATAAAGTTTATCCCTTATTACTGCTCAACGAAAACCCATAAAATAATAGAATGTAAACGAACTAAAATGTATTTACTGTGTTCCTGATCGCACTTAGATCTTACTTATAACTGATTCTACTGAACGATCAAGAATAAAATCTAATTTTAAAGCATTTAAACATTTAGAACATATTACAGAGAATGTTCAAATGTCTCCTATTGTTATATCGTCATTTATAAGTGAAGTTGCATGAAATATAAGAAACTTACAGAGGTTAATACATAATACAAAAATAAACCGTTTCCAAACGCATATTTCGTAATAAATGTCCACAATAGCCTTAATAAAGTAATTCTAAATATACGTATGTCATTGCTGGACACATATGATGGAAAATATACTAAAAGGTTAACATAATCGTATTTATATTAATTTTATTAATAAGTCAGACTACATTCTTAAAATCCTGGAATAAACTTTTTTGGTATCTTAGTAATAAATATTAGGCTTTTTGCGGAATATTAAAGGTAATTATATGAATAAGTTTAAGTTTCAAGCTAGTATCATACGAATATTTCACATTGCGTTGAAGATTAGGCAAATATGATACTTATGGCACAGTGAAAAAAAACCAAACTATTCAGTTAGTAATTAACAGCCTCAGTACTGTGTGGAATAACAAAATAGTGTACTTTACTTCATCATCAGAGAGAATAATTGCCAAACTCATTATTAAACATCAATTAGTACAAAACAATCAAATCCTTCATTCATTTATTGATTCAAAATATACAACTTTTATAAAGCATGCTATTGCGGCGTACCTACTTCACAATTTACGACTGGATGTTCCCAATTTGTGGAATTTAGTGACAAAATTGGGCTACTTCCATTAAAGCTCACATAGGACTAGTCTTTGAGAAAAACACACACTGATAATGCACCATGAACATCTGTGTGACAGGAAATTTATAAATATGTAATTGGGATGAAGTTCACTCATCTCCGAATAACGCTTGGACAGATATAAAAAAAGATATTTAAAAATGAATATGATCGTAAAAGCGTGATAATTCTCAGCATAGCGTCTCTGCATAAAACCTTTTATAACAAAAATATTTTAGCGATAAAATACAGGAGAAACGACCGCGCAAACTGGCAGCGTTTAAGACCATCAAAAGGTTAAAGCCCGGTTTGAAGGGGCTTCACTGAAAAATTCAGCTCACCCATGGGTCTTTTGACCTGAGGTCAGAGTCACCGAAAACAATGAATCGCGCGCTTGTCGCCGAACCCCACAGAAGTGCGGGTCCCAGAATATGCGCAGACAGGTTTGGTGGAAAAAAAGTAAATGACCCGGGATAGAGCAGAAAAATTCGCTGCCGTGGGGTGACAGAAGAAGTTACGGCAGAGTATCTGGCAATAGCGGGGTCGTGAGCTTTGGCTGACCCTGTCACTAGAGGTGGGCAAATTTTTACGTAGCTATCGACGGCGAGGACATCTAGTGATAAAGCGTTAGATCCTCTGCGTTTTTGCGTCGGGAAAAGACTATTACATTTCCGGTCTGGCTGTATAACCTCTGCAGATAAATCAATTCACTGTTAATTTAATAATTAAACTAATCCAGAAGATGCTGTACAATGTATTTCCACCCGTTAGTAGGAGGGATACTGGCTCTCCATGTTTACACCATTTTTATAGTTTTGCAATAGTTTCATCAGTATTCTTGTTCTTTCTGAATTTCTCCTTCATGCAATTTAATCAGAGACCACCACTACCACTGACCACTGACTTTTGATGTTGAAATTCAGTATAAACTAAGAAAGCTTACATTAGCTTCAGGCAATGATATGAACCATTTCACTGACATCAGGCATTATTTTTCGGAAAATAGTGGGATGCTATGGGACATTTTTTGGTGAAACTTCCAAAAATAAGGAATTATGCATTCCTGTTATCTAATATTTGGAAATGAAACCAATTCCTTGGGGGACTTAATATTCTACTGTGCTATCAGGATCACGTAGATCGCTAACTTACTGGGAGACGATATCTTAGAGTAAATTGCCGAGGCACGGAGGAATTAGCGAAGATAGTGAATAAAGACAGCATATAAGGCTTGTTTTTCATCAGTGCTGGATCTGGAAAAATGTATTCAAACCTTCCATCTATATTCTTAATCTAATGGAAATTCTGAGTAAACTATTCGACACATTTGGCTTATATACTAGCGAGTTACCATCCTGTACACCGCGGCCACCTTAGGGTAAATATTGGGTATACATTCCGTAAAACTTATCAAATGTAAAAACAATAGTTTGCACGGTGTATCAGAGCAAGAATTCGAGGTAACAAAATGCAAACCACTATCAATTGTTTTATAATCGCCGTGAATGAAGAAATGGATTTAAAACATCATGTGCTGTTCATTTTTGTTGGTTACAAATGCACCAACTACGTACAATAATATGTATAAGAACGTAAAATATTGTTAGCAATAAAAATATATATTTATTGCATATGTAACGAGAAACCTTACTTGAACTTTCGACCAGATGTAATAGTGGAGACAATTAACTTAGTAAACTGAAAAGAAATTTAGCAAAAAGTAGGGTCGCAAAATCTATTTTCATTAATCCTCCATTCCCGGCTTCCTAATTCCTTACCTTAAACTACGCCACAAATAACTCGTGCCTACAAGAGACAGACAAGAGGGACATGTAGTAGAGCCGATGCAATTATGCTGGAACCACCGTCACATTTCTACGTCTGATGTGCTCCCTGATTTAAAAGAAATAAAAAATTAAAAAAGGATTGAGGTGGAAAAGTGAGACAGGACCTATGAGACTACCGCATTCAATCTATATGCGTCTCTCTTCATTTCCGCATATCCCCTCCTTTACTCTCTTCGATGCATTCCCCACCACGACAACGGCGGCCCTGAATTCTCGCAGCGTGTCCCAATTACGCTTTGTTTCGCTCCCGCTGGGGGGAGCTGATGCAGGGGAGGAGGCACTCTCCAACATCCCACCCGGCCTACCCCTTTCGAGAAGATACCACATCCATCGTTAGGGGTAGGGACCGTAAAATGAACGGAAAGCGTGATGCCTGCAGAGTGAATCTGAATATCACATACGCCGTAGTACGTAGTTTTCACTCTTAAATACTCACCAATAATTAATGCCCGATTATAATCGGGCTCTTAAGGCATTAGAAACATTTCCTGCAGCAGCAAATTGCATTCTACTGACTAAATGACGTATCAAGCCACTACGTAAATAGTAGACTAAAGAATTGAAAAGTGTTATTTAGCGTAAAACTTTTTAACTGCAACATATACATAAAAATTAAAAACACCTAAAAACCAACATTGCATTTAATACATTCCTTTATTCGATGACTTAAATCCATTATCGTCGGATTAATCATGCATACGCATGCTGAGGTGGATTTTCACCGGTCATCCCATGTATTATTAATCAGATCATATGTAGTATCAACCAATCCAGAGGAATCTGCATCAATTTAGTCATGTTTACTAACTAAATATAGATTATCTTTATCATTTTGTCTTAGGATTATATTGCCTTGATTTTATGACCAAATACTTAAGTAGATTTTCTTCGTAAGATACGTTCCATTATTTCAAAAGTACTTATGTGAGTTATCGTGGCACAAATCTGATCTTCAAAATTTTCCACCACGTAAAAATAGGTATACAACTGCAAGTTAAAGGCAGCCTAGTGGTATTCAAACTAAACTTATTGTTTTCAGAAATATTTATGGTGAGATAAATAGAGTTTTTGAAGGAAAAAGAAATTGAAAAGAATGCAGGGTTTCGTAAAAAGTGTGCCGAACAAGTGTTTATTGCTGTGAAAAAAAACGCAAAGATTTACCAAAATAAGAATCAAGCATAGATATTTTGCTTAGTGCAATGCATCAAACCAATCATGGAATTGACGATAAGTAATGACGAGTCAAAGTGCTGAGTTGCTAGAATAATACTCGACACAAATTACTAACCCTTAAGAAAAATAAATGAGTATTTAAGTGAATTATTTCTCATCGTAACGCGAATTTATTGAAACATATATACATATTCCTATTGGTATTTGTCCAAATACCTACCGATATATTTTATTAAATATAGCACCAACCTGATTTATCACATCCCTACCCAGCACTACACAGAAACAGATAAGAATGGGAGTTATTTTAATAGCAGCACAGGAAGCGCAGGAATAAATAAAAAAAAACAAACGGCTAACGGAAAGCGCAACACGGCTCTCCTCTCCTGCGTCTCATCAAGAGTTAAAAAAGCATCTCACCTTGTCTCTCAAAGCAGTCATCTCTTTATCATCCTCTATATATCCCTGGAGTGTCTAGATATGTCTAGAGTGGAATTACTCGGAGGGAAGGTATGAGAAAATGGCTGTTAAAACGTTTTCTTCAGCTATTGGACTAATTATCTCTGCATTTCGTATGCCCACATGTGTAGAAATGAGTCTACCCCCGTTCTTGCAGGAGGAAACGGATAGCTAATCCATTCATTTCCTCCTCTATTGGAATAGAAATACTAGCTCACTCAATTCCAATGCGGAAAATGAGCGAGCGAAATTCGAATTATAATCGCAACGGAGCCAACGCGTTAACTCCAAAATGGTTTTCCGCTTCGTCTGATTCATCGCCTAGATCTGGCAATGAAGTGAAAATCACTGTATAAGACAATACACTTCCTGTTATTAAAGTCTAACAGTTGAGTGAGTCAGCGGGAAATTAAATCTTGATTCTCATCTGCGTTCAAAAACAGAAGGCGGTAATTTCATCCACGAAAATGCAGTATTATCCCATTCCACATATTTCTGCCAGTTTATTAAACAAAGAAACGAATTTGTTACTAAAAAATGACAGTTTTATGCAAATGTAACCGAAAAATTTACTAATCATTGGTGTTCTTAAAAAGTGGTTTCCGAAGATTTTTCCCATTGCATGCAAACCAGTCTTGGTATCATGGCAAGTATTTTAAATCTGAAGATACGCAATTAATTCTACACCAAATTCTTTAGCTTATTCTTTTTCGTGACCATGCTATAAACCGACGAAGATTTCATGCATGTCCATGAAAAAATCGATAGCCAAATTGTACTGTTTAGAGCAATGGGTATGCTAGCTCTAAATGAGTACGGGCACTTTTTAGGAGGCAATTATTTGACTGCTCATCTGTAGTAGATTTGTGCTAGAAAAAACAATGAACATAATTTTTTAAAAAAGGTCTTACTTGTAAAAATATATTGTGTAAGTCCAAGAAACAGATTCGAATGTTAATAAGAGATAAGAGAAGTGCTCATGGCCTAGGAAAAAAGCGAGGAATTCTGCCCGGTGAAATAAGCCTCTCTGCTCGGTCATAATTACTACTAAGAATAATTAATAATTGTAGGTAATGAATTATGATAAACTATTAAAGGATTCATTCTTATTATTATAAACAAACTGCATGATTAGCAATCATATGTATTGAAATTAATGGCCTACATATTAGACACCACTATCTGATCCACTATTTAATTATGGATCTAAATGCTTTTCCTCTGCTAATCGGCTGATTATGGGATACAACCAGCCTAACGTTTTTAACAATCAAGTAAGTATTTAAATTGCATATTCGTTTGTGCTGAGACGAACAAAGTATATCATATACTTGATGCTTAACTAAATTAACAATTTGTAAAATTTTAATCATTCTCAAGAGTTTTTCATATTATAATTGACTCCTATTACCCAGGTATCAAAGAATAAATTAAACTTAGAGCATTTAGGATATAGCTTTTATTTGAGAGTTTTGTAAGTTTGTAAACCCCTTATTCGATTGCATTTTGTTGCAGGTTGAAAATAATTAAATTTAATTTACCACGATGTAGAAAAATAAGAGCTTAATATTTTTACTCTTCTATATTGCCTCCGACGTCGGTTGAGTCTCGACCAAATATCGATGAATAATAATAATAATTCATTTCGATACTAGCATACACGGATTAATTATTATATCTTGGCATTAATTTCACTTTCTAATGATCAATATACTAATTAGATCCGATAGTATTTTCAGCGGATAAAAATCCTAGCACAGATTAAGTGTCAGTAAAAGATTTACGTTAAATAACGTTAAAAATAGACCAAACATAACCAACAGTTAATTTTCAGCGTCCTGAGAAAAAACTTTTAACTCAAACCCCTTGAATAGTTTTAGACCTAATTTTTTGGCAAGCTATCCTTAACTTTCAACGTAAACGTAGACGAACACCCCATACCTTCCATTTATTTTGACGAAGCAACTTTGCTTCTCTCTTCTTCTCAGCGTTTTTAACCACTTGAAGATCGATTGTTGTATGTCGTATGAAACAGCATAACGTTACCACTGTGTACGCCGCTCTAAGTGCGTATTCTTATACTGCATCAAATACGAGTAATCATCATTGCTAGTTAATTTGAATGACCTGATATGTTCACAACAGCGTTGTCTTGGCTATGATCACGTTCAAAAGGCCGCAAAGTCCTCATTTACTTTACATCTATTTCCGCAACTTGCCAAAGAACAAAGGAAGTCTACTAACACTCCCACACTCTTTATTCATTACCCTAATTTCACTCTCTCACTCAATATCCAAACGACCTGAACCCGGAATCCGTCCAATTTCTTGGCCCGAAAAATATCTGGGAGAGGCGTCTGATTAATTTATTTGCATACTTGAAAAAACTTTGGTCGATTTAATTCCTTCGAGCTCCAAAAGGAAGGGCATTAGGCAAATGTTTTCGCTCTACTGAATTCTTTTTCAAACCCTCACGGGGAAAAATGGTCCATTTCCATACCTAATGAGTTTGACAGTTAGCTCCAGCTATGAAGCGCAAATTAAGAGCAATTAATAATGGATCTGAAGGTACTGTTTGCGTCAGGGGGTTGTAATGATTGTATATCAAAATCATTTTTACGTATTTGAAGAATAATCAGGCTCAGACGTAGGATAGGATAATTAATTTATGAAGGAAACGTTATTGTACCTCGTCAATGGTATCAATGGCTTCCTCAATTCATGCCTCCGAATCTAAACGCGCTACGAAATATACCAAATACCACCAACATTTTATTGGTACCTCAAGCGTATGAGTAAACTGGGCAACATATCCGATAAAATTTAAGTATTGGATATTCAAGCAACATAGCCGCACATAGCATTCCAGTTTAATGTTATGAAGCAAAAATGAGTCATACTTGAAAGCGTACAGTAGGCCAACATGTCTCATATCCATGACCATAGGCCATCATATACACGGAAGCATTTGTAATTGCCTATAATTTAGGATACATGTTTTATATACAAGATTTTTATATGAATTGATCAAAATGTATACTCATCCCATGATAGTTGCGAGCTGCAGGGCCTAAGTACTACTGTCATCGAAGCTTAACAACATTAAGTAATTATAAAATACATCCCTTGTCAAATACATAAAAATTCGGGAAATATGCTTTTTCTGGGAGGACGTCAATTATCCATAAACAAAACTGTCTTCGCACTAATTTTACCATTCGAACATGGCCCGTACTCTCATTACTGCAACCAGTTTCTTGTATATTATTGTCTCTTAAAGATTATGAAACTTTCACATGGCATAATCACGCAAAGACTTATTTAAAACGAATCATCAGTAGTGTCTTGAAGGAAAGGCCAACATTTTCTCGAGCGTACTGTTGGCATGTTTGATTTCTCTTACATAGTATGTAGCCACAGCTAGAAAATTCATTGTGTAAAGATCGCTAGTATTTTTGTAAATACAAATTTATAACTTTTGTCTGTTTTTCATTCAGTCACCATCTGGCTATACCTGCCAGAGTTTATAGTGCGCAAGGTCCTGCTGCTTCTTATACCCCGGAGTAGAAATACATCAGTAATAACGTAGTTTTGACCTGTTGGACCAGCGACCTAGCAAAACTAAAGCTGAAGAATAAATTAAATAGGTGAAGAAGTGATGTTATGAGGGGGTGTGGCAAACTTATCCATGCATAATAGCTCTTCTCTGTTAATTTCGGAAATTTTTATGAACAACCCACCATTCACACATACGTTTAGAGTACATTCTGACAGCAATTGAAAAAGGAGATGGTTTAATTCATTTATTATTTACTTTCATTAAAAGAGGAATTGAGGAGTTTCAACTGCTCCCAAAACACAAAAAATGAAATGAGTTATTTATCTCTCAGACGTATTAGCTTCACAGAGATCCGATATCACACAAAATTGCTTCTCGCCAGATGGCCATCGAGACAGGATAGCTACTTAGTACCATCTAATCCAAATCATCCACCTAAATTGGCCTTCATAGATTCTCTAGGCGCTCCATGGTACTATATGGTCACAGATTGACCTCTCCGGTCCATTATACACCGGTAGAGTAAGTGAATTATTGATAAATGGAGTGAAAACACATGACTAGGTCACGTGGTCTTTGTTGAATAAATAGCTTAAAGGGTTAGAATATACGTAACATGCGGAATATGATGTATACAGATTAGACATGCCCTTCCATCCCTATCCTTATACCTTTCCTCCCGGTGGGCTTGAGTGGGGAGGAGCTTCAGACCACATATCCCTATCCCTTCTATCCCTTCCATCCCTATCCTTATACCTTTCCTCCCGGTCTGAAGCGCCTATTAGTGCGGAAACAGACTTGAAAACACCATGAGATGCGGAATATAATACCTATACCCATCCCTTCCATTCCTATCCTTATACCTTTCCTTCCGGTCTGAAGCGCCTATTAGTGCGGAAACAGACTTGAAAACACCCATGATTAAGTATATAAATTGCAACTAATCAGGATAATATTATTTGGTTTGGTACAGCGATATGCAATTATGTATTTCAGCCACGCTAGCATCATAGGTCATTGACATTACTATTTAACCTTAAGCTTGCTAAGCTTCCATGGTCCAGCTTATATTTCGTCCTTAAGCTGAAACAAGTTATTTCTTACCCAATTGTAAGACCAAACCGCACTTCTTTCTAGCAATCTAATACGTGTCATTATCATCAGTATTTCAATCCTAGGATTGGTTTCCTGTAGCCCTCCATTCTGCGCTGTTGAGTGTTAACTTCAACGTGTACTGCCATGTGTTAACGCAATTGATTAATATTCATGTCTCTTTGAGAATCTTTCCAAATTTATCTTTATAACAGCAAAACTTAATATTTATTACCAAATTTCATATTCAGAGATATAACGTAAGGTAGAATAAGAAAGATAAGTCTTTGGAAGATGGTAAAGATTTCAACAAAAATAGAATGAGGAACTTTTAATAACCTGAATGCCATAAGTGGAAGTAGAAATAATGATGTTATCTAAGAGAATAGGTGAACGACTGGGTAAATAAATAAATGCTTTGATGATATAAAAGCAGTTAGAAGCTCAAATAGTTAAAGAAAGATATAATGTCGGAAACGAGAATTACATTTTGGAAAAATATACTTGACAGGACTGATTTGATTCGTATATTGGAAGGTTAGATCGTCAATGGCCACATAGTAAAATCGATGGTCGGCAAGTTTATTTGGTGAAATTAAGACACAGTAAAAATAAAAGTACTTAGTTAATTCCACAATTTATTTGGAATGACTCGACCGGTTTCAACCTTTACCGGTCATCATCAGGAGTCCTGATGATGACCTGTAAAGGTTGAAACCCGTCGAGTCATTCCAAATAAATTATGAACTAAGTACTTTTTTTACTATGGCCAGATAATGCTTAGCAATTATTATGAAATATTCAAAAAAATATTCTACCTTCTGGATGAATTGATGTCACCATATCAAGCCAATTTCTTGACTTACAAGGTAATCCTGTCAGGTCAGACGATGACGTATGTACCTGACGATGCCAAAAGGAGGTGAAACGCGTCGTACCGTCCATAAACTTGTGGAATAGAACGAAGTGCATTTTACCATGAATATTTGTAACTTCCAACAAGTGAAGCCTCAAACAGTCAATTGCATTTACTGCGTTATTTGACTAATTAATCCTCAATTACATACTTTTAAAGGATTGCTTTGATTCGTACATTTGAAGATGTGATCGTAAAAGGCCAAATAATGCTTAGCAATTATTATGAAATATTTCAAAAAATATTTTACCTTTTGATGAATTTCATGCCATATCACGTCAGTTTCCCGACGGATATTAGGAAATAATTTACGACTACACTGAAAGCATATGACTTAATAACTGAACAAGGCAGTTTTTTAAAAATAAAACTACGGATATAATTCAAAAAGTGGCAATGAAAAACGGCTTTGAGACTTCTACACTACGATAACCTAACACTAAAATACGACATATTTTCAATATTAAGAACGAAATATGGATACCAAAAATACGATGGTACCAAATTTAGAATCACAGCAAGAACAAAGTGGATGAATAATAATAATTACGTTCCTTTATTGAAAATACTAAAATTAAAACACTAAATTCAAAAAAATCTAACACTAAAATTGCGGCCTTTGAAGTATTCACTGGGATTAGAATATGCAATTAAATGCTCCGTGTGTTATTAGTAACTTTTATATCTTCATGGAAAAAAATATTACCTTAGAGCAGGCCACATGTTATTAAACCGTGCGAATAAATTCAACTCTATCGAAACAAAAGCAGAAATTTTCAAACAGCTTCCATTTTTTCATGAAATTAAAACTGTTTCCACCCTTTGAAATGCAAAATTTGTCACTCATGTCTTCAATGCACGTTCCGAAATTAAGAAATGCATTTTTTATTGCATATGTTTAGAATTGATGCTGGATATGAACAGGTGAAGTGAGCATATACAGATCAAGTTACGGAGAATTTTCATATTTTTTACGCATATCGTTGTACAGAATAACACCTCAGATACAACAACGAAAGCTTCAGCCCTAGGGGAGTAATAGTATTCAATAGAGTCTACAAAGGCTTTCCTTGTCTAGTAATTTACTTCTAGTGCGTCATAAAAATACTGTCCGTAATAAATGCTTTCATTTAATCGCAGACGGAATCCCAAGGGCGTTTTTTAAAAACCCTCATTCGTGGAAAAATGGAAACTTTATTGCTCGTAAAAATTCTTTTGCCAAGGGATCCTGGAGAACAAAAAAGAGAACAATATCGAATTCGAGCCGTAAAAAAGTATCGCTACCTCGCCCCACACCCACCAATGAAAATGCCACCCTTTCTGGGTCGACCACTTCTTGGCTATTGCCTCAAAAAAACCATCTGCGCAGTGTATCCAAAGTATTCCGTCCCCATCCTACCAACGCTTCATATTTTTCATCATCCCTCAGCATTTGCCGGCAGAAGGGCGATGAGAACACAGATAACGCCCGCTGACGGCAACGACTCGACGGCTTTCGGGAATCGGATGCGCGGAAAATTTCCAATTGGCCCTTAAAAACGTCCTCCCGTTCCTCCCTTTTAACGCAAAACCTTCTCTCATGGACTCTTAACCTATCCCCACCTATTCCATGCCTTTAACACACAAAATTCCCTCGCTTAAGTCGATCCGCGTGAAGTTCGATAGATATGAACACTATTTTCGACGAAAAATACGCACTGAATTAAAACGTCTTCTGAACATAAATAAGTGGAGAAGGATTGCCATAGCTTGACAAAATAATTTAACCCCTATTGCGGGAATAGAAGAAGAAACGATGAAAACCTTGTAGTCCATGATAAAACTTTTGCAGAAATGCCCGCGATTACATTGCAATATTGCAACGCGGTACCTTTCACAATACTTGCAAAACATAGTATGTCCAATTTGTCATTCACAATTAGTTTCCAGTTTTTATACGCTGGTACATTTTCATGTGGAAATATCTAAGATAAAATGGATGCTTATTGATTGCATAATCTTAATAGTGAAAACCCTTAGCGTCAATAACAAGACTAAATGACTGTTAAACGGTATTTTTGAGAGCTGCTCGTTCACTTATCGCTTAAGAGCTTGCGTAGAAGTTATAAATTAGGGATCTAGTATATAAATTTCCCTTCAATAAGACGACAATTGAAAAATAATTAAAGTTATTTCCTGATGAATCTAAACTATATTCCGTTATTCTTGCAAGATTATTGGGATAAAATACTTCGTCGCGGAAATTGGTATTTCTATGGTTTAGGGTCTAAACTTTCCGTAAATAATCATAGATGCTTTCAAATCAAGTTACTTTCATAAGTGAGAGTACAATACAAGCACGCATCTTTGTACAGCAATAGTTCAGGTTTTGAATTCTCTCCAATTACTTATTAGGAAATATTAATTCCGAAATGACATTTTTCTATATTAATCATATTTTGGCCATTTACTGTCGTCTAGAGGTTCAAATGGCAGACGAAAGAATATATGTATGCATTTATGTAAATATCTTGTGAGCCGCACGACATATTTAATGTAATCTATTCAGTATTCCAGGCTTTAAAATAGTATTTCGAGTTAGCACTTAGAGAATTAGAGGAATTATTGAAAGAAATAAATTATTCAAGTCGAGCGTGAAATACTACACATTACGCGTACCCAGACGCAGTCACGAAGAAGGTTGAAAAAGACTCCACCGACCACCCTTCCTCAATCCACCGCTAAAAGACCGTGGGCAAGGCAGTTCCGGGCGACGGCTCGTGAGTTTGCTGGAGGCGCGGCCGCTCCATTCCATCCAGAACATCGGAACGGCCTCGCGAATCGCCCCCAGGGGTGCAATATGCACACCCCCTTATCCTGGGTCAGGTCGTTTCACTCTCATCGCCCTCCCACGTGGGTTACACACCCCTTCCCCCCAAGCCCACTCAACCCCCCTCCCCCCCTTCAACATCGGGATCCCCAGCTGGGAAAACCATGGAGAGCCACCAATAGCTCCCACACCACCGGTTTCCGATATCTTAATTTTTCGCCAGATGAGGCGATCCTCCGTAAGCGCGACTTTATTATCCATCGCATGGCTCTTGCCGTAACATTGCAATATCTCCTTTTGATTTATAAAAAAAGCTATTTTTTCAGCTATAAGTTTCAATCAGCACTTAAAGTTTGCATGAGATACAGCTTGAGCCATAACCTTCATTTTAGACCCCTTTAATCGTTTCAAAAGTATCAAGGTGTTCATTAAATTAGACATAAAATGCAGTTTAGAAATGTTCATTCCTAAAAATGTCAAATTTTACCCTTTCAAAAATTTTAGCGAACGAAAATTTTCCTAAGGAGATAGAAACCAAATAATAACACTTTTAGAATGAAGAAAAATACCCACTTTGGCCAGGATAGGATCAAATATCAGAATGGAACTACCATTGACTGAAACTGAACCAATAAGATTCAACCTTATGACTTTATGCATGGAGCTTACACTAAAGTTAAACAAAAATTGCCAGAAGCAAGGTAAAATGTAACGGTATATTCACTTGCAAAAACTAATGAATACTCATAGGAAAGCAATGAAAGAATAATCAGGTTTCATATCAACTTTCCATTTTTAATTTCCCTAATTTCCAGTCCCAATTTTAGAAATTTCCCTGACTTTATATCAATGGCAAAGCAGTCTTATATGCATAGGGATTTTATGGAACTATGCAGCAAGGCACAAAATGTGAAATAAAATTTATTTACTCCAGGAAAGTAACATATTCCAGTAAAAATTCAAAAACAAAACAACGGTCAAGCAGAGCAAGGAGCCAAATCCCGAGCGAGCCGCCAAGTCGGCACTACAACCCCGTGCCGCCCAGCTAGAACGGCAAGCTGACAGCAACAAAATGTGCAACTCGCCGCTCAGCAACGCTCCGTGCGTTCAACCACGATTTTCATCTTTTTGCTAAGCCTCTGGAGTATTTCCCTGACCAGAATCTAATTTCCCTGACACTTTCATGAATTCCAGTCCCGATTTTTATTTCCCGGCCATTCCCATGACTTCTCTAACCGGTATGAACCCTGATAATATGCCCTAAAGCAAAAACCCCGGAACAAATATGATATGGTAACTTCAGTGGAAAGATTTCGAATCACGAGCACTCCAGAATCAATCATCAACCAATGATGAATTTTAAAACCTAAGTTCTCAATTTGTATAGCAATATCCTCTATAAACAGTAATGTAACAATCAATGTATTGAAATAACTGTGCATGTGAAGTTCCTTTTCACAATCTTATGGAGCAATTCCACAAAATAATGCACGGGCATCTTTAATTCTAGAAGCTTTTTATAAAAATAAATAAAATTTATAATATTTGGTACTAGGTTCTGAGGACGTGCGGTACCAGCTGCACCAAACCTTTCATACACGCTCGACATCTATTAGTGCCTCTCTCAGATGATCCTTCATTTATTTGCTCTTCTCCGCTCAGGATGCATATTCGTCTCGTCCAACGGATGATATCATTCGGATTCACCAAAAGGGGAAAGGTTGCAGAAGGCAGTGAAGAAGAGTGAAGAAGGGCGCGGGCGTATTCTCAATGCCGACCCTCCCGTAGCCCGGATCAGTCGAATGCGAAAGAGAACGCCACGGAACCTCTTACTTTTACTCAGATTTTCTGGACGTCCACTTTGACGGCAGATTCGAGGAAAAGTCACTGGGACTAAAATAGGGTGAGATGCGATTTCGAGAACCGAGAACCTCGCAATACCCTTCCATGGTTTTTTGACAAAGGTGACCGTCACACGCGTGGAAATATGTTTCCCCTGGCGCTATCCATTTTTATCCTCAGCAGTTCTGTCCTCGGTCTAAACACAACGAAATAATTTGTTGCTGGAAAGGCTCACGTGCCGAACGCAGACTCGTAAAATAAACACAGCTTATATCTTGGAAACTTCTTTCTCTAAATGAGTTTCAGCAAAGGTACACGACACGTCTCCGAATGCAGAAAATCCACGCTATTTACACGATTTCACCCACAACATACGAAATGTGTTCTGAATCTTTTTGAAATTATTATACATTGGACCGGACACTAGACCTGTCTGAATGATCGCAAAATGAAGACGGGAATAAAGTGAGTAGCTGAAATGTAGTGTTTTGGCGAAGCTTGGCCTTCAAAATACACCCAAACATAGCTTAAGCATAAAAATTTTTAACACAAAGAATATTTTTATTATTATGGGTTATGAGAGACGATCAACATCATTTCAGCCATTGTGCAGATGTTGGTATGACAGAAAATGAAATGATTTATTTAAAATTACGGGAGAATTGGAGAGAAAATCGGCGTTGACTCTAGCCTGTATGAACATTCGGTGCGATGGGTTTATAGTTTCATCTGAAGTACCTACTCACTTTGAACTTAAAGTTATACCTTCACAGTACTCAAATAGTGATTTTTGTGATAAGAAAAATCAGCCTCTTTAGGGTTTCAAACCGAAAGCCTTGTGACTGGAGGACAGTACTCCATCCACCTCAGCTACCCGATCTCATGTAGAGAGAAATGTCAAATATTTATAACAACCACTTTTTCTATTTATAATTTTTTATCCCACTCCTTTTTACACTCTTTTAAGTTCAATTACACAGGTATTACTCACGTATGCAATACAATTGTTTCCCATGAAATACCTCGTAGGCGAATTTAACGAGTTTTGGGGTTATAATCTCTTAATACAAGGTGCGCTAGCCATGCACTTTCTTAGGAGAGTAATCTACCTCTCACCACAAATAGCAATATACTATACAAGACCTGCGAAGAAGACAAGAAGTGTGTTTGAGTTGGATCAATACTTTCTACGACATTGAAAGTTAGCTCAAGCTTCTCAGAGGGTATCAGAAATAAAATTAAGAGTCAACGAAATTACATGTAAAAATACTTAGCACCATTTACTACACTAAAATCCTCAATATAAAAACACAACATTTATACTCAAAAATTTCCTATCTATCTCCCTAGTAAGCCCGTTTCCAATCTGATTACTGCTAATGCCTTCCATTAGCATTTTTAAATTATGCGAGGAAAGTCTTTTATTTAATGGGTCCATCAATCATCTCTAACATACAGGGTTTTAGAATGCATTATTGACGCTTTGGGAAGTCGCTAGATCCTCATCGATTACCACACGTTGTTAACCGTCGTGCACTTACTTATCCTGCTATTCAGCTCAGTGCAGCCCTTTGTCTGAATTACATATATCCATGGTCATTTCAAGATTGATGAACTGGTCTTGAATACGCGCGAAAACTGTTTTTTTTTGGGTCACCTGTCACTCTTCGCAATTTTTCAAACTGCTGTGAAAACGGAGAGAAGGATTTAATGCTCCCCTTGCGTGACAGCACGTCCAATGCGGAGAAATGCGCAGAATGAGAAGCACGGACGAACGCTTTACTGTGCGGACCAGTGTTCTCAACCCCAGCCAGTTTCCATCCAATGTCGGCTAGATTAAGAGCATTGTGTCCATTGATTTAGAGCTCTTGACATATGATCCCTTTGGAAAATCGATTTGAGAAAAACGGAACGGCGATTTGCGTTTTCCGACCATAAATCAAATTGTGACCCGGTCACGGGGAAGCGCTTTGTTTTTTTCTTAGTACCGGAAACGCTCGCATTCGCCGGGAGGGCGCACGCGACGCGGAAAAATCCTCCGGCAAATTCCGAGTGCGAAATGATTTTCTCCTCCCGGAGTTCGTGTCCAATGCAGCTGCAGAATCAGATCGCGGTAAATTCGTGATGGAAATAAGAGAAAGGAGTGGCAGACTGCGGGATAAATTCATATAAATTTGGGGTGGGAGGACCTTGAACGTTTTCGATGCGGTTGTCAGAACAGCCGAATGGAAGATTCCAATGCACGTGTCACCTGATCATTTTCACATACAAATACAGGGATAGTGGATATGATATCTAGCGATTTGATTAGTGAGGTGGTTAAGAGTACTGGCTTTCCATTCCTAAAGCCAAGGTTCGAGTGTCGGTAGCAGCTGAGATTTTTCATTGGTATGCCGCTCCCTAATTAGGTGCATGATGGAGAGAACTTTGAGTTCAGAACTTCTTCCGTCGGATGGACCGTGCATAGTGTTTGCATTAAGAACAAACTAATTTGGACATCAGGTTTCCCTCCACTCTCCTTCCACTCCGTAAAAAATTGCTAACAATCACCCTATCTCTATCTATACTACAAGACAAAATGAGCTTCCGGTCACCTTCGTCTATTCACTGCTACTACAGAAATGAAAATTTATCATTTTTGGTAAATCTCAGAAGATAGGGACTTCCATTATTCTCTCAGTTACTTGTGCGCGTCATTATTTGCCGTCTGTGAAGATGTAGTGGGAAGGCATTTTGCAGATATTCAGAGCGTACAGCACTGCCATACGTTACCACAGATCAAGCAACTATTGTGAGTAACGCGGGGATTGATAAGAATTCCTTGAATGTAGACTACTTTACAAGAATCCAGATATATGAACGGCGAGCACAGGTTATCGATATTTCAGGCAAATGAGTACTTTTTAATCAAAAATTCTTCAAATAACTTCATTAAATATATTTTGATGAAATAACGTGTTGGAAACATAAATGTTCCTTGAGAGACGAGAAATCATGGGGAGAAATCATGATCATGGGATTACACAAAAGATGATAGGCAAAGCATTCAAGCTTATTGTCTGGGAACAGTTGAATCGTGAAGGGAGCAAATGAAATACTAATACTCTAACCTTCCACAGTCATATTTCAAGTAATCAGATGGTATTGACGCAAGGTGTAAGAACTCGTCGTGGTTGAAATAAAAATGAGGCCATTAACGTTAGCATTCTATTTGCTTTCAACAATGGTAGTTAGAGCTATAACTTCCTGAATCCTATAGGGCCGTAGCTAATATTGTACCTAAATTTATGTGCACAATTAATCGTTTCATCATCATCAAATCATGGTAATACAATTGGCATACCAGAACGAAAGGAGTTATTATCTATCCATCCATTCCGACTTTGTGGAAGTTACTGACATTCATAATAAATTACAATAGTAATACTCCACACTTAATTTTTAATAAATAATAATGTGGACAGGTACAAAGCGACAGCTAGACGCTTTTTTGGTTTTATTGGATTCATTACATAAAAATATTAGTTTTACTTTCGAATTGGTGGTAGTGAGATAAACTTCTTAGACTTAACTATTAGTGTCAAAAAGGGATACCATGAATTTTCTATTTATCGAAAGCCAATGTATACTGACGTGATAATCCCAAGTGACTCGCATCATCACCATTGTCATAAGCTAGCCGCCTTGAGGGCTATGGCTCGTAGACTGGTTAATATACGCATTCCCCGTTGTAATTAGACAAAGAACTGTCGCTAATTTATGCGATTGCCACCAGTAGCCGTTATACACAGGTCCAGGTCGACAGAGTGATTAAAAATGTGGAAAAATCAAAAGCTATACTATTGTTAACTGCCCTCTTCCCGGATAATAGAGTAAAGAAATGGTATCCATTGCCTTTTTTTCAAGGTACGGCACACAAATTAGACAAGCTCATTTCCGACGAAACACGAAGAGTGTCATTTTATAATTTAGGCACTGTGGAGAAAATCCTTTTTAACTCTAAAAACAGATATGCGATGGAAGACCAAAGTGGAGTGTATAAACTCAATTGCGAGGACTGAAATGGCATTTGTTATATTGGCCAAACTGGACGGAAATTCAGAGACCAAGTGAAAGAACATAGAAGCTCCTATATAAATACAAATAGCAACTCAAAATTTGTAGAACATTTATATTTTAACAACCATTTTAGCAATTTTAAATACGAAATTTTACGTACTATTATTGACAAAGGCCATAAGCTGGATTTTTTAGAAGTTTGAAATTGTTAATTCTGAAAATATTTTATGCAAATACCATGTAACTTTCTCCACCCATTCACCTCTCCTAAAAATCATTGCTCCCCCATCCCACAACCTTCGGCCCTTCAGCTAATTTCCTTACCCTGGCTGCTCATACTCCTCTACAAAAATAGCCTCACAATGAGTCACCTTCCATTCCCCTGTTTCATCCTAACCTAAACAACCCCGCCCCCCGCCCCCAACTTTTTTCGCTCACTCTTTCATCTCCTCCCCTTTCCACCTTTTGACCTATATACACCCTACCGCCGCAGGGGGGTTGTGTTTGAAACCTTCGGAATTATCTCGAATAGGTAACCATGGAGTCACGTGGTACAAACACGAATGGTTTGAAAATTTTATTTCTCTGAATCGTTCGTTACATTATCAAAAATTGTTTTCCCTTCAGTTTTTCTCATCTCTCTTGACTATAGATCCCACAAATGAGATAAAACACAAGTGTAAACAATGAATGAGGTTGTAATCAGCGGTTTTAACACATCAAATTTGCCAGCCATTCTTGTTTATACCACGTGACTCCTTGGTTACCTATGCGAAATAATCTCGACTGTTTCAAACACAACCCCCCAGGACTCTGTACCTAGAATATGGGACTGAGTGGCCGAAACCCGGGTCGGTTATATTGTAAATTAAAATGGAGTATTACTATTGTATTTTATTATGAATAACTACACATACGTTCACTCGCCCATGGATTTGACGCACATTCGACACTGGAATTTAAATTCTTTAACGTTTTTGAGGAATAAAGGGCTTTCATTAAACCACTCATTTACTAGCTTCAATTTAAACTGACTGATATTACAGTGCTCTACCGGTAGAGATGGATTTTAATGTAGTATTCCGGCTCTTTTTTCTATTTTTTTCTCTAATAATCACGTTCTTTCCTACTTAGTTTCCTTCTTCTCATCAGGGTGTTATCTCTCTTCATACTCTCCAAAATATATTGTTTTATTTCCTCTCTCTTCTTAGTTAACTCAACCTCGTATAAAACAACAGACGTTTTACCTATTACCTTTAATACCCCAATCCATTTCTTCCAATTTTCAACAGCAAACGTTTTTCTATAGATATTAATATTTTGGTCCAATTACACTACACATGAAATGTGACTTAATACTGAAGGTCAAGATCCGTAGTACATACATGCCCAATGGAATGCCTTATTCAGTGTTTTCTTCATTAATTATTTATGACCAAGAAGATTTTTGTTTCGAGGAGGAGCCACTAATTTCCTGCGCTAGTTAATTTAATAAATTAAAACTACATTCACTTGGTAAAATCTCATATTACCAGCATATTTGTAAAAATTATGATTTAGATGAATGGATTCTATCAAATACCTAGTCGTGAAGTATGTTTTGGATAAAAGGCCATAAACTAATAGACTAATATACTGTCTGGATCAACTAGTTTACGATTTGCGCACTAATATCATTGATAAAATACACAAAAACTTCATTTGACAATAAATCATTGCAGTTTATGTGCTGTAAATATTTGAGATCTTAATTATAAAATTCATTTCCCAGCTAAGGGATGAAACGAATATAACCCAAGAAATATTTTTACAGAAATCAACAGGAAGTCATCGAGTTTCCTGAAAGTTTATTGCCGAAGTGATTTTTGTCTTCCGAAACGCATCTTATTTACTGAGGATTGCACAATAAGATACCAACGTATATGTATCGTTACTGGCCAAATCATTGTCTTTCTACTTTTACCAAAAACCTTCTTAAGCCTTATAACACCAATTTATGCTGTTCATCTAAACAATACAGCGCTTTAAACATATATCAATCAATATATAATTTACGACTTTGGAAAGTAGATGCTCGCTCTCCAAAAAGGTTTTCTGCATGATTGATGGTCCAAATATTGCATGATTAACGGAAAAATGACGTTTAAATTGTTGCTTCGTTCAACGCAACCAAATCACATGGGTTTTTAGCAATTATCTCATATCTATTTTCCTCTACAGTTCTTATTTACACAAGGATATTTTATTAAAAGTCTTGCTGGTACCACGGGAACCGGTAACATTTCAAAACTCAATAGACTAGTATCTCTTGTTTGGCAATGCCATCGTGGGTCTAAAGAAGAGAAATAGTAAATTTAGTTGAAAATAATTTTTGTTGCGTAGAAAACGTCGTTATACGACGTCAACCAATTCAAGGGAAATACATCATGATGCGAAATATGACTGCCATGTTCGGATCTTCCAAACACGCTAGATGATTCTTGTTGCTTGAATAATAATTGCAGATATAACTCGAATGATAAATAAGTAGAGCAAAGAGGGATTTGGTAAAGAATTAACAGCTCCCACCGGGCAGTTTCATTACGTTAAGCCAGTAACTGAGAAAAGATGTTCTATTAAATGTTCGCAATAACGCTCAAAATACTACGATTCATTCAGTAGCCATTTTCTCCTTTCTCTCGTCTCTCGACGCATGTTTCCATCAGACCATGTGTCAAGAAGGCCAATTAAGTTCTTCCGTCGGTTTTAAATGTTTTCAGAATACTTTTCTCTTCTTTTGCTCTTCTTAGGACTTCATTGTCAGGTACTAGGTCTATCTAATCAACTATTCATTAGTGTTCCAATCAAAATATTCCTGTCAGGATGAACTACAACGCGACTCAATAACTAGCTGAAATGAGTGCTCCAATCAATAGGCATACACTTGTCAGAATGAACTCTGTTGCGACTCAATAACAAGTGGAAGTGAGTATGTTAGCTTAAAAGGGAAGAATTTCCAGTTTTTGAATGCCCATGAAAGGAAGGAATAAATAACAGAGTGAGGACGTCCATTACAGCATTCGTCGAAAGCGCGCTCCACGCGACATAAAAAAAATACGAGTTGATAAAACGCGATTGTCCTCTACCCACGGGCCAGGCATGAACATGAAAAGTGCGTGACAAGACCAATTCAAAGGATTTGAGGCTTTTATAGATAGGTGCCTCGATGTTCTCCCGTCTCTATATATAAGCAGAGAGAAGGAATATTGAACGGGTTAGTTTGACAGTACGGGAAAGAAGCCGTTCAATCTCCCAATAACTCTTATGAAGGGAGAGAACGCTTCACAGTGTGTTGTAAATTACCTTTGAGCAAGAACACCACTGACGCATCTACTACGCTAAAATGTATAAATAAAACATTTACTAGGACAAATATTTAAAAAATGTTATGTTCACTCAAATAGCATTTAATTATGGTTAAATCTCAAATAATAGAGCGAATATAGGACTTTGAATCCTCTCATATAATTTATTGCTTTAAATTATATGAATGTTCATTCCCCGGAAAGTGAAGGCTCTCCCTGGGCGTAACACAAACACATGACCTCCTCCTTGGAAGGCAAGAGATTTACCTCGCCGTCATCGAGGCTATTACACTGTTTTAAAATGCATTCACTACAATGACTAAAGGAATTGACCTGAGAATCTCATATGTTGTAGAGCTCTTGGACATGTAACTGAAATTCAACAGTAATGTCAATAATGTAGTCGAGAGTAACAAACATCGCCTTAATACATAGGAGAGTCAAGTGAAAATTTTAAATAAGTAATACACTGTCGCGTACTCGTGCCATTGATCTGTAAGTTGGCAGTACTGTAACCAATGCTTTAAAGAATGCCCAACAGGAGGCAACATACTGCAGGCAAGCGAAATGCTGCAACAACAAAGGACAACAGTGTCTGCTCCGGTTGCGGCATGCACCAACGAAGCACAGGGTTCAGTGATACGTTTTCTGAGCAGTGCAGGTTAATAAATCTATTTAAATTCCATCGGCGAATGAAAGACCAGTATGGTGATGGATGTTTATCTGTGCAATAAGTATACAAGTGGAGTTACAAGTTCAGAAACGGCGTGACTTCGGTGAAAGGTGCTCCCCACCAAGGGGGGTCATGTTTGAAACCGTCGGAATCAACTCGAATAGGTAACCAAGAGTCACGTGGTATAAACACGAATGGTTTGCAAATTTTGTGTGTCTGAATGGCTCGTTACACTACCATTAATTGCTTTCTATTAAGTTTTATCTCATCTGTGGGCTCTGTAGTCGATACAGGTGAGCAAAACTCATGTAAAAACAATTGACGATATTTTAACGAGTGATTCAGATTCAATAAAACTGTAAACCCATCGTGTTTGTATCACTCGACTCCTTGGTTACCTATTCGTGATAATCCCTACGGTTTCAAACATCCCCTCAGGTCAGGCACACGGTGTTGTCACATCAGAGTCTATTGCAGCAACTGAGGCCATTGTGATGGACAATCGCCTTGGGACAGTGGATGAAATAGCCGCATATCTGAACATTGGTTATGGCTCAGCACATAAAAATCTTCATCACGTGCTACAGTTTCACAAAATGTTTGCAAGGTGGGTGCCACGGCATCTCACTCCAGAACTAAATGAGCGACGCGTTGAAGAGCGGGTTAAACAAAAGCGGTAAATTAAGATAGGTTAACTGCTGGATTGGAAGACACAAGGATATGTTTCCCCTACGTTCAAAACCCGGCTACAACGCAAAAAATGCCAAACTCATACAAAAAATATCTTTGAAACTTTATAATTATAACCCATAAAATTTCATTCCTTCATTTCCAGGAGAAGTTTTCTTTTATCTAATTTTATTTTCACGACACGTGGCCAGTCATACCCTATCGTCAGATAACAAGCTAAAATGTAGATCTCGATCAATTCTGAAATAATTTGACAGAGATTTAAATGTCATTCACCAGCAAGTGCACACTGGCCATTGCTCTACAAAACAGGATTACGCCGCAGCGGCGTAAAATGCGACATATAACCGCAATACCGCACCACGTTTGAAGGTAACTTTGAGTCAAATGCGAAGTGCCAGATAGCACAGAACAACAGACATTTCACCTCCAAGCAGTCTTATTTGCCCCGAGGAACACTCACCGCCAAGGTTAGTGCGAAAAGAATCGGTTTTAAATCAAAACTAGACGCGCAGGGAAAGGCAATTAAGGGGTCCGTCTCTACGAGCTTTCTGAGACGAGGACATAGGGACCGAAAGACTCGCTAGAGGGCTATCTCAACCGTCACGCCACAAACACACATGCAAGGGAAAACGTATGGAGGGGGCAGGAATATTCGCCAGCGCTAGGCCTCCGACGACCGCGACAACTACTCCCTTAAGGATTGCTTAGCCTCGAATTCCTTGCCCTGTAAATGGTCTCCGTGGTCATGACCTGGGGCCTTTCCCTCCCCCATCCCCTCCTCCATCCTCCCTCTCCCTTCTAAAACCCCCGCCAACAATTCCCTTAAATCCCCTTCCATATCTGCCCACCTCTCCTCACCCCTTCATCTCTACATTCAACGCCTATTTCCACATCAACAGGGTCAAATTGTGTTGGTTATTTCTCAGCGATGTGATATAAAATGGAACTAATGCAACTTATGAAGTACTCCTGAATCCACTGGCGATGTTAGGTGCAGGATATATTGCGCCATATTTATATGAGTTTTCTGCAATTGTATCCGAGTGCTTAATGTAAAGAAACATTTATCTCAAGTGAAAACTTCCAAAACTTTAATTGTGGTATATATATAATGGAGGGAAAATTTACTCTCAAATGCTCAGGTATAACTATTAGTCCAGAAATAGGTAGAGCTAATTCAGTCTCATCAGTAAGGCACTACTCACTCGATCCAAAATATTCTGGTTTGATTCCTATCTTGAGAATATTTTAAAATTATACGTCTTATCGTTAACTTTTAAGTCAATTAGTTGACGAAATGTAACTTCTTGGCTGGGGATGCATGATATTTTTTAGGCCTCAAAATGATTCCCGCTACTTTTGAAGTAGGTAAGTGAATATGATGAGTCAACAGTCGCCATTATGCTGCCATTGTAATGGTGACCGTAAATATAACCTTAATATTGCCTACCTCCACAGCAAAATTCACAACTTTATTGCACCTGCTATACATTTAAGATTAATGGTTGTCATAAATGTTGCAAAATGCGACTTTTAACGTAAAATTGTATCCAATATAAATATCTATAAAATGCACAAACAGAGAAAAACTTCTTGACTCTATTAAATGAGAATGAGACAGGAAATGCGAAGAAATATTTACTCGGAATATTTAATAATTTAATTGCAGCTCAAAAATGCTCTCTGCATGGTCCCGGGTTTCCTTTCGCGTAGGTTGGCAATATGTTCACAGTTCACCTAACTATCCTGTCAGCGTCTTCAAGTCGAAGGTGTACCTCGAACCCACGGAAACCTTCGATCTAAGCTCAAAAATATGAATTATATGTGAATCACACTCGCTCAACATTCTAGGCTTGGTAACCTTTGCCAGAATAAGCCCCCTGAGTTTCAGGTGAATTTATTTTCTATCGATTTTCTTGCAACAAAATTAAAAAAAAGGCGTTGCCAATATCTTAGGCATTCAAGCAATCGCTATTTCTACCTGAAATTCATGTCCTATAGTACTTGCAACAATTGAATGCGAAGATCAAAATGACCATTGTATCGAGGGAATTTACCTGTATCCTTTTGTATAATGATGAAAAATAGATGAACTCAAGGATATCGTACATTAATTCTTAGTATTCTGTCTTTTCGAGTTTTCATGGCATTTCATTGCCTTTAAATACTGAACAGACTACTTCCCTGCCCTTTATTCAGTTTTGAAGTAATGTTTCCCTCGCTCTCCCATGCATTGCCAACCTTAGATTTGCTCAAGAGGCCCAAACGTTTGCGAACGCTTTATGGCAAGCAGCCTATGCAGGTTTTATACATTTTTCACCCAGGGCCTTCAAAAACATTCTTTAAAGGATATAGGGCACCCACGTACGTAATCTATTTGGTCCATTCTTCCCTCTGCTCCCCATTCCCACTCCCTCTCAGCGTCCCGGCAGAGAGGGGGGAAGAGTGATTTAGCGGCTGGAAGTACGGTGGAATATTTGAAAGTGGCCGTTGGGGAATTGCATTATCGATACAAGGAGAAATAAAAACACGCAGCGAGCGATAATGGACCCGTCGCTTGGTCGGATAACCGCGGGGCGGGTTCTTTGAGCGCGCTCGCCGATTCGCGATTTTTATTCCGGATAGTACGAAATGGGTGCGTTGAAGAAAGAAAATGTACGACCAAATGAATGGATGGTAATGGACGTCCTTCGCTCCAGAACGTGTTGAAAAAATCTGACGAGCTTTTATGCGTCAGTGCCGCTCAGATTCCAGCAAATGCATGCACTATCATTTTAGAATATTGTTTAGCCTTGAGAAACGACCAACGCTCTGTCCTAACGTTAACTGTCATGCCAATTTTGCCTAAAATGTCTAATTCACTGCAAAAAGTGGTCATAAAATATAACAAATTCATTCCTCAAGTTACTCAATGGTAAGTTTAAAACAAACATATCACGAGACCGTAATGTCTTTTGTTTCAACAACTTTTTCCTTTAAAAGGTCAACAATTATTCAGAGAAAAAGACGAAAGCGATTAATCATATGGCCGGAAACTAGGAATACTCCAATCAAGGTGGATGATTATTTCTCTGTTGAAATCTCGCTATTGTTTTTATCATCGGGTATATCCGTTGCGGTTATTCGCGGGTAGTTATTAATTAAAGACAGAGGATGAGAGCTGGAGTCGTAGAAATTACTCGGTAACTACTTACAAGTGTCTGTAGGTAGACACCCTCATCGTGAGATTATGTCAAAAAATATAGCGTAATTATATTCTGACGCCAAGTGGAACATTCCCTAAAGAGACAAATTGCCGGTTATTAAGTAATCCAAAAGATTGTTGCAATTCGTAAGCACTTCTGAGATAAGTGTGACCGTTGATAGATGTAAATGAATATAACAAAATTACGAAGCATTTGAAGTGCTTCATCTTTAAAACATTTAGAATAAACAGGTAGGCCTCGATAAGGTACGATTTGAAATAACGAACGAGAATCTTTATTGAAATGAGGAAAGCAGTATTCGCATGCAGCAAAACATTGTATTCAAAAACAACGTTGACGACGGGTTAAAAGTTCAGAGGAGTAATAATACTGAGTCGTGGACTTCAGTATCTAACGGGTCGGCTGGCAATTCGAGTTTAAGGTTGACTCCACCTGCCTCGAACCTGTGATACGGTGCCTCGGGAAGCCCGCTTGCGTTATAAGGGGACCTGAAGGCCGCCACTGCACCCGCCCCCCCGGGATCGTCGTGGTATGTTAGGCCTCCTCGGGGCCTCCTTGACTGGCTCTGGTTTGTCCTTCCCGCCCGCACCCAGCGCCGCCGTCCGTCAGTACCTGGCCCGACCACACACCCGGCAATCCTTTACTCTTCTCAGCTCCTACTGCGTCACACACCGATCCCACCACGGCCAAACGCGGGCCGGTTTGTTTTTTTACTGTTTTTCTTTCGCTCTAAATAAATTCTCGCAAATTCAGCAGGTTAACTTTTTTCATTTATCTAACTGTATATATTTTCACCCTCTACTCCCATTTATACCGAGGGGGGGGGACTCAATACAATAACGGAAACTCTTAAGTTAGGTGAATAAATTACTACGATTGGATGGTTGTACCGGTATTGCTAGGGGTGATGGGATATAGTAGAGAGAATTCAAGAAAAGAATAGAAGAGGAATGGAAAGAACAATACTGATAGAACGCTCGAAGGTATGTAGAAAGCGTATGCAGATAAAACTGAAGTCAATACAAAGAGGCTGGTGACCTGTTCGATGATCAACAAACACTGGTGCAAAATGATGATAGTAAACCACTCCTAGAGGTCAGAAGGGCTTTTCTACTGATACGTGCATGGAATGGCGGGTAATAAAATTCTTCCTCAAGCGTGTCAGCATCGCAACGCTATAAGCAGAAGAATAATAGTGTACATTAGCCTGGGAAGTATATTTATACCAATAACCCTATGTATGCGGTAATATTAAATATTTTTCTCTGCTACATTTAGCAAATATATTATAGAATATTTTACGTCATAAGTAGGCGAGTTAATACATTGTACAATCACTTGTAAATGAAATGTTCCACCATTTAACGCACTGTTGACAAAATAAGGCTTTGGTTGCAAGAATACTACTCAATTTCACATTTCGAGTTTTCCTTAAGCATTGACAGTTTTTTTTTGACCTTGTAGTTGTTTTTCTCAGAATATAGGTACATAGAGGAGCACACTATAAGGAAAAGGAGATTCAGAATACAGATAAGGTTCATTCAATAGACCTGATTCGAGAAGGTTTTTGGGGCACTGTTTCATTCTGTTCACAGATTATGTTTATGGACAAGGATGCAATGTACGGCATCAAAACAGAAAAAGGATAATGAGATTCCGATAAAGACTAATTGTTAAGAAAGTAGATGCTAACTCAAGATATGGTGACATTTATACTTTATTTGGTATCATTAAGATAACTTATTACCGCATAAATAAGTTTCGGAAAAAATGAGAGGCATAAAAATGCCCGCCAAAATTATTTGCTCAATAATTAAGGGGCAAGGGCTCTAACCCCAAGTTACTATGCAAAGCAACAAGAATGAAAGTCGCTGTGATATGCTTAAGCATATGTGACGTAATTTATTGGCGAATGAAATATTTGAACCAGGAATGCGGAAGTGCATTAACGTCGAGATTGTCCTAGTACAAATTGGATAATGTCGCAAAACGAAGTTCTAATTCGGAACCGTGGTATTACGATCCCTCATCTTCACGTGAAGGACGAAAACGGTTTAAGTGATTATTTGTTTATTTTTTGCGAGGGCGGCTCACAAAGGGATTCCCTCGGACACCGGTAGAGGTCAGAGGGGTGCCACTGGCAAGAAAAAACAGCTGAAAAGGGTTGTTCCGCAATATAAAGGACGTATTTGACGGGGGACTTACGGATTTGAATCCGCTCTGAGGAAAATTCATCCACTCGTCTCCCTTGAGGTAAGCATTCCTTTAGTTTCCACAAGGACAATGCATTTCATCTCTAAATTGGCATGTGAAAAGAACGATTATGACGAGAGGAGCGCAGCTTAGATCGGGGATTCAATTGTTCCATCAACAAAAGCATGCGGCTTGGGATGAAGATTAAGTGCGCTTTTTGCGAAAATCACTAGGCATGCAAAATATTTAGTGCGTACCTACTGTTTTCGTGGAATTCACTCGTATTATTTTAAAAACCTTTTGCTAAAAGGATAGCAAATTTTTATACAAGATAAACAGGAAAATAGAATAGATGTTACATTTGTTAAATCAATACAAATAATTCGAGCCAACATATTAAGTACCTGTATTGTAATATTTAATGCGTACCTACTGTTTTCGTCGAATTCACTCGTATTATTTTAAATAGCTTTTGCTAAAAGGATAGAACATTTTCATACAAGATAAACAGGAAAATAGAATAGATGTTATATTTGTAAAATCAATACAAATAATTCGAGCCAATATATTAAGTACCTGTATTGCTCATGCGAAGTTAGCTACATGAGTGCAATAAACTTTCCATTCAAACTAGCGTTAGTGCTGGTAAAAATCGGAATTTGGACAGGGAGAAGTGGAATGCAATTGGCAAGACGAAAATTGGTATTTTGCATGCGACAAAAATTTACTTAACGGTCTGAATGTACCTAAAACATTATTTTATTTAACTTAAGTACACATTTTCCTTACGCATGAACATTTGCGTGCCAAAGTAACTGGGAAATCCATCTCTCTAAATATATCTACCGTAAATGACCTATTCCATTATGACCTCTACTTATTTTTTAAATGCTAATTATTCAAATTATCTGTTTTGGTCACATACACATCATATACTTGGTCACATAAACCTATTCTAATAACGAGTTATTCTTCTTCCGATCTATTATAACTGTCTGTTATAATTTAAGATGTAAATCATGAGCACTTAAGACCACATAGCTAATCTTTGACGCTGGACTATTAATTACTTGTAATACCACAGATAGGATTTAAATAATATAAACCGGCAATGGATCTCATTTATAACTGAAATTCCCCTTTAATGGTATACGGATATCACAAGAAAGAAAATCTGTGCTTCGAAAAATGTAGGCAACGATACAGTGCACTAGATTGTTAGATTAAATGATAAAACCGAAAAATTGCACTTAAAGCAAACAGGATCCGAAAGATGTTCCTTTAAAGCCAAAAGCATCTAGTCACAGAAAAAGAGATAGATGCAGAAATTAGGCTTTGGAGAACTTTAATAGGATTTCCAATGACAAAGAATGACGTTGTAGTAAAGATGAAAGAACTGCTATCTATAACGCTATTCTGTTTTCCAGAACTTTAATTAATGAGCGTGCAAAAGAATGTATAGAGAGTACTAATAAAATGCTTTCGTAATGTTTTTTAAAATTATGCCAACGAAGCAAGCCTACAGCTTAGACTTTTTGACAAATAAGAGATACTGACGAAAATTTATTGAGGTATTTGTGACAGTAAAATTTGAATGATAATAAGTGCATCACTAATTGCTAGGATGGAATTGGTTGAGATAGGGAATGTAAGGTGTACGGCATGGTTGTCAAATCACCAAAAGAAATACATTTCAAGGACGATACCTTTTGTAAAATAAAGTTGAGATCGTTATCAAAAGATGAAGGAGAGTAATAATAAAGAGAGCATGGTATGGACAGAATAGGAGAAAGAGAAATTTACTGAATGGTACTCCAAGAATGCAAATTTTGTTGAATTTCCCGAGGTGTATCACACCAGCTGTTATAATCAATCTCACCACTCATAATGATAGCAGTACCACATGTTAATTTCTGGCGATTCGATCACTGATCAACACATTATGGCCTACTGTCAGCTGCAATGCATGCACTTATGTTCATGAGCACACGGCCAATTTAAAAAATGATGAAATAATATATACCACAGTTTAGTACCTCGGAATCTAAAGGTATAAGAAAGGCGCAAAAATCAGTCCACTCTGTGATAAACAAGTTTGCCAATTTAGCAAGGAATAAGACGATATGACCGCTCAATTTTTTATTAAATTGGATCCAAGGGTCTCACTGTAAACTGAGTCCAGTTATTTATTATATAATCCTATCAGGGACACAGGCTACCATCGTCTCTTTTAGTGTGAAGAGGTAGTAAGAGGAGAGTAAAAATACTTTCTCATTGTTCAAGGGCATACAAGATGATCTCAGATTAAGAAGGCCTTGGCAAAATATGCCCTAAGGAGGAGTGATGCTGATCATACGCTGGTACATAGGTCTTATTAGATGATGATGCTTATGAGTCTAATATAAGGCCAGGAGCCATGGAAAAACTAAGTAGGCTCTACATTTCCCAGTGCAAAGCCTATAAGTTACCCACTAGGAGCATTCTGAAGAGACAAGTAAGCTATCTCATGGTAAATTTATTGTAAAGAGTTTACGCATGCATTATAGCCCATGCAAGAATGAATTGAATTGGCTGGCGAACCTACTATCAGCGTGAAACATTAGCGTAAGACATCAATTCATGTTCCTAAAGCACTTGCGTCCTCTTCATCTGACTAAGTCTGCAACCCCACGCCTTCAGGGTTAGAATCCAAGAGAAAATTCCCTCTCTATTTCTATCTCCTATTAATACAAGATTGGTTGATATTGAGGCAAATAGCAGCACCAATAAGAAGGTATAGATAGCAGTGAATAGGACCTTTCTTTATCGTCAGTTGCCTCCTTTACACAACTAAGGTGATGGTCCTCTTGCAACTGGTAATGCGTTTTCTGTGATATCTTCGAGCTTTTGATACATCTTTTATCTTTAAACCGTCCGTGCAAACAAATGGTGTGCATAGAATAAAGTCAGAGTAGCCTATGTGTATTTAAATTGATATATGACAGCAGCGGAGAAGAAAAGGGTAGAAGCATTCGAAATATGGTGCTATCGACGAATGATGAAGATAAAATGGATCGACCGAGTGACAAATGAAGAAGTCCTAAGAAGAGTGGGAGAAAAGAGAAGTCTACTGAAAACTATAAAAAGAAGACGGGACAACCTAATCGGCCATCTTAAGACACGATGGCCTGATGAAGACAATCGTCGAGGGAAAAGTGAACGGGAAAAATGGAAGAGGCAGGCCTCGTATGAGTTACATGGAGCAGGTCGTAAAGGACGTGAAAGAGAGGAACTACGTTGGTGTGAAGAGGTTGGCCGATAGAAGAATCGAGTGGAGGGCTGCGTCAAACCAATCTTAGGATTGTTGACCCTTGATGATGATATTTGTCAACATAATAAAAAATAATAATAAGTATAGAGAGTATGTAATGAGAGGCAATGGGACGATGATTAAAGTTATCACGAAGTGAATTATGTGTATAATTCAAATTGGAAAACAACTTCATGTGGATCAAATAAGAAGAGTTATAAAATATTTTACGGTAAATACTGGAATTAATTATGAGGTTCGAATGCCGAAAAAACTTTAGGGAGAGTCAAGAAATTCAAAGTCCGCGAACTGGCCAGGAAAACTACTATCTTGCAACATACATTTTACATAAAATTGAGTGTCCTATAACTTTGAGTGCCATTAGTGGTAACTAACCAAAGAGAAGGCCACTTGTGCCACTATTTTTGGGTGAATATTTGGAAAGAGGTCTGAGTTTCATTGTGTGGAGGGAGGCTGGAAAGAAGTTTGGCGTTGGTCTTAGCAATCTCTTAGCACAATGTGGCTGAGGTTTCCAGGTTGCGCCACTGATTGGGCATGGAACTTGAGGACTTTCCTCTCGGCATGCTGATGGGAACTAATATTCTCAGATAAATCTTCCCTACCACCAAAAATTAAACCAGGATTCTTTGGATGGAAATCCACTACTGTATACAACACGCAAACCCAGTCTTTCATCTTTTTGAATACTGGACTCACTGCATGAATCAAAAATTAATGTCCCAGTAAAGTTGAGGGATGTGGCCTATACATTGTGAAATAGGTGACAAATTAATACTTAGTTATCCATTCTTCTAATAGTACTTATAACGAATTTTTACATCGAAAAACTATCCTGTTATAAATTATTGAGTGTATGTTAGAGTAAAGCTGATAATAGGAATATATGACATTCTTTCAGAACAACGCCACTTTCCGATTTTCACTGGGCTATTCACCTTTTCAAAGAAACACGCAAGAAACATGTAAATATGAGTTTTATGCTTTGGTCTATACTAGAGCCTCACTACAAAATTATGCAACATTTACATTACTTAGGGCATAACTAAAGACACATACGGTAAAGCACAAGTACTCTAATCATATACCCAAGTTAGGAAAGAGTACCTCCATATAAAAATCAAACCTTTCCCTTCGTTAACTGCGATTAGGTAGGTGACTGAGTATTTCTTAGCGATTTACAAGTTTTAAAGTACTTATTAGGCCTGGTTTCATCACGCTGATGACTGAAGATTCAACACTGTAGGAAAACTAGTCTACTAAACTAAAAAATATTATTATGCCTGGATCGTTCAGCAATATTTAAACTACTACCTAAATTTATCTACTACTAAGAGAAAAATCTGGTAGCATGGAATAATTGATCTGAAGAATACGACAAAAATTTAAAAAAATACAATTGCAGAGATGTAGTCTTGCGGAAATCTATTTCAGCCCACTCTACAAATCGTGGATAATGGATGATTACGGAGATGTGAATGCCAATCTCTATTTTTCTACTTGTTTCCCCTTTCGTTTACCTTCCACGATAATTCCCACGTAACGGGCGCCTTTTCCAACGACTCCAATTCCAACAGCACCAGGTACATTTCATCCATTAGCACTGCATCGGCCTTCACGCCAGACCAGCCTTAATCGCCTTTACATGGCCCAATTCCGAAACGGAATGGACCCTTGGAAAATCCGACCATGACCTCAAGAGATAACGGTTTTGATCAGATATTCTAGCCATGAACATCAAAAACGACTGATTGGGGGTTAAATCAAAGTTTTTGTTTTATAAAGAAGAAAAATCTGCCGGAAGAAGTAACTTCTTTCCCAGCAAGGTAGGTATTACAAGCTACGCGAAACAAAACGATACTGAATCCACAAATCTCTATCATCTCCTTTCATTCGGGTTTTGCTGATTGAACAGGGAAGAGCCTTTTCAAATTGCACTTACAATAAAGCTCAGTTTGTATCTAGCAATCACCGTTGTAACAACCCAATATTCAAGAATTTTATGAGGATATAATTCATTGCTTTTGGTAACTTGTTTTCCAGTGCCCTTCTATTACTATGTTTAAGTACTTCTGACTCCAATTGCACAGGCACTTTTTGCGCTTTTTTGACACCACATTTGTATTTAATTCCGTTCATTAGTGAGAGGGAAAAAACCATCTTAAAAGTTGGTGTAAAGATGAAAACAGGAATATATGGCATTCACCTACAACACTGCTGATTCATTGTTCTTCATTTCTTTATAGAATGGCCTAAGAAAAGTATAATTAAGAGCATGATGTTCTGGAGTATATTAAAGGCTCACTCGGAAAGAATTTAATATTCATTTCAGATATAGGTCTAAATACAAATGGCACGCGAAGAATTCATGAAATACAAGTCAAAAAAATAAATAGTACGGTAGAGACATACTTCAGTATTCCCAAATCAGGGTAAGAGTAAAAATTGATAGAAAAAATCGTTAACTAAACTGCGATTTTTTTGTGTTGCGTAATGGAACAATGATCATTTTTCCCAAAGTATATTTTAAAGGTATCTTTAATGCCAATTACAGAAATAGACGTAACTAGGGAAACAGGGTAGTAGGATATTTTTCCAAAGCCTAACAATGTTTTACCAACTTTTCCATCGTGTTTCCTTGATATGGACTATTATATCAACCTCAAAAACTGGTTATACCTCAACCTGAATAGGCTGTCGTCCCGGGCCGCGAGATGCCCTGGAAGGCATTAGCAAAGGCGATGAGAGGTGAGGAAGGAGGCTGGGGATGTGGGAGGGGACAGGAAGGAGATGTGTGCACGGCACTCGAGACAACTCTCTGTTATTAACATTATAAACGCCACCACCGAGCCTGAGAGCTCCAGATAACCCCGCTCCTACCCCTTCCTCTCCTTCAACACATTCCAGGGGATCCTGCATTCCCTCCCTCTCCATTATGGCTCTGC
The DNA here is from genome assembly GCA_933228895.1 of Platycnemis pennipes. NCBI lineage: Eukaryota > Metazoa > Arthropoda > Insecta > Odonata > Platycnemididae > Platycnemis > Platycnemis pennipes. The sequence goes on along the minus strand of OW121857.1, from coordinate 65,161,567 downwards.
AGAGAATCCCTCTCCGAGTGAGCTGGGGATGAAAGCTGAGGTGGAAAGCATGAGGTGGGACGCGAAGCAGAACAAGGTGCGCTGGGGGTGTGCGAAATGGGAGAATAGAGGATGGGTGGAAATCTATAGGGGCTGAAAACTCAAGGAGTTCCATCAGGGCACTACATTTTGTGTCCATGAGAAAAATATAGCTTTTCATGTACCTGAGAACACAAACACGGTTCGTTGGCAGCTGATAGTTCAACGATTGCTTGCTCTGGGATACAAAATTTAACCCATTAGATTGCTATCATTATAAAGGTGGAAGAAGCTATATTTTAAGGTGATTCAACTACTCAGGTTATATCGCACCGTATAACATACCTTTACCTAAACCAAGGAAAAACAATTCCTACTAATACTCTAGCCTAACTTTTGCTCCAACTCTAGCCCAGGCATCATCATAAACAATACAAAATAACCATACCTATCAGGTTGATTAACTCACAATTTACTCAGATAGAACCCGAGTATGAATCTGAAACTTCTAAGGCGGGGATACGTAATGGAGTGCATGGGACATGTTCAGGGGGGACATGATGCTATATGCACAAAGAGTATGACGGTATTTGGCATTGTGAAAGAAGCGATGGGCAATTAAAGATTTTGCACATCAGTAACGGTGAAACGATATAAAAAAGAGAACGAGAAACGAGAACGAGAACTGAGAAACACGATGAAGTCAAAAGGAATAATTTAAAAATGGTGATATCTCCTTAAAAATCTCTACTTAAATTACTCTCTACTATCAAAGGTAAATAATTATCCGATCAATTACGGCATCATATGCAAATTTGATAACGAAAACATAAAAAAAAAATTCTATATTTTTTATTTGCAAGTCTAAATTTCTGACCGTATTTAAATGTTTGTGTCGTATTTTAATATTCCAGCTTGAAAATTTCCACCCACAAAATCCATCATATATTTTCAGGAATAAGCCTCTAGCGTTAATTACTTACCAACTTTGAATACTTTAATGCAATAGCTACCAATAATAAGACCCTTGATAAATGATATTTAGGCCTTACTAGCTGGGATCAGTTTTTTCCGCAGGACATTTTGACGAATATTGATAAAAACTTACGACATGAGAAGTGTTGTTAGAGTATCTGGGAAATTAGAGAGTAAGGGGTAAGAATTTGGGTAGGTGAAGTTATAAATACCTGTTTCATTCAAGAAGTATATGCAGTTATATTTAGTGCAGTTATCGTAATATGCATGCATTACACCAGGTGATTCGCTATTAGAGACAGTAGATTATTTTACCTGGAGAGGCATATCACAACACATTAAACTTGACGTACATATCCAGTCTTATCTTGGGTAAGAGAGTAAGTCTTTGTAAGATATATCTGGAGGCACATTTCAAGAAATAATAGAAATAAAATGGCTTAGAAATAATGGTAAATGAGGGTTGTGTGTGACGTATATAAAATAAGAAGTGATGAATGTAAAGGAAAAGACATGCTAATATGATGAAGTGGGTACGATTCTGGAATTGTATAGTGTTCTACGGAGAGCAGTCCGATGACTTTAAACCTAGGCATTGCGATAAGTTTAGGAGGGAAGGAAAATTATTAGAAGAATTAGGCTGGGAATCACTATGCAATCATAGTCACAAAAACAGACCTAATCTTCTACAGGCGTTATAGACGGAAAAGTTCTGTGAAGTTACTAAAAATATAGGATACTTAAAACCCAATCATAGGTACTAGGACAGACTTGTTAATATAGATCAAATTAGACAAGAATGAAGAAAAATCATAGGGTGGTTTAGATTTTTTGCGTACCAGAGAGGAAAAATATGAAGTCGAACAAAGTAACCAAGGAAATAAGAGCCTTCAAATGCTGGTGTATGGCCAGTGTCCACACTACAGAGTAATAGACTTTTCAGGTAGCTATGGAGTATGCGAAACTGAATTATTTCCTCGTAAATTCATTTAAAAATATTAGGCAGCCAAAAGAAACTTCAATATAATTACTGCCCAACAGTTTGATTCCATGATATTAATGGTCTAGTGCTGGTTTATCTTCTTGGTCCAAAAAATCTTGTGGTCCTGGTCCAAAAAATCTTGTGGTAGCTTGTAGGGCGTTGTATAGAATATGATAGTTGATGATACTGATGATCTTGGTGTATTGATGAATTAAGAAGATACACCACTAGTACCGACTCGGTATACAAACTTTTTGCTACGCAGAATGCATTTTTGAACTGATAAATACCAACGAATTTATCTAACAAGGGGAGTGTCCGAGTTCCGGGTCTAGGATTTTGACGAAATTTGCCAGGCAGGTAGTCCTTGATGAGTTATTTACGAATCACCCCCCATATAGGGTTATATATCCAGAAACTTCGTCAAAAAACGAGTTTGAAATATTTGATTACAAATATAAAGCCAATAATTAGCCATGTTTAATCAGTGCAGTTTGGGTTAGGGGTAAAGTACTCGCTTCACAATGTTGACGTCCCTAGTTCGAGACTTTTCGAGTCCAATTTTTTTTTCATCGCAATTTCGTCGTACGACTTTCCCTGGTTTTACATATTTTTAATCTGTTTACCCGGGATGCATTTTAACTATTTTACGTAATAATTACGTAATTTGCTAAAATTACGTAATTATTACGTTAAATAGTTAATTACGTTATTTACCTAAATCACGTAATTAGTACGTGGCGGAATTACTTCCGCACGCCCTGTCGTTTTTTGTGTATGAAATTAACGGAAGAGCATAAAGTGTGATCGTGATTTTGAATTTCCGTATCTTTGGCTACGCAGTCCCGACGCACGTACAACACTTGTTCTAATTCGCCTGGTGCCGTGATTTTCCAGCGCTGTGCTTTTTTGGAAAAACTAATCACAAGAGAAAAAAAGAATTTAGGTTTTGTAATCATACAATTGTAAGTATCTACCGAAATGTTCCTGTGATTCTAACATGCTCCTGAAAAGGTGCAATACATTAATTCTTCAAAATTAATTGTTACCTCTGGCTTTTTATCAATTTCCAAGCGACGTCCTTGATTCGAAACTCTCTCCCACCCGAATATTTCGCCCGATCACCCGAACATTTCGGTAGATACTTACAATTATATGATTACAGAGCTTAAGTTCTTTTTTTCTCTTGCGATTAGTTTTTCCAAAAAAGCACAGCGCTGGAAAATCACGGCACCAGGCGAATTAGAACAAGTGTTGTACGTGCGTCGGGACTGCGTAGCCAAAGATACGGAAATTCAAAATCACGATCACACTTTATGCTCTTCCGTTAATTTCATACACAAAAAACGACAGGGCGTGCGGAAGTAATTCCGCCACGTACTAATTACGTGATTTAGGTAAATAACGTAATTAACTATTTAACGTACTAATTACGTAATTTTAGCAAATTACGTAATTATTACGTAAAATAGTTAAAATGCATCCCGGGTAAACAGATTAAAAATATGTAAAACCAGGGAAAGTCGTACGACGAAATTGCGATGAAAAAAAAATTGGACTCGAAAAGTCTCGAACTAGGGACGTCAACATTGTGAAGCGAGTACTTTACCCCTAACCCAAACTGCACTGATTAAACATGGCTAATTATTGGCTTTATATTTGCAATCAAATATTTCAAACTCGTTTTTTGACGAAGTTTCTGGATATATAACCCTATATGGGGGGTGATTCGTAAATAACTCATCAAGGACTACCTGCCTGGCAAATTTCGTCAAAATCCTAGACCCGGAACTCGGACACTCCCCTTGTAAGTATACGCGCAAATTAAAAAAAAGATAATGCTGCACGGAAGATTCAACAAATTCGGTACCTATAAAAATGTTTTCTCACGTCACCGAGGTTTTAATGCACGAAGCGACAGCAAGTGAAGTTTCTTGGGGACGTTGAGTGACGGCAAGCGCCGTGATGTGAAGACCAACAACAGAACCTGCTGCATCTCGCAGAAGCCGAGAAATGAACCGGAACCCAAACCCTCCTAGGAGTACACCCTACGCTTGATTTACGAGAGTGGTCCCTAGCACCCCACGGATTTTCATCACCAACGGAAGGGAAACTTTTTGCGGGTCCCGTTGCGAACAGCACCTGGAAAATATCCCCGGATCCAAAGGTCCAACACCGAAAGCGGATTTAAAACAAGGCTGGTTTATAGCCCCCTCCTCACAACCCGGAGAAAATCTTCTAAAAAAAACCTAGTCCATTTAGCACGGGAGCTGTCCGGTTCGGTCCCCCTTGCAACACAAGATCAATTCTCCTTTCCATCCCTAACCATTCAATCACGTTTATTTGTACAACCAAGAGGAATTGCAGCCACCGAGGGTTTAACCAAGCCTTTGTTTTGCCAAAGGACGATATGCCATTAACGATTAGAAAAATCTCTCTGCGTGTAAAAATACATTTCATCACACAAGCAGGCTTGTTCATGCCATCGGAAGTAATCAGGATTTGAACTAAAATAACATCATACATTATTTTTAATTCCCCTTCTTCATAAATGTTGTTGTCAACATAAAATCCGTGGCTGAATGATGCAAACACATTGAGCGGGTGGGAATCATGCACTACATGGGACCAGCAGTGAATAACAATTAGGGAGATTTTTAACAAATACCTAAATGGCATGCGTAAATTGGAAAATAATGGACGTTCCTTGATTTAATGCTTACAAAAGATAAAATCAGTGTTATAGTTAGGAAAAATGGAACCTAAATAATACAATTAGTCAATTTTGAGAGTTAAAGTCGACGCTGCAAGATACCAGCGGGAAGAATTTATAGCATTTACTATTTATAATGTAACCAGATTGTTTTACATAGCCATGTTAAATTACGAATTAATAATTCTTGTTAAGGAAAAGTTTATTTCACTTTAGTATAGTTAAAGAAGTTTAGAGGTGATAATGTTAGAACTCCGGTAAGAATTTTCCCAAATGACTCCATGAGGAAGGCAAGGGATAGCTTCGACCAAAAATTTGGGCGTCATTATTTCCCCCAGAAGCGGATTACGTTAAGAGTTATGCCTGCCGTTTTTTTCTGGTGATTAGGTCTACTGTGCCACCTGGAAGACATCAGCCTCCACGAGCAATACCCACGAGAATGTCCTTCCTTCATATAGCCTGAAGCCTATAAAGCCATATAGCCTGAAGAAGGGATGCGAAACACAAGCTCGGTTGCGATAGGAAGTTTGGCGCCTACGGCCAATATAAATCTATCATCATGGCATCAGTAGAATTTCTACTGCTTATTGTGTAATACATAGATAATCCTCTATTTCCTGTATGCAATTTATTCTTCTTAACTCATCATGAAATTTCACGGGAACTAACAACTTAATTTCTATTCATTTATTAATCCATTTGATAGTTACCTTACGGGTCTCAGTTTTATGCTCGCCTTGGAGATGGTCCAGAGGCACAATAATAATTTATTTAATAATCTATTAATAAGCGCGCTCTGGTATAATCGTTATATTTTATATGCAGGTAAGAGAAAGAAAATGAAACCGCATTACTAAAACGTTGTGTGTTACAATAAGTCACCAATTTCTACCGGTGGATTAAGTGTTCATCACGTTCAATGGCCACCTTGCATTGCTAAACAAATCTTCAAAATCTATACCAATGGTGGAACGGGAAAAGAAGGATGGATACACTTCTCCATTTCGCTCCCTCAGATATACTGTAGTGTCACAAAGAAAATTAATATTTTTACGGATGAATCACATTCAGGAAAAATTCAAGATTGCCATGTGATGGTAACAACCATCCTTTTATGTTAAAATATAATAAACATGCATTGAGGAGAGGAACGACTGCAATATTTGTCATTTGGTAAGAATTATATCTTCTGCACTTTCGACCCGTAGACCCATATCTCATTTAAACAATCCACAGAAGCAACACTCTGCTAAAATATAATTGAGTTAAAAACAAGGAAACGATGCGTGAAAATAGTCGCAAAGATTTTTTAAGTCAACGGGACAGATAAGTGGATAATCGAAAAAGACTTATCTGAAAGGAAAAGAAAACTTCGTGTTATGGTGTAAGCGTGGGATGATGAAGACTAGGTCAGATCTAGTTTATTGAACTTTTGGCACGTTCAAGAAATCTAACTGGCAGTGAGGAATATATTAAAAATTCTGAAACACCGATACAGAGATGATAGCATAGACAAAATTAAAACGAGCTTAAAAAAAGTACGAGGATGTAACTGAGATAGCTGTAATTAGAAAAGAATGGAAAGAAACAGTTAAACATTGTTAGGAATTAAAATAATAATGGCTTTAAATTGAGAAGGGAGATTAAAATTAGGAAATAAGTGGCATGAAATTGGATGCAATATTGTATCTTTAATGAGAGAAACGACGGTTATGCTCGGGAGATACTCAACACTTGCCGGAGAGGGATTTCTGAGCACTGCCCAAGGCCTGGTGAGCGTCAGTAGCATCATGTACAGAGAGCGAGGAAGGACGGTGAGGATTAGGGTGAAATAAGAGTCCACTGAGTTGAGGGGGGTTGCAAAAGGGGAAGGGCAAAGGGGTGAGATGGGGGAAAAGAGCAATAACTCGGCTGGAACTAATCTCAGCATCTGATGGGAGACCCCCTCGCGCCAGTGGCGGCCTCCGCGGGAGGTTCACGAACAACCGCCTTTATTAAATGACAAGAGCGCATCGCGACGCGCGTGTGAGAGGGAGATTATGAAGGGGGCTGTGGCAGAACATTGGCCAAGAAATGGGGAAGCGAGATTTTCCTCGGAAAGGGAGAACGAGAAGAGAAGGAAAAAAAATGAGCGTCAGATTGATTTTCTGTTTCGCTACCCAGAGACGCACGTGCTTGCCAGCCTACCTACCAGATTTATGTATCGCAAAAATATCAGTTCCATTAAGGATCTACGATAGAGCTTGCTTACAAGACGCTACCCTGGTAATCATAGTGATGATAATCTCTCAAAATATAAAAGGTTAAAGTGGGTATCTAAGTCCACTACAGCCGAAGTCATATTTGAATCCGAAACACGGATATTTGAAGTATCGAGGTAGTGTGGTTGCTGCAACAGTATAGGTTTACTGTCCTCCATTCCGATTATTCGGGAGAAATACTCACCAGTAACAGAGATGTACCATGGGTAAACTTGCACTTTAGTGTGAATCGGAGAGCACTTCGAGTGAATTACTCCGTCCGTCGGATGGGACGCTGAACAGTGCACCACTAGGCAATTTTCGTTAAGAACAGCGTATTGCCGATGCAAATTTTCACTATTCATTTGCCTGAACAATTCCTACCCTATCCAACCACCTTAAATGGTGGAAATAATCTTAGCTCTCGGTCGCCTACCCCAAAGCCGAATATTCAGGCAAAGACTTTAACTACCTGTTTCAAAAACAAAGTTCAGATAGTTCACCCTCTGATGCGGCCTTTCCATAATAAACGTATATTAATGCAATTGTTCAGATGGCATATTTGTAAATATTTTATTTTTGTATTGGATTATGCATTGTCTTGTTGAGTTGTCTTTATCACTTTATTTAAAATTTTTCTTGCTTCATTTCATACTGTAATATCTGCACAATACGGACGACTATTCTTTTGTAAATTTATAGAATGCTCATATGAGGCTGAGTAGCCTCCGAGTATGTTCCAAATTTTTGTTAAATATGTTGTATTGTATATGAAATAAAATATTTTCTCTCTCTCTCTCTCTCTCTCAAATACCCAAGGCAATTATGGATCTTGGACTAAACATTTTCAATATGCTCTACCAGGGAAGTATGCATACTTCACCGGAAATCCACCATTGAGTTCATTAGTCTACGTAACTACGCCCATAAGTTCTACTTAAAGCGCGTTCTTAGCGTAATTTACTTCGCATCGATATGGAACATCTCTGAATCACTTAAGCATAATCTCATTCTTTTTCCCTTATTCTTCATTGACTATTTTGTACAATGGAAAGAGCAATTTCATTAACATCACAATCATTACAAAACTGGGTGAGTTATGAATAAAAAAATGTAATCACCAATCTTTTCCATGTAGGTATTATCTAATCACCGTTAGAAGATATTTCCCAAACCATGATGAAAAGCCGCAACTGAGAATCAAAAAGAAACCAATCCCTGCCAAAAAGTAGCATTGTTTTCCTACTAAAGTTTGAGGGACTAGAAAGTCGTGCAAATATTATAGCAAAAATAAAGAAAATGCCCATCATTTACATAATATTTTACTTAACAAAGATCCAAGTTATTGAGTGGAAAAGTATGATGATTTTTATTTCGTCAACCAAATTTTAATTGGAAAATTTTAAATAATATTACACTATTACGACTTTAGTGGGATCTTAGTAATACCGAGAGTATTTTCCCAGATATAATAGAAAAATTGGGGTTACATCATAATTCCTAGATAATTATCCTTCCAGTTTGGGAAGCGTTTATATAGTCATTTTTCGCTACTTCAGCAAGAGGTCTATTACACAGAATCTCTCGCAGAATAATTTACTTAATCATGTTCCTGAATATGATCTTAGTACCCTAATTATGAGATTAACGCTAATAATTTACGAGGAAAGAACTTTAGAGTTTTTCCAGATAAAATTCTCAGTTAATTTCTAGAGCACCCTTTGCGGAAATCGTCCCTAGGTTTCAAACGGCATGCCAACTGCTCTACCACTACAGCTAGTATAGTTTTATACGACTAAAGTACCGTCAATATTGCTTTAAAATGTCAGACTTATTATAATAAATAAAATGGCAACCACATTGTTCACCATGAGCTGCTTCCGAATCAAAGGAATTACTACTAGGTTTTCAAAGCAGTGTGCAAAGTACTTTAATTTTTTCTCCGAAATTACATTTTCATGCCGCAGCTGGGAATGACCCAGCCTCAAAATGTAAATGTATTCCTCTAAATACGCTTTGTGGATGGAAAAAGGTAAAACGATAGCCCACAGAGAAACCTTCAAAAATGACCAGCGATCATATGATTGCATGCTCAAGTATCTTTATCTTGCTAGGAATACCGGAAACCAATAGCGCTATCTCCAATTTTGTGGGATAAATATCATAGCAACGACCAAAGATATTGTGTAAATGGCGCTGTCTAAGGGTCATTAAGAAACTCGAACTTAAACTTTAAGTTCTGCGAATAAAATGGACAGTTTAAACTGGCCATGATAATTAGCTAGGCCTGGTTTTTCTCAGTAGTGCATTTTTTTCCTCGAGTTTTGGCAGCTGGTGATCGAAAGATAGTAGTCGTTGAGGAAAACGTTAAGTAGAAGAATGAATATGGAAACATTGTTTGAAGCCCAAGGAAGATGTAGTGATGAACGTAAGAAATAATTATGCAATTATGGAAAGGTAGCCTGAAAGGCAAATGAAACTGAGAAATTCGCAAATCTTTGGGTTATGAACGAAAAATTATGCTTGAAAATAAAACCACCTGATATAATTTAATTTACTTTTAAATTATATTATTTATGAAGAAGAATGAAGTGGATTGTTAAATTTATTTAATTTTGTAGTTTCAGATGACAGGCAAAGACAAATGAGGATTTTTATGCAATAAATATTAAAGGGAACTACAGTAAAATAATACTTTTCAACCAAAGGAGCATTACATCAATTAAATTTTCTGAGAACATGAATTTGATATGGTGAGAAGGAGCGTAACCTAAGGAAATTACAAAAACGCTATCTACAGTTATATCTGAGGACTGATAGATTTATATCGCCATTTGTCATGTTCACATTTTAAATTCGATGAAAATTAAATATAGCAAATAATGGCAATAGATATGCTGTGAGCTATTTATTGGAAATCCAAGAGATATGGTACTGATATTGGTGCTATCTTCGAACAGAACTTCTGATTTGGTGCCAATAAAATAAAAATTAAAATGACACTTCTGCATCTCAAAAATTAATACTTAAATAGCGTTGCAGTTGCAAACTAAATTTACAATAGTACTGGAAGGACTATCAAGTAAGGTAGGGGGAGGTAGAGAGACATAACGGATGGGATTATGACAGTCTCTCAACTTATAGGCAACTATTCTGATCTGGTGAAAGAGTATGCGTGTTCCTACAATATATCTCAAAATTATTACAAGGAGGAAAAGGCAGCACTGTAAGAATGCATCTGACACATCAATATTTATAGGTATGTGTTCCGCAAACCCCATTTTCTCCCGTACTTTAAGAACTTTACATCTTTTCGCTCCAAGGACTAAAAGCCCTCGCCAAGGGCTGCAAACATGACAAGGCAGGCTTCCCGGAACTTTCAAAGGTGCACTGGCGGAGGTAATAAATATTTTTTTTTCAAATATGACCACCCCTGCCGAAAATGTGAAAGAGTAGAGAAGAGTAAAAAGGTACCCAGCGACAGGTATGTTCCTAAGTTGCGTGTTACAGCTGCGAAAGTTTTTCTGAAACCAGGGAAAAGGTATGATTGGAGTTGCACAATGTGGGTTAATAGTCGTAGAAGAATAAGCATTACAAATAAATTGGTAACGTTAAAAGATTCCTTCGTAATAACCTGAAATAACAGTTGACAATAAAATAACAGAAATCATTACACCATGGCTGTAAATAACGAGATGATCCAGCTATTAATTTGATTTCCTTCAGTGAATAACCATCAATTCAGAATATTCTACTGAAATATAATAGAAATGTAAACTGTTAAACACATTATTATAATATTATGTGATAGAGGTACAGCGGATTTAAAATATCTTAATTACGCAAGCCTTTTATTGCTATATGTTCTCTGTAAGAAAAAAAACGGCTCCACTGACAGTTACATATTCTACGCATTTTAGTAGTAAAATGGGCATGATGTCGATGAAACTTATTATCAAATGACGGGAAAAGGTACATAGCTGTGGAAAAGAGGGAGGAATGTTGGATTGGATATCTCTTAGTGCCATCCCATAACGGCAAAATGTCAAATAAGATGATGAGAGGAAACTAATAATATGGCCTACATTCACTAGCGCAAGTGAAATACAATGTGTCAATCGATGACGAAATATTATCTATGTGCTTCTGCCCAGTAAAACACAAGTAACTTTTTTAAAACGACGATTTAACTTTTCCCTCAAAATATTTGATCATATCCTCATAATATTGTCCGGAAGGATATATTTAAGTTTTCCTTCCTTTCTCAGCTACCCGAATGTAAACTATGATGCCTATCCATAGGAGGATAGCAAATATGATTCCAGCTTTCACTCACTGCCACCATCTGAAAAATACGATCGCCGGAAATCGACAGAGGCAAATCGAGAACGCTTTCGCAAATTTGGAGGTCCGCGCATGATTTAATAGCAGTAAGGCAGCAAGTTTTTTATTAAAGCGGAGGGTTCATTTAAAACTTAAAAATGTTTCCCTCGGGGCTTTAAGTGTCCTCGCATGCAGGTTGACCTTGCGACTCACGCCACGTCTGAGTCGTCTCATCGAGGCAAGTATATAAATGAGAGTAGAGTCACGAGAACACCTTTAGATAAGGAGATGCGAGGAGCTGGAATTTATTTTCGAGAAGCACCATTCGGAAAATTTTTATATCCGAGAGCTTTTACAAAACTGGAGTAAATGCAAGCGAGGAGCAGACGCTTTAAAACTGCACGAGTCCCGCGTGATACGGTTCTGGATGCAAGAGCAAGAAAGCACGTAGCATCTGCATCGCAGAAATATAAAGTCAAGGGAAAACCATTTGAGGGCACGTTTCGCATTATGGAATACTCTTGGGTCTAATGTTCCTCCCCAAAGCTCCTAGCCACCCGAGTTTTCCTCAAATGCACGCGATAGGCTTACGGAGATCAAATCTATACAGTTCCGAGTAAACCAGAGAACACCATTTGAAGGGTTGCTGTTGGAAAACTCAGTCGTCCAGTTTTTATTAAAGGTCATAATTAATTCGGCCGTTAGCAAGACGTGGACCCTTTCGCTAGGGGCATAAAAAAGGAATATTCCCGTGCACTTTACCCCTGGAATATGACTCGAGGGAACACGTCGCGGAAATTCGAGACTTGGGAGAATCGCGGGCGGTCTCTGGGTGTCCGAATCCTCATTAAAAAAGCCCTAGACTCCACTTGGGAGGAACGAATTAAGTGCAACTGCATGCACGTGTAACTTCTCTCGGCTCCCAGTTTTATTTCGCGGGTTACCACAGTTTTAAAGCAGGTGGGGCTTTATTAGAAAATTCAGCTGAGCGTTTTCCTAAAATAGGATTTTCTCTCAAATGACAGGCATCAACTGAAGGAAAAATTTATACCACCACCACGGCAATTATCCTTCCTCATTTCTTTCTTCTACATTTTCTCTGTACCTCAATTTTTCCCATCTTTACTTCCCGAACATTATAAACATATTAACGACGCAAAGCGGATTGTATTATAAAGACTAACTAGAGCATTTTCTTTAGAAAACCATTTACCTACCCATTAATGAAAGACAAAAATATTTTTTGTACAAAACACTTAAATTGTGAGAGGGCAGTTTATTGAAAAATTATGGCTTAATTAAAGACATTAAATTGTGAAAATCGAAAAGAAAGAGCTTTACTTTTTTGCGCATAAAATGTTTACCTCAAAGCTTGCTTCAATAATGCGAGCCAACAAATCAATTCATGTTGGCGCATCCGCCATTTTTTTGTTTTCTCATTGAATCAAAGTAAATTTCTAATCTAGCTCCACTACTAACTGTTTCATCTCCCAGCAAATCACGGAGAAAAAACCAAGTTTCAAATTAGATACTTATTTATCATATTTTTAGGGAAATAATCATTAGTTTCAGAGTTTATTACTGCAATAATACGTTATAACTCCGATGAAATCTACCGTCATTTAAGGAATAAACATAAAAGTCGCTGTCTATAACATTTTTTTATTAAAAGATTCAGTACTTATTGTCTCTTTCAAGTTACTCATGCTCATTTTGGGCTTTGAGTCATGCATGGGATTCGAAAATCACATGAATCGTTAAAAAGTGTGGTTTATTATAATACATTTTAGACTATAGAAGTGATCTTATGATTCTAACATAATAACTCATTCATCGTTTCTGCGTCAAATATTATAATTTTACGCAGCTGCAAAATGCTGTAAAAGTTTAGTAAAAATTATTAGCAATTCAATCATTTTGGAAAAAAACTCGTTTTTATCGATAACACTGAACAGTTAGTATTTGGAAGAGGATATACTACTTGATATTTTCCACTATCATGTCTTGGAGTTCTGAAAGAAGTGGAATGTCGTACAATGACCGAAGAATTATTTACAGTTTGCATAAGAACCAAGTAGCTGTGATAAAATATGGAGCCAACTCGGAAGAAGCAAGAATAAGGAAAGGAGTGAGACAAGGCTGTGCACTGTCTGCCATAATTTTTAATGTTTACATCGAGAGAGCTATTATCGAAATCAAAGAGAAGTGTTCTGTAGTGGAAGAAGCAATCGGCATGCTACGATTCACTGATGACATAGCACTAAATGCAGAGACAAAGAGGGAACTAAATAAGATGCTAACAGCCATGGAAAGGACAATGAACAGATATCAGCTGAAGATCAATATGAAGAAGACTGAGATATTAGTGTGCAGCAAGAGAGAAGAGGCCAAAACCAGTACTAAGAGGTGAAAGAGTTCTGTTACCTGGGGCCGAGTAACGAAAGATGGATGATGCAAGAAAGAAATAGTCAGTATAATAGCCCAGATGAAGAGGGTATTTTATCAAAAGAATCTACTTACAGCTAGAAATGCATGCTTAGAAGTAAGGAAGCAATTCATCAAAACGTACATCAGGAGTTAGTCTTTACTGCAGTAAGGCATGGACAATGACAGCAGCGGAGGAGAAAAGAGTCGAAACATTCGTAATTTGGTGCAACTTAAGAATTATGAAGAAGATGGATCGACCGAGTGACAAATGAAGAAGTCTTAAGAAGCATGCTGAAAAATATAAAAAGAAGACGAGGCAACTTAATCGGCCATATCTTAAGACACAATGGCCTGATGAAGAAAATCGTCGAAGGAAAAGTGAACGGGAAGAATGGAAAAGGTAGGCCTCGTATGAGTTATATGGAACAGGTCGTGAAGGGCACGAAAGTCAGGAATTACGTTAATATGAAGAGGTTGGCCGATAGAAGAATCGAGTGGAGGGCTGCGTCAAACCAATCCTAGGATTTTTGACCCATGATGATGATAATGTCTTAATTTACGATTACAAACCGATAAATAATAGACACGTACTGGCGTAGTTTTGCACTGATTGTAAAATGCATTCAGCGGTTTTACACAACTAACCTTTTCATTTGATTGAGATAAAACCAATGCGCCTTGCTCTCCACTCTGACGTCAATCCTGTAGCGGATTCAGCTTCCGGAACCCGAGGAAATCGACGATAACTGAGGACGATTATGAAAAGTAGCCATGGAATGTAAAGTCAATTTCCGCTTTTACGTGAACCATTGAGAGATTTTGTTCGGAACGTTAAGAACCTTCTCCTTTCCGTAAGCGATTTGGAAGGGAAACCGGAAATTAAACCGATGAGCATTTTCAGTGGAGTGTTTTATGGAAATTTCTTCAGCCTTGTGACTTAGCAGGAAAAATTTTGATCTTCATCATAAAAAAACTTGCATTAACATCACTTGCATCAGTTCCAGCAAAATCACGAAATATTTTCAAACTTTTAAAAGCACATAATAATCAGATGCCACAGTCTGAGAAACTCAAACCAAAGACCCTGACAATGATAATTGAAACTTGGGTCGTGTCACGAGCGTTAATTATTTGTGTTCTAATCACAAGTTTGAGGAAAAGTTATGTCATAATGCAATTTCACAATGTTTTCTCGGAACAAGTTTCATCCAGTTTATCAAACTTACAGCTAAATAGTTTTTCATTTTACCGTTCTCATTTGGACGAAAGAATTGCCATTTTTGTATCCTTATATCAACCAAGTTGCACACCATGTTTTATTGGAAGGGTGGGCGGGAGCCTTCTGGAGCCCCCCTGGCACTTAGACCTCTTTAGATCCATTGTGCCAACCCACATTTAACCTACCCGCCACTTGCAGACAGGGGACAAGAGCACCACGGTAGAGGTATGGAGGGGGGCTACCCATCCAACCTCCGTCCGGGCCCAACGTTGCTTAACTTCGGTGATCTGACGGGAACCGGTGTATCAATTTGGCTAGGCCATTGCCCCACCATGTTCCAACTAAACTAATTATTCTGGCTACAACTCCATACGTCATCCCAAATCTCCATTTTCATACCAATCTCTCCTTCTCATTCAACGAATGTCTCTCTCTCTACATTTTTCTATTATATCTACTTCTTTTTCAAACCACATAGTGTAACTCGATAGGAAATAATAGCCAGATTACGTATATTTGGATAAAAGTATTATTTTTTAATGGGCTTCCAACCCTAAAAGTTAGGATTTGAGAGGATTTTTCAAGTTCGGTCAATCTTAGGTTTAGATAGAGAATCTCTGTTCTACATTAAAACGTACTTTCTACCGCCCTTCCACACACCAGTTTCTTCTTTAGGTCAGCATATACTTAATTTAAGTTGTGATTTGCCTAGTATTTCTGCAAAAAAAACGTTATATCCACATAAATAGGGAGTTTTCAGTCTACATCTAATATAACTGATGTTATCTTACATTAATCAAGGCAATAATTCCTCCCTGCTGTCCATTTTGTACCTTTATCGACCTCGTTTACATCTGCTCAACATATTTCAGCAAAAGACGCCCTCGCACAATGTTATCCCTACACATAAGCAATGAATATGAAAGAGTACTTTTACTTTCGCAAAGAAATGTCCAACATAAACTCCTTACAATGTAATGGTTTGAGGCGTAACTTGATGGAACTCCTTCATGATTAGGAAAGAAGAAAAACTTAGCTAGTTCCACAAATATTTAATCACATGCGACCGGTTTCGATACAGTGTGCCAGAAGATGATACACTGTATCGAAACCGGTCGCATGTGATTAAATATTTGTGGAAGTAGCTAAGTTTTTCTTCTTTCCTAATCCTTACAATGTTTTCAATCTATGTTCAGCGATCATATATTGCAGTCATATAGTGCTGCTTACCATTTATTTGCGTAGCTAGTTAGTATTTTTTTATTTTTTATTTTCCATTACCACCGAAAACAGCACCTATGGCCTTTACATCAGGGTATTCAACAATTATCAACAGATGAACACACACATCCATGTCCTGAGTGGTGAAAATCCACTCAGGCGGGATTAAAACCCACGACCCTAAGGTTAAAAAGCGAGGACTTAAACCACGCCGCCACCGGGGCCGAAAAATCACAAATCAAATTATGATCACAAATTTACCACCATTTCTCTCTGTATCTTTCTCAATTTTACTGATTCATTAAAACATCAAAAACCGATGCTATCAATTATATTTTAAACAGGAGGAGAGTAAGTCTATACCCACCACGAAAGGTTCATGGCGACGAATGTCTTACTGTCATAAAATTTCCAAAACATAGCAGGCGTCACTCGCAGACCAATGAGTATACCTACTTATGCACAGAATTTTAATTTTCTGTATCGAAAGAAGAGCCTCTGAAACTAAGTGAAAGGTATATTAATAAAGAGAAGATGGACATTTTTGGAGCAGGCAGCTGTTTCTCGCTCGTACAGGAAATACGAACTAAAAGAAATGTAATTAACATCTGAAGGAAAGAAGTGTGGGTGTACGGCTTGATTCATTTAAAGGCAAAAATACATTTCAAAGCTAAAGGACACATTTTGCTCAGCAAAAACATAAAATCAATTAAGATCATGAAAATATGCTATTTCACAGGCAGTGAAAAATTTAAACAAGTTTTCCGTTTTTAGTCAATCAATTTTGTCGTCTCCGCAACAAATTTTTGTTATAAAGTTACATTTTTGGAGCATAGTTTCATTTCATATTTTTTACTCACTGAATGTAAAGTCAGAGGGAAAATGCCATCTTCATTGATGTTAAACGTTCCGGGTCCCAAAACGGGAGTGTGGCATAAAGTGACTTTGCTTTTGCCTGTGCATTTGCGAATGAGACGGTACGGGTGAAAATGGTAAAATGGAGAGAAATAGGTATATCGTGATCTGTACCTTATTTGCTTTTCCTCTTAATTTTAATTTTATGCGAGCTGTATTTACATGCATTGTGAATAAATTACGGCTTAGTTGATAAAAAACGATATGCGCATTGGAAATCGACAGATAATAATTTACTTTAAATCAAGTTTATACCATAATATAAATAGCACTTACAAAGCAATGTACTGAAATTAATTAATACTTCTTGAAGATGATTTACAAAGTACAAAAAGCATGGCAATGTGCTGCGCGTCCTTAATAAGGAAATTATCAGTTCATTGAAGCGATCACTATACTTTAACAAGCCTGAGTAGAATGTTCCCATTCAAGAGTAAATCGCTCGACTGTCATAGAAATCTTCATGCAATTGGCAACTGGTATCTAATCAACTGAGATGTCATTACTATACAAATTAAATTCAATTAAAGGATACAATAGAAGTCACATGTTACCATCACTATTATACACCTTTTTTAAACCACCATTTATTGAATTGTTGCTCCATTTGGGAATTAATTAATACAGGAACGTAAAATTTCCATCAATTAAAAAAAAACAGTCCCCTATATCATAAGCTTCGAATACCTGGTCAGGAGTTAACGTTTTCATATCGTTACCACGGTAAACACTGAATTCAAACCAGATACACCAACTTAACCCCTTTTTTTCTGTATTTTCAAAAAATTCCGCATATTTTATTTTGTAGATCATATCTGATGTGACCTAGGCGTCAGTTTTCACGTGCGAATATGCATTAAAAATAATCGCGCTTGTGCTAGTGGCTCTCACGTTATCAAACAGCGATATTTATTGGCGTGTAAATAATTCGAAACCAGCCCGTGTGCATGTCTAGGCACGCGTGCAACGCATACTTACAGCACTCGACGCACGGAATGCCAGTACAGATTTTCTATCCACCCTGAATAATTCCTCAGATATCCCCACCTCCAGAACGGCACGCATATTAGAGTATGACTGTACCAGTGTACTTGTTTACTCACACGCGAGCTTTCTGTCCGCATATATGACGACGAAGCCCAATTACGTGTGATTACTCGCTGGGACGGAACGCCCGACCATAAACACACAAGGGTGTTTAATGTGAGCTAGGGTTTTGGAATACTTGAGTGGTCACTGACATGGTTGAAATACGTCAATGGTGGTCTCGAGTAGCCTTTATAATTAAAGCAAGAACAGTAGTGGCATGGGCTAAATTTTGAAAAGGTCAAGATTAGAAATTGAAATACTAAGTAAGCATAATAAAAATAGGTGATTTCTCAGACCGAGACTGCGAAATTCCATATGAAGAGGAGAAAGTTGGAAAAAAAATTAGGCGTTCCACAGGTTGAATATTTCATTGCCGCGTTTTACTATACTGTAGAATCTTAAGGCCATAGACATTGTGACGGAACGGGCTTGATTCTCCTTTGCCCGTTGACTCGCCGCAGTCCTTACGCCTTCGAGTACTGGAACCCTTACCTTTGCCTCGACACCTCGTCTCCTTCGGACTTTCCCGGGTGGGAAATGGTTTTGAGAAAAAGGGATATCGCGACCTTTGTCGCGTGTTTGAGAAGGGCGCCACCTCAAAACCGCGGCATCGGACCAGCTCAGCCAGCAAAGCAAGGACGATCCAAATTGTTCGAGGGTCGGGGGGACTTTAAGCCAGGGCGGACGGTAAAACAGTGAGGGTCGTATGACATGAGTGCGGGAGAAATTACGCGAAGCGTAAGAATGAACCTCTGCCTTTTTTTTTACAATTAACACAAGGAACATTTATTCACTGAAATGAGCATGAAAATGAACACAAAGGCACTCTACAGCTAAATAACACAGGTCTTAATGACTATTGAGGGATGAAGAGGTGAATGAATGGCGAGACATAAATGGAACGAAATTAACCACAATGAAATAATAACCCTGTAACTCTTTGTCCAAATAAATGACCAAGCAACAAATGAAAAAATAGAATAAAATAAACTACTAAATGGGAAGAATTACACGCTCCTCGTCCTTTTCTGAATACTAATGATGAGGACGGGAGTAAGTGATACAAAAATATGGTCCCGTAGGACTATGATTGTCCACTCTTGGGATCAGTTTGACTCTTCTCTTGACCTGAAGGGACTTTAACTCTGTTTGGATATCTCGTACACCACTTATTCTGGCGCACACGGGTTTCACAGTGGGGAAGCGTGAATAAGAGGGTTGAAACCACTTAGGATTGGGGAAATACGGGTGTGGCGATACTTATGTGTGAGCTGGTGTGGAGCTTGACGGCGAAATCCAGCGCGGAGAGACTGCACCGTTGAGTTTTCGGTATGGTGGCGTGGAGAACGGAATTCAACAACTCCTGTTGAAATAATGCACCTTCCGACTGAAAGGAACTCGTCCAACCTTTGGTTCCGGGGATGCGGCGACCCGCTACCTTTTGCGGTCTGTCACCCTTATCTACCCGAAACCGCACCTCCTCTTTGGGGTGCCGGGATCGAGGTCCGCTGCGTCTGGTTCCTCCTCTGGGACAGCACGCAGGAAAAACCGCTAGGGAACGACTTTGTCAATTCCTCGCGGAAGTCGTGGTGATCTCCGTCTCCGATTATCGCCTCTCTCTCCGTCCACACTCTCGCCTGGCTTCACCAGCACACCCTGAGCTTCTCTGCTCGACTTCCAATCACCAACTACCAACTGATATCTCTCCCGACTCAACCGTCGGCGTCCTCCTTGTAACGCTCATCCCCATCACACTGACTTCAATTCAAAAATCACCAATAGATTCACGGCTTACACTGCCCAATGACCTGGGTAGACACATAAGTGGCGTGATCCTCACTCTCAAGGAATCCAATGCACAAGACAAAGGAACATTTTACCAGATATCCACGCAGAAAAAGGCAGGCGTTCATCTCGCTTACGTAACGGGGACCTGGCTTGGGACGCAAATGACCGACGCGGGAGGCGCGACCAGGGAAAAACAAAGATAAGACGGCCAATCCGTCACAACATGTACCAATAAAAGTACTTCTAATGATACCTAAAAACGGCGATCTTATCCTATACAGCGCTTAAATTTTCAATTTCAATTTCTTTCAAAAATAAGTCAAAAATTAGGTACATCACACTGTTTTATTATTGGAACGTACGCAAATTCCCAGGAATTATTGAGCAGTTGAAACTAAATATCCATTTCTTATTAACAGATATTCATTTTCAAACTTAAATATCAAAGATAAACATGTTACAGAGCTAACAGACGTAATAAGTGGAGGGATGGTAAAAATTTAAAGACACATCTAATTGTAAGAGAAACGTAAGCGCCAATAAATACAAAGTTGAAGAAGATTCTTCAGACATACATTCTATCTTCTATAAAATCTTTGCAATATATGTATTTTTTCAGATTCTCCACATAATTTCCCCACTACTTGCATTCATATGGTCCGTAAGACTAATTTGATAAGGAATTTTATCGCACGACCAACTTATTATCTGTGGCGCAAAGCTCAAGATTAGAAAGGATGATAGAAATTGAATCCGTTTCCACAGATATGAAATTCTAAACTACTTTCCATCTTTTCATCGGGATTTGAATCCAAAGTCAATAATTTATAGCACACCTTGCCAATGAACAATAAACGTAAATCACCTTATGTATGAAAAAATGTGTTAGAATATAACTAGTATAAAAAACCACTTATCTTTTTTAAATTTAAAATATCATCGGATTTCAATCAGTTACAATCGAAGACATGCAGTGACATAATGAATATTCAGAAGTATTTTTCTCGCTAAAGATTACGACCTTTTATAATTGATTCCAAAATCGAGTAGAATAATTTATCGAAGTGTAAATCAAAATTGAGTAGAATGCGTTATACGGAAACGGAAGTTCGAAAATTTAGGATTCCACTTAAATCGCTCTTTATCTCTCAGCTGACTACAATAGCTGTTAATGACCTTCACTATGCCTCAATAACATGGAAAAACATAATTTAAGATCATAAAGATACTATTTTAAGATCAATAAGATTACATAATATCACTTTCAATTTGCAAAATCCATACTTAGTATTGTGAAAAATAGAACGAACAATATTTTCTCGAGATATTACTGTGGAGAATCATGAATGCGAGGACAAAATCTTGTGAGAGCCAGTTGTCTAGTGGATGCCATTATAGCACAAAAACTTATCAGTATAAATACTTTTTAGACACCAATTCCCTAAGCAGAAGATGGTTGTCGTGAGATATATATTAATGCAAATATAAAATTTGACACAATAAATTCCATCCCTATGCAACACGCTTAGGTAAGCGAAAAATAAAATTCTATTCTGGATTAACTTTACTGAAAATATCATCAGGAAACCGATTCAGAGCATCTAAGGGAACAAAGTGAGGGAATCGTTAGCTACTACGGGTTTGAAACATTACCCATCACATTTTATATGCATTCCAGTTGATAAAGTGTTTGACCTAGGGTCGGTTTGTGCGGGATATTCTGCGTAAGAAATAGATAAGTTAAAACTTAATTTACAAGCGTGAAACTAATTGTCCCCTATCTTGAAGGACTGATTTAAAGTAAAATAAAAATTAAGTAGATCTAAAAGCTTATGGGACTTGCTTACTGCTGATTCTCTCACTTTCTGATGAGATTTTCACGAGGGTAAGCACCATTGAATTAACTTAGGATAGAATGGGACTAAAGATAGACTGACAATAATATAGAGTCACTATTTAGAAATTCAATCTTAATCGGATAAAAAATCATTTGAATATAATAAACGAGTATGTATTTCTCTCCAGACATTGTTCTCAAAGTTATAACACCAGCAAAAACTTCATCTGTACGAGAATCGTGAATAGCAAGCCAGTATATTTGTATCTACTTATAAAGCCGCTAAAATCTCAATTCATGTGTAATGTCCCCTCTTGTATTTTGGCCTCTTGGTTTCTAACACCAAATAGATACATTTTGGACACGTTTTGACTTTTCTTAGTTCAAATTCATCATCTTACTAATCCTAAATAAACAAGTAACAGTGCAATAGCAGTATGAATAGCATGTATCATAATCAATGTTATGAATTCCAAAGAATTTGAGAATTTATTCCAGATACAGGAAAATAAGCGTAAATAAATATGGAAAGCCATTCCAGATCTTCCAGATTAATCCTGTCTCCCTATTGGATTCTATGAAAGTTTTCGATCGGGGAAATTTTCTGGAATGGGTTTGGTGTGGTGATTTCAGTACTAGCTCCCCTTTAGGGGGCTGAAGTTCGCTTCCTGCTGGTGGCAGAAATTATTCATCGGCATACCAATCCCAATTTAAATGCTGAATGAAGAGTATTTCGAGTTCAGGGCTCCATCAGTCAGATGAGAGGGCAAACTACGGTACCCTTGGCATCCCCGCTCGGAGCATGCTAATAGTAACACCGAGTTTCACTCCACACTTTTTTCGTTCAGCATTAAAATTTCCACCCCTATTCATTTACTAACCTGTCCTAAATAGGGCAAATGATCTTAACTGCCCATCGCCTCTCCCGAATAACTAGCTAAATTCCAAATTTACAATCCGTTTTCACGAAAAAGAGCCTGCAAAATATCCCGAATCAAGAATAATTATTTAAATTCCATAACTTACAGAAGACAACTCAGGATCCATTGGACGGCTCACATTTGCATAGTCCCATTTTATTCCGAACGTCGCAATTAGAGAGATACGCCATGAATTTTTAACGCTTTTACCCCGGGGAAGGGCACCTAATTAAGAAATTCCGCGTGATGAACGTTCTGCAGCTGAGCTCCGGAAGAGTTACCTTATCTCCTTAAAGATTCTTCCTCATTTTTTAAAAAGAACAATCCCGCCTGATATTCACGGAGTGGAAAATCCTTCTGGGGCCCAACGGGACAGCCTTCATCTTATCCAGAATTAATTCCTTCCGCTCTTCAAACAATTCCGACCCACTGCGACACTTCGTGTGACGTTGCGAGTGAGGATTTCGTTCATGCAGTAGGTTCCATCCGATTTCTAATTTCGCATTGATTCAAGCAAAAGAAATTCCTTCCTCCCCTGCCCGTTCGGGACATGCGGAAATTATTCCACGTGAGATACGAAGTCCACATCTCCTCCTTATTTTAAATATCTTTCTTTCCCTCTTGCCTGCACACACGGCTGGTGCAATCTTATAATCCCATTGAATATTTCACCTCGTTTCGTTTCGGGCCTAACAAGGTCTTGGGTATTCAAACAGTGCGACAAATTCAGACAGCCTCCTCCTGGATTCTCCTGCACATCTGTAATCTTTCCTCACATTCGTGAATTCGAAGGAAATACCTTTATTCAAGCTACTTCCGTGACACTCAGATTTTGTCTCAGGGTTTTTCCACTTATGGAAAATTCAGATACTGCCGCCTGTCACTGAAAAGCATACAGGAGTTCAATGTTCTTTTAAGAAATAAAATACACTTTTTTTTCATACCCCACACGTATTGGTTTCAAGGAATTAGGCTAATGTGTAGAGGAGTAGATTATTAATCTTCTTATTTTGACCATCTAACTAACTAACTAACCAACTAACTTTTGATTAACTACTTTAATGTGCAAATTTCTGAAAAGTTTTTTCAATGAAGACGACACATGACTTCTGATTAGTCGAACCAAAACACTCGGTACCGCTATGAAACTGATATAGTGTGTTTTTCCGTACTTATATTTCAGGTCCTAAACTGCGTTTATTGACTACTTTTGAGGACTGGGCCATTATATAGCGTAGATGAAAGACCTCTGTTTTGCATGCAAAAGTAATTCTCCTCCTTGAAACTTCCAAACTTCCATCAAACATTTTCATGAAGTTCATCACTACCATTTGCGGCTCATATCAATCGCACTCATATGCATACCATTTATATTTTGTTATTAATTATTTTAAAAACCCTAACCAACATATTACATTATTCAAATACAGCTATTGCCGGAACATGGATGAGTCATTGTTTGGTGACCGATACATAATTTATGGAGATAAGTATTGTAAGCTCAATGCAAGTGAGCTAAAAACGACACAGCAAAAAAAAAGTGGTAAAAATATGATCTGTAGATACATGGAAGCGAAACCAAAGAACTAGAGAGAAATGATAATTTTAAGTGAAGATAAGGAATTAACTAAAAACTTTCAGCCACACAAAAAGCCACGGGAATGAAAGTGAAAATTATGGAATTGAAGGTATTTAAAGAGATACCCAACTAAAAGTTAGTAAACGTTCTTCTCAAACGTTTTCCCAGAGATCAGAGGAAATAAAACATGGAAGATAGAAAACAATTCACTCAGTGAAGTTAATATAAAATACACCTTTTAAAGAATGGAAGCCTTCGAGGCTTCTAAAGTGAATATAGCGCATAAAAATTACTCTGAAGCTTAGGGAATCTATTAAAATTGACCTATATAGAACTTCTTGCAGTACTCCAGAGGTCAGGTTTAATTATAATGGGAGTCGTTAATGGAAAGAAATTGATGGAAATAAAGTAGAAACAAAATATGCAATTAGTGGAACTCGGCCGATTAATTGTGCCGTAGGAATGGACGCTCTTCGAAATGGGGCAAGGGTTCATTTATGGCGTCGAGTTGAGTTCAAGTGCACCATAGATGTCTCTGATTGCCGCACGCTCTATCCCCCCCCCCCTCGCCACATGGGCATTGTGCAAGGAAATGAACTCGTTAAGAGCATAGACCCTGGCACCGTCGAGCGGAGAATTTTTCCTCAGCGGAGCGTAAGGAAACTCTTCCGCCTTCAATCCGCGGAAGGAGGAATCTTCCTTTTCTCTCCACTCAATGCGCATTTCACGGCTCTGCCCATCTTCTCCCGCATTTTTCGAGATCCTATCTCCTCCAGAGCCTACCCCTCTACCCCCCAAAGGCCCTAACCCATCCAAAGATATAGTTGTACTAAACTTTATTGCCTATAATTGATCACAAAGAAATAAGGAAAATATAATGATGCTTTCTTTAAATATGTTCATTACAAGAATGAACGTGTATGTCCACTTACTTGAGAAATATCAAGAACATTCAGCAATATTACTGTTGTTACAGAAACATTTTTATGTTGCCTTTCTGATGACGGATAAAATTCATAAAAATAAATATATGGTTTTAATATAATAAATAACCTCAAGGTCATGCATATAATTTCCTCAACAATGTCACCATATTACTAAAATAACAATGATAATAGCAGAATTTCTAGAGGAAAAATATTCACCTTTACCGGAATTCAAACTTGGAACACCATAATTTCCAGCCAGGTGTTTAATCCCTCAAGCTACCAAGGCGATCTTTGCATTTCTTAAGGCTTCTTGACGGTTTATGCTCGGCAATTTGTCTAAAATCTTGTTAAACCTTAAATAATTCACAAGGACAATGAGCGCAAAATTAAATTACCTAGTGTAAAAATACCAGAATCTGCAGTCAAGTTAAATAAGACAAAACCTTGACGTTGACTATATGGAAAGTCTGTTATTGTAAACGCTAGCGTTTAATACCCAAGGTTTTTAGCGGCGGCTAGCTTTCAATACTTGGATTTGTAACACTGATTTATAGTTTCGGCCGTCAATGTGCTACAAAAGAGTAAATCCTCAGATTTATGAGATCTTTTTAATTGTAAACAATCCCTTCTTCACTAATGTATTACCCTTTTCCAATATATTTAAAAGTTACATACCAACGTAACAAGAAAGTATTTGTGACCGCAATGCAACCTTTATGGTTTAAATATTTATTCGTATTGACTGCGTTTATTAGTATTCTTGATGAAAACTTTCCAAGATACAGATAGTCCTGAAACTACTCGGAATCTTACCAAAGATAAATGAAAGATGGGGGTGTGATGGAAGAAGATAATATCTCTCAGAATATAAAGAATTTCATTCTTTTACGCCATAATTCCTAGAGTGGGCTGAATGCGAGTTCAAACCTATCCGCAATTCTTTCAACATCATTTTCACATTAATGTGCACTGTCCTGTATTCTTCTCCCCTTCTCTTCTGACACTCTCCTTCCCCCTCTATCCCACCCCGTAATCTGCCCCACCCCTCACAGCCTAAGTCGTGTGCTCATCCTACCCAGAAATCGCATTCTGCTCCAATTTCCTCCGCTTATCCTCTCTCGCTGCAAAATCAGAATCGTTTTAATCCGCTTCCACTCGAAAATCTCCTCCATCTGCACGATCTACGGATCAAATGCAACCCTTCCTCCGATGACATTTCATTTCCATAAAGACTTCAAAAAAATAGTGAATTACTAAAAAACCACTGCTTATATATCCACTCCCGTACATGTAGATAAATTACTAAGGATGCAGTGAAGGAAAAAGGGTCCAACCAAGTCAGGTAATTTTCCACAGAGCATGTATTTGATTTTTGTCCTACTAGAAGTGCTTATGTAGTTCAAAACTATCAATCATTTTGCTAAATATCATGATGGTGTTTAAAAAACAGGACCATTTGAATCATTCAATCTCTCACTGGGTTGAGCACCTAAAAACATTTCGGATGCTAAAATAATGACTAGTACAAATTCTGCAGGGCCTCGATCATGGCTCTTCATAAGGCGTGCGCTAGCCTTATCGTTATTTATTGATTCAACTTATCTCAGAGAGAACGTGATATCCATTTTTCATTTTTCGTTCAAATTCAAATTCAACTTGCACTTCAAATCGCTCATCACAATCAGTGGAGCGAATTTTATAGACGATTATTGTTAACTCTCCGCTACTCTAGGGGTAAGCGTTAACGATAAAGATTGCGATAACGCAAAAGATAGATCCGTGATTCCACACCCGGTTCGCTACCATAAACTCTTCCCATGATACTCAATTTAGAGAAACTCATACGCAAACAATTAGCCCATTACAAACAGATTGTCACCATTTTGAATACGGAGCAAATACGGAAACCCCGAGTGATAAGCATAATAAAAGTAACGTTGTCCACACTCCCAGCTTTTAAAATTTTATGTTTACAAGTTCACATAAGATTAGTTACGCTGAAATACAATATCAAAAAAGAAATATCTTAACACCCCAGGTGTTGAACAGCCTTGTGGCAGCCACTATATGGTAAAGGACTGTTTATGAACTGCACATTGTTTCACTTCTTCCTTAGAATCTACTATTTTTTCTTATGCCGTTCAAGATTTATTAAATTTATCGGAACCTAATACTCCATAGTAACTTAGATCTAAATAAAAGTTCACTACTTAAGAGTATAACCCTATTAGTATAACCCTATTATACACTATTAGTATAACTTTCAGAATGAATGTCCTTTCCTCTTCCAGCAATTAAAAACCTACAATTTTACTTTCTTCTTTAACAAAGTCTTCATTAGACTCTTCTTGAATTAAAGGCAACAAAACGTTATTGTTGAAGCCGATGGATATTACATTAAAATATTTGTAATATGATTAATCGGCCTGCTTTTATTTCCATAATCTCAATTTTCGAAAATGAAGTTCGACAAGATAAATAAGTCATGGTAATGTGGGTAATGTTCGAAAAACATGACGATCAATACCGTTGCCTAATTGGATGAACCATTGATAGACATATTAGGGAAATATAATAGACACGTAGGGAAATAAAATAATGTAGCCACGTTTGGATACAGAGGAGATTTAAAAAATAGAATTGAAATAGATTTTCAAAAATCTCAGATTGGAAGCAGGAAAAGGGCCAACAACTCGAAAAGCATTAAATGAAGACTATAGGAAGTCGCGAAATAAGTTCGTGGAAAAAAAAAGTTGCTGAGAAGAAGCCAAGGATCACGGAGGTAGTCTTACACATAATTGAAGAAAGAAGAAAGTACACGAATGAGAAAACTGGAGAAGGGCAGCATTACTACAAAAGAAATAGGAACGAAATAAGTCACTTTGGGCGAGATTGAGACAAAACTGTCACTTCTACCTTCTAACATCTCGTGAAAAAAATTAACAAAACATTAAATTGTGAAGACTTAAAATAATTATAATCTGAGGTTGAAAAAAACATTTAAGGATATGATTCAAAGAAAAAAAGATTTGTAAATAAAGAACAAGATTATAACATAGACAGAAAGGGATATGAATAGCATTGTAATAACCATGAGAAGGCCAATAGCCAGATATAAGCTGAATATCAACAAGAAGAAGACTGAGATATTGGTGTACAGCAGGAGAGACGAGGACATTACAAACGTTAAACTAGGAAAACAAAAACCAAAGAGGTGAAAGAGTTCTATTAACTGGGAGGCCGAGTAACCAACGATGAATGGAACAAGAAAGAAATAGCCAGTAGAATAACCTAGGCAAATAGGCAATTCTATCAAAAGAGGAATCTACTTGCAGCTGGAAATACAAGCTTAGAATTACGGAATAAATTCATCAGAACGTACATCTGGAGCATGTTTCCTTATGGCAGTGAGGCATGGATGATGACAGCAGTGGAAAAGTCAAAGGAGGAAGCAACCGATATGTGGTGCTACACAAGAATGTTGAAAGTTGAACCGAGTAATTGAACCAAATTTTAAATTGAAAGGAACCGACGTTTAAATTGTTTATTTGGTAACAAATAATTATAAGTATCAAACCCGAGTTCATATTTGGTGTGGAACACTGTCATATATTATAAAACTCCTCTATAACATATACATGCATGCAATTCTATCTTTATTTTGACGGAATGCAAAGTTATAATAAGAAGACTTATATTCATGAAAAGTGTTTTGAAAAAAAGTGATTATGAGTAATTTTAAAAAGAGTCATTTCAGGCGTTATGTGGTGGATTAACATAATTATTTAAGATTTGCAATTTCTTTGTGGAAAATTCCTATTTAATCTAAAAAAAATTTTATTATATTTTTTAAAAAATTTAACCTAAAAAATCTTATTTAATGATTAATTTTGTTTTCTGGAAATATTTCTCTGAATTTTGCCTTATCCGCTATAAACAATAAGTATGGTATTAGAGTATTGACGTAGTTTTAGTTATTAGAGAAAATTCTCAAAAACTAGATACTTTGTGCCACGAAAAAATGTGATTTCGATACACCCAACACATTTAATTTACCTTTATAGGAGGTAGCAATATTGATTTCACGCATTTAATGAGAGTACATATGTATCATTCGTCTGCAATGGAACTTAAGATAAAAATTATTAATGGTTTTTGTTGATCATATATACCATTAGGTACTTTATAGAAAGTAACTGAAGGCAAAAGATTTAATGGTCCCTTGGTCCGAGTAAAGAAAATAATATACTTCATATTTATACCTCACCAAGTATTTTTAATGAACAGGCGCAATGAAAATTATAATGTGATCATTACAGAAAAACACTTTCCACACATTTTAAAATATAAAAGCCTACTGGCCAAATAAATGCTGGCTCAGCGATATCAATGTAACTTATAATAGGAGCTAAAAATATCTCACATTTTTCTCCAGTATAACCGAAATTTGTAAACAAAAGAACTTGGAAGGAGCTGAATACAAATGTGTAAGTCTATGACGAAAAGTAAGAAAATATAATAAAAATATATTTCAAAAATATAATTTTTCGGAGTTGAGAATTCTAATGAAAGAAAAGAATTGGAAATCTCAGTTTTTTAAAGAGGCCATTGAAATACGAAAACCCCATAATATAGTCAGTTGGGCAAATGATCAGAAAAGCCTGGATTTCTTAGATGTTGTAGCACTTTCGAGAAGAATACAAACCCTCTCATCCCCTCCCATTCTTTTCCCTTCTCTCATGCCACCTTAAATACATAAAGGCCACCCAGATTTGAAAATCTAATTACTCACCCCCTGAGAAATTCTTAAGACCTGGAGGGAAAACTGAATGAATTTCATTGTTTGGCGCAGAAAATAATATTGTTTTTACAAAGTTGAACATGTCTAAGTTTATATTTTTAGAGACATTTGGTACAAAAACCACCGAATATAAAGGCTCAATGACTTAAATATAAGAAAACACAAGATAATCTCATATCGCATGGCTGCGCTGAAAAAATGGAATCGTTAAATTAAAATATTACCACTCGCTGCGAGCGCAAAATTTATTCAAATGCGAGAGTTTTGATATTCCAGCTAGGCTAAAAATTTGGATATCTCAGTTCCAAGATAAGCAAAAACACTTTGAAACGGAGAAGGAGAGCGTTTTACCACCAAAGATAAGTCCGAGGAAACCAATGCAGTAGTTGCCAAGCGTAGTGTCCTCAGAAAGATGATTCACGATTACTAAGCTTACGGCCACGATAAAACTAAAGAGTTGGAAAAAAAATCTAACATGAATATACAGGGTGCTCCTGAGCTATGGTTCATTAATTTAGGAAGTAAGAAGTGGTAAGCGACCTTTTTGTTAGTGGTGTCCGAGAAATATACGATGATGACGATGCCAAGTAACTAGACATGTAAGAATATCTGCTTCACGATTTCACACAAAAATATGTACTTCATCACACGGCCGCATTAGTTTCAAGGTGCCATCGTCAGGTTCATAATCCATGTGGCAATACCAGTCAGATGCAATGAAAATTAAATGTTGTACGTATTTTTAAAACTTGTGAAATAACTGGCAGTATCAAAAACAATAATATTTTACTTCATTTATGCCCGATTAATTAAGTTAAGAAACCGATGCGTTCCACAGTGAACAAGGAGACGTAATTCATATGAAATTGATTTTGGTAGGTAACCAAGGACTCATTCGGATGAAATAGTATGTGTGATCCTTAGTTTCGTACCTAAATTATTCTCCAATGATTCAAACACATATATCTTGATCACATGATGTAGAAAAAAACAGGAAGATCGAGGGAAAGAGCAACTATCGTATTTTGAAAACAGTAACTGACGTGTTTACTGAGAGTGTGTTTTAAGCATCTAAGCAAATATTCGTTTAAAACGGTGCAGTATTTCATTTTGCCATTTTAAAAGGTCATATAAGAGTCAGGGGTATCATTTCATAGAACGCTCCAAGATAAAATGGTTTTTTTTCAAGGGTCATTTCAAATCACTGCGATGAATAAAGTCTTAAATTTTCTGAGCATGCGAGAGTGTTCCTGATGCTGTTTTTATGGGCTGTTCAAAGTTCTAACAGTACCAAGTGTGTTTTGATTTACTCCTCCTAAGAAGAAAGTCAGCATCATCGAATACTGACATGCGAAAAAGCATGAAATGTACAAGGTGCTTACCAATTTAGAAGGCCTTTGTATCCGAGGTTTACGAACAACTTTCCAATATTTATTGGACAGAAAACATTATTGCTCGAACAATCTTAAAATGAGTTTCTGTTGAGTGAATTTATCCATGAATGTCAGTCAGGAAGAAAAATAGTTAATATTATTATTAAATAGATTAATCATACTTATTAAAGTATACCCTTCCCCATGGACTACGCCTTGTCGTGGTGGGATTGGGGCTTGCGTGTTCCCGTGACCCCTAGAGCTACACTGGCGGGAGTAACTAATATTGCTCCTGGTAGGGTCACCCATGCCAGACAGGTCGAAGGGTAGGAGCCTGACGAAAGGTAGTCCACGTACCGTACTCGCAGCGTCTGTTCCTCAGTGAGGCGGCTGTGAGAAGGCGTCTGACCCCAGTGGGGCGGCCTAACAAGTGATGGTGTCACGTTAAAAACACTATTGAGGCAGGCAACGGGAAACCACCTCAATTAAACTCTCCCAAGATCACAATGGACTTGAACAATAGAGAAATGAATCCTGGCAACTACGGGGCCCGGAACCAAATTAGTGGAACGGGTGTCGTGCCCGGCAGCAGGGTAAGCAAGGACTCTGCGGTCGTCATCTCACGAAATCCTTGCACGAAAAGAATGACAGCAGCAGCGGCAACAGCAGCGGCGGCGAAGAATAAACCAGAGAAGAGAGCAGCAATGCTAAGGATCGGGACATGGAACGTTAGGACTATGTTAAGGGCAGGAAAACTAGAGAATATTAAGCGTGAAATGGAGAGGGGAAAGATCGATTTGTTGGGACTAAGCGAAGTAAGATGGAGAGACCAAGGGGACTTCTGGAGTGAAAAGTACAGGGTTATATACAGTGGAGGGGAAGAGAGCCAGCGGGGAGTAGCAGTCGTATTGAATGCAACATTAGGAAAAAGGGTGTTGAATGTGGAACAGGTAAGCGATAGAATACTAGCCATCGAAATCAAAGCTAAGCCGGAAAATGTAGTCGTAGTACAGGTTTACATGCCGACAGGGGGTCATAGAGAAGAGGAAGTTGACGAAGTATATGACCAGTTGGAAGAAGTAATGGGGAAAGTAAAGGGCAGGAAGAACCTAATAGTTATGGGAGATTGGAACGCTGTAGTAGGGGAAGGGAGGGATGGAAGTGAAGTAGGGGAGTATGGTCTGGGTGTAAGGAATGACCGGGGCGAGAAAGCAGTGGAGTTCTGTAGGAGGAATAATTTAGTGATTACAAATACGTGGTATAAACACCACCCTAGGCGTAGGTACACGTGGAAAATGCCGGGGGATACTGGAAGGTACCAATTAGACTACATCATGATTAGGCAAAGATTCAGAAATAGTGTAAAGAACGCGCATAGTTTCCCAGGTGCAGATGCCGACTCCGACCATAACTTGGTGGTGATGAAATGTGAGATGAGACTAAAGAGGTTGAAAGTAGGAAGGAAAATAAAAAGGTGGGATGTAGGAGCACTGATTGGAGGGAAGAGGAGGGAATACCAGGAGATTGTGGATAGATGCATGAGGGAAGAGGAGGGAAGAGGAACAATAGATGAAAGATGGGAAATGATAAAGACAGGCATAAAAGAAGCAGCGGAGAAAACAATAGGAACAGTAGACACTAGGAGGATCAAGAAACCATGGGTAACAGCGGAAATGATGGAAAGGATAGACGAAAGAAGGAAATGGAAAAATGTAAATTCAGAGCTAGGCAAAAGGCGTTATAAGGAGATTAACAACAGGCTTAGGAGAGATACAAAGAGAGCAAGAGAAAAGTGGTGGAGTCGGCAATGCGAGGAGCTGGAGAGACTCCAGAGAGAAGGAGAAATAGGCAGTCTGTACTCAAAGGTTAGAATGTTATCGGGAAATAAGAAATGGAAAACGGTCCCGTGCATCAAAGACAGAAAGGGAAATTTAGCAATGGAGCCAGAGGAGATCCAACGTCGTTGGAGGGAATATGTTGAGGAACTGTATGATAGCGAAAATAGGCCTAGCAACTTGGACATAGAAGAGGAAAAGGACGTAGATCAGGATGACGTGGGCCCCGGAATACTGGATAGTGAGATAGAGAAGGCACTGCGAGAAATGAAGGCAGGAAAAGCGGTGGGGGTTGATAGCATCCCAGCTGAGCTTCTGAAGAACCTAGGAAAAGGAGGAAGGGACAGATTTTATGAACTTGTTCGTAAAATATACGAGGAGGGGGCTTGGCCGGAGGATTTTGTAAAAACCGTGCTGATACCTATACCGAAAAAGAGGGTGACAAAGGAATGTGAAGACTATAGAACGATAAGTTTGATTTCTCATGCGGCAAAGGTAGTGCTTAGAATCATCAATAGGAGAATGGAAAAGAGAGCAAATGAATTCCTAGGCGAGGATCAGTTTGGATTTCGGAAGGGGAGGGCCACTCGGGATGCGATTGCAGTGATGAGAATACTAGTGGAAAGGAACCTAGAATACAATCAGGACGTATTCGCGTGCTTTGTTGATTTCGAAAAGGCGTTCGACAGAGTGAGGTGGGACAAGTTAATGGAAATATTGCGGAAGATAGGAGTAGACTGGAGAGACAGGAGACTGATTCGGAATTTATATATGGCGCAGAAGGCGCAAGTGAGAGTAGCAGATGGAGAATCGGATTGGGCAACAATAGGGAGGGGAGTTAGGCAGGGCTGTCCTTTATCACCGGTACTTTTCAACATATACTCGGAGGAAATGGTGAGAAGGGCTTGGGATGAACTGGAGGCTGGAGTGAAGGTTGGGGGGAAATTGATAAAATCAGTGAGGTTTGCGGATGACCAAGCGCTAGTATGCCAGTCTGCCCGTGGCTTGCAAAAAATGCTGGATGCATTGCAGGGACAGTGCGAAAGATACGGGATGAAGATAAACCAGAAGAAAACGAAAGTAATGCGGTTTTCAAGAACAAAAAGAGCCAGCATAACGATAAAAGTGGGAGGTCAGAAGCTAGAGCAGGTAGAACAATTTACCTATCTAGGTAGTGTGCTGGAAGAAAAAGGGTATAGCAGCATTGAAGTGAGAAGGAGAATTGCATTGGCAAAAGAAGCCTTTACTCGTAGGCGTGAGCTAATGACAGGGGCCTTGAGTAGGGAAGTGAAGAAAAGACTAGTGAAAAGTTTAATATGGAGCGTTGCACTATATGGGGCGGAAACGTGGGCTTTGCGAAAAGAAGATGAAAATAGACTTAGGGCTTTTGAAATGTGGGTGTGGAGAAGAATGGAGAAAATAAAGTGGGTCGAAAGGAAGACGAACGATGAAGTGCTAGAGTTGGTAGGAGAGGAAAGAAATTTGATAGATGAAATTAGGAGAAGGCAGAAGGTGTGGATGGAAAAGGTAATAAAAGGGGATGGTGTTTTGAAGGAAGTGATTGAGGGAAGAGTGTTGGGTAAGCGGGGAAGAGGGAGAAGAAGAACGGGTAGCTTGGATGGAATGATAGGTGGCAGAAGGTATGAGGGGCTGAAGAGGGACATCGTGTGAAATTTAGGGGGTGGGAAGAATTAAATGTCCATTTAAACCTACCTTCACCGGTAGAATACTTATAATAATAATAATAATAATAATAATTAAAGTATAATATGTCCCCTCCTTGTATTATCAACAAAATCAACTGATACTTTTTAAAACTTAACCAAACGTTCATTTATATAATGCAAGTGGAAAATACCAGCATACAGAGTTGAAGTGAACAGTCATTTTTTTAATAGCCTAGAAATCTAACATTCCAGAGAACAATGGAGGCACCTGGCATACACTACGACATCAAACGGCTTTCCCAGCAACGGCTAGGAAATTAACTCACCTCATTCTAAGTCAATCAAATTTAAACCAAAATCAATAATTTTTAATTAATTAAGTTTTTTACGATGATATATCATAAAATTTCGACACATAATGACTTCACCCTAATTAAAATACAAACGTGGTAAACGCTTATCTTAAAAATGATACCATTATCCCTCCTTGAACATATAGCATTAAAAATTATAGATAACGATTAACAATTCCTGTTTACATTGTTTTAAAATTTTTACTCAATCAGATCACGGAGAAAGATCGTTTTTTATTTCGGTGCAATTCTTAAGCACATAAAAATCGGCACTTTATGCATTCCAACTCTGACAAAAAAACTAAATTTATGGTAATAATTTAAAATTTACATTGATCAATGTACAATAAGACTAGAAAGATATGGGGTAGTGGAAGTTTCTATGAGAGTTTTAATTGCGTCATAAACATACTTTAAACTCCAGTGTACATAATAATTCAGTCGACTGGTTTGTTAGGTGTAAATTACCAGTCAACGCTTATTGTCTAACCATGCATTCCCTGGTGTCCCGGGACATGTTGTCATCTCCCGAGCATGTAACAATCAATATTTGGACTCACTATGTCAACAAGGGAGGGTAGATATAACGGGGGAGGAGTATAAGATAAAGAGATATTGGATGCCTACTGACAGGGAGAGGGCCAAACCGTTCACGATAATCACCGAGGGTAACTGCTGTTGAAGTGCCGCATAAGAGACCATCACGTATTGATCTGTCATATTTCAATTCCACCACACCCCGCCTAAGACGCATGTATTACCGTTAGTTGAAATATACACTTCATTTTTCCAACAACCGACTACGGTAGTGGGGACTATGAGCATAAAATTAGGAAAATAGATCGCCGATCCGTAGCATTTTATATCTATATTTTCCACAAACATTTAGAAAGCTGAGTAACTGTGAATATTTGAAATAATTCAATACTCTGTACATCGGAGGGGACGTAACACCGTGGCCGCAAGCCAATGCGAATGATGAGTTTTTCTCCAACCTTCTACCACTCCTGGTAAAATTCTTTCCCCTACCAAAATACGCACATATCCAAAAAAGCGCAAGTGACTTACAATGTTTTACGCCTCCCCCGAATAATTACTTTTCTAGCTATAACCTTGAGGAAGAAAATGGAGAGCCGATACCTTTTGAATTTTCTTATGGTATGTATCGATATTGAAGAAAATCGACCTGGATCGACACATTGCCGCATCGATTTAACTTGCTCGAAAGACTTTCGCCTCCCGCCTTCCTCCCTCTTCATCGACCTTTCCGAAATTGAAGCCGCCCTACGGGAGCAGCACCGACAAGGGCGAAACACCACCCCCTCTCCCACTCCTGCTTTTCCTTATCAACCCTCTGCACTCACACCAGCCAACCCGCCTCCCCCGCGTCCGGGGGTGGGATGTAGGCGAGGGTGGGAGCTTGGGAGGGGGGGTTCGAGATACACGCGGATGGACTCAACGCCCTCCCTCCCGCTCCCTGGTCCACCAGAAAACCACCCCATCACACGCTCCGGTTGGCAAATGCCCCACCCTTTCCCAAAAAGCACTCCCGACTGCCGTCGCTTTGAGACCCACACCGTGCCATCGCCTTCACAGCGGTCCCCTCAAACTCCCTCCTCTTCACGCAAGGGTCCATTACCGTTATGAGGACTCCAGGCCGCAGAACCCAAAGATGGGGGAAGGGAGGGAGGGAGAGAGTAGTAGGGTAGTGTTTCCGAGAAGGTCTTTCGGGGTTTGGGGGGCCGAAATGGAGGAGTGTTTAGGTGGAGAGGGGGGAGGATTCCATTGATACCCCAGCGCCCTGGGCGATCCTTGACACCAAGAGTTAAGCACACCGAAGTAGAGCTCCAAGTTACCTTAGTTCAAGGGCAAATGGACCGTCTCTTAGGCCCTCATGCTACTAACTGTGCGAATGTCATTGGTTGGACGCCGAAGGCTACTTATGAGCGAGTGTTTCGTGGAAGGGGATTCTCAAACAATTTAATCAATTCCCTCTACAGAACACAGTTGCTAACCCATAGTCATCAGTGCGTGTCCGAATCAGTCAACATATGCCGTACAAGATACTTGTCGATGAAAATAATGCCTAAAACCTATTCACAATTCACATCTCATTAGAATTAAAATAATTATCCTATAGAATGAAGCGTAAAAATACGATAAATATAAATCATATTCTTCGCCATAGGGTAACCATCTCTAGGTAAACAATACATTGAATACGTCTCACTTGTGGCTAAGTGATACTAAAGATTCCGGAAAATATCTGCTAAGTGTTTATAAATACACATAAAATCTATTTGTTTTAATCTTTTCTTAGGTGGAAAATATCACCCCACTCCAGTCTTTCTATCCTGGTTTATTTTTGATAGACACGATAAGATATAAAGTACAAAATTATATTAATGTATGAGTTAGTGCTAAGTTCAGCAGGCAAGTCATGATTCATCACCAATAAATGTGTGATGGCTACCGTGGGGACTATATTCTCTGTGGTAGGACCTTACAGTTCACAAGATTTGAAACTTATTTTACCCTGTGATATTTTGTACTTGGAAAGAACATTTTACGTTTCTTTCGCCAGACTAGATTTTTAGTAAAACCCTATCACACAAGTGGCCGCCAAACCGAGAGCCAAAGCTGGTTGAACAAGCGCCACACTAAGGAACGGATGCAGGCTTTTGTCTGGCTTCGAGCGATTTAGCAAGGACGAACGAAACGGGAGCAATAAGAAATGCTTTGTTTTTCCATCTACTGTAGTTATGGAAGCGCTAAACTTCGCTGTAATCTATGGCGATAGCAAAGACTAAAGATACGGTATTACACCAATGTACAAATCCATTGGACGGCCGTGGCAGCCACGCGAATAACGCGTCGGCCTAACAAACCGGACGTGGTGGATTCGAATAACGCCTCAAAACCCACATACTAGTCATGGCCGTAGAATTGTAGAATTAAGCAAAGATTTATGTTTGAGTACACAGTGCGACAAAGTGTAAGCACTGGTGCACCAAAAACCTAACTACCTTCTGACTGCGAATAAATGGAATTCAGCATAAAAAATATACCTACCTATGTTCTATTTTACTGCAGGAATCGCTGATTAAATTGGGAGGGAAATTTTAACGACCCTATCTATATCTACGACATACCCTGCAAGCCACCTCGAGGGTGTGTGGCAGGGGCACTATAGACTTTGAATATCCCATCAATATATCTGTTGGTTTCTGCAGTACGCATAAATAAAGAAATTACAAATCGTAAGGAAAAAAACCGATAAAAACAACAATGCAAACAAACAACAAACGATACAACAAAAACTTTCCAATATAGCCTCATCCTTTGCCTCTAAATATTGATGAACAACCATTTTTTCTATGAAGCAAGGGCACATCTGAAGCTATCATAAGCGTTATCTACAATAGTTTTCTTCCAGAAGAATTAATTTATTATGATCAGGAGACATCACTCCTACCGCTAAAAATGACAAAATTACACTTTTCTCAAGTAAATATTTTACTACTGTTCACTAAATATTCTAACATTTCTAATGAAATCAATAGTATTAAAATAGGATAGTGAGGCCTGTGAAAAAACTATATTGAGTGACATATTTTTCCGTTGTGATCGTTACAAATTTTGTAAGAGAATATCGAATAATTCAGCCTATCGGTCATAGAATCTGAATGATATTATTTGGATGGGATTAGTTGGGCTGGATATTTAAAGAGATCAATGTAAGAGTAATATAAGTATGAAATATAGGTTTAGGAAGTTCGTAAATGAGTAGATGTGCGTAGAGTTTGATCGCTAGAACACCCTTCTACTAGTTCACGTTTTAGCTACACCACCATCATCATTTCTGACACAGAAAACTGTAACTCATTCGGGAAAAAAGAGAGGAGCAAATGTATATTAGTCCCTGAAACCTTTTTAAAAGATATTCACTGTCAAGTAGCAATCCACAAGACAAACGCATGGGAAACTCACTTAGCACGCATTGCTGGGAAGATACTAGAAGGAGTAAGGATGCGCCCACCACGAGAAGAAAACTAATTCCTTGTTGCGGACGGGAAAATTAAACACAAAACTAAGCCGTCGCCGTGGCTCTGAAGGGTTTCTCTGCCTTACATTAAGTGAGGAAAGGGTCGGAGTCGGCTGGAGGGGGTGATGTTGTAGGTGGAGATTTAGGGGAGGAAAAGGAGCGGGAATAAGACGGTTCACAGGGCACGGCAGGTGTAGCGGCCTCCCAGGAAGCGAATGCTGTAAGAGTGAGGTGAGGTGACTAAGGTGATGTGACGGGTGTCGCATGCAGTCACAGATGGGATGCTATGAATGCTGGCGCTTTAAGGGCCGTCAATAAATTACGTAACTCCAAAGAGGGAAAGGGTCAGGACATTACGTGACAATGCTCAGCCCAGTGAGAAAGGGGGGTCAAATCTTACGTAACGTTGCAATAAATATGCAATATAAAATTTAGTTTTCGAATAATGATATTGATATTACAATATTGAATACATTATTGTATTGAGAAATTTTTTTGCTATTTATTAAGGAAGTCTAAACTACATTTAACAAAAGTGCTTTTATTGGAGGCCTTGCGTAATTTATAGGGAGGTCTTAAAGAATGTTATACTTACGTAGTTATACGTTTTAGCAAGGAGGTTGGCGATCGAAAAAGTGGGAAATCAGCGTTAAGTAACACAACAATGATCACAAAGGGAACTACAACTAAATCTTCAGAGTAACCAGAAAGAAACCGAGAGGGCGAGTGGCAGGGGGTAAAACATGATCAAATATGCCCTAATAGATGCCATCACATATATTATTTCTGTATTCAACGTCCCTTCATCTCAATTAATACGAAATCTATAGTACTTACCAAGGATTAAGAGGATAAGTTTTTTAAGGTATCAGTGGACCGAATAAAACTTCTGGTATCACAAACGTATCTATCGTTTAAATACACTGTTTCTTATTGATTTAATGTTAAAGAAATATTGTTGAAGGAAAAAACAAGAACGTTCTATTGGAGAAGTTGTAAATAAACAGTGAAGAAGAAATAACTGATGTCGGTGGAGACTAGTACGATTTTTTTAATCGTGAAAATAAATAACTAATAAAATGTGTTATGAATACATTCACATTAAAAACTTGTCATTGCCTCATTGTACAAACCATTCACTGATTATAACACAACAGATGACTGCCAATTTATGGGATGGGGCAGGAGGTAGAATCGGCTATTTTGTACTATTTTACGGGTCAGTCTTAATCAGAAAAAATTATATAACTATGCATGCACCTGAAAGGTGCTACTAAAGGAATAGGAGTAAAGGAAGAATTGAAATAACGCATTGAATCTGTGAATACGAAGAAAAACATGACGTCATTCAAAACAAGAACTTGTTTCAGCGCGTCTATTGGGAGAAGTGGAACTGAAATACCAAAAGCGGTCATTAACAGCATTTAGGATAGGTGGGAAAATAAGGAGAGGAATTGCGGAGCATCAGGCAATGAAGAATGAGTGGAGAGATACCCGGCGTCGGCATTCGTCTACTTTTATAAAAAAGGTGACATAGGCTAATTGAAAAATAACCTATCCTTGTTGATCTCGCGAGCCTCTCCACATGGCATTAAAATACATTGAAAAATGTGAGTTGGAATAGCTATAACGCTGAACAGATCTGCCAATACTATGGCTTGAAATCTGGCAGTTTAGATAAACATAATAATTTCAATGATAATTAGAAAATATTTTACACCATTGATAAATAAATACTTGTGCATTGGATGCTTCACAAAAAAGATAGGGCTCATTGGCAGAGTTTCGTGTATATTGAGGGATCTTCGAGAATGTCACAAAGGTTTATGGAAGGGGGAGGTCAAAAAGTGGAATATCCTCGTTGATTAAAATATGAATGGCCACATGAGGGAATACTTCCATGGATTTTTAAAGGCTTAAAAAAATTGTGTCCACCATTAATCCAATGATCAACTATCGAATTATAATGAGACAACTTAGCACCTCATAATTTGTAGTCACTTGAGGTGTCACGATGAATGTGTATGCAACATTTTATTTACAAAAACCTGCGATTATGTCTTTATTTTTCGATTATTAACGTGGAGTGAAACAGCCAGTGGCGGGAAAAGGACCTTCTTTCAGTGGTGGTACATAAGTAGAGTTTCCTTCTAAGGAAACCACACATTTTGGTGCTTTCCAAAGCCAAATATTTACCACTTGCCATGTCAAGGAGGTTAATCGATCATAAGATAAATCTCTTAATAGCTAGAATTAGAAGTAGGGATGGGTCTGTTCCACTTTTTTTCGGTTCCGGTTTCGGTTCGGTTCTTAACTTCGGTTCTCGGTTACGATTCTCGGTTCCGGTTCTTAATTTACCACTTACTTTGCATTGCTCAATGGTATGATAAGGTAATCAATAATCATTTTCAGAGACTGAATTAGAATAATTCGCAACTTTGAAGCATCTGTACACTATTTCACCAGGTTTTAATGTGAAGCCTCCACTTTCGGAGTGTGAGTAGGTTTCAAACTGGTTTTCGCGCCAATTACGTATTTCGGTACCAATTATTTTTGGCCTCGGTTCCGGTTCTAAGCTCAAGAACCGGTGGAACCGAGAACCGAAGAACCGAACCGACCCATCCCTAATTAGAAGTTAATGATATTATATCTCTCATAAAATCCCCACCATGAAATAATTCGAGAATTATGAACAGTTTTTCAATATTCAGGATGGTGCCAATTTGATCGTAAAATGCTATCATAGAAGCAGAGTATACGTTGGTATTAAATGCAGAATCTGAAATGAAGGTTCATTTCATGAATTATTTTAGGTGCATATTCTGCATCGACAATGGATTCAAAAATTCCATCCCAATTCTTCAAATGTGGCTCAATCAAAAAATGGACAGTCATGTTACGTAATACATATCACATTAAAGTACCTAAAACCTGAAAAGTGATAATGACGAGTATCAAAAATCTTACATAAAATTAAATTAGTTGCACAATGCAAGCATCATAAAATTCTGAGGCAGTGAACCTTCAGCATACATGAAAGACCTATCAACCTAAAAGGATTGGTATCTAAATTTTATTCGAATAACAACAATCTAGAAAAGACTTTAGAGTTTAAAAAAAGTACGCATTAATGAGCTGTTATTGAAGGATATCTCATGTCTTAATACTGATATCTATTAGTTTGGTAATAAATTTTCCTACTATTACGCTAAAGTCAAGTCTACCACAGGGGTCGGAGCTCTCAAAATAAGCTTAACGCCGCCGGTCAAATCCGTCTTGGTATTTTAAAGGAGATTAAATTGGAAGAGAATGTCAATATTTCACCCTGCGGTTAATTATGTATCCCTTTTAAGCTCCTATACTATAGTGTTTACACTCACATCTATATAGTAACGTCCATTTCCAAACTATGCCGATATTCGCTGCACAGGCTTTATATCGTTATTTAGTCCTATCTCGTAATGGAAAAATATCTCGCAGTACTATGAGTGTCAGAATAGTCATGAGACGGGTAAATTTATCGAAAAAAAATCGTTTCTAAAATGAGTAAGGATGGCAAGGTAATTTTGTCGGAGACATGAGGCCTTTATCCGAATATACCGAAGGCTATTTGGGATATTTTCCGGGAACAATGTAAAGAGATAAGATCCTGATAAGATTTTAGTTCTGTTCTGTTGGAATGAAGAACTACAGGGAAGTAGATGAAGTGGACTGGCATAGGAAAGAATGAAGGGCAGCAGTTAACCCCTTGCCTGTTTTAATGCTCTTCGCTTTTCTATTTCTTCCTGTTTTAATTCGGCAAGTAAAATACGTCATTCTACAGTTCAACTGTTCACTTTAGCAAGGAAATAGGCTCAGTTATTGCGAAAATTCCGAATTATAAGAACGAGTATAAATTATAACCCATAGATGGTGTTAGTACGCAGGCACGAGAACGAAATATTATGTCAAAAAAAGAGGAATTGGAAGGACTAAACCGGAGTGTAATATTACGACAAAAATAGGGTTCACTCGATACAATGTTGCATAGCATTACGTCATAAACTGGTAAAGGGTTAAATAACCTTAGAATTGATATACTGACAATAATGATGACGTTTGATGAAGGACTTTCACCACGACCAGACCTTGACACGATTCGACCGCGGCATCAAACGGAACGACGAGCTTGGCGCAGCGTAAACAAGAGCGAGTGAATGTAAGCGCACCGCGTAACACGAGTTGTTCCACTCCGGAGGAACTTTCATCGCTCGACGAGCACCGTGAGAGATTCCCACCTCGCTCTTCCTTTCCCAGCCACCACCCACCCTCACCGAAACCCATGGGAGTTTCGCAAGGAGAGAGAGGGAGGTGAAAAAAGAACAAAACCGCTCACGGGGGTTGAAGGGAGAAGGATGGGGTTTACAGTGAAGGAATTCGCGAGATAACGTCGACAGAGAGGACATGGAGTTGGCGAGGGGCGGGCGGGGGTGAAGAAGAGTTTTTTAAGGATTTGGGGCGTGAGACAGGGGTTAGGTGGGGGAACGAGGGTGGGAGGGCTTTGCGTGGTGGGCGGTTGTCGGACGGAATGCTGGGAAGAACGGGGAGGAGGGGGGGGGGGCAGGAGGAGAGTCAGGGGGAGCGGAAAATATGAGAGCAGATTCGGAATGACAAGCCGACGTCCCGAGGGAAGACATGGGAAGCAGCGGAGATTGCGCTCTCCGCAGAGAAAATACACATTTTGCGTGCACACGGGCTCCGTAGGGGGGAACTCCCGAGTTTTTCGGCTCTAGGAAACGGTTGGTGCAGCAAAGCACCAACGGTGGTGGTGCTGGAGGGCGAAGAGAAGGGAAGGGGGGCAGAGACAGCTGAGGCATCTCATCAGAGAGAAGGTCGGATCATCAGCGGCAAAGGAAAAATTTCGCCGGCCGTGAAAAATAAATACGCGCGCCGACTCTCGTCTGCTCGTCGCTACCCTGGAGGCAGTTGGCGACGGTTTGCAAAGCGGGAAGTTTGTTAAATCAACAGCAAAACATTGCTGGAACTCGTGATGGGAGGGGAGTCGCGATACAATCGCACAGAACAAACCTGTGCCTGCCTTCGCTGCACATTACGCTCTCTCTAGATCATCAGCGAGCGGAATCTGCCCCGGCTGCAGGAATCCCGAAAATATTCGAGTGGAAATCCACATGCAGCTTAAATTGACGGTACCGTAAGGATGCAAACGCGTAAACGTTTGCACACCAACTATTTTCCAGCACTAACGACATCCTCCGAATTAAAGAAAACTACAACACGTGCGCATACATAATAGAGCTTCATCCATAGTATAAGTATGGTAGTAGATGGTAGAGGAGATATATTGTGCAATAAATCTAGATATACCTGCAATATACAAACATAACGCACTTCATGAAATT
The DNA here is from genome assembly GCA_933228895.1 of Platycnemis pennipes. Taxonomy (NCBI): domain Eukaryota; kingdom Metazoa; phylum Arthropoda; class Insecta; order Odonata; family Platycnemididae; genus Platycnemis; species Platycnemis pennipes. Next base: position 65,116,919 of record OW121857.1, on the reverse strand, counting down.
AACTTTTTAGGGCGTAATTTTATGGAAATTCAGCATATTCTCAAGAATGTAAAACTTTGTATTTCCACACAAACTTATTACAACGGCACGTCTGGTTTCCATAGGTGAAACTTTCACCTATGCTGCCCTAGCGGGTGAAACCGGTCGTGCCGTTGTAATACGTTTGCGTGGAAATATAAAGTTTTACTTCCTTGTGAATATAACAAACTTCACTATTTGTCTCTGTTCCTTTCAGGTGCATAAAAAATTGTCATGGTGAGACATCTATCATAAATCCGTCCATCTCACTTCCTTTAATTTCAAAGCTAATCAGGCATTTTATATTGGCATTGAAAGCATAACATGCTTAATAGGTTATATAGTATAATAGGCTATCATGTACGGGTTAAGCTCCTTGAAAACAAAAGTACTTATGTATAATATAAGACTCGGAATTCACTGACATTTTTCCAGGTTTTCTGTAAATTATAGCTATATCTTCAGGATAATCAGATTTATTGAAGGATTGGCATGCGAGGAATGGAGTGATGAAAAGATACAAATTAAGATATCAACAGGAGCTACTGAGGTTCAATCATACCATCAAATTAAATTTATCATGAAGCAAATGAGAAAACTACTCTCAGAGCGGGATTTAACCACGGTCTTTGAGATGCCATGCCAGCGTTTTCCCAATTTAGCTGAAGCAGATGGTGCTTCTGAAATGAGCAGAAGAAAAGGACACACTGAAATATGCATGGCTAACGAAAGTCAAGAAATATAGCGGAAAGTAAATATTCTCACTTCATGCAAATATACTCCATTTCCCTGCAAGCTGCCTTATGAAGCTATGGAACAGTATTTGGTCAAATTTGGGATAATTAGTATGAGCACAAAGGAGAGCAAAGTAACTTAACGGCAAAAAGGAAGTAGCATTATCACTCAAGGAATAAAATTGTGCTTGTATTTTGGCAGAGGATAGCAAATGTGTAAATGTTTTTTCTCTTCATTTATCAACAATTTCGTCAACATTTCTACACGTTCTTCAGCGTTTAGACAGATATTTGTTGCCACTGCTCTCTATACGAGTTGAATTTGTCTCCTACATTTCATCCATTGTGCAACCTCTTAAACTAGTTCGTTTTGCAAATGTTTCCATTAAATAGCATTACAGCTTGTTGCCTATACGTTCGTAAAGGTACGTTTTGGGGTACGAGTAACATACTTCTGCATCCAATTCATTCACTCTGGGCGTAGTATTGAGGAAATACACAAATGAGACATGATTTGATGGAATGTGTGAAGAAACGGCGTCATCAGAGGAACCGATTATTATTTATATCCAATATCCATGGCCCATCAACAAATTCTCTCTAAAGAATAATATTTTTATAAAGATGTTATAATTTTAAACACAAAGCACTGGATGTGAATTGGAATGCTTGTCATTTGAATTTAATGTGAAGACGCCCAGGAAATCCAATTGTGCCCAAATATACAACTCCCAACCCACATAAGTGAGCTTTAAATAGTGGTGCCCTATTATCGTGCTATTATGAATCTGGGTTGACCCGAGCCTGTCTGAATTGCTTCCAATACGCACTCATTGAAGTTCCAGATAACAAGGTAATTTGAGCGTAAGGGGATCAAAGTTCACAATTAATACCTATTCGGAATCTTGTTTCATACTTAAATAAATAAACTAATAATAAAAGAAACGATAGATATTTTACCACACTCATAAGGGGCTTACATATATCATGAAAATCATTTCATCATCTGGATGAAAAATCTAGAATCATCCACCAGCGTGTAACGTTGAGTCCGTTTAAACCCTAGTAAATGATCATGCATTGGGAAGCCATGGAATAATATCTTGTTTCCTATTAGATAGCAATTTCTGAGTGTGTTTTCTTGCCCCTCACTCCCCGCGAAGTATACAATGATGTTGAGAAGAACGTGCAAGTTAAGGACCAAGCAAGGATAGCTCCACGGTACCCTTCGCTGCCCAGGGTGGAAGTGCCTCAAAAAATGTCCTAGCACCCGTCGTAAATACCAGCGCGGTCGGGTTCTCCCGCGGAAGTCTCAGCGAAACAAATCCGCTACGTTCCCTCATTCTTTTGTGTGCAGACGGCTGAGGGGGTTGGGATGGTGGAAGCATTTTTCTAACCAAACGCGCCCCTTTACGATGAAGAAAAAAAATTTTTTTTCCTCCCGGAAAGTATTTTCCGGGAGGGAGGGTTTATTTTTCGCAGGAAGCCAATGAAAAAATGCTTTCACGAGGTGGGAGAGGAGTGTGTAGAGGGATTTGGAGCGAGTGGTTTGGAAGGGGAGGGGCGAGGGAGGCTCACCCCATTCTTTCCCGAGAAATCCCGCGCGTGGGCTGACGGGAAGAGGAATGAAAGATGCACGCAGATATGAGAGCGGATTCCTTTACCTGAGCCTCCAAGAGGAAGATACCTTGAGACGGGGGAAAATTTCGACGGACATTCAATGCAAGGCAGGAAGACGGAGATACCCGCTACGAAAATAGTGGAAGTAGAGGCCGCAGCTACAGTCCTGGGCACTCATAAGTGACATTCCACTACCCTTTCCGCATCTAAGTAATGGATACGAGATTTTACTTATAAATAACCTTGGCAGGGACTTCAGTATTCTCTTCAATGTATATGAAACTCCAAATGCAGTTTAGGCTTGAATTTTCTCATCATCCGATTAAAATCCGATGAAAACGTCATCCGATGAAGTGCATCTGTCACAATTCTTGTCTTGGCCATAGGTGATTGCATCCGATGGCATTTTCGAAACAATTAACTAATAAATACAATAATAAAGTTAAGTAACAGCTATTTGTAGACGATAATAATCACTCCCTATGCTCATGCTATTATTGCTTCAAATTCAGCTTTAAATATACGAAAATAAGCTGTTGATACGTTTTAAAAATAGTGAAAGATTATTTTCTCTTGCAAAATAGCATGAATGGTAATGTATACGTAAGACACTGTCGCACGCACTGTAATGTATGGAATTGCTCCAATGCGTGGCAATGAAGACATACAGATGAACTTTTTTAGGAATACGGTCGTTTGAATGAATTCTATGTGACATCGCAAAGTTATACTTTTGCGTTTTGATAAATGGTAATTTAAGTAATAAATATAACTTTCATATTATTGTGAAACTTGTAGGCACTACAGAGAGAAAGGATACTTCCCAGATAACACAAAGGAAAAGGGGAGAGGAAAAGCATAGCAACATATCTCAGAACATCTCCTACTAAAATTGAGATTCCGAAGAAGCCTCAGAATGCCTTTCATATTTTTAAAAAACATCCGTGATACAAACACGAAGGCAATCTAAAATGCCCTGAGAGATTGGGGACCATCAAAAGACGTTGTCTGAGACGTATCCGTTATAGCAAAAATGGAAGAGCGAAGAAATGGTTACTCATACTTTCTTTTTCCTACATGTATCTAGGACTTATTGTGGCACACCTAAGGAGCTGACATATCAAGAAATTTAAAGCGTTCATAGCGAAATAAGTGGATGACTGGAATACAGAAGCAACGTTGATTATGACTTACTAATTAGTATTCACTCCATCCACCTTCCCTAAATGGTGACAATATGGATTTGGGATAAAAATAAACAAAATACCCGAAACCGAGGGATTTGGAGGCAAATAGAGAGAGAAACGCAGGAATGTCATAAATTGGTTTAAAATTTCTGCTAAATCATTAGAAGTATAAGCATTGAGATTCAACGGATCAAGAATTAGAAGCATAAGTATTGAGATCCACTGAGGCATTTATACGTTTACAAAGTGCTGAGACTTTTCTTTCTGAGCGGTGATAGCAAAATGCCAATTCCAAAAACACGTTGCCCATTGAGCTTACGAAGATTATTGCTATCCTATTGATATCCTGTACCAAGTTTAACATGTTCTTGTTTAGGCGAAGTTTTTTATATGTTGGGCCAACAATTCTTAATATGCTACCTTCTGAATGTAAAAATGGCATTTAATTTTATTTCACTTTCTAAAGTTGTAAAAGATTGGCTTTTATCTTGTAATAATATTTTTTTAAGTTTTAATGGCTTCTTTTGTGTTTAGAACCAATGTTTGAAAATGTATTTATGGAGTACCAAATCAAATGCAAATGATAGAAAAAGGAATAACAACATCGTATATCTTGCGAGTATTCTGTAAACAAAATTTATGCCTGTAGTGAAACAGACCAGCGAAAAGCAAAAGCTATGGAGAGCAAAATGGGAATAAAGAATATGGTGGGAGATACAATGATAAAACAAAAAAAGCGGATATTCCTGTGGTTACGTTTTTTAATTGTACACAAGACACACTCCATCGGTGAATATGATCATGAAAATGTTTGCGAAACTTTCTAAGTAATTTAGCCGGCTCATTTAGGCTGTATGCATCTCTATTTTGTATATCCCGGTGGACATTTTTCCGTTCTCGATATCCACAGTTAGCCAATTTTCCGATCTCTTGACTACGCCGGGGTTATGAAATATCGTTAGTAACGTATAGTGTTACATGTATGCTCTTTTTTATTGATAATGTGATCATTTATTACAACTAAACTAATAATCGGTGTTTTGACTCCTTATCCTGCTTATGTCTTACCTTTACTGGATTTTTGGGTGTTTTGTATTGCAATTCTAAAGGTTTCTTCCATATTCCAAGGTTCGTCCCTTTCGCAACGACTGTCATTTTTCCTTAAAGTAAAATCGTGTGTGTTTGTGAATTAAAAAGGCACTAATTTTCAATGCAGTCAAAAACAAAGATTTAAATATACCTAGTCAAAATATTTAGTTTTAAGGAATTGATACCATTTTAAATATGGCAAATACATTACTTATCCTCTTACTTTATGGATCAAATTTTGTGTGACATTTCTGCACATACGTTAGGTTTCTCGCCATTGAATTAGTGGCAGTCTTTTAAGGATCAGGTCCACTAAAAGCTCCTTCTAGAATATACCCTCGCATCATGTACACCTACATAGTACCCAAAGAAATTCGTACGGGCATAGAAGAGCGATGAGATAAGATATGGGATTCGGCGAGCTAGGAGAAAGCGAGTACTGGTGAGGGGGCATTGGGATGGTGGAAGCGGGGGGCCTTGGTTGGGCCAGAGGCCGAGCTCCAAAATGACCAAACTCCCCGCGATCGATGCCTTTTCATCAACCAGCGGGAGGAGACTATTTCCTCCACACTCGGGGGAGTTTGAAACGTTCGCTCGACTAGTCCCTCCGAAACGGAGAGAGGGGAATTGGATGTGAAGTGGGAATAAGCGCGGGCCAGACAGGGCTCCGCATCCACCCTCCTTACCCAAATCTCTCTAATTCTGACTCGAGCATAAGGGGAGCATTCCATCACATTTTGCCTAACAAAGCAAAGCCGCGGAATTAGGATTCTACTAAACATATTTCGAAAGCTAAATTCATGGAAATCCAATTTAACCGCAAAGGAATATAGTACATCTGGTACACAATATCTGGTATAAATACACTCAGTAACCTTTAAACTAAAAGTACTGTAAAAGGCCCAAATCCACCAAAATGTTTTACACTACGTAGATTCCACATATCGCTCATTGATATAATAATCCATGAAAATTCGTTTTAGGATACAAATTAATATATGTGGGGCTAGACAACGAAGAAAATTTCTGTAAAAAGATGATACGCAAGTATGCAATCAAACAGACTGAATGGGCATTATTTGTTGATGTTGCGTAATTTCCAAAACTGCCTAATTGAATTTTTGTCATTATTATTGCATTCGGGGAAAACCTTAAATTCTACCTTACTTAAATGCGATGACATTCTAAACCAATCAGTAGAGTCAGCTACGTAATTCGAGGGCGTAGAAATCAAAGACTCGCCAACACAACCCAGACAGGGGTGTTGAGTACATCCGAACGTACAACGAACCTCAAAAGCTCATCTTAGGTGAAATGTTAGAGCATCAGTTGGTGAAAGGCCAAAAACGAGAAACGCTCAAGCTACAATTTTTCGGTGGATGCCTTACTATCATTTGCTTTGTGCATTAAACTTTCATGTGGAAGAACAGTGTTTCCTTTAATCTTGGATCACTTCCTTAAGGTTACGCTGGAAACTACAACATAAAGGTACCTAGTGGTGATTATTTCCAAGTGAAAGATGGTGACGTGTTCATTTAAGGCCGGAAAGTTGTTTACAGCAACAAGCAAAATAGCATTGTCAAAACGAAAAGTCGATCCAAAAATAATATTCGATCATGAATTAAAACTCCCGAAAATTTAATAACAAAAGTAACACAATGATGATTCCTTTAGTGATTGAATAGCTTATATTTTATCCTTATTTGAGGTATAAAATTCTTTCAAATGTAAATAATCATTCTCAATCAACTTCTGATATGTCATTCCTCCCTGAAAATGCTAAGCGTTCAATACATTGCACAGATGTATCATGTAATTCTTGATACACATTGCAAAACTGGGTAATTATCTAAGTATGAAAACTATAAATGGGTTTCATAGATTAGAAGTGTGTATTACTACCCTACTGGAATAAAAATTCTGAGGTTTTAATCCAACTGAGTCAAAAAACTATATTGGTTCATCGGTCAACACTTAAGGGAACGCTAAGAGCTTTGTGAGCAGTATTCCATCCTCTGGATATCATTCTATCATCGAGTTTTTTATCGCCTATCGTTACGTGTAGACTAATATCAACGCCGAGTTTTCCTACGCCCCTTTTTTTACCCTACAACATTCCAAAGTGTACCTAATTACACAACCTAATGTTTGCATATACTTTTTATCGCGGGTAACGAGCAGTACACTGAAACTCACAAATGCTCATTAGGAATACATTCCTGAAACATGCATCGCAGCTGAAACGCATGTCAAGGAAAGCTCTGCTCATAAGTTAGGGTGTGTTATTCATGAATCCGGATCTACCTCATACAATAAGAGCTTTTATCATTCCAAACCATAAATTAATTTATATTTCGATGACAAAACAATCGGGAGGTACAAGAACTTAATTCCATGTTCTGGGAAAATACGACAGAATCAAATACGGGTTCCGAGTATCCGGATACAGGTGACAAATTAGTGCTTCGAGTCACCACTGAAATATCATAAGCTGCTTGAATTACTAAAAATAACTAACCCATCTAAAATGGAACACAAGGAAATCTAATATAATTTAAAATATATTTGAACTCAAAATAATAAATTTCTAATTTTTAATATGGTACCAAAATAATTAACTGAAAAAAAGCAAATAAAAGTTTTGTAAATTCGGAAATGAGCTCACTGAAAGTATTTGGACGGGATATTAATTAATGCCCGGAATCAAATTCGGTTATAAAATAAAACCTTAAACCAAATATTAGTTTTGAACCGTGGAATAGGTTCAGCTAGAACATTTGGACGGTTTCATAATTTTTAACCGCAGGTAAAAGTTAACAATAAAAAGATAAATAGGAAAAACTATTATTATTGCGGCTAGGCATGGGTGAAAAAACTGGAGCAATCTTTGCATGAAATACGCAAGTCAACTCATTCACACTAACACGAGATATATGGCATTGGTGATACCTCACTGAGCAAAAAATAGTTCCATTTTTATCTTTTCTCTTCATTTTTAGCTCTAGTGCAGGTCATGGAATCACGAAATGCATGATCTAAAGAGGTTGAAATTTTCAATAAAGAAGATGACATTAAAATATACACACATAAAATTTAATGTTTTAAAAACGTTATGTGATTGTGCACATATCTACCAAATGCTTCTTACAAAATATCAAAATTTACTAAAGTATATTTATACACATTTTTACCATAGATTATATTTTCAAAATAACTATATTTTTTTCATTGCTCATGCTCAAATGTTACTATTTTAAATCTTATACGTACGGAAGCAGACAATTACTTTAGTGCCAAGAACAATTTTTTTAGTAGTAGACATTATTCTGTAATTCAAACTCATAGAATTTTCACCTAATATGCGCACTCCAAATTTGAGCTCTATTCCACTCAATACACTGCCAGAATTACTACTTAGGGGGCTACTTCACAATTAAAGGTATGTTTTAGAGTGGGCGATGCTTATTACCCTATGCAAATGTTGGCTCTATCACTAAAATTACACCAAAAACAAATGTTGGTAAAAAATGATAAATTGCACTTAACCCGACAAATGAATAAGAATTATTGCTATTATCTGAACAAATATTTTCATGTAGTTGTAACTAACGTGTAGTTAAAGTGTATTTACCACGTAATATTTTCTGCATAATATATCTGTCTTACTTTCCGAAAATAAATCGAAGATAAGAAACGAATCTAAGTTGGCGTAGTACTATTCGTCTCAGGAAATGTGCAAATTCATTCATTCAAACCTTCATAGCAGCCATTTCTAGCGAACGATTCGTCAACGTTGGTGCCGAGAGCAAAATAATGATCATCCTTCTTTTCACCTCAGATAAAATTTATGTTCCTCACACAAGACTGGGTAATTTTTCCCAGAATATACAATGTGCAAATGGTGCCAACGGCTTGCATTACCGGATGAGAAATGCATAAATGGCCCCTTCGCCTTGATATTCCATTAATGAAACCAAGTCGTGTTTTTTGGAAAAATGCACATAACTCAAGTTCCTGGCATACAAAAATGGCCAAATTCATCATCTCAAGGCAGAGGAAAATTGAAAAATCCGGTAGTACATGTGCTGGTTTGCCAGCATCTCCCAACGAACTTGAGACATTTGATTTGTGTTTCAACAGTCATTAAATCCGTATTAAGGAAAAGCTAAACCCAAGATAATGAGCAAAGAATGAGTTGGCACCAAGTCAGAACCTCGAATCCACTGCAAAGCAAGAACAGCGGGGAGGGAGTTAATCAATTAATTTGCGATTAAGTTTTCCCCATCCTATGGGAAGCGATGGAAAAAAAGCATGTTGGACCGGGGAAACTGCAGAGGGAGAATAAGGTTCATTAAAGAACTTCTTCCCTCAGAGGGTTTATGCATCATCTTTAAAGAAAGGAATAATTAGAAGTGGGCCAACTGACACATGTTACCCTTAGAGTCTAACATCGACAGGGTCCGGCAAACCTTTGACACGGAAAAGTAAAACCTATGGCTTTGAAAAGTTTGAAAATTTTTCGACAGCCATTGTATACCTAAAAGCAATGTGAAATCGAGGTAACATAATAAAAATTTAAATAATTATATCCCTATTTAAATAAAAAATATCAATCGAAAAATATTATCATTGGTATTTATATGAGCAGCGAGCTTTCATTTCCTGTAAAAATTGTTTAATGTCCGGTTTATTTATAGTATTTTAAGCTATGTCGGTTTCATTTAGAAATTACAAAACATAAGCTATTCAAATGAAACTACAAAGGTTCTTTAGCTAGACATTTCGTTTTACATTGGAGTGACAATTACGTGCTCAAAGAGCCGCATGTGGCTTGCCAGTAATACTTTGAGTACATGCCTTAGACTATGAAGAACCATGTGGAATAAACTTTATGACTTTTGGGAGGAAATAATATTTTTCATCAAAGTAAAGCACTGGTAATGCCTAGCAATTGTAACGAGCTATATATATGTACAGCAAATATTATTATCTTACTTACTTACTTACTACTTTATGGAGTTCAAACTGGCATAGTGTAACCCTCAATAAAACTCTGTCAAACGATAACGTTCTTTCGTTCCATATGGATACCCGAAATTCAATATTCGCTCTCGGCTCACAAGATCGGGGTAAGTCCAAGAAAATCTCTTTCAGCCGAAACATTTAATGAACTTAGATATAACGGAAAATATATAGATGCATGACATCATTCGAATGCAGATATTACTCTCGAGCTTTAAAAATATAGGCTGAGATTGATAAATAAGGGGTCTGGATGAGATGAGTAGCTCTCTGATCAAAAATACAAATCTACTACCGGCGCTTGACTCATCAGCTTAAAAAAGAGGATTTAAATATGAGAGTAAATTCAACAAAATACGATGCATTTGTGCACATTTGAGCGCATCCGCTACGTTGAAAAGAGGGCACTGAAAACGATGAATGCGATATTCTGTCCCATTTATCCATAAAATTTATCCATAACAATTTTAGGTATCGTGGGGAATGGTATCTGCGGCTGAAGAAGTGAATAAACGCGGTAGCCAGAAACACACCATTATTCACGCCATACTGTGTTGATGACATCACGCAAAAAAATTAATCACCTTAGTTTCTTGAAATATATTTTTCATCGTAATTAAAACATAAAATAACCATAAACATTGGAAATTAGCTTAAATCCAGAAAATCTTTCAACGAATTCATTCTTTTTTCTCCATCTCTTTTCCTGATGCTGGCGCTTTTGGCTGTGCTGATGTGGGTAACTTCTGCGGTCTGCGGTATCCTGGGGGTTATGCAAATCAATAAAACTTGGTTTGGCATAACTACAAGGATGATAATTTGATTTTATGCATAATGTGTTTGCAAGGAGCATTTAAGGGTATTGTTAACTCCCTCATAAGCTCATCAGTTACCTCCCCAAAAAATGTTCACTTTAAAGAACCATGAAAATACAGATCAGAAACTATATTATTTCCCTTCTCAATGGAAAAACTATTCAGATCTCATTCTTGTTTCTAGTGAAACAATGAATCTCTGTGCCATATTTAAGTAGATTTGTTTTCCTCTTCTACATGCCAACCAATGCACATTTATTCAATTCAAAGAAAAAGAGGAAATTTTATTTTGATCCTCTATGTAGACATTTAAAATTATGACTTTAGGGATTTAAATGATAGCATTTTTTAAGAACCATGCTCCAGATGTCTAATCTGATGAATTGTTTCTTTAATGCCATGGTTGTATTTCTAGTTGTTAATGGACTCTTCTTTTGGCAGAATATCTTTTATTCCTAGGCTATTCTAGTCTCTATTTCCTTCACAATTCTCTCTTCGCTTGTTATTCGTCTTCCTATACTTTTGATCGGCAATACAGCCAACTTATGAGACCTGCTGGAGATTAGGGTGCTTAGCATTGGTGTACTCTTGTGTAACAAGTGCAAATATTGCTTGCATGTGATTAGCCTGTTTTATTTGATGCAATACCTTACATTTGAAAAGTACACACTGAATTTAGCAAAACACAACGAGGACGTGAAAAAAAGAATATTTGTTAGTTACTCGATCAGAGTTGTGCATTGCTTTGGAAAGCAAGATCTTGCTTTACGAGGCCATAAAAAGACAGATAGTTATCAAATAGAGAAAATGAAACTCAGCTGCTTCAAGAACGTGGCAACTTCGACAGTCAACAGAAAAATCACCCCAACAATTAAACTGTTTTTCAAGAATGTCGAGTCATTTTTAAGGGTAAGGAATCGTCGTATCTTTTAAAGTTTGTTATTTAAAATTAGGAAGCTGCCATTTTAACTCTTCAAAAATACAATGTTCTATTCCCTAATGGTGTGCAGTAAAAAGAATTTCATGCTTTTTATGAGCAAAATTTTTCAATTTTGAAGTGCAATACATATATGTTATCGTTTAGCTTATTTACATAATAGTTTTATGCATCCATTTCATTGAGACCACAACGTCAACTTTGCGCATGGGAATCATTTGTCCTCAGAACGGTCCTGCCTACAGGAATAATATCTCTAACGACGTAAATCACACAATAGCAGATATTCCACAGATAAAAAATCATTCGTCTTGACCGGGACTCATACCCGGACCCCCTGATTTCCTGCCAGGTGCTCTACCAGTTGAACTACCACATTATATATATAAGCTCTATAATTCCCACAGAGAAGGAGGACGCCTTGGTAGCTTATCTGGTACAGCACCTGGCCGGAAATCAGGAGTCCGGGTTCGAGTCCTGGTCAAGGCGAATGATTTTATTCTCTGCGGAATATCTGTTATTGTGCAATTACAGCGGGTAATGCAGCTTAGGTTTTCACGGCTTGTACGTGATCTCTGAATTTGAAGATGTAAATAACATTTAATTTTATTGACGAGCTCCTGACTTAATTCGAAGGACCAGTAATGAAAAGAGTGTTCATTATATCGATGAAGAATGTTTTTCTCTTCAGAATGAATTTACTGGCTTCTGTAGCGTGATGGTAATTGGATAAGTAAACACGTATCATAGAGTTTGGTTCTGTTGCGGCTACCTACAATTTTACAGCCAAAACCGAGCGAAACCGTTTCACACGTATTGATAAAGGACACATTGTAGTGAATGAGAGACCTATAATTATTTTAGCTTTGTTTAAAAGAAGAGAAAATGCAACAGCAAGATTAATTTTAAAAATATGAGTTAAAAACCAACGATTCAATTCCATGCTCTTAACCGTAGTTTTCCGCATGTCCCAATGAATTTGCGTCAGAAAACTATTTACCTAGAAATATGTTCCCCAAACGAGGTCAAAGACACCGGTTTTTTCCCGAACAGAACGAGAGAATCCAGGACAAGGAAGCTTTTACAGATCCGTTGAGGCTAGAGGAATAAAAGGGATCGCTGAGGTCCGTGGCACGAAGCCAGATACGGAAAGACACACCCAAACCCATTATTTAATTGTCAAGCACCATGTTGAGAATAGCATGGAGAGATAAAAAAAACCCCTTCAGATTACATCGGCATGGTCGAGTATCCTCTCCACATTCGTAAGAAATCCGTGAGAAATCGTTGCACTGTCCGAAAAGAGAATGAGAAAGGGTTTTAAATTCAAGAAAGGGTTTAAATCTCCACTTAGTATAAGATAAGGAAGCCAAAGATAAACTCTTCCCCTCCTAACAGCCATTCACGATGTATTGGACTTAAGCATACCAAAATAACCGACCTAACCTCATCAAAGAATGGTGGATTAACCAGTTACCTCAACCCTCCAAGTTGCATGAGTTAATAAATTGACCCTATGAGGGTTCATAAAAGCCACGCCACGCGTGTAAGATATTGTCCCTACCACTGTGCAATTCTGAAAAGAGAGTTCAAAATCGCTAGTGGAAAAGGTCTCCTTGGCTCGGGAATTGAACCTAGGAATATCGACTTGCTAGGCTAAAAAGCAGACCACAACGACACCCATAGTTTTTATTCGTAAGGTAATTCGCATTCGCTATTCGAGTCCCTCAGGGGTGATACCCGCATGCCGGAACTGATATTTCTCGACGCCACTGCCCATAATGGTAGGTCCTACAAGGATCTTAAAAAACTATACAATACGCACTGTTTGCATGTTTTATTTACCGCAATGTTCTTCACACACCGGATGACCGCTAACACATTTCCATCACTTAACTTTTGGAAGGCATTATTATAGGCACGGGCAATGACACTCCAGAATGCCCTTTTCATTTCAATTTTAAAAGCATCTGAGCCAGACTAATTACGAATCAAAGAGACGAATTAAAATGCCTCGCATATGGATTGTAACGCTAAATAACATTATTATGAAAAGTCAACACAGTAACTTGTACATCGTGAACTTGTACATTGTAATCGTGATCAATCATTGTATTTAGTCCTTATATCCGCAGAAGTATCGTTCGAAAACCACTGATACGAGTTAGAATTTTGAATACGAAAATGAGAAATAAACCTATTGCAACAATTATCTTAAAGTGAATATCTACAAATAAAAGAAGAAAAATAATATCAAATAATTTGATTTTTGTATGCTCCTGAAATGTTAGAATCTGCTTTATGAATAATGATAAAATCCAAATCTCGAAACGACCAAAACCGTAGCCATAGTTCTAAAAGCTAGACGTAGAAATGTATCGGGAAGCAGGAATAGTATTGAACAAGACGTTAAATCATCGAAAATTTTTCCCAAATGTGGAATTATAAGAATAGAAATAAAAGGTAATGTTTAGGAGGGGAATATCTGGTGAAAATATTACTCACCAGTTAATCACGCCAAAACTTCACATTCAGCCAGGCTAAAGACATTCACCTGCAAAAGAAAAAAGATAAATAATCTCATAGAATAAGGCAATATGCAAAAAAAGACGTTTTCAACAATGAACATCATAATTTATGGCGTATTGCAGAAGCTCTGCATTGAACTTCCTGATTTAATTATGCAATTCAATTACAGAGCACAGAAGGCATGCGAATGTAACACGTATGGAAGAGATTCATTTAAATCGATACAAAGACATTCTTCAGTCTTACCGTAATATGAGTTTCCCAACACCCAGGAACTGTGGAAACGAGCAGTAAGAACTAGACACTGGCTTAAAATAAATAGGTGATTGACAATCGTCCCATCTTATCGATATGAGTTGATAAATTTGTGACTCGTTTCCAACAATTTTACTCGGTTATTAGGAGGACACGGTGTCATATGATGGTTATTTATTCTTAAAATATTTAAAACTGTCCAATAAAATCAAATGTATGCATTCTAATGTGCTCATTGTAGCTTATATTAGTAAAACAACGAATACATTGTTTAATGTGCGGACCCTCTTGTTCTCTTCTAAGCAAGAGATGTTCCAGGGTAGTAACATCTAATGTGTCGTTCCTTAGAGGGTCATATGTATTACAAAATCTCTTATCTTAAATGTTCCCTAAGACTTTTAGAAGCAAAGAATACTGTAACATGATAACTGGCAAATGGTGATCATGCAGAAATTGGTCAAAGTTTCAACCGTGTTCATATTAGTTAATACTGTTCGAGTTCCACCGGGTCACACTCGGCCAGTTGTCATTATCTTAAGAGTTTTAACCCAAAATATGAATGACTACTCGCCCATTGAAACATTGTAAGAAATGCAGAGTGTGACCCGGTGAAAAACCTGGGCAAACTTTACCAATACCATGCTCCAGAAAAGCATCCAATCCGAGTTCATATTCCTGACGATTTTCCATTATTCATTAGAAAGAAGCGAACAACGGGTTATGTCACCGGAGCAATTGCTGATAGGTAAATAATTTCTTGTACACAAGTAGACGGAATATGTTCAAATTACCATGAAAAATATAGTCATTATTAAAATGAAGTATATTAGATATGGAGATGCATCAACATACTTTGTTGCAGATTAAAAAATCTGAGCCACCCTTTCCCTGGCACCAGTGTGAAAATGATTTAATGAGGATTACTAATTCGAAGAGTTGACATTCTTGCAGTCATAATTGAATATAGCAATCATGATGAAATATCTCTTGGGTTTAGTAATGGGGAAAGTATCTCAGGAAGCGATTAGTTTCAACAGAGTTTTATAACCCGCGATAGCAAAAGGACAACAATAAAAAAACTATAATAATTAAGCATTGAACTATGTATGATTAAAGGTGTATTTAATATATACGAATATATATTTTTGAAGCATAAAAGGCTGATGTTTTACGAGCTTCCATCTGCGTCTATACACGCCGATGGAAAACAGTTTTGCAAGGTTTCCAGCTTGCTTCCTACGATCAGGCCTTAGAAAGCGAATTTGCAAAGCGTGCAAAACTGCTGGCGATTGAAATAGAAAAACGCGGAAAGAAATTTGAAACTCTCTCCATTTGAACTCTGCGAAGTTCTCTATTTGGCACGAAATTGTTTCATTTGAAATTTAGGTCCATAAAAAAACTATAATTCAAGTTGAATAACACAATAAGATCAACTAAATACGAAACCTAGGTTTCGGCTAGATTAAGCTGTCAAATTAACTTTTCAAGAGAAGAAGAAGCTTAAGAAAGCAGCCTATTGGTTCCATAAAATTTCAGCTAAAATATCCGAAGTGTTTACTATCCGCTTATTATAGAAGAATTCTCTTCGAACCTATGATCGTGAAAAGGTTTATAACAGACATACTGTGACTTTTTATCATTACTTCATCTTCCTTTCACACAGGGAAAAGGCTAACTTGGATTGGGGGCTGGGAATGATACGGGATCAAATTTACCACCACGCAAATCCAAGAGGAAGAAGGAGGGTCGCTTATTCCTCCTTTCACAAGGGCACCGTCTACATATGACGCAACATCTCCTTAAGGGCTGGATGGGTACTGGAAGGAAGGAATTTCCTCTTCCACCGCTATAAGGGTGACGAAGTTGGCGTTTTGTTACACTTGACAATGTAAGGAACATACGGGAAGCTACGATCATCACTCCTACCAATAACTGAGCTTCTAGAAGTTGTAGGACAAGCTAGAGGATGAAAAGCCACGATCCCTCCTACCTCCATCAAGTTAAATTTTCGATTCAGTAAGTCCACCTAATAAATAAATGTTTGCTCATAAACATGCATGTTTTTAAAAACCGTCATTGCAGTAAATTATTCATTTTGCATCAGTATCAATATAATTTCTCCACAAAGTTATTCAATATGATTTTGAAATTGATAGTTTCTGGCGTCACTTTATTGAATTTACTTGTATTCATTATGAATGGCCAAATAAACTTTGTATTTCCACATTTATTATCTCACACTACCTGATACATCTACATCTACCTACAAATCTAGCTACATCACCTGATGATGACGTTGATCGTCGAAACCATGGTCATAGTGTGAGATAATAAATGAAGAAATACAAAGTTTACTTCGTTATTCATAATGAATTCTATATGATGTTGCCAAAACTCAAACAGAAATATACCAAGTGCGTATGCTGAACACTTCAGATTATTTCTTTACAAAGTAAGAATTTGGGCGAACAAAGAAAATTCGAGCTACAGTTAAAACACAAATTTAAATACGAAAGTTATTAGTGCTTCGGGAAGATTCAATTTGGCGTACATGAAGCGATCGATTTAAGCCCATGAATGACGAATATTGTACGAGACTAAAAGATACACAGAGCACATTCGACAGATTTATTAAGTAAAGACTAACTGTATCTAGTCTTTTTCCAAGGACAGCGAGAGTGAAATAAGGAAGCATTTGAGATGTGGTGAATGAAAAAAAAAAGTGTTGCTTGCAGAGGAATTCAAATTGAAGAAAGGTGGTGGTGGTGGATTGGTGGAAGGTCAAAATAATTTATAGGAAGGCATTATTTTGGGGAACCAAAGTTTATGGACGATACTGAATGATACTGAGACGATTTTAATTCAGATGAAGAATATGTAAGAAGTGTACAGTGAATAACAAAGTGCGCAGGGGAAGAGGAGTAAACGGAAGAATAAAACATCAAATTATGATAAAAACCCATGTTGTGCCCTAAAAACCCCGTAACACCCCCTACTCCCGGAATACAAGAGATAATTAACGCCTTACTATTAATTCAGTGAGTACTTCAAATATAATATATTATTAATTATTTTTTGGCATTTTTATGCTATATTGTGGCTGTGAGTAAATGCTTAAGTTAAGTTATGTTTAAGTGTTGGTCAGCAAATGTAGAGGAAAATATTTATTTCTCAGGAAATTCTTCACACTTAGCCTCAAGACACTTTCCCTACGTTTATAAACCAGCCAATATAACCAATGAATCACCTTGTTGATCGCTTTCAGAACCGCAATATTCCTTCTCTATAAACATTGCATGAAGCAACACTCCAGAAAACTATTGCTTGTTAATAAGATTAAGAGTTAAATAAGATATGATAGTAAATTTTATATATATCACATCAAACCCCAAAATACCTCCAATACTAGGTAATATCTCAAACCTAATGCGAAAAAAATAACTTTTTCTTGTCCATTATACCTTTCTGCATTTATACTTGATTATGTTGAATCTTAAAGCGAAAATTTTTTCATTGTACTAGGGAATATATGATCTAATTGAAACCTAATATAGCTCTATTTGTTATAAAAAATTATTTTTCCCCAAGGCAAAACATAACAAGACTAAAGATATGACATTTATAACAACTGAGATGACTTTTGTGTGATTGTGTGAGGAGGAAAGCTATTTCTTCCCCAGCCATTAGATAACAACAACAAAAATCACTTGTCCTTGGATAACGTCAACATAAAAAATAAATTCTTATTAGATCTGAGATAAACACACCATCAAAGCTTTCTATTTATGAAATGCGTACAATTAAATCTAACCCTTATACCAGTAGGTACTACATTTCATGACAGCTAAAGTATCAGTACTTAAGAAAAATGGCATGAAAGTACTACTTGTTAAACTCACAATCAATTCACTATCACAATAAAGCTCGTAAGAGTCAATTTAAGCCACAATTTTCGCTGGTTTCAAAACCTTAGCCAGCTAATTATGAAGAAGTATTAAAATTAATATTCAACGTTTTTCAAATGTAAACCTTTTTCAATTACTCCTCACCTCCACCACTAAATTCAAAGCTCTTTCTATAGATGACTGTACCATGTTGGTAGCTTTCCTGAAAGCGACTCCTGATATGTTATGACTGAGATGAAGATACAGTAGCCATAACGACGCAATCATCTAATTCGTCAAACATTTATTCAGAATTAATGTAAAACATGTAATACACTGGAATATACTGACAGCAGCGTACATGTATGACATAATTGCTGCTAATTAATGTGTAATAACGTTATTTAGTTCTAGAATGTTTTTAAAATATATAAGATTATTTGTTTTCAGCAACACTTTTTCTCACAAAATTGAACATGCAGTGGCAATAAAAGTTTCATTTCCCTTCCTTATCGACTTGTTTCTAAGTTGATTTAGGTCTCTTAAGCTGTGAACTCAATAAACGTCATATAACATTCATAATCATAGGTTTATCAATCCTGGGATTGGTTTCACTCAACCCTCCACTCGATTCTTCTATCGGCTAACCTCTTCATATTAACGTAGCTACTCTCTCCAATTAAAATTGCACATTACGTTTCCTTAATGAGATAATGACAAATTTTAATCACCCTTCACTGCCAAAATTTGACAGTTTCGTCACCAGAGTGTTTCGTCTTTCACAAGCAAACGTGAGGTAAAAACGGGAATCATAATATTTTAATTTTGAGATAGGGGAATAAAACTATACGCATTAGGGAATGCAGAGGTTTATGCAGGAGAACAAATACGAGAAACGCCTTTCTTGGACGAGATACTTTCCCAATTAATGCCCCTTGCTCGTCTTCTATATCACTCACTTGAATCTTCCCTCATCCATTATTGAGACGCTCCTAGAATACCGAGCCAAAAGAAAAAAGAATACGAAAACAAAACAACATCCACGGGATAAGAGTTTTTCCCGAGCTCCCTTCCCGTGCACGGAAAACATGCCGAGCCTGGAGCATTATTTTTTTAATGAGACTGCAGAGAAGGACGTCGAAGGGATTTGGAGGAGAAGAGGGTGGTGGCAAGGTAGGGCCGGCTCAGATGAGCGCCCGGCGTTCCCCTGCATCGCACGGGAGACAGGTGAGGGCCGGCCCGACACAAGTTCACACACACGCACGTAATACACGCGGTGACGGCAGCAATTTTAATGCGGCGAAAAACAAAAGAACGAGCGGAGGGTGCCCCGTCGCCAAGGCAACACAAATATTTCTCCCACTAACTTTGCGACAATGGTGAGCCCACGCCTGCCACGGTGATTCCAGCGTTTCCCGGCCCTCATTTTCGAGGTACGGGGAAGTGGTAGACGGAGTGGTTTGAGGACAACGTGGGAGGAAGGTAGAGAGGGCGTGAGTTCATCCGGAAAAATAACAAGTACGCACGCAGGGTAAGAAACCAACGAAACCCACCCTTTGTGCATCGACGAAATTCCCTGGAAGCGACCTCTCCGAACAAGGAGCCTCAAGGAAGTTTCCAGAGGAAGTAGTGTCTCTACTACATGACGGCTCGTAATACAACCTCAATTGCACCTCACCCTATGCATATAGACACGAAACGTTTTACTACGTTCGCAGCATGCTAAAGAAGATGCCAGGGTAAAATTCGAGTCAAAAAGATTTTGGAACTTAGTAGTTTTTTACCCTCTTTGTAGCATATAAACTTTTCCGTGAACCAATGAAAGAAAAACTAACCACAAGCGACATGATAAAATAACGAATAAATTATTTTTATTCTCAATGAGATTTGGATGATCTCCACTATCAATTTCCGGAGTACTGGTTTCGGTCATAAGTAATGGAAAGACAATTTAATAAAAAAGGGTTTTATACTGATGTTAATACTGTTAATTCGAGTTATAGTCACTCATAATTGGCAGCTTAAATTAACAAAACATTTTTCGCATCGCAACTAATAAAAAATAAGTATACCTTAACTAGAGCGTTAGAAGCGGATCATCTTTTTGTGCTCATTTTATTTGCAACTTTAATTTAAAATATTCTACATATGTTATTATTGTTCACTTCTATTGCTTTTTGGATAAATCTAAAGGGGCTAACTTGGTAAAATGTATAGAAGATGGTGAGATTATCGAGAAAATTTAAATATTTAATCCATACTAAAATGTGTAAATAATTCCTTTTAAACGATATTCTACCCTTATTGAGAACCTGTTATTAATGTTATTAATATATTGGAATTGAAGACGTTCTCTCAGGTAATCCATCAGGTGAGTTATATTTTCAATGCCTTTGAAAACAACTTAAACCTGGCAGATTCTGCAGTATCCCATTTACGAACTAATTATTTATTCAAATACTTTGGTATCAAGCATCGTAGGAAATGCTGTTTTTATTTGTATAGAAGAAATTATTAGCTAGATACTTCAAAAGTAAAATTTCTATAGTATTTTGATCGTTAACAAGGCTTTACAAGGAAAACTCAGTCTGTGATTTTAACGCTATTATTACTTTCAATAGTAGTAGTAGTATTTTGTTTTAAGGGTGCGTCGACATCAAAGGTCATTTTGCACCACTACTAAATTGGTTATAAAGGGATTAGCATAAACATATTTACTTCGACACCTATTAACGGTTACATACACGAAAATAGATGGACTTTTTATTGAAAACAAATATATGAAAGCAGTGAATATTAAATATTATATTCTGTTAAAGATACCAATTTCTTTTAAAAACTTTATAATTTTGTTGACATTCGCCACTTCGTCGCCTAATACCTCTCTTTACTTTCAATAACAAACATCACAGCATACATGGCATAGATTAGTGACATGGGAAAATAGCCTGGTAAAAAAAAATCTCGTGCATTTTAAAGACATCTCGTAATGCAGTCACCAAGGAAGACCAAATAGCCTCTGATTAGAACGTTACATTAGTAAGTTTATACTAGGCCAAGTAGGTACATTATTGCTTAAACAGCACGTCTAGGTTTTCTTAAGGTTCGATTACAAAGATAGGGACCAACAATGCAGAATGTAAATTGCAGACAAGGCCACAGAGAAGGGAAGCGGTGATGCCACGTTACATTTATCAGCGGAATATTTATGCCATAAATAGATCCAATTCAGCGCAAAAAGTGTGCCATAGACTGATAAGATATCACAGTGAGATTGAGTTCAAGTTGAAAATTGCAAAATAAACATCATTCCCCACCAACAAACTTATTATGTACACCAAGACCTCCCATCCATGCCACGCAATACACACGCAGATGCATTTATCTCAAAATAATGTAATTTAACTGCCAATTTTTGCAAAGACTGCAATAAAATCAATCCACCGTGAACACATTAACGATGAAATTACCTTTAACACTAGAACGCCCAGAGGGGTCATTTTGATCCCATCGTGTTTTTAAATTTTTTTTTTATCTCATTTTTTAAGAGAACAGAATTTCTTCTCGTGACTTTTAATATTTTTATTAGATGTTCACTTGCATACATTTTTACATTCCTAAAATAATCCATTGAGGAGTTAAATTATATTTTACCTTGAACGCCCAAGTGGGGTCATTTTGACCCAAGGGTTCATTTGCGCACATTATCTCTGCTAAAGGTGCTTTTTTATTTGCATTTTTGTATAATTCTGCTGCATAAGTGTTCACTGCTCTCTCGTCTTATCTTTTTCATTCGGTTACTTATCTTCCAAGTTCGTATCAGTTTCCAAAAAAGTTTTGTTTCCTTTCCCCATCACGTCCTCACTTTTCGTTTTGCTCACATGTGGAATATTTAGTAATTACTTTGTTGTAATCATCATACATCGTCAATTTCTGTGGTATGAGGAGAATGCAATTTTATTTACCCGTTTTGCCCGAATTTATCAACTCAGTTGACTCCAAATCTAATTATTTCTCTTCGGATGACGAGTGGAGAATAAAACTCGTTTTTACATTGGAAAAGAGAAACCACTTTGCACATTCCACACAAAGGTTATTGATTTCTACCATAGTTTAGACAATATATGTCATTATCAAAATCGATAATGACATATATTGTAGAAACCAATAAAACCTTTGTGTGGAATGTAAAAAGTGATTTTTCTTTTCCAATCGACTGATTCCACAAAGTAAAGCCTCAAACTTTGAACTCGTTCTCATAGTGACACCAAGTGCAGTTTGTGTATTTGTTGTCCATTGTTCTTGGCTTCGTGGGATGAATTTGCGGTGTGATCGGTATTTTGAAGATAGCTGTGATCAAAAATTTCTCAAAGACCAGAATAATGTTCTGCTGACATTCTTGATAAGCTGCATAAGATTCAATAAGATGAGTCAATGGTGGAGAGTGTTTATTTGACAAATCCGACGGCAAGCTGACATTTGAAACTTATGAAGAATAAACAGAATCCTCAGAATGTGACGATAAGTACCCATTTGATGAACTCAGTAGAGACACTAGGAAGGGTGGATCTAAACGTAAGCTCACTATTTGATATAATATTCATTCACTATTTTCAAGGCACTTGGGGTCAAAGCAAAAGATACCCTCCTTGGAATAATCAGAGATAGCTATGACAGTGGAAGGTCACCAGAGAATTTCCAGAAGAGTGAAATTAGCAGGAAATGCGAAGAACACAGAACCTTTAGCCTGGTGTTACACGCATCGAAAATACTTACTAAGATTATTAGCAGAAGAATGGAAGGGAATATCGAAGTGAATCTTTCGGAAAATCAATTCGGATTCAGGCAAAACCAAGGAGCTAGGGAGGCAATACTCAGCTGAAGGATACTGGCTGAGAAAATGATACACGTAAACAAGCTGTTGTATCTGGCATTCGTGGACTTGGAATAGGCCTTTGACAACGTGGAATAGAACAAGATGTTCAAGATATTGGAAGCCATTGGAATGGATTACAAGGATAGAAGAAAAATCTAGTGACTCTACAAGAACCAGGTCACCACAATGCAAATAAAAGACGGAAGGAAGATAGAAGCCAAAATAAATAAAGGAGTCAGAGAATGATTTAAACCTCTCCCCTGTGTTATTCAATATAATTATACCTGGGAGAAGCAATAAGAGACGCAGAGGAAATTGGTATCAAGGGTATCAAGGTGAATGGCGAAGAAATAAACATGCTCTGGTTTGCTGATGACATCGCAGTTGTAGCAGAAAGTCGAGGGAACTTGCAAACATCCCTGACGACTATGGACTAAGTACTTCAATAATATAATAAGAGCAATACTAATAGGAAACTAAGACCCTAGTGTGCGGAAGAGAGAATCAAGGGCAAAAACCACAATTGGAGGAGTGACTTTGGAATAAGTGGAGTACTTCACGTACCTCGGTAGCACTATCACTTGGGATGGAAGAAGCTCGACGGAGATCAAGCGCAGAATAGCACAAGATAAGGAAGCGTTTATGAAGAGACAGCTACTGTGCTCAAAGAACCTACGGCTGCAAACAAGGAAGCACTTTATCGTATGGAGCGTGGTAACCTATGGATCAGAGACATGGAAAATCGGGAAAGCAGGCCAGCGAAGAATTGAATCCTTCGAAACATGGTGCTCGAGGAGAATGTTGAAGATTAAATTGACTGATATAGTGAGGAATGAAGAGGTGTGCAGAAGAGCAGATGAAGATGGACATACCTTGAGGCACAATGAATTAGTTAGAACCATAATAGAGGGGAAGATCGAAGGGAAGGTCCCACAAGGAAGACCAAGGGGCAAGTATCTAGAGCAAATAAAGCAGGACGTGAAGAATAAAACATACGAGGGCATTAGGCAATTAACACTAAATAGGGCGTAATGGAGGGCTGCAGTAAACCAATCATAGGATGTAAATACTGACGATGATGAAAAATATTTTCATTAGGCTACTCAATTTTTTTTTACATTTTTTCAAATGTTATTTTCAATTTTGGCAGGACAACCATTCATCATAAAACAGTGCACATTGCAAAAACAACAAATAAATACGTTTAAATAAAGTAGGTGACATTTGTTGTTTACTGAGTGTCAACATTTTAGGCAAGAAAAAATGAAATTGAAGAAAAACGAGAAAATGATTCCAACTCTCAAAGTTGATATTTCAATAAATAGTTATATTGAGAAAAACATTGCTGTAATGAACTGATAAAATCGATAAATGTGAAGAACTAGGGCATTATTTGATGAAAAAACAATAAAAATGTAAACATATAAATGCCTTGTGAAAAATTAACTTATTAATTACCGGGGGTCAAAATGACCCCATTTGGGCGTTGAATGATGTCGAGAAGTCCGGGCGTCCTAGTGTTAAAACTAAAATAGGTAATTTATTTCATATTTTAAACATGTTAGTGAAAACAATGGATTAATAAAAAAGATATCAAGTATGACTAGCAGAGTGTGTCCGCTGAAATTCAATGGCCGTGAGAATAATAAAATATAGGCATAGTATTCCATTCAAAAGATATCAAGTATGAACTAGCTGAATGTGCCAGATGAAATTAAATGGTCGTGAGAATAATCAAATATGTGCATATCATTAAGAAACTTTATCATTAATTGTCAAGGGACGAAACCCCGATCCAAGGAGGTAAAGATATTAAGTATGAATAATATGTAAAATCCAACGGCATAATTAGGGGTCCAATATCAGATTACTGCTAATTATCTAGTAGTATTACCTACTTCACAACACGAAACCTAAATAAGTAGGTAGGTGCCATAACTCTTAAGTTATCATGTTGAAAATTTGTTCAATTAGCTTAGCACTTCAGCATTTTATCCATAATGTAAAACAGATGTAATAATAATCCATTGCACCTTATAAATGGATGCCATGAGTACCAAATAATGCATTCAATTCTGAACTGAGATGAATTTAACGCAAAAAAGAGTTAAGAAATGAAAGTATTACCACAGAATTAGTTATATGTAACAAGTAGATATTTAGGGAAGGGGACTGACAGCTAAAGCGCCATAGGTTGATAACTGAGTAGAGTCAAGATTTTTCCAGAAAACCGTGGAAGGGTGAAGTGGAACTCGATATCGGCAATAACCTGCTCTTAACGGAAGCGACGAGTTGAACATGGTTCAGCGTCCCATTCTAAGGACGGAGCACGGCCCTCAAATGTTTTCCACATGACACCTGGGGATCGCTATGCCTACCAATGAAATATCCCTTCCACTAAATGTATTGAAACACGGACCCTTGAGATAAGAGGCCAGTTTTCTAGCCACCACACCAATCCAATCCCCTGACCTATTTAGTCAAATATATATATTTAGTTAAAATATCTTGTAGGGTCACCATATATTTCTTTAAATTCTTGTTATTGGCTTTATTTAAGTTGCATTGCGAACATATGCGTAATAGGATAACGATGTTATGGGGAAATCAAAAATTATTTTTTGCCATTTCTTTTTCACGCGCGATCTTGAACACCTGAGCACGCGATGGTCCCACCTCAGACGTGTTCAATGCCATACTCCACATCAAAATCACGCAGGGCCCTCTATTGTCCCGTAGACTGTTGTGATCTCCTCAGCTCGTGTTGTTCGACACATCGCCGGTCAGTCTACGCGCGACCAGGTGGTGAGGACAGAATGAACTCGGCGACAAATTCAACATCCTCCAGCCTCAATTCAGAGGCTCGACATATCCTTTGAAAATTTCAGAGACTGCTTTTTGCTCCTTATGAGAGACGTTACGGTCACAACATGTCGCTGGCGCAAAGCAAGAACTCAAAGCACCATCGCAGCAAAAAAAGAAGCTCTCAGTTTTGGGGCAACAAGAAAAGACACATGCCATTGTCTTGTTTTTTTCTTAAACTTCAAAAAACTCCATCACCTAGCTTTCTTCAGAATCGTATGAGGTAAAAGGCAGCAATATTTTTCAATATTAAGAATTCTGAATGCAAACAAAAAGGCGCGAACAAATTAATTGCTAGAGATGAGAACTAAGAATTAAGACTAACTACGACGGTTTGAGTACTTCAGTGGAGACAACAATTCATTCAATAAAAATCAAGTTGACATACGTTTGAAAGGACGTAAGCCAGTTAAATTGAGATTTTTGAAAATGCAGCAATATTATGACTGGTACTAAGTAATTTAAGGAACTGAACTAACGGTAGGTACACATTCAATTATTCTAGTTCTTTTTGAACCTATAATGACTATTTTATTGCTTCAGAAGAAAAAAGTAGTTTCATCATGCATAAAGACCAAACATTTAGCAAGTAATTGATTTCCTGCAAGTAAGGTAGAGACAATAGGATAATTACTGCCATGATACGTCGGGAAATGTTATGAAAAGAAAATTGTAGCAAGCAGTATTGAAACTTTAACTTTGCGATTTTTGCCTTCACATTAATTGATGTAACAAGTGTTGGGCAGATGGCAAAAATGCAAATTTCCTTCATCACTGATAAATGTCTTGTAATACTTAACTTACTACCTAGTTTTTTATTGTTTACTGTAAATAATTCATTAACTATATGTGCTTTTTTAACACACGAAAACCTTTTTGCGATGCAGTGTTATTCATTTATGGATCGTTTTCGTATGGCGGCTGAGGTACTGACTTCCCATCCCAGGTTCCAGGTTCGAATGCTGGCAAATACATATTTTTCATGGATATATCGGTAGCCACTTGACTATGGCATGGAGAGCACATTAGTTTAAAGCATCCCGTCCATTGAATGGCACGTTAAACCATGACTCCCTTGGCAAATTTCGTGGAGAGCATGCTAGCAACAACGCAGGGTTCCTCTCCATCCTTCCTTTTGTACTTGAAAATTCCCACTTACATTCAATTTCCCACATATCTTAAATGACGCAATTGACCTTAGTTATAGGTCACGATTCTTGAGTTACTGCTATCACTGCAGGCATTTGAGTAAATGTGTGGGCTGTAAATAACAATTTTGAACTGAACTATAGCAAAACCAAGTGAATACTTCTTGGAAATTCAAAATTACTCAGAAAAGTCGTCGCTAAGGCAATTCCTAAGATATGAGTTGGTGATGCGGAAATATTATATTCAAATAATGTTAAAAACCTTGGGGTCACCATGGTATGCAACTTGACTTGGCAAAATCAAGTGCTAGCCATAAGCACCAAATGCACCATGGCTGGAAACCAGCTTCAAAAAAAGTTGAATTATGCACACGCCAAAGTAAGCCAGGATGTTGCTATAAATGTATGGCCTGTAAATAACAATTTTGAACTGAACAATAGCAAAACCAAGTGAATACTTCTTGGAAATTCAAAATTACTCAGAAAAGTCGTCACTAAGGCAATTCCTAAGATATCAGTTGGTGGTGCGGAAATATTATATTAAAATAATATTAAAAACCTTGGGGTTACCATGGTATGCAATTTGTCTTGGCAAAATCAAGTGCTAGCCATAAGCAACAAGGTTAATATGATCCTCCATCAGTTTAAAATTCAGACAAATCTTCTACCCCTTCATACACGTAAGCAACTTATCTCCTCACTAACTTTCCCCCACTTTGACTATTGCTGCCTTATGTACCACGATATTACTGAAGAACTCAATATTAAGCTCAATATTAAGGCCAAAGCCAGAAGGAAATACTTCCTTGGTTTGTATATGTATTGTCTTTTTCAAAATCAGCAACCTGGTTATATAAAGCAATTTTTTCCTCCTAGAGAAAACATGGCTAATGTTACCTCCTGAATGACTCCCGATTATTTGATTTCTTCTCTAAATAGGACTACTACTTTCTTAAAATCTTTCTGTGTTGTCGGGGCCAGTTTGTGGAATAGTATTCCCACCGTTATAAAAAAAATCAAATTCAGTTATTTTTTCAAAAACAAACTTTTTCGGTATCTGTTCAACCAAGAAGGATTTTAATTCAATATGTATGCAAAACCTCATTGAAGAATTGTTGTTATTGTTCGTAATAATGTAACTGATTTGAAAATCGAAATGTTTTCAAGCTCAAACATATATGCATTTTGTTTCATGTTCTTAGTGGACGAAGACGTCCAAGGAATATAAATTTATTTCTATTCTATTCTAAAAAAAGTTGCATGTTTCCTTATTTTGGTGAAATGAAGTACGTATGCTACTTAAAAGTTATCGAGTGAAAACTAACAGCAAATTTTAACACGATGAGAGAAATTTAAAACCATAAGGAGCATACCATAGAATCTCAAAACTTACGTATTTTTAATTGAAATTTACTCTATATGCTGCAAAAATTGTGCACTACATTCGAGAGCTAAGATTTGTAATTTCATTTACCTGAATAGTACAATTCTGCTCTGATGAGTTGTCCGTAGTGAAATCATAAAGGGAAGGCCGTGGAATTTTGACCATCAACATTTTTGATACAATATCGTTAGGAAGTACCTTTGAAGTGCCTTATTAAATTTCATCAATCCAGCTCGAGTGCTTGAGGCATAAAGGCGAAATGAGCGAAATCGTGAGTATCGATGTAATTTTACCTTCTAAGGTGACAGCGAAATACAAAGTTATATATACTAGTTGAAATACAAGAATTGCTGCTCTCTTATCATAATATATCTAAATAAGTGCCTAATAGGTTTTCCACCATCGTTAAAAGTTTTCCAGAATAATTTGTTAGTTTGACTTTTAAGTTTGAGATGTGAATATAGCATCGCAGGAGGATCAATTGCACCGTGTCGGAGCAAACAGTTACTAGGGTAAATTACGTCTCCTTTGCTGGGATACGGAAAAAATAGTCTCTTGCGAGTCGAAAGATAAAAGCTTCCAGATTTCACGTGAGTAATGTTGGATAATTTATCAGTCAAAATTTTGGTACCGAAGTTTAGGTGGCTAAGTTACAACTCATACTTCTCAATCGAAAAGAGAGCAGGCGAACGACGGCGACATACTTAGGAAATGGGCTAAGGTTGGCTAATAAATCTACGTGAAACGGTATAGGCTACCATGAAAAAATAACAATTATAGAGATGTTGCCTGATATATGCTAATAAAATAATGTTTACCATATTACATGCATGTTTTATGACATGAAAAGCGCTGGCAAGATAATTTGGATGAAGCAAGTTTTGCACTAGTGTAGCAATGTAAAGTAATAGCTAGACCAATTCGTAAAAAATGCATGTGAGAATGCATATTTTAGCCATAATATTATAACTCAATAGATTTTATTGAGATTGGTAAAGCAGGCCGACGATGTAAGGAATGTATAACAGAGTAAGTGATTGATTCCAGTTTCATGTTGAGGTAAAGCCTTTCAATCAAGTTTAGGTAGTTCCTTGATCACTACTCTCCATGTCACGGCCATGATGAATATTTATGCATACATTTTTGAAAACACCACAGTTTCCCGGCGTGGGTGTAGTTAATTTACTAATTTTTTTGGAAGTTCTAACCAAGGGCAATTTCAGCTCCCATAAAGAATTCACATGATATTAACGAAATGTTAAAGAATTCTTCAAGATTGAGTGTACTCATTATCTGTGAAAAACTGCACATTTTTCTGGCGCAAATCGCCATACTACATCACAGAATGATTTCAGTGCAGAAATAAGTTGAGAAAGGAACGGTTCACATGAATCAATGTGGGTATTGGATAATTATTCAACGGTCTATTTCCGTAAATTAGTGGAACATAATTGGTACCTACCTACATGGGGACTGATGAGATAACCAGAGTCAGAATAATATAATGTCAGATATTACTTCATGTGGTCGTGATAATGGAAAAGAGGGAAATGAAACCATTCAGAGGCCGCGCCGTCGTTACACTACAAAACGCTAAAATGGGGGACGGGTCGGGCCAACTGCTACAAAACCCTTGAAAAAACTTGAAAAAACCCTCAAAAAGAGAGAGAGCCTTCTATGTCATTGGGTGAGAGATATATCATAAATTCATTCACAGTTGACTATTCAGTATATAAAAAAATATACATATTAACCGCAGGCAAATTCGTGCATTGTATAGCCTCCTGAAGTTAAAAAAACATAGCCAAATTGAATACGGTTTGCATGCGTGTACCTATCTTACCATTCACTTTAATTGTAATAGGTATCCGTATTTTTCTTGACACATTATTTCTATCAATAAGTTTACAGCCATAATATAGCGTTCAATAAGATGGCAGCATATTTTCCTCCAAACTTCTCCTTCGCTATGATAAATATGCTTCCTTTTGCTAACAAGTTTTGTAAGAAAAAATCTTGGTCAAAATCGTTAACCTCGCCTTCCTGTTACTGTAAACTATGCATTTCTAAGATGCTGAAATACGTTTCATTGGAATTTACGGCAAGAAATCATTAAAGAGCAATGAGAAAACGGAGTCCTGAAGTCACAGAAATATCATAAAATCTCAATTTTGACTAAAATCCAACTGATATCGGCATTGAAGGAAAGTTTCCACACCGCTTCACCAGAAAGGAAAGAGAATGTGGATGCGACATTTAGGAACGATTGAAAATTATAATACTCCATATATTAACCCCGGCACACAAAAACCTCCTACTTTCTTTTTTTCCCATTACTAAAGGCTCCAGCCATATTTTAACTTATCGATATGTTTCACGCCATCAGTTCGATAAAACCTATGAATTCACCCTTCAACACCCACACTCTCCAACTGGTTCTTCTTTCCCCATTCTGCAAAGCTATCTCCCTTTTCTTAATTCAAGCCCATACAATGTCACTTAATGCAGCAATAATGAACAAAGAGAGTCGGCCTGGTAACCAAAAGATCGTGGGTTCGGTTTCTTGTGCAAACATGGATGTTAGCTATATTCGTCCAATTATTACAAACTTTGTTTAGACGGTACAATATAACCTAAGTCGATTAGGTTAAGAACCTAGAAACCTAAAACCACTGAAATATGGTGATGAATTACATGTATCGCATGAATTGCATTACAAGGGATCGTCTTGGTGTGGATGCTAATGTAATGAACTCTCATATCGAGGGCCAAGGTTCAAAGGTAACGGTCAAATCCCTGAAAAGGTAAATTTTTCATTGTCGTATAGTAGTAGTGAGTGGGATGAAAAGACTACTTACTTTGTATTTAGTACTTCGCAGATATCATTTGCAGTTCAGTATCCCTTCCATTTTATCTTACTCTAAATCATGAGTCCTTGGCACCCGTCCTTAATGTAAAGAAGGCAAATGCGTATTATAAAGACAAGAAATAACCTTAGTCATCGCTCACCTCTTTTCATTGAGCACTAATACCTTATTTAAACGTTAATGTTGCTAAACTCATGCGTCATCCTTACAAAATACCAGAGCCAACTCTTTCACCGATTTTGGTCAATGCCGGACACTTTACCAAAGAACTATATGAAGCCTAGTTGCCTCGTCTGCAAACATTCTTTTAGTTACATCAACCATGTTTGAAGTCTTTCTAGGATAGTTAAAAAAATCTAATTGCTATTTTAAGCTATCCCAGGGTAATGGCGAACGCGATGAAAAACAATGACCCACTTATTCGAGATTGGTTTTCAATTTTTTTTCGAACCGGCTAATGGGGAGACAAATTTCTTGATACCAATCTGCATTGCCAGGAGATATGTAAACATATTCCCGGAAATTTTTGCCTTCATCCTAGTCCAATCCAATATGATTAAAATGACTTTCAGATGAGAAACAGTTTTTGTAATATAGAGACAATGCAACCATAGATTTACGCCTTGATTTTCACAGTATTAAGCTCAATCAATCAAATAAGGCAGCATTTCACGTTATCAGTATCGTAATTGAGATGGCAATGCAATTCGAAAAAGTAATGCTTCGAAATTTTTGGAAATGAAGGAACAGGATCATCATCCTGCATAAAACACGACTGAAACGCAATTTAGGATGTCGAATTTTGGCCAAAATTGAACTAAATAGAATATTATAAGCAATGATTAAATATGGATAAAAATATGTATTTTTAAGTGAATATAATAATAAGGTGTCACGATTATGAGTGTTCCTCTCACCAAATTTTACACCCTCATATTTACCGTCCCCTTAAACACATCAAAATGCGCTCCCATTTCCAACTCTCTCCACTCCCCCCTGATATGGAATCCCTAACATTTGAGACCCACCCATAATCTTCGACCCCTTCCTGAGCATCCGGAACAGCAAGACTCCAGCGGCAACCATGCCAGCCACGCCTCCCATTTACCCTCCTGAGGGCTTTTGTCGTCCTTCTTTTGATCTCCGATCCTTGATTTAACGACCTTCCACAACTCGCCCGTTGCCTTCTTTGTCCCAACCCACCGTCCCATTGATTTACCGCCCGTACCCGCTGTATATTTGTCTGCACGAGTCCACGGCACAATGTTCCCGGAAAAATTCGTCGCGATATCCGCATTTGACCGTCAAATGGCACCGCGCCAATTAACCTTGGGCCGTTTTCCATTGTCGTAACCCTCCACCCTTCCCTTCTCCAACAATAATTCCCATCCTCCCCTCGTGAGCTTGGGTTTCGATAAATTTTCCCCAAGATTCGTTCCTCCATGTCCTTCTCCTCCCACTCCATACGGACGCGTCCGAAACGACATTGGAAACTACTGAGCAGTGACGTGTATGTCCTCCGTAAGAGGTCTGGAGAAAGGGAAGTTAACAATTTTCTTCTTGGAAAGCCAACTTCATATGTGTCTCAGGTCGATTCTGAGAAACTAAAAGGTGTACGAATTGAGTTGTGCAATTCGAGTCTATATCTGTCAGAGTCATTTTGTCCTTTGGCTCTGGAACTTTAAGCTCAACCGAAACTCATCAATAGATTTGCAACAAGCAATAATCACAAAATATTATTAAACAAAATTTTCGGTTCACCATCCCCACCTCCAGTCTTGCTTCTACTCTCCTTGAGATGTATTCACAACACATTGCTATCTAGTAAAATATCACGGTAACTATTCAAATTACATTATTTTGCAGATGCAATAAGCTTACAAATAATGAAAACGGCTTCCTGTAAAATATAACTCACTTATCTTTTATCATAATAAGGATTTGTTTTTCCCAAAATGAGTATAAAAATTAAAATAGATTAAAGGCTCAATTTGAGTTTGAATATTTTTTCTGAGGAAATCAGGAAATCAAGGTCATGACATACTACTCATAAATTTAAGCATTTCTGGCAAATTTCCAAAGAAGATAAAATCCGTGAAGCTTCGTGACTTAACTTGCTAAAATATAAGTAAACCTGCGTTTTCATATATGCTAAAATATATACCAATCGTACGTTAGATAGCACAATGTCATCGTCATTATGGGTCCTAGGATTGGTTTGACGCAGCCCTCCACTCGATTCTTCCTTCGGCCAACCTCTTCTTATTAACGTAATTCCTCTCTTTCACATCACTCACGACCTATTCTATATTAATTATACGACGACTGCCTTTTCCATTCTTCCTGTTCACTTTTCCCTCGACGATTTTCTTCATCGTGTCTTAGGATATGGCCGATCATGTTGTCCCGTCTTCTTTTTAGGGTTTTCAGCATACTTCTCTTTTCTCCGACCTTTCTTAGGATTCATTTGTCACTCGGTCGATCCATTTTATCTTCATCATGCTTGTGTAGCACCATATTTCGAATGCTTCCACTCTTTTCATCTCTGCAGCTGTCATTGTCCATGCCTCACTGCCGTAAAGAAACATGCTCCAGATGTACGTTCTGATGAATTGCTTACTTACTACTAAGCTTGTATTTCCAGCTGTAAGTAGATTCTTCTTTTGTTACAATTCCCTCTTCGCCTCGGCTATTATACTGGCTATATAACACAATATAAAAAACGATAATTTTCCAAGAAATATTTTTACGACATTTTTGGAAAGCACCATTTGTAGCAATGCATCCTTAGTGTTATTTTTAATTGCTGAATACATTTATTCGTTAATGGAATCAATTCATCTTACGTGTTTTTCCCATTCACCAAGAGAATAAGTTATTTTCCAATGTAATAACGGGCAAAAAATAATCAAGGCTACATATAGATATATACGCATTTGAAAAGATAGCTCATAAATATTTACTAGTTCACCGTATACATTTGTGCTCAACAAGACTTGTAATTACACCATTGAACTGGAGACAAACATGCACATGTGAAGCAAACCTCTCTAGCGTATAAATAAGTAATGTTGTCAGAGTAAAAAACGTTTGTGACGATAATACATTCTTTAAAAATAAAATAGAACTATGCATAAACATATGACAGCATTATTTACGTTTGTTTCAACCTAATTGTCATTAGAATTGATGAAAATACCTTTATCAAATACCCATTTGAAGTTAATATTTACATCACGGTCCGCAGATGTAGCAATGAGATCAAAGATAACAGATTTAAAAAAATTACAATGCCATATTCTTATGATATAACTACCTCTTTAAAAAAAATGACAATGTTAATTACCTACGCATAGGACGATAATATGAAAGATTTTAACGCATTTAGAGAATAATTTCCTTAACTAAACAAAATTAGTATTCAACGCAAGAAGTGCGTCGGTTAGATTAAGGTTATTATCAAAGTAACTGAGTAAAAGAGGGCAATTCCATCACAAAAATTAATTCATTACCGGACTTTTCGACGGGCACAATTAATTAAAAAAGAGGATCCCCGTTACAATACAATCAATTAGAGCCAGATTAATTAGAGAAATAAAATTTGAACCATTTGAGAGTCTTCTCCAACTGCCCATTTCCTTTTGCCTTTGATGGGATCGGATATTCGTAGAAAAAAAGTTTAATGATAACCCGAGGGAATTCCCATTTTCCGGGATATATAATGAATTTCCTGGAACAACCCTAAATTGAAGCTAATTGAAGAAACATTCACATACATTCTACCACTCTTTTTCGGTTCCTGGAGTATCAAATATTACGACCTGTTTCCTTCAGGCTTAAAAAAAATTCTCAATTCTACCGTGTTATTTGTCACCTAATGTTTCATCAAATCCATCGATTTTGTCTTATTATTAGCACGTTATACTGTGTTTACCGGGTTCCGTAACTTCTGATTGTTTCTTTTAATGTAATTATCGTAAATCCATGAGTAATGTACAACTACGGCATGTACAATTTTTTCAAAGCATACTCCTGTACATTTTTTTCACATACTTTATATAAATATAAATAAACCAATTGAGTAAAAATCTCTCATTCATGTGCATCTCGTAATAATTTGTATTATTG
Organism: Platycnemis pennipes; assembly: GCA_933228895.1. Classification (NCBI taxonomy): domain Eukaryota; kingdom Metazoa; phylum Arthropoda; class Insecta; order Odonata; family Platycnemididae; genus Platycnemis; species Platycnemis pennipes. The sequence continues at coordinate 65,081,564 of OW121857.1, read as the reverse complement.
CTGGTATTAGGGGAGGCGACCGACAGCTGGAGACATTTTCCGAGTAGATGGTGTGTACCAAGAAGTGTGTTAGGAAGTATTTTAGGAATTTGGAGGAATGATGAAGGGAAATTCAATGTCACTATCAGTCTACTTGTTACGAAATTCACAGTTGAGTCAACGGTTTAAGGTTCTACCTGACGAATGCACTACAGAAATTGAAAAACAGTCGACACATTATTTAATTGTGGACCTGTATGCCATAGAAAAATCTGCAATTAGTGGACTCCAGATCAGGAACATAAGCATGTACTCAAGCCAGCATGCCAACCCATCTTTCACCTGCACCTTCCATGCTCCATAATAATCTCTTATATCTATCCCGAAGGAATTTCATATGGCTGTCAATAAAGTCTTTATTATGTGAATGATAAAACAACCACGCTTTATATTCCGATTCTCGATTCTTATATTTTCTCAGTACTAACTTTTATTACACTAAATATTGCAACTACTAAAGTTTTTATTTGAACATAGAAGAAATGTACGGTAAATCTTTCTCTCAACATAACGTGGAATGATTCCCCCCTCTACGTCAATAGCGCATTGTAACGTTTCGACTGACCTATAATTCCCATACTTGACCGTTACATAACATGATGAAAACCCCTGAGAGATGTTTTTACAGCAGTTTTCTTCAAAGCAAACTCTTGAATTTTTAAAAATGTTGTGTAGTGGAGAAAATTCTCGCTGATTTAATACACGAGAAGTGACAATAAGTAATTATTCACTGACTTTTCAGAATATCAGTCCTCTAACGCTACAAATTGTTAATAAAGTTGCCAAAAATCCGTACTTTTACTAAGTACATCTGAGTATTACATAACTCTTCTCGTAATACAATTTCAAAAACTACCTCATTGAGAAGGATAAAGGTGTAGACGTCAGAGAAAGAAATATTTTTCTTCTATATAAATGCCGACTTGAATCTTCTCTATTTCTACACATCGGCTTAAATAATGAATATGGCCAAGTATCAATATACGGAATGTCGTTAACGTTTTCAGCCATCCTTTGTAATTCAAAAATGCTGAAAAAATAAAGTTAATGCATCGCATAAATTTAAAACGCACTTTTAGGACTAAATAGGCTAAAAACTTGGTACAACTGGACAGCATAGGACACTGTTTTGGTGAGCCCTAAGACTGCATTATTTCAAAATAAGAAATGCACCGGGACACATTTAAGAGTTAATGAGAGAAGTGAGAAGTATCAAAATTTCTAAAATAAATACTATGCACATTTATAAATATTTAGGAATTTTGTTACCCCATCTTACTGCTAAAGTAAATGCAAATAACAAAAAACATGGCAGGCAAAACCATTTTTTTGTTAATTCTTTCATATTTGTTCAAAATTCATCACCACAGGCTTTCCAATTTCATTATCTTTACCAGTCCTTCAAAGAGCATTTCATTAATTATCTTTTTGCCCAGTTTACACCCTCATCTCATTTCTCACTCTCCCACCACTTTAATTAACAAGTTTTTCGCTGATAAACATCTGCCACGAATATCCTTGGTGTACAGCGTTGGTTTCCCTTCGTTCAAAGGCTTACGTTGGTAAATAGACAAATATATGTGTCAGAAAGAAAATTTAAGATGAAATTTGGGGAAAAAATATCAGAATTTACTAGAAAATTTTGTGTGAGGAATCATTTCAATAATATAGACAATACTCCTACTATCACTTAATATATTTCAAATTTATTTAACACGATTAAAATTTTTTTTAGGAAAGAAACAATTTCTTCTTCGAAAATATACTGTACTTGTAACAGGGACAGTTTTCAATGAATATTTCTCTTTCATACCAATGTTATTTTTGTCTTGAATTATTATTTATGGCAATTAGACAGTGCAGTCTCAATTTTTTGCACTGTAAACAGACCATGGTAAAATGAAATAACCAAATTATGTGGTGGTCTCTTAGGAAAACCTTACGTTGAAAGAAAGCAAGATTTGGAAAAATTAGAATGAAAACTTCACAAATGTTTTCAAGCATTGTAAAAAGGAGAAAAATAAAAGAGGTCACTGGTTTATTAATACTTGACAAAATTATTAGCAGATTCCGAAAAAATTTTGCGGATAAAAATTTCAAACTGATGACGAAAATTACGCATCCCTGTTAGGCACGATTAGGTTTTGATGATACTGGAGCTAAAATATGCTGTAAGTTTTTCCAAAGATTCCATAGCTACTAAATTCTTACAATAAATATGTCTAAACTATGAGTGTTAAATGTGATTAAGGATATTTAGTACGTATTAAGATAAAATGATAAATTGAAGCAAACAATAGAGTAATTAGTATAGTGGTAATGCGTCGTAGCGAATGGAAATATTATCATCATTGCAGTTTAGCAAAATGTTAAAAAAAGAGCACTTAATTGGTGATATCTACAACAACTAGTAGTAGTTTTATATTTAAATATCCTTCAACACGAAAGGTCATAGTTCACCTTTTACTCCTAAGGCGAACAAGACATCAATACCGTAGATGGAACTAGTGACAGCTAGCTTCGAGTAGCCAAGATAGCAGATAAAGGACCTGGCTACTGTGAGCAACGCAGTGTAGACTAAGCTACATTTAGAATGCTGGTAAGCGCATCTAAAAAATGGTTATAATGAGCATTCACAAACCATGAAACTCGTGGGAATTATATAAAATGCATTGTAAACATAGGAGCTGCATTTCAACCACCCATTTTGGAGTAACGTCGAGGCATGACTCTAACTTTCTCCTCGCAATTTGTTCAGGAACAGAATACTGTTCAGAATGAGAGAATCATATACCTACGGCATTCATCCTGAGCCAATTCTCTTGCATGAAGATGAAGATTTAACTTGACCACGAGGGTAACTTTTCTAAAGTTCCCTCATTGACGGCAACCTATCTCTCCCATTTACTCGCTCAACTCCTAAACACAGTTTGTCTATTAAGTATCCACACGTGACTCACTTCGTTTGATGCATAGTGACTTGACCCGACTTCTCGTTTTTTGGGACCGCACATTAAACTTCTATCGCGGAATTCAGCATTGTGTCCGAATTCACAATACCATTGACAGAGTATCCCACGTTTAAAATATTTCAGAGGATATTGAACCTATACTATTGCATTTCTGATGTAGCAAGTCAAGGCAAGTTTTCAGATCACTAACAAATTTTCATTGAAGAGTAAAACGTATTTTTGAGAAAGATACATCGCTGAATGGATAACATTTGAGGAGAATGATAATTTGAATTATGAATTTGAATTATATCATTTGATAAATGATTTTGATAACTCCTCTACTGAATATCTTTGGGTATGTGTTAAATGTGTTAAAAACTCCCTAATTCGGTGGTAGGCATAATTCAGTGAAGAAAATGCCTGTTTGTAATGATACTTTATGATTGGCTAAGCCTTGCGAGTAGATTTTAAAAAGAGCTAAGTTGAGAAATTAAACGTCGGCAGGTAGCCTTTCTGAAATCACTGGGTATTATACTAGTATAATTACGAAGATTAGTTCTGAAGATTCAGGCATTATGGAGTGGAAGCGAAGCATGATAACACAGAAAGAAAAAAACGAGCAAAATCCACAAAAAATAATAAACTTTACTACAACCCGGGTTTACTGTATTACAGCATCGTCAGGTGACTTGACGATTCTGCAATACATACAGTGAAACCCGAGTTGTAGTGAAGTTTATTACTTTTGTGGAGTTGGATCGTTTTTTTTTTCTTTCTGTGGTATTATGCGAAGATGAGTTTGGCATTAAAGATAGTAGGATAGAAAAGTATAGAATCATTATGCGCAAAATAGTAAAAAAAATATATAGCGTGGAAAATGAGGATTGATGGTTAATAGAATTAGAGAACGGCGTACTATGGTCTTGATGCAGGAGTACAGGTAGGAGGAATGATGATAAAGTCAGTAAAGTTCGCAAATGATGTAGCTATAGTCAATCAATTAGGCAAGGAATAGCAAAATTACTAGCTGAGGTATAAAAATAATGGAAGTATTTATGAATGATGGTAAACCACACGAAAGCAAAATTGATAAGGTTTCATGTTACAAAACTGATCAGATCATACTTAAAAGTTTGTTATCACAAGCTTGATTGGGTGGAGTATTTACGCTACCTAAGTAGTAAAGCGGAAGAAAACGGCATCGAAGTTTGAAGTAGAATTCGTTTGAAAATGAGTCGTTTACAGACAAATAACGTGGTAATGATTTACGGAGGTAAAAAAAAGACTGCTGATAATCCCAACACAGATGGAGATAATGATATCGTCAACAATGCTTGCCCATGAATCAACAACCTCCTGCCACAAACGACTACAGAGGTTTGGAGATTATAATGTAGCTCTACATGAATTAAAACCACGTAAAAGAAAATTGCTTAATACTAATATATGTGATGGCTAAGAATTGAAATTGATATATTTATGAGAATTTAAATCAAAATTGAGAGAAAAATTAAATGCAAAATGGTAATAAAAAATTACTTCGTGGAGGGAAAGTAGGCAAATGATGATTTGGTGTTCTAATTATCTTAAGATTATTATGACCTCATCGTTCACTGTAACTCTCGACTGCGATCAGAATAAAGCTCCAAGTAGCAAGTTTACAAACACATTTACAGCGGATTTAAAACAGCTTAGGTATTTTGCTGAGATATTGATAGACATTAGCATTCCTAGAAAGAGTACAATAAAAATAATCCGTAAATTGAACGAATAGAGCTGTGGCAAGAAATCTCAAACGCATTAAATATTAGTGATATTAATGTAATTTATGATTCCAGTGCGTATTTTGGAAAGAGATTCCTTTAAAGGGAGTTGGTGTCATAAAATAAAAAAGGTAACCGACTATTATTATAGTAAAGCGTTCTGCATTTGGAATGAACAGACGTGGATTAAAAATATTGGTGCTCATATGAAAATTATGGCAGATCAAAAGAAATTTTAAAAATACAAACACTGCTATCAGCTTCTTCAAGAGAAAAAAATGAAAATAATGAATTATAATATTTTAAAATATTTATTTTACGGTTATAAACATTACTACGTGTACCTACCTGAAAACAATATTTTGGCCATTAATTACTCTAGCCGAAAAATTCATCTTTAACAAATCTATCATTTTATGTAACTTAGTTGCATTGCATCCAAAATTGCTATCCTAGATCTACTAATAGTTATGAAAACCGTTGAAAGGAGCTCCAAAAATTAACGTAATATATCAGTCTTTCCCAAACATAAATTTAGAACTAGAACTCTTGAATATAACTAAGTGAAACCTGCTCTCACACTGAAGGGGAAATCATGTACTGATTATTGATGGATTTTGGACGATCGAGAGAACGGAATCGAGAACTATGTAGAAAATAGCTAGTAGAGAATTACTATGCAGATAATAACCACCTACGCAGGTGACCCTATCATGAGGCATTTATCCAAGTAGTTGTTTGTTTGAATGTCAATAGTGCATGTTTGGTGATCTTCACTTCCTGCCACACACCTTCGCAGTGGCTTCCAGGGTATTGCGTAGATAGAGACAAAAAGAATAGCTGAATGCAAAGGAAAAAGAGGATACTATGAAGAAAGATTGAGTCGGCAGTGAGATAGATAGATAAATAGATAAATATCTTCATTGTGGTGAGAGTGAGACTATAATTCCGCTCTTCCATCTAACCTGGTTACTGCAAGAGGTAAAAGATTTCCAATGCCCAAGGGCAGTCATACTTTAGGCATAATGGAAACATTCCATAATATATTACGTAATGAAAAAGGCAAGTCTAGCGCTAATAAACATAATTTTAAAACATTATGTCAGAATCATTAACATGTTTTGAAAAGTAAACATATTAGTATTAGTTATAAACAGTTAATATTGATTTTATTTATAACAATAATGAAAATACGAAAAAAATCTGTGAATGGTTTTCACTTTTGTGATTAATACGCTTGCATTACCAGAGAATGTGCATATTTCCGGTCGTTTCGTAACTTACGGAGTATAAGGAGCGACTCAGGGTTGGTATCAGTAACGAAAACCCGTAGTATAACCTACTGATACCATTAAATGTTATTATAAATGATCGTGTTATTTATTTATTTTTAATTCGAAGCCATACGCACTAACCTAACTAAACTAACGCAATATGTCGTGTCAAAGTTCGGTATCCTCGTTATGCTCGTTCGTTGCGTATGCTCCACGAAGGTCACGAGAGACCGAAAGATGAGAGGACACATGCGGCGCTCACCCAGACTGAACTCTCACACTTCAGGTTGTAGGGCACAAAAACCGAGGGTGTGTGACCCAGAGTATAAACCGTTAGACACGTACACGATTCGGCTGGCGATAAAATAATCCCATCATTTGAAAATTTGATCAACTGGCGTTAAGGGGATATTTCTCTTTCTTTAGCAACTCAGGGTATGAGGGCACGTAGAGCCCAGAATCGCTGTTGTAACGGAGGAGAAGAGGGTATTTTTTAGAGAGTTCGTCAGTTTGTGTCGGCCATTATGCGATGTGTGATGAACCCTTGTCGCCTAGGGAATTCATGGGCCATTAAGTGAAAAAAAAGATAGGGATTTTACGGGACGAAGCAAATAAAAGGAGTCCACGAAAAAAAAGAAATACATTCGTTCCGATCTTCGCTCAAAGTCATTTTTTCCACTTTCGAAACCACCGGCTCGAGTTTCCATGGATTATTTACCTTTCTGGAGTGAGCAGGTAACATTTCTCAGCCATATACTTAAATAAATATATGTCGAGCCACTTCAGCCTCGTACGCGTATTTCACGGCATTTACGAGAAAGGAAAGTACGAGTCATTTTTTCCAGTTTGATGGCACCATGACATGTGAAAGGTCAATCATAGGCTGCAGTTCCTTTTGTTATCGAAGTTTTATAGGAGTCAGTCAGAGGAAATAGCAATGTTTAGTGGAACCTGCGATATTATAGTAGTCGATCTATATAGCATAGACATGTAGTGAAAACAAGAGAAATGAATACCTTGAAGGGGTATCCTTCAGGTATGTCTGATTCGGCAAGTGTAGTGCAAATAAAATGACGGTATAAATTCCATAAAAGGAACGTAGTTGAAAGAGATGTAAGGGTAGTCATAAAGATATCCTAAATGAGTCAGTGGAGGATTTGATAGAGACATTGCACATTATGGACGGTGCTGTGACCATTTGCGGGTTTATTTCGCCATGAAAACTGCAATGGTACGTCATTCTTTTACCGATGGGAGGCTATTTTCTTATCTTAGGCTATTTAACTCAAGTGCTCGATTCCTACAAAGTCCCAAGGCAATTCAGTAGACCGTACTGCTAGCATTATTGTTCCATAAAAATCATCACCTGAACCTTGAAAAGCCAATTTACTGGTAATAATACCATAATGCGAGGCAAGAGCTGTTAATTGTTAGCCAATTTGAAATATTAAATCAAAGGCAAAAGTAATTTAACCAGATTCACTTACTTAATCACATTAGGGGAAGGTTCTTCGATCATCAAAGGATATGAAAAATTTGATTCTCGGACTTGAAAAATTATTTAGTATTTTGCCACCCTTCCCAATGCGTCCCATACCTTACTCAACCCTTAACATTATCAATGACTAGCCATTTGATGTAAACCCGTCCACGGCCCCTCCAAGTAATTATCACTGAAGGAAACCTCAGGAAAAATCAAGCCGTCGAAGGATAAACATAAGGTTAAAAGACCACATTTCCAATTCGTCACCTATGAATTCCACATGCACGATTAATATTACCAGCCTTCTTCGATTTGGTGAGCCATCAGTATTTTTCCTTTATAGATTGTTATAGGTAATATTGCCAGCACTGTCTAACCAGCATTGAACTTATGAAGCCGACTATTGAGGTTTAGAGAGGAGAATAAAGTGTAAGTGTTGGAGAGGGATGCCAAATTAATGATTTTGAACAGCGTAAGGGGAGTTATATAATATTAACATCTTCAAAAGCAGTAAATACATATTACTAGCAGTGTTGTGTAACAGTAATTACAATGAAGTGTGTAGGCTACAATGTATGGAAGATTACTCTCTTGACTCTTATGTGCTACAACCATTAGTCAAATCGGATATACCCCGTTCCATACAGGGTATGTCCGGAAAATAAGTTGAATAAACCCGTAATGAACAATGTATTGAAAAGAAAAGTTCAAATGTTTAGTATTCTTCAAAATAGCATCCTTGGGCGTTAATACACTTTTTCCAGTGATTGTGCCAGCTCTGGTAGGCTTCCTAGAACACCTTAAGGGGAACCTCCTTCAGACGCCATGTCGCGTTGGCTTTCACAATGAGGGCGGTATGAGATGGCAAGTTGTCGTGTTGGAATTGCCAGTTTCCACTGATCTCTTTCCTGACGCGAAGCACCCCGTTTCAGAGCCTTTCAAGGACTTTCAAGCAAAACTGGCTGTTGACAGTTTGTGACAGGCATACAGGCAGTCCAAATCTTCCTTCACTATCCGCACATTCTCGTCAACACGAGACGTGGAAAGACGTCCAGGCCGTTGTTGATCGTCGATGCCCTCTCTCCCCTCCCGGAACATCTTGTGCGACCGGTAAATCATGTTTTGGAACATCACATCATACCCATAAGATTGTTTAATCATTATGACGGTCTCGGAACCTGAATTCCCTAACTTAACAGACAATTTATTGGCATGCCGCTGTTCAGTGAATCGTGGCATTTAGATCTCCTGACGCGTCACTCCAGCACAGATACACACTACGAGCAATCCGCACTGGGCAACGGCCAGCAGGAAACTGGAGAAGAAGTGTTACCTTTCTTAGACCGCCCACCCACTTTTCCCCCATCAGTCGCAACACTGCAGCCTTCCGGGTTGGCAGGAAAAAATCATTTTACTTATTTTCTGGAAATACCCTGTATTAACCTTTGTGGCGGCAGGGTAACGCCTTCGCCTGCTGTTCCTGGGGTCGTGGATTTTCGTCCAGCCTTGGCCGCATTTTCACCGCCGAAGGCTGTATTTGTTATTTATTTGTTAATTTTTAAAATGCCAGATGTAAAAGACCAAGAGTGATATTTTTAAGTTATTGAAAACTATATAAAATAAGAAATATTATTACGAAGAATAATATTAGCAGTGGTATATATGCCTCCAAATATTCGTAATGTGCAAGAATTATCGTGAAAATAAAACCATTGATATGTCACTACATTGCAAAGAAATGAAAATGATTCTTAGTATCATAAGTATCAGGTACATGCCACAGTTGATATAATTTCTCTTTGCTAGACATTGGTACCGTTTAGCACGAATTTACCCTCCGATCTCAGTAGGTGCAGAGAGAATATAAATCTGGTGTCACCCGTCCGTGGAAAGAGAAGGCCAATGAGATGGGATATGAAGGGAGGGCAGGGAGCCAGGAGGGCACATTTTAGGAGGAAGTAAGTAGCAGAAGATCTGAGCTTCTTGGATTAAATATTAAAGAACAACTTATGAATATTGTACAATTTTATTTTATCACGTGATAGTAATATATATTAGGTCAGAAGGTTAGAATAAGCTGTACTGGAAATAACGCAAATAGCACTGAGAAGGCGAAAAATTAAAACATGTACTTTCTAATCACATATGCCCCTTCATATTTATAGTGAGATATCACGTCTTAAACCAGAGCCACATATGATGATAATCGGGAGTAGGAAAGCATCGATATCCTACTACTTTGCCTAATCATCCTAATCATCGAAATTTGAATTATTATGCCAAGTTTTCTGGTTTCATTGTCGCAGGCTGCAGCAATTTTTATCGCAAGACGTTGGCTGGATCGAGTATAACATGAAATAAAAGAAGTTCATCGTCAAAGAATGCATCGTATGGCTCAAATTTACCTCCCAGACTCGATCACAACATAGCTCAAAGCATAAATTGTATCATTGTGGTACCATTTTAATGCTTCAGCTCCGGATTGAGACTCGGAAATCAGAGGACGACGAAGAGGACAGTGATGCTCCAAGGATTGGGAAGGGTTGGAGGTCACTTATTAAAGTAAGGAGATGTATCTTAATAGTGTTTTTCAACTTCAAGAGAAAAGGTGCATGTATTAGGAGAATATTTACAGAGAATTGGAAGCGATAAGGTGAGAGAAATAGCTATCTAGTAAGAACGGGTAAATAAGGTAGAAAATGCTGTAAGCATCAGATACTGGAAGGACCCCTGACTATGAAATATGAGAATATTTTAAAATACCATGTGCTACTTGAAGGAAGTCGTGGTGGCATTGTGAATAAAGTGATTGGCTACAGATCGAAGGGTCCCTGGATCAAATTCCGGGTAGAAGCTTTTTGGAGACCAGTTTACAATCCTTACCATTCTATTTTCAGTTCCACTTCATCGTAAGAAATCGTAGGTGGCCCTGGTAAAGGAACAGGCCCCCCAACTATATATGTGTGAATTTCTCACCCTAATGGTGCAGTACGGGGTGAGCTCTACCCTCAACTATCAAAAAACAACCTTTGGGTTGAACATTGAGTTTTCTTTGTCAATCGATATTAAAGTATACGATACATTGAAGTCCTAATATTAGGTATGAGAAATATCTTGAAAAGTAAATAATCGATATTTCGCCATATGTCATTGTCTTCAAGATGGGTTTACACGTAGCAGTTTACTGCTATGACAGCCGCAAGGTGCGCAATATATCGCTACTGTCGCTACCAATATGATATTTCTGCACCAACTGCTAAGCGGCTTAAATCCAGTATGCCGAAGTTGCGGTAACAAAGTAAAAGCGTTCAACTTCACAAGTATTTTTCACTTAAATGCTTGGGCGTCTCCAAGCAATTAACTTCATTAACATTCATTTTGCCTAACAATTGTTTACAGTTTAAAATATTCCCTTAGGGGCGGCAAAACCTTGTAATTCTATCAATATTTACGGAATCAGATATCGTGTATCGCTCTCCTTTCGTGATTGTTGCGATTATGCTGCGAAGATTTTCGCTGGAAAGTATACTGTCTTCTACTTTGCCAATAGCTAGAACCTGGATCGATAGCGTTCGGCACATGTCCAGCATCGAATTCTACTGTCTTAGGAGTTGTTGTTTTCGCTAGTCAGTCGGTAGTCAACTGCCATAGCAGTCCTTACCTTAGACGCCTTAGATCATTGCGCATTCACTAGACCTTAGCAATCAGGTCTCTAGAAATATTAATTATCGTCGATTAGTTACTCCCCTTGAGGCACATCAACATAGTCGAATTTGCCGCCCAACTTCGGTCGGCGCGCAGAAAATATCGACCTAGCGACCGAATATCACCGCACCCCTGTCACGCGGTCCAAATGGGACACCGAGTGAGGACGCTGCTGAGATGAGGGAGAATTGAAGGATTGGGAATAACGGAGAGGAGACACATACTCAGGGGAGGAGGGGGAGGTGGTTCTCTTGTAAATATGTGCAGTTCCAAAATCCAATTTTCCGCTTACGAGCGAGAGAGGAAAAGAACTCTGGCGCACGGAAGGCGTGTCGGTCGAATGCTCTCGTAATTGCGCGGATGCATGAGTGGGTATCCGTCCGTAGTCATTACGTGGCATTCAAGCAGCGGGCAGCGCGGGGTTGATTACCGGCCGTTTGTTTGATGACGTGCCCCTCCCGACGATGGACGGCCAACGGGAAAATCTCCAAAATAGAGAGCCAAATGAAGGGCTGCACGAATTTCAAACCATTTCGTCGAATTGATCGAATACTCCATCCTTTTTTTAACCACCCGCTTTGAAATCGAGTACCTTTCGTTACACCGTGACTGTTGGCCTTTGAATGGCCGATAAAGCGAAAAAATACGACTCGGTCAAAACGCCACTACTTCCTCCACGCTTTGTCCACTCAACAATCCACCGTTGACTGGAGGTAAATAGTAATTTATTAGTTCACACAGGTACGGTAAACGTTCACAATGTAAGAAAAAATAGAATATTTCAGCCTTCCTTAGCAATTCTCTCACTTCAAGTTACGATTGTTCTCTATTACGTGGCATCAACTCCTGTCATTCAACACAAACTTTTTATCACCAGCTAAAACTTTCTTTCAAATAATAATCAACGAGGCAAAATTGTGCTTTTATTCAATACTTTCTATTGAAAGCATGAAATACGCTTCAATTCAGTGTAAAAATCGTCATTAATTTATCAGAATGTAAAATCCAAAATATATCACCCACTTGAATGTGTGCGCTCTCTAAACAAAATTTGCTGTGTAAGGGTTAAAGTTAAACTTTTCACAGGCCTACAGAGTGCAAAGGTGAAAATTATAAATATCCTTATAAGACTACCGAAATAATAACAGCAGTAGAGGTAATTATATATTTCCAATCATATTCCCAATGCAGACATTATCATAATATTATAGCACTTTAATGAGCTTATCAGAAAGTTTTTCACGACTATTAGCCAAGTATTGTAGCTAGCAAAAAATAAGTCTTTAAATAACAGCTGTTAATTGGAAACCAATTACCAGCAAGAGTTGTTTCATGTGCATTACTCAGATTCAGAGTCATTGGTCAGAGACCTGGTGGAAAAGCAACAAATAACCAAGATGAAATATTTTAGGCTACCATTCGCTAATTCTTGGGAAAGGATGAAGAGCTGCAGTTGACGAATCATATTATTAAAACATTGATTTATTCTACGACCCTACGTATGTACAATTCGTATAGACTGACATTTATTTCCAATTTGACGGAAAGCTATAACAGAATCTTTCTCTAAAAGTTGCTCCAAGGTAACTTATCAAGCAATCCCAACTGATGAATCCAAGATTTAAGATGCTGGTCCGAATTCATTGCTTAGTAGACAGCGGACGCAACGAAACTATTAGGCAACAAACGTGGACAAGCATCCCGTAAGCAGATCGTGTACTCAGCAATGCCACTGAAACCTTCAAATCATTAAATTCCCAAATGTTGCTAACTTTTGTAAAAAGATTCCTCGTGATTATATAAGTATCTAAAATTAGCAACAAAGTCGCCAAACTTAGCAAAATAGTTGTTAAAATGAACCCTTCCAGTATGTTGGGTGATTATTCACACCCGGCTATGCATTCCCTGTTTCGTTTGCAGAGCAATCAGTAGGTGTCGATGCGCACTCCACTTAAACTTAGGGCCATATCCAGTATCTCACTGCAGTCTCACTTTTGCTGCTTATGCCCTAAAATCTCTACTCCGATTCCAATTGGTGTGCAGATCCACGCTGCTAAGTTGGTATTACCACTCTGCATAGTGTTTCGGACAACATCGAGGAGAATCTGTATATCCTTTTGAACTTGAAATACACATTTTATGACGTAAACATTAGAAGTGAGTCTGTAGTTCAGATTTTTGGCCATATTCAGAACCTTAACTCAGTTCTCAGTGTACGCTGAGAAGTAATACCACCTTACAGGTTGAATCTATGAACCAATTTAGCTCGTAGCTGGAATTTTAGAACGTGAACAGTGGAAGCGTGACTATAGGTGAGATTCTGAATTTTACACTTACTCTAGCATCTAGGTAATTTGAAATTCCCCACTTAATCACTATTTCTTTGCGAAGCATCGAAAATACGCCCGGATGCTTAAAAAAACCTTCCTGTGAGTTCTATAAAAAAGGTTTCAAAAAGCCGTTGGCGCGCACAAATTGGAGAAAAACCCAACACCACTTTCGCTGCAACTTTAATTAACAACATTCGCGCCTCTTTCCCTGGCAGGGGGTGGGAGTGAGCAAGAGTTATGAAGCTGGGTGCAAATAAAAGTTTCGGGCAAGAGGATGAAAAAGTGGCACCCCTACGGCATTTGATAAAAAACATGGCATGAAAAAAATCTCGCGCGCTTTCAACTGTAGAAAGGAAAGAAAAAATGCACAATTTTTTCCACTCATACCCTTTCAAAAAATATACATTTCTCAAACGGAAGTTACCTAAATGTTAGCTACGTATTCAATAAGGGTGATGGGTGTATTTTTGATAAAGCCTAGACTTTCGTTACTGTTAATTATACACACCTCGTAAAACAAAAATTATTGATTATTTTTGTTTTACTTATTGCTTCCTTCCATTCATGTATTTCAGTTAAAAAAAATGAATATACATCTTTTAGCAGGTTGAATAAAATGGTTTCAAACATAAGAAGCATCGAGATACACAAATAAGAGTTTCCAATGCGGAAATAAATTGTTTTCCCAATGTTTTTACAAAGTACGAAGAATAAAAAGGAAATCCTCAGGCTTCACTTGGTGGAACCACATGATAGTAAATAGAATGATCACTTGATAAGATTCCACAAATTTATTTTTCACCGACCAAGGTTTCGATAGTTTAACAATCATTACCTTGATATTGATTGTTAAACAATCGAAACCTAGGTCGGTGAAAAATAAATTTGTGGAATCTTACCAAGTGATCATTCTATTTACTAAAGTACAAAGAGATTATCCCGGCTTCGTCGAGGAGGTTGTTATGGGTAGGGCAATATTGAATCCGTAAAAATTTCTGATTTTAGCATTTAAGCATGATATATACTGTGAATTAATTAATACGATATGGTTCAGAATGTTTAAATAGCGTCTTTCCGCAAGGATCGGGAGAAGAGGTTGGGTTTTAATCTCGGGAAAACGTTTCCATAATGAAATCTGGACCATTTATATTTTTCTCCATCTTTAACTGCGTTTCTTTATTCAATAGTAGCCTCCTTTTGCCTCTTGTGTAAGTTACATCGTTTCCATCGTAACTAAGACTATATTATTACGTGGTTAGTTAAAAGATTAAATTTTAAATATTACTATAACGTTTTTTGGAATACACTTTTGAAGTAATACCTACTTACATTGATGTTATCATTGCTAAATTTCTAAGCATGTAAGATAATAATAGCAAGCAATACACCTCATTATAAATTGTTCTACCTCCCAGACCATTAAGTTTCACGTTACCGCACGAACGAAAACTGGCTACTTTTATTTACTCATGAAGTTTCTCCGGCAAAGATAAACCATTATTAAAAAACGGAAAATATTTTTCTATTGAAACATTAATATTTAGTTTCACTGAAACATTCACCTTAAATGCAAGGCAGAAAATGAAACACGCTTTTCCTGAAGTTGCGTGAGAGTGAAGCTGAAAAAAAAGCAACCACTCCACGTCTTTTAGCTGAAAAGGCGAAATACCAAGCGCGGATCCACTGAAAGAAAGAAGTGATTTGCCCGCAGACTCTTCTTATTCATCCCCTTCAATTTCCCTTTCGCGGAAAAAATGATGAGTAGGAGGTGGTGGGGGGAGGGGTGAGTGCCTGGCAGGCGTAGTGAAGGGGAGAGAGGGGAGCATCTGGGCCACCCCCCCCCCACCAGCTTTTGAGCTACCCCTCTCTCTTAATTAACGGCCGAAAGGGGTTGACGCGGGGTGAAAAGTTTTCCTTAATGCCCTTTGCGCAGAATTAATACGCACTTTCTTATGATGATTCGGTAAAGGGGAAGAGGTGGGAAATGAACGGTTGGTAATGAAACGGGGGAAGGCGGAGAATGGAAGGAGAAGAAGTAGTCACTGGGAGGAATAGTTGAGGGGATGTTTTTCAGGATCAGGTACGGTCCATTAGCAGGAAACTCATGAGTGTTTTCTGATGGCAATGCATTTGTGTAATTTTTAAGATGGAAATAATTACACTGCTAAGAAAGGGATGAAGTGATTTGCGAGAAATACGGGAAAATGCGTGAAAGGGCAACAAATGACAGATACCTCAGAATGATTAGTGATGTTCATATTTAACGCAATACTAAAAACTTAGGGGAATCTTTTACGATTCACCATCAGCAGGGGATGGGAACAGCCTTCGGTTATGTTGTGAGAAGCAATACACTCCAATAACGTTGTTTGTTTAAATAAAAACTGTATGGTAACTGGTAAATAGTGAATAAATAATAGAATTGACGAAGGATGAAAGTTTTAATAACATGTCTAGCTCATCATTCACAAACGAGTTTCATTGGCACTCTCACGTACTTTGGGAGAGAAGGTGTTAAAGATGTCTTAGGAAGCTTTATATGATATACAAGGATGGAACAGAATATCGGCATTACGTGATACCTACATGGCTTCTAAAGAAGTGAAGACATCTTTTATAGATTCATATCATCAACCCCAACAGCAACGCACTCTAATGGCAATGACGACTCCATAAGCATGTTGACGAGTGTCGTAAGCAATTGTATAATCATTGGCATACCTTCTCCTTAGATATCTTCAATAGACTTTGATTTTCAAATAAAAAGCTCGAGAGAGACTTTTATGAATGAGAACAATATTACCTAGATGAAATAAGCTAGAAATAAATGAAAGCAGTACTTAAAAAAATAATAATCACAAATCAGACTATTAAATTCAGTGTGTGCATAAATATTTGAAGCATTTCCTACGCAAAGATTAAAAACGTTAGCTAATAAGAAATTAACGAGAAAACTAGTACTGAAGTGGGGAGCAGAAAAGATCCAAAACCTCTGATTCGTAAAGAGAAACTGAGAGAATTGAGAGACAAATTTAGGATTAAAAACATCTAAAGAAAGAAAACAAAGAGTAGTGTGATGCTAAAACAATTTAGGAGAGGGATTTTAAAGGTCCTAATACTGTAAAAAGGCTGTAAAATACCGGGAAAGATTGATTCAAACACAGTGAACTGGTGAATGCCTCAAAAGAGAGTTTAACTGTCACTAACCGATAAAGAGAACTAATAAATCCATTGCATCGATAAAACATGCAAAATATGAATATTATAAACTAACAATTACCTTATAGTAATTATCTATTGCATGAATGATGCTAGGTTGATATTTCGTTAGTGAAACTTGGCTACAGAAGTCAACTAGAAATGGAATTGACTGATGAGATCCATCATTTGAAATGCAATCCTAAGATTGACCAAAGTCATCTATTTTATCATCTCTTCTGCCAATGCCTTCTAGCTATTATGGATCATATGTTTTTTTTCCTGACCTATGGACCTATAGGATTAGTTTATTGTAGTCCTCCATTCTGCTGTATTCAGTGTTAATTCCCTAACGCCCTGATATGATTTTTTTCTCTTTCACGACCTTTTTTATTTGCCCTATATACCTGTCCCTCGGTCTTCCTCCTCCGACCTTCCCTTCAATCTTTCCTTTTATTATATTTCTTACTAATTCATTGTGCCTATGTGCCTACAATCCATCTGGTTCTTTTACCATAAGGTTTTTCATATTGACCTTTCCTCATCTGCTCTTCTGCATACCTCTTCGTTCCTCACCATATCTGTCCATGTAATCTTCAATATTAACCTGCAGCACCATGTTTCGAAGGCTTCAATTCTTCGTTGGTCTGCTTTCACGATGTTCCATATCTCTGATCCATAGAGTGCCACCATGTTTCAAAGGCTTCAATTCTTCGTTGGTCTGCTTTCCCGATGTTCCATGTCTCTGATCCATAGAGTTCCACGCTCCATATGAATTTTTTGACGAAATACTTCCTTGTTTGCAGCCGTAGGTTCTTTGAGCATAGCAGTTGTCTCTTCTTCATGAACGCCTCCTTAGCTTAAGCTATTCTTTGCTTGATGACCGTCGAGCTTCTTCCATCCCAAGTTGTAGTGCTGCCGAGGTGGGTGAAGTTCTCCTTTTTGTTCTAGTTTTACTACTCGATTGTGATATCTGCCCTCAGCTCCTCTCTTCCTCCCACTAGGTTTTTAGTTTTCTTCCTATTGGTTCTCAAATTATATTCTTGAAGTACTTGTGCCATTGTGGTAGGGATGCTTGCGAGTCCTCTCGACTTTCTACTAAAACTGCGATGTCATCAGGAAACCGGAGCATGTTTATTTATTCACCATTAATCTTGATGAACTTGATAGCAATTCCCTCTGCGTCTCTTATTGCTTCTTCCAGGTACATATTGAATAACGCTGGGGAGAGTTCGCATCCTTGTCTGACTCCTTTATATGTTTTGTCCTCTATTTTACTTCCGTCTTTAATTCGCATTAGGAGGACCAGTTCGTTTCCCTTTGGCAACTGTAGGTTCCAGATAGGTTTATTCCAAAGAATTATTATACTTAGGGTTAGTAAGACTTAGTCTAAAGGTCCTTTAAGAGACCGAAACCCGGGAACCTCCGATTAGCATCCAAAATTTCTGTGCATTGTTTCAAAACAACCAAGCTGTGACGCTGAGTTTCAGCTGAAAAAATAAATTTAATAATTAACGATGAGTCATGGCGCGTAATTTGATTGAAGTAGCCATACATTGCTCGCGTTATACCCGAGTATGGTGCGCGGGGAAAACCAATTCTTATATCACTTGATAGACAGTCGAGTTTTTTTGTATTTGTTGCCTCTATCTTCTCCACTGATGCAGTATGGGAGCATATATATTTCTGTATAGTCGTACAGATACAGGGAGATACAGGGATACAGGGATATCAGAAACAGGGAGAGGAAAACCTATGAAAATTGTCAATCACTATCCGTGTTCTTTACAAGCTTTCGGGATAGGAAGGAAGGCATTACATTACGCGATCCACTCATAATTTTCGTAATACGATTTTTTGGACCTAATAATAACTGGTAATAAAATATAATTAACGATCATTCAGTAAGTTTGCAGTAATTAATGAACAATTAATTCCAAAACAGGCAAAACTTCAAGGCATATAGTTTGGTAACTACGCTAAGGATACGGTCGTAAGGTTTTCGAATCCTAATCACTTCTCTAATGTAAAGAATCGCTCAATAACACAAAGCGGCACATGCAAGGTTATCTCGTAAAGAATTCGCACCGGATGCAACCGTTGACTGAGAGTGACAGAAAAGGAGAGCCTGGACAACCTGACCTGGTGAAAAACCTGAGAAGAATTTCCACATCCGTATGGAGGGATGAGATCCGGGTGGCGCCAAATTGGAAGCCTTCAAGGGAGAACCGAAGAGTGGAGGGATGGTTGAAGAAAGGGTGGATTTGAGGGTGGAACGGGGTTGGCGAAGGGGGAGTAAAAGAGTCCTTTCCCCTTCGCCCCTCAACCATTCTCCAAGGGGGAAAAGTTATTCTCTTTCATATTTTTCGGAAGGAGCGATAATGAGTCAAGTTAATGGATGGAGATTGGTCAGATTGATAGTTTTTCTGAGGAGGTTGCTGATAAGAGGTGGAGGGGGAAGGTAAGCTAAGGCTTCTGCCCCAACGGCCCTTCCATATCCCAGCTTCCCTCCCCCCCTCGACTCCCAACTTTTAAGAATATTTTTTATGCGCGGAGAAAAAAATGGAGGGTGGAACGGCAGAGGATGTAGGAAGAGCCCTCCCACTGGAAGGTGGAGACCCTGGGAATGAACTCTCTCCAGGTCAGGAGCCCGTGGAATAAAAAAAGGGGTTCGCTTTACAATCTTCTAAACTGGAGAGAGAACTTTGTTCCGCAGAAATTACTTTGGAAGGTGCTCGTGTTACCTTCCACCGAGTTAGTCTGTCAAAACGTAGATTAATGAGATCGTGAAGAGGGGAGTGCGGTCGGAAGGGAGCCAGTCGCTTAGAGTTCCTTTCCCCACTCCTTAATTTTTTTTTCCATTCAACCCCCTGCCCGCTGCAGTTAATTAGGGGGATAAGCTGCCGTCCTCTTTACCGCCCTAATGAATGGACAAGGTGGTTAATTACGCCGCGTGATGAAAACATTGCGGGAGTTTGGACGGATACGTGCCAACGTTGATGCTGAGGACACACGGGGTCTCTCCCATATGAATGACACCGACGTGGGAATGAGCGGGAAGGAAATCAGTCCGAAATCCGCGTCTGGAGCCGAGGGAACTGAAGGACTAGGATTCCGAAACTGCACAAGTGAGGAAGTAGGGAGATGTTGGTAGTTGCCAAGGTACGCCATGATCCGTGATCTTCAGAAGGGGGCCAATTAAAACGTGGGAATTTCCGTGATGATCTTTGCAAAGATGTAAAGAAGACCTTTGTGTGAGAATTGTTAAGCCCAAAAGGGCAGTCTCGGAGTCCAGATTACAAACTTTGTCCGTATTGTGATAAGTATAGGAGGAGCATACTCTTCACTGATTTGAGGAATGTGGCATTTTAGGAATCTTAAAACTATTCATCTTCATCTCCGTTTTACGCTTTGTAGCAAAGGTGTGTGAAAAAGGATGGCAAGTCTATAAACCGAGTTTAGCTGAATAAAATTAAAAATAAACTATTGTGTGTTATGTGTTTGAAAGAATCATAATTTCTAGCATTTTAGACAAGAATTATATGAGTGGAGAAAAGGAAAACATTTAGTTTCACTCAGTTTGACAGTTAATATATGATAATATTTCACATGTTTCGTTCATATAGTGTGAGGACAGAAATAAGTACTCAATGTCTTATACGAATTATTTTTTTTTATTTATTAGCAATTAATTATAAAAGAAACTATATTCTTGCGACAATTTCCTCGTCTCTAGGGCTTCGCAACGAAGGTCTTCTATAATAGATTAGGGACACTTTCTGGACGATCATTAGGGTTTTCTACAAAGCACGCCTCTTTCTGCTGCATTTTATTCATTCCCAAATTAAAGATTTAATTATTAGATCCCGAATTGTTGATGCATACTCCACAGGAGTTCTCATAAAAGCAAAAATACATTATTCTTTTGCTTACTCATGAGGATACAAATGCCTATAATTAAAGAACTGGAATGAAGCCTAAAAAATAGCAAGCCATAGGCATCAAAAGTTCTGGAGTAGAAGAAGAGGGGAAGTGGAATAGAAGCACTACAAACACGCTAAAGGTATATTTTATTATTTGGACTTGAAACAGGCAAATGATACAAAAAAGAAGAATAACTTGAGATAAAATAACTTAAAGCGGTAAAGCGATCCGGAACTAGAAAAATAGAGAAAGTAAGCTACGTCCATCAGAGAGAAACCCATTAGTCGTCCAATTTTTATACAAACAGTATATTATTCTAACCTATATATTTCTGTACATACATAGACTACGTATAATACATATTTTTTATGCTCAGGAGAAAATGTAACTTCCTATCACAAACATATTTTGTTAATCATCATTTCACAGGAAATGAAATGCAGATAAGTATTAAGGTAACGTTTGGAAATTGTTGACATTGATAGAAGAAAATAGTCAATAATTTCATCACCTTCAACTACTTATGTATTCATGTCAATCTAATTCCAGAAAAAATAAGGATATGAAAAATTCAGGATTTTCTTCAGATAAACCGCAGAACATTGAACTAACGCCACCAGTGGAATGTGTGCCACCAATGTTACGTATAGAAATATGAAAAGGATGGTTAAAACCCTTAGTGAAACAGAATTGTCTTTAATACACCCATCGGTTTGATTAAGCGTAAACAAATGCTGACATCACTTTCCAATGGTTATTCCAACACCCGTTAAATGTGAAACACTTAACGACTGACCGCATTAAGGTTTATCCATTTAGTTTTCCATTCATGCGACGTAAAAAGAGTCCATAACTCTCCCGAGTAAAGTTAATTTCCCGCGGAGGTAGAGTGGGTGAGAACAGACTTAATGCGGGGAAAAATTGCTGCCCGGGCTCCTTGCAAAGAGGGCATTGTCGTCGAGCGCGGTATCAACTTGCCTCAGGTGTTGAGCCTTCCCGAGGACAAGGCGCCCTGGTGACGGCAAAGGGGACGTAAGGAGATTGGGTGAAGGAGGGGATTGCTTGAAAGTTAAAAAAAAAACAAGTTGAGAAAAGGAAAGGAGAAGGACGCGTTGGTTGGGGGTGAGGGCTCTTTTTTAAGAGCGAAGGCATAAAAAAAGAGAAGAAACGAGATTAAGGAGAGTGGGAGGTTGGGGAGGGGGTGGAATAAGGGGGTGGAAATTAGGCAAGTGAGGGTGCAAATGAGAGGTTCTTCTGCCTGCGAGGGGAAGGGAGGGTTGCGGCATGGGAAGAGAAGAATAATGGAGAGTGGGGGGTCCTACCTTCGGCCCTGGAAAGGACCCGAAGGGGAGGATTTCTTGCTAAGGGGTTAAAGAGCATGAAACGACTACAAACGCGTCGGCACAAACATGCGGCTGGTACGCAAGGGCTCAAGGAGGATGGCGCAGAAGGATCCTTTACGGTATGGGAGGAATTAATGACTCAGGTCCTCCATCAGTATAAAGGGAAGAGGGAGAGATTAGTTTAAAAAAACATTGATATGCGCTGCAGCACAGCTCGGAGCATGGCAGAAGGGAAGAAAACTGAGGAGGCCGCTGAAGATCTTCCAGGGATGCAAGTTGAGACGAAAGAGAGAAGTCTTGGGAGTTAAAAAAGAGAGGAAATCCAAAACTTTCCATCCAAGGAGAAAAAGTACGGAAGGAGGTTGTTTGAAGGAATGTCGATATGAAAAAATGAGTGGATAAAGAGGCAGAGGATTGAATGAAAGCAAAATGGACATTTAAGACGTACATAGTACGTACAGTGCAGGAAGTAGGCAGGAAAGAAGAACTCCATTCGCTAATTTTCGTGAGATTTATATACTTAAATATTTAGAGTAGTCGGGATAGTACGTACAGTGGCAGGAAGTAGGCAGGTAAGAAGAACTCCATTCGCTAATTTTCGTGCATGATGCCACAAAATAATATACATAAAAACGATCCGACGCCCTAAGATTTGTCAGGTTACTCACTAATACGCTAAATTCTTCTTCTTACAGCAAAAGATATTTTTTTATTCATTTAATGCACGCCATGTTATGGCTTATTTTTCTTCGATCGTGTTACCTCACATAAATCATTCCAAATAAATTGACATGAAAGTTTACCGAGGATCAATTTCTTAAAAGCGAATTCGAAATACATGCCTAAAAAACCACATTAAACCTCAAAAGCCCAGTGTATAAAGTAGCTAATGAACATACGCTTAAACCCTTATTTACTTTACTTTTAATACTTTTGTTCAAACTTTAGATTTATATACAGCTAAGGTAAAAAGCACTACGCAGTCGAAGGACTTGATATTTTTCAGGATCAAATCTGGTAGCAGTAAATTTTATCAGGGTTTAATTTAACTTGTGAAGCGTGCCTTCCGAAACTCAAAGAATATTTAAAAATGCTAGGGTTTGTAATTTGATGAACAATGCCCAAAGATAATAACGCAAATTCTCCTATTAGCGGGAAGGATTTTGTGATCACGAAAACAAACTGAATGTCGACGGAAAAACAAGATGATGACTCAGGGCAAAATAATATTTCAAAATCCTTAGAGACTCCCCTCTATTTTTGTTTGGCTCCCGAAAACACCAAATCAGGCCCAAAGGAAATAAGCTTATCTTTCTCTCAGTGGCGGAGGGCAATGGCCCTACTGAGCTTTGTGCGGAGCATCAATAACCGAACAACGTCAACAAAACCTTGCTTAAATGTTGCGAAAGGGAATTAATGAACGGTCATAAAGTTAGTTTTAGGTGATATCGAGGAAACAGCGGCGTCATCATTCAGGGCAACATTAAAGGGGAAACAGAAGCACACCAACTCACCACCGCTTTGACTCTGTCTTCCTCACTGACATTAAAGTTAATCTTTTCAATAGTCAGTGCCCAAGTTTTTCTGTCAAAAACTGGGCGAGTTATTAAAAGAGCGATTCCTGAAATATCTAAGGAACTACAGATTTGGAGCTGACATTTTTTTATACTAGGAGTCGATTAACCCTCCATATCACAGCACTAACGTAAGGTAACGAAAAACTTCAAAAGAATACTTAGGGCCCATTTTGCACAAAGTGAGCTAGTAGGCGCTATAAAATAATAATGCAGTCAAAAATTGACAAGATGTTTTGCATGTAGAATGAAGTACCGCATTCAAAGCCTGGAGTATATTTATTATTTCATCAAAAGTCCTTACAACTCCTAAAAATAGCTAAAATTTACGTTTTTTTAGGACAAAATTGGTATTTTTTGTAAATGCTTCAGCTGCTTTGCGCACCCACCGTAATGAATTTAATTCTAATTAATTATCTCTGCCCACTAACAGTGAGTAAACATAGTAGTATAACTCAATAGCAAACAGTGTTTTTCGCACCAATCGTTAAAATAATATGAGAGTGTATTTTAACGCATCGTAACTTCTCTTCTCGTCCTCGTTCTTCTCAAACTCCTATAGTAGACTCAAGAGATAAGCCACAAATAACTTCGTCAATCTATTGTTTCAATGCAGGAGAACCAATGGATCAAAATCAATGAATAGACATCGATGATGTGATAACATTTATGGTGTAAATCATTGTCATCATTATTTTTAAACAAGTGATATAGACGGCATAGCAATTATCAGTATAGGTAGTACGAACGACACTGCATACAATACCAAAATTACAGGACAGGATAATCGTACACTTACAATAATTCTTTACGGCATTACTATTCGATGCATGAATATTGGCATTA
Organism: Platycnemis pennipes; assembly: GCA_933228895.1. Classification (NCBI taxonomy): domain Eukaryota; kingdom Metazoa; phylum Arthropoda; class Insecta; order Odonata; family Platycnemididae; genus Platycnemis; species Platycnemis pennipes. The sequence goes on along the minus strand of OW121857.1, from coordinate 65,057,131 downwards.
AGGTACGAAAGTAACGACATTACAACGGTAAAACAAATATTAATGGGATTATATGATCATTGACTTGTAATTTTCTTTACATGGAATGGCCAGAACTTTTTTTCTTACTGGGTTGAATTTGAAGTTAATATTAACTAAATTATAAATCGGACAATGTTAAAATTTTCACGACGCAGCGAGTAATGCTGACCAAAATTTCGGAACCTCTTTAAAATCAGAAATGTTTCCGATGACATATGGCGGAAAACATCTAATGTGACCACAACGATTTCTCTAATTGAAGTAATGCCACCATGTCTATATTTTTTGGGTAGTCACACAGAGTTTACAAAAAAGAGTACCACACTACCATATCCTAGACCTTGGTTCTCCTAATTCCAAGGTTTCGTTCCAAACCGCCAACGTCCGCTTAGAAGTCGCTGACTAGGGCGCTATGAGGGGTGGAATAGGACAGTCCGGGGGCAGAGGGCGAAACCTTCACATTCAGGGCAAAGGGAACACCCCGATCATCAAACAGGGTTGCCTGAAAACGCCCCCCCTGCACTCCTCTCCCAACATATCACCCAAACCCCACCCCAACTCCGGCATCCATCTCCCACCCTTTCAATTCCCGAACAGAAAAGCCTCCCCGGCTCCATTAAAATGTCGCGCATGGGAGCGCTGATAAAGAGCTACCCGCCAAAAACTCGCCCACCTTCCCTCCCAGCGGTCCTTTCCGACTCTTTTCTTCTTCCTCCCCCGCCACCCACCACGCCCCGCTCCACCCCCTTTGCCCGGGGAAACCCCCGCTCTGGGACGTTTCATTGGTGGGGAGAGCGCTATCCGCCGGCGGGGAGTTCCCGGAGGGATTTTCAGGGAACACGGACGGTCCGGTAGCTGGACTGGCACCCCGTCAGTCCTGCAATCCCCGGTCTTTGCCCCATCACAAATGACCGATTTTGAGAGCTCGTACATCCTCCCCGGCACAACTGAAGCGAGGTCGCATGACACTCTTTAAAAGGACAAGACCGAGTAATTACGGACATTGCGTGCACGACACTAATCTACATCTGCATTTGCATATTTCCTGCACGCCTCTACACATATGCGAGTCGGACGGTTAATCCATAATATTCCTGCATTATTGTTGAGTGAACAATGATATTGGCAGTGGATACAATTGCTTTTTCTCTCCTAAATCAAATAAGTTTACCAAGAAAGGTATGCATACAAATTAGACTTATTTTCATAGTATTATAATGCAAAAAATCACTTGAAATAGTAAAAAATATTTATTGCTGAATACCAGCAATGAAAATAAAAATATCTATAGCATTTAATCTAATATATTGTTGCATGCATGCACACTAATCATATAGATGTTGGTCCTCATATATGTAAGTATGGTTGTTTTGACACTACATATTGGGTGTAGGCGATATTGGGTGTAAGTTGATCTGTGTTGATAATGTGAGATACTAAAATGATTCCCAATAAATCAAGCATTCTCTCATATATTTTAACGTCAGGGCAATACGATGGAATCACAAGCATCAAATACACAAAATCATGAATGAATCTCTGTCTCTATCACACACCAAATCTTTAAAATTTAAAGGAATGCTCTACGCGTGCATACTAACATTACGCGTACCGAGCGTGTAACAGCCAAATTATGTGTGACTGACCAGATAAATTCTTTTAAAATATCGCAAGATATGACCCAGCAAGGACAATATATAGATTTTTTTCAGCTTTTAGATATAGTTAAAATCAATATCATTTTTCAACATAACATCTATCAATTGGGAATAGTAGAAATTAGACTTGAATACGATCAAATGATACTATGGCAATCATATTCAACCATGAAGAAATCGGAAATCTACAAGCTACACTCTAGAGATACAAATTAACAATCCATGACCTTAAAAATTGTTAGCAGTATGCTCATGATTCTAAATGGATTCCCATATCTGTGAAAACGTTATTCTAGGTATTATAACTGATCCAACTTACCTTTTTCTAATGCTGATTAATTTCTGCTGAGAGTGGGGGATGAAGAATCCTCCTGTTGAGCAAAAGCAAAATGACTTTTATTAGTGCCAGGTAATAGTTTGCGATACGATTCTCGCTACATACATTTCAGCTGACACAAATTTTCGAACAAACCGTTCTCGAAAGAAGTAAACCCACCTCTAATCCCGAAATCATTATAAAATATCTTTCGGCGTCTAGCAGGAAATATATCGTGGAGCACAATGGTCCAAAAGAACGGTTCCATTAGACGGATCCAATAGATTAGAGGTGCGCGCAAGAAAAGGGATAAAGGGTACGCCATCCTGAAAGGCGAGGAAACCTCGCTTTGAAGCAAACGGAAGCGGTGGGAAAGATACAGCGTGATGAATGCCCATCGGGGGCGCTCGTAAGAAACCCTTTGAGGGACGACTTCCGATGGGGAAAGAGAGAAATGTCGAAGTTTAAGGGTAGTTTCAATCAAAGTCACGCTCGCGTCTTTCGGTATCATACGTGCCGGCACCACCGCTGCCAACTGATAAGATTTTCAGAGAATTGAGGCAAGAGAAAGGAAGGGATGGTGGTGATGCCAGCAGGAGGGCGAAGAATTAATGAGGGAGGCGTCTGAAGAAGCTAATTTTAGGTCTGAGAGCGTACTGCGAATTCAGCAATAAACCTAAATGCAATTTAAATATTTTAAATCTACATTAATGGGCATCATACCTAATACCATCATCATTAGTCATCAATCCTCAGATCTGTTTGACGCAGCTCTCCACTGAGATCTTCTATCGGCTAATCTCTTCACATTTACGTATTTATTATCTTTCACATCCCTCATCACTTGTTCCATATATCTCACTCGAGGCCTTCTTCCCATCCACTTCTCCTCCAACGATTGTCCTCATCAGGCCATCGTGTATTAAATGTGGCCAATTATGTTCTCCCGTCTTCTTCTCAGTTTCCAGCTGGCTTCTCTTTTCTCCCACTCTTCTTAATACTTCTTCATTCGTCACCCGGTCTATCTATTTTATCATCATCATTCTTCCGTAGCACCATATTTCGAATGCTTCCACCCTTTCCTTCTCTACTTCCGTCCTTGTCCATGCCTCACTGACGTAAAGAAACATGCTCCAGATGTACATACGTCCTGATGAACTGTTTTCTTACTTCTACGCTTATATTTCCAGATGTAAGTAGGTTCTTCTTTTGGTGGAATGCCCTCTTTGCCCAGGCTATTCGACAGACTATTTCTCTCTTGCTTCGTCCATCATTGGTTACTCGGCTTCGTAGGTAGCAGAACTCTTTCACCTCTTCCAGTTTTTGCTTCCCTAGTAATACGTAATATACTACAAATAATATTTTTTCTGAGTTTTCAAAACGACTTTATTTTTCCTCAAATTCACTATCAAAATAGAGACACAATTTAAGAACATAAAATAGTATTTCATTAGACAATCGGCGCTAATACCAGCCCAATACCCCTGAATCACAAAAAAAACAAAAATCACCTCAAATTTGTAGAAAATTACGAGATTCGCAGGAATGTAGCATTCTTGAAATATTATATACCTACTCTAACGTAACGTATTAAATGATCAAATATGAAGGATAGTGGGGTTTGCTACCGAAAGGTCTCAAATTATGAGACACTTCCACCCTCGAAGAATCATTTACTCAGGTGATAAGAAGAAGAGGATGAAACTATATCGCATACATATTGCAACGGTATAGCTATGATGATAACTTGGAATAGATACCTAGGCACACCATTTATGGGATCTAGAGAAGTAAGGAATATAGGTATTCATTGGAAATCTGTTGGCTTTTAGCAGGCTATTGGCCTCAATGGGCAGTCACCTGTTAGGTGAGTGGAGCAATGGGCCAATAGGCCTAAAAACCTCAGGGTTTCCGAGTTACCTCCAGGGCTCAACCTATTATAAAATCAATATTTATGGAGGATATATTGTAAATAGAACATTTTGGAATATTAATGTTTTCATTCAGTTGAGTATACGGAGACAGCCGCTCGGTGGTATAGTAAATATCATGGAGATAGATTGAGAGATGAGAGGAACGTAAAAAGGCACAAAGACTTCAACTAGGTAATATTTTGGTTTTTCCAACCAATGCACATAGTCGCTGAGACAATACATATACGCATATTATTCACCGAACTACCAAAAGCCGTAACGAAAAACATTTTTTACCGTCTATAACACAATTATATACCAATCAAATACCTAAAATTTACCGTACAGCTCCAGTTTTCTTTGAGGAGTAATAATACATTTCGATAATGAGAAGGGTGCACCTGTAAGCAGTAAGTGCAAATATCGCTGACGCACATACAAATGAGCTTTAGACGACTTTCTAACTTCTCTTTGTTTAAAAATTGGTTGCCACTTGCAGGAACAGCCAGGAACGCTCTGACCTGAAAGTTGGCCTTGGTTTGGCCTCCATTTCCCCTCCCGAGATCCCCACACGAGCCAAAGGCTTGCATCATGGAGGGAGGAGGGGGTAGACTCACCATCGCACTTGGAACAATAGGGAATCCCCTGCACACACAAACCTCGACCACTAAAGCACTTCCATCCCCCCGTGTCCCCCACCTCTCCGCAGTCCCTCTCCAGACCGGTGTACATTATTGCCCCACTCCCCACACCCTGTGTTCCTCCCCCCCTTGCAATAGGTCCGCTCTAATTCTTCCACATCCTATTATTCTTCCTCCCGTGACCCAAGCCGACACCCGCCTCCAATGCCCCACCGATTGTTCCATAACGCCCCGACGGATCCCTCTGGTGCCGAGAGGTCCAGGGAAGTTCCGTAAAATATTGCGGCCCGCTGTTGGCGCCCCGAAACCCACCCTCGAGGGCGGGGTGGGGCACCTCGCCATCTTTCTCCACAGACTTCACGCGTCTCCTTCCCCTTTTAACCTCTCTACCCCCAACCCCCCTATTGCCCAAAACATCTCGCCTACCCCACCTCCTACTCTCCCTCCAACTTCATTGCCGGACTCTGGAGAATAAGTGGAGGGTACTTAATTTGGGCTGAGCGATATTGCGTAACGTCGCACAATATATGAGACTTTCATTTCATATCGATATTCAATATACATTGGCAAGAAATTGTGCGGGATCAGATTGGTGTGGAGCAATTTAAGTTAAGTACTTCGTCCGTCGAATGGGATGACATACCGTGGAACCTTTGGTGCCTTTCTTTGAAAAGTAGGCTAATGTCAATGCCGGGTTTCTCTCCAACCGTCCGCCATCCTCTCTAACACTCTCTCTTTTATTTATCAAATACTGAACTCTAAAACGCCTCCTTACCACTTTGAAGAATTCAAGAAGCTGAAAAATGTCCATGAATCCAATACGCGAGGAAATCATACTCTGGAAATACCTCTCCACCGGACTACTATCTTCCATAAGTCATTCATTGTAACTGCATGTCGTGAATGGAATAAACTTCCCTTATCCTTCAGAAACTCTCCATCACTTCCATCTTTGAAAAGTGCGCTACATAAAACACTTCTCAAAGTTCAACAGATGGGCACATGAGCACCACACGTCACGGGCACTCTCTCAATGCACATGATAGATTAGAACTCGGATGGCAAGATAAGCGGTGGACATTTAACACCATGTTGATGCAGCATATCATGTTTGTTTTTGTTTAGTAAATTTTCCTTAATTCCCTTTTCATTTTTTTTCTCTCTTCACCTGTTGTTATTTCTCTTTTGTTTAATTTTATATTTTATCTACTAACTTCCCTATGTACATACCATTATATTTGAGTTATTCTTAAACACAAGCTTTACTATCAGTAGGATTTCGCAGGTTTTTCACCCATATTACCCTCCTTATTTTGTGGGTGTTTTTCTGCAGTGGGTTTTTGCGTAAAGGATGTAAGCATAATAATCCTCACGTTTTTCCCACATTGTAAATTCTTTCATACACCATTTGATATGTAATGTTGATATATTGTTTTTATTTTGTATTCATTTATCATTCTTTAATTCCTAGAAGTATATTCTTCACTGATTTTTTTAACCTCAGATTGTAATTGTTTTACGCATTGACCACTATATGATTTATATATTTATTTTGACGAGGGATTAGATGGAAGAAGGGTTAGTTTCGTCTCAATCTCGCCCCAATAAAGACCTTTTGTTATTATTATTATCCCTTAACAAATTCTAACTCTATCCAAGCGAAAATAAGTCTTAAAGCGTTCCGAAAGGTAAAAAATACATTTTAATACAATACGTTTCGCTACAAGTATTTGTGCCAACATGGCCACAACGACCAGCTGACAAATAAGGTTAATTGAGCTATTTAAGATAAGCTGGTGTTTACGTTTAGCTAGTATTTTAGTATGACAATGTGGAGAAAAATGTGAAATCAGAAATCAGCTGACTGATAAAAAATACGTGCAGGTTTTAATATTTAACATCCCATCCGACGGATGGTCTTCTGACCTGATTTTTTTAAATACCGCACTCTAGTGGTAGACAAGAATCTACAAAGAATTATATTATATTACATGGATTGTAACATAATCCACCTGAATTGTAGGCAATCACTTCAGTCACTACACCACCCCGTACAGCTCTGCTGTGGATCTACGATAGTTAACCAAAAGAGTCATCCAAAAACTGCGTAAAGCTCATTTAACACATTTTTCAATATCACCTCCTGTCTTCACAATCTGTAACGTTATGTGAGACTCCTTCCCCCATTGTTAATCTTGAGTTGGTGTTTTCCTAAGGTTTTTTCGCTAAATGTTTGAACCTTTTGTCCTTGTGTTTACCACACGCTTAAGTTTTAAAAAAACATGTTTCTATAGCTACAAACGTGTTTACATAATTCCTACATTCTATGGTTTCATTTAAGGTTCTTAAGTCGCATATATTGTGTTTCATAAAAAAAGGTTTTATGTAATTTCATGGAAAATACATGGTTTCATCGATCAATATCGTAAAGAGGTTTAGTGAAAATAGTAAATATTTTATCTTAATTTTGACATTAATAATGACTTATTATTATAATGATTAACTTATTTTTTAAAATCTGTACAGTAAAAATCAACCTATGGGCTATCTCTGTAGTTAAATTTGGATTTTTTCAACCAATACAGACCGAATATCTATGAATTAGGTTAAACAAATATTTACCCGACTTCTGGCATGAACTTACGTTCAGACTTTTTTTATAATTTGAGCTAAAAGAATAATATTTAGATAAAAATAACGCATCCATGAATAAATTGTAAATAAATAACAAAGAAGGTAGAGAGATACATGCATGATAATTATGTAAGTTGTTGTTTTGCATTCACAGATTCCTAACTATTTCATTTCAACTACTCAGCAAGAGACTAATTTCTTTTCTGGGACTTCAATGTGCAAATCTTTGCACAAGTGTACTTTTATTAGGTAATACTGTTATTATTGTTTCATCATATTTTACAAATGATATTTCCAAAAGACTAGCGTAGTGTCCTGTTAGCTACTCGAATCACCTATATTTAATACCTACATAGACAACTAACGAACTTTATTTTACCACTATCCTTCTCCTGCTCCATTGAAGAATAGGGGACTACTTTTCCCACGAGAACACCTCCATAGCTAGCCATAAAGCTTTAATAAACCCTCTCAAGCAGTAGTTAACTCAAAAATCCCAGAGACCCCCGGTCCCGAAATAGAAAGGGATATATGACGGATGTACAACGGGGACCCATTGGGTAGGGAGTGGTGAAATGGGCTTTCTTTGCGGAATCGTAAATCTTGCGGGCTTTCCGCAAATTCCTTTGGCCTGCCATACGCTTCCACACCGCCCTCTTGTCTAACCAACTTGCTCTCCCAATTCTTTACTTTCCGTATATACGCGAAACTTCGTTTTCCCTTTCAATACCTCAAGCCACATAAATGAAAATTCTTTTTTGCAAAATTTTTGGTTTCAGCGTCGCAGCGATATTATGTAACGATTTTTATTGCTCCTCCCGTTTGACTTTTCATATCTATTCTCTGGTATGAGAACTTTTTAATAAGTTTCCTCCAGATGTAACATAATGTGCTTCAACGTCAATCTTTTTGCAATTACCTACTAGTAATTCAAAGGTCCACGAACTAGCCGTGAAAACTTTAACGGCGTTACCCGCTGATATTGCACAATAGCAAATTTTCCAGAGAGAAAAAATCATTTGCCTTGACCCTGTGGAAAATTTGCTATTGTGCCTACTAGAAATAAAGAACTATAGGATGACGTGGAAGATTGACTTTTTTTTCTCATTCGCATCTAAGAAAAGATACCGCATTTCCAAAAAAACTGTATAATTAACCACGAAAACTTTCCACATCGTAATATTGGAGTCTCGATCGGTATACACGTTGGCCAAGGCCATAAATATGCATGTATATGTTAGTCAATGGAAGACGTCTTCTCGGGTTTATTTCCACGGCTAAATTGAAACTTTTGGGGTAAAAGCGAAGCCGATTATATGCGATAAGAATATGCATGTATTGGAGGGTTTTTGTTTTATATAAGTTTAGCAACGTTAAATGATAATGGAAATTCCAAGGGAAAAGGAACGTAAGTATTGCAACTGTTATATGATACCGTATTAAAAAGAAGTAATAGCATAATATATCACTTTGGTGGAATAGGTAGGTATTTCATGTCCACCTCACGTTGACATGAAAAAAGAAACGACGTTATTCCACAAGTTTTCCGCGAGGAACCATTAAGCAGAAAAATTTGTTGTTACCGTCATTATAAACCGTTGTTTTCCCCATATGACGGAAGAGGGGTTGGATTTCATTTCAATACTTCATATTTTAGTTTCCTCGTTTATTGTCGGGAATCAACGATTTTTGGACAAAGGTTCTACCGGTTCTACCTTATCCTAAATTTTTTCTAATCCTGCAGATCTTTACAATTTGATTTACTTGGTGTAAGAAAAACTTAACTTTGTACTTTTTACCATTTTATTGAGAAAGCCTACCGGTTTTGACACTCCCGTGTCATTGTCAAGGGTGTTCTGATATTTACGCGGTGGCAAGCCCTGATATGTACTCCAAATGAGGGAGAAACTGCAAGAGTGGTTGGGGAAGGTTAGAAGGTAGGATGGTGAAGAGTGGTAAGTAATGTGTCACCAAATCCAGGTGCAGTAGATACAGATGGTGAGAGAGTGAATCCCGTATCCCATGCCAGGATTTTAATTCATGCCGGAACTAGATCTTCTTGGTGGCTGCTAGGACTGCTGCTGCTGATGTGTACGAGGATCGAGTGAAGATAGACACATACTTAGGGAACACTCCGAATTTGAGATACGACGAGTTGAAGTAAATTTTTAGAATCGCCTCTCTATATTGTAAAGATATCTTCCTAAATAGACTCACCTTTTTTGCCATACTAGCATTACGCATAAATTGAATGGAATAAGGCGATACTGAATAAGAAGGCGATAAGAAAAACTTAACTTTGTATTTTTCACACTTTTATTGAGAAAATCTACCATACCATCTAACCTTCCCCAACCACTCCTGCAGCTTCTACTTCATTTGGAGTATATATAATGGATTGCCACCGTGTTAATATCAGAACACCCTTGAAAATGACACGGGAGTGTCGAAACCGGTAACTTTTTATTACACTATGTCACTTTTTCATAAATTATCGCCTTATTCTATTCAATTTATTGATTTACCTATTTGTATTTAAAGAAGAATTTCATTTCATACTCCATCTTCTACGTGTGAGTGTCGCGGAGGAAAACTTCTAAGAAATCAATGGTGTAAGCCGATGAGGTCCCAATAGCATACGTAAAAGCACTGTAAGGGAAGCACATACCTTAAATAAAGCTGAAACGTATTTAAACTGAGTGCAAAAAGGAAAAAATTTTGTTTTATACGGAAGTATATTAAGTACTAAAAATTTCTCGATGGTTTTAGAAGCGATGGGGAGAAGAAATAAAAATAACTACCTACATGAAAAATCCAGTTGTTGGAGGGGAAATTGTTAGGACGTGATTACGGGAAAACACATGCCGAGGGTGTGATGGACTGCATTCATCATGTGTCCCGGGTGGAGGCGAAGAGTTCAGCGCAACCAGGGGCTCATCGCAATGCAATGCCCCAGTTTTCCAGCTGGGAGTTGATGGATTTCAGCGGGAGCACACTCAAGCAACCTTCATTTGGGCTGGCAAATTGCAACGGTCAAACTCCTTTGCGTCGTGAAACCAATGCACGGAGTTCGCAGGCGCGAGGATCGGGAACGCCGTCTCCAAATTAATTAAAGCCGAATTAACACGGGTCAGAGAGGAGGATCGATTTTAATGAATCATAGGGAGGGGATATATCGGATCAACCCATGCCCGGCTACGGGGCCTGCAACACTTTCGAACGGGCATCACCCACTCCAAGAATCAGGATACTTTGAGCAAGCAAAACTCAGTCCTTCTCTGGTTTCGATCACGCGATCGTGATAACGAAAGAAACAAAAATATAACGAAAATAGCAGAAGAATAGAGAATAAAGAGAGAGAGAGAGATTCTAGAGAAAACAAATTATGGTCATTATGTTGTCTACAACTGTAAATTCAACAAAATAGCAATCTAATACGATATGATAACGTCTATAATAAAACTAAACCAAACGCCATAAGAATCTATTGTCCAGGTTACAATGTATATGACTGAATATTCTGAGCAATTGTGACGCTGTTTCGTTTTACCAGTGGTGTTAAAAATACACAAAAAACACCCACGTGCGCAAATTTTAATCACGAAGGGAGACAGATTGCCATACAAATAGACTTACAACATCTACCTTCCCGGAATAAATTACTAATATGATACAAAACATGATATGCGTTTAAGTAGGTTTGATGTAGGTAATGCGATTGGAAGAGTATGAAGTGTATGTGCTACTGACCTATTCAACAGCATTATTTTAAGCGTCATTTGGATAAAAATTATTTCATGACAGGAAGTGCCTAACTAAACAATGAGAAATATATTGCATAGCATATAGTAATGAATAGTTTCACATCGCTGGTTGGCGCAAGACTAGCAGGTTTATAAAGTTTTATAATGTTATTTAGTGCATAAGGATGTATGATGTTAATGCAATGCATGACTGGAGTATCACCCCATGCCACACACCTTAGAGGAGGTGATATGTAAATGTAGATTAAGTCAAAACCAATCCGTTGCTAATAAGTCATTGTAATTGCCCCAATATTACAAGCTATGCACTTCTTCTACCAGGAAAATAAAAAAATATAATCAGTGAATCTTGAGAAAACGAAAAATTTAACTAAGGCGAGCTAGTTGCAAAACACCTGATCACAGTTACCCCCGATATGCATAATAATTTTCTACATTAAATATATCACTCTCTTGACCGGAATAATTGACTAAAGCAACTGGACAGAAGTCATGGGGGTTCCAGGTCCAAGTCCATGAATTATTTTTTCTTAGTGGAAATTATGTGACGGAATATGGTAAATTAGGCAGAATTAGCCTCATTAAACATAAAGTTCATATGGACAAATACATACATTGACGTGGAATGCAAAACGCGGATAGCTAAAAATCAATCAGAACCATCATGATCTTTGGTTTAGAGACGAGAGCTGGAACAGCGCACAGTGAAATACTACTGAGAATATCAGGAATGCGAGAATAAAGAATAATCACAAAAAATACTAACTCGACAGAGAAATGTAGCGTGAAATTAAGGTGTCAAACAAATATAATGACGTAATGAAACGGATAAAGAGGGTAGAAGCTGTCAGGATTAAAAGAACTTCGATGCCTGAGTTGGAACTTGGATGCCTCAGTTAAAAGAATAACGGTAGAGGAATCCCCAATATCGCCAGGTACGACACCAACAGTTGAGAAGCTCAACAGAAAGTCCAACGCCCACTGAAGTATCTATAATTGTGTCATGACCTTGAAATCAAATTCATAATAACTGTCATCCCGAAAACAAATAGTATTCCTTCTGAAATGGTTGATCCTAGTCATTAAGAGCTCAAATTGCAAGTGTGTATCAGAGCAAAGATAGCTTACAATTAGCAAGAGAAGTTATAAAACTATTTACAGGATGTTGGAGAATTATATCAAAAGTGGATATAATTGAAAAAATGGATTTAAGACATCTCCATAATTTATCATAGGTGATATGTTATGGACATAAACACTAAGAAGTTTAATCAAAGTGTGATTTTTTTCGCGCGTACGATAACTATTAGTATAACAGAACTTTGCATGGAACATACTAGGTGGAACAAGTTGAATTATACTTAAAAATATTTTTTTCTGGTTTGCGTAAGACTCGAAACTTAAAAGTAATAGAATTAACTGCCTTACATGTTTGTAATTATTTAACGTAGCTTATGCCCGTCATGATGACAGCAAAAGGCTTAGAATCTCAATTACATGTAAATGACTCATATTTCCACGGTGAATTAAGTTTAAATGACATGTAAATTGGCAATGTAATCACTATAGATGTGCTATTTACACGACGGTAATTTATGCCTTGTGAGAAGGCACTCCTAGCTATATGCCCTTGTGGGCACTAAATACTTTTTCGATGCACATAACTGCAAATCTTGAGAGAGTTTCTGTGAATGTATTCAATAATATATTTACGAGTATAAGTTTATCGATAGTAGCTGTAGTTAGAAAAGCATATAGCTTACAGATCTAAAAGTACATTTAAGCAAGCTTACTTTACTTTTTGTATATTGAAAAGCTTATTGTTATTCAACTAAAATATAGCTACTAATCCTCTTTAAGGATGATAGGCAACGTATGCTTGATGAAGAGTCATCCCCTGCCACTCAACTTCGTGGCGGCTCGTATGGGTATTATGCAGATATTAGATGGTATTATTGGGAAGATGATTGCGTGCAGACTCCTCGATAATATGCAGAATGATAACGATGAGCTGGTAGTTTGGCAAAAGGACAACCTCAGCTTGGCTCTGGGTCCATTTTAACCAAGTATGGGGTAACATGAGCCAAGGAGGGACGCCTACGGTGCCGGAGGCCACTCGCGAGAAAAGAGCGGTCATATCTCTTCCCAACACTTAAGAAAATAAAATCTTCCGGGAGGAGTAAAAGACTCGCGGACCACGAGTGGGAAGGAGATGGAGAGAGAGAAAGAGGCAGGGATAGACGAAACGAATGGGTACTTCCCCCCGCGCGACCCGGCCCGGAATGCAATTAGCGAAGGGAGACCGCCGTGCGCCCGGGAGCCCCTAATTTGCTTAACAGCCCGGCCCTCTCGTGGTGAACGTCCCGGCATCGTCACACTCTCACACTTTGGGCCCTCTTCACTTTCCCGGGCCCCTCGTCTGAGGAACACCGTCGTCAGATTCCGGGGAGGACTCATTTTCAAGCGGGAGCCGTAATCTTTCTCCGACGATGGCGGAGAGGAATCACGCACGGGATTACGGAACTGATTTAGTGCTCTTCGGAGGAGAGGGAAAAGGAGATTGCGCGTGGAAGAAAGAGCTGAGGTAAGAGAAAGTAAGTAAGGAGGGAAGAGATCTCAAAACTCTTAAAGTCGGGTCGCATCAACTTAAGAATCATATCTTAAGAGCCCTACTAAGTCATCGAGCAAATTCAAATAAGGGAGTTTGGATGGTGAGGTAGCTAGAATACTGGCTTCCCATCACAAGGGTCTGGGTTCTAATCCCATCTGTCGCAGATTTTTATTGAATTAGTGCCTGTCAAAACTGAAGAGCTATGTGGGGAGCACTTCGAGGTCACTACTCCTTCAAATGGGATGTTAAATCGTGGACCCCTTGGCACCTATCGCATAGAGTAGTCTAATGCCGACTCAAGGTTTCACTCTACCCGTCCTCCGCTAACATTAACTCAAGAATAATATCTAAAGGGCAATAATTAATCACCATGAAAACTTACATGAGGGAGTTTGGCTGCTGCAGTGCCTTTAAATTTCTGCATGAAACTCAATCGGAATTTAAGCCTATGTTTCCTAATATTCCAGTCATATTATCAGTTGACAACCAATCCTTACTGGCTCAAATTATCTTCTTTATTTGCCGCCTTCTCTAATAATAACACCAAGCTCACATAACCACCTTATTATATGCGACCCTATCTGCTAATATTGACCGTTTGCCATCTGCCTTCGATTGCAAAATGTGCAGAAAGGTTTGGTTAACCATTATCCTCATCTACATGGACTGACTTAACTCTATGTTGTACGTTGAACCGACATAAATTTGATATCCATGTTCTCACGAATAACAACGGAAAAGAGTTTGTATCATAGTAACAGGCTTTTAAATGTCTCGGCTCTTTATAACAGAAAGAAACTGTCGGTAATATATATTTTGAATGACAACCGGAGAGTTAGAATCACCATCTATGGTTTTAGTCCACCCCGCACTTCGGGATGAAAGGTACAGGGACTGTAATGGAAGGTTAAAGATAGAAAAAAAGGTGGAGAAAACTCGGAATTTGCTTATTACTAAGGAAAGGCATCAATGGGACCATAGTTCAGCGTCCCATCTGACGTATGGAGTACTGAATTCAAGCGCTCTCCACGCAGCACTCGTTTACCCACGAAAAATATCTCCAACTGTTGGGATTAGAAGCCAAACCTTCAGGATGAGAGACTCAACTCAACAATCTTCCCAATCGACTTAATCTGACTGCAATACCGGTCCAATACCGACTTCAATAGCTTTTCGCGGGACTTGCAGAGCTTCGGGTAGCAGAGCCATCTGTTGACAATGAGGGAAATTGATTTCGGAACCAGTAGGAACAGGATGGAACTATGGGAAGGGATATACTACCTCTCCGCCAATGGAAGTATTGGGTACTGATGGAAAAAGGAGAAGAAGGAATTCATTTAAATCCCGTGTCTCCCCGTTGTCATTTTTATCGCCCAAATATATCGCAAAATTCATTGTCAATGACGGCGTTCGGTAATTAATGAGATTCAACAGCTCCCATCTACATCCACGTTGATGTTTTTAACGGCAGTGATTTATATCATTGGATTGAGTGAGATATATCACCATGATTTATGTCTTTCACTTTCTCCTCCAAATCAATAGATAAGTCTATAGCTAAGCCATCGATTTTTCGTGGCCACGGAACACAAGAAAAATAAATAAAAACAATTATATGAAATATAAGGAACACAGGTGCTTTTAATGTGCTTCAAAATTTGTCAATTACTAAATGAATCCAGAGGACTCGACTTCATGCATACTAGCAAACTGATATGCTACTCATGTATATTAACCTAGGTAATGTACACGTACTTTTAGCATTCACCTCAATTGATAGTCAACCAGGAATCAAATAACCGATTTAAAAAGTGCTTTCTTCTTAGAAATTTGAAAATCAATGCTTCGCCACTGAAACACTAGCTTAAAATTTCTATTATTAAAAATTAGATAAGTTTTTTCTCTAGCGCCACCAACATCTATATTGTAAGATAAAAATATCATATGTGTATGTTTCAATTTATAAACTTTACACTCACCAACCGGAACCAATTTTTTGTCGTAAAGAGTGGTATTTCGTTTTTTTAAACAAAGTAGATATTATAACAAATGTGTAACCTAAACTTCATAGGTGGCGTTAATTCTAAAACCACTATCTCACTAAGAGAATAAATCTTTCAGAATAATGTCATTCTTTTCAACATATAAAGTTGTTTTAAGGAAAAGAATAGTTAAAGACACCGTGTTTTAGAATGTGCTAAACAAAAATTTCCATGGTAGTGATACATCAAAAACTGACATTATATAAACTAAAAATTACTTATGAATGCAAATGGTAGGGATTACGTAATCCATGCTATGTCGATTGCAGACTAAATATTTTGAGATTTTATTGAAATTTAGATAAATCCTTTGTCATCTTTCTTTTCCAGAGCACTCCCTACTCACATCATATTCATTCAAAAAGCTCATTACGAATTCATATTAGACGAAATTATGCGGATATTCGTAAAATCGTATTCATCTGACAGTTAATATAGCGACTTTATTCCCACCATTGATAGATTGTAAGGCTTAAGTAGTTAGTGAAGTAAAAGAAAATATATTCTATGAGAAAATTTGGTACCAGAACATATTATAATAAGGTGAATATTTCAACTGACATCCCTGCAAATAGGCAAGAGCTTACATTTTGATTCCTAAGATCCGGAACTTATATAAATAAAATTAGAACACTCATGGCAAAAAAAGCTGTAAATTCCTGAGAATGACATGCTGCAAACAGCTGACCTACGGATTGAAATCTAAATGCGCAAGTGAGACAAAAATGATGGATAGAATAAAAATAGAGAACATTAATGAACATTCAGTACGCAAGACAGTGTCGCAATTTAGGTTCATTTTAGTGTAATGAATCAACACCTAAATATTTTACGTGACGTCATACATTGGTAAGTGTATTTTTATGGAAAAAAAACATGAATAGTCACGGAAAGAAAAGTGAAGGTAGAAACAACCGAACTCTTCTCAAACAGATGATATCTCTTGTGGCCAACGCTGTTGAGTTGAAAAATATCCAAACCATCTCAGGAATCGATAGTCTGGGCAGGAACCGTCAGCAGCCATACCTGATGAAGGATAGCACAAAGGAGGCAATCTGTTTTTATGCGTCCCTGGACGATTTCCTCCGCTGCCCTCTTGAGTGGGAGAGGTCAACCGGAGGTGCTGGACTCAAGGAACGTTCGTGGGCTTCCCCGTGGGCATCGTAAAAATAAACCATACACCAAGAAGGCGATGAGAAATTTTGGCTCAACTCCGGCCGAACTTTGATTAGAGATTCCTCCGCGGACAATATGGTATGGAAAGAGCAAATGCGGGGGCATGGAACGGCGCATAGATGCAGCAGGAGGAAATTGAAAACATAAAAGAAAATCTTACTTGGGAGTTCTTTCAGAGTGCCGGAGTTGCTAGTTCATGCGTGGGAGAATGTCTCCCTTGAGGATTAAAGTTGAATGGCTTCTGAATATCTATGTATGTGCTGCGTGAAAAAAAATCTTCCCAAATATCGCGGAGAGCAATCATATTAGAAAGAGCTACGAATATTTTCTATCAAAAACTCCAATAGTCTTTGCACCGTTAAAACAATGTGTTTTACTCAACTGAAAGAATGATAGGTTTCAAGGCAAAATAAAGTTAAGTGCTACTTCGAAAGGGCTAATGAGATGCGGTAATTAACTAAAGATTCCTTTTTAAATGACTCTGTCACATTCCCCTTTTTTAAAGTCACGATTACATTAAATTTCATTAAATCTTCCCGGTAACACAAGAAAAGGTATGGAGTCAAAATAATAGAAAACTATGTTTCCAAAGATTGGGTATTGAAATAAAGATATCATTTACCCATAAGGGTCAGTATTCACATCCCTAAAGATATTCGTTGAAGTCAATTCTAAATTTGTTCAATCGCAAATTAATTGAATCATTACAAGAGAAAGCTACAGCCATGTTTACGGAGAAGCCATACGTGGAAACGAAGGAGGACCTGGGTAGCAGGGGTCCAGAGACCAGGAGTGGGATAGGGTTAAGGGATTTTGGTGACACCTTTTAAAACTTTAAGGCGGTGGACAGTTATCGGTTATGTCCCTTAACAATTCATTGACGGAAATCGAAAATGCACAGACGTGATATAGGGTAGGGTTGTGTCCTAAGAGTGGGCAGTGTTAAATCGGGAAGCCCCTCCTTTTCCATGACAATTGCCGGAATCCGCGGAAAAACCGGCGTTGAAAAATGCCAACCCATGGTTCTCCACAGGCCTAGTAGTTGCATGCAGTCACTCTTCTTCGTATTTCGCCCTGATCGGCGGCAGAATTATAACAGCAACCTCATTGAAGTCACGACGGCCCATCATCAATCGAAGATCTTTATGCAGTTTTACAGCTTGCGATATATACGCCGGAGTAACTACCAAGTGAGTGCAATCGCAAATTAATTGAATCACGACAAGCAAAGGCTCTAGCCATAATTGCGTAGGAGGCTAAAGGTTGCTACGGCACCTTTCAAACGGCACTTGATCTATGGCAAGTTCTAGGATATTTGCTGGCGCAAAATCTTTCCAGAACCGTGTGATATACCTAGGACCAGCTTGCTGGATAACAAGCATGATCAATGCTACCTATAAACGTTTATCTACATGATTTCATACTTAATATGGTACTGGTGTACTACTAGATTCCAGTAGAACCCAGTAACCGTCAACCAATCACGTCACATTTCAGTCGCTGAAATACCTCTTTTTTTAAATTAGTGCAAAATACAGCTGCATCCAAACAATAGTTCAACCTGAGAATGACACCTCCTAGGACGGTTCTAATGATCCATTCCATCCTAAATATCAAGTAGCGGCTAGCACATTAGGTCTTGAGTTGGATCAAGTATCATGTGAGACGGGCTTAAGAATGAGGGAGAAATCAAACTCTTTTCGAAGAAAATCAAACTAAAATCTTTTCTCAAATTTACTTATGGTGCACCTTAATTTCAAACTGAGAGAAATTTCTTACAAAAATTAGCATCAAATTTCTTACAGTTGTTGTAAGGAAAGGTGAAGTCATATACACCACGAAATATGAACGGGTATTTGGGATGAGGCATGCAGTATGGGAGTGGTGGAGTAAATACGGAGGAAAAGCCGGTGACGTCATTAGCTTAACCCTTACAAAATGGGCTAAGGGCTCATACGCTTTGACGTTTCACTAGATTCAGGGAGTAGAGTACTTCAAAGTCTTCTTCTTTGGAAGAGGCATGTTTCATATTAGGACCTTCCTCACACGAACACCATACACTAGCGCTATGAATGAAGTCTGACATTATAGAGATAGTTTTGCATGAGGTAGTTTCTTTCTCCTTCCATAAGGAGAAACCGGTTTTCAATCACATTTACATTCAATCCCTAAAAGAGGCCAAAGTAGAGAACACAAAATTTTGCAGCAATTTGTCAATAGAGTAAAGCGTATAAAACTAATAAATCGCCTTTACTGGAAAACATGAGGCTCATATCGAATCTAGGTTTATTTTAATCACCTTATTGAGCGTTTATCAAGAAATGTGAAGAATTTTTAAATTATATTTGAAGGCAATGCAAGACTGATCAAAATCTAATTTTACCAAGCGATACAAAACCCTCCGAATAATAAAGCAAAACGCTGCATATATCACAGAACCTTTGACTCTAACGTCTCCTTTAAATGTATACCCTCCACGAATTGTTTCATTCGATCGCGTGGTTTGGTTTGATCAGACCTTCCGATCGCGCTTGGAATGGTTGGTAATTCAACCACTTTGAGCACCATTCTAGACCACAAAACACTGTTTCCTCCCGGAGAAGGAACAGCCGAGAGATAAGCTCAAAAACGGACGCGGAAATATTTCCGGGAACATTGCGTAGGGGCAACCGGTTTTTTTTATCCGCAATGACCGCTCGGGAAAACCTTTAACCTGAAAAAAAAAAAAATTCCGACGACTGGACCGCAGAAGCGAATGCCTTTCCTCTGCTGACCACTCTCCATTCCCCTGATCTCTCCCACTTCAAACACTTTCCCCAGCCATCCTTCCCTCTCCTAACCCCTTCGCAGGAATGCAGCACCCGAGTGACCACTCCCACCCACGACTCCGATGGCAGAAATGAGACTTTCCCTCACCGCGTCCACTCAATCTGCGGCTCCACACTGATTCCTCCCTACCTTCCACCCACCACGAGAAAAGGGCGAATCCAATTCACTCCGAGATCCTGGCTGAATGCTGCCCGAGCACACGAATGGAGTTTCAGCATAGGAAGTATATTACTCTGGGTGATTTTGCCATTGAATGTGATTAAACTAAGAAATACTCTCTCAAAATGTATTCTACAGATTTTAAAATAGGATTACAACTTAAATTTTTGACTTCCCGCTTTATAATGTCTAAAAGGATCAAGAATGTAGGGACCTGTAAGTAAATTATATCCTTCATATCCCTTTCCTTCCAACCAATATTTCACTTAGATTTCGTCTTTATTGCTTGACATTACTCCATCCATTTTATGAGCTGTTTTGTTGGTCCAGCAACATTTTAACATTTAGCAATAACATATTATGTGTTGGTGTGTTAGTCCCGCATCTTAAACTGCGGGAACTAAAGAGAAATGATGAACAACAATTATAAACCACTGGCATTCTAACCACATTGGATATTTCATTTTCATGGGAGCTAAAATTTGAGCTCCTTCCATAACCCTTCCTAAAAATGAATTTAATTGACAATGTTATTCATCAAGTATGTACATATTACCAAAATAAAAAAGTATTTAAATATGATAGAGGGCTAAATATTTCTAAATGGCCAACTATGAAATTAAGAGTGAGTAGCCTTTTGTGTACCATGGTGTTGCATCAAACCCATACGTATGACAATGATACCCTTGTGGAAAAGTATACGTTTATGTGACAGATATCACCATATAAAAGTTTATATTTATTTCCATGGATAGGTATTAATTCTTCTGATATGCATAACATTAGCAATAACGATAAATGTCAAATAAAATACTTTTTCTAAATCCCTTGTCGGTGTTGTCTTTCCCACTTTTAAAGAGAGCCAACCATATTATCAAAGTATATCTATGTACAAATGTTCGTGTCACCGACAAAAATGTATTTACGGGCATTGAATACCATGACGAAAAATTAAAATACAACATAAGAGAACGGAGGATATTTACAGCCCATTTGCATAATATGGGCGCTCGGAAATAACTTACTTCAAATCTAGACAAAATCCAGTAGATAGGCAAAGTTGGAAATTGGAAATAGCCTGAACGGTTGAGATTTAAAGGTTCTGGAATCAAATCAGGAAATAAAATCTAGATATAATCCACAAGCATGCATCGAAATGGCTCTATAAAATCGAGGAAGATGACAGATAATTTAGGAAAAATGAACACTTCCTCTGATTAAAGAACGAGTTAGGTTAAGCCTCTATGATAATTACTAGTCAAACCTACACACACATTTAAAACCTATTATGGTAAAACTGTGATAGTGCTAGAATATCATACATTAAAAAATTTGTAAGTTATTCTCACGACTAAGTAGTACATTAAACGCAGCCAAATAATCACAAAAGCAAATTGAGTTCGCTCAACAAAGTGTTCAACAAATTTTCAGTCCCACTTCGCCGCTTGACAACACCAGCCCAGTCGATCGGCCTTGCAGATGTACACAGATTACCACGTCTCCTAAAGATATACGGTTTAATTTGAGGGGTATTGCAGTTAACACATGATATATCTACGCAAGGTTGGCGTTGCTTTAAACTCCACCAGAAGTACGCTCTAATTACTCCTGGTAGATGACTGACATCTAAGTTAACTTTCGCCATTTTGAATTCGTGGAATATAAGATATGGCAAAATGTTTTCAATGAATAGAGTGAAACCAGGCGTTAGCCCCCTCTTAACAAAAGGCCCCAAGGGCTCCATGGTATGAACGTCCCATCCAATTGACCTAACTCGAGAGTACTGAACTCGAAGTGCTCTCCATAAGGCACCCAAGTATATCAATAGAAATTTTGCTTCAAGCAGGACTCGAACCCTGTCTCTCGGAATGTAAGGCCAGATACCTAACTACCACGCTAAACCAATACCCATATGTCCCTACTTGAGTGCAATGTAGAGAGAACCTATAGCCCAATACCCCGTAGGTCAGATGGGACGTTAAGCTGAGGTGCCTTTGGATGTCTTTCGTTAGGAACAGGTTGATGGTGTCGCTAGGTTTCTTTCCACTCTCCCTCGGTTCCCTGGAAACTGCTACCTTTACTCTGTACCCACTTTTCCTCTCGGCCGCAAATGGCCTCACTTGTCGATCGCATAACCCAAATAAATATAGCAATAACAGCAGACACCAATCCCTACACTATTTCAATGTATAATAGATACTCGTATTTCCTGAATATTCTTATTATTCTATTTTCCATATTAGCTAATTGCAGCCCATTGCTACACCACAAGTAACATTAAACATTGATTTTATAACGCGAACACCACGGTAGAGTACTTTCTGACGAAATACAAAAGCAATTAAATGCAAACGACATGCCATGTCCCCATTTTTCAACCCGATATATCTCCTCGATAGCGAATGGCGTCGTTATAAGTAAATTCATAGTCCCTCTCCGAACGGGTGCATTAACCCTACGCGTCGATTCATTGCTCACTCGGTTTAAGTCTGCCCCTCCCACCCATTATTAGGAACCCATCGCCCTTTGGAACTCTTCCAGAGAGAGCAGATCGATTTGCGAACATTCAACTGCCCATGAAAATGCACTCTTGCGATCCCTTAATCCTCCCCGCCCCCACTTCTCCCCCCTAACCCTCCCACTTCCCGCATCACGACGAGTTACATCGGCAGCGAACTGTATCATCTGAGGATCAAACTGCTCCATCCCGAGCACCCTGGCGCTAACGATCTGGACCCACGAGTCAATCATCGGCCGGACACCGCTAGCTCACCGCCAACCTTCAAAATCTTTCAAATTTAATGGGAAATTTGACCATATAGTGTATCAAAATTATTACAGCTACATAATACCCTACAAACTACCGCATTAGTTTGTGACAGGGAGTTTTGAACCATTTTTCTTACTTCTTTCTCTTTGTATTCTAAGGACTTAATCAACCATGATACGTTATGGCAAAGGATTCAGGACAAAATCCATTGGTAGACGATAAAAATGAGTTGGTTCAAAATTAGAAATATCAAGAGCATTTAAATAAATCATTACGGCAGGCGTTTGAAACAAGAGTATGATACATTAGAGTGAAAAGGATTAGAGTGTTTATTTAGATATGAATCGAAAGCGTTTAGGTCATACGTGAGAGAAGTTCAAGAAAATAGGTTCCACGTGCACACATCTACAAAATATCCTTTGGGTCTTCGCGAGGGTATGTGGCATGGGGCGAAGATAACTATGCATGCACTTTTTACATGCAACGATGAGCTAAAGTTCACCTACTTACTACTTTTTACATATATTAGAATGATTAGGTTTGAATAGCTATTATATTGCAGATTAAAATGCAAATTCAATCTCCAACAGAAATACAGGGCAGACAGGTTCTCTGAGTTTGTTATAAATATTTTTAAAACCCGTTTGTGCTATGGCAGGTTAGATCAGAATGATAAAATTGAGAGAGAGTAAAACAGACATTCAAAGATTCATTTTTTCCGCACACAATTATGGACCGTAATATATTACAGCGAAGGTATTGTTAGGAGTTAAATATAAGTATAGTAGAATTTGGTGTAGAAGAGTAGTCTATAGTAATTGTTTTAATATGTTAATTTATGAAGATTACAAAGTCATACGCCAAGAACAAGTCTCTGGAAATTATAACTTGATTGATTTATTTACAGAAATGTCTGACCAATCAATAATTATGACATTAATTTGTAGAAAATAACAATTTAAGTGTACTTCTAAGTTGACTTAAGTGAATGCACTAATAAACTAGTATTTTTCATAGCTTAATAATAGTAAGAGTAAATTTAATATTATTTTGATTTTAAAATGTCTGGTGATGGTTCATCCACAACCACAAAACTTTGGGGTTCCTTGCGGGTTATTATGTGCGTAGAATTAAAGATACGGACAAAAATAGAGTGAGAGAGATGTTGTGACCGAGGGTTCAAATGCTATGATTTCTACATGCAATAAGGGGATTAATAGATTAAACTTAATTAGCCAATGAGATTATATGAACAGTAAAAAAAAAGTTTACATGTCTGCTCGAGACGATAAAAGTAAAGTGAATGCGATTTATCGCTTCTAATAAATAAGTTCTTGGCCACTGAACAAAATTTCAACCCTGTTTTTACATATATATGCTTTCGTCGTGTCGGATCAAAATAATGTCAATAATTATCTCATTTGGAGTACTATTGAACTAATGATAACTAGGTCGTAATTTTGTTAAGAAAATTAACAAATAGTCTGATATGACGATTATTTTCCAAATATATAAACCTGAGAGGTGGAAACAAATCATTCAACATTCGTTCACCATCAAAAAACTAGGGTTGCATACTCCAATTACAAGGGTCATTTATCTTATCTCCCACTCAAAATATTTGCAATTTTACAAATCTCTTCCCTAACTTCCATAACTAGCTATTTTGGATGTTTAACAAGAAAATTGTTACAATCCCAAGGGCCTGGTCTAAAATCCAGGCGAAAGCAGCTTTTTTCATAGCAATCAAGGTCATTATTTGAGTGCTGTTTGGAGGGTACTTCAAGTTCAGTATTCTATCAAAAGGATGGGAAGTTAAAGTGAGAATTTGTGGGCGCATCTCGTTTACAGCAGACTACTTTCAGCATCAGGTTCCTTTTAGCTGTTCTTTGAACCCCTCTATCCCTACCTATTCCCAAATGCTCAATTACGGTTAGTGGCGTTTAATATTGACGTAGTGTAGTTATCAGATGTCTTCCCAAGTAACAGCAGAAAAATGTGAAGAAATTCCTCTCGGGTTCTCCACCGGGTTAGTTGGTCCATGGCGGAAGTTTCTGTGCTTGACTCGTGCACCGTCATCAGGTGGAAAGTATGGAAACACCGTCCTGACGGTGTTTCCATACTTTCCACCTTCCTTTCCTTTCCATACTTTCCACCTTCCTTTCCTTTCCATACTTTCCACCTTCCTTTCCTTTCCATACTTTCCACCTTCCTTTCCTTTCCATACTTTCCACCTTCCTTTCCTTTCCATACTTTCCATGCTTCCAAGGAACCACTCCGACACGGCGACCAATTGCGTGGCACCTAATCTACCGGCAAGGATACATAAGGCGGCCAAAAACCTCCGGAACGACACTCATCTGCCCTGATGACGGTGCACGAGTTGAGCACCGAAACGTCGGCCATGGACCAACTAACCCGCTGGAGAACCCGAGAGGGATTTCTTCAATCAATTCGCCCGGAAAGCATACGCTCTAACCTACCCACTCTACCAACTAACACGGTGGAGAACCTGAAAGGAATTTCTTCAATCGATTCGCCGTGAAAGCATACGCTTTTATATCAGAAAGATATGACTTTACGGAACAAGAATAGATTTATGATTATTTTTACGCGCTTTCCCACATCTGAAGTATGTTTAAAACATTCGCCCGAAAATAAGGACTGGTATTATTAAAGAATAAGTTTAAGGACTAAGGGTGCAAACCTAGAGGGTAACCACTGAAAGATAATCAGCAACGTAATTTAATTAATCAGTTAATTGTCGTCCCTTGACGACATTGATACTGATTCGTTAATATTATTCCTTAAACCCATTTAAAATAGGAAGATATAGAGGAATAGAGGAACCATAGGAAGGAAATATAGGAAACATAGGAATGATCAAGAGAACTATGATTTTATGCGAGAGCACTTGGGAGTTTAAAATCGACCTCTATATTCAAAGAGTAGCCAGGTCTATCGTTGCATAGAGTAAATTATTACGACGAAGACCACGTGAGCGAAAATGAAAACAAACCCAAATCGAGATCCGGGATTCTGAGAAATCTTCGCAGAGATAAACCACTGACCGAAAGCGAACGGTTTCCTTCGGGCTCCCGTACATCACGTTAAGTACGGACCCGAAACGAACAAGATGCCCAGAAAGTTTCCCACCGACTTCACAGGCCGATAAGTAAAACTGAGTGAAACGGTACGGGAATAATCTCGTTATGAACTTCCAACTCCGACGTCTGGGAAAAGGGAAAATGGGAGGCAGGGGAAGAAAGAACAGTTCGCAACTTTTTTGCCCCAGATGATATGCGCGCGGGTGGGTGGATGAGCCGACCCTTCTTCCTCGCAGTCGATAGGACACTCCCACACGCACTCTGCCCCTCTCACCCGCTGCCTACGAAAGGGACCTTGAAACTCGAGCCGACAGCGAGCACGCAGGAGGTGCGGGAGGAAAGGGATGGAGACGGGGTTCGCAGCCATTTCTCATCCCGCAAAACACACGCACACACAGGCACGGAGGCCAACGCACACAATATCACAAGGGATACACACACACACATGTGTGTATACAGGCGCGTGTTTGAATCGACCCACGAATCCCTTTCCCGTCACAAGACGTGAGGGTTTGGGGTGGAGAGGATAGGGACGGTGAGATAGGCGGTAAAGAGACGAGGATATCAATTCATTTTCATTGATTCCATGCGTTCGTTTGTTTCATGCCAACGACTTGATCTTTCAGGTCAAAGCACATCGGATGGCATACAAAATCAATCCTTGTAAATCTCTTGCGGAATTTCAAAACGGATAAAAACGCTTACGATATTTTGAGTATTTTAAAGTACCAACTTACTAAAGCAGGTTAAATCACAAAGATAAAATTAGAGAGATAGTTAGACGGAGAGGTTCATGAATTCATTTTTTCCGCGCATAATCAGAGGCAGTGACAAAAGGGACATAAGCTAATTAGAATTAGGTATTTTATATTTTGATGTAATTATTAGAATGTTGTGATTTATTTTTTTTCAAAGTGCCCGTATTTACCCCACTAACGCTGCGCTGCACGCTGCATTAGTATATACAAATTAATAATTTGATTTGTTCATAGAAATGATTAAAAAATCGATAACTATTAATTTACTTTGAGTTAACTAACAATTTTAGGTCATGTCTAACATTTCATATGTACTTTAACTAAAAGCTTAAGGTTTCCCTCAGTGCGGTAACATAGCGCCTCTTGTTTTCATTGAAGCACTGCAGGTATAAATGGATTAGTATTTTTTTTGCTTGACTGCATGATAGTATGGGTGACCTAATTTTATATGATATGTAATGCTTTCATAGTGATGGTTAACCCCCTGACCTACACTTTTACAGCGGCTGGTAGCGTATTACGTAGATATAAATGTATGCCTAAAATTCAACATGAAAACGAGAGAGATAAATCAACATGCAGGAAACTATCAAGTTTTCTGGATTCGTTGGTAAAAATATGAACTTATGCACATTAGGATATTAATTCTAAGACAGAATTTTTTTAGGGGTAAGATAGGTGACAAGGAATACCTTTTCACTTCCAGCCAAAATGAATTCACAATGGAGTTATGATATTAAGGTTCTTCTTTTAGGTGAAAACAAGGGAGAAAGAATACTTTGCTGGTCCACAGGATAGAATTTTTATTGAACCGGTTTCAATACAGCGTATCATCATCTGGCCAGATGATGATACGGTGTATAATACGATACGATAAAAATTTTATCCTGTGGACCAGCAAATTATTTTTCTTCGTAGTGTTCGCCATGAAGGAGTTCCACAAAGTAACGCCCCCCGTTCAATCAGTATCAATTCTTTCGTGTACCAACTTCATGAAATAATATTTAAATTTTCTCATTCCTTTTTTTGTTAAGTGATTGAATTTGGTTACGAGTTTTAATGTGTGCAGTTGGTATTTTATAATTTCACTAGCACAAGCAATGCAATAAACCCTTATGAAATTTTTACCCATATCATTAATATCTTTTTGTTAATTCTTGCTGAAAATAATGTATTCATTCATATTAGCATAGGTATTTGTAAGAAGAATAATTTCTTAGGCGTGACCTTCAATATGACTAATAATCCTCCTAGAACTTCATTATTTATACTTTCACAAGCAATTGAACGATTGTAGACTGTGGCAAAGTAATGTAAGTTACGAGAAAGTGGCATTATTTTAGCTTGCATTATATGCAAGTAAACATCATTAAAATACACTAGACGTCAGGTCAGACCTGATGATAACGATTTAGGTTTTGAAACACGTGTACACAAGTATCCAAAACAAAAAGTGGGCAGTAAAACTAGTGCAATTTAATTTATTATCTGAAATACTGTTCCACCATACAACACCAGATACAGAGCTACTTGATACTTGATAATGCTCTTCACTGACATGTATTGAGGCAAGGAACTTGACAGCAATATTTGAACCTTATGTAGCAAGGAGAGTAAACAAAACTAATGGAATTCAGGAGGTGAATGAGAAGAAAAAACGAAGAATGTGATACAGCTCTTTTGATTCGTTCCTACTAAATGAACCTCACGAGTTGAGTCGCTCGGGAAGGAGAGAACTCTAGTCGGCGTCTCGTCGGCCCTGCGTAGCTTGTCCTACCCACGACGAGGATGTAGTTGGCAGGGGTACCGTACAGGGTGCGCTCTCTCCGCAGGACAAGCTCCTGCCACCCCTGGCTTGTTTTCCCACCCTCCCGATCCCCCCCCACCCCACTAGCCCGCTCCCGGGCACGCGCTAATCCTCTCTCCGCGGCTCACAAAAACCCTTGCCTCACTCGTAAATTCTCCAACCCTCCCCTGCCACCCCTCCTTATATTATTCTTTGCATATATCCGAAGCTGTGTATCAATTCTCCCCGCACCCAGTCCCCACTTCCCACACGAACTCCACTCCCCCCGACTCCCACTACCACCCGCCTGGCGCTCCGACCACGAGAAGAGGGTTGCGGGATACGCCTGCCACTTGCACACAGAGCGTATCCCACCCATCACTCCCGAGCGGACGGGTTGCAGAGCATCTTGGGAGACGAAAAAGGAAGGGTTTGCTTTCAAGATGAGAATGCGGTCCAAAAAGTGTATGGGTAATAGTGAAACCAACAGGTTTTTGAATTTCTCCAACTGTCAACGGTGTTATATTCCTCTAGCATAATTAAGCGCTAAGACTACTCTTATGACAAAGAGAACGCCTATACCCAAGGTGGGATTAGAAGTCAGAACTTTCAAAATTTGAGGTTGATTTACGGATATGCATTACTTACGCGGCAACATAAAGAATATGTTCTGAATTTGATAGCTTCCATAGGCATAAACTAATAATTATTATCAATCAATATCAATAATCAACACTTCAACGTAGGTATTGGTCACATTTTCATTTTCTTTTTACTTCAGTGGCATTGTACAATTTCAGTTTAGAGAAGATAGTCACGGTATTTTTTTAGTTCAGTTGAATTTATCATATTCCATCTCATTATTATTCCACATTCATTCCATCTTAGGCCACCGCTACCGATCGTCATACCTGATATTAAGTCTATGGCAAACAAAAAACCCGTGCCCAAACAAGGAGTCGATTCAAACCAACCAATTTAACGTCATTTTGAAAATATGAACTGCAGACGTATCCATCGCATCCAATCCAAGTTTTCATTTAGGCTTTGTGCAGAATTCCTCCTTGCCACACACCTCTCCGGCTATTTTCAAGGTAGTATTTCGGTGAAAACGTGTAGATGAAAAATTCACCATATCATATGTTAGTCCCAACTTCCAGCTCCTAATTCGATATGCTAAGCCGTCCTTTGCCAATATGTCACTGAATACTCAATCAAGAAAATGTATGCAAGAAAAAGATTAGAAATCAGTGGTGGAAAAATGACTACTACTCCTCCAAACTGCTTCAATCACTCTACTTCTAAAGAACCTCCGAGCAAAATGTATGAAAAATGATCCCAATGGAGGAGACCAGGTGATTTATCCCCCACCTTTGAATTTTCTAAGTTCCACGCTTATCTCAGCCCACTCTTCCGGAGGCGATTTCTTTTATGCGTAAGCCCACGTATCTAGGTACTAGGATTAGTTACCCCCCGCCCGGCACAGCGTGAGTTCGTCTCCTCCGGCCTTTATCCATTGCGTTTCCCCAGCTCTTTCGCCTCCTTCATCCACCTGACCGCATTCTTACCCCTTCCCACAAACCCCCGCACGAATATCTGGATGCTGGGAAACTCATCCTCACCCCTAAAACCCTCCCCGCCTAAAATTCTCGGCCTATCCACAATCCCTTTCCCCACCCCAACCCCCATTCCACGGAGAAGGGGGTGAATTATTGCTTTCTTCTCGTGGGGGGCGCCATAAATATTGGAATTGTCAAACGCTCGCTTGTAGGGATCGCTCGGGCGGAGGTTATCAATGTGAACTTTACGCACTTTCACGGGTCGGAGACGAATTTTTGCTCGCGGAACGCTAATCCATATCCCCTTGTCACGCGGGTAAAGCAAGCAAGCCACGGTCTTCGTAAAAGATAGGATTCCTGGGGAAGACGTTCCTCCCCCAGGAAGGGTTATCACCCCGCGTCAGTCCACAGCGAAGAGGAACACGCTGGGTGTTGTAAGATACATAAAATCATCCAGCCCTCGAACGAGAAGAGTACGTTCTCAAGTTTATAGTGCATTCATAAACCATTAGACCTTCACAACTAAACCGTATGTGGCTAAGATAAGTTCCGGGAAATTTAATCATAATTTACCATTAAGTATATATTTTTCTTCACTTTCAATTGTATTGGCACCTCAAAAGTATTCATACAAGTAGTTCTGCTAGATAAAATAAACGATTATATTAGATTTCTATAAGCAATTAAATTTCTTGTATTAACTCTAAGGAAGTAAATTGACCGTAGAAAACCGTGGATATATATTTTATCAAAGACTAATGATTCCATACCTCATTCAACAAACCTCTCAAACCGCTAACAAACTGATCTTTGCTGAATACGCCTACTCCTGTAATCAATCATAATTCTCTTGGACCCCGTGTACTCACACCATATTCAAGATTGGACCTAGTAAGTGAAGAATTAAGGCAATTCCAGGATAACTTGTTGACGGTTTTGTTTAAAAACTGATTCTGCTACCTATATGATGTTTGTCCAATATCCGCCAAAGCATAAATTAAAGATATTTCAGAAAATAATTAATAAAGTAAATGAAACTTCATCAAAACAGGTCATCATTGATTATGTATCGCTCATGAATTATTCGCAATTAAAATTTGATATTATACGTTATTCGTGAAAGTACTTTTAACAGAACATCTTTAAATGTAGTCTGATTTGACTATTGTATTCGTAGAGGAAAATTCAAACATTTTACCCCGTTATATTCCAGTGATTAATATATGTCCGGAAGCGTGATAGGCAAACAAAGAACAACTTAGTCTAACAATCATGTTGATATTCTATTGAGGACATCTGATACCATCTGCCGATATTCAATTAAGGACTTTTCTGATAAAAGGAAGTCAATGGGATGTTCTCACAGCATCCTATCTTATAATTCCACGATTTGGGCACACTTTTCTAAAATATTTTTTGATGATTCTTTTTCAGATAAAGAGATACCATAATTAAAATTATCGATTTACATAGATCTTATTCTTAGATAGGTTGTGTTCTAAAGAACTTTCGACTCTAGCTTCAGAGTAATTCCTTCATCAATCAGAGCGGAAAGGGAGCGCAATGTTCAAAGTACTGCACGCATAAGTAATATCGGCACCAGAGCTGATAAAAAAACCTGACTTATATACAGCGAGCACTATCCAGCGTAATACCCAAAGTAGCAAGGAATAATGAAATTGCGTTTCATCCCATACTACTAATCAACAACTCGAGATAAACGAGCGTACGTTAGAAACCACTGAGTTTTTTTGTGAAATTTTACCTTGTTTGGGGAAGGACATGCCCTTATATATCAAGCCCAATTGGTTTCGTATAACATTTAGTCTGTTTCCTTAACCAATGTGAGAATTGCCCTGTTCTTTTCTCGATGCCAATGAAGGAAACGAAAAGGAAAGCTCTCATCCCCCCTTCGCATTCAATCAACTGAATTGATTTGATTGAACATTTTAAAAATCCCAAGAGAAATCTCAGGCGGCGTAACCAGCGAGGAGGGACACATTTCACTAAACGGAGCCTTCAAGCCTCTGCTTCAACATTCAATTTCAATAATTACACAATCTAAAATAAAAATTTCACATCTGAATATTTTCTTTCCCCACCCTTGGCCACCTGCATTGGGGATCACGAGAACATTTGGATTTTCTCCACATCCAATTCCATTCTTCATCATATAATGGTTTTTGTTACCACTCTACCCCTCCAGTCCATTTTCATTCCATCCCTCAGAAGGACGCTCTGTTTTTGATTCCGTATAATGCGATTCAAGAGAGAGGCAATCATGCAATCGCTTCCTCCTCCCACTTACTCCAGCAAAGGCTCACTACGGCTTTACAACGAACCACAATATGGCTGGAGAAATGAGTCATCGCTTTTCACTTGAGGCGTATTTTTTTAGCCACGCAAAGCAACTGGGAACAATTCAGCTCAATATTTTTACCTTTTACCATAGGTCATCAGATGCATCTGGATCTGCAGAATACCCTGCAAGTCACCGCTAGGTTGTGTGGCAGTGGGTAAGCCATCAACAATCACCCACTGCATCTGGGAGAATACGTTTAATATTGCCACCATTATTAACTATTAATTATACCAATCTATAGGTAAATTAATTACATAAAGCTGGGTGTCACAATACTACCACCCTGAGGAAAATATTATCCATCAAAATTACACCAAGTTCCCTAAGAGTGGGCACTAATGAAGTGTAATGAATAAAACGATCGTAAATATTAGATAAGGAGTGATTGTTGCCGTATTTGCCAGCTGCCACCGTACACACCATATTTATAATGGCACTGTGTAAGATAAGAAAAACAAAGCCACAAAACGATAGAATGAGATCTAATACATCTCATACGTAAAAAGTGACAGGACACAAAAATACGGAAAGAATGCGTACGGTGATATTTTAAAAGATGCACACTACCGCAGCAAAAAGATTAATAGCAATTATGATTGATGACTCAATTTCTCAGCACTATTCAAACTTATGCTATGAAGATATATCGCAGTAATCTTTAAAAACACGTGGTAACAACGGAAGAGGTGATATGATTCAGCGATAACATTAAATACAAGTTTAGAGAAACCTGGCGTCGGCATTTGCTTTGACTTCACAGAAGGTGCCAAGGGGTCCATAATTTAGCATTTCATCTGACAGATGTGAAACTGAACTGCAGATCGCCGGTTTTAAAGATGAATTTTCTCTGTCCCAGCCAGGATTTTTGAAGCCCAGTCTTTTGGGAGGGGAAGCCCATACTCAGGCTTACAAACCAACCCGATTTTCAGGATTTGTGAAATCACGCACAAATATATTATTTCCCTTTTACGCAAATTATTTATTAATAAAGAAGACGATACTTCTCTCTTTCAAAAATTAATCATTAATAGTCATCAGTATTGTAGACCAGAATATTTCCATACACATTATCTCCTTTCCACGATTTGGACGAATACATATACTACGCTGAATTATTTATTTTTACTCCAAAATATGGCTTTATTTCCATAGTATAATGCACTTCGTGCTTTTACAAAAGTTTACTGACGGTGAAACACGCTGTACAATTAATAAGCTAGTACAAAAGTACAAAGTGCATTGTACTATAGATATTTGTAACTCCCACGAAGTGAAGCCTCAAACAGTCAATTGTATGGCTTTATGTATTCAAAAAATACAATAAATGGAAGACTAAAAGGTTAAAGCACTAATATATACCTATATTCTGTGCTTGGACAAAAAATACGGCGGAGTAAAAATGATAATTAAAACCATAATATTCTTTTTTGCTTGCAAATGGTCCTTTATAGTAAACACGGGAACCAAAAACAAAAGATTTCGTTCAAGCAAGCCGTAAATTCGTGAACTTGGTCTGCAAATAGGAGAAAGATGGTCTCTAACGCAAGCTGAGCTCTTGAGTTTATGCCACTACGTCAAACTTTGTAAAATTTCTAATACCATAGCGTACACTACGCATTTTATGAATGAATAGACTGTCTTTATCAGTTTATTAACATTTTTGTATCAAAATGATTTTTATATTCTACGCATCCCTCTAGAGAGGCTCGATAACGCTTTCTATCCCCACTAGCTCCCGTTATCTAGCCTAAGCACCCGGCCAATGCACCACATTCGGCTTCCAAACAATACCCCATTCAGCCCTGCCACTCCATCAAACACCTTTCCATGGTATACAGACACCTCGAGCGCTGATTCAACCCTTTGATTTCACTCTCTCCACAGACGTGCCCTCTCCGCTCTTATCGCTAACAGCCCCCGCTTCCAGCACCCCTTTAATTCTCCACGGCACGTGCGGATTCTTAGGAGGGCGAAAGAGACCTTCCCTACCAACGGAAGCAGGCAAGCAATCAGTCGGGAAAACCAAATCCCACCTGTGCCTCAGAAGCACTAACCATCAATGAATTACCGCTCGTACTTCATTGACCCCTCGCGCAAACTAAAAGCACAAATTTGCGGAAGGAGCTGTTTGGTGTTTGGAACACGCATTTGGCGAATAGGAACAGTACTTTAGCAGTGTAATTACATTATTTACCATCTAATACCACCAAAGCATTTGCTAATTACTGCTAATACTTTGATAGAACTAATGCTCTGGTTAAATACAGTGCGCGTTTTGCATTATGCATCCAAATATCAAAAGCAGCAAATAGATACAAATGTATATTATTTTGTTCTACGATTTAACTAATTTGTCTTTTTTTTCGTAAAAAACCCACAGCTTACGGGAGAGCGAGTCAACTGGAGTTTTGAAGTTGACGCTGCATTCTACCCCGATCATTAGTTAATAATTATAATAGGTAAAACTACATTTGAAATGATCAATTAGGTTCACACTCCTGGTCAAATTACATCTTCATTTCTCACTTAGAGCCACTGCAAGGGCATGTTGCGGGGGAGAGGGGGGAGGGGGGGTTGGTAAATAACCAACCATGAAATTGAGTTTCAGCTGAAATAAATTTGTTACTTAATATTGAAGTATGGTGTGCTATGTGAAATATTATACTTTGTATATTATGCGTTGTAGGAATCTATTTTATGTTATAAAAACCAATTTTACAATAGCAGATAGCAAAAATAGAGCAAAAGTAACACATTTTTTAAATTGGTATGAATAAACCTCTACGATGGGTAAGGTGACGAAGCACATGTTCTGTATGCCCCTTCGGCGGACCCTCCTAACGGGCGGAACCCCCGGACGCGAAACATATGCAAAATGAAAATGAAATGATGACGGAAAAATGAATGAATGAAATAGAAGTCTAAATAAATTGAGGAGTAGACGGAAAATTTAAAAATAACCTCCTAGTAGATACCGCCCTATATAATAATAATAATAATAATAATAAACATGTTCTGTATTTATTAACCTTCTGCCACATACCTACGAGGTGCTTTGCACGGAAGAAGTCCAAAGATATAGATGGCATCAAAACCAAAGGTTTAACACCAATCATTTTCCCACTTTACGAATCAATGCCAACACGCTACGACAGAGTAAGTCCACACATCCAAGGCTGCCCATGTTAAAATTGATTGATAATTTGCTAACAGTTAGGATAGGTGCTGATAAAGTAAGCTTTATTTCCTTTTCTTTCCATTCAAGGCGGTATATTTCCTGCCCCCTTCTTGCTTTTTCATAAAAGGGATCTTTCCTCTTCTTCCCTACCGTTCGCTAACCCAGCATTCCACCTCCAATTACAACCTTCAGCATTCCATTTTCCCTAAGTACCCGTAGCATCCGCTGATTACAATGAATTGATATTAAAAACAATTAATTTTCACCAAGGAGCTAGTATTGGGACTCTTGGTTTCATATCAGTAATTTTAAAACAGGTTATTATGTTTTTGCATTTCTGCATGGTAGTAAGAGTTTTCTCTGATTGATAATGCATGCCTGATGGCGTTTTACCCCCTGCCACACACCCTTATGGTGGCTTTCAGGGTGTTATGTGGATATAATAACTGCAAAGGAAGGCCTCGAGTGAGATATATGGAACATGTGATGAAGGATGTGAAAGAGGAGAAATACGTAAATATGAAGTGATTAGCCGATAGAAGAACTCAGTGGAGAGCCGCGTCAAACCAATCTGAGGATTGATGACTAATGATGATGGTGTGGATGTAGCAAGTAAATGTGGATAACTTATCATACCGCTTTATGAAAGTGAGACACGAACGGAAAATGCATCAGTCAAGTCCAGGCTGAAAGTATTCGAAATACGGCAGTACAGAAAAACTGAAAAAATGGATTGACCGATTGACAAACGAAGATTTTCGGAGGTTAGAGGGAAAAAAGAGTTGTGAAGTATTTGAAAATAAGACCAAAAAAATAATCTGCAAAATTCTGAGTCACAATGGCTTCATAAAGATAAACGTAGACGGAAATAGGACTGTGTTGACTGATAAAGTTTGGTCAAGGTTCTGCATGAGGTAAAATGGAGCAAGTAGTTAAGGATTTGGGACAGTAGAATTTTGTACACATGAAGAGCTGAATAGTTAAGCTGATCGATTGTTAAGCTACGTCAAACTAATCTTAGGAGTATTGACTCACGATGATAATATAATTCGGCCCCCTAAGATTTCTGCAGTCTTTTGAAAGGGCTTACGTCCCATTACTCGATTGCCTGGCAATACTGTGCGACAACTTTCTACCCTGGTTCCTTCGACACTAACCGACATTCCACTCAAGGCCTAAAGCAGCTTTTTTTGTTGTATTTCTCGTCTAATGTAGATGAGGTGCGATATTTTGGATGGTAGCGATGAGTGTTGGCGACGTGCGGGTGACTGCGATGCATCAAAGCCCCCTTCCGTTCTGTCGCGTCAACCTTTTTGCTGTCCTCCCCCCTCCAGTCGATAAAATGCAGTTCTCCACAGCTGCGATTCCCCACCAACTGCTATCTTTATTTTCCTTACTGTGTGCAGAAGACTTCCCTTGCACGGGCATGGATGACTTACTCTACTATAGCACCAGGTGGGAAACATCCAACTGACTGACACTCGCACATATGCATGTCACCATTGCACCAGCATAAAATGCAAAATCCTACTTCACACTAAAGAAGACGGAGACAATGATGAATGAATGTTCCAAAGAATAATAAACGCATTTTTGATAAAACGCATTTTTATTCTCTGCAAGTTTTCTACACATAGGTATAAGACATACCTTCTGGGTATTAAATCAATGGTCGGCAAGTTTACTTGTTGGAATTTAGGCATAGTAAAAATAAAAGTACTTGGTTAATTCCACAATTTATTTCGAAAGACTACCAGTTTCAAACTTTACAGGTCATAATCAGGAGTAAAAACTCATGATGATCCTGACTCCTGTTTACTTCTTACAAGGTTGTAACCTGTAAAGGTTGACACTGGTAGAGTGATTCCAAATAAATTTTGGATTTAACCTAGTACTTTTATTTTTACTTCTGGGAATTGTAGAAAGGTGAACTCAAAGTAAAATCGACTACACTTAGTTCATCCACACAATTTATTTGGTACAGCCAGACCGGTTTCAAAACTGTCGTGTAATTCTCAAGGGTCAAGACAGAACATCAAGTGTCGGATTTTAAAGTTGATGTTTGACATGTATGTGACAAAAGCGCAAAGCTGGATTTCGTTGAAAACTTTGAAATCTTGACACATGCCAAAAATCATGGTAAGAGGTCACTCAACGAGGTGGTTCGAATACATAATTTTCATTTTTACCTATTTCCAGTCCCTCCCCCAAGAGAATGTTATGCCGTCGCTCAGCCAAATGCTCCAACTATAACTTCACAGTTACTGCCCAATCACACAGTCACAGCCCACTTATATTAGTCATCCTCCCTCCCCCCCTAGAAACCTTCTATACATATGCCAATTCATATCCTCCCCCCTCAACCCTGGATATTATATAAATAGGAACCACCACAAGAAAGCTCTGTATTGGCCCTTGAGAATGACACGACCGTGTTGAAACCGGTCGGGTTGTACCAGGTAAACTCAAAGTTCACTGAAGGAACAATAAGATCTTCTTCGTTCGGAATATGATTGAGACCAAAATCCCTCCTTTCAACTTAGCCATTAGTAAAGACAGCATAGAGGGAGTGAATTGTGCAGGTTATTCACA
Source organism: Platycnemis pennipes (assembly GCA_933228895.1). Lineage (NCBI taxonomy): Eukaryota > Metazoa > Arthropoda > Insecta > Odonata > Platycnemididae > Platycnemis > Platycnemis pennipes. The sequence continues at coordinate 65,019,255 of OW121857.1, read as the reverse complement.
AGAGAAGAGTGTGCCAACGTACGCGATGGAGAGACGAATAATTGTTAAGCTGTTTAGGAGAAAGGAGAGGAAAAATCAGTTTGGATGAAATTAAGAGTCCTTAAAATTCATCTGATATTCATTAAATAATCCTTTTATGCTGGGCAAAAAGATAAACATTTATATTTTTTATTAGCATGTACCTAACTCATAGCTACCTCTCATTACTTTGTTTTAGTAAACACTGGTGAAAAAGACGATGAAGATAACAGCATATTTGGTGATAACTCCCGCCCTGCCACACACCCACTGTCATAAAGGGTAGTCAGTAACTGTAGATAAGAGTTACGAGGTACGCGTGAAAAAAAATAGGAGATATAATGAATTAAACTGTTGCGTTGAAAGTATTTTTATGCCAATTGATGTCTATTATAACCAGCAGAATACTAATGATAAACATTTAGCTACATGCAGTTGCGTAAATATACTACTTTACATATATAATTCACATAATCTATACTTCACATATACGAGGCAAATGAAATATTCGCAACCACAAGTAATTCAGGGCTCTAGAAGAGCACAGCCTGAGGATACAAATGACCATATTTTTTCGAGATATTTCATAATGAAACGGTCACCTTTTAATGAAATGTTGAAAAATGTTTAACTTCTTAAAATTTGTTTTGAGATGGGAATGATAACGACGGGTGCTAATGGAAAGAAAATATGCCTGAAGGACACCAAATATTCTGAATCAATAAGACTTCAAAAAAGGGAAATTGGAAAAAACATTCATTAAAATTTTGCTATTCGATTTTTCAAGAACTTTGGTGAGAAAATAAACTGAAGGGTTTCACAGACGAAAGAAGTTATTAGCTAAAAAAATGCGTGACCTTTTCGACAAATTTCTTTCAAAGAAGAAAATATACTTTCTGCTACATTCGCAGAATATATTTCCATAAAATATATTCCGATGATAACCACATTCGCGATTTATATAGCCTCATAACTAAACGATAGTGAAATGCAATGACATCGTGTTTCCACAAAAAGTGCTTTATTAAGACCCGGGTTTCGACGTCAAGGCGTCACTTTTAGGAACGCCTTGAAGTCGAAACCTTGGTCGTCTTCAATAAAACATTTTTGTGAGAATACGGCGTCATTGAATTTCATTATGAATAGATTCCTTCATGCTACGCCTGAAACCACGAATCAATACGTAAACTATTTTATTCACGAATTTTGACCTAATCAAATGATACATTTCATTTGGATGGTGAAATAATTATAGGATGCATGACATTGAGCATTTATTTAGCTAACTGATAATTTTTTAATTCTAAACAATTTTTGCCGTCGAAAAGTTTTTTAAAAAGGAGCTTAACTTTTAGTTAGTGAGCTTAAGCGAAAACAAGACTAAGTTTCAGAACTACGTTTAAATATTGCAGACATATTTCAATCCAAATATTTTCATTACTATATTTATCGTGTGTACCCCAAGGCATTATGAACTATGACGGTGATGGGCAAACTTTTTAAAGAGGGGCACCAAAGTAAAGGAAAGAAAAACTTTAGGAGGACCGGTTACATTTATTAAAAAATAAAAATGATACATTTTACAAATTTCTTGCACTTTTTATGTTACCAAGTCCTATTAATGACTGAAAGATTACGAAGGAGAATGTGATGAATGAAACTGTGACTGTATATCCAAACGTTTCCCATAATTTGGATTGAAATGGGATCAGGAATAATGCCTCGCGGGCCGGGTAGAACATTTCAGGGGGCCGAATCTGGCGCGCGAGCCTTAGTTTGCCCATCACTGAGCTAGGATATAAAATAATTTAGCACAAAACTTCAATTTTTTTTAAATATAAACGGTAACTTAATTTCTTCCGGAGGGTCAATTGTAAACATGTTATTGTGAAAGAACCGATCTTGTGGACAAATGGACTCATCGATAAAAAATGAAAATAGCTTGACGCTGACAAAAATGCACGGATAAAGTAATAAACCAACGAAGGTTTTCTCAGTGCAAATAGTTGAATTTATATAACTATGTAGACACTAAAACGAAATAATGATTTGACTTACTGCTCATCTACATCAACGTAATACCCTCTAAGCCATCGCGAGGGTGTGTGGTGTGAGATTTTAGTTTTTAGATTATCTGTATTTAATACTTCTACATGCAGAGTGCACATAACATGGTACTTCGCTAAACTTAATGCAGATAATATGGTTCTTCGTTCAGTTTAAATGTGTGAAATAATATAACTATTCAGACATTAACACGACACATTTATTTGACTAAATACTCAGACCTGCAGAATGCAAATACAATGCTAATTCGTTCTACATCATTCTTTCCTTGAAACTACCTAAGGTACCAACCCATAACCCTTCGCTCAATCACGTCCATGAAAACTTCTTGCTTTTTACAGCGTCTTCGTTCAGAACTCTTGACTGATCCGAATTTCCTCAATGAACACCCTTTTCTCCGGTACCTATAATCCTCAGTACTTTCTCGTTCGCCTTTCTTTCTAGCCACCTATCTTCCTCCTCCATTCTCTATATCCATAGCTCTAAAGCCATAAGTCCATTTTTTTAAATAATGGTGTTTACCAATGTTTCAAGGTTCGTTGCCACACAATACCGCCTTCTACGAGTTTTAACAGTCTTTCATTGGCGCTCCGACTCAACAATACTGTCCTCACTTCTCGTCTGCGACTAAACATCTCTTTCGCAAACGCAATTCTCCTTTGAACATGGGTACTGTTGTGCCTATTTCCTTCCCACATTATACTCAGGTAGCCATATAAACCCAACTACTCCAGCTTTTAACCTCGTACATATAAATTCAACCTTCTCCCTTTTCTCGAAAACCTCATTACTTTCCTTTTCCTATTTTCAACTTGATTCCGTATCTTTCGTTCAGTATACGTCATGAGTGTTTTAATCTTGTGAGTCCTTGACTGGCTAGCTTATTAGCATTTAACCTCGCTTAGCATTTTAGCATTAGAACCCCGCTGCATTTACCAGTTAAAACAAAAAGAAATAATTTGCACATTTTAGCTGCAGTTAGAACGAAAACTACTTTACTTAAATTTAATTCTAACTGCAATGTATTACACCATTTTTCAATTGCTTTTAGGTGTTCATTTAAATATTCCTTATCGTTTGGGCATAGAATTTAGCTTATAGCTAGTCTTCTAGCTAGTGGAAAGTTCTTAAAAAATACTTGACGATTCTGTAATCAAAACTCACTTGTACATATGGCCTGTCTGTCAATAAATCACTCGATTTTGTTAGTGCACATAGAGAATGAACATTTATACGTTTTTTTTAAACTTTGAAGCAGCAGTCAGAAGCATCATTTTAGTACCTATTCGCGGCGTTCGTCAGGCTGAAGTGTGTTTGAAAACAATGGAGCTGAGAAAATAGAGGCGGACCCAACCCGTAGTTGATGGTAAGCATGGGTCGGGAGCACCAACAACCCAAACTGAAACGTGTCAGTCGACGCGACAGATGAGCAGAGAGGTATTCGGGGATGGAGATGGAACCAACCACCAACCAACCACCTCCTCGAGACATAATTTCTCCCTCCCTTAAAGCCTTCACACATCCCCCATTGTGAACGAAGGTACCCCAGTTCTATCTCTTCTCTTCACCCCTCTTATCCCATCTCCCCACACGTCACTCCCCTCTATCGTTCCGTTCATATTTCTCGAGCACTAAACTCCCCACTCCGTATCACATATTTCCCCACGAGTGATTTTTAGGAGACCAAGTCACGGGTCATGGCTGAACTCCGATCCACCAGTAAAGAAAACTTCAAAGGGTCATTTTATCATTGATTCCTACTTCAACAACGTGCAATACCCTTCAGTGGGATAGGGGGTGAACCACTCCCAAGCACGCATTTGAAAGCAAAAGAGAAATACCTTTACTTTTTACGAAAGTATTCATAAATTACTGGTCCATACATGTACAACCAACATGCATCTAAGATGAACATCTAGATTGTCTTTACAAGGTAATGTGATAATTATTGTTTAGGCATTTAAATAAAATATTAATAATTTATACATCCCTATACATGCTTAAGTAAGCAATGTTAAAACATGAACATGTATAAAATCACTTAAAGTACTCTTATACATAATAATTTATAACAATGTCTTTTTTAACTTATCCTTTGTATCTTCGTTGCTATCTATTTCCGTCCCTAACTGTGAGCGGAAAAATGAATTTTCAACCACTTTTCCACGCTATCTCTCTAACTTCATTTTCATGGGCAAATCTACTCTATTATACTGGTATTTTAATACATTCCTAACATTTTCAACCTACCTGCTCTACGTTTCTGCAAGAGAATTATTCCGGATATTTACCTACAGAGTGGTCATTGTTTTTAACCTTATATTTCTAATAGTTTCGACATACTGGATAAACCAATCATTCATTTTGTTAACAAATCTAAGCTTATAACAGTTAGGTTGAAGGAGTTTTATTTTTTCTCTGTGGAAATTATGATATCGTGAATAAAATTTCCGCCGCCTGAACAGCTGGAGATTTTGTTGCGTGAAGGTTTTGCGGGTCCTCCACCGGGTTATTGCGCCCGACGTTTCGATGACCTAGTCGGGAATCGAAACGTCGGCGGACATGGACGCAATAACCCGGTGGAGAACCCGAGAAACCTTCACGCAGCAGATACGCCGGGAAAGCACCAGATCTTTAGACTAGAGACTTTGTTGACTCTAGATACACTAATAGAACTCCTTCGTTGTCACGAAAAGTTAACAAATGCATAAGGGAACTCGAAATAAATACAAAGAACGAAAGAAATCCCAACAAAGTGGAAGAAAATGATTAAATTTTAATTCTATTCGTACCATATTTATTTATAATTTTACAAGCTTTCTTTCTCACCATAGGTCATTCAGGATAGCATCACATATGATTACTTGTTCCAACTATTCAATCCGCCTCTTCCAAAATTGTTCCAACTATTCAATCCGCCTCTTCCAAAATTGTTCCAACTTTTCTTCCGCTACCATCCCACACTGAGGGGGTCACGGGTACAAATTGGGAAGCTTTTAGGGACATCATTTCACCTGAGCAATGTACTAAGCTGAGTAGCAGATATTCAAGAGGACCAATACGGCATAGGGAAAAGAAATGGGCGCATTTTACAGTGTAAATTTTAAATACTATCAATCTTAAATGGCGTTGGCCTCGAGTAGTACCACGTACATAAGCATTCGGAATGAGTTCCGTGCTACTCGTCAACAAGCTGCCTCTGGAAGCTCTGGACTCCTTAACCTAACTGTATATCACCTGAGTTAATTATTTCATTAATTTTCTGCTTCTAAATATACGTTCCTCCACTCCCGTTTCCACTTAGATTTCTGAATATCTGCGGTGATATAGTTTCACGATCTTTTTCACAATAGTTGATCCATGTGTTTTATCCGCTGCTTCAAATATGAGTTTAGCTTTTTGCGCCTCCCAATACATTATTTTCATTATCATTACCTAAAAAGATATCAATTGTAGGCATTCTCTCTTTCAACGTTAATATAGGGCTACAGAATTGAATTTTTTAGGACTTAAAAAGTAATCGTTGAGTTCGCATTTCTAAATTATACAAGTCACTAAAATGGCTTTTCAAAATTGAATGTCGGCTCTTTTTATCTTTTTCTTTGTCTTCAAATTTTTCATGTCAAACTCCTCATCTTTTGAAAAACCATATTCAAAATCTCGTAACAAGGTTCCGCCATTTATATCTCCATCTCTCTCAAAATGACATAGAGGCCTATCGTAAATCTTTCATAGTCACAGTATCACGACATTGAAATTCATCCCCAAAGCGTATAAATACATGCCAATATATAGCAAATTTTAAAAGTAAATTATTAAATTACCTACTTTCGATAACATTCAATGACAAAGGAGACGAGAGGTAGCACCCAAAGATTAAAAATCTGTTTTGTGCAATGTGAAAACATACGTGTGATATGAACCTTTTTGTTCGCAGAGCTAAAACATGTATACATTGTAATTATTATTAATTGTATTTTTTTTCTTTTTGTGCACGTTATTTGAATTTTTGTAAACTAATAAGTTTGTAAATTAATGTACTTAAAAGTGCGATATTTCGATATCGGTTTACGATAATAAACGATTTATTATCTCACTATTACAAAGCCACCAGAAGAAACCTACTTTTCCAATAGTACATATCTTTCAAACAACCTGTCCTGAGTAGCCTCCTGCCACTAAATGAGGGTGAACTCATGGTTACTGTCAACATTGACCAAGGTTCATTGCATAATACCAGCCCACCCCACTTCGCCAAGTTACAGTCCAATGGGAGGGTCCCTCTCTAATAACCCCCACGTACTTCATGTTTTTGCGGATAGGTCCGCTCCATTTCACGCGACATGAATTCTGGGAGGTTTTTTACTTCATTTGAGGAAAAAGTGGTGACTTTATTTGCCGATTGTCTGCCCATGATAAAGCGTAAATTGTCCGCGCGTGAGCAAGTGAGTAACTACGGTCCTCTTTATTACTGTCGCACATGATCCAGGGCATAATAACGGAGGTGAACAGGGGGGCAAGTCGTGCAAGTTCATGACACCGAGCTTAATGGAATCATTACCGCGGGCGGCCCAGGTAAAAACCCAGCCCCCGTGCAACAATATCAACCTGAAGAGCGAGCGCATTGTTTCCACGCTTCTTTTGTATGATGGTATCCCGTTGTCATGAGATTTTTAAGGATGGCAAGGCGAGGACGAGAGCCTTCATCCATCACGACCGATTCAAAAGGTCAGGGCCGCTTTCAATTCCTCTAATCCCTGTTGCTCCCAGCCTGCTTTCACTCTTGTGGCAAAACACCAGCGCCATTCATCTTGCTCCCCGCGCATATATTCAGAGCTGCGCCCGTTCGTCTTCACCCCTCGTTTACCACCATCTCATTCTGGATCCTCTAAAAAAAAAATTTAACGGCCCTCTTTTAAATTTAGGACCGAGACAAATATCCAATGACTCTCCCTTTCTTCTACGACCACCCTCCAAATAGGGTAGGGTGATTCCAGATAAAATATCATCGCATTTCCATAAATACTCACAGCAGGCATCGTATGACTGTTCAGTCTAAAAACACGGTATTGCCATCCAATAAATTTAGCGAAAATGTACTGCATGCACTAGACAAGATAATAAATTGAAGGCATAGCGTTCTTTTTTTGCCAGTGAAAACATCTTAAAATAATTTTATCAGTCAAATCGTATTTATAACTTGGAAAATTGTAGCAATAAGACATATACGTCATACACAAACATCTCTTTTACTTTCACTATGTACTTTATTGTAGTGAAGGATTCTTATTTCACGCTTACGGGAAGGATTCTTATTTCACGATTCAACTTCCCGATGCAGTGTTAAAATATTCCTTCTTGTTTTAGATACCAGATAAGTCTACTTGTTATAATTCTTTCGATTATATTTCCTACTTTGACTTCTCAGCAAGAATATACACAATACAAATAAAAACACTAAGACATTCCAAAGAGCATTGTAATGAAGCATGTCGAATACGTAAATATTATGCTAAGTGGAATCGCAGAGCTTTCTTTAGCTGTATTACTAAATAATTTAAAATATCATTGGCCCGCACCCTTGTTTGACAGCAAGAACATATCTCTGCCGGAATATAAGGAGAGAGGGTATTACTTATAGTTAATTTCAATCTGAATGTGGATTTGCATAGGTATAAGAACGCTTTAGGGATGATCAGCTAGACAAACGCACCTGAACTTAAACTAAAAATGTACCATTATGATGAGAACACCATTGATGCATGTTTTCAAGCAGGTAAGTCGATAGGTGTGCATCTAACATTTCCTTTATTCTCCTGCCAGGGTCCGCCATTCTCGCTTGCGTTCTTGCTTTTCTCCATGTTTCATTTTTACTGTCATACTTTCACCGCCCTGAGCTTGTGCACACCCATACATTTTTTTGCACCCCAGCCAAGTCCTCCTCAGTGGCTCACTACCTCCAACAGCCTTACCCCTTTTTCACCCTCCCCCGCGCAACCCCTGTCGCTTTTTGAAAATCCCTTTTTTCATCCTCCCTCTTTCCCCCGACCACTCTTTGGAGCTATCTCTCTCCCAAAAACTTTCCCTTTGCTCCCTGCTTCATTAATCCGTATCCATTTCCCATTTTTCCTTAACTCGGCGAGCTGCTTCCAGGAGATACCATGCTAATCCCACCCTTTTTTCCCTTCCAAATGTCAGTAGGAGGAAAAAAAACCTTTTTGTACGGCTCCCCTTGTTTTTTCACATTAGGTCCCTCAATCTCTCTCTCTCTCCCCCTTATTTCTCTCCCCAATCCCGCCGATTCCTCCACTTTTTTTATTATTCCGTCCTCACTATCCGTCACGCACTTCAGAGTCTACGTCCATATTTCCCCTACCCCGCCCTCAGTTCACTTCCGGCCCATAACATTCCACTCTCCAGGACCCACCTCCAACCCCCCCGACCACGGTATCCCACGACAAAAATTTATAATTTTTCCTCATTCCTCTCTTTTCAACCCTCCGGCCTCGCTCAACCCCCACTAAAAAAAGAGCCCGCCTCACCACTTCCAACCCCTTCTTTCGACCCCCCGACGCTACTATTTATGGCGGCCGCTCATTTTCGCCGATGTGGAGAGCTGGGACCTTCCACTCTTTCCCATCCCTTTAGGAGGACGTCGTTCCTCTTTTATGCATCCTCTTGCGTCCAACAATCCCCCATTCCCTAACCCCTCCCCAAAAAACTCTCGAGTTTTCATATATAACGAGTGCGATAGGTCGTAGACGATCGGCGACACCTTGCCAATCAATCGATTCACCTTCACCCTTAAATATAATTGGGAACAATATGTTTCCTCTACCTTCAGCGCTTTAATTCCAACAAACATACTTGATATGGAATATTAAATGGTGAATGGACAGCCCTTTTTCGGAAGATTGTTGCAATAATTTCAGTCTCATTATTAACTAAATGGAGCCTTTTTATTTCCTTGTTAAAGAACCATTAATTCGGACATGTCATTTACTTAAAAACGTCTTTCAAGTAAAGCGGGAATTGGACTTAAAAACAGTTTTTTCCAGGTAGTATTACAGTAATAAAAAGCTCTTCCTGCAAGTTATTTGCCTCTTACATCCAGTAAAGAGTCATCCGAAGACACTTTTTATTGTGACCAGATTAGTTGTTCCAGCCTTATCTCCACAAGTACTATCCAATGACTGTAACAATATTCAGTACTTTGACCAGCCACATGCTCATTGATAAAGCTACTTCACTCTACTTTCGTATCACTCTGCGAATTATTTCTGTATTTCCATCACCCCAGTCCCTTTATATAACTTTGACTAGGCAAACATATCCCAATTTCCTGACTCATTTCCTTTTTCACCAACTTCTATCAAAATACATAATATCAGAAACAAATTTTCACGTCCCTATTTTAACTCTAAAAGACTTCTTCTACCGCTCTTGTAAGACCTGTGCACATATTAAACATGATAACTTCCGCGAAGTCCTCGCCTCCACTAATGCCAAGAACAGCACTCAAGCGATTGGGTACCTCAGCTGACAGGATTTATTATTTTATTCGATAGGTGCTAATTGATGACAGAACGCTTTAAAAATTATACTACTCTAGTAATCGCAGTATTTGGTATGAAACGTATGAAAGTGTTTCGACTAATTAGCTAACATCGCAACTTTTAAACTGAACTTAAGGCAAACATGACATCCATACCCTGAGCTGAATTTGCACCCTCATCTTTTGGGCAGCCAATTTTGTGCGTTGTCAACCTGGCTACTACGGTTGGCACGGCTGGAAGAGGCTTTACAGTGGTTTAATTAACGCCATTACACAGAATTATTTTACACGTAATACTTAAAAAATCTTAAGGATAATTGTTCGAAGTTATCACGCAAGTTATAATGTGAATTGCGATTAGATACGCTTGAAATGAATCAATTCATTGGAGATGTTTAAGCAGTTCCGCAAGTAACTTTAGTTCATTGAAAAGGCGAAAGATTTTATCCAATTATGTCATGCGTAGTGAAGATAAGGTACAGTGGCCCATTCTCAAATTAAAAAATATTATATACATATAGAATTGTCAATAGATAAATGTACATATCATTGATTCCAAATCACTGGATTCTCTTCGATTTTATAAAAGAAAAACACCCACCTTGCCTAAATCTGCATCTTTTATATTCATACCCACTCAAATATCACTGGCTTCAATTTCGAGGCTATTCATGATATTTCTGTCAAATTTTCAGCATCTGGCACCGTCGTATTTTTGGTCTCTATCAGGCAAATTCAATTTTACTGCTGATTGGTGATAAATCAGATCATCTTTGCTTTTCCCGACATCGCTATGAAAAGTTTCGCAACTATAGTGTGCAATTATACGTTCGCTCGTAGTAAAATGTGATAAAACACTTTTATGTTATTTTATTCATTCCAAAATATTGTCTGTGTCCCACGAATAAAAGTGAATTACACACACAACCTTGTGAGGACAATTTCACTCCATATGCAAGATGAATTGGCAGAAAAAAGCAAGACGTGTGAAATTACATTCAAAAGGTCGTGTAGGTAAATGATATAAAATAATATCCTCAAGGCATTTTCAAGAGGTGTGATTTCTCTTTTTTATTGGCTGGATCTAGTGAAGTATATTCCTTTTCCTCATTCAACTATTTAACCTTAGATATGATCGCGTCGCTTTTGATATTTACTACATGGCTTCTCTGTTAAAGTAAATAATGAACTGAATTTAATTCGGTGTTCACTATAAAAGACCCACGGCAATGCTGATGGTTTTTTTAAATGTATACATGTATAAATAAATGCGTACTGTTTAATACGTTGAATTTTGTCCAGAAAAGGTTATATATCGTATCAGATTATTTCCAATTCAGCAGAGATAAGTAACTTTTGTGATATTTGACATCCTCACGTATCTTCTTTCTGCGCGTGGGAGAGGAAAAAGAAAGTCTTAAAGACGCTGGCTCTAAGACGCTTCTCCGGGAGAGCGGACTTTCGTCTCGCCTCCCATTTCCTCCACATCATTCCCTTTCCGCTTGCCATCCCCAATCCGCCACATTTTCTGCAAAAATCTTCCATTTCTAGAATATCCCCTTCCTCTCTTATCCCCTTTCTTTGCCTCCTGCGAATTTCGAGTCGTCGATATATTTTTCGGGAGTGTTATTTGTCACTTTGGGAAAATGAGAGTTTGCATTTTCTCGGATTCTAAAGGAAATATTATCTACTTGAACGATTCAATGCAATAGTGAATACCTACTTGATTGAGTGAACTTGAATTCATATTAATAACTTCCACTTTCGCACAAGAAAATAAAACATTTTAGTGAATGGCAAGATTATTAATGGCATCCCGTGCCGATGTCCCAGATTTGATTCCCAGCAATAGCAGATTTTTGATCGCTTTACTGCTCCGTAGTTGAGTACTTATCGAGAGAATGGCAATGAAGATTTATTCGGAACAATTCAAAACTACTTCCTTCGGTATATTGATCAAAGACTTGCCTTACCATTGTTTTACTAAACTTACATAAAATATAAATTAACGCAAGGTGTAAAGGAACTTCAAGTTAACGAGAGAGTAAGCATCCTTTACAGTTTTCCAACTATGATATGTGGAAAGGCGAAAAGAATTTTTTCTTTCTCATATATGATATAGTCTCAATATTCAGGGCATACTGTTATTATTAGCTGAAAATATTTAGTAGCGTCTTTGAGTAAACGAAACAGACATAATATGGTTGTGTGGCCATTACTCATTTATTATTACTCCATTTTGAGAAGTATGTTATAGTGCTTAGTCCCAATTTATGATGCTTACATTTTGAATTATTACTGTAAATTTGAAGGCTAAAATTTGCAAGTGATAATTATAAATAATCGGATGTGTGTGATAAATATAGTGTATGTTTGCCTAAATTTGGTCTTGACATAACTATTTTAATTTCTAGCACGTCGAGAGACAGTACTTAAATTCCATACAGTACAGATATTGACTTCCGGAGGTGTGCTGCTGGGTGGCCAAGGATTGAGAGAGTAATCAATGAAAGAATACGCAAATACTGGGAATAGACAAGAGCTTAACAGAGGATACTAAAACAAAGCAGTTAAGTTGGTTCGGACACGTTCAGAGAATGGGCGAGGAGTGACTCTCTCAGCAGATTTTCAAACTTATCCCCAAATGCAAAAGACGAAGAGTGAGATCTTGGAAAAGCTATAGAGAAGGAGTAAATAAAAATGATTCGAGCAATGGGCTTAGAAAGAGGATTTTTGAAGGATAAAGAGAGGTGGAAGCTTGAAATTGGAAGATGTTGGAGGGCATTTTTAAACCGGCTACGTGCATGCATGAGGAATTTGGATCTCTAATCATAAAGGTCAAGTTTGTTCAACTCATTGTACACTATTAGCGTTTCCTTCCTATTGCAGTGCTGATTTCCACTAAATATGATTGGGAACGTCATTAATCAATTTGCAGTTATAATAAGGAAATTCAAATTAATAATACCTTAAATATTTCCCGGAATACTGAATTTACGAAGCACGCACAGTTCTAGATTTCTTCATTAAATCCCTATTTTTATAAAGAATACCTGAAAAATATATTAATGCTATGCATACGCTCAATAATAACTTTATGATGTTCCCAAAATATAATGATTGAAAAGCTTATCAATATCCGTTAATCTGAAATTAAAACTTATCACATTTCATACACATATCTAAAGACACGTGTCAATAAAACCTTCGCTATAACCTTGGGTCCTATTTAGCCTACATCACAGTTTCAAAATTCAAACCTGTTTGTGGCATAAAAAATTAGATATATATTTCGGAAGAAGTTTAGTAACCATTCAACTTTCTTATCTTACATCATATATCTCTTCCTCTTCTGTTAACACTTCTCAATTCACCCACTTTACGTCTCTACATTCTTACTATTTCCTTTCCGCCCAAATCCACCTCCTATGACACGATTGCACTTCATTTAGTTCTCCTCTTTCCCAGTCTTGCAGCGTTTACCTCGCCAAAGCAATGAACAGAAAGGCCGTGCATTCTCTCATCTCGGAGGAGCCCAATTTTTATAGCGAAGCTCGACCGGACATCAAAGGACCTCATTGTGATCCCGCTGGAAAAATTGGGATGCATTTCCTTCACATCACCTACTTCTACGTCCCAGATAGAAATATAAGAATCGGCCTTGGAATATTCCAAAATGTATCTCTCTCCAATTTCTTCCATTGAATATTTCTGCCTGCCTTAGAATTTTACCTACATGTTTTTAAACCTGATGGATAGCTATTATTTGGGAATCCTTTGTTTTGCATTGTGCCCTTGTTTTCTCTATTCAATACTTTTTGGTGTGAAAATCGACTTTGATCAGTATGAATTCTAGACCTGTACTTGTAATATCTTTTTATCGCTAATAAAAAATAAATACTCAAATTTATAATTATTGTGGTACTATTTAGTTACCTCACTAACGACATTCGTGAAATCTACCCCATTCTTGTATTTAGAACTATTTTCATATTTAGAATTCAAACCTCCGATATTTCATCGAAGAAAGCGTTTTCCGCTTTTCTAACGTTTCAGGATGTTGGCCGACGTTTCTATGCTCAACTTTTGCATGGTCATCAGGGCAATTGGGTGCGAACCAACCCACTCAACTCATTTAAATCACTCTCAACTAACTCAAATCACTTTCAACTGTCCTGATGATGCACGAGTCGATCATCGAAACGTGCGGAAGCTTGAACATGTTGATCTTCTGAAGGACTCGATAAGTTATCAACTAGATCGCCGGGAAGGCTTTGTGATTTGTTCTTACCGCAACACTGTCAAGTAGGCTAGGCCTAGCCTAGACAGAGATTATTCATCACCGTCTATAACATCACAACATTAAAAAAGTTAATTAATTATATCAGCAAACTATTACGATCCACATGAGCAAAACGGTCGGGTACTCCCAGCAATTATTACACAGCCTCTTAACTAAAAATTCAGTAATTCCGATCTCACACCCCTTGCAACGTACATCCCCACCTTCGTTTTCGAAAATACACGTTTACTCCTCGTAGCCGCGAAGATAAATTTGTGATTTCAGGAGATAATGTCTGGGTGTAGGATAAAGTGTAAGGTAAAGTAAGAGCTGATCCTGTAACCTGTTATAAATCCCTCCATTCGAGTATTAGTCATCATGGTCTTTTTAATTTCCACCCATATCATTGAACCCCAAAAATGAAAATGATGGTATCTATAAAAAAGTTGAACTAATGGAAAAAACGTGGCAAAAAATGTTCTCATGAATTAAAATTGCTTAAAAATAATACCGGGCGAATTACAGAATAGGTAATATATACTCTTTTATTTTCCTATTCTGGCACAAAATAGATCATATTTTGGCGCAGCGTCTTCAAGTTTTGGACCCAACCTGAGGACGTTAGTACTGCAGGAAACCTCAGTTCTAGCGAGGGAACACATTCGAAAGCGGAACTCGGAATCCCCTGCGTTTTCCGGTGCCCTCGTTCCCGTCGGAAAATTTCTCCTCCCCGCCGCTCCTCTTTTGTGGATCATCCCGGGAGTAAATCCCTTTGGCCTCATTCGCGAGCGTGCCGGGCCCTCGGTGCTTGGCACACGACCTCCTCACCACCACCAACGCCCTCTGCAACGGCTGGAGCGCGGCAAGGCAGTGATGGCTGCAGTTAAGTGTTAGCGCAAGGCGGCGGGAAGGATCGAACAGCTGAACGAAAGACCAATACTCTCTCGCCTAATGGAATTGTCCATTTTTTTCTATTTACTCTGATGCTCCTCCAAAGCTACACTCGAGAACCAATTTTACGCTTTCCTTATCGATTTAAACAATCAATGTTTGGTGCTCAATTGTTCATAATATTTGGGCATGTTTATCATTTATAATAGAGGTACTACACCCAATAGTTTCTAAATGCGAATACATAAGTATCATTACCGGGTAAGGTAGATTTTTATTGTATCCGAACTTCACCAAGCATTGCATTCATCCCTTGGCTTTCTCACTACGGAATTTCCCTCTGAGGTAGGTATATTTCTTCTCCCTCTTCAAACTAGTGCTTCCGCCCCGCATGCTATTGCGGGGGCTCGAACCTGCATAGATAATTGTGGGTTCTTGCCCTTAGTGTCGGGAATAAGTAATAAAGCAAACGGTTCGTGCAAAAGACCGAATTTATTCGGAATCAAGAGTTAAACCAATCGCGTGCCGAATAGCCAAAAGAGAGTCATACACGCTACCTCTAGCTCGGGAGGATAGATGAGAATGAGAGTTCAGTACGGGGGGATGGCGCGGCTTAGAGAGCGGACCCAACGGTCCGCGCATCGGTCTCCAATAATGGTCTACATTCTGACGGCAACCGATTCACCAATCCTTTAAAAGCCACCTAGCACGCCATTATATAGAAGGTTAAAGGAGGATGTTTTTCGGTCAAGGGGCAGGATAAAAGGGGAAGTACGAAGTCGAAAGTGAAAATCTTACTCTCGAAACTGTTGGCTATTCTGGGAGACGCCCATTAACAGTACACAAATATCTTTTGGGAAAGTGAATTTAGAATAACAAAATTCTGCCATGATTCATGCGCCCGTCCGGGACATTACAAAACTATTTATAATACCTGATCTATTACTTCCTCACACTTGCTTACCCAGCACTCTACCTTCGATAACAATCTTCAGTATTCCATTGTCCATCAGAACCTTTTCCATCCATACAGTCTGCCGTCTAATTTCTTAAAACCACCTTTTCTCCTCCTCAACCGTATTCAACACTTCTTCATTTCACTCAACACAATTAAAATTTTAATTTTTTCAAATGGATAGAAAACCACGCGATTCTTTACTTTATGTAGAAATGTAAGGTAAAACAGAAACTCGAGATTCTTCTTACCCGCCGTCGCACTTATTCATGCGGAGTCTTACGGTTAAATTTATGATAAGATATACCTATAAGATAGTCATATAGCCTCCTTTCCTAGATACTTAGAAAATTCAGTACTATACTTTATTACTTCCCCTCAAAATAAAAACTTGTCATATTTTGTCACCAAGGAAATAGTGAAAATTTAGCGAATACTACGCTCCACTAAATATTTTGGCGAAGGGCTCTCGAGTAAAAACGAAATAATGATTAATGTTTTTATATTATATTTTAAATGCGTATTTTACCACCATTTTGGCATTTAAATAGAAATAACTTATCAATAAGCCTACAAAGATAAAAATAATGCAAATGAAGCAGATAGCAGATGTAGTAGAAGACCACTAAATTATTTTAACAACTCGGGAAGAAATATTTTTGTTTAACCAGCTCAACATCGTTTATTAAAATATTAATATTCTTTCTTCTGCCAGGAAGAAATTCAGAACTAGAATTTCCATATATTATTCTACTTCTTCCATTTTGCTGTACACAATTATGCATCATTATCTCGAGCACATTCGAGCAAACTCAAGGAATATGAAATGTCCTTATTTAGAGGAAAGTGTTAATTTCCGGTTAATTTTCCCTTAAAAATATAAGCAAAAAGAATATATTTTATTTTTATAACTATGAAATGAACCCATAAGATACACGAAGAGTAAGATATTTCAAATTTTTTTGGGACGAAATATATAATAGATTTGAGTTTTCTGTGTGCTAACGTCGCAATTAGTGGAAAATATGAGATGATTGCTCACTAAGTAATTGATTGTTTCCATGGGTTACACGGTAAACAGGCCGGAGAAAGAGAGGAATGGCAGAAGAGATAGCCGTAAGGAACATGTGATCAAAATAAGAGAATAATTGGGAAAAGGGAAAAATGTAAGGATGAGGACGAGAGTTAATTAAAGAGTATATTGTAACAGAGAGCAGGTATACCCAGAGACTGCATTATATCACTTCCATTGTTATTGCTGATGTTATTTACTGATAATGTGAGGGAATTGATGCTTAGAACGGTTGGAGGCAGTTAAGTGCCGAATCAGCTTGACGTAGATCGCGTCAAGTCGTTATTCACTCCATTCTTCTCCATTGTGCCTCACACCCTACCCATCCTCGCCGGCTTTTTCTCACCCATTCTTCTCCTAGGCGATAAATTTCGCCCGCAATAAAAAAAACTCCTAAAAATACCGTGAGAGCAATTATTGTCGGGGGTATAAATCAAGCAGGGCAGTTTCGCTCTTTCAGGGGACCAAGAGGTGAAAGTTAATATTTCCAAGAAAGCCTCAAATTGGAGCGGGTTCCGTGCGTCATTTTTTTCTTCCAACCCTCTCGTCTGGGGACGAGTCGGCCGTATCGCTACGTGTTTATGTTTCTTTTTTGTTATACTTTTGATTTACGGTATTAAGTCCCGGGTTGACTTTCACGCGGGAAGTTTCGCGGTGGAAAAAATATATACTAGAAATATATACAGGAGTGGAGTTGAACAGCGTCCCCTGTGAGATAATCTCGTATCTCTTCACAAGGGACCTGTACAACCTCACGTCATCATACAGGTGTCGCCGACCTGTTTGAAAGCGGATTATGCAAAGGGTGACAGGATGGCTTTTACTCTACTGCACCAGAATAAGGTTGCTTGGGAAGGATTAGGCACCGCCCACTTTGCAAAAAAGTTGTTTTCAATGAAATATTATGGAAATTGTTCAATTAAATCATATAGCATCAAATCTTACCCAAATCGCATCGCAGCGACGTGAGTTTTTTTCTGAGTCTGTTTCAGGAAAGCATATAAGCACTGATTCCTCTAGGACATATTTATATTTTTAAACCAGTTTCCAATTTGACTTCATGAAACCACATACTTAGCGCATGCTTGTACGTTTGCAAAATTTCCTCTGTTAATTTAAAAAAAATTAAAAATAAATTCCAGCATTCATCTTGCTACTTTACCGCGTACTAAAAAAACTTCATCTTTAAGAAACACGAACAAGTACTGTATTTCTGTGCCAGCGAAGATGGTCGACCTTGCTTTTCAAATCAGCCATTATGACTGCTCCAGTGTATTCTAATCTACTTGGTTCTCCGGCCAGATGCAGATGGATGCCAAGGACTGAATACAAATATTCGGACGAACGAATGTTTTCTGATACTCACGCTATTATAAAGCTCTCTTCACGTACCATATAGTTGCACCTGACTCCTGCACCTCACTTGTTTTCGTGTAGTATTATCTTTGTAGCTATTATTTGCATGTCAATATTGCATGTATGGTGTTCCCCCCATTTATACACCCTAACGGTGGCTCGCAGGGTATTACATAAATGTAGATGAAGGAGCGATGCTACTTTTCATTAGTTAGGCCCCAAGTAGAATGTGCAGCCAGTGCATGGGATCCGAATGAATTACGTTTTTTCGGAGACATAGACAGTGTGCAGCTTAGAGCAGCTAGGTTTGTAAAACGGAGTTACGATAGGTTTAGTAGTGTATCAAAATCGATGAGAATATTTAGGTAGGAAATCGTTATCATATTGTAGGTTATAGTGGAGATTAAATCTTACGCAGAAATATAAAACGGATAGGTGTACTGAAGATGTTACATATACATTTAGAATCCCTGCGTATTATGTTACATTTGACCCCATAAATAATATTAGAGAGATACAGGGATTAGGGGTTATAGAATAGTGATTATAGGGATAGATAAGTGAAATATGTATTGTTAGAGTACTCTTTATTCGTAGCCCTTAGGTTCATGGTTAGCATTTCATGGTACTCTTAGTTGCATGTAAATGGTGCACGTTTGGTGACCTTCACCCCTGCCACACACTATCGTGGTGGCACGCTGTGTATTACGTAGATGTAGACATACCTTCCTATTAATCAATAATCGTGTAACTCTGCGAGATACGCGCACTACAAGCCGAGAACCATTGTCATTATGGATAGAATTTGTGCTATTTCAAAACATTTTTGAGCTAGTGGTAGAGAGGAATAAGTGCTGGGCTAGGTGGCCCATCATCTTATTGGGAGCGAATCATTTCCTGAGCGCCACATACCAGTGTGAGTTTAATCCTGTGATATTAGAAATAAAAAATGCTTCAGAAAGAAAACATGGGAAAAATTGCATATTTTTTTACTTGAGGATGGACGTTTATTGAATGAACAGTAGTTAATGACTCACTCCACTCCCCTCGCCTTCCCTCTCTCACGGCAAACGCCACCAAAAGACAACTTCCGAAAATCCGTTAACCCTAGATGTTTGAGGGTTTGAGGGTACAGGCTGATTTTTATGCATATCAGCGCTACCCCGCTCTTGGTTACGGTCAGTAGATGACAGATTGAAGCGCCTATCTTTTGGTATCCAATGAGGTCCTACCACATCTGTTCTTGCATCCAGCGAAATTCAGATGGCAGCTATTTTTATTACTACCAAGAACTTCCAAATATTCAGAATAGAGATAAAACTACTTTTCACCACAATCATCAAGAGTAGACAATCGGGTGACTGGAACGGCGACGATCTCGAGCAATTCGATTCCCCCAATACCGAACCTATTCACATTTGCAATTTTAATTTATTTCTTATACTTCACAACTTGATCTATTTATCTCACACAATGCCGTTCTTTTCCATTTTTACCATAACCTTTTTTCTTGATTTTATACTCATCAAACGTCATCTCACATGGTATGGCACATTAAGTTTTTCCGTCTTATTTTTGAGGTTTTCTGAAGACTTTTCCCTTTCCACGCTTCTTAGGACGACTTCGTCCGCCAAAGGGCCTATCCATTAGATTTTCATTATACTCTGGCAGCGGTACATGACAAATGCTCCCAATCTTGACTTCTTCACTGCGCTAGTCGTCGAAAAAAATTTCAAGAAAACTATTTAAAAAAACTTCCGTGCTCCGTAGATATGTCAGATAAAAACTATTGTAAATTACGCGCTTATATTTCTGGCTGGGAAAAGATTCTTCTTTCGATCTACCTTCGCATGGGCTATTTTATTAATCCCTTGAAAACAACACATGTGGAAAAGATACCTACTATGGCGTAATACGCATTTTATTTCTCTGGAGTTAAATAAGCTCATATTATATCTATTCTTAATATATGGAAGTTTAAGAAACTTTGATAAAAAAATTAAACATCAAGAACTAAACAAAAATATTGTAAATTTCTTTATGTCACTAATACACGGCCGCTTTTTTTCAAATTGTTATTATCTTCAGGTAAAAAAATACAGGCGGTTATTTAAAGTTTCTGCAATCAGTACTTTCACCTGAGGATGTAGAGTATTCGATGACACCGGATGTATGCTAATGGCTGTTGAAGTTTAACAAGATTTCATTTTTCTATTAGATATGTATGAAAAAAACACCATATAGAGCTTGGAACTGTTAAATTTGTGAATAAATCATGTGGTGACTTTACTTGGGTACCAAACTCTTAGATGTTAATAATATCTACGAGGGCAAATTTTGACGTAACAAGCGTCTTTTTTACCATTGAAGAGATGATTATATCCTTTTGCCACTTCTGCTTCAAATTATTATTAACCGCAGTTCTATTTTGTGTCGTAATCTTTCTATTAAACGGAAAAGTATTTCTACACAAAATTCAAAAAATTGTTTATTTGATCCACGGTATTTATTTCTCTCTTTGCCCTGGGTCACCCCCCTCCAATGAGCTCAATTCCTTTCTTTGCATTCATAGCTGGGGCCATATTGGAACTCCGGTCGATGGAAACAGACCAAAAATCTTGAAAAGAAGAGGAATTTTCCCTTATTTTTTTATCAAAGGCTGAATAAACTTTTTCCCTTCTTCTTCCAGTAATCTTCCGCCACGCACGCTAAATTTCCACCCCGCGCCCATTTTGGATATACTCATATCCTTCGTTTCCCGTGAAATTCCTTCCCTCTTCAACTCCCTAGCATTTTGGTTTTCTTTTACAATTTTTAAGACCCTTTCCTCCGACTTCATTGCGTTCTCCGGTGGAAGCATTTTGAGGGGCGGATGGGATGGAAGCGGGGGCCGAGAAAGGGTTGCCAACTCTCCCGTTTTCGCAGGGAGACTCCCGGATTCGGACAAAAAATTTGAAAACCTCATATCCCCCGGACTGGGATCATTTCCTCCCACTGTCACTCAGCAACGAGAACATCAAACGGACTGCGTGTTAGATGGTTACCCTTGTATGGTGCTGTAGTTGAAAAGGAGGAGATACAATATGGAAGATAAGCTCGGGGTGTACTGTGTGATCTTCTCATAATTGAGACAACCCGCAAATCTGATTTATATTGTTTTATTGAGAAAAGTCTGATTAACAATTTAAAGTTTATCTCTAGATACACGCAGTAATACTACAAGTCAGTCGAGAATACCGACCGCTACGGTCATTTGTACCATTTACTGAGTTACTTAGAGCTAATACTTAACGTACCTCGTCACTGTATACTTAACAGCTCTCTCGGGGTGATATTGTTGTGACTCTTGTTTTCATACAATTAGCGCATACACAGGGTAGTATTTTATTGCATGCCTGCAATGTAAAAAGTGTTTTCTATGATTGAAAACGAATGCCTGGAGACGGTCCACCCCCTGCCACACACCCTTCCTATGGCATGCAGAGTATCATGGAGATGCAGATCTATCAAAGGTAAGTATTTCGACAGATGAAGGGATTTTCGCGAACAGTGGAAGAGTGGAGAAAAACCCATCATCGGTACTAGCCTTCTCTTAACAAACGTTCCTAAGGGGTCCACATTTTAACGTCCCATTCGACGGACGGAGTATTGAACTCAAAGTTCTCTCCGCGAAGTATCGGAGTAGAATCGGGTATAACAATGACCTTTGCTACACCGGAATTCAAACCCGAGCACTTGGAATAGTAGGCCAGTCTTCAAGTCATAAATTCCAATTTAAGCCCGCTCCTTCTTTCAATATTTTTAAATGACCTACAATGTTCAAACGTTCATCATAGTAACTGTTTAATATACGCAGATGATGTAAAGACACGTAGAAGAGTGGACAACTTGAATGACTGGTCACAAGTACACGTAGATAATACACAAGCCGGCCTCGGTGGCGGCGGGGTTAAGTCCTCGCCTGCCATTCCGAAGGTCGCGGGTTCGAGTCCCGCCTAGGTAAAACTCAACTGTCCAGGGCATATATATTACAATGATCGTAATTGGGGGCACCTGTGATCATTACAGAAATTATTATTATTATTATTATTATTACAGAGTGATTTAAAAAAATCTCATTACGTGGTCACAAAAAACCACTTGTACTTTAATGTAGATAAGTTTAGTGTTATTACCTATTCGATGAAGAAGGATTAATTAAAATTTGATCCGTCAATTACAGACCAGATTATTAAAATACTACGTTCTCTTGTACTACGTTCCATACAATATTTACCACACCTTTGAAAATCATATAAAGAATGAAGACTTATAGTAAATGTTTAACTTTCATAAGGTTAGCGTAGAAGGATATTTGTTTTTTTTATTCTTATATGATGCAATCAATAAAGTAGATACTTCTCATTTGTTACGTAAACTAAATATGACTAAAACAATTCGCAAAGGTAGACATAAGAGGACATTTACATAACATATGTAAACAGTGACTATTGTAAAAATGCTCCTATCAATACAATTGGTGTATGATCCAATACTGTGTGCAAAGACCTGAATTTATTCAATAATAGAAAGAATTTTAGAAAAAAAGTTTTAAATAAATTATACTCACTCAATTTGTGAAATATAAATTATGAAAATGTTTATGTTTTGTGTATTTTAGTCATCTTAGTTCATAATGCATTTAAAATAAATGTAACTATTCGTATTTGTTTTTTTAAATATTTTTACCCTTCTAATTATATACATGCGTTTGGTTAACACAAAATTCAATAAATTAAATTAAAGTTCAAATGACAAAAACATGATGTAGGGTAGCTGGTCTTCAAGTACGCATTACTTTCAATCTAAACGTAGGTATCTACCAGGGTATCCCACCGTTTTTTAACGATTTGTCAGAGCATTACCGGATACAACCCTTCAGGAGTTGGTCACCCTATAATGAGGGTATGAGATGTCTTAAAGACGGCGAGGTTTCACGGGATGCGGCGGGTGGTGCAGGGGGAAGCAAGGTGATAAAAGGGTTTGAGGAGACTTCTCTGACGGCCTTTTCGTGTCTATGGGAAAAAATCTTTACTTGCTGGGCGTTAAGAGTACCAACGAGCTGAAGTATGTGTGTGAGCTCGAGACTGATCGCGGGTAAAAGATGGAAATTCCAAGGAAGCGGGAATGGTGATACCAGATTATTTTCACACTTAAGTGCCCAAATGTTTCTGCACCTGCCCGCAGCGCAAAATGACGTAGATTACTAGAGAAAGTTTTGGTATACTCTACTGCTAAGTTGTGATTAACCTGAAGGTTACTCTGGTCATCGACCTTAGTGTAGACCTTTATAGACAAGGGCTCGTGAATTCACACATCAAGGTAAGGGGACTATTTCCTTTCACTGTTATCGCCCTGTTACGGTACCAGATCCTTTTCGAAAATGATATTGCACCTAGAAAATCACACATTGGTTTAGTTGGATTAATTAAGCAACCTTTCCCAGATTCGAACCTTGAAGCCCAATGCTCAACCCAATGGACTACCTCGCAACCTAGTGCATAGGAAAATGATAAGGTGGAGATAAGTTAAGTGTAGTAGATTGGACTGATGAGGTGGCTATAGCCATTTTCTATAAATATTTTTTTTAAGTTGAGAACTACTTATTTTAGATTTACTACCATGCCCATGTTTACATTAAATCTACGTATATGCGTAGTTGTCAAAAATCTAGGTCAAATTTATCCAGAGTGGTTTTATTCTGTCTGATAAATATACAGCGAGGTCATGTACAGACAACTATCAATTAATACTCATGTTCATACGTTAGTCTGTTCATATATTTACTTCATAAAACCTTGAGAAAATAAGGATATTTTTTTTAACCTTCCTTACAATAAACCTTTCCGTTTTTTCGTCCATTTTTGGAAATTTTCATTACATCCGTTTGAATGTTTACAGATTTTTCTTCACTATTCAAAACAAATTCATTTAACTAAGGGGATCAATCTTTTTGGATAATGTTCAAATACGCTAGATTAGCATTTTTTATTTGTAACATTACAGAATGTAAATATGCCACAGTAACGTGT
The DNA here is from genome assembly GCA_933228895.1 of Platycnemis pennipes. Lineage (NCBI taxonomy): Eukaryota > Metazoa > Arthropoda > Insecta > Odonata > Platycnemididae > Platycnemis > Platycnemis pennipes. Next base: position 64,994,988 of record OW121857.1, on the reverse strand, counting down.
AAGATTCACTTGTCGTCATTTCTCTTCTATTGCATAGGATTTGCTTAGGATACAAAATATTTTCAGTAAATATGTGTACACATCAACTTTCAAAAAATAAACAATTGAAATCAATTTCTCGACATTAATAATTATTTGAGCGGAAATAAAGAATAAGCAACTAAAAATGAAATAATTAATTCAAAAAATTCACGTGCTTAATTACACCTAACAAATATGTACACATACGTGATAGTAACGTCCTAAGAATTATCAAAATTGCCCCTAAAACTTGCCATTTATTCTTTCGTACGTTCCTCTCTATAAAGGTATTTATATCTGCAATGCCTTTCAAAGTTTCTCGCTTTTGCATTAAGAGTGATACATTTTTTTTAAACTCGAAAAAATTATGTTACACATTGACTGCCTTGTACACAATTTCTTTATAATTTCTAATATTTTTATGGTAATTATTATCCGCAACATACACCGTAGTGTTATAGAATACCAAATAGAGTAAATAGATACATTCCTTCAAACTTCAATACGAATAAATAATTCATAAGTAATGATCCTTGTGGCGTTGGCCTAGCTTCATGCACACAGCACGGGGAATTGGTAATAACAACCTCTGACTTTACTTTATGGGTACTCCTAAGTTAAGTTAGATGAGGAGAGAACTAAAAGGGAGTAGTAATGATTTCTCTCCATCAATGCTTAGGAATATAATTATTCCAGAGAACCTCGCGAAAGATATATTATTTTTCTTGCGCTCTACGACAGATATGACCCACATCAAGTTTTATACAAAATTAAAAGTACCATTGGCATCCATAGATGAATAACCATTGAATTTATGTTCTCTAAGTCTATATAAATAAATACGTAATCAACTGAGTACACAGTGGATGGATATTTACAATATTATATACTACAGAGGCGAATATGAAGAAGAGACAACTATAGTGCTCAAAGAACCTACGGCTGCAAACAAAGAAACACTTCATCAAAACATTCGTAAGGAGTGTGGCACCTATGGATCAGAGACATGGAACATCGGGAAAGCAGGCCAACGAAGAATTGAAGCCTTCGAAACATGGTGCTGGAGGAGAATGTTGAAGATTAAATGGACAGAAATGGTGAGGAACGAAGAGGTGTACAGAAGGGCAGATGAAGAAATGACAATATGGAGAATCCTACGGCAAGGAAGAACCAGATGGTTTGGACATACCATAAGGCACAATGAATTAGTTAGATATATAATAGAAGGGAAGACTGAAGGGAAGAGCCCGTGAGGAAGACCAAGGAACAAATATATAAGGCAAATAAAGAAGGACGTGAATGAGAAAACATATCAGGGCGTGAAGGAATTAACACAGAATGGAGGGCTGCAGTAAACCAATCCTAGAATTGAAATACTGATGATGAGTTATTTATACTCATTATGAGAAGTTATATTGCGGTTACAAATAAGCTAAATAGCAATAATTACATCCTCTTTTATGTTAATACTGCTCAATATACGAAAAAAAAATTAAAACCATAATATACGAAAAAGTTTCCGCGCAAATAAAACATAAGCAATTTCAATATTGATACATTCTATAAAAAAACGTAAAATTTCCCGCAATCACTGTCATTTAAAACTATTTTATGAGACTTAATTTTTTACGACGTTTAAGTCCGTATACAATTTCAAATATCAATTAAACGTTTTTTCAGAAGTATTTTTCAATAAATACTTACCCAAAAATTTGATATTTCACCGAAGGGTGATTTGGAAGGAAATGAAATTTTATAATGATGAGATAAATGTTTCCACCCCAGCCTTTGAATAGAAGTATAATGCAACTTTCTGTCACGGTTTATGAATAAAACTAAAGACGTCATACGTATGCATTGCATCTTTGAAGCTATACATTGGCTATTATTTGGTTTTATTTAACTGACATATGTTTTTCAATACTAATGTTATTTAACAGCAGTCATGTATTCATTCCAATTTGTTATCTTATGATATATCTTCTTCCTTAATTTTCTCTCCACTTCGCTTATTCACTTATTCCAAGTTCCTCCTCACACCATCCTTTCTCCTGTTTCCCCTCTATTATGTTCTTTTTAAGTTCATTTCACCTCAGGGTACAGTTGGTTCTTCTCTATGCTGAAGTCAACGGAGATTTTCTTCTTAAGTTCTTTCATACGTTTCGGCACGTTTCATTATATCGCCCGTCCAACACTTGCACATTCATTTCAAGAATGAGAAAAAATAGCATCTCTTCTTATCTAGTCAGCTTCAGCTTTGTTTGCATTAAAATATAATCCACTGCGACGTTACCGGTGCCCAGGTTGGTAAAGATTTAGATTTTTTCTCAAGCTATAGGCCGCATGAGTTTGATTCACCTTGGCTATGAATTAAATGCTAGCTATAGAATCCAAAGAATATCTGCGAGTTAGCAATAACCGATAACAAGCAGAATAGACCCTAAAAACTGTCTCCTCTATCCTAGAAACGTCCTGAAATATTTCAGCTGGAGCTGTAAGTTCAAATATTATGAACTGAATCGCCTTTCTTCAATAGTCGATCCAAATAATTTATAAGAACGCTGAAAACATTATAAAGGGAAGGGCAAAAAAACATTGGATGAATTTCACGTTCGGCGGAGCAATAATGGCTGCAGTTAGAGGAGATGGGTTCGGAAAAGAATATTTGTTGGTATTGGAGTGATGTGTCAGGTGTTTTGAGACAGGGAATTTCATTTGGAGTTAAAGTGGGGAAAAGCGTTGGTGATGGAAGAGAAGTCAGATAAAGGGGGAATACAGAGAGCGAAATTAAGATCAGGTGGGATCCCAGGGAAACGCAATGGATGCGGACCATAAAAACATCTAAGACGAGGCGGAGTGTTTCGGTAGTTAAAAATGAACTATAAGTATTGATAGGTGCCGAGTAGAGTTAGGGCTGTTCAAACCAGTTAGATCTATTTTTTAACATTGATATTTTTTGACAAAATTATCATGGCCATTTAGAAGAAGCATAAAATTCATTTACTTTTACAATTGAAGTAATATATATGATGTTTACAGCAAGAAAATATCGAAGAAAGATTTCGAGCACTATGAATGCTACCAAAGATTAATTGACCTGGATTTTTTAGCAAATTCTGTGAAGTACACAGAATGCCAGTAGGAATGACAAAATCGATAAGACGAAAATTAACGTCCATATATCGATATGGACGATATATTTGGATCATAAATGCATTTCATTTTTAATTATTAACATGACAATAAGACAGATAACCTAATTATTTGCATGTAACTACATCAAACGTCACTTGTTTCCTGTTATCTTACATGAAATGATTTGAGCATCATATACGATATTTTCGGTAACGCTTGAAAGCACATTTATTGATCTACTGATCAGAATGCCATAGAGATATTGATAGAACATTGCTCCCTCGATAAACTTTCCGTAACGAAGTACGTTACTGATACTGAGTATAGTTTTATCATAGAGGGGGAGTTGCATGGAGTGGGGAGACGGTCGATGCCGGGAGTAAATACTTGCACAGCAAAGAAAAGGGAAAGGAATTAAAATAAAGAAGTTCGAGGAATCCAAGGGAGGTTGAGGATTGATGGCGGACTGGTAGAATAAATAACTGGGATCATTAAAGAGATTGAAAAAGGAAAGAGGGGTCTCGAGAGGGGACGAGGTTATTGGCTAATGTATTGGAATGGAGGCCGCCGCTTCGGCAAAGAGCATTGAAGCTGATAAGTTTAATAAAAAAAGAGAAAACGGCGAGCGAAACGCCAAAGAAATAATATAAGCTTCGAGGAAATGATTACTCGTAAAGATATTGGAAGAAATAAATTATCGAAATGGGTACAGAAAATGTGACGTTCTTTCACGATAAAAGATATCTAAATATATTGATCGACTTCCTCTCACATAGATCGCTTAAGACTTTGGCAGAAAAATTTTAAACGAGCACTTTGAAAGGGATGTAGTCAATAAGAATGAATATTTTGTAGTATGCTGCGAATAGAAAGAACTAAAATTCTTCTTGGTTAGCTGTTGTGTCTTCTTTCAAACATATAGAAGCCAAAAGTAGTCGATTTCATAGTCTCATTATAAATTCAGTGCCATACAAGAATAAAATAATGAAATAAGATAGGATGATTCTTATCGTGGGTAACTTTTTTATAATTCTCAGCACTAAAAGCATAATATTAACTTCCACTCTTCCTCATCAAATAGATGGATCTATTTGACCTGGCGAAAATTTTTTTACCTTCTTTGACATGACTGGCAGTCTAGAGCAAACGATAGGGTTCTCTGTCCGAGAACTAACTGAATAATTTCAATATTTGATGATAAATAACTAAACTCCACAAACGTACGTTATACTTAAAAAAAAACTTTAAATATGTGAGTAAAATTATGATTTTCTAAGAAAGGTTAGTGCTAAAGAAAAAATGTTTTTTTTTCGTTAATTTATCAAACAAATATATTTTCATTGCTAAATCGGTATCTAAAGCTTTTACAGACGTCACCGATTCTCATAAACCTTAGGGTAGCCCTAATCAAACTTTGAAACAAAGCATATATGTAGATCCATGCAGCTCCGTATAAGCCTTGTTCTCAGTCCATAGCGTCACTTGTTTGAGCACAACTATGTTTCAATGTTTGCCAATACCATTGCTTCATTGCATATATGTACACTATTGTTCTGATAGCTACATAATCCCAAACAGACCAGTTAATAGATGTTGGCTACCCTTGAAACAGAGTTGTAAAGAAAAACTTAGATATTGAAAATCATCATTGCTCAAAGACGAACTTTTGTGCATTGCAAGATTATTTTGTGAATGAGCACAAAATAATTTAAGTAGAGAAAAACGCGTATTTAATAATTCACTACATAATAGTCATAAAGGTAAAAATACTCATTTCCACAGGCATTCTGAATCGAATTGCTACACGATTTATCAGGTATTGACACTTGCCATATTAATTACTGTAATAAAAATTAGTCTCAGGTTTGCTCCACACCACATGTAAACCAAATATGCTGCGTAGAATTATGTTAGTGTTTTTTTAATACACTAGTGTAATGTAAATACAATGTAAAATTCCTCCACGAAGTGGAACAATGATGATGCATTATAGGAAATGAAAATGAGGAGGCGGTAATGGAAGAAAAAGCATAGTTTTCCCCTATTATCAACGGGTATTATGTGCACTGCGTGATGGTGTAATGAACGCAATTGTCGATGGAAAAATTAATGGGAAGAATGATAAAGAAAGACCACGCACGAGATGGTAATGAAGGATGTGGAAAATAAAAAGTATGTAAATATGAAGAGGTTAGCTGATAGTAGAATGCAGTGGAGAGATGCGTCCAGCCAATCTTAGGACTGTGAACTGATGATGATGAAAGTACACTGAGAAAACAAACCCAAAAATATCACAATCAACTCGGATAAAATTATATCGCTCCTTAAATTTTTGTGTTGAATAATCTCCTTGCTATTAGCATTTTCTAATTCTGCCCGTTCATGAAGTTCCTAGTCATATTTTATGAAATGAAAAATCTTAGCACTCACCTAAATCTTCTAAGGGCTCCGTGTGAGGATGTTAACACTTAAAACTGCTTCTGCACTAACCTGAAAAAAAGATTTTTTTTCTTTTTATAGATCAATAACTAAAGTCATCATATTTAGCAGCAACACGGGAGCTAATTCAGATATCCCAAATGAAGCAAAATATGAAAGATCGTAAGATTAGGTGTTCATTGGTGTCATGATTATTTCTAACGTGCTATCATTTCCCCAGTACCTACCACCGAGCAAAAAGGCCACTAATAGAATAGCCAAGAGATGAATTATTTTGCTAAGGTTGTACCTATATAATTATCAGAAATTCTCATTGCTTAAAATTACATTGCCTCAATGCGGATTTCAAATACCACGCAAAAAAATCTCTTCAGATCGACTTCTCAGAATATTCCACGTTAATTTTTACAACCTCAACCTCAATTATAATATTTGAATTTTTTCTGAGAAAAATTGAGAATACACGTCACTCAGATTCGTTCCAAAAAAGTGGAATCCCTATTATTGCACAAATTAATGAAACAGTATCTTTCATTTCACTCATAAATATATTCCATATGAAGTCCAAGCTATCATGATTGGATGGTAAAAAGAGTAAAAACTCTTGATAAATGAAGAAGTTCATGCATTAACGAACTTAATAGAATATCTAGAATAGAAGACTCAGACCCGAGGATACAATGCGAGATTTTAAGGCATTCATAGAAATACAGAAGCAACGCGTTTTTCTCAAAAGTAGAAAAATTATCAGGGATGCAGGATAAATTAGCAGATTTGACCAAGCAAATAAACTATGAGAAATATATGCCTCGACGAAAATATTAAGAAGCTCATTATTTCTCATATTATGGAAATCATGGCAAAAATATTGTTACCTTATTTCAACTGATAATTAAATATATTTTGTAAACATTAGAAGCGATTGGTAATCGAAAATTGGTGCCCTAAACATCATCAACACAAGCTCTTGTGAAGGTTCGCGGAGTAACGCAGAATCAAAATCTATCAATGAAGAATCAACACAAAAATGCGTAATAAATGACATAGAATCAACATCCACCCATCACTCATCATACCAATCACAAAAGAAGATGCCTGTAATAATTACGATAATGCACTCCATACTTAGAAATTCATAAAGCGGGTGAATGCGTATGTAGCTGAAAATACACAGACATAAATAACTGATTTCCATGGTTAGGAGAGAGCCGTCGCGCGCGTCGGTTAATTAGCTCATGCAATAGTATCACTTCTGATGCCATATCTCCATTAATATATGCGATAGAATAATAAAGCTACCTGATTCAGAGGGCTAAATACAAGACAGTAACTTTTAAGTGCCAAGTACATTTCTCGTATCTCCCATACTAAAAAATTAATTTTTTAAGGAATATAATTTTTTTGTAATTTCGGTTACCAACTTGACAAATGAATTCATTAAGCATACCTTTCGGCAGGAAAAGAAAGACAAAGATCTTAAAAAATATCGTAGACAATTTTGGCTAAAAAAATAATAGGTGAAATCTGTTTTTTTAACGTTTTCATGGTAACTGTGGGATGATTCTCACAAAACGTTTGTGTTGCCATAGCTCGGTAACCAACGAGTTGCGACCCCAAGTCTATAGGACAAAAAATGATTAAAATTTCCTTCCGTTCCTCTTCCTGAAATATGTATATTACCCCCTGAAACACCCTGAATATAAAAAAACAGTAGGTAATGCTGAAAGGAATTATTTGAAAATTCGAGGTTAACTTCTCATTCGACCTTTATGGACATAACTGCCAATAATATAAGCGAGTTGTTTACTGCTTCTACGAATGTTCCCAGGGGTTAAATGAGGCTTTCCTTTATTTTCTAAACCAATGATTAATCAAAAACTTTGCCATTAACGTCACTGACAAATCTTAGATTACATTAGAACTGCAATGTAATTTCGTTACCATACATTTTAATCCACACACCATGAGCGTTCAATTCTGTGAGAATAGGAGAATCAAATCAGTTCTCGGAGGACATGAAACTGCAAAAAGTGCTACCTAATAGGTTAGAACGAAAATTGCCGCAAAAAAGAAACTCAATTGCAAATGGCCAAATTATTACAGACGTCATTCCATTTCAGAGTTGGCAGCGAATTTAAATCCAATAATCATTCAGAAAGCAGAATTCGTTTAGATTACCAGTGGGCAAAAACAAAGTGGTCAAGGGATAGGGAGATATTGGAACGATAAAATTCATTCAATTTGACTAGGTCATCTGAATGAGATAAGACTAATCATTCCGTCTTCTATGAACCCAAAATGGTGAGGAATCTTAACCAATCGCAATAAATATCGGGATAAAAATGATAATTAATTTTGTTTAAAACAATTTATGAGATCAACATTTACGCGCGGTTATTCCAAGAATTGGAATCATATTCAACGAAAGGAATGCAAAATGCACAGCAAAACAGTTGTCATGTATCTCATTCTGTTGCACTGAATAATTGCTATGCAAACAAGAAGATTTTTATTCAATTTTATCACAACTGATATACTTTTTTCAAAGCCATAAATAATCTAAATAAGTGGTAAAGGCTTTTCATAAGTTCACAATTTTCATGGAATTATTGAGTGCTAAAGGTAACCGATGCGTTTGAACAAATGGCATAACCATCAATGAAAGATGTATCAATTCGATAATATGTACCAAAATTCAGAGGATATTGCTGCAACGGTAGACAGTAGATATTTAATGTGTTAAAGTTGAATGTAAATAAGACAATATTTCTGTGAAGATAGAAATAAAAACAAACTAAAAATGACATGAAATATTATGCTAGAGGCACAAAAGCACGTTTATCAGTAAAAGAAGAATATTTGGACAAAAACATCATTTAGCTTTTTCCGGCCAATATAACATTTTTTTCCTTTACGCCCCTTCGGTTATTACGGATATCAGTGAGTAACTCCGTTAAGGTTTTCATGACTAGTTCACACGACTTTGTTTATTCATTACTGATGGTATAAGTATTTTTCTATACCTTAAAGCAGTCGCAAAACCGATTACCCATGTTTCAAGCAAATAATTTGAATCACGCTCTTTTGAAATTTGAGTGTGACGTTAAATGTGTTCTATAACGGTCCAACGGTAGATAGTGATACAAGGTAACCATTAGATAAATAGTAATACAAGAGAGTAGTTGAAGTAAAATGAAAGAGACAGAGAATCAGCAATAAAGTGAAGAGAATAGTGGTGGAATTAACCTTCGGAAATGTCCTATTCTCTGCCTCTTCTCATATTCCTTGATATACTATCACTACTAAAAGAGTATCTTGAATAGGTACTGCCTGCTATCTTCCACACATCTACTAATCTTAAGAAATCTATATTTCCATCATTCCTTCTGTCTTTAACTCTTCATGTCTTCTAACCGGAAATATGTACCATACGGGACACTTTTATTTACTTCGTATTCCTTATCTTCCTCTTCTGCACTTTAACACTTCCATCTTATGTTTTCGTGGGAAATGAAACCACACTCGAAGGCAAGGTGAGCAAGGTGTATTGAAAAAACGCATGATGCTAGAGAGCTAGGAATTGTCGTGCCCGAGTTCTTCCTGGCTATGCAAATAGATTAGTCAGCAGAGCAGGGGAGTAGAAGGTGACGGGAGATGTCTTATTCTTTGCTTGCCGGCGAGGAACGCTGACGACAATTTATTCCTAAAGTGGCGGTACAGCGTGAGGAAAAAAAATTGGAGCAGAGAAAGTGGAATCAGCATTCTTGCTACATCGATTATATCTCCCGTAGTCAAGTTTTATGCGTCTCTATATGCTCTCACCTAGGACAGCTATTCTGCTATTCACCATTAAAATTGCATATCAGTGGATAGTTTCAAAGCGGCGCTTGAAGCTATCCTGTTCCCATGACAATATTCTCATTACTCCACAGTCTCATCCCTTAAGTTTTTCGTACTACTCTCCCATGATTGAACTAATACATTCCATTACCGCTCTTTACACCCGCAAGCCCTTTCCAAACAATTAAAGGTCTCTCTTGATTTAATATTTTGCACGGTAGCTAATCTGCTTCGTGAATGTCTTGTAAAAGCTTCAATGATATCTCGCAACGAAGATTTAATGCAGGTGATTTAGCTACTGCAGGAACGATCGGCCAAATCTGAAAACCAATATTAATTTCCTTTACTTCTGGTATGTTTCATATTATAGATTTGTACGTAGGTTACATTGTGTGGAAGCATTGTTGACAACTTTGTAGTTGATGAAAATAACTTAGTTAATGAAAATAACTTAGTTATATTCTACACAACTTTTATGACCGACCGGTTTCGACCTTCTCAGGTCATAATCAGGGGAAGAGAAGATCGAAAACGGTCGGTCAATAAATTTGTCTGAAATATAATTAAAGTAATTATTTTCATCATGAATCGATTCCACAAGGTGAACTCGCCAACCATCGATTAAATTTCGTTGTTGTTGAATAGTATTAGTCAACAAATAGGTACGTAGACTGAGATTTAAAAGTTTACTGCAATTGATTCCGGCACAAACTGACTCTAATATGATGCTGATTGGCTTAACGTATTAGTTATGGGCATACATTCACATGTTAACCTTCGTCCACCGTAAGAGCTTATGGCAGGGAGTGGTAGATCACTGGCTGTAAAGTTGAGTCAGTCAGAAAAAACATTAATAATGACCGAGGGTGTGCCTTGTGATTGGAATGAGTACACTTATTAAAGAAAATATATTACTATTTTCCACAAGTATAAATTTACTCCAACTAGTTTCGGTGTTACTTCACCATTGTCAAGGCTTGACAATGGTGTAGTAACACCGAAACAAGTCGGAATAAATGTATACTTGTGGAAAATTGCAATATCTTTTCTTTAATGTGGAACGTTTCCACCATATCACACCTGAATCTGGTTTGTTTATGAATACACTTAGTTTGATTGTAGTCATGTATCATGCTTGGAAAAATGAAATTTTGGTACTACTTGATCCGACAGTTAATTTATCGCTTCTTTCAACAGCCTTATATTCTCTAGAGCAGTGATTCCCAACTTTTTACGTTGGCGAGACCATTCTGATTGAGGTTACAATCTTGGGGCACACTTCTTATATTTTTTTCCACCCAATTATGCTTCCCTCTCCAATACCAAGGACGATCGGTTTTTTTTACAGTAATTCGTGCTTGAACATAGCGCTTTTGCACTTGCATTTGTTAATTTATCACATATCATTACCCATAAATCAGATTATTGTATGACTCAAACTTGATTAGTATTACTATTACTTACAGTAGCATCCTGAAAACGTATTTTGGGGTTTTCAAGTAAATCATGCCAGGAACAGCCTCATAAGAACCCAAAGTATGTAATTCCATATGGTAGCGCAGTGACACGCAATGTTTTATTCTGGCGGTACCCTTTAGACTTAGGTAACAATCTTGGGGCACTCTTCTTATATTTATTATTTATCCGAATAAGCTTCCCTCTCCAATACCAAGGATAATCGGCACTTTGAACTAATTAATCCTTAGATTGGAAAAAGTGCTTCGATTTCTTTTACCATCTGTCGGGCGTGAGAGTAACAAATTTAGAATTTGGTCCTGCTAAATATTTTTTGGTTTTCAGAAATAATCTCACGGAGCCCCTAACTCTTTTTTGAATTTCCGCGGAACACCGTTTGGGAACCAGTTCTCTATTTTCCCAACTCCAATTTTCCAAAACCTGAGTTTCACATTTTGTACATTCGTTGGCATTTTCAAACAAACATGCTTTTCTCCTTTGTATCCTGATCAATTCCCGAATTAAATTTTTTTTTCTTTGGATCCCAAAAACCTGAATTATATTCCAGGCGACGTCTTTCAAGTTATAAATAACAACCTTCCTAAATCTTTATTTCAGAATTTTCCTACATTTTGTCGATTCAGCGATGCAATTTGCGAACAATATGCGTCAGATTTCATTACATTGAAACATTTTGATCATCTCCCTAAATATATTATTAGAATAACAAACTTTTTTCGGAGTCTTCTACATTTCTATGGACAAAGTCCTCGAAATCCATGATTGTAAGGCCTGCAGTTAGTAGAACTAAAATACAAATTCCAATACCAAAGAAATCAAATCCTTTGAACCCGGATCGGTTAGGAGGCCATGGAGGAAATTACCAGGCCATGCATTCGGAGCACTTGCTCATAAAACCAAAACGACTGGATCCAGTGCACCAATCACATGTTTCCGCTGTAAGCCCAATGCGTTCTCAAATTCACGACAGTTACGTTCTGATTGAGGGTCTCCACGCCACCTAGAATTCTGATTCAAACGCGTCGCCTGGTGGTCAACTTTGGAAAGAGCCTTTTGAAATACAAAGCAGCCCTGGATCGAACGCCATTTTATTTATAATTCAACCCAGAACCGTGTGTTTCGTTTCCATTTTGAACGTCACTCTAGATGTCCTCAACACTGCATCATCGTTCCGTTCCTCGTAGCTGAAAATAAAAGTTTTTCACGATGCCCCGCGCCACGGCCTTATATTTTAAACAGCCAGATTCATTTATCCCCTCACTCTACTTGCGATTCTGTGGAGTCCTGTCCACTTACCAATTGCAGCGCTGCCCGCCCCTAACAGGATGATGGGCGCCACAGCAAAAGTCCGTACTGCAATTCGTTCCCGTGCCTATATTTTTTCCGTTTCCATTTGCATTAATTTCTGGAGCTTGGTGACGCCTTTTTTTCTGTTGAAACAGGACGCCATCTTCCGCGGATTAGATTCGTAAAGGTGACCGATTGGTGGCAGTGAGTCAACTCACTCGGAACAGCTTTGATGTTAAACATTGCTGGCTGGCACGAAGGGTGCCCGGCACCTACGTGATCATAATTGAAACTCTGTAAACGCTTGTCGATTATTCATTTGCGAGGACAGGTATGTTCAAAGGAACGGAAATATTCATAGGAAAAACTTTCATACGCATATTTGCATGGACGGCTAGAACTGACTAAAATATTGCACCCCAAAAGTGACCACAAAGGCAAATGATACGGAGTGACTTCACAACAAGAATGCATTAATGACGAGCTAAAAGCCATATTCTTAGCAATTACACCATGCACTAAATAATCTGGGGATCAGATTGGTGTAGTGTTTAAGTTACCTTCTGGTTTCACACTACGTGGATCCGCTAAAAATCCCCGGCAGTGACAGAAATTTGTCATTGTTGTTCAGGGCCCCACTTAAATCCTATGTTGAGAGCAAATCCAGTTCAGTTCTGCATACGCCTGGTGGCTCCATAAACCGTGAATATAAATGCACCTTTCGATTATAGCATGGTAATACCGGCGCAAGATTTTTGTCCACTCTTCCTCCGTTCCTAAAATGATCCGAACTCTACTCCATTATTCACTTCCTTATTTGCTGATCGTATCCCCCGAACAGCAAACACATATACTCATTGCCAAATAATTCAGAAATTACATATGAATAAAACTAAAATCATTCCGCACTAATAATGCATAAATCTTACACACATATTTTTGATCACATGCCAAATTACTAAGCTCATGCATTTCACATTAAGAAATTCATAAACATATTAAAATAAGCTTTTATGTGCATTACCTTTTCTAACGCCTTCTTAATAAGAAGCGTCCATTTATTCTAGTTCTCTCCTTTATTACAATCAAAAAAGGACACCTTTTTTTACGTTCCTCTCCTAACCCCCTAATTTTACGTTCAAAAATTTATATGGATAAGAAAACATAGGTTGCATTGAGTCGAGTGTGAATTGGATTGTATATGAGTGTGATTGGAGAACATATCCATATTTTGTGCATAAGCCTACATGAAACACTTATGTCTGAGTCATGAAATCAACATATGAGTTTGACATTGAAAATCAACCTTAATTGCGGAATGGGAGGTTATTGAGGAAAGCCGGCCAAGAAAAGGGTATTTGTACCCATAAAGATAGCTAACAAACTGATCTACAGTACAGTGTGCAGGGTACTGTAAACTTTGTCAACGGTGACAGCTATAAAGTTGAAGTCCAACGATGATCACAAAAACCTTCCACGGTAAACTAATCATTTAACTTACTGTAGGCTTTTAAACCTTTATATTTTCACACGGGTATAGGAGCAAGAACAGTAGACAGATGTTTGAATTATCAGGTAAAAGTTGTTTGAGAAAGAGATTGAACGACAGGGATTCAAATATAACGTACTGATTGGTGAAGACCTGACAAGGGGAGTGTCCGAGTTTCGGGTCTAGGGTGTTGACGAAATTTCTCAGGCAGGTAGTCCTTGATTAATTATTTACGAATCACCCCCCATATAGGGTTATATATCCAATAACTTCGACAAAAAACGAGTTTGAAATATTTTATTGCCAATATAAACTTTATTTGACCCTTTTGAGTGCGAGTATTTACAAGGTTAAAAAACTGGAGTTCTGAGGGGTAACAATGAAGATACGCGGAGGTTCTCCAAATTAGAACTTAGAGAAGGATGGGAAAGGTTAGCTGGAGGAAAGGAAGACGAAGGAAGAGGTGATATGTCTGCGGAAAGGTAGTCGTTTTAAGAAACTTAATCTAGGTATGAAAGTGAACCTATTAAATATCAAAACTCTAGGGGCTTACTAAAGGCTGTAAATTATTAGATTAAAGAATAAAACGACATTTGGAAGAGGGAAGGAGAAAGTGGAAGCAAAAGAGAGCTTAGAGAAACACAGCTTAGGAACATGGTACACTTTTTAAAGACAAGAAATTCAACAGAGTAGGGAGATTTAATAAACAAGAGTAATTTTTGCTACACATTGATGGTGAAATATGTCTTTTGGGAACAAATGATCTCATTCTTTATTTCATGTGCTCATTAGATCTCTTAGCTACTGCACGCAATGAAATATCCGCACCTGACAGAGAAATAAATTTAGAAAAATATAGGAAGCTGAAAATAGGATCTTTCCAGAGAAATGTGAGCATAGTTATGCCAAAGGATTTAGATAACAAAATAACTACTTTTCCCATATTCACTGGATTAATGAGTAAAATCGGATAACGTTCACAGCTATCCGATTCCTGAATCTTCTTCAGCTGAAAAAGCTATTCAAAAACACACAATGCCATCAAGCATGTTAATGTGCATGCATAAGCAAATTGCAAGAACATCTGCGATTTCAACGGATTTGATGAATTTACATTGCGAAACTTGTCGGGAATATGAAATCACATTTCAGGCGTAAACAATGAAACAAAGCAATGGGTGACGGCGAGGGTTGTGCGGACGACTAGGAAATAAAAAACTTGAATGCGGCCAAGCGAAGTTTGGAATGTACATACGTCAGGAAGGAATAACAAAACATGAGCGAATTAAAAAAAAAAGACTGACCCAACGCTTTCATTTGTGTCGAATTTTACCTCTCTTTTTCTTTATGCCTCACCCGGTACAATTCCCACTTTTGGTCTTTTCCCATTCAAACGCTGCTTTCGCGTCCCAAGATGACGAGCGGAGACTGATGTCACATTATGCATGCAAATAAATACATACACATGTACTCCTGACGGTGTCCGTGCATTTCCGGAATGCAGTCATTTTGCGTTACGAATGGGAGGGCAATTTATTATTCAAGTGCACCTAAAGCCTGCTCCTTCTGTCTCCATTGCTTTGTGTCCTTTAGAGCGCACACGGGTCTAATTTAAAACGGCGTTCAATTTTTTTTACGGTGGTAATTTATGGATAACCGATGCAGAGCACTCATGTCTGTGAAGACAAAAATCACAACCTGGAGTCGGCGAACGTCACTCCAATCGGCATGCCATTCCGCGGCATTTATTTACCTGCTTCCTAGCTGGGAAAGTGGGTGACACACTTTCTAACGGACTCTTTTAACTCCACCCTACCTCCTACCTCGAAATATAGGGAGAACATTTAAGAGGCAATTAAGGAGTAGTTTACCGTTCGCGTAGCCTCAGTGATTTGCATCGTGCATCTTCAAACTATCACCTTCGCTTAAGGTTAAACCTCCCTACCTCTGAGTAGGGCTCCATCTCTACCGCACTAGGTCAACGTTATAAAAAAAGATTGCCCCGAGTAAAGAAAATTTGAAAAATTTCGAAGCCTATCTTCCATATGAATGAGCTTTAAATTCTTATTCAAGTCTTTTGCGTTTTAATAATACTCTATACAAGCTCTTAAATGAAATAATTGTCATAAACGCCAATCGCAAATGTATATTAATAATCAAGGCCATAATTTGTCTTTTCAAAATATATGATTATTTAAAGGCAAAAACTTGTATTTGAATCATAACAAATGCAAATACTTAGTCCAGTTGTCAGATGGGATGTTAAATCGTGATCCCCATTGCACCAATCGTTAAGAGCAGGGCAATAATGATTTCGGATTTCTCTCACCGTTCTCTGAAAAAATCCTATTTCCGCGTACTCTGAAATAGTGCAAATTACCACAGCTGCTGGTCAACTACCCGAAAGAAGCAAAAATTTCAATCCATCCGACCAGTATGTATAAATACTTGGACCGTCACGATAATTTTTTTATCAGGCATAAATGTCGTGTTGAGACAGGAATTTCCGTGTCTGAGGGCCCGAGTTCGAATCCCGGAAGTGGGAGATATTTTGCATAAGTAAGCCGATCCTTACTTACGTGCTATGTGGAGAGCACTTGAAGTAAAGTACTCCATCCGTCGGATGGGATGTTAAAGTCCTAACCCATCGGCGCTTTTCGTAAAGAAAAGGCTAAGGGAAAGGGGCAAAGGCTAATCCCGACGCCCTTTCTCCGTTCCCTAAAAATTTTTACCTCTACCCAGAATTTTTACCTCAGGGGATTTCAGGTTAGAGGTGGGTATCTGTGGGTAAAACGTGCACATTTATGACTTTTAATAGCTGAAATGTGAGAAGTAAGCGGCAAAGTTATATAATGCGATTATTTTAATTTGTGCCCCGAAAGTTCGTAAGAAAAGAGAAGCCTTATTAAAACCTTATGAATAAGACTCATCGGTCATATCATAAGACATAATGGCCTGCTGTTTACAATTGTCGAAGGACAAGTGAACAGGAAGAATGACAAAAAGGAAGGAATCGTATGCCATAAATGGAATAAGCGGTAAGGGATATTAGAGAAAAATTACGTAGGCAAGAAGAGGTAAGCTGATTGAGTGCACAGGTCTCTTAAACCAATCTAATTATTGCTAAACGATGATAATGGGTAGAGAAATCCATTCATCCCTCCCACTGTCCCCTGCCCGACCCACTCCACCTCATCCACTCATTACCAATGCACTCCGCCCCTCCTCCTTTTTTTGTATATAAGTGTGTGTTCCTGAGAAACACTTTGTACCTGATGATGGCGCAGGAGCGTTGAAACTATTTGTACTTTGCAATAAATTCATGAGAGGAAATTATAACGTTATTTTTTTCTCTATCAACTATGGATTTCTACATGGTTAAGCCTGCATCTTTCGAACTGATGATAATGAAGCTTGCAGCGGATTTCCAAGTTATTCCAAACTATTTAACTCGGTACGTGGGCTGCTTCTTACTCCGGCGAAATGCATAAAATAACCTTATGTAAAAGTCCTTGAGGGAACACTGTCACGTTTAATTTTTTTTACGGGAAGCAAAACACGAAACTAGGATTACCCGCTCCGTCACCCGTCTGCCCCACGTTTCGAAGCTCCACCGATAGTCAACTCGCGGCGCATCCCCAGAGGGAGGAAGCAAGTGTTCTCGTAACGCCCGAGGCTTTGTCACGTAATATCCAGGCGATTCACAGACGCACACACACTCACGGAACTTGACCTCGCGCGCCTCTCCCCCTATTATGTGAGGAGCATCCCGCTTCCAACGGGGCGGGTACACCTGTGTGCTTGCAGCAATATATGTTGCACACGCGATGCGGCCACATGGACATGGGGTCAGAAAAAGGATGCGAGGATGAGACGGGAGAAATGGGGGTGGAGGGCACATATCGCGAGACGTGACCCGACTGCGTCGAGTGGTGGAATGCCCCTGGCGGAACCTAGCGCCAAAAAGCGATCATTACGTCTATGACCGAGGGGAACTGCAGACGGCGTTGACTCCTATAATTCCGACAACCGACGTAGGCAGTGACCCAACAGGGTGTAAGACCCTTCCGGGAGAAAATTGCGAGGGTTAGCTCAGGACCGGTGCCGCAAGAATATTTCCCGTAGGAAAATTAACTATTTCGCATCCGCAAACATTTGAGTTGTGAGAAATGTGGAAACAAATGCAGATAGAATGAAATATTGTTGGCAAAATATGAACCCGCAGGTGTTATGGACATTTAAAACGTACGGAAAATAAAATACGGCCACTAAAAGTACTGAAGTGACAGCCACAAAATAAAAGAAATAAAGGAACACCACGGGGTGGACGAAACAAACACAAAAAGATATGGAAAGAAGAGAGCATAGGGAAGATCAGTATAAGGACAGAGAAACATGGCGATTGGGATGATAAATAGCCGATAATTCTGAAGAAAAACAGTCACTTATATAAATATCTGAGTACTTAACGCAGAATAAATTCCTTAATTATTTCGCAAAACTAAGAAAGATTGGAAACGTTCCATTCAACCTAACATAAATCGCAGAGGTCAATCCATCAAAGAATAATCATTCTATTGCTTTCTGATACAATGCCCCAGCAAAACGAATCTCGTCGGTAACCGAGGTACCTACTTCCCACTAAAAAGTGCCAGAAAAAAGTGAATGACCAACAAACATCCTTACGCCTACTATTAAGTTCGAGAGAGCTAGTGAATTGGTTTGGAGACATCTGTACTATGTTAATAGAAAGATATTACAATTTTCCACAAGTAAAAATTTATTCCAAAATAATTTAACACAAATAAAAATGTAGGATTAAGTTGTGGAAAATTGCAATATCTCTCTCTAATATGGAATGTTTCCACCAAATAAAACATGAATCTGGTTTGTTTATCTGTATTATGAATTTTAATCTAGTATAAGCCATGTTTGACAGTTAAATTAAGTGAAAATTAATATTAAATTGTTAATTTATAAACGTTATGCAGCAGGAGAAAATTGATTTTTTTCATTTATTACTTGATATTGTTCAAAGTAAAACATGAATATTTGATAAAATGTTTTAATTGCTTAGCTTAAGCGAAGAAGAGAGGACAAAAGAGGGTTTCTTGATGCAATGGATTATATACTTACATTAAAATAAATACGCCTAACTTTAAACGCACATGTTTAAATTTAGTAAGGGAACATCTCTTCTTTGAATATAGTTGCAAACTTAAGGATATTAGTGGTTAGATTTTCTTCTTTACCTAACCTCTCCGGTGGCTACATACTTTAATCAATGTCAGCTTATTAAATCGACCTTTTATCGGCTGGCTAGGAATTTGAAATGCTGATTAAGCAGTCATAAGTGGAAACAATGTCATAATTTCTACCCTTCTTATGAGTAAATTGTCTGATGTAGACGGTAAAATTAGTAAAAAAAATATTAATATATGGATATAAATGTACGAAAACCATAAAAAACACTCGTAAACAAGTAAAACTGAATCTTTCAATAACTTTTCTGGAGGAAGGAAGCCTTATTTTACCAAATCTGCATACATAACTATGCCATATATGGAAAGGGACATAAATGCATAAACATATGATGCATAAAGACATGCTTGGACATAAATGGAGAAAATTATTATATCTACCACGTACTTAGAGATGGGTAACGTGGTAAATTACCGCGGTAATTTTCGTAAATTACCGTGGTATTTTTCGTAAATTACCAACACCCCTGTAAATTAGCGTAATAAACGGTAATTTTCAGAAAAGTTTTATTTCTTCCTCACAAAGAAACCATTGGAATGGGTGATATTAAAAATTAAGAAGCTACAACGATTTTGTTTACATTTTTTCCATGATTAATTCCAATAAATTCGGAGTAAAATAACAAATGCACATTGCGCAGAAGTATGTCTTTGGAACGAAAATTTATCATAGTGTGACAAAAGAAGGGCAAATTGCGTGTTGCTGCCAACTTCGTTTTAATTTTTTTAATGAGTTATAATAGATAAACGTCGTGATATGTTTGATATAAGCGTCGGCATTTATATCTCAATGCTATTTGATTTCGTTTTGAGTCCGCTGATAATTATTTGCAGCTCAAAGCTTATAATTACCGGAAAATTACGGTAAAATGCCCATCTCTACACGTACTAGTAGCCCACCACCTTCAAACATAGATGCGTATTTTTCGCTACATGTAATTAATTATAGCCTTACATATTAATGATTAGGAAGAGGCACTCTAAGCATTTTCGGTAGGTATTTTTCTAACTTAATTGAGAGGAGATGCCAAATGCGCACTTTTTCAAACCACCCAATAACATTTTTTTACGATTTTAAATTGCAAGGTGAAAAAATACATCAAACTCCACGATAAGTTAATTCTGGTCACAGTGCATGTAGCACTCCCCGAGATCCCTAAATAGCCAACATATCCGCCGGATGGGCTTTATATTGAGTCATTAAAAGAGCATGACAAAATTTTACGGCGCCATCCATCGCGCGGGGCTCACACTATATTTTGTAGCCACGAGTGCCGTTCCGCATGAAAGGGCAGGGAGGCAATGAAACAAACCATTCGCAAACGGCCGAGGGCAAATTCTTTGGCGCTCGGATATAAGATACGTGTTCGGCAGTCCTATAAAACACGTCGGATGTCGGCCGAGAAAAGAATATCCCGGAAGAAATCAATGAAGTGGAGCAGATCCTCGGAAAAACGGTGGAAGGTGTACGTGATGGGTACCGCAACTCTTTCTCTCTCTCTCGAACCCACAGGAGAACGCATTCTCTCACTGGAGGACTCCTCATTTTTTTCTCAAGCCAGCAAAGGAACCCTCATCCCAAAATAAATCTTTTTTCCCGGCATTTATTTTCTCAAGGCAGTCATTTTCTGCTACAAAGAAGTGTATACACACTCTCGTACGCGTGCCACAGAACTATGTGCTTGTCTATGCGTGTATCTCCATGCACATTCTTGTTCATACACGAATGTATAAGGTCATGGCTATATTCGAATGCAAATAAATAAGAACATGTTTCTAATACAATTATTTATATATAAAATCATCATGATTTATCTTGCATAGCTACCAAAAATATGAACAAACTGAGTCGTCAAATAGTCATGAACTCCATTTCAACGCATAACTTCCATGCACAAAAAACAGGTAACCGTGCCTACTGGTATCATTAAATGTAACGACTTTATCTTTTTTTTCATAGCACTTTCAGCAACCACTCAACCTACAACTACATGCATTCTAAGTTAGCAACTTCTTCCAACATATGTTTATCCCGGCTATTCCGATACCAATTCGATTGTCCCTACAGATATCTTTTGAAGTAAATACCTACGCATTTGAAATCGGACCGAGGGTCTAAGGTGCACGCATGAGAGTCAACTGCAGAAAGTTGCGCTTCACGAAAAGAGGTGACATCTCAATGCTTCATAGTCATATTCCGCCGTCTGTGCGTTTTTACCCCTCTGAATCTCGGAAACGATTTGTCCCAGAGAGATGCGGTGAACTCTTGAGTTTCTAGAAATCTGAAAAACCCGTTACTTATAGATGTATATTTGCAAATGTTCTGGTTCAATTCCTGGCGGCAATTGTGGGTTAACATTTCTTTAAATTAGGTTTTTAAATTTCACAGAGAGCAAGGATCTTTTCTTTCATTTACTCAAATGCTTAAATTCCAATATATTTCATTATCTTTTTTATTCAACGGAAAAGGCTTCACCATTTCTTATTTCTGCATTTATTCAACACTTGGTGAAACAGATTTCTCTAAATAATGTAGTTTACGCCAAAATTTGCAGGTCTTTCCGGTTCTTTTCCGAGCATTGCTAAGGTAATTGCCATTGTCACCTCCAAATAAAAACATCGATTAAACATTTCATTCTAAGGGATTCCCTAAACTCTATTGGGTTTTGGAAATGAGGTACTAAAAGTGGCATCGCAGTTGATTCGTGAAGCGTGTTCGGCCATATTTTTCGTTACATGCCCTCTTACTACTCGCTCTACAAGGGGAAAAAGATACATTTCACGTGGTATTTAATTAATAATTTATAGTAGTAGGATGAACAAAGGAGTAGGATGACTAATGGAATGCACAAAAAAACGCAAGCATATAAACACACGCAAAAAGCATTCACCAAAACAATAGCCAGGTGAAAAATAATTTTTTCTTCATATAAGCGTAAAAACAACAGTGTTTTGTGAACGTAATCAAACAAGCGTCATGTATGTACCCAAATATGTTAAATATGTGCCAGCTTTGATCCAATATACCCCTAAGAATATTCCCCGAACGGAATACATTGTATTATTACCTTAAATTCCACTATGCCTTAAATATCCTTTACAAAGGACCTTTATTTAAACAACTGGGATGAATTTATGAATTTCAGGCATTACTATAAACACAAAATCCATAGAAGGTAGTGGAAAATAGTGATTTGAGCTGAGAAGATGGGAACTAAACCTTACATACACACCTATTCTGGCTTCATTTTCACCCGTTTATTGGCATGGCATTTAACCTAATTGATTTCGTAACCTACTGTTTTTCTAAAGGCCTAGATTAAATTACTGGCAGTAGTTACGCGTTATTATTAGCATAAATTATTAGTAGCCCGACATAGAATTTTAGCCAACAAAAGCTGCAGAGAACAAGATTGGGTTTCCTTTTACCGATAGAGGCAAAAATACTTAAAATGTTATACTGCATGCATGCTGTTCTTCTATACACATGCAATTGTAATTTTTCTGCCCCCAGTTGAATTTCAACCAGTACCTTGCGGTAGTTGCGGAAAAAATTCCCCGAGTACATCTCCAACATCGAAATAACAATTGGGAAAAGGGAGTTTGTAAGTATTATTAGAGCTTTTGCACCTCATTATCCCAGCGTTATTCATTCTGGCTAAACCCCACATTTTGCCTTCCATTTTATCTCAGTATCAACCCGCAAGCCAACTTAGTTAAATTCTGCTATATGTGTTACTCTTTTAAAAAGGGGCGAGGGTTAACCATCGATTCAGGTCAAACGTTGAAGTTTAACTTCTCTTCATTTCATTCCATTCAATAACGATATAATTCATCCCGCGAGTCGTATTTTACTTAGAGGGGATATAGACTACTGATAAACTTGACTACAAATCTATATGAATGCACCTACTAGTTACCCTTCAGGAAAATATACCTTACATTAGTTTCTTATTTTTGTGCTACTCGTGCCGTAAAGAAAATGAATTTAGAAGTAACTGGATAATTGAAATAATTTATAAGAGCACTTCACTATCACCAATATATATATTACGGGTACTTCAGACAGAGCTGCATCCTGTTGTCAAAAAATTTCAGTTGACTATATCTAGGTTTCTTTACAACTACGTTTCGATTTACTCATCCCTAGAATCATGATCCAGAAGAACACGTGGATCTGTGGAAATATTAGTGTCTTAAAGATATTAGGAATGCAATACCACATTGAACTAATGAGTATGAATTAGTACAAAAAAAAACATTTTTCTCTGCTACAATTGGAGCTTTCGGCATCCTAAAATTCTAAAAGCTCACATACAAAACTAAAATACCTCATTGTTTATTTATTTATTACTTGTTTACTGTCGTGGCTATATTAACCGTATATGTGTATACACTCAATCTAAAGTCGTATAAATTTAGCAAGAAGAATTCTCCTTTCCCCTTTGGGTCTTTGCTCCGCATTCTCATCCGTATACACCAATATATGTGTTACCATCTCATACTCTGTTTTCCGTTCTCCAAACCTCAGATGAGGCCCATTCTGGCTTCAAGGCACGAACCCGAGTTCAAGAAAGAGGAGTCCCGTAAAGAAAGGGGGCGCCAGCGAGCGCCCACACATGAGCACAGGCTCCCGGGCGTAACAAATGGGAGAGTCCCGACACAGACCCCTGTCCCCCTCCCGCCCCCCTAACCTCTACACTAAAATGCGATAGGCAGCGCTGACGGCGCTGTTTAGAGAGAGGTTCTGCTGCCCTCGGATACCCTTTCGCGACTGCAAGTCAAAAGCACCGGTTATAATTGGGTCGTCCATCACTTTCATAATACACGCACCGGAAACAATACCAGAGCTACTTAATTACTGCGGGCGTGAATGGCAAAAATAGAAATATAAATCGAACTTGCGTCGTAAAGGATGGAGAGCTGAGGCTAAAATTCCTCGGTTTCCCATAAATACCTCCAAAGTGGAAAAATGCCAGTGCTAGGGTAAAGGGGGGTGAATCGGGCCACAAAAAGGAAAATCGTCGATTTCCTCGTTTGTGTAAACAGTTACATTCTGAAAGCATTATCAGCAAAGGAATTGATGTTTTTCCAGTTTAAAACGCAATTTTCAGCGTGGTTGCTCTGAATAGAACGGTCCTGGAGCAATTTCTTCAAGAGACTGCATGGTCCTATTCGCCCGACGACTTGGAGGGCGAATCGGACCAGATTAGAGGCTGAATCGGACCAGTAAAATAACGTTATAAATTTTAGTTTTCTTAAGTTTTATTCCATAAAATTTTGAAATTTTGCATCATTGCTTTTAACAATGTAGTGCAGTCTGGAGATATTTCGACGACACCTTCTTAGAGTCCAACATAACTTTACAAATAGACATACATCACCAAATCTGAACATATAGAACAAAATAGAACAAATTTACCAAAACAAGCACATTTACCACAAGTAAATTTATCTCGCCCCTTAGCACCTACACACAGCTCATGGTACCAACAATTACACTTCATGCACTTAATCCAGTCTCTAAACTTTGACGAATTCGCACAATTATAAGACTTGGAGCAGAAGCCACAAAGCGTATCATCAGCTGAGTTTTCCCCCGTCTCAGTATTGCCGTCCCTATCTGAAGATGATTCATACAAGTTTCTGCAAGTTCCCTTCGCGTTCCTAATATTTTGTTTCTTCAGTCGTTGCTTTGTTTCTTCTATTACAGCTGGAGAAGTAAGTATTTGAGCAATTTGCTTTCTTGACCTTTTCACATTGACTTTCATTCTTTTTTCTGGTGCAGGTAGTAAATTATGGAAAGACCTACCCAAAGTATTTGACGATTCCTCAGATGTTGATGTCGAGGATTGGCTTTCTTCATAGGGACTGGCAGTTAATTTTTGATCGGAAGATGAATTTGTCGAAAAAGGAGTTGATGCTTCTTCTGGGGCGTGTGAGCTTCCGAGATTAGAAGGATGAAGATCTAACTCCGTCAGGATACCCGGATTCAGAGGGAATATTCCTGTTGATCGGAATCCATTTTCAGCGTTGCCGATTGTTGCGGCTTTGCTCCATGCATTTCGAAAAAGCCGACCAAAATTAAATTTAGTCATCTTTCTATCCCCCTTACAAACTGTCATATACGCATTTGTTTCAATATCGTAGTATGTCTTTAATGGTTTATAAAAAGACCTGTCCAGAGGTTGCAACCTTTGTTTAGTGTGGCTGGGCAGTGATAAGAGAGTGATCTCATTCCTTTCACAGAACAGTAGAACAGGAAAATTCTTGTGTGATGCGTGGCCATCGAGGACTAAAATGCATCGGCCAGGAATCCTGTTTGCTTGAAAGTGCTTTAGCCACTCCAAAAAAAGATCCTCATTTATCCACCCTGAATCGGACATAAAAATTTTAGATCCCAACGGAAATCCATCCTCCCATTCCTTATGGAACTTTTTACCCTTAAAAATTACAAAAGGTGGTATGTAATGTCCACTTGCATTGCAGCACGCAACAACTGTCACCAATTCCCCCTTTTCCACTGACGTCTGTTTTATGACTACCTTAGATCCTGTTCTTGCCACATTCTTTTGGGTTTGGCGATTATTTAATACACATCCCGTTTCGTCAACGTTGTATATAAGGTGGGGCCTATCCATAACTCCAGCCTCAGCCATCGAAATAGTTAACTTTGAAAAAAAATCGTCTACATCTTCCTTATTTAAACCCTCAGCTCGAGCCACTGACAAACCTTCGGATTTTCGAAGACTTAAAGGATGTCTAGATATAAAATTCAAGAACCAATCCTTGCCTGCTCGTTTTTTTAACGCACAGAAATTGTTTTTTATGTTGTTTTCAATGGAAAATTCATATGCCACCTTCATGACATCATCTCTTGTCAATCCGAACCCAATTTCACATAACCTAAGAATTATTCTAATTAATGCTTCCTCTTCTTCCACTGAGAAGACATTTTTCCCCCCTCTTGTCTTCAATTTTTCCGTATCCGCTACTATCCTACGATAGAGGCAAGTACGGGGAACATTGAAAAGTTCGGCAGAATGCCTCATGCTTCTTCCCTCTCTGAAAGCTTTCAGCGCCATTCTCATATCCTCCTCTGTCCATGTCTGTTCCGTTTTTCGCCGGTACTTCCCCATCTTAATCCAAAAGGAAAAACATTAACGGTAAGCGAAAATTATCACTTTCATAAATACGTTTTAAATGAAATTTTGCTAATGTTACGCTATCAAAAGGAGGTTGTAAGGCGTTCCATAACTAATTCTGTTGCCATATATAATATTTAATACTCTGGCAATCCCTCTATCACGTACATTATATCACCTCCTTTTCTTTCAGATTGGAAAATATAGACCACTGAGTAATGTAGAATGTATAGGTATGGAACTCAATGTGAATTATTAACAATAAATTTCCATCACGAAATGCGTATGTTTTATGATATTGTTTCAGCGAATAATTGGTTAATATATATGGAACAGTACACAACATATGTTACATCAAACGAAGGTAGCTTAGCTCTCGCTCAGCCTGTAAATCGTGCTCGTCGCCGTAATAATTCACCTCTATGACGGGGAAAATCTCTTTCCTCCTCCTCGTTATACGTAGTAAATATCTATAACGTGATATAGAATAGCATTAAAATAGGTTTATTCCATTAAACTTCTTATAATACTTAAATAAAAGAGTATGGCCTAAAAACAAATTTTTAGCCACTTTCGCTCAAACATTCTTATAAACATTTGATGTTTTTAATGTAAAACATTAAGTGTAAGTAAGCAATTTATCAATATTAGTTGTATATCTACTTACTTTTCAGTAGCAGAAGGAATTTTTCCAAGTGTCAGTTGAGTATAACTGGTTCAATGCTTCACCCTCGATCAGCGGCTTGGAACTGAACTCCTGCGCGTGCTGGTCCTTTTCACCCGACTAAGTAATATGATTTTGTATCATGTTTGGTAACTCCGATATTCATACAAGGCTCAAAAAAGTAACATAATGTGGCAGCTATGGTATTAGATTTCCTTTCAGGAAAGAAAAACTTGAAATCTGAGTAAGCGCTACAATGTCACCTTACTTTGAACCTATACGAGGTTTTCTAAATACCCAATTTCACACCTCTCTCGTATGGTAGACTTCCATTCGACAGAGTATCATTTGCTTAAATTCAGTCGTCGAGTTCTCGTTTTCACTCTACTAGAAGGACAAGATTACAAAGAAGCAATTCCTAAAACGTAGTCAGTCTCAAGTGATACCGTTTCGGGTCTGAGCGCACTTTTTGAAAAGCGTTCCTATTCACCCGCTGGTCCGATTCACCCCCCTTTACCCTACGTAATTAGAGGGATTATTCTTTTTCTATTTGGTGTATTTATTCAGCTAACCCCCTTAATGGAGTACTTTCTCAATATTCAGTTACCGTTGTCCGGTGCCATGCCCACTATGGCTGAAATGTTTACATTATTCATGGAAGCCAGCTTCAAAAGGGAAGAAGGTGGTTTGATCCTTTTTTTTTTATTCCGATTCCTATTATTTATCAAAGGTTTCGAATATTTGTTTAGCTCTGGAGTTAAACTAACCCTTATCTGCTAAGCACAAATCGTATTCATATGCCTAATTTCGATAGTGCCTTGCAATTAATCACCATGCTTGCCATGCATGTTGTCATTTTACTATATGTGATCTATAATTCATGTTTAAGGGAAAAGGACCGTAGAGTATTTGAATTTTGCTTAGCTACGAAGCTGACTATAACGAAGTCTTAAACTTAACTTTTAAAAAATTTACTTTGAAAAAAAACATTTTCTTTTTTCTCATCAGATATAAATATTAATAATAATTGCATCAAACATTTTTGTTAATGGCACGAGTAGAAATATGCGTAAAATGTTTAAGATATTTGTTAAAAATATTCCGGGCAATGTTGCAAATTTCATGAAGCCCTTCCATAATGATTGGGCAACTGCGCAGTAAATGCTCACTTTTATTCCATTATTCTATTATAGATGCGACTGAAATAATTTAAAATTGCTTAAAAAGTTCCATTTCAATACTTCACATGTGTTTTCATCATCATCGGTCAACAATCCTAGGATTGGTTTTTCGCAGCCCTTCACTAGATTCTTCTATCGGACAACCTCTTCATATTGACATAGCTCCTCTCTTTAACATCCTTCAACCCTTGCTCCATATACCTCATACGAGGCCTGTCTTTTCAATTCCTCCCGTTCACTTTTCCCTCGACGATTGTCTTCATCAGGCCATCGTGCCTTAAGATATGGCCTATTATGTTGTCCCGTCTTTTTTTTTTAAGGTTTTCAGTAGGCATCTCTTCTCTCCCACTCTACTTAAGACTTCTTCGCTTGACAGTTGATTGATCCATTTTATCTTCACCATTCTTCGGAAGCACCACATTTCAAATGCTTCCAGCCTGGACTTCTCCCCTGCTTTTATTGTCCATGCTTCACAGCCAAATAGTAGAATGCTCCAGATGTATGTCCTAATGAAATGTTTCCTCACTTCCACGCTTGTATCTGCAGCTATAAGCAGAATATTCTTCTGGTAAAATGCCCTTTTTGCATGGGCAATTCTGTTGGCGATTTCTATTTTACTTCGTCCATCACTGGTTACTCGGCTTCCAAGGTAGCAGAAGTCTTCCAACTCTTCGATTTTTTGTTTTCCTAGTTTAACATTGGCTTCCTTTCTTCTACTGTCACCAATACCTTAAGTTTTCTTTTTATTGATATTCAGATGATATCTGGTCATTGTTCTTTTCATATTTCCTAGTGTCCTCTTTAAATCCCCTTCTGTTTATGCCTGACTGCTATGTCATCGGCAAATCACAGCATGCTTATTTTCTCCCCGTGGATATTCACTCCGGAGACTTTTCTTTGACTTCTTTGATGGCTTTCTCGTTGTAGACATTGAATAATAGGGGAGCCAGTGCCCATCCTTGCCTTACTCCTTTCTTTATGCTTGCTTCTGTAGTGCGGGGCCCTGATTTGATTATGGCCACCTGGTTTTTATACAAGCTGTGGATAACTCTTCGGCAATTGTATGATACTTCAATTTCTTTCATAAATTTTAGCATCATGTTTCATCCACGTTGACAAATGCCTTTTCCAAATCTACCAATGCAACAAATATCGGTAGATTCTTCTCTATTATATTCTCTCTAAGTAGCTTTGGGGCCAAAATCACTTCTCTTGTGCCCTTGTTTCTTCTGAACCCGAATTGTAATCATGAAAAATCTACATAGAGATAACCTAATTATATAAAATAATATTCTCCAGCGGATGCTTAATATCGTAAAATTTCAAATTTCAAGTTAAAATGTGGATTGACTTGTAGGACTTTATTTATTATAGGACAACTATTTATCAAAGCTTTTATACATTCATTCAAGTATCAAACATTTTGTTACGATTCACCATCATGTATGCATGTAAAAATGACAGCTTTAGCTGGGACCTCTGAATTAACACTATGTGATGCTTCTACAACTCAGTGAACACGACTGAATCGACCTCTGATACGAGTGTGCCAAACATTAATTTTAAATACTTTCCAGAACGAGTGAACTTGAAAATTCTTGCATAGAAACCAAATACTTTCCAGAACGAGCGAACTTGAAAATTCTTGCATAGAAACCAGAAAAAATCTAAGTTGTCACACGTCAGAACATTTTTACGTTCCCTTGACTGACTCGGCCACACCCGTTCTTTTGACATTTCTTGATACGTGGGCATGTCATTACGGTTAGAGCTTTGTGAGTCGCTCAGAGCTGCGGGAAAATTACGACACCCGTGGGATCCCAGCCTACTCTAACGTCGAAATAATTACGATTCATGAACTTCTGCTCAGGGTTTCTTCACCCCGCTTAATTTTTCGTAGATGCTCTACCCTATTCCATGATGAATTAAATAAGAAATGGGTAGAGAAAAATAGACCTGAAAGAGGCATAAACTACTGTTCACCTTCTCTTGAAGCACTCGCGATGCGATACACACCAGGAATAATACGCAAGTAGGTATATACTGTGAACATCACTATGACTCCGCTGGTTATAAATGGCAAAAAATGATCAACACTGAAACACATTGGCAGGAGTGATAATTGAAACGTAAAGTAGGATTTGACAGAAAAAGGAGTTATTGTAGGCACCTAAACGTTCTCCATCTAATATTCCCCATGGACAACGTAAAAATAATTTTAAACTTTGCCTTTTATAGTACATATAATATTCAGGTTGCAATCAATGTAACTCTTGAATTATAGTAATATACCTGGCATGGAAAACCTGAATGCATGAAATGGTCAGGCATACTAAATATCATTAGTACATATTTAGAGAATATTTCATCGAGGAAATAATAGCCGCGCTGTTTCGTTATGATCCAAAACTTAGTCTGGTTGAGGTAAGAAATTTTATCGCACGTATTCCTTTCGATATTGCAAGAGCATACAAAGTAGGATATGTACACCCTAGTCCTGGTTTTAAAGTTTACTCACCTGGTTTCAATAGTAACAACAGTATTAATCACGTAAGTATTGACGTAGTCAGCCTCATCGAGTTTTGGGAAAACGTTAAGTCTGCTGTAGTGCTTACTTTGATGTAATGAAGGTGTGCGATTAGGTAAAGGCAATATTCTGGAATAAATGTTATCTAATAAGGGTTTATTAGGTATGCTTGACTAAGCAAAAATTTAGAATATCCTATCAGTTTACTGCCTACAAATCACCATAGTGAGGAAACGGTTAGAACATTCGACAGTATTTAGCGTAGTGTGGTGATTTCCTTTCAGGAAAGAAATAAAAATTCACAAGTATTGCAGTTACAATAAAACTCAAGTGTTTATATCAGGTATGCTTAATTTTTTTTACAAATGGAAAGAATCATTTTCTATCGTTCCATCCCCAGCTGTAAATCGGATTAATGACAAATTAAGTGAAGCGTAGATGACAATTCTAACAAAACCGAGAGCCATGCATAAATCTTAATTGTCTCCCCCTATCACTGGCGACAATTTTTATGTTGTATGAACTTGAAAATATGTGGATATTTAGCTATTTTTGTAAGGTTTCCTACAATATATCCAGTCAGTCTAAGAAAATTGTACACTTTCTACATATTTCAGCACAGCTGCAACCACAAATAAAAAGGAGTAGCTGCCAGTTATCTTTTATAGGGGTATTTCACTTAACCTGTGTACAGGCCAGACATTACACTAGGTTTTTGGATTTTTCAAATACTTTCAGGAAAAAAAACTGTTGTAGCCGTGAGATGAGGTGTGCTCTGGGGATATTGAGTTAGAAGAACGCGTATATTTACACGCATCGGAACCCACTTATGCTAGAAATGCTTGATTATGAAAAAATACAACGATTTTGATGAGAAATACGAAAAAAACGAACAAAGAATTTCACTAAATCTACACAAAAGGAGACCAACAGTTCTTCAATAACCAAATGTTTTTAGCAAGAGTTCTATGCCCTCTTGATCAGTCCTGTAGTTGCAAACTCCAAGATGAAGGTAAAAAATGTTTAACTCGGTAGATCGTCATGTAGACTTACACAAGTGTTTTTCTGCAAAAATCCACCGCCGAACTCTCTCAATAAGGAGCCGCCAACGTCTTTTTTGGACATATCCTGTGGCTAGAGACAATTGGGAAGATGAAGTCTAGCACTGGAGTGTAGGAAAGACGCTTGGGACGGAAGTGGAGGCAGAGGCGAGTCCAGGGAATCACTTCTCACCACGATGAGAGAGGCATCTTGGGAAATCTTGGGTGGCGCCGTTTTCTTCCTGATCGAATTATGCCACCCTACCCCAAGTCAAACCGCTCCCTCCCTACTTCCCCCCCACTCCCGACGACATAGCTTGTTCTCGGCAACGAAGGAAACTTAACTCAAACGCACGCACGTGCTCACTCAACCTCCATCACTCCCCGCATGTCCATCGCTTGGTTTGCCTTCGGTTCCCACTGCTAAACAATATTTTTCCTCAATGCCCTTCACCATTTGATCTAACAAAATTACTCTTTTACACAAACAAGGAAAATTACTCAATCACACACTTCATAATTAAGTTACTGAAGTATTTATAACTAAGATTTCCTAGGCTCCAAGGCTCTCGCACCTTCTGCTTTTCCTTTTTCTTTATTTTTTTACTTTTTGCTTTACTACGTTCATTCTTCTTCCTCAACCGCCAAAGCTTCATCCCGCTTTTACCACTTCCAACGATCTTTTACTCTCCATTACACCTTCAATCCACCTTCCCTGTCTCGTTCTATTTTCTTTCATGGATTTCTCAAATGGTTCATGACCTCTAAGACAAACAGTTTCGATGGCCTTTAATTTCAGGACTCTATGACCATTCATGACAATTTTTCCCTTTCTTCATCGTCTTTCCAAATAGAGCAACTTGTCAACCATACTTAAAGATTTGTATTTCTTCCTCTCTCATGTTTTTACGCTGTCCTTACTGTACTTTGAATACTACTGTATTTTGACTTCTCAATGTCAGCTGAAATTTAATATTATAACCCGGATACACTTAAGACAAGATAAACTTAAAGAAAATTCGCTACATTTTCTTTTACTATTCCTAATAATGTGAGTTCAGCACCACTAATTCCAATTATATAAGTAAAACATCTGATAAGACTTTAGCTTCACGATAGTATTGTAAACACGATGATGCAAAAACATCAGAAGAATATGCATAGTTTAAAGTTACATTTGTCCGACAGTAGTAACAAGAATTATGCTTGATGAACTACAGGTTTCATTGAAAGTAAGCAAAATTTAGAGCATTCAAAGGGGACTCAGTTTTCAACCAATATAACATGTAGTTAAAAATTTGATGTCAGAATGAGTAGCAATTCAATGTCTTCAATTAAAATATGGATACAGCCTTTGCTCATTCTAAATCTCTTTGTGGTTATACAGCGCCGGCCACGTTACCCAGATCGGTAACATGCCAGAACGGCAACTTTAGGCTAATAGTTTTAACCCAACCTTGAAAATAGATGCTATGCGGGTAAGATATTACAGCATTGGATATCGCCACATCCGTTGGAGCATCTAATAACGGAATTGTACGACTGCTGTGGTACCAACACTGCACTGTAAAAAGTTGATCTGATTTTCAGTGCGATCTGAATTTAAGCGCTGTCTGGTTTAAGGCAGGAACACGGATGCAAGGTGCGGAAGAGGCAGAAAACATGGATGGTTGGTACAGGAGCAGTTAAGCAGGAAGCAGAGGAAGCAGGATTCTGGATGGTCTGATTTTCAGTCGTTCACCTGCCTTATTTTTAGACAAGATATTACTGCTGAAATTCAACATACCCTGTCTTAAAATTGTTGCATCTGAAATTCAGATCGCTTTTGTACCTTAAAATCAGATCTACTTTTTACAGTGTGTTAAGGAAGGATGCAAAATGAAAATAATGCGCACTTGAACTGAATTGAAAACAAAATCTCTGCTTGACTTGCAAAACGAATGGATAGTTGCAATAAGAAGTAC
The DNA here is from genome assembly GCA_933228895.1 of Platycnemis pennipes. Classification (NCBI taxonomy): domain Eukaryota; kingdom Metazoa; phylum Arthropoda; class Insecta; order Odonata; family Platycnemididae; genus Platycnemis; species Platycnemis pennipes. The sequence continues at coordinate 64,961,519 of OW121857.1, read as the reverse complement.
TAATCTTTAACTGAATAGAACACTCACGAGCTACGAAAACTGTGCTCTATGAAAATATAGTACCCGTATATGAGAAACAAAATACCGCGCTACCACACAAGTACGGAAAATTGAAATGAATAGTGGGTCAAGACGTTAAGTAAAGTATTTGTTTTGGGACTGCCATATGGAGTTTAGCTCGGTCTTTCTTTCAAAATTGTTCTCTGTGGGATGATGGGGCTCCAAAAAAGTGTACAGAAAACAAGCTGGGTTGAGGAAATATACCGACAGAATACGTGTTAGCTAGGTTACGAGATAATAATGGACGTCATTTGGCCAGAGTTTGAGGAGACAGAATGGAATGAGGGAAGAAATTCTGTAGTTGAAGGGTGTGATGGAAAGGAAGTCGAAAAAACGAAGGCGTGAGAGTAAAATTTTACGAACTTTGACAGCATGAAAGAGGGAGGAAATAACATAATATGAAGGGTGAACAAATATAGGTCAAGTCGAGCTTATAGCAGTAGAGTGTGTAAAAGAATACAAGTATGATGAGAGATTTTATGCTGACCTTAAAGAGCCTACACTTCCGTATCATAGAAAATGTACTAAAATAATTTCAAACGGGATGGGAATTGATCTCAATCAATTCCCATCCCCGAGTCAATCTCTCAAAATGCGTTGCTATGTCTTGTTTTGAATACAGGCCTAATTTTACTGGCCAATAGTTTCGTACCTCCACGATACTTCAAAGCAAAAACTGATAGACAACTCATTTAACAACATACGTCTAGTTTTTGTCATGTATAAACATTAAAAATACGATTTCATAAAATGTTCTTCTGCATAAATTTGCGCATGTCATGTGGCACTTGAAGGAGTGTACATTTTTCACTGATACTTGACTTTTAATATGAGAAGTATCAGTTATAATGAGAAGGTAACCGACAAATATGGTCATTTGCGCCATTAAGCATATAGGTAGGATTTCAGGAACCGGAGTAAACAGTGGAGAGAAACGCGAAATTGGCATAAGCCCACTCGAAAGACGTCAAGGGGTCCACAGCGTAACGTCTCATCCTACGGACGGAGTACTGAATTTCATTCTCTACACGGAGCCCAACTAAGATCTTCCGGGATCCGAACCCGTGCTCTTGGCATTGGATGCACCGTACTGGTCTTTACATTAGATTCCATTTGATATGAAAAGTGAGTTGCCAATATTAAATTGCAGTATCTCCTTAAACTTTTTAACCAAGTTGACTTAGAGGTATTTCTCAAGGAAGCTCCATTCGAGTAAGTTTACATTCTCATTTGAGCATTAGACCTTTAGAGCTTGCACTGGGAGTGTGCTCACTTCTGCATTCACACTCTTGGATCAAGGACAAGGCACTAAGCCATTGAATAGCTGCGTTTGCTTTCGATAGTGCTCCCTTCGTTCCGTCAACTGCCTTGGTAGAGGCCTCGAGCTAAAGCGCGTTGTGCGCTTGATCAAAGCCTCTTAGAGCGATAAAGCGACGACAAGCATTGCGATAATATCATGTCGAAAACTGCTTACAAAAGGGCATGGGCAGGACCGAGACTTGACGAGAGAGATATTCAGGATAAAGGGCCAAAAAACCGCTGACACAAGTGACGCGAGGACTAGGATGTGAGACCTTGATAGATCCAGTATCAAATTTTGTCAAGTATGTTCCCACGAGGGAAATAGAAAAAGTGTTACGGAAAAAATGACTTCAATTTTCTGCTAAATTACGAATTTGATATTGACACCTGAAGTATTCAGGGTATAATATCAATATTATAAGAAAGCCTGCAAAAGAAAGAATCATGTTATGCGGCAAGTGCTTTAAAAAAAATACATTGCTTTAGAACCAATTAAACACCTAGGGGATTTTCTATGGAACATTACAAGTCATGGTGTAAGAGCCATTAATAATAGCGAAACCACAGGAAATATGATATTATAACACTGATAGACATAGAATATAGATTCACTAACAACACTATTATTATCAGTTTCCGTCAAATCTATGGCTTTGATTGATTCATTCATCCTCTGAGAGATTTAATTTTTAAGCAGCTCTTTGCTCACTCCTCTCAATCAACATCGTTTATGACGAGAAAATTATCTTGTTCATACTTCACTACTCTCTTCGTATGTATGTGTACATATGAGGGGTTACTGTGACGTTCTTTACATTCACTTATACATCAGGGACTCCCTACATCAGACTATCGAGTACCTAGGTACAAGAATATATTAGATGGTCATATCTTCTTTATTTTTATTTCAGTCCGCCTTCTATAGTCCTGATTTTAATTTTAATTTTACTTTTTTTAAAAGGCTTCAACTTCACAAGTGACAATCTGAGAAGACCACAGAACAGCTAGAGAACAGAAAAGTCTGAATTCTGATTACTCACAGTGATAAAATCGTAATAACGTCCATAATAATATAATCAATTAATTAATCAGATACTGAGGACAATTTAAAGGAAATAAATTGACTCCTCTCCTTACGAGGTCAATGAGAGATAATGAAAAGGAATTTTAGGGGTCAAATAATTTAAATTTCAAGAGTGAGTCAAGAACAGTTGGTGAGGACTAAAACAATGAAATCAATACATCAACGTAATACCCTGAGAGCCACCGCGAGTGCGTGTGGCAGGGGGGTTATTGCCACCAAGCATGCACTTATGACATGCAAATAACAATAAGAGGTACGTGAAATGATACTAGTGTATGTAAACATGCCTAGGTATAACAAGCTACGCGCAACTAAATGGGTATTGTCTACATGGTAACGAAGTTTCCTGGGGTAAACACTTATGTGAAATAATGGGTCAAGCGAATCGTAAACTGGGATTCGTCAGAAGAGTCAGAATAGACTTCAAGAAAGCTTTTGACACGGTGTCTCATAGCAAACTAATTTTCAAATTAAAATCTTATGGGTTAGACGGTAACATTATATCATGGATTAATGATATTCTGCATGATCGGGTGCAAAGGGTTGTTTTGGACGGCGTTACCTCACAGGCAATTAAAGTCACTTCGGGTGTCCCACAAGGTAGTGTGATAGGTCCACTCCTACTCCTTATGTACATAAATGATATCCATAAGGTGGTAAAAAGTAAGCTTCGTCTATTTTCCGATGACGCAGTAGTGTACAGGAAAATTCTATGCCCAAACAATATAGAATATTTAAATATTGACCTACAAGCAATTGAAACTTGGTGTGATAAATGGCAGTTAGAATTAAACTTTAAAAAATTTCTTGTAATGAACTTTTGGAAAAAGAATAGCTCTCCTCCTACCACTTACAAAATAAGTAATAATGAATTAACAAACGTGGAATCCATTAAATATCTTGGAATAAGACAATGATCTTTCCTGGGGTAAACACATTCGTGAAATAATGGGCCAAGCGAATCGTAAACTGGGATTCGTCAGAAGAGTACTGGGTAAATGTCACGATCATGTACGAGAAATCAGCTACTTTTCCCTTGTTAGACCTCATTTGGAATATGCTGCCAGTGTATGGGATCCCTACGAAATCGGTCTAAGTAATGAACTTGAACGTGTGCAGCGAAGATCGGCAAGATTTGTAAAGGGACGGTATGATAACCTTACTAGCGTAACCAGTCTATTAAATGAATTAAATTGGGAATCATTGTCAGATCGCAGGTTGAAATTAAGACTTCATCTCTTAAACAAATTCCAAGGCCATATTTTCAGTGATGGTCTTAAAATATATATTTAAAAAAACCCAACTTACTAAGGTAGATTCAAAATGTACTTTTTTCCTCGTACTATTAGGGATATGAATAACGGTAAATATATCCAGTACGAGTGTAGCAATGGACAACATTGGTAGCTGCATGTTGGTATAAGGACTTATAGCTAACCCAACTAACGGCATGTTTTTGCATGTATGTTTTGCTATTTTTATCTCTTTTTTAAATATCCTAGTTTTGAACAGTACCTATACAAGTACTAATCCTTTTTTTATGCATGATATGTAGTGCATGTTTGGTGAGAGTTCACTCCCTGCCACACACCTTTATGGTAGCTTGCAGGGTATTATATAGATGTAGATGAAGTTATTACTGTTTAGAAAAATTTTCTCAAAACATATTTATCCGCATTTTCCTAGCATGCCTAAGCATAAAAATTTAAAAACGATTCTGCATGGTATTCATGCTTCATACAATGCAAAATACCCCAACAATTTTTACCTACCTATCCTTTTGACATGCTACCTATCGTGTTCTCTTATGGTATGCGGGAAAAATGACATTTTAAATCTATCGTTACGACAAAACCTCACTTATCTTGTTTATTTGATCAAGCGTAGTAAATAAGCAGGGATTCTTAATATATATCTAACGTCATCTGTTAACCAATTGCCCTCAAGTCCACTGAAAAAGTTTAGCCTAAATTTGTGTTCTAATACTAATGTCCATCCTAGTTCCTTTTTTAAACTCGTGACACTAATACATTTATCATAACTACATTTCTCAAATCTTGCTCATCTCCTTTGCCCATCCTCTAATTATTTTATTATATATGCCTAGCACGGATCCCATATACCTACTAGCGGCGTGTTGTAAATAAGGCATGACAAGAGCAAAAGTTTTTATCTCGGACTCTGTTATCGCTTTTCCATAAAACCCTCTTCACGAATCCCAATCTACGGTTTGTAACACTGATGTTATTCCCCCATGACATGTCCTCAGTGATGGTGAAGCTTAAATATTAAATCAATTCTGTATTAGATATTTTATTTGGTTTGATGCATTAAGCATTTGCGGGAGAACAATTCCTTTTCCAAAAGTTCATTACCGCGCATATCCTCAGCTTAGCGCATATTCCTAAAAGCTGACTGTCATCTTCATTCCAAATGACCCAATTCACTATTATATCATCGGCAAAGAGAAGGAGCTTGCTATTTTTCACTTGCTCTAAATTACAAAATTTCACTATCATCAAGGTCACTTGTTAACCAACTTTCTGTTCCTGTAATTGCATCAGAATTAGTGCTCTCTATTAGGTGATGGAATTTGGGCGCATTCCATCTTAAACTAAGACAAATAACCAGTACATCAGGAAATTCATCTATTTTTATATGTCCGCTAATTTGTTTGTGGGGTTTATGTGTTCAAAATTACTTTGGTAGTCACGGTTTGGAGGGTCGTGGATGTCATTTTGTTTTATCTGTTAAACTTTTTATGTGCTTTATTTCGTCCTGCTTGTCATACACTGTTTTTTGTTAAATGTGTTATTCACTGATATTCCGATAAATGATAAATTATTAATAGGCTCAGTATTTGACCTACTCTGTACCTAAAAATGGCCTGCTGCGTTCAAATGCCCTATTCCTGGCCGCAATTGTATTTCAAAGGTTGAAATTATTATTGAAGGTATTATTGAAAATGACGAGTAGTAGGCATGACGAATGGTAGAAGATGTGAAGTCCTTGGATATTCTAGCTTTACATGCGTATGTGTATTACAAGGTAATAACGTAATAGCTTGAGATAACCGAAATGACGGTGTAGTAATTGAGAAGTACAATAAGCTCGAACAATCCCAAAACTTGCCATAATTGATGGACTGAAAGATATCGCGCAAATTTCCATTAGCACTTTATGGAGTTGTCTCTCAAACACTGTATTCTCCAATGCCCTTCAACATATATAGGGTAACCAGGGACTATCCTGAAAACATTTAATTTATGGAACTTATAAAGATAGTGATATATGTATTCACGAGTTCATAATGAATCCAATGAAATCCGATGAGCCACTGGTCTAAACCCCCGTGACGTACCAACATGGAAATTATCTCCCTGCTGCGCGATGTCGTTTCATGTGCTTACTATCACGGTCCCATGATCTGTCACTCGCTTAGTGATGAGATGGAGGATTCGGTTACTCATATGGGCCTACATTCGAGTTCTTTGTCCTCCGGAGAACACTCCCCTTCAACGAGAATATCTGCTAATTAATATATGATTCAATCACAGATTCAACTAAACGTCCGATGCGGTAAAGCATCACCAATATTTAAAAATGACTTATATCATATACCTACCACATATTTTTAATAAAGGAATGTAGTAAGAGAATTAAATTCAGTAACTGAAAATTGCAATATATCATCCCGGTAACACCCCATTACTGGTATTATTCCTGGTATAAGTTGGTTGTAAATAAGTGCACATATATTAAAAAATATTCATCTGCAGTGTATGCTTTAGATGATGACGATGATATAGGTGAATGACCAGGTAAATTTTCACAATTTTCACAATTCTCAGTGAATGGTTTCCATCTGCCACAGCAGTCAAAAAGGATCAGTTGCAAAAAATGAGAAAAGAAAAATTAATAGAATCTGTCTCAGAACTAGTAAAATATATTTAATCACAAATAGATAAGAAAAATTCAGAGCCAAAATTTGTAAAATGTGTCAATAAGAATGAAAACTGCGTGCATCACAGAGTGGAGCTTCAAAAAAGAGTTTAAAATTTTGAAATACTCTAGATATTTCAATCTCAGTCTTTTAATCCCGAAACGAATATTGGTGAATAAAGGACATAATTTCCTTCTTCTACGAGATGTATATCAAAGACTACTTCAGACAAACATTTTAATACTTATCCCTTCTTCCAATATTATTCCATTAGAGAAAAGCGTATGCTATGCATCCTATGAGCACTAGGATATAGTTTCTAGTATTTATATCTCGTCATTTTGTCAGTATTTTTACAGTACAGCAAATAGATTTTCTATATTTGAGGCTAGAAATCGCAAAGGCCTACTTTTCCACCTTCAGAGACGCAAACTGTCTTAAATCTCCCATTACATGTTACCTGGAAGATGCCTCAACGGGTCATTTACCACCGAGCACTGGAAGTGATCCCAAGTTTTAGCCAAATCCCTGCAAATACACCCAACTTGGGAACACCGCTGGAGGAGCTAAGACTTCCCATTCAATACTTAGGCATGCATTCACAAAACACACACACACACTCGCAAAGTTCACTCACACACACGCAAATACTTGACTACGTAGAAACTGTTTCGCACAAGGCTATATGTGGTCAGACGGAATCGCGGCCTGAGCAATACACTAGGGAAGCTTGCCTATGGCCCTTCAACTTCCATCACCCATCCGAGCACTTCAGAAACTCGGCCGGCATACTAGGGAATACCCCCGAGGCAGAAGTTTGCGAAGATCAAGGACCAGTATCTGGTCGGGTGTTTTCGGAATGCTGGGCCTTCGATGCACGCTAGGTAGTTGAAAACGGGATGTGCATACTACGAACAAAATGCACTCTCTGGCAGCCACATGGTGGGTCGAATGCGAAACGTTAGATCAAAGTCCCTCGAAGATGCTAAAAATGTGATAAAATTCCATCTTACTACGATAGATTAAATCGCAGTGATAAAATCAGTCAGATATAGATTACAACCGAGATATTCATGAAGTCGATTTACGCCCACCGAAATGAAATACCAACAGAGTAAAAAAAGATACCTGGTGGAAAAATAAGATAAGTAATGAAGATCTTGCACACTTGAATAAGAATAATTGAAAAAAATCAATGGTTTCCATGATTGCCAAATTTACATGTGGGTTATCCGTCCAAGGTGGCTTTATGGAAAAGCTTTTTCATTAGAAATAGTGCTGCAAGTAAAAATAATGCGTCACATAAGCGAGAATCACACGATCATTATTCACGGATAAGTCAGGGATAGCGGTAGTGATAGCTCAAATACCAGTTGAAAAATTAATCTCCAAAATTATCATCTTTAAATATAGCTGCTCAAAGGATAGGAACTCCGATCCCTTATTTCGTCATTTGAGGAGGTCCTTTCTCCATCCCTGTGGAAGTACATGAACCCGAAAGTCAGCCCATCAGAGCGCGCGGTAGCAAATGAAGAACGCAGAGGCTGGCAATAGAACGTCTATTGTGAACAATACCTCACCATGAGAGGTATAAATTTAAAGACTTTAATGGTTTCGTAAGTGGTAAGAAAATTTTCAGCATGAGTGGCGAAATTGATAACTCGAGTTTCCTTCCGGATAATTCCTCAGCACTTTCGTTCAAAATGATCTTGTGATTCTGGCATATCATGAATTTCATTAAGCATAGTATTTAAGTAATTTTACTTTTTAAACAGATCCCGCATTGTAGTGACTAAAATAATTATGAATTTCTGATACTATGGTAAACAGGTGATGGTAACTACGAGATACCCTTTCGGTGATTTTCATGGTATTGTTTGGATATTTATAAGTTCCAGGAGAAGAAAAGTCTGTTTAGACAATTAGGACAATCGGCCCCTGAAATTGTAACATTCCCTTTGGCTTAATCATCAGCAATAGCAAAATAAAATATGCATTCTGTCATTAAAATGGTAAATAAAGTATTTAAAAAACTGTTTGGGAATATTCTTTCAATGTCGGAATACCAAAAATGTCAACGTCACTAGAAATCGGAATTAAATAAATTCTAGGCGCGAGAAAGTGAACCAAATACAGAAAAATTTTCATTTGGATAGCGCAAACACCTGTAATTAAGAAGTAGAAAATATAAACTATTATATCTGAGAAATTTTTGAAATAAGTTAAACCACTCAAGGTATTTTCATAGTCAATTCCTAACCACCAATTGACTATGAAAAATATAAAATAATAAGCATAAATATCTGATTTTAGACCAGAATTGGGTCGTGAAAATAAGTTAATTCTTACTTGCTGTTATAATTAATATATTTTTTAACAATAAAATACAAAGTTTGTAACAATAAAATTTGAAATACTTGGGTTGCCAACAACTATGTTGATATCTACTCCTCCGTTACTTTATGCAGACATTTACTGACATTTGTAAAAAGTGCAAACTAGAGCTTTCAGCAAATGAGTTCAGATAATCGTTGTAAACGAGCTAAATATGTAATGATCGAAGGCCTTGATTCCAGGGAGAAATAAGGAGAAAAGATTGTATGCTGTAGATATGTGGGCAGGAAGAAACACATAAAACAATCATGACTCAAAAGAAGGCTGATGATATGGAGTTGAATGCTCGGCAATAAAGTAAGTAGTTTGCGGAAATGAGATGACTAAAAGAATAGACTAGAAAAAAGCATTGAAGAGGCTTACTGAAGCACTGCGTTGATTGTGCACTGATGGGTAAGCGAGGAAGAATTGGTATAAAAAAGTTTAATTTGAAGAGAATATGAAAATACGCTGGTACGAAGAAAGATATAATGAACTGATCTAAAGAAAGATATGATGAACTGATATGCATAAATATATAGTGAACTAATATGAAGATAGATGTAGTGAACTGATATGAAGAAAGATATAATGAACTGATCTAAAGAAAGATATGGTGAACTGATATGAAGAAAGATATAGTGAACTAAACCACCTTTCGGAAATTTGATTGCCAATAATAAAACCCAATAATACCATCAAAACGTACGCTACCAGTAGAAAACTCAATACTAATCTTAAAAAGACGGATATTACCCGGAGGTTTGTGAATAGATGAATGGACCGGGGAGTTACCAAACTCGGGTGTTGGGAGTATTTCCACATTTCGGTCTCCCGATTAGGATTCCATCCTTGGGCCCCAATCGCGACCGTAAGCAGTCATCTCCCTAATGCGAGCCGCGACTTCGTGTCCCGTTCCGTTTGGCTGAGAGTATGAGGACGAATAAGAATGGTTTGCACGACACACCGAACCCAATCTCCGGCCCGGGGAGAAGGAAGAAAGAAAGAAAAAATTAAGAAGGAAACCAGGGACGGGAAAGTTTTCCCTTTAAGTGCTCGGGGGAAACTTTTTGGGGAAAGATACCCAGCCTTCGGAATGTGTTCCGTCATATTGTTTTCGTACAGGATTCTAATAACTTCGCTTTTACCTATTCTGCCAGGAATTCCTGGAGAACTTCAAGTCCCCCACTACCCCCCACCCCTGGATGATACTACCCAACCTCCCCCAACACCACTCCCCACCTCGCGCTCACCCCAAATTTTTTGTATACGCCTTCACCCTGGATGGACGTCACGTCTAAAACTTTGACTTTTTTCCCCTTTTAGCGTCCCACCCTGGATGAAAAAAGGGGAAAGAAGAAAGGAGTTTTCCCTCTGCGAAAACCCTTTCGCTCTCACGCACCGCCTTTTGTTTCTCTCTCTCACGCTTCTTTTGCCGTGACACGGAAAGCTCCCAGCCTTTTTACTCCGGCTTCCCAAAAAGGCTCCGCGAGCGGGAGGGAGAGAGAGAGGGAATGGATGGCGTAGGCAGGAGTTTGTTTGTGGGGAGGGAGAGGGGGTGGAAAAGCCTCGGAGAGATAGAGAGATGAGGAGGGACTAAAGTTTCTCTTCTTGCTTTTCCCCTCCCAACAATCTCTCTATCCACCAGACTCCAATCTTTCCACCTCTCCGGCGAAGGCTGAGGTAAAAGAAATCGCCTCGCAAGAGAGTTAATGCCGCTAGATTGAGAACTGTCATCAGCGCAACTTTGTCAAGCCCTCCTCAGGAATTCCACCATTTTTTCCGTCCACTTCCCGCAAACCCCCCTTTCTATTTCCCTTTCTCAACCACCCACATCCCTCCTCAACTTCTATCCCGGATCCTACAGTCTCTTTTATTTTTATCAACTGAGCACCGTGCCCACGTACAATTCGGTGGACGCGCATTTGTTTTCTGAGGCACGCGTTTGAGCCCCCTACCTCCATCACCTACTCTCACGCACAGACGAATATGTATATACATTTAATTTATTTATTTCACGGACAAAAACTTTACTCATTTTTTATTTCGCCTTCAGAGGGCAAAGAAAAATAAATTATAATAATTTTGTACGCCTCACAGTCCCGCTCTTTCGCCACTAGCACTCAGGCCTTTTTACCTGTTTGTCGACCCGTCGCTCCCTTTGCCTAACCTTTTTCTCTACTTAGCCCGCGGAATATAAAAATGAATATAAGAGTCCCCCTGAAAAAGGGTTCCAACAAGTGGCCCTCAGGTACAGCTCTTAAAAATATCCTTATTAAAAGAAACTTTCTCCTTGATATTTTGACACTGGCGGGTAGGACGAAGGAATTGCACTGAAAAACTGAATAAGTCGTGTCAGCCTGCCGCAGCTTCTATCTGGATCCTCATCAGTATTGGAAACACTCCAATTTTCGTATTCCAAATTAAATTTCGTATTCCAACGGATTAAGAAGGAGCTGAATTTTCGGCTCCATTGAAATATCAGGGCCATAGTCTTCCAGATGACTATTAATTTAGAAGAATTGAGTAGAACATCATTTACTGATCGCAGGTTAAAGAACGGAATAAATCGGGAAAAGGAGAATCAACACTGCAATTACATATGGTATAAGACTTTTTTTTAACGTTTTTGATCACACGACCGGTTTCGCCGCAGAGCAGCATCTTCAGCTGAAACCATGATATACATCAACGGAATAAATTTCCTGCAGAAGTTTTAAGCGGAAAGGTCTCTGACCTTGATACAAATATATTAAAATACCAGCGCACTATGGTAGAATGATCATGAAGGTACAGTTAAAGGGTGCTAATAAGATGGAGAGGTTTATAATTCATTTTTCCGCGAAAAATTAGGGAATAAAACAGATTTAAGCGAAGATAACAGGGTGAAATTAAGATAGGTTCCGTAGATTTTGTACAGGAGCAGTCTCTAGTGACGTTTTTAACTTTAACGTTTTATCATTACTAACATATGTATGCTCTGAGAAATATAAAATACGTAAATATATCATTCATAAAAATTTTTATATAATCAATAATCACATTACTTATTAAATTCTATATAAAATGTCTAATAACATAATGTAACACGTCTCATGAATGCATATCTACCATTTCCCACAAAGTAGTAACTAGTAGTAATTGTACGTGCCACATGAATGTAAGTTTATTCCTGCATGATAGCGTAAATTTAATTCTCTTTCCGTCGTCATTAGCTTGCACTCAAAGAAAGTGCCAAGGGTAAAAAATAGGTTAAGCCCCCGTCGTCGGACAGATTACTGAACTCACAGAGCTTTACACGCTGCGGTCAAATAGGGGATGGATTACCAAACACTTGTTATTGCTGGGATTCAAATCGGCGTCCTCAGGGTGAAAAGCCAGTACTCTAAATGCTACACTAACCTGAACCCCCACGATAAATGCGGTGTCTAGATATAGAAGTGGTTCACACTTATATGTTGGGTATAATAAGTAGCGACTTAAGTGCTTATGAAAGATGTGAATGGATGATTGCTGAAGGTAAGAAATCTAGTGGATTGTTCTACCAAGGATCTAAATTAAAAATTCCATTTTTTAAATACACGAAAAAGAAATATTCTACTAAAATCGATTCTGTAAATAAATGCTAAGTGCCACGGCGAGAAGATCCGGCAATGTAAAAACGATAGCTATAAGTACCACCCGTGGTTTTAGGGAAGATAATAGAGAGTCCCTCTGGATAAGGTCCCTCTGGAGCGCAATGTGACAGCAAAGAACCAGATGGACTTGGCATGACTTAAGGGATGGTCATTATTTTTTTAAAATAATAGAGGGAATATCATGTAAAAGCTATAGCTAATGAACTCTTTTAATAAACAAAGAACAGTGGATTCTGGAAAAATGTATGGAAATGAATACGATATTGACTGCGTAGAGAATTACTAACTCTATCAAACTAGCCAATAATAAGTTTGGTGAGGTGGTTAGAACACTAGTCTCCCATCCCGAAGGCCCGGGTTTGAAACCCGGTGGTAGAAGATTTTTCAGCGATGTACTAGTCCTTTGAGTTCTGCGTGAAAGTACCTCGAGCGAAGTACTCCGCCCGTCGAATAGGTCGCCTTTTAGTACCTTTCGTTTAGAGCAGGCTAATACTTACGCCGGGTTTATCTTCACCCTTCCTCCACCTTCTTGCAATTCCTTCCTGCATCCAAATAATCACTTATCCTACATGACCCGAATAACATTAATTTACTGGTCCTCTCCTAGCAACAGTAACAACGATCACAAACTTTACTTAGAACTTAACTAGTGATAACCAGTGATCATGCTCAATAACTCTCAATAATTTCAGGTATGCACCTCATAGGTTGAGTTGAGAGAGGTGGTCGAATGTATCACGGTGATGTTCTACTTCTTAACGTCACGGGTGACGGAGGGTCATCCAGTAAAATCACATGTACGAGAAATCAGCTACTTTTCCTTAGCTAGACCTCATTTGGAATATGCTGCCAGTGCATGGGATACCTAAGAAATCGGTCTAAATAATGAACTTGAACGTATGCAGCAAAGATCGTCAAGATTTGTAAAGGGACGGTACGATAACTATCTTAGCGTAACCAGTTATTAAATGAATTAAAATGGGAATCATTATCAGATCGCACGTTGAAATTTAGACTCAATCCCCTACATAAATTCCAAGTAATATTTTCAGTGATGACGTTAAAAATAATACTACTATAATCTAATAATAATTATAATCCTCTTTTATGCATGATATGTAGTGCACGTCGGCTAGAATTCACCCCATACCACATACCTTTATGGTGGCTTGCAGGGTATTATGTACATAGATATAGATAGACATGTAGCACGCTAACGTGACTCCAAAATGGGGGGTTTAGTTTACTGATATGTGAAAGGGCTGAGAAGTGGGCTGAGAGGTAAGGTCCAAAAAGAGACCAAGTTTGAAGTGGGAGAGGGTTCTGCGAACAAAACGAAAGACCTCGCGATGATCTCGACAAGGTATTCTAGTCGTAATCCTCATCCCGCTTGCATGGAAAATATGAGGATAGACGTAAAAAAGTAACAGCCACAACTCTTTTTAACGTTCTCATTTGGGTGGAGGGATGAGTCGGCGAGCGTAAAAGGAGTTTGCTACGGGAACCCTTAGCGAAGCGCATGCTTGAGAGATTTTGACACACACATGTTACACCCTGGCGATTCTTTAGTCGTTGTCTCCGAGAAGTATTCAGCAAGAGACAGTGGGCCAGACAAACTAACGCAAATCGCTTACACAACTACACACTAACCTTTTCTGTGCCACAACACTGGTTCCACTAACTGCTAGAGACTAATGTGTACCACATGACTCAAGTTCAAGGTTCAAGGCACAATAAAATGACCAGAAGTTAGCAGCGAAATCATGTAATACAGGAGAAGAATGTGAGTTTTGCATCATATGTATTGACATGATGCATCTTGCAGAGTATTCACCAACAAATAACGAACGAGTAGACATTTGAGGGATATTTCACAGCCTGCAGTTTCATATTAACTTAAACGGCTACATACTCAGGATGGTGATGAGCCGGTCTAACAAATCAAAGAATGTTGTTCCCATTCCACCTGTCATGGGTGCTCAATATCTTTTAGGGTAAATTTTCGGATAAATTTATATTATACGATAGGTAAGACATATCCTTAGCAGTTGTTACTCTTTAAAAGTTAATTAATCTATTTAATTCTACAAGCAACTTCCTTTTTCTATGATGAGCTGCAAGATATCACCTAAAAGAAGTGGGTCCGTGTATCGTAGCACTGGTAATTTTTTTATTTAACTGGTTTTAACAGACCAGATCAGACATTAACTTTAATTCAAACATTCATTTTAATCTAATATTAATGTAGATTCATCACCTTTATTCACATTATTCCTTGTTTATGACTAATATTTGTATGATTTATTGGAAGCATTATTTTCTTTCTGCCATCAGATGAGTAAGTATTTCGTTGTCTAATAACTTTATATATTGAGGTATATTTACGACTTTCAAGCTACAAGCGAGTGGTAAATTTAAAGCTCACTGACTGCTTGAGTTTACGATTAGGATATTAAATTTTGATATTCAATATACGATGCTCTTCATTGACACTGTTACATTCTTGTTTCCGTCACAACTATGTAAAATTATTATTCAATTTGTATTTCAGAAATAAGTGAGTAAAGGTAAAATAATAGGGAAAACGGCTGAATTAAAATTAAATGTATTAGCAAAAATGGATCAACAGAAAAATCCACAGAAAAGACCAGTGGGTGATGCAAGAGAGAGATGAGCATCAGAAAAGTTAGAAGGTATTCTACTCATAAATATTCAACACTACACAATATTTACAGTTGATATTGCGGGCTTGAATTTAATAAAATATTACCTCAGAACATATCTGGAGAATGTTACTTCATGGCTGAAATCTATAAGCAAAAGTACTATTGGGGTAAAGTAATATTGAAAATATTTTAATTTTATTTTTCAGACAATGGTAACAAAGAAGTGGTGTATATAAGGAGAATTATTATTCCTACATGAATAGGTAACCCGGCAAAAATCACGATGAGATTTTCACACTCATCTAGATACTGAAAACTGGTAGTGATGATTTTTGTTCAGCCACACAAAAATGGAAGGTTGATATCGTTATCTCTGTCTATAATAAAATAGCATTTTTCTTTCAAATATTTACCAAACTACACGCGAAATACGCATCCTATTAAGAACGAAAGGTATTATTTAACGCGGGCACCACATGCAAGAAAACTTTCAGATAATTTATAAGGGAATTCCTGGATAACACGAGTCAAATGCATATTTAAAGTCATTAGGGTTGAGCGGCATAAGGCTAAGCGATTTGAAATGCAAAGCGGGATATCTACTGCAGGAGGAAAGGGAAAGAACAGAAAAACGCAAAGCGACCTTGGGTGTATCTCACCCAGCGGCTTCCCTCCCTCCAAACCAAACTCCTCGTCAAAATGTTCCGGATGCAAATGGAGAAATGGATCAGCGGAGAATAAATTACGGAATCCAATTGCGATTATCTCGCATTCTGCAACGCACTGGAGTGATATCGATCGCTGACGGCGACAATAAAAAAAGGAACAGATTCGCATTCCGCACGTGCACGAACCAATATTTATATCTTCCTCACTTGCGCGTGGCATCTCATTTGAGTCAACTCTCGTGTCCCTCATCACGTTGCATGACAGCCCCTCGTATCAAATCTGATACGAGCTCAGCGCACCGACTAATCGCTGCGGTGGAAGACGGCACCGCATGCGGAACTCGTATCGCGAGGGATTTATCAAAGCGTTCGAGTGATGTATTCTTTTCTTCCCGATCTAACATCGATAACAGGATCATACGTTTAAGATTTCACAGCGGTTCCCCGCAATCTCAAGAGCATTGCATAGAAGAAGACGCTCCATGGATTGATGTCGCAAATTATGACTTGGGGAAATAACAAATCCGTCATAAGTACCAGGGGCAACGAATCAAATAGTAGACCCATTTTAGCTCAGGAATCATCGGCCAACGAAAGTTGAAATATTTAGATGCCTATCGCTCTCAAGCTGTCCCTTCCAACAAAAATAATGCCAGCGATAAATATTACGAGCCATGAAATATGAGTAAACGAGCATAATGTTGAAAGAACTATTGGTAATACAAAATTACAATCTAATATCGTAATATAAAAATGACTAAAAAGTTATCAAGTACTTACTAAGTAAATCTGGGGAATTTCTGCATTGTAGTGCGGCATTCAGTAAAGGTTTAATTAAAGCAGTACTCTACCACCTTTTTCCAAAATGATGGAGACCAACTATTATTTTTTTCCCATTAGCACAATTCATGCAATGCATACTGTCTAAGGCAGGGGTTCCGAACCTGGGAGGCGCGCCCCCCCCAGGGGGGCGTGAAGACGTGTGAGCAGGAGACCAGTTAAAAATAAAAATTTCTAAGTAAAAAAAATCCATACATTTTTTAAACTAATTTTATGGTGTAGATTTTTAAAATCAACCTTGATGTTTAGAAAAATTAACAATCCACTTGCATAAAACTATTTTACAGCAAAAATATATAGCTTTTTGCCGATGTTTTTCTCTTAACAGTATTTCTTTAAATTGAAACTTATAATGTTGTACTTTGTGATAGTAAAAATACGTTTTGTTTTCAAAGTAATACTTGTTTTTTCATATGCCCACAAAATTTACTGTGAAGGGGGGCGTGGAAGGTTCACATTTTAACAGGAGGGGGCGTAGTACAAAAAAGTTTGGGAACCCCTGGTCTAAGGCAATATGTAATTGTTTCAACTCATGCCTAAAAAATACGCAAAAAATTATTTTATGGCTGAGTTTCTGTCACTTTGAAAAGCAGAATTTGCAGGGACCATTCAAAAACCTGTATTGCTGGCAGAATACATATGTGGAATTAATTGAAAAACAATATCAGAATCAGAACCCAGGGATAAGAATTAGAATAAAGTGTTAAAAAACTGCAATTGATACTCCTCTTCCGATTGTTCAAAGCACCACAATCCACCATAACACTAAGAGGAGATTAACGTATCATAATCAGATCTATTGTGCCATTGACTGTAGTGTTTGAGCTCCAAAGGATGAGGTAATAATCAGATGACTAATATTATGGCTACAATTTTAATCTATAACGACTCATAAGCTAAGAGGAATACTGGCAAAGAAGTATGCTAAGGGAATATATTAACGAAATAACGAAATTGGAGCGAGCATCGGTAAAGGCAGCCATTCTTGAGTGCGAATGTCAGTGAAATGTAATGAATCACGGCCTGGGGCGAAAGAACTTGTTTAAACAAGAGCCGCGCCACGGCACCGGTAACGGAGACGCTCTTAATCAATTCCATCTCGTCGCTGACGTCGGCCGAGCGCAAACACCACGAGCTAACGTAAGAACGACGTAGGTGCAGCAGTCGCTCGCGTCAGACTCCCGAAACAGCGGATGATTGTTCTAATCGGTTAAGCGGTCGAACGACAGGGAAAACAAGCGAAATAAAAGGCAGCGCGGCATGCGGCCAGAAAGCTCAAATCGTCAAGAGACGCGGACAGAAGTGAGCTGGCGCTATCGCCATCGGCAAAATGTCGCCCAGCTTCCAGGAGGAATCAGACTGGAACAGCTATTGGAGAACATGCCGGAGAATGTCAAACTACTGAACAATCTAGTAAAAACACCCACCTCCTAGAAACACTCCTGATACGAAGACTGATGAAAACGCACGCCAATGATGAATAACGAGCATATACTTAGAATAATCAAGTGAACTTGAAAATCATATCAGTTCCAGAAAGGCTCCGCAAAGGCTAAAAGTACATCTTCTGTGCCGTTTTTAGAAGTTTTTACGGTACACTTTTGGATTCTATGTAGACAGTATTTCGAGTTCGGTTGGTACTCCGTCCGTCGGATGGTATGCCTAACCATGAACCCCTTGGCGCCTTGAATTAAGAGCAGTCTAGGGTCGACGGTGGATTTTTTTCCACCTTTCATTCAAATCCTAAAAGTTCTTACCATATTCCTAGCAAAAAATCCATCCTAAATCGCGTATATGATCTTAACCGACGTTTGCCTTTCCCGAATAACCACTGCTACTGGAGACATGTGACATATGTTGTTGCAGAGGCAATAGTTGAATGTATACTAGCCTATATGCCAGTCTATACTTCATCTGTTAGTACAAATTATGAGCTATTATGAAGACGATTGGTAAAAGAAGGGTTAAAGGAGCATTGATTAAAGAACGATCGGGATTCGGGTTCCCAATGAAGGTCAAGAACGAAAAAAACAGAAAGAGTTATAAGGGAAGACATCGATACTACCTAGAGTTCCAATACTGTTGGTTATAGCAATGTACAGATGGAATCATATTTATCACGAGTAAATTAGCCGAAGAAATAAACCAAGAAAATTATAAGAATAAAAACCTTTGTTGATATTGATAAATGTCATTTGCATAATACTAGAACACTGGTGTCGAAGATAATGATGGCTGAAGAGATCAGGAACGCTTGCCTCACTGAAAATATGATTAGATGCCATTTATACAATCGGTGAAAACATCATACTTCATACTGCCAATTAGATCACGTGATTGATGCTCACGAGTGTCTTCTGAAATTCTTCTATCGTATAATTAATTTATAATAGGTATTTTACAATCAATGAGGACTCTTTAGTCAGTCACTTGCTAGGAAAGTATTGTCACGGCTTAAAAAAACCATGAGCTCAAGGATAAGATTACCTACATGTTTTTAGCGGAGGGTTAAATAAAAAGATATGGATGAATTGTTGACGAACCAACCCACGGGTGATATTCTAGTCGCCATAAAAGCGCGCACGTAACAAAAAAAGTCAAATATTTCCTGTCCACACCATCCCACATAATATAGTAGAGACACAACGAAAATTACATCATAATCTGATATCATCGTTGGGTGTATCAAATTTGTGAAGCTAAAGCACTACACTCCACTCAAAATCAAGCATAAATCCTTCAGTTGACCATAAGGATTCGAATTTATATGACAGTTGTTCTAAAAATGGATAGGATTGTAAACTTTAGACTGGGGCTTCGCCACGAAAACAGTACGTGGGATGAAAAAAATTCAGCTGTCTTAATCTGATTCTGCAGTAAAACTTACAGAGTATGCCACGAGTTGTTCATAACTCCCGTCGGCCCAGGTACCGGTTTAATTGAACCCGAATCCCACTCCGAAGTTATCCGAGTCCGTGATGATAATAATACTGTTTTTGTCTTTCTGCGGATTAGTTCCTTCGCGAAGCAGGTTAGAAGTCTCTTTGTGATATCCGTGATTAGGTCGCAGCCTCCCTTCCACACCCGCTCCGTCCTCTTTTGTTTTGCGAGGGGAGGGGAGGAGGAAAAGCGCGGCGCGAACTTTAACTCCCAAAATCCCCGACGGCGTCGCCTCTTTGGGAGACAACAAACGCGACACGACAGGCTCAGTTAAATAAATAATCCCTTCATAATCTTCTTTCGGCTGGGATACCAGTGGACGAATCTCTCAAGAGGGGACCATTCCTTCGAAAAGAAAAAAATTCTCCCTGTTATTAAGACTCGAGAATCGAAAAGAAGGGTTAGAATGAATGGCGTGACTAAATCCCCATTAACATCGAATGTAAGAAATAGCGTGAGAAAGATTTTCAAGGAACAAAAGTAGGCTTAATCTCACATCTGGTGACGGAAGAGTTGTTGTAAAGGAACATGGTAGCTTTACTTTGCAAAAGATAAATTATTTAAATTCTTTTTATTATTTTTAGTTTTTCTTTTATCTATCAACATGTTGAGTAAGTTTAGCAAACACAAAAAAATCGTTCTTCGGGTAATTCTTTCTGAAGCTGATGAGATATTTTGGTGTTTAGATCAGGTGAGTGAATATATTGTTCTATAGCTCGTATTATATATTTTTCATGCTTCATGTTACAATGTTAAATGTCAGATTGTAAGTTAAAACCGGACATAAGAAGATTTTCATTTTCTACATTAATGTCAATAAAGTAGGATTAGATTTAACAGGTGAGTTGACAACGAAGGTCAATAGCACCACGCTTAATCTAATTTCATCATAATAAAATGTTTTATGCCTCTATTTGACAACGTATTAGTATAACAAAAGAGTTTCCAATATGCCAACTAGCTACCATTTTGAAGGAATGAGAAATGAATTTTGCTTAAGATTAACATCTTTCGTTTCAAAATATTTGTTCGTTATTTATACCCTCAAGTTTTACTTTCAATGTGCAATTTATATCAATCAACAGAGGATTCTACATCATTATATGAGAGCGTTTTAGATTATTTACATCTATAAGATTATTTACTCAATTCCACTATAATTTATATAATATTGTTCCATCAGTGTTGTTTACAGTTGAATTTCCCATTATTTCGAATGAAAACAAACATAAAATGGCTAGTGTAAGAGTATCTTGTTGATGGTGTTTTAACTCTCACACTGCTAATACCAACCTCAGGAAACTAACCCCTGGGAAATAAGTGATGGGTTACTATTTGCAAATATCAAAGGTAAATGTATTTTCACCGACTGAAGATATAAGCGACGAAAATAAAACTCCCTCATGCTGAAAATATTATGCAGGATTCCGATTTTAATTCTGATTACAGTAAAAAATGGGAAGTCACACGATGTATCCTCAACCTGCTTTCTCAAATATCGTATTTGATGACAAAAGAAACTTTAAGCTCTCGTCAATGCCATGCTGGGCGATACCGTTGTCCAAAAGGCTCCTAAGTGGAGACAAGTTCCAAATATTCTACGATTGTGGATTATGATAGACTCAGGTCGAGAAGGGGAAGCGAGTTTTGATTAGAAGTCGCTGTCCCAAAGTCGATATCCCTAAGGCGAGAGATATTCGACCGTTCAAGGTTGGAGGAGCAATTCCATTACTACTGCTGCCCACACTTTCCCAGAAATTTTCACCACACTGGAAAATTACACGACTGAGATTCAAGGTGGCCGAGCCACATTTCACAAATCCGGACCCCAGACACATCAAACAAATTCTCATCCCAGGCTTGACCATCCCCCAACGATGGATAGTGAAGCCCTGAGGGTTACCGCGTAGCTGGTGAAATTTCAACTGTCGAAATAATGGATTTCTGAAATTCATTGAACCAAATTAGGATGGAAACATTGGGAATGTTCTCAGGCTAAATTAGAATCGCAAAAGAATAGTTCAAAACCCTCAAACATGGCAAGACAGCTAGAATAAAGGAAAAACTTTTTTCTCTACCCTACTGCGCTAAGTGTAGGAAAGAACCTCGTAAAATTTTCTAAAATTAGCATATGACCGATTATAAAAAAATATGTTCATGACATAACCATTGGATTTTCATGCACATACACAGCTGCAGTTATTCATGCATTCATTTCCTATAGCAAAAAAAAACATCATGTCCAGGCACATATACTGGCGCATTCTAAAAGAATATTTAAAAGAAGTGAGTTTAATCGATCATAAGATCCTAATACAAACTGAATAGTCACTTATTCGGTAACATATATTTTGACTTCATACAGTACACTAAGCAAATTTCATGAGCTGGAATTAAAACAGATAGCATCGGTTCAATACAGCACACTTTCAACAATCTTTTATTTTAACTCAAGAATCAATCAATCCTGAATCAAAATCCAGTTAATTTTCCCGAATGAAATACGATGCTGGATCCTTTGCCAGTGCCATTGATGACTTACCAAAGCAATATCTTTATGATGTCAGGAATATGTAAAATATATAGTTTGAAAAATGAAAAATATGGAAAAAATAAAAATTCAACAAAAACATAATCCCGATGCCCTATTCGTCACCCTCCTAAATCTGTACTACTCAGATCTCTACTGGTGTACCTACCAACGTAAGAGAAACGAGAGCATTAGTTCTGGCAGAACAAAAAATTAGTAAGCAGAGTAAAGAAAAAGAGCAGGAGATGGAGTGGATTAGATAGCATAGTGGGAGGTAGGAGGAGGTCCAAATTAAAGAAGGACACAGTGTGACACAGTGGTCACAACGAGAAATTCATATCCATCTAAACCTACACAATATAAAGTGCTTGGAAACAATCAGATTAACAGTCGGCACATATATAACTGACCCGCAGCACTAGACTCCCACTCCCTTCTTCCCAGACATACCCACAAAACAATAGCAGCTGCAGAGTAGCCTTCTACTCAGCACGAGAGCAAATTGCAAAACTGCGCCGCCCTATTTAGTTCCCGTCCCATTTGCCTCGCGCGCGCTCCCGGGCCGGAAGGCACGTAAGCAAAACCAGAACCAACTCATAAACATTTCGCGCGATTCCCGAGCTCACTTGCCCTTCGCGGGGAAAGAACTGCTAACATGCCGGGGCAGGAACAGGGTGGGCTTTAAAGGCATTGCACCGCAGAGAGCGCACTCCGCGATATTTGATGCACACGGGGATAGGAAACATTGGCTAGCACCCCATTTCACAAATGCAAGGATGGCTCTGTTTCAATCATCAGCCAGTCGATAATTACATATTGCGGGTATTGATAAACAAGAAATCTATATTTATCATTTATCAAGTGATATAAAGAGAGAAAAATACGTTTAAAACATAATGCGATGATATCACAAAGCAAACAGTGCGGGTGAAATGTTCCACACAAAATCCGTGCTATATTTCGATACATAGCATTGATTGCTTATTTCATCTGGTTAATCAACCAAGAACAGACGTAAAATCTTCCATATAACACGGTTGGTACTTTGGACGACAAATAATATAATCTGAGTTTGAACAAGGAGGGTAGATATCCGACGTCGGCATAAAGTTGCTATTTACGAAAACAACAAAGGGGAAAGGTTTAACGTCCCGTCCGACGGACGGAGTACTGAACATGAAGTGTCCTCCACACAACACTCCAGTAGGGGTAGACATAACAATGAGAAATCTCTACTACTGCTGAGGTTCAAACCCAGGCCCTCAGGATGGGAGATCAGTTCTTTTGCTACCACAATGGCTCGATCCCCTACACGTTAACAAATTCTGTACCAATACACTACGTGTAGGCTCGATATATGGCACCGATTCATCTTTAAGATGCATTAAGAGCATGTTTTTCGATATGTGATTTTTAAATAGGCATCACAGAATATTATCTACATGTTTAAAAAAATCCTAGGTAAGCTCTTTCAAAAAGTGGATTTACTAAACGGAAGAAGAGAAGTTGCAAGACCGAGCAATCGCTTGGCTGGAAAAGGTGCCACTCCCAGGGTGTTTTGGACTTTAGGGATTAATTACTGGAAGTGGACAATAAATTTGACTCCAAGCAAGATCGGACAATTACCGCAATGATCTATGCTCTTGAGTTTTCACAAAGTCTAATAAATATCGGGTACTCTATACGATCGGTAATGCGTAAAAATTGTATAATTGCATTCATTTTCTTTTATCATTCTGGTATGATTTGGGTGCTCTCTAATACATGGTCCTCCTAAATATCGTATTAACTTTATTAATTAACAACAGAGTCTGCAATTTACGCTAAATAAGAAATTATGTAAATTTAAATTCTACCCTGCAACCCGTCACAAGGGATGGTGGCAGGGCGTAGTAGGTGACGAGCCATTAAGTTACGTCCATTTAATAATGAAGAATGTGTTTGAAATAATTATACTTTGTCTGCACCGTAGAAATGTATTTTGCGTGGGAAAAGCAAATTCTTGACAGCTGACTGGTCACTGGTCACTGGTCACTCATGTTTTCGTTAATTTTGTGTTGTGGTAAAAATATGTTTGTAGTGCCACATTCCAAATCGTGAGGTTTTAATTTTTCTAGCGACTTAAATCCTGCAAACATTCTAGATTCTTGGGTTTACCAACCGAGCTCTATCGGTTGCCAGGTGACATTAAGAAGCCCTATCTATTTAAGGATATTGCCAAATATGCACCCGCATTTTTGATCCAGTCAAGCATGTGAAAGAGAAGAATTAGGTGAAAAGGTTAGCTGATAAAACAATTGAGTGGAGAGATATGTAAAACGAATCTAAGGATTATTGGCTGATGATAATAATCCAGACATCTGGAACTAAATGGTGTACATCTATGGTATTTATAGGTAATTGAATGATAATATACGGTTAACCCAAGTAACAGCATGTTTTTGCATGCTTGCTTTTCTATTTTTAACTTTTATTAAACTGTATTTTATTAAATTATATTTTTATGCATGATGTGTAATGGATGTTGGGTGCGATCTCACCTTAGGCAACATACCTTTACGGTGGCATGCAGACTATAATGCAGATGCAGAATCAAAATCCAGAGAATCGCTTGTCTTCTTCAGGATACAACGCGCCAATGCGAGGTGTCGCGAAAACATCGATTCTCACGATTCGATTTTGGGAGGATAATAATTCAGGGGGGAATAGCTGCTGCATTCGTCCCGAAGCGAGGGCTTTCTCTTTCGTCCCCCGCCCTCCACTTCAGCTGGTCTGATGGCCACGCCGCAGGAAACGACTGAATTATTCCGACCGCTTAAACCGTTCATGACGCCCCGCCGCGGAATATCACGGCGAGACGGACGGGTGCCTCGCGGCCGGATTAACCACGACTGCCGTGATTGCGAGCCTTGGGCACTGCCCCGCGATCCGAGGGTTTCGAAATTGCCGAGGTCACCGATCCGTGAGACGATAGAGCACACCCCACGAGGCACGGATGGGTTCACGGATCAACCCCAGCGTTTCGAACACCTATGTCCAGGTCGGAGAGGAAGTATCGGCCACGAATTTCCCGTCGCTCTTATCTACCGTGGCGGGGATTTTTATCCGCGCCCACGAATTTATGTCCTAAAAGCACGCTGGTACACCCCCGATGGTTTCAAACGTATCTGGGGAGGGGAATAATACAAAATGTTACACGAAATGAGGGATGGTGCCCCGTCTAGAGATGCGCGTAGCTTCCAGTAGAGAAAACGAAATATGAAACGTTGAATTCTTGTTCCCACATCCGATAAGTACCACAGGATCCACTAAAAATAAGATGGTATGGATGGTGATAATAAGCACACAGTGAACATGCACGAGATGTTTCATACATTCATCCCCAACCCCCCTTACACTCCCAAAAAACATTCTGCTTTCTGGGTTGTTGAATTAAAGGAAATAGAGAAGTGTATACACAAACAATCATAGGCACTTTATAACTGTGAGTGTATGTAACACTTACATTACTTACTGATTGCGATTCATTGGCACGATTAAAGGTAACATTCCTGTCTCCTGCCGGAAATAATCCATTCTTAATCGTTGTTTATTTTAACTTAAATAACAGCAAACATATGTTATAACGTAAACTGAGAATGCTATGCTTGACGTTGAAAAAAATCCTATCCGTTGACGCCTTACTCTTTTCTCCTCATTCACTAAATTTATTAGTGTTCCATTTTAATAGAGGAACTTTTATTGGACATAATATCAATTCTCCGGTTACAGTTTAGACTAAATCTTGTTACGTAAATTAGAAGCTTATATGCTTGCAGATGATTCAATCAATATATTAAGTATTCCTATGTATTACGCTATTTTTTTTAGGAAAGCAAGACTTTTCGGATGGATTGATTCAAAATATAGCTTTTCCTGCATACTATGAGAGAATATAAAAGGTTACGTAGTAGAAGGATTCGTAGGTGAAATATTATTAGAGAAGCTTCTAGTGCTATAAACGTGTTTTGGCATTGGTAACCCATGAGCACTTGGGAAATTAGGATCAAAATATTTAAAGAAATTCCAGACTGGTAAATAGTCATTTTATGGCCATGCGGATACCAACCATTTAGTTGCACGTGATTCCTGAATATATCTAACATATTTCCACGAAGTAGTAGCGATGCACCCTCCCTGCCCTATGTCAGAAGTACATGTCTTTCACACCCCGCCATACTCCATCAGGGTGGGAACTTAGATGTAGATGTGTAGCTTTGGGTCTCTCGGTGCCATGCGCCATTGTATGCCTTTTTTAGGATAAGAATAGGAGAGAGAGTATGTCAGCTAGTGTGGTGTTAAATAAAAAATCGCGAAATTATTATGAAAGTAAAAGAATGGAAAAGCCATAAGCTATGCGAGTTTTTTGAGGAGCCAGTTACAGAAATGTTGAGTGATTCAGTTAGACATAAGCTCGAAAAAATGTGTAAAAAAACGATGGCCTGATGACTACCTCCGAGGGAAAAGTGAACGGGAAGATCGGAAAAGGCAGGCCTCGTATAAGATACATGGAACAGGTTGTGAAGGATGTAAAAGAGAAGAAGCACGTCACAATAAAAAGTTTGGCCGATAGAAGAATCGAGTGGAAAGTTGCATCAAACCAATCCTAGGATTGCTGACCGATGATGATGATGCTGAGTTTCTTTTAAAGTTGTAGTGTTTGTTTTGTTTTGTTCATTTTTGTTTGTTGTGTCATTGTTCCTGGAGTGGATGCACCCCCTGCCAAACACCCTCGAAGTGGCTTGCAGGGTACGTCATAGATATAGATATGTGTTAAGAGAACGCAAATATATGATTACTCTAGCACCGTTCATAATCCCAATCTTACAACTTCACATTCAGTCTGAAACGTCTTTTTAAGCGGGTAAGAACTCCATATTAAAGCTTTCATCGTTCAAATACCACCGTAACCATGGATGTTATCGTTTCTCTAATCGTATCCTCCTGTCAATTGATTTTATAAAAACATTAACAGCGGGGGCAACTCAACCATTGCACTGCTTCTATATTCTCAGCTCCGAATACAAATATTTCATTAATCAGCTCTTCCTTTACATAATTTCAAATTAAATTAAGGCTAAGTTTCTTCATTTGGCCCACAAACTTTATATCACATATCAGATTTCGTTATT
Source organism: Platycnemis pennipes (assembly GCA_933228895.1). Lineage (NCBI taxonomy): Eukaryota > Metazoa > Arthropoda > Insecta > Odonata > Platycnemididae > Platycnemis > Platycnemis pennipes. The sequence goes on along the minus strand of OW121857.1, from coordinate 64,934,304 downwards.
TGAGGAGTGCCGTAATTTCAGAAAACCGAACTCTTGGATAAAACACATGGAGTATGAGCAAAGGAGATTGGAAAACCTTAGGAGTCGGGTACAATGTTAAAACGGAAAATTATCTACCTTTCAAAGGGAAATATTTATCCGGATCAAAATTCTTGGAAATGGGTTTTTAACGAAGGTTTTGATAAAATTGGGGCAGATTAAGTTAACAGAAAGTTGGGAAGAGAAACCATTGGGATTACCTGACGATGAAAGAACGTTATTGGAGAAAATTTTAACGTCCATGAAAATCTGGACGAAGGGGATTATAAGAGGTCATTTACTTTATGATAATAATAATGATAAACGTCATTATAATAAGCTGGAGTATGTGTTTGAAGGGAGAATGTGATAAAAGCAGGTTGGGGCAAAAAACTTTAATATTTTGAGTGGAGAAAATGTGAGAAATTATAAAGAGCCAAAAAATTAATATTGCAGGATAAATGGTAAATTAAAGATTCATTTCTATCATTGTTCAGCCAACAGACGAGTATAAACAGCAGTATAAAAAGGTATTTTTTTAACGTTTATTTTCCTTGTAAAGCAAATAAAGTCCTTGCAGAGTCCTAAATGATCTTACTAGAAACAAAAAATAGCTCATCCCCAAGTATCAAACTATTAGGCACAGAAATGAAGACTAGGCTAAATATTTTATCTAGTTTCGTTTACGGCACAAAAGGTATATTAGGAAAGTTACAAAAAGCAGTTGTAATTTTCAATACAGAAATGCTGAGAACATCACAAGCATTTTTTATAAATATGTGGTTCTTATTTTAAATGATAATAATGGACACATTTGGCAATTATACAATAATATTTCATTATTTCGATGAATTTCAATGCCTTAACATCACTTATATTGACGATGACTCTTACACGTGGAAATAATTCGAAATAGAAAAAATTTGATGATGAATTATAGACTATTTTCATGTTTACCATGTTTTATACCATAAAAGTTCAACAAAAGATTTTATGTGCATTATGTTGGCCATTTGAGAATTGAGAAAAAAACTAGATGCGAGCAGCACCAATAAACTTGCGATGCAACATTGTGACAACTTAGTTGCATAAAGTTAACTTCTGCGTGTAGGCTGTTGATGATAAAGGATAAAAAGGTAAAAGTATATGCAACAATTTTCAGGAAAACAATACGCAGATATTTCTCCAAGAGAAGATGAAAAATTCAGAGCGAGATGAAAATAAGCTAAACACTATTAGAGCGATTACGGCAAAGAAGGAAAGAAAATTCCTTTTTTCTGAGGTTGGCAAAAGTTGGGAACTGTTCGCACACAAGTAGAAGGTTTACTTCTTGATGAAAAAATCTAAGGACGCCGCTTAATGCCCTCTGCTCCCTGTGAAGGGCAAAGAAAAGTTTCTGATGTGATGGAGGCGATATTTTTATTATGTGTAAAGGACAGTGACGAAGACAAGGAGAGGGAGTATAAGAATTGGGGAAAGAGATCAAACAACTGGGGAAGGAAACGAGAAACTTTAGCCCACTCACTCCTTCCACACTCTAACTTCACTTATCCATCCCAGTTCTGACGTTTGTGTGCGCCTAAGATGCTGTTGATTCAGACTTCTGACTAGTCATATGATATAGCTGTCTTCGGAAAGATTAAAAATATATATTTTCTTGGATCAGTCCTCCTCTGTTCACTGCATAAGCTCGTTATGATTTTTCAAGGTAATCCAGAACGTCATTCATTCAGCGATACGTTGCCACTTACAAGCAGAGAATGTAGACAACAAATGATACCAATTTATACCACCATTGGGAACTAGGTTTTACATTAAACTAACCCCTTCATGCCTTGCAAAATATTAATTCCTTACCTCTTCATTAATGTTAGAGTTACCCTCGTTTCAATTTGAACGGTACTCTCTACGACTAAATATTTTAGATTAGCTCTAATTACTTGTTATTCGTCAATGCAAACATACATTTAATCTTAATCTTCAATGTATCATACAAGCAACCAAAAGGTTACATGACAGGGGTGATTTCCAATGCAATGAGTTTTCGACGAGAAAATCAATCATTTTGTAAGTAGCTGCTCTACTATTTACTGTGAAGTAAAATTCATTGATGAATGTAACTAATTGGCTTCACATATAATCCAGAATTTGCCTACAAAATATTCGACAGACTCAACTTCGACAGTCGACAGACACTGCCCTAAATTCGAATGAATAATTTCAGCTACATGCCAAAGATTCAAGGCATTAAAAAAATACTCTAGTCTACAAGTATTAACCCCCTTTATCTCCCCGCATACTTCTATCTATCCTATCATTGTCGTAAATTGTATCTGAAGAGAGTGACATTTTAAATTGATTTTGTACCTCTACCATGTTATCATTACGATATAACCTTCACTGGCACTTACGGACTTACGATATATTTGTAACAGCTTCATCAAAAGTACTGCTGGTCCACATTTCAACCATTTAATAATTGACTACTTTGTTGCATTCTTACGAATATAGAACATCAAATACGAAGAAATCCTCTGCCCTAAAACTCATTAACCAAAATCATTGGCACTCCCACTTCATGCTAATCTACTAAAGTCTATCGACATACTTTCCTCAGAATACCTTCCATTAATAAACAATAAAAAGCCTTCAACAATGAAAGATAAACATTTTAATTATAGATGTTATTTCCTTTCTATACTCACTAGAGAGAAGAGCTTTAGTGTCTACTCTCTGAACGTACGGCAACGTGACACCAAGCACATCAAAATTTTAGGCTCAAATGTCTCTGTGTACGGCAGGCCCAAGAGGAACGGTGAGAATATAGCTTCAGAGTTACACTCTGCAACATGAGTAGGAGAAAGGCTTGCACCACATCTCATATTCCCTCGTCACTCCAAAGGTGTGTTTCACTCAGAAAGTAAGCCCGTGTACGCGTTCCCATATTAAGAAAACGGCAAACCTAAATAAAGCGGGTTCCGATTGAGGTCACAGTAAAGAGTGAGAAAAAAACATAAATTGCTTCCTTCACGATGTAGATGATTTTCATGAAGTCATTCGGTCGAAGATAATACTTACATAAGGGCAACAAAACGTTGAAGGAGAGCACGTGGGCGTGATGTAATAACTCCCTTTCCAACAAACACGGGCGACAACGAAACCGTATTTGCGCTCATCTAACACGAACTCTATACTAACATAGTCTCCTATTTTTAGTATTCCACAAGTGAGTAATTTAACATTAAAGCAAAAATAATGACAATATTAAGAATATATTCATGGAAATTTATATTAATGGCATTTTATGCGTGTGAATCGTTAAGATTGAAAAATATGATATGCAAACATATTAAGATTTCGATGAAACATTAACTAATACTGTTATATCTGCTATGTTCACTGGAAAACTTGATACTTATCTATATTATTGTGTCTTTACTCCGTGCCACACACCTTTATGATGGCTTGCAGGGCATTATGTAGATGTACATGTATAATGTATAATGTACAATTTAATAGAAATCATGGACTAAGCATACACTTCCAAGTTGGTGATGGCTTTTCATTAGTATATCTACGGATTACATAGCGAGCCATGGTGACGGTTTGTAGCAGGGTGTGAAATATCACAGTACAATGTATCTTTTGTCATCTTTTAGATATTTAGACTTTTATACCACTGCAAGTTAGCCTTCGAATCCTGAATACATATAAAAATTTAGGTTCAAGTGAAAGAAAAAAGAATACGAGGAACAAAATGTTACTCACGAAGGTAAAGAAATGGCCATTTTCAACAGAAATAACTATAACACCACCTTGGAAAGCGGAAGTAGAAATACTCGATGTCCGGGTCAGTTCATTTCGGTTCATAACTGGTTACCCTACTAGCACTTTATTCGTTTTCTTTTCGATCGCTTTTAATTTCACACTATTTCACACTTGCAATCGTCTCTGCGCATAATTCAATGGTTGAAGATATACTAATGTATAGTAACCATATAATGTGGTAGCACAGTGCGTTGGGCTGTTAACCGGAGGTCCCGGGTTTTAATCCAGAAGTCAATTAGATATGTCCAGAAAAACAGCGCTATCTTCTGGGAAAACAGCAGACGGGACAGGGAATATCACAATCCGTTGGACTCAGCAATGAATTAGTTCAACCCCCACTATCCAGTTAAAAATTCTGGCAGAGGACAACATATTTTAACTTTGGTTTAGTCGGGTTTTTTTTCCTCACTGATTCATTTGAGGAACACAGTTTCGCCGGCGTTTCAGCTAGAGTCTTCAAGTCCGAAGTCTGTGAATGTAACGGTCAAGAAACTCCACAGCACACTTCGGGCTTGAAGACGCTAACTGGAAAGTCGGCGTAACTGTAGTCCTCAAATGAATCAACGCGGAAAAAAACCGAATAAATAAAAGACAGCGAATCACCGCGAATGCCTCCGCCACGAGTTATTTTCCTCCACCAAATGGTCAATATGATTCGACATTTAAATTGGACCCTTTACCATTGCTGAACATATATATGCAATCACCGTTGTGCTTATTTTCATGACTGAATAAATATATACATGTACATATCATATAAAAAAGCATATTCAGCACATGCAAAAATCTTCCCCGAGAAAATTTCTCATCCAATGAATCATGTTTCTTGACTCAGCTGGGAACCTGAGACAAAAATATAAATTTTCCGCTGTTTAAGAGGATCTGCTGCTCAAAGGCACTCAGGCGGCTGGAATGATAAAAAAATTTCGTCCCCCCGAAACAGAGAAAGTCACTCTTCCCGCGGAAGCAATAAAGCCGCGCTGAAATCCCTCACCCTTGCACGGACGTCCCGCGGAGTGCGTTGTGGGAAGAAATCGATCCCGCGGGCGCCCTTCATATTCGCTTAGATGGCGGCGAGGAGAAAATTAGAGGCAATAGGCCTGGGAAGCCTCTGCTGGATTGGCCAAGGAAGGACATTAGATGGGCTAGGATAGGGCCATAGGCCAGTCTCTAAGGGCCTTATCTACAACTAGAACACATATTTCCAACTTACTATGGTAGACTGACCATAATCACAAAATTACAGAAATTGATAGCCGAACTGACAGATTCTAAATGGCCTTTTTCCTCGTACAATTATGGATATGGATAACGGTAAATATATACAATACGAGAATATCAATGGCTAGCATAGGTAGTTTTAACTTGGTATAAAGACTTAAAGCTAACACAACTAACAGCATGATATTGCATGCTTGCTTTGCTATTTTTATGTTTTTTAAAAATTGAAGTTCATACTAGTGTATTATTACTACCTAATCCTTTTTGATGAATGATATGTAATGCATGTTTGGTGTGAGTTCAGGCCCTACCACATATCTTAGGGTGGCTTGCAGGGTATTATGTAGATGTACAGGTGAATTTACATCTACTGAGTACCCTTCAAGAAATATGTGGAGAATGTGGGGAGGAATAACCATCAAATCTGCATCACCTAAAGGCAAAATGGAAGCAAATCAGCTCGATCGGAAAAACATCATGATAGAGAATATATATCCACCCGAGGTAGCAGCTACATGACCTACGTTTTGACAGCTTACTCCACTGTTTAATGTTGGCCTACCATTCCATCGAGTCTACACGGATGGAAATCCGAGAAAAATATCACTGGATACGAATGAAATTATTTAAAAACTATGAATTTCGAGCACCGGTTACATGCAGGTTACCATCATCATACACAAAAGAACAACACTTTTATAGATGCTACTCTCGATATTTCATCTACATCTACGCAATACCCTGCAAGCCACCGTGAGGGTATGTGGCAGGGGATGAAGGTATACCACAAATTATATACTATTGACATGTTAACAAGTAACTAAATTAAAACAAGCTATATGATAAGGTCACATGCAGCTACATGGATTCTATCTAAAATAATAATAAGGGTATTGGTTTTTAGTTAATGCATTATGCGGTTTCACCTACCTATCCCTTTGCTATGCTGCATATAGCGTTCTCTTATAGTATGTACGGGGGATAAATGACATTTTAAATATGAATACGACAATCTATCTCTCTAATCTTATTTAATTGGTCGAATCTAGCATAATACGACGATGTTTTAATGCATATAGATACGTAGTATATTCAGTAAAGCTATCCGATTTAAATCTCAGATTTTTTTTATTTACACGATACCCTGCAAGCCACCGCGAGGGTGTGTCGCAGAGGGTGAAGATCACCAAGCATGCACAACCGATATGCAAACAAGCAACTATGGAGTCTCTTGCAACTAGCAACTTTAACATCTACATCTACACGATACCCTGGAAGCCAACGCAAGGGTGTGTAGCAACTATATTGTCTCATTGCATGAGGCAACATAGTTGCTAGTTTGCATGTTAGTAGTGCATGCTTGGTGATCTTCACCCCCTGCCACACACCCTCGCGGTGGCTTGCAGGGTATCGTGTGGATATAGATGTAATTTAACCTGCGCTCTGATAATGATTCCCACTCTAATTTTTTTATCAATCTGAAACGCTACCCAACCTATCGTAACACCTTTTAACGAACCTAGCTGCTCTACGCTGCACACTGTCTAGTTCTCTGATAAAACCTAATTAATTAGGAACGCATACACTGGCTGCATACTCAAGGTGGGGCCTAATTAGTGAAAAGTAACATCGCTCTTTTGCTTTCTCATCACATTTACCAAGTACCCTTTTTATAAATCCTAGCTTTCACTTCGCTCGGCCACTTATTTCCCGGATGTGTCTTCCCCACCATAAATCTTAAGTCATTGTTACACCTAAACATCTTATGGTTTCAACGTTTTCGATCTTCGTGTAACTAATTTTATAGGATCGCTCTATTGAATTATTCCTCCTCCAAATATGTATTTTAGGGGATATCTGATAAAGATTCCTAACCTAATTTCTTCTAATAATACTGATACACTACTAAACATATCCACTACTTTTTAATAAATCTACCTGATCTACGCTGCACACTGTCTAGCTCTGCGATAAATCCTAATTATTTCGAATCCCATACTCTGGCTACATATTCTAGGTGGAAAATTGTTAGGATTGATTGCTTGAATCCACTTTTTTTAGAGAACGGCGTTTGACGGAAGACAAATGAGGAAGAAAAAGGGATAGTAGAGGGAGGGGGGAGTTCTTAAAGAAAATTAGAAGTAGGCTAAGGTGGATGGAACGGGCAAGGATGTATTGAAGGAAGTGATAGTGAAAAAAAATGCTGAATAAATGAGGCAAAAGCAGGAAAATGGGTCATTTACATGAGTAACAATGGGAGGTATACAAAACTAAAAATTAATTTGTATGGTTGATAGATGCCATAGAAACATGTGGCGGCGAGGTAAAATCCTTGCCTGCTAATCAATCCCTATAACAGATTCAGAAATGCAGAGCTAAATAGTAGCACTGTGTCTCATAGTTGCACATAAGTAGTGCATGTTCGGTGATTTTAACCCGCTGCCACACACCCTCGCAGTGGCTTGCAGGGTATTATACAGACGTAGTACACTCAATTATTTTTTATTCTCTATGCCGTAAGAAGAAGTATTTTGTTATTAAAATCGTTGTAAAGCTTAACAAATTATCCAATGCCTTGGGTTTCATGATATCCCACTACAAAGAGAATGCCATTTGACTTAGTCTTGTACTTAGATAAAAATATAAAATTAACGACTGAGACAGGATAATAACCCGCGATCTTTTTATGGCCAGGCAGTTGCAATGCCATCATTGCTACCGGTAGACATTCCATACACTTGAGAAAATGAAAGAAGCCAGAAGAGTTGCCGGAGACAAATTTCAAGGGCTCATTCCGTTCAATGCTCCGTTCACAAATCACATCCGACAGTTCAGCTGCAATGCATTCAGCATCAAATGGAATAATAATGGGCAATAGGTGAGGCGAACCAAGAGAATGCGGAAACCCGTATCTGATTTTCGGAGTAAATCATAGTAGCGTACCATCTGACCTATTTTCCGATGGAAAATTCGAATTAGAAAAAAATTCCAAAGGCGTTCCATTTTAGATCTCACACGATACGACTTGGTTTTTCTCAAAATCCTCTTGCATTTCATACGCAAAAATGTAAAAAATGCAAGCCTAATGCATGCCTTTAGAAACAACCAATTAAAAGGGAAAATGAGTATTGAAATGCGTACAGTACAGCGCAAAGTAAATCGATTTTTTGCATTTATTATTCTCTTTTTATTTCAAATAATCGACGTTAAGTTTCTGGAAGTTTCTTCTCAATAGAGTAATTAACTAGCACCATATTCACGTGAAGTATTTGGTGTGTCGCAGGAAAAATATTTGGTCTTCCCAGGCGTAGCTACAACAAGACTATTAAACCATAAAAAGTAAAAACATAAGAGTTTCAATTAATTTTAATTTCATCAAGTGTGAACTATTACATTCCTAGTCAAAAGAAGGGACCTTGGGTTCGTAATTGATGCTCAACGTAGTGGGATCAACAGGAATGTTGTTGTGACGAAGTCGATGATATTTCAATGATAATAAAGTTTGCATTAAGTGTATCATGCTCATGTCACGTAAGCATCAAGGAATATTATCAAATTAGGAATGCACAGGTCCCTTTAGGATTCATTTTAGCCCATAGATCTGCTTTTTCAGAAATAAATAATCAGACGTGTCGATTACGATTGGCATATTTTAAAACAATATTTTTCTCTTTAAATCTTATTGAATGTGGGACATATCGAAGCATTATATAGGATTTAACTCGCCAAAATAATTAACTTAATTCATAAATCAGCAATGGAAATGGTTATTCTTAGGTTTTGAATTGAAAAATCGCAGACCTAAAAAAGAATCCGATGGAAGATAATGATCTAAATAATACTCTGCAAACCACTGCAAAGGAGTGCAAATAAATGACTAGAGTTGCAAAATACTCGATGGTCCCCTAATATTTTCACTGAAGTACTTCAAATATGCGTGACTGCTCACACTATTTAGACACAGCAGGAGAGAACATTCCCTTGGATGAGGAAAGAGAAAGCACATTTCGCTGAAACAAACAAGACCGGGTTCACGTCAGTTCGTCCGGAGGAGATTGAAATGAAACCACTTTCCGAAAGACGCAGGATTGCTCACGCAATCGGGTAGAGGGGTAAGGGTGCGACGGTAGGGTCGGGGCCAGGGGTCGGGGTGAAGGTTAGCGAAGGACGACCCCCCCGAACCGGTCAGATCCAGGAAAAAAACGGAATTATCCCGCCGGGGCCGATAGCCTTCTTTTCTTGGAAAAGGGACACTTCAGGTGGTGCAAAGGGTTGGAATGGATTTATAGTCTGGGAAAGAGAAAACTTATTTTATACGAAAATGCGCACGGCAATATTTTCCCTTCTGAAAGAAAAAAAGAACAAAACCCACAAAGGATTAAACAAGCAGAGAGACGGGAGGGAGGGAGAGGCTATGCAAGGGACAATGCGAAGAGAGGGGTAGTGTGGTACGTCTGTCTCTCCATGTGGTCGCATGTCAGACATACGGAAGGGAGAGAAAGGAAGAGAGAGAGAAGTATTGTCCCATTGTGGGAGGGGATTAAAATCGAAGGGGATGGGGTCCGTTGCCCCCTGAACCAGAACGCTCCCTGGCTGACCTCAAAACGACCGCCGTCCATCGAGGAAGGTGGGATATGCCCCGATACTTCGTCGACCACTGTCGCCATAAAGAATATACAAACGAACATGCGACGAGGAAGAATACCCTCTGTGGCAACCTCTATAAATTCTTGTTTGCCCCCCCCCCCCCCCCGAAAGCCTTTGGAAGACTGCACGCCAACGTCATATTTCTAGCGATTCGGAGTTCAACGTGGGACATTCCCAAGCAAAGCAAACTCAAACAAACAGTCATGTTACACAGCTTGAACGCCCCAAAGTCTCAAACTATTGCAAATTACGCAATACCTTCTGTATATTTATCGAGTTAAGTTCAACCTCGTGCACCTTTTCATATCATGCACAGTTTGATCTCGTTTATAGTTCAAACTATGATTTCTCAAAGATAACAAAGAATAAATAAAGGTGTTTCGATAATATATAAGATTTGAATCTCATCATTATTCACTGCAGGATATGCAGCAAGAAAGTAGAAAGTGAATATGATATAAACGTTTGTATTGAAAAACGACTTAGTAACCGTTACAGATAAGTTTTTTAACCATCAGATTACGTCAAAGAGTTGAAATCATCATATCTCATCACCTCTAAAAGTAGACATCATCACCTGATAATAGCGGCTTTTCGACGAAATCTAGTCACTTTCTAAATTAATCTGAGACCGTTTTTTTTCCTCGGTATATAATGAAATTCAATACTGTTACACCGTTACTGATACTCGGTATATAATGAAATTCAATACTGTTACAAAAATTTTTTACTTTATATATCCCAACAGCTGGCGTCATAAGGTTCCTTCACTTAATTCATACCGCGATTGACGATATTCAGCGCATTAAAAGTGCATTACTTATGCATAGTTCCGACACTTTTATTAATTTTACAAACTTTTTCTCAAACCTCAAAATATGCGCGAGTATATGCGATTATTATTACATGGACTTTATTGAAATAATAAGTTAACTAAAGATCTGAAATTGATAGAGAAATTAGGCACATTTATGAAAAGTCACAGTGCAGATTTTTAGGTATACTTTCATGAAACAGTCAATAGATGAGATTAACTTGTGTTACTGATATCGTGACTTAAGTTTCCGTATTGATATTTTGGTTAGATTTTTCTCTCCTTTCGAAGATGTTCGTTCCGAAAATTCAAAATACTTTCATTTCTTGGTGTAATAACTACATATATGTTTCCATTAGCAGTGATCTTTGCTAAAATCCAAACTGCAAAATTGTATTAGTGAAAAGCAGCAATCTCATGAAACTATTGAGAGAACACTTTCGCAAGAAATAATGTTCCGCGTAAGGTGACTACTTGAGAGGAAAAACTGCAGTACAGGGTGACAAGCAAATTGCAACATATTATAATACAGTACATGCAGTTGCATTATTTTCACATTTATTCTCACTTGATGGCGTATAATTAGCGGCAACGAACTGCCTCCAGGGCTCTAGCGAGTACGTTGTTGGCAGCTGAAATGGGTGAAACATTGGTACTAAAATCTTCCGGTGGTGCATGAAGTGCAAACATCATCAGCTAGGCAATCGATAACGTGGAAGTCAAAAATTACCTCACAAAGGAGAGGTTAATTAGGGGGCTCTTGTTAGCTTGACCCACAACCGTGCATTCGCCGTGGAAGTTTTGGACTAAGCGCACGGGTACCAGAAGGACCACTATTTAGTTCCTAATAATTTTTAGAAACATATTTTATAGTGATGGTAGTATTTGCTTCTTTCGCCTCCAATCATTCGTTACATGACACATGCTGACGCCAAACGGTATATTGACGGCACTACAGCGTATGTAGTCACTGAAATGTTACAATGACGACTGCACATTTAAGGTTGTCAAGCAAGTCTCCTAGATATTTAGTACGCCATTAACTTTCGCGGACAACTGCTCTTTGCGCACGGTTTCAGGTCTAAAATGAATAATGGAATAAACAGAAAATCACGAGCACGGAAAGAAACGAAAAAATATTCACAAAAAAGAGGCTAGAAAAAAAAATGAATTACACTTCAGAAATGCGACAAATCAGCTCTCAAAAGTAAGCAAATTAGCAGACGAACGCCATGCTTGTAGTTTAATATGTTAATAATATGCCATGTTTTAGAAACAGAACTAATTACTAACAGAATAACATGAATTATTAATTTAGTTAGTTAGTTATTTAGGAAAGCCGACCGACAGCTGAGGTTATTTGGCCTTTTAGAATAGGTGGGTATATGGGTAATGAATGGTAGGAACGTTTCAGGTGATGGAGGAAGGGTGAAGAGAAACCTGGCGTCGGCATTAGCCTACTCTTAACGGCATGCGCCAATGGGACCACGGCTTATATTATCTTTCCTCAAACTCTGTTACTTAACATCTTGGCTACGATAACATCTTTATGTGTGCCATAGTTTTTTATTACCTTTTACATTCAAGGGACCAATATTTAACAGCCCAAGGTCGTAAGATAAAAATATGCAACACTTATCATAATTATTTGAGCGAAAAACTGTTCATAGCTAGGGAAGTTAACGTCTTTGATCCCGAAATTATCAGAACCCTCATCGAAATTCTTTCCACGTCTTAAAAGATTAGAAATTTTTGGTGATTATGGCGTGCAGCGCTGACTGTAAGATTAATGCTCTTAATTTTCTTTTCTTTCGTTACGAATGCGTGTGTAGCATTACAAACTAAAGTTTTCACCATGTTTTATCGTTAACTCAGTGAACGAATTAATGAGGATTAATCTCTAAGGGACCTCTAGAAAAACCTCATTAAAAAAGATAATAATAGCCAATTAAAAGGGAGAGGATTCCTCCAGTCCTTGGAAGTTTTAAAGGCAGCCTCATGAGTTATTTAAGGTCTTTGATCTTCCAAAGACGATATCTTCCTCAATTATACGCTCATTTTGGACTCCAGGAGCCGAGTTAACTCCACCAACACCGTATAAATGA